>JAXCHB010000057.1:1267500-2535000 GCA_036926305.1 Uropetala carovei
AACATTCGTAGAGTTCGTTATAATTTCTTTAATTTGACGCTAATTGAGTTCCAACTTCGTTTTTTACTTTTTATATGTAGCGAAGTTTATCAACATTCGTAGAGTTCGTTATAATTTCTTTAATTTGACGCTAATTGAGTTCCAACTTCGTTTTTTACTTTTTATATGTAGCGAAGTTTATCAACATTCGTAGAGTTCGTTATAATTTCTTTAATTTGACGCTAATTGAGTTCCAACTTCGTTTTTTACTTTTTATATGTAGCGAAGTTTATCAACATTCGTAGAGTTCGTTATGATTTCTTTAAATTGACGCCAATTGAGTTCCAACTTCGTTTTTTACTTTTTATATGTAGCGAAGTTTATCAACATTCGTAGAGTTCGTTGTAATTTCTTTACTTTGACGCTAATTGAGTTCCAACTTCGTTTTTTACTTTTTATATGTAGCGAAGTTTATCAACATTCGTAGAGTTCGTTATAATTTCTTTAATTTGACGCTAATTGAGTTCCAACTTCGTTTTTTACTTTTTATATGTAGCGAAGTTTATCAACATTCGTGGAGTTCGTTATAATTTCTTTAATTTGACGCTAATTGAGTTCCAACTTTGTTTTTTACTTTTTATATGTAGCGAAGTTTATCAACATTCGTAGAGTTCGTTATAATTTCTTTAATTTGACGCTAATTGAGTTCCAACTTCGTTTTTTACTTTTTATATGTAGCGAAGTTTATCAACATTCGTAGAGTTCGTTATAATTTATTTAATTTGACGCTAATTGAGTTCCAACTTCGTTTTTTACTTTTTATATGTAGCGAAGTTTATCAACATTCGTAGAGTTCGTTATAATTTCTTTAATTTGACGCTAATTGAGTTCCAACTTCGTTTTTTACTTTTTATATGTAGCGAAGTTTATCAACATTCGTAGAGTTCGTTATAATTTCTTTAATTTGACGCTAATTGAGTTCCAACTTCGTTTTTTACTTTTTATATGTAGCGAAGTTTATCAACATTCGTAGAGTTCGTTATAATTTCTTTAATTTGACGCTAATTGAGTTCCAACTTCGTTTTTTACTTTTTATATGTAGCGAAGCTTATCAACATTCGTAGAGTTCGTTATAATTTCTTTAAATTGACGCTAATTGAGTTCCAACTTCGTTTTTTACTTTTTATATGTAACGAAGTTTATCAACATTCGTAGAGTTCGTTATGATTTCTTTAATTTGACGCTAATTGAGTTCCAACTTCGTTTTTTACTTTTTATATGTAGCGAAGTTTATCAACATTCGTAGAGTTCGTTATAATTTCTTTAATTTGACGCTAATTGAGTTCCAACTTCGTTTTTTACTTTTTATATGTAGCGAAGTTTATCAACATTCGTAGAGTTCGTTATAATTTCTTTAATTTGACGCTAATTGAGTTCCAACTTCGTTTTTTACTTTTTATATGTAGCGAAGTTTATCAACATTCGTAGAGTTCGTTATAATTTCTTTAATTTGACGCTAATTGAGTTCCAACTTCGTTTTTTACTTTTTATATGTAGCGAAGTTTATCAACATTCGTAGAGTTCGTTATAATTTCTTTAATTTGACGCTAATTGAGTTCCAACTTCGTTTTTTACTTTTTATATGTAGCGAAGTTTATCAACATTCTTAGAGTTCGTTATAATTTCTTTAATTTGACGCTAATTCAGTTCCAACTTCGTTTTTTACTTTTTACATGCAGCGAAGTTTATCAACATTCGTAGAGTTCGTTATAATTTCTTTAATTTGACGCTAATTGAGTTCCAACTTCGTTTTTTACTTTTTATATGTTGCGAAGTTTATCAACATTCGTAGAGTTCGTTATGATTTCTTTAATTTGACGCTAATTGCGTTCCAACTTCGTTTTTTACTTTTTATATGTAGCGAAGTTTATCAACATTCGTAGAGTTCGTTATAATTTCTTTAATTTGACGCTAATTGAGTTCCAACTTCGTTTTTTACTTTTTATATGTAGCGAAGTTTATCAACATTCGTAGAGTTAGTTATAATTTCTTTAATTTGACGCTAATTGAGTTCCAACTTCGTTTTTTACTTTTTATATGTAGCGAAGTTTATCAACATTCGTAGAGTTCGTTATAATTTCTTTAATTTGACGCTAATTGAGTTCCAACTTCGTTTTTTACTTTTTATATGTAGCGAAGTTTATCATCATTCGTAGAGTTCGTTATAATTTCTTTAATTTGACGCTAATTGAGTTCCAACTTCGTTTTTTACTTTTTATATGTAGCGAAGTTTATCAACATTCGTAGAGTTCGTTATAATTTCTTTAATTTGACGCTAATTGAGTTCCAACTTCGTTTTTTACTTTTTATATGTAGCGAAGTTTATCAACATTCGTAGAGTTCGTTATAATTTCTTTAATTTGACGCTAATTGAGTTCCAACTTCGTTTTTTACTTTTTATATGTAGCGAAGTTTATCAACATTCGTAGAGTTCGTTATGATTTCTTTAATTTGACGCTAATTGAGTTCCAACTTCGTTTTTTACTTTTTATATGTAGCGAAGTTTATCAACATTCGTAGAGTTCGTTATAATTTCTTTAATTTGACGCTAATTGAGTTCCAACTTCGTTTTTTACTTTTTATATGTAGCGAAGTTTATCAACATTCGTAGAGTTCGTTATAATTTCTTTAATTTGACGCTAATTGAGTTCCAACTTCGTTTTTTACTTTTTATATGTAGCGAAGTTTATCAACATTCGTAGAGTTCGTTATAATTTCTTTAATTTGACGCTAATTGAGTTCCAACTTCGTTTTTTACTTTTTATATGTAGCGAAGTTTATCAACATTCGTAGAGTTCGTTATAATTTCTTTAATTTGACGCTAATTGAGTTCCAACTTCGTTTTTTACTTTTTATATGTAGCGAAGTTTATCAACATTCGTAGAGTTCGTTATAATTTCTTTAATTTGACGCTAATTGCGTTCCAACTTCGTTTTTTACTTTTTATATGTAGCGAAGTTTATCAACATTCGTAGAGTTCGTTATAATTTCTTTAATTTGGCGCTAATTGAGTTCCAACTTCGTTTTTTACTTTTTATATGTAGCGAAGTTTATCAACATTCGTAGAGTTCGTTATAATTTCTTTAATTTGACGCTAATTGAGTTCCAACTTCGTTTTTTACTTTTTATATGTAGCGAAGTTTATCAACATTCGTATATTTCGTTATAATTTCTTTAATTTGACGATAATTGAGTTCCAACTTCGTTTTTTACTTTTATATGTAGCGAAGTTTATCAACATTCGTAGAGTTCGTTATGATTTCTTTAATTTGACGCTAATTGAGTTCCAACTTCGTTTTTTACTTTTTATATGTAGCGAAGCTTATCAACATTCGCAGAGTTCGTTATAATTTCTTTAATTTGACGCTAATTGAGTTCCAACTTCGTTTTTTACTTTTTATATGTAGCGAAGTTTATCAACATTCTTAGAGTTCGTTATAAATTCTTTAATTTGACGCTAATTGAGTTCCAACTTCGTTTTTTACTTTTTATATGTAGCGAAGTTTATCAACATTCGTAGAGTGTGTTATAATTTTTTTAATTTGACGCTAATTGAGTTCCAACTTCGTTTTTTACTTTTTATATGTAGCGAAGTTTATCAACATTCGTAGAGTTCGTTATAATTTCTTTAACTTGACGCTAATTGAGTTCCAACTTCGTTTTTTACTTTTTATATGTAGCGAAGTTTATCAACATTCGTAGAGTTCGTTATGATTTCTTTAATTTGACGCTAATTAAGTTCCAACTTCGTTTTTTACTTTTTATATGTAGCGAAGTTTATCAACATTCGTAGAGTTCGTTATAATTTCTTTAATTTCACGCTAATTGAGTTCCAACTTCGTTTTTTACTTTTTATATGTAGCGAAGTTTATCAACATTCGTAGAGTTCGTTATAATTTCTTTAATTTGACGCTAATTGAGTTCCAACTTCGTTTTTTAATTTTTATATGTAGCGAAGTTTATCAACATTCGTAGAGTTCGTTATAATTTCTTTAATTTGACGCTAATTGAGTTCCAACTTCGTTTTTTACTTTTTATATGTAGCGAAGTTTATCAACATTCGTAGAGTTCGTTATGATTTCTTGAATTTGACGCTAATTGAGTTCCAACTTCGTTTTTTACTTTTTATATGTAGCGAAGTTTATCAACATTCGTAGAGTTCGTTATAATTTCTTTAATTTGACGCTAATTGAGTTCCAACTTCGTTTTTTACTTTTTATATGTAGCGAAGTTTATCAACATTCGTAGAGTTCGTTATAATTTCTTTAATTTGACGCTAATTGAGTTCCAACTTCGTTTTTTACTTTGTATATGTAGCGAAGTTTATCAACATTCGTAGAGTTCGTTATGATTTCTTTAATTTGACGCTAATTGCGTTCCAACTTCGTTTTTTACTTTTTATATGTAGCGAAGTTTATCAACATTCGTAGAGTTCGTTATAATTTCTTTAATTTGACGCTAATTGAGTTCCAACTTCGTTTTTTACTTTTTATATGTAGCGAAGTTTATCAACATTCGTAGAGTTCGTTATAATATCTTTAAATTGACGCCAATTGAGTTCCAACTTCGTTTTTTACTTTTTATATGTAGCGAAGTTTATCAACATTCGTAGAGTTCGTTGTAATTTCTTTAATTTGACGCTAATTGAGTTCCAACTTCGTTTTATACTTTTTATATGTAGCGAAGTTTATCAACATTCGTAGAGTTCGTTATAATTTCTTTAATTTGACGCTAATTGAGTTCCAACTTCGTTTTTTACTTTTTATATGTAGCGAAGTTTATCAACATTCGTAGAGTTCGTTATAATTTCTTTAATTTGACGCTAATTGAGTTCCAACTTCGTTGTTTACTTTTTATATGTAGCGAAGTTTATCAACATTCGTAGAGTTCGTTATGATTTCTTTAATTTGACGCTAATTGAGTTCCAACTTCGTTTTTTACTTTTTATATGTAGCGAAGTTTATCAACATTCGTAGAGTTCGTTATAATTTCTTTAATTTGACGCTAATTGAGTTCCAACTTCGTTTTTTACTTTTTATATGTAGCGAAGTTTATCAACATTCGTAGAGTTCGTTATAATTTCTTTAATTTGACGCTAATTGAGTTCCAACTTCGTTTTTTACTTTTTATATGTAGCGAAGTTTATCAACATTCGTAGAGTTCGTTATAATTTCTTTAATTTGACGCTAATTGAGTTCCAACTTCGTTTTTTACTTTTTATATGTAGCGAAGTTTATCAACATTCGTAGAGTTCGTTATAATTTCTTTAATTTGACGCTAATTGAGTTCCAACTTCGTTTTTTACTTTTTATATGTAGCGAAGTTTATCAACATTCGTAGAGTTCGTTATAATTTCTTTAATTTGACGCTAATTGAGTTCCAACTTCGTTTTTTACTTTTTATATGTAGCGAAGTTTATCAACATTCGTAGAGTTCGTTATGATTTCTTTAATTTGACGCTAATTGCGTTCCAACTTCGTTTTTTACTTTTTATATGTAGCGAAGTTTATCAACATTCGTAGAGTTCGTTATAATTTCTTTAATTTGACGCTAATTGAGTTCCAACTTCGTTTTTTACTTTTTATATGTAGCGAAGTTTATCAACATTCGTAGAGTTCGTTATAATTTCTTTAATTTGACGCTAATTGAGTTCCAACTTCGTTTTTTACTTTTTATATGTAGCGAAGTTTATCAACATTCGTAGAGTTCGTTATAATTTCTTTAATTTGACGCTAATTGAGTTCCAACTTCGTTTTTTACTTTTTATATGTAGCGAAGTTTATCAACATTCGTAGAGTTCGTTATAATTTCTTTAATTTGACGCTAATTGAGTTCCAACTTCGTTTTTTACTTTTTATATGTAGCGAAGTTTATCAACATTCGTAGAGTTCGTTATAATTTCTTTAATTTGACGCTAATTGAGTTCCAACTTCGTTTTTTACTTTTCATATGTAGCGAAGTTTATCAACATTCGTAGAGTTCGTTATAATTTCTTTAATTTGACGCTAATTGAGTTCCAACTTCGTTTTTTACTTTTTATATGTAGCGAAGTTTATCAACATTCGTAGAGTTCGTTATGATTTCTTTAATTTGACGCTAATTGAGTTCCAACTTCGTTTTTTACTTTTTATATGTAGCGAAGTTTATCAACATTGGTAGAGTTCGTTATAATTTCTTTAATTTGACGCTAATTGAGTTCCAACTTCGTTTTTTACTTTTTATATGTGGCGAAGTTTATCAACATTCGTAGAGTTCGTTATAATTTCTTTAATTTGACGCTAATTGAGTTCCAACTTCGTTTTTTACTTTTTATATGTAGCGAAGTTTATCAACATTCGTAGAGTTCGTTATAATTTCTTTAATTTGACGATAATTGAGTTCCAACTTCGTTTTTTACTTTTTATATGTAGCGAAGTTTATCAACATTCGTAGAGTTCGTTATAATTTCTTTAATTTGACGCTAATTGAGTTCCAACTTCGTTTTTTACTTTTTATATGTAGCGAAGTTTATCAACATTCGTAGAGTTCGTTATAATTTCTTTAATTTGACGCTAATTGCGTTCCAACTTCGTTTTTTACTTTTTATATGTAGCGAAGTTTATCAACATTCGTAGAGTTCGTTATAATTTCTTTAATTTGGCGCTAATTGAGTTCCAACTTCGTTTTTTACTTTTTATATGTAGCGAAGTTTATCAACATTCGTAGAGTTCGTTATAATTTCTTTAATTTGACGATAATTGAGTTCCAACTTCGTTTTTTACTTTTTATATGTAGCGAAGTTTATCAACATTCGTATATTTCGTTATAATTTCTTTAATTTGACGATAATTGAGTTCCAACTTCGTTTTTTACTTTTATATGTAGCGAAGTTTATCAACATTCGTAGAGTTCGTTATGATTTCTTTAATTTGACGCTAATTGAGTTCCAACTTCGTTTTTTACTTTTTATATGTAGCGAAGCTTATCAACATTCGTAGAGTTCGTTATAATTTCTTTAATTTGACGCTAATTGAGTTCCAACTTCGTTTTTTACTTTTTATATGTAGCGAAGTTTATCAACATTCGTAGAGTTCGTTATAAATTCTTTAATTTGACGCTAATTGAGTTCCAACTTCGTTTTTTACTTTTTATATGTAGCGAAGTTTATCAACATTCGTAGAGTGTGTTATAATTTCTTTAATTTGACGCTAATTGAGTTCCAACTTCGTTTTTTACTTTTTATATGTAGCGAAGTTTATCAACATTCGTAGAGTTCGTTATAATTTCTTTAACTTGACGCTAATAGAGTTCCAACTTCGTTTTTTACTTTTTATATGTAGCGAAGTTTATCAACATTCGTAGAGTTCGTTATGATTTCTTTAATTTGACGCTAATTAAGTTCCAACTTCGTTTTTTACTTTTTATATGTAGCGAAGTTTATCAACATTCGTAGAGTTCGTTATAATTTCTTTAATTTCACGCTAATTGAGTTCCAACTTCGTTTTTTACTTTTTATATGTAGCGAAGTTTATCAACATTCGTAGAGTTCGTTATAATTTCTTTAATTTGACGCTAATTGAGTTCCAACTTCGTTTTTTAATTTTTATATGTAGCGAAGTTTATCAACATTCGTAGAGTTCGTTATAATTTCTTTAATTTGACGCTAATTGAGTTCCAACTTCGTTTTTTACTTTTTATATGTAGCGAAGTTTATCAACATTCGTAGAGTTCGTTATGATTTCTTGAATTTGACGCTAATTGAGTTCCAAATTCGTTTTTTACTTTTTATATGTAGCGAAGTTTATCAACATTCGTAGAGTTCGTTATAATTTCTTTAATTTGACGCTAATTGAGTTCCAACTTCGTTTTTTACTTTTTATATGTAGCGAAGTTTATCAACATTCGTAGAGTTCGTTATGATTTCTTGAATTTGACGCTAATTGAGTTCCAACTTCGTTTTTTATTTTTTATGTAGCGAAGTTTATCAACATTCGTAGAGTTCGTTATAATTTACTTAATTTGACGCTAATTGAGTTCCAACGTCGTTTTTTACTTTTTATATGTAGCGAAGTTTATCAACATTCGTAGAGTTCGTTATAATTTCTTTAATTGACGCTAATTGAATTCCAACTTCGTTTTTTACTTTTTATATGTAGCGAAGTTTATCAACATTCTTAGAGTTCGTTATAATTTCTTTAATTTGACGCTAATTGAGTTCCAACTTCGTTTTTTACTTTTTATATGTAGCGAAGTTTATCAACATTCGTAGAGTTCGTTATAATTTCTTTAATTTGACGCTAATTTAGTTCCAACTTCGTTTTTTACTTTTTATATGTAGCGAAGTTTATCAACATTCGTAGAGTTCGTTATAATTTCTTTAATTTGACGCTAATTGAGTTCCAACTTCGTTTTTTACTTTTTATATGTAGCGAAGTTTATCAACATTCGTAGAGTTCGTTATAATTTCTTTAATTTGACGCTAATTGAGTTCCAACTTCGTTTTTTACTTTTTATATGTAGCGAAGTTTATCAACATTCGTAGAGTTCGTTATAATTTCTTTAATTTGACGCTAATTGAGTTCCAACTTCGTTTTTTACTTTTTATATGTAGCGAAGTTTATCAACATTCGTAGAGTTCGTTATAATTTCTTTAATTTGACGCTAATTGAGTTCCAACTTCGTTGTTTACTTTTTATATGTAGCGAAGTTTATCAACATTCGTAGAGTTCGTTATGATTTCTTTAATTTGACGCTAATTGAGTTCCAACTTCGTTTTTTACTTTTTATATGTAGCGAAGTTTATCAACATTCGTAGAGTTCGTTATAATTTCTTTAATTTGACGCTAATTGAGTTCCAACTTCGTTTTTTACTTTTTATATGTAGCGAAGTTTATCAACATTCGTAGAGTTCGTTATAATTTCTTTAATTTGACGCTAATTGAGTTCCAACTTCGTTTTTTACTTTTTATATGTAGCGAAGTTTATCAACATTCGTAGAGTTCGTTATAATTTCTTTAATTTGACGCTAATTGAGTTCCAACTTCGTTTTTTACTTTTTATATGTAGCGAAGTTTATCAACATTCGTAGAGTTCGTTATAATTTCTTTAATTTGACGCTAATTGAGTTCCAACTTCGTTTTTTACTTTTTATATGTAGCGAAGTTTATCAACATTCGTAGAGTTCGTTATGATTTCTTTAATTTAACGCTAATTGAGTTCCAACTTCGTTTTTTACTTTTTATATGTAGCGAAGTTTATCAACATTCGTAGAGTTCGTTATAATTTCTTTAATTTGACGCTAATTGAGTTCCAACTTCGTTTTTTAGTTTTTATATGTAGCGAAGTTTATCAACATTCGTAGAGTTCGTTATAATTTCTTTAATTTGACGCTAATTGAGTTCCAACTTCGTTTTTTACTTTTTATATGTAGCGAAGTTTATCAACATTCGTAGAGTTCGTTATAATTTCTTTAATTTGACGCTAATTGAGTTCCAACTTCGTTTTTTACTTTTTATATGTAGCGAAGTTTATCAACATTCGTAGAGTTCGTTATAATTTCTTTAATTTGGCGGTAATTGAGTTCCAACTTCGTTTTTTACTTTTTATATATAGCGAAGTTTATCAACATTCGTAGAGTTCGTTATAATTTCTTTAATTTGACGCTAATTGAGTTCCAACTTCGTTTTTTACTTTTTATATGTAGCGAAGTTTATCAACATTCGTATATTTCGTTATAATTTCTTTAAATTGACGATAATTGAGTTCCAACTTCGTTTTTTACTTTTATATGTAGCGAAGTTTATCAACATTCGTAGAGTTCGTTATGATTTCTTTAATTTGACGCTAATTGAGTTCCAACTTCGTTTTTTACTTTTTATATGTAGCGAAGCTTATCAACATTCGTAGAGTTCGTTATAATTTCTTTAATTTGACGCTAATTGAGTTCCAACTTCGTTTTTTACTTTTTATATGTAGCGAAGTTTATCAACATTCGTAGAGTTCTTTATAAATTCTTTAATTTGACGCTAATTGAGTTCCAACTTCGTTTTTTACTTTTTATATGTAGCGAAGTTTATCAACATTCGTAGAGTGTGTTATAATTTCTTTAATTTGACGCTAATTGAGTTCCAACTTCGTTTTTTACTTTTTATATGTAGCGAAGTTTATCAACATTCGTAGAGTTCGTTATAATTTCTTTAACTTGACGCTAATTGAGTTCCAACTTCGTTTTTTACTTTTTATATGTAGCGAAGTTTATCAACATTCGTAGAGTTCGTTATGATTTCTTTAATTTGACGCTAATTAAGTTCCAACTTCGTTTTTTACTTTTTGTATGTAGCGAAGTTTATCAACATTCGTAGAGTTCGTTATAATTTCTTTAATTTCACGCTAATTGAGTTCCAACTTCGTTTTTTACTTTTTATATGTAGCGAAGTTTATCAACATTCGTAGAGTTCGTTATAATTTCTTTAATTTGACGCTAATTGAGTTCCAACTTCGTTTTTTAATTTTTATATGTAGCGAAGTTTTTCAACATTCGTAGAGTTCGTTATAATTTCTTTAATTTGACGCTAATTGAGTTCCAACTTCGTTTTTTACTTTTTATATGTAGCGAAGTTTATCAACATTCGTAGAGTTCGTTATGATTTCTTGAATTTGACGCTAATTGAGTTCCAACTTCGTTTTTTTACTTTTTATATGTAGCGAAGTTTATCAACATTCGTAGAGTTCGTTATAATTTCTTTAATTTGACGCTAATTGAGTTCCAACTTCGTTTTTTACTTTTTATATGTAGCGAAGTTTATCAACATTCGTAGAGTTCGTTATAATTTCTTTAATTTGACGCTAATTGAGTTCCAACTTCGTTTTTTACTTTTTATATGTAGCGAAGTTTATCAACATTCGTAGAGTTCGTTATAAATTCTTTAATTTGACGCTAATTGAGTTCCAACTTCGTTTTTTACTTTTTATATGTAGCGAAGTTTATCAACATTCGTAGAGTGTGTTATAATTTCTTTAATTTGACGCTAATTGAGTTCCAACTTCGTTTTTTACTTTTTATATGTAGCGAAGTTTATCAACATTCGTAGAGTTCGTTATAATTTCTTTAATTTGACGCTAATTGAGTTCCAACTTCGTTTTTTACTTTTTATATGTAGCGAAGTTTATCAACATTCGTAGAGTTCGTTATAATTTCTTTAATTTGACGCTAATTGAGTTCCAACTTCGTTTTTTACTTTTTATATGTAGCGAAGTTTATCAACATTCGTAGAGTTCGTTATAATTTCTTTAATTTGACGCTAATTGAGTTCCAACTTCGTTTTTTACTTTTTATATGTAGCGAAGTTTATCAACATTCGTAGAGTTCGTTATAATTTCTTTAATTTGACGCTAATTGAGTTCCAACTTCGTTTTTTACTTTTTATATGTAGCGAAGTTTATCAACATTCGTAGAGTTCGTTATAATTTCTTTAATTTGACGCTAATTGAGTTCCTACTTCGTTTTTTACTTTTTATATGTAGCGAAGTTTATCAACATTCGTAGAGTTCGTTATGATTTCTTTAATTTGACGCTAATTGAGTTCCAACTTCGTTTTTTACTTTTTATATGTAGCGAAGTTTATCAACATTCGTAGAGTTCGTTATAATTTCTTTAATTTGACGCTAATTGAGTTCCAACTTCGTTTTTTACTTTTTATATGTAGCGAAGTTTATCAACATTCGTAGAGTTCGTTATAATTTCTTTAATTTGACGCTAATTGAGTTCCAACTTCGTTTTTTACTTTTTATATGTAGCGATGTTTATCAACATTCGTAGAGTTCGTTATAATTTCTTTAATTTGACGCTAATTGAGTTCCAACTTCGTTTTTTACTTTTTATATGTAGCGAAGTTTATCAACATTCGTAGAGTTCGTTATAATTTCTTTAATTTGACGCTAATTGAGTTCCAACTTCGTTTTTTACTTTTTATATGTAGCGAAGTTTATCAACATTCGTAGAGTTCGTTATAATTTCTTTAATTTGACGCTAATTGCGTTCCAACCTCGTTTTTTACTTTTTATATGTAGCGAAGTTTATCAACATTCGTAGAGTTCGTTATAATTTCTTTAATTTGGCGCTAATTGAGTTCCAACTTCGTTTTTTACTTTTTATATGTAGCGAAGTTTATCAACATTCGTAGAGTTCGTTATAATTTCTTTAATTTGACGCTAATTGAGTTCCAACTTCGTTTTTTACTTTTTATATGTAGCGAAGTTTATCAACATTCGTAGAGTTCGTTATAATTTCTTTAATTTGACGATAATTGAGTTCCAACTTCGTTTTTTACTTTTATATGTAGCGAAGTTTATCAACATTCGTAGAGTTCGTTATGATTTCTTTAATTTGACGCTAATTGAGTTCCAACTTCGTTTTTTACTTTTTATATGTAGCGAAGCTTATCAACATTCGCAGAGTTCGTTATAATTTCTTTAATTTAACGCTAATTGAGTTCAAACTTCGTTTTTTACTTTTTATATGTAGCGAAGTTTATCAACATTCTTAGAGTTCGTTATAAATTCTTTAATTTGACGCTAATTGAGTTCCAACTTCGTTTTTTACTTTTTATATGTAGCGAAGTTTATCAACATTCGTAGAGTGTGTTATAATTTTTTTAATTTGACGCTAATTGAGTTCAACTTCGTTTTTTACTTTTTATATGTAGCGAAGTTTATCAACATTCGTAGAGTTCGTTATAATTTCTTTAACTTGACGCTAATTGAGTTCCAACTTCGTTTTTTACTTTTTATATGTAGCGAAGTTTATCAACATTCGTAGAGTTCGTTATGACTTCTTTAATTTGACGCTAATTAAGTTCCAACTTCGTTTTTTACTTTTTATATGTAGCGAAGTTTATCAACATTCGTAGAGTTCGTTATAATTTCTTTAATTTCACGCTAATTGAGTTCCAACTTCGTTTTTTACTTTTTATATGTAGCGAAGTTTATCAACATTCGTAGAGTTCGTTATAATTTCTTTAATTTGACGCTAATTGAGTTCCAACTTCGTTTTTTAATTTTTATATGTAGCGAAGTTTATCAACATTCGTAGAGTTCGTTATAATTTCTTTAATTTGACGCTAATTGAGTTCCAACTTCGTTTTTTACTTTTTATATGTAGCGAAGTTTATCAACATTCGTAGAGTTCGTTATGATTTCTTGAATTTGACGCTAATTGAGTTCCAACTTCGTTTTTTACTTTTTATATGTAGCGAAGTTTATCAACATTCGTAGAGTTCGTTATAATTTCTTTAATTTGACGCTAATTGAGTTCCAACTTCGTTTTTTACTTTTTATATGTAGCGAAGTTTATCAACATTCGTAGAGTTCGTTATAATTTCTTTAATTTGACGCTAATTGAGTTCCAACTTCGTTTTTTACTTTGTATATGTAGCGAAGTTTATCAACATTCGTAGAGTTCGTTATGATTTCTTTAATTTGACGCTAATTGCGTTCCAACTTCGTTTTTTACTTTTTATATGTAGCGAAGTTTATCAACATTCGTAGAGTTCGTTATAATTTCTTTAATTTGACGCTAATTGAGTTCCAACTTCGTTTTTTACTTTTTATATGTAGCGAAGTTTATCAACATTCGTAGAGTTCGTTATAATATCTTTAAATTGACGCCAATTGAGTTCCAACTTCGTTTTTTACTTTTTATATGTAGCGAAGTTTATCAACATTCGTAGAGTTCGTTGTAATTTCTTTAATTTGACGCTAATTGAGTTCCAACTTCGTTTTTTACTTTTTATATGTAGCGAAGTTTATCAACATTCGTAGAGTTCGTTATAATTTCTTTAATTTGACGCTAATTGAGTTCCAACTTCGTTTTTTACTTTTTATATGTAGCGAAGTTTATCAACATTCGTAGAGTTCGTTATAATTTCTTTAATTTGACGCTAATTGAGTTCCAACTTCGTTGTTTACTTTTTATATGTAGCGAAGTTTATCAACATTCGTAGAGTTCGTTATGATTTCTTTAATTTGACGCTAATTGAGTTCCAACTTCGTTTTTTACTTTTTATATGTAGCGAAGTTTATCAACATTCGTAGAGTTCGTTATAATTTCTTTAATTTGACGCTAATTGAGTTCCAACTTCGTTTTTTACTTTTTATATGTAGCGAAGTTTATCAACATTCGTAGAGTTCGTTATAATTTCTTTAATTTGACGCTAATTGAGTTCCAACTTCGTTTTTTACTTTTTATATGTAGCGAAGTTTATCAACATTCGTAGAGTTCGTTATAATTTCTTTAATTTCACGCTAATTGAGTTCCAACTTCGTTTTTTACTTTTTATATGTAGCGAAGTTTATCAACATTCGTAGAGTTCGTTATGATTTCTTTAAATTGACGCCAATTGAGTTCCAACTTCGTTTTTTACTTTTTATATGTAGCGAAGTTTATCAACATTCGTAGAGTTCGTTGTAATTTCTTTACTTTGACGCTAATTGAGTTCCAACTTCGTTTTTTACTTTTTATATGTAGCGAAGTTTATCAACATTCGTAGAGTTCGTTATAATTTCTTTAATTTGACGCTAATTGAGTTCCAACTTCGTTTTTTACTTTTTATATGTAGCGAAGTTTATCAACATTCGTGGAGTTCGTTATAATTTCTTTAATTTGACGCTAATTGAGTTCCAACTTTGTTTTTTACTTTTTATATGTAGCGAAGTTTATCAACATTCGTAGAGTTCGTTATAATTTCTTTAATTTGACGCTAATTGAGTTCCAACTTCGTTTTTTACTTTTTATATGTAGCGAAGTTTATCAACATTCGTAGAGTTCGTTATAATTTATTTAATTTGATGCTAATTGAGTTCCAACTTCGTTTTTTACTTTTTATATGTAGCGAAGTTTATCAACATTCGTAGAGTTCGTTATAATTTCTTTAATTTGACGCTAATTGAGTTCCAACTTCGTTTTTTACTTTTTATATGTAGCGAAGTTTATCAACATTCGTAGAGTTCGTTATAATTTCTTTAATTTGACGCTAATTGAGTTCCAACTTCGTTTTTTACTTTTTATATGTAGCGAAGTTTATCAACATTCGTAGAGTTCGTTATAATTTCTTTAATTTGACGCTAATTGAGTTCCAACTTCGTTTTTTACTTTTTATATGTAGCGAAGTTTATCAACATTCGTAGAGTTCGTTATGATTTCTTTAATTTGACGCTAATTGCGTTCCAACTTCGTTTTTTACTTTTTATATGTAGCGAAGTTTATCAACATTCGTAGAGTTCGTTATAATTTCTTTAATTTGACGCTAATTGAGTTCCAACTTCGTTTTTTACTTTTTATATGTAGCGAAGTTTATCAACATTCGTAGAGTTCGTTATAATTTCTTTAATTTGACGCTAATTGAGTTCCAACTTCGTTTTTTACTTTTTATATGTAGCGAAGTTTATCAACATTCGTAGAGTTCGTTATAATTTCTTTAATTTGACGCTAATTGAGTTCCAACTTCGTTTTTTACTTTTTATATGTAGCGAAGTTTATCAACATTCGTAGAGTTCGTTATAATTTCTTTAATTTGACGCTAATTGAGTTCCAACTTCGTTTTTTACTTTTTATATGTAGCGAAGTTTATCAACATTCGTAGAGTTCGTTATAATTTCTTTAATTTGACGCTAATTGAGTTCCAACTTCGTTTTTTACTTTTCATATGTAGCGAAGTTTATCAACATTCGTAGAGTTCGTTATAATTTCTTTAATTTGACGCTAATTGAGTTCCAACTTCGTTTTTTACTTTTTATATGTAGCGAAGTTTATCAACATTCGTAGAGTTCGTTATGATTTCTTTAATTTGACGCTAATTGAGTTCCAACTTCGTTTTTTACTTTTTATATGTAGCGAAGTTTATCAACATTGGTAGAGTTCGTTATAATTTCTTTAATTTGACGCTAATTGAGTTCCAACTTCGTTTTTTACTTTTTATATGTGGCGAAGTTTATCAACATTCGTAGAGTTCGTTATAATTTCTTTAATTTGACGCTAATTGAGTTCCAACTTCGTTTTTTACTTTTTATATGTAGCGAAGTTTATCAACATTCGTAGAGTTCGTTATAATTTCTTTAATTTGACGATAATTGAGTTCCAACTTCGTTTTTTACTTTTTATATGTAGCGAAGTTTATCAACATTCGTAGAGTTCGTTATAAATTCTTTAATTTGACGCTAATTGAGTTCCAACTTCGTTTTTTACTTTTTATATGTAGCGAAGTTTATCAACATTCGTAGAGTGTGTTATAATTTCCTTAATTTGACGCTAATTGAGTTCCAACTTCGTTTTTTACTTTTTATATGTAGCGAAGTTTATCAACATTCGTATATTTCGTTATAATTTCTTTAATTTGACGATAATTGAGTTCCAACTTCGTTTTTTACTTTTATATGTAGCGAAGTTTATCAACATTCGTAGAGTTCGTTATGATTTCTTTAATTTGACGCTAATTGAGTTCCAACTTCGTTTTTTACTTTTTATATGTAGCGAAGCTTATCAACATTCGTAGAGTTCGTTATAATTTCTTTAATTTGACGCTAATTGAGTTTCAACTTCGTTTTTTACTTTTTATATGTAGCGAAGTTTATCAACATTCGTAGAGTTCGTTATAAATTCTTTAATTTGACGCTAATTGAGTTCCAACTTCGTTTTTTACTTTTTATATGTAGCGAAGTTTATCAACATTCGTAGAGTGTGTTATAATTTCTTTAATTTGACGCTAATTGAGTTCCAACTTCGTTTTTTACTTTTTATATGTAGCGAAGTTTATCAACATTCGTAGAGTTCGTTATAATTTCTTTAACTTGACGCTAATAGAGTTCCAACTTCGTTTTTTACTTTTTATATGTAGCGAAGTTTATCAACATTCGTAGAGTTCGTTATGATTTCTTTAATTTGACGCTAATTAAGTTCCAACTTCGTTTTTTACTTTTTATATGTAGCGAAGTTTATCAACATTCGTAGAGTTCGTTATAATTTCTTTAATTTCACGCTAATTGAGTTCCAACTTCGTTTTTTACTTTTTATATGTAGCGAAGTTTATCAACATTCGTAGAGTTCGTTATAATTTCTTTAATTTGACGCTAATTGAGTTCCAACTTCGTTTTTTAATTTTTATATGTAGCGAAGTTTATCAACATTCGTAGAGTTCGTTATAATTTCTTTAATTTGACGCTAATTGAGTTCCAACTTCGTTTTTTACTTTTTATATGTAGCGACGTTTATCAACATTCGTAGAGTTCGTTATGATTTCTTGAATTTGACGCTAATTGAGTTCCAAATTCGTTTTTTACTTTTTATATGTAGCGAAGTTTATCAACATTCGTAGAGTTCGTTATAATTTCTTTAATTTGACGCTAATTGAGTTCCAACTTCGTTTTTTACTTTTTATATGTAGCGAAGTTTATCAACATTCGTAGAGTTCGTTATGATTTCTTGAATTTGACGCTAATTGAGTTCCAACTTCGTTTTTTATTTTTTATGTAGCGAAGTTTATCAACATTCGTAGAGTTCGTTATAATTTATTTAATTTGACGCTAATTGAGTTCCAACGTCGTTTTTTACTTTTTATATGTAGCGAAGTTTATCAACATTCGTAGAGTTCGTTATAATTTCTTTAATTGACGCTAATTGAATTCCAACTTCGTTTTTTACTTTTTATATGTAGCGAAGTTTATCAACATTCTTAGAGTTCGTTATAATTTCTTTAATTTGACGCTAATTGAGTTCCAACTTCGTTTTTTACTTTTTATATGTAGCGAAGTTTATCAACATTCGTAGAGTTCGTTATAATTTCTTTAATTTGACGCTAATTTAGTTCCAACTTCGTTTTTTACTTTTTATATGTAGCGAAGTTTATCAACATTCGTAGAGTTCGTTATAATTTCTTTAATTTGACGCTAATTGAGTTCCAACTTCGTTTTTTACTTTTTATATGTAGCGAAGTTTATCAACATTCGTAGAGTTCGTTATAATTTCTTTAATTTGACGCTAATTGAGTTCCAACTTCGTTTTTTACTTTTTATATGTAGCGAAGTTTATCAACATTCGTAGAGTTCGTTATAATTTCTTTAATTTGACGCTAATTGAGTTCCAACTTCGTTTTTTACTTTTTATATGTAGCGAAGTTTATCAACATTCGTAGAGTTCGTTATAATTTCTTTAATTTGACGCTAATTGAGTTCCAACTTCGTTGTTTACTTTTTATATGTAGCGAAGTTTATCAACATTCGTAGAGTTCGTTATGATTTCTTTAATTTGACGCTAATTGAGTTCCAACTTCGTTTTTTACTTTTTATATGTAGCGAAGTTTATCAACATTCGTAGAGTTCGTTATAATTTCTTTAATTTGACGCTAATTGAGTTCCAACTTCGTTTTTTACTTTTTATATGTAGCGAAGTTTATCAACATTCGTAGAGTTCGTTATAATTTCTTTAATTTGACGCTAATTGAGTTCCAACTTCGTTTTTTACTTTTTATATGTAGCGAAGTTTATCAACATTCGTAGAGTTCGTTATAATTTCTTTAATTTGACGCTAATTGAGTTCCAACTTCGTTTTTTACTTTTTATATGTAGCGAAGTTTATCAACATTCGTAGAGTTCGTTATAATTTCTTTAATTTGACGCTAATTGAGTTCCAACTTCGTTTTTTACTTTTTATATGTAGCGAAGTTTATCAACATTCGTAGAGTTCGTTATGATTTCTTTAATTTGACGCTAATTGAGTTCCAACTTCGTTTTTTACTTTTTATATGTAGCGAAGTTTATCAACATTCGTAGAGTTCGTTATAATTTCTTTAATTTGACGCTAATTGAGTTCCAACTTCGTTTTTTAGTTTTTATATGTAGCGAAGTTTATCAACATTCGTAGAGTTCGTTATAATTTCTTTAATTTGACGCTAATTGAGTTCCAACTTCGTTTTTTACTTTTTATATGTAGCGAAGTTTATCAACATTCGTAGAGTTCGTTATAATTTCTTTAATTTGACGCTAATTGAGTTCCAACTTCGTTTTTTACTTTTTATATGTAGCGAAGTTTATCAACATTCGTAGAGTTCGTTATAATTTCTTTAATTTGGCGGTAATTGAGTTCCAACTTCGTTTTTTACTTTTTATATATAGCGAAGTTTATCAACATTCGTAGAGTTCGTTATAATTTCTTTAATTTGACGCTAATTGACTTCCAACTTCGTTTTTTACTTTTTATATGTAGCGAAGTTTATCAACATTCGTATATTTCGTTATAATTTCTTTAAATTGACGATAATTGAGTTCCAACTTCGTTTTTTACTTTTATATGTAGCGAAGTTTATCAACATTCGTAGAGTTCGTTATGATTTCTTTAATTTGACGCTAATTGAGTTCCAACTTCGTTTTTTACTTTTTATATGTAGCGAAGCTTATCAACATTCGTAGAGTTCGTTATAATTTCTTTAATTTGACGCTAATTGAGTTCCAACTTCGTTTTTTACTTTTTATATGTAGCGAAGTTTATCAACATTCGTAGAGTTCTTTATAAATTCTTTAATTTGACGCTAATTGAGTTCCAACTTCGTTTTTTACTTTTTATATGTAGCGAAGTTTATCAACATTCGTAGAGTGTGTTATAATTTCTTTAATTTGACGCTAATTGAGTTCCAACTTCGTTTTTTACTTTCTATATGTAGCGAAGTTTATCAACATTCGTAGAGTTCGTTATAAATTCTTTAATTTGACGCTAATTGAGTTGCAACTTCGTTTTTTACCTTTTATATGTAGCGAAGTTTATCAACATTCGTAGAGTGTGTTATAATTTCCTTAATTTGACGCTAATTGAGTTCCAACTTCGTTTTTTACTTTTTATATGTAGCGAAGTTTATCAACATTCGTATATTTCGTTATAATTTCTTTAATTTGACGATAATTGAGTTCCAACTTCGTTTTTTACTTTTATATGTAGCGAAGTTTATCAACATTCGTAGAGTTCGTTATGATTTCTTTAATTTGACGCTAATTGAGTTCCAACTTCGTTTTTTACTTTTTATATGTAGCGAAGCTTATCAACATTCGTAGAGTTCGTTATAATTTCTTTAATTTGACGCTAATTGAGTTCCAACTTCGTTTTTTACTTTTTATATGTAGCGAAGTTTATCAACATTCGTAGAGTTCGTTATAAATTCTTTAATTTGACGCTAATTGAGTTCCAACTTCGTTTTTTACTTTTTATATGTAGCGAAGTTTATCAACATTCGTAGAGTGTGTTATAATTTCTTTAATTTGACGCTAATTGAGTTCTAACTTCGTTTTTTACTTTTTATATGTAGCGAAGTTTATCAACATTCGTAGAGTTCGTTATAATTTCTTTAACTTGACGCTAATAGAGTTCCAACTTCGTTTTTTACTTTTTATATGTAGCGAAGTTTATCAACATTCGTAGAGTTCGTTATGATTTCTTTAATTTGACGCTAATTAAGTTCCAACTTCGTTTTTTACTTTTTATATGTAGCGAAGTTTATCAACATTCGTAGAGTTCGTTATAATTTCTTTAATTTCACGCTAATTGAGTTCCAACTTCGTTTTTTACTTTTTATATGTAGCGAAGTTTATCAACATTCGTAGAGTTCGTTATAATTTCTTTAATTTGACGCTAATTGAGTTCCAACTTCGTTTTTTAATTTTTATATGTAGCGAAGTTTATCAACATTCGTAGAGTTCGTTATAATTTCTTTAATTTGACGCTAATTGAGTTCCAACTTCGTTTTTTACTTTTTATATGTAGCGAAGTTTATCAACATTCGTAGAGTTCGTTATGATTTCTTGAATTTGACGCTAATTGAGTTCCAAATTCGTTTTTTACTTTTTATATGTAGCGAAGTTTATCAACATTCGTAGAGTTCGTTATAATTTCTTTAATTTGACGCTAATTGAGTTCCAACTTCGTTTTTTACTTTTTATATGTAGCGAAGTTTATCAACATTCGTAGAGTTCGTTATGATTTCTTGAATTTGACGCTAATTGAGTTCCAACTTCGTTTTTTATTTTTTATGTAGCGAAGTTTATCAACATTCGTAGAGTTCGTTATAATTTATTTAATTTGACGCTAATTGAGTTCCAACGTCGTTTTTTACTTTTTATATGTAGCGAAGTTTATCAACATTCGTAGAGTTCGTTATAATTTCTTTAATTGACGCTAATTGAATTCCAACTTCGTTTTTTACTTTTTATATGTAGCGAAGTTTATCAACATTCTTAGAGTTCGTTATAATTTCTTTAATTTGACGCTAATTGAGTTCCAACTTCGTTTTTTACTTTTTATATGTAGCGAAGTTTATCAACATTCGTAGAGTTCGTTATAATTTCTTTAATTTGACGCTAATTTAGTTCCAACTTCGTTTTTTACTTTTTATATGTAGCGAAGTTTATCAACATTCGTAGAGTTCGTTATAATTTCTTTAATTTGACGCTAATTGAGTTCCAACTTCGTTTTTTACTTTTTATATGTAGCGAAGTTTATCAACATTCGTAGAGTTCGTTATAATTTCTTTAATTTGACGCTAATTGAGTTCCAACTTCGTTTTTTACTTTTTATATGTAGCGAAGTTTATCAACATTCGTAGAGTTCGTTATAATTTCTTTAATTTGACGCTAATTGTGTTCCAACTTCGTTTTTTACTTTTTATATGTAGCGAAGTTTATCAACATTCGTAGAGTTCGTTATAATTTCTTTAATTTGACGCTAATTGAGTTCCAACTTCGTTGTTTACTTTTTATATGTAGCGAAGTTTATCAACATTCGTAGAGTTCGTTATGATTTCTTTAATTTGACGCTAATTGAGTTCCAACTTCGTTTTTTACTTTTTATATGTAGCGAAGTTTATCAACATTCGTAGAGTTCGTTATAATTTCTTTAATTTGACGCTAATTGAGTTCCAACTTCGTTTTTTACTTTTTATATGTAGCGAAGTTTATCAACATTCGTAGAGTTCGTTATAATTTCTTTAATTTGACGCTAATTGAGTTCCAACTTCGTTTTTTACTTTTTATATGTAGCGAAGTTTATCAACATTCGTAGAGTTCGTTATAATTTCTTTAATTTGACGCTAATTGAGTTCCAACTTCGTTTTTTACTTTTTATATGTAGCGAAGTTTATCAACATTCGTAGAGTTCGTTATAATTTCTTTAATTTGACGCTAATTGAGTTCCAACTTCGTTTTTTACTTTTTATATGTAGCGAAGTTTATCAACATTCGTAGAGTTCGTTATGATTTCTTTAATTTGACGCTAATTGAGTTCCAACTTCGTTTTTTACTTTTTATATGTAGCGAAGTTTATCAACATTCGTAGAGTTCGTTATAATTTCTTTAATTTGACGCTAATTGAGTTCCAACTTCGTTTTTTACTTTTTATATGTAGCGAAGTTTATCAACATTCGTAGAGTTCGTTATAATTTCTTTAATTTGACGCTAATTGAGTTCCAACTTCGTTTTTTACTTTTTATATGTAGCGAAGTTTATCAACATTCGTAGAGTTCGTTATAATTTCTTTAATTTGACGCTAATTGAGTTCCAACTTCGTTTTTTACTTTTTATATGTAGCGAAGTTTATCAACATTCGTAGAGTTCGTTATAATTTCTTTAATTTGACGCTAATTGAGTTCCAACTTCGTTTTTTACTTTTTATATGTAGCGAAGTTTATCAACATTCGTAGAGTTCGTTATAATTTCTTTAATTTGACGCTAATTGAGTTCCAACTTCGTTTTTTACTTTTTATATGTAGCGAAGTTTATCAACATTCGTAGAGTTCGTTATAATTTCTTTAATTTGACGCTAATTGAGTTCCAACTTCGTTTTTTACTTTTTATATGTAGCGAAGTTTATCAACATTCGTAGAGTTCGTTATAATTTCTTTAATTTGACGCTAATTGAGTTCCAACTTCGTTTTTTACTTTTTATATGTAGCGAAGTTTATCAACATTCGTAGAGTTCGTTATAATTTCTTTAATTTGACGCTAATTGAGTTCCAACTTCGTTTTTTACTTTTTATATGTAGCGAAGTTTATCAACATTCGTAGAGTTCGTTATAATTTCTTTAATTTGACGCTAATTGAGTTCCAACTTCGTTTTTTAATTTTTATATGTAGCGAAGTTTATCAACATTCGTAGAGTTCGTTATAATTTCTTTAATTTGACGCTAATTGAGTTCCAACTTCGTTTTTTACTTTTTATATGTAGCGAAGTTTATCAACATTCGTAGAGTTCGTTATGATTTCTTGAATTTGACGCTAATTGAGTTCCAACTTCGTTTTTTACTTTTTATATGTAGCGAAGTTTATCAACATTCGTAGAGTTCGTTATAATTTCTTTAATTTGACGCTAATTGAGTTCCAACTTCGTTTTTTACTTTTTATATGTAGCGAAGTTTATCAACATTCGTGGAGTTCGTTATAATTTCTTTAATTTGACGCTAATTGAGTTCCAACTTCGTTTTTTACTTTGTATATGTAGCGAAGTTTATCAACATTCGTAGAGTTCGTTATGATTTCTTTAATTTGACGCTAATTGAGTTCCAACTTCGTTTTTTACTTTTTATATGTAGCGAAGTTTATCAACATTCGTAGAGTTCGTTATAATTTCTTTAATTTGACGCTAATTGAGTTCCAACTTCGTTTTTTACTTTTTATATGTAGCGAAGTTTATCAACATTCGTAGAGTTCGTTATAATATCTTTAAATTGACGCCAATTGAGTTCCAACTTCGTTTTTTACTTTTTATATGTAGCGAAGTTTATCAACATTCGTAGAGTTCGTTGTAATTTCTTTAATTTGACGCTAATTGAGTTCCAACTTCGTTTTTTACTTTTTATATGTAGCGAAGTTTATCAACATTCGTAGAGTTCGTTATAATTTCTTTAATTTGACGCTAATTGAGTTCCAACATCGTTTTTTACTTTTTATATGTAGCGAAGTTTATCAACATTCGTAGAGTTCGTTATAATTTCTTTAATTTGACGCTAATTGAGTTCCAAATTCGTTGTTTACTTTTTATATGTAGCGAAGTTTATCAACATTCGTAGAGTTCGTTATGATTTCTTTAATTTGACGCTAATTGAGTTCCAACTTCGTTTTTTACTTTTTATATGTAGCGAAGTTTATCAACATTCGTAGAGTTCGTTATAATTTCTTTAATTTGACGCTAATTGAGTTCCAACTTCGTTTTTTACTTTTTATATGTAGCGAAGTTTATCAACATTCGTAGAGTTCGTTATAATTTCTTTAATTTGACGCTAATTGAGTTCCAACTTCGTTTTTTACTTTTTATATGTAGCGAAGTTTATCAACATTCGTAGAGTTCGTTATAATTTCTTTAATTTGACGCTAATTGAGTTCCAACTTCGTTTTTTACTTTTTATATGTAGCGAAGTTTATCAACATTCGTAGAGTTCGTTATGATTTCTTTAAATTGACGCCAATTGAGTTCCAACTTCGTTTTTTACTTTTTATATGTAGCGAAGTTTATCAACATTCGTAGAGTTCGTTGTAATTTCTTTACTTTGACGCTAATTGAGTTCCAACTTCGTTTTTTACTTTTTATATGTAGCGAAGTTTATCAACATTCGTAGAGTTCGTTATAATTTCTTTAATTTGACGCTAATTGAGTTCCAACTTCGTTTTTTACTTTTTATATGTAGCGAAGTTTATCAACATTCGTGGAGTTCGTTATAATTTCTTTAATTTGACGCTAATTGAGTTCCAACTTTGTTTTTTACTTTTTATATGTAGCGAAGTTTATCAACATTCGTAGAGTTCCTTATAATTTCTTTAATTTGACGCTAATTGAGTTCCAACTTCGTTTTTTACTTTTTATATGTAGCGAAGTTTATCAACATTCGTAGAGTTCGTTATAATTTATTTAATTTGACGCTAATTGAGTTCCAACTTCGTTTTTTACTTTTTATATGTAGCGAAGTTTATCAACATTCGTAGAGTTCGTTATAATTTCTTTAATTTGACGCTAATTGAGTTCCAACTTCGTTTTTTACTTTTTATATGTAGCGAAGTTTATCAACATTCGTAGAGTTCGTTATAATTTCTTTAATTTGACGCTAATTGAGTTCCAACTTCGTTTTTTACTTTTTATATGTAGCGAAGTTTATCAACATTCGTAGAGTTCGTTATAATTTCTTTAATTTGACGCTAATTGAGTTCCAACTTCGTTTTTTACTTTTTATATGTAGCGAAGTTTATCAACATTCGTAGAGTTCGTTATGATTTCTTTAATTTGACGCTAATTGCGTTCCAACTTCGTTTTTTACTTTTTATATGTAGCGAAGTTTATCAACATTCGTAGAGTTCGTTATAATTTCTTTAATTTGACGCTAATTGAGTTCCAACTTCGTTTTTTACTTTTTATATGTAGCGAAGTTTATCAACATTCGTAGAGTTCGTTATAATTTCTTTAATTTGACGCTAATTGAGTTCCAACTTCGTTTTTTACTTTTTATATGTAGCGAAGTTTATCAACATTCGTAGAGTTCGTTATAATTTCTTTAATTTGACGCTAATTGAGTTCCAACTTCGTTTTTTACTTTTTATATGTTGCGAAGTTTATCAACATTCGTAGAGTTCGTTATAATTTCTTTAATTTGACGCTAATTGAGTTCCAACTTCGTTTTTTACTTTTTATATGTAGCGAAGTTTATCAACATTCGTAGAGTTCGTTATAATTTCTTTAATTTGACGCTAATTGAGTTCCAACTTCGTTTTTTACTTTTCATATGTAGCGAAGTTTATCAACATTCGTAGAGTTCGTTATAATTTCTTTAATTTGACGCTAATTGAGTTCCAACTTCGTTTTTTACTTTTTATATGTAGCGAAGTTTATCAACATTCGTAGAGTTCGTTATGATTTCTTTAATTTGACGCTAATTGAGTTCCAACTTCGTTTTTTACTTTTTATATGTAGCGAAGTTTATCAACATTGGTAGAGTTCGTTATAATTTCTTTAATTTGACGCTAATTGAGTTCCAACTTCGTTTTTTACTTTTTATATGTGGCGAAGTTTATCAACATTCGTAGAGTTCGTTATAATTTCTTTAATTTGACGCTAATTGAGTTCCAACTTCGTTTTTTACTTTTTATATGTAGCGAAGTTTATCAACATTCGTAGAGTTCGTTATAATTTCTTTAATTTGACGATAATTGAGTTCCAACTTCGTTTTTTACTTTTTATATGTAGCGAAGTTTATCAACATTCGTAGAGTTCGTTATAATTTCTTTAATTTGACGCTAATTGAGTTCCAACTTCGTTTTTTACTTTTTATATGTAGCGAAGTTTATCAACATTCGTAGAGTTCGTTATAATTTCTTTAATTTGACGCTAATTGCGTTCCAACTTCGTTTTTTACTTTTTATATGTAGCGAAGTTTATCAACATTCGTAGAGTTCGTTATAATTTCTTTAATTTGGCGCTAATTGAGTTCCAACTTCGTTTTTTACTTTTTATATGTAGCGAAGTTTATCAACATTCGTAGAGTTCGTTATAATTTCTTTAATTTGACGCTAATTGAGTTCCAACTTCGTTTTTTACTTTTTATATGTAGCGAAGTTTATCAACATTCGTATATTTCGTTATAATTTCTTTAATTTGACGATAATTGAGTTCCAACTTCGTTTTTTACTTTTATATGTAGCGAAGTTTATCAACATTCGTAGAGTTCGTTATGATTTCTTTAATTTGACGCTAATTGAGTTCCAACTTCGTTTTTTACTTTTTATATGTAGCGAAGCTTATCAACATTCGTAGAGTTCGTTATAATTTCTTTAATTTGACGCTAATTGAGTTCCAACTTCGTTTTTTACTTTTTATATGTAGCGAAGTTTATCAACATTCGTAGAGTTCGTTATAAATTCTTTAATTTGACGCTAATTGAGTTCCAACTTCGTTTTTTACTTTTTATATGTAGCGAAGTTTATCAACATTCGTAGAGTGTGTTATAATTTCTTTAATTTGACGCAAATTGAGTTCCAACTTCGTTTTTTACTTTTTATATGTAGCGAAGTTTATCAACATTCGTAGAGTTCGTTATAATTTCTTTAACTTGACGCTAATAGAGTTCCAACTTCGTTTTTTACTTTTTATATGTAGCGAAGTTTATCAACATTCGTAGAGTTCGTTATGATTTCTTTAATTTGACGCTAATTAAGTTCCAACTTCGTTTTTTACTTTTTATATGTAGCGAAGTTTATCAACATTCGTAGAGTTCGTTATAATTTCTTTAATTTCACGCTAATTGAGTTCCAACTTCGTTTTTTACTTTTTATATGTAGCGAAGTTTATCAACATTCGTAGAGTTCGTTATAATTTCTTTAATTTGACGCTAATTGAGTTCCAACTTCGTTTTTTAATTTTTATATGTAGCGAAGTTTATCAACATTCGTAGAGTTCGTTATAATTTCTTTAATTTGACGCTAATTGAGTTCCAACTTCGTTTTTTACTTTTTATATGTAGCGAAGTTTATCAACATTCGTAGAGTTCGTTATGATTTCTTGAATTTGACGCTAATTGAGTTCCAAATTCGTTTTTTACTTTTTATATGTAGCGAAGTTTATCAACATTCGTAGAGTTCGTTATAAATTCTTTAATTTGACGCTAATTGAGTTGCAACTTCGTTTTTTACTTTTTATATGTAGCGAAGTTTATCAACATTCGTAGAGTGTGTTATAATTTCCTTAATTTGACGCTAATTGAGTTCCAACTTCTTTTTTTACTTTTTATATGTAGCGAAGTTTATCAACATTCGTATATTTCGTTATAATTTCTTTAATTTGACGATAATTGAGTTCCAACTTCGTTTTTTACTTTTATATGTAGCGAAGTTTATCAACATTCGTAGAGTTCGTTATGATTTCTTTAATTTGACGCTAATTGAGTTCCAACTTCGTTTTTTACTTTTTATATGTAGCGAAGCTTATCAACATTCGTAGAGTTCGTTATAATTTCTTTAATTTGACGCTAATTGAGTTCCAACTTCGTTTTTTACTTTTTATATGTAGCGAAGTTTATCAACATTCGTAGAGTTCGTTATAAATTCTTTAATTTGACGCTAATTGAGTTCCAACTTCGTTTTTTACTTTTTATATGTAGCGAAGTTTATCAACATTCGTAGAGTGTGTTATAATTTCTTTAATTTGACGCTAATTGAGTTCTAACTTCGTTTTTTACTTTTTATATGTAGCGAAGTTTATCAACATTCGTAGAGTTCGTTATAATTTCTTTAACTTGACGCTAATAGAGTTCCAACTTCGTTTTTTACTTTTTATATGTAGCGAAGTTTATCAACATTCGTAGAGTTCGTTATGATTTCTTTAATTTGACGCTAATTAAGTTCCAACTTCGTTTTTTACTTTTTATATGTAGCGAAGTTTATCAACATTCGTAGAGTTCGTTATAATTTCTTTAATTTCACGCTAATTGAGTTCCAACTTCGTTTTTTACTTTTTATATGTAGCGAAGTTTATCAACATTCGTAGAGTTCGTTATAATTTCTTTAATTTGACGCTAATTGAGTTCCAACTTCGTTTTTTAATTTTTATATGTAGCGAAGTTTATCAACATTCGTAGAGTTCGTTATAATTTCTTTAATTTGACGCTAATTGAGTTCCAACTTCGTTTTTTACTTTTTATATGTAGCGAAGTTTATCAACATTCGTAGAGTTCGTTATGATTTCTTGAATTTGACGCTAATTGAGTTCCAAATTCGTTTTTTACTTTTTATATGTAGCGAAGTTTATCAACATTCGTAGAGTTCGTTATAATTTCTTTAATTTGACGCTAATTGAGTTCCAACTTCGTTTTTTACTTTTTATATGTAGCGAAGTTTATCAACATTCGTAGAGTTCGTTATGATTTCTTGAATTTGACGCTAATTGAGTTCCAACTTCGTTTTTTATTTTTTATGTAGCGAAGTTTATCAACATTCGTAGAGTTCGTTATAATTTATTTAATTTGACGCTAATTGAGTTCCAACGTCGTTTTTTACTTTTTATATGTAGCGAAGTTTATCAACATTCGTAGAGTTCGTTATAATTTCTTTAATTGACGCTAATTGAATTCCAACTTCGTTTTTTACTTTTTATATGTAGCGAAGTTTATCAACATTCTTAGAGTTCGTTATAATTTCTTTAATTTGACGCTAATTGAGTTCCAACTTCGTTTTTTACTTTTTATATGTAGCGAAGTTTATCAACATTCGTAGAGTTCGTTATAATTTCTTTAATTTGACGCTAATTTAGTTCCAACTTCGTTTTTTACTTTTTATATGTAGCGAAGTTTATCAACATTCGTAGAGTTCGTTATAATTTCTTTAATTTGACGCTAATTGAGTTCCAACTTCGTTTTTTACTTTTTATATGTAGCGAAGTTTATCAACATTCGTAGAGTTCGTTATAATTTCTTTAATTTGACGCTAATTGAGTTCCAACTTCGTTTTTTACTTTTTATATGTAGCGAAGTTTATCAACATTCGTAGAGTTCGTTATAATTTCTTTAATTTGACGCTAATTGAGTTCCAACTTCGTTTTTTACTTTTTATATGTAGCGAAGTTTATCAACATTCGTAGAGTTCGTTATAATTTCTTTAATTTGACGCTAATTGAGTTCCAACTTCGTTTTTTACTTTTTATATGTAGCGAAGTTTATCAACATTCGTAGAGTTCGTTATGATTTCTTTAATTTGACGCTAATTGAGTTCCAACTTCGTTTTTTACTTTTTATATGTAGCGAAGTTTATCAACATTCGTAGAGTTCGTTATAATTTCTTTAATTTGACGCTAATTGAGTTCCAACTTCGTTTTTTACTTTTTATATGTAGCGAAGTTTATCAACATTCGTAGAGTTCGTTATAATTTCTTTAATTTGACGCTAATTGAGTTCCAACTTCGTTTTTTACTTTTTATATGTAGCGAAGTTTATCAACATTCGTAGAGTTCGTTATAATTTCTTTAATTTGACGCTAATTGAGTTCCAACTTCGTTTTTTACTTTTTATATGTAGCGAAGTTTATCAACATTCGTAGAGTTCGTTATAATTTCTTTAATTTGACGCTAATTGAGTTCCAACTTCGTTTTTTACTTTTTATATGTAGCGAAGTTTATCAACATTCGTAGAGTTCGTTATAATTTCTTTAATTTGACGCTAATTGAGTTCCAACTTCGTTTTTTACTTTTTATATGTAGCGAAGTTTATCAACATTCGTAGAGTTCGTTATAATTTCTTTAATTTGACGCTAATTGAGTTCCAACTTCGTTTTTTACTTTTTATATGTAGCGAAGTTTATCAACATTCGTAGAGTTCGTTATAATTTCTTTAATTTGACGCTAATTGAGTTCCAACTTCGTTTTTTACTTTTTATATGTAGCGAAGTTTATCAACATTCGTAGAGTTCGTTATAATTTCTTTAATTTGACGCTAATTGAGTTCCAACTTCGTTTTTTACTTTTTATATGTAGCGAAGTTTATCAACATTCGTAGAGTTCGTTATAATTTCTTTAATTTGACGCTAATTGAGTTCCAACTTCGTTTTTTAATTTTTATATGTAGCGAAGTTTATCAACATTCGTAGAGTTCGTTATAATTTCTTTAATTTGACGCTAATTGAGTTCCAACTTCGTTTTTTACTTTTTATATGTAGCGAAGTTTATCAACATTCGTAGAGTTCGTTATGATTTCTTGAATTTGACGCTAATTGAGTTCCAACTTCGTTTTTTACTTTTTATATGTAGCGAAGTTTATCAACATTCGTAGAGTTCGTTATAATTTCTTTAATTTGACGCTAATTGAGTTCCAACTTCGTTTTTTACTTTTTATATGTAGCGAAGTTTATCAACATTCGTAGAGTTCGTTATAATTTCTTTAATTTGACGCTAATTGAGTTCCAACTTCGTTTTTTACTTTGTATATGTAGCGAAGTTTATCAACATTCGTAGAGTTCGTTATGATTTCTTTAATTTGACGCTAATTGCGTTCCAACTTCGTTTTTTACTTTTTATATGTAGCGAAGTTTATCAACATTCGTAGAGTTCGTTATAATTTCTTTAATTTGACGCTAATTGAGTTCCAACTTCGTTTTTTACTTTTTATATGTAGCGAAGTTTATCAACATTCGTAGAGTTCGTTATAATATCTTTAAATTGACGCCAATTGAGTTCCAACTTCGTTTTTTACTTTTTATATGTAGCGAAGTTTATCAACATTCGTAGAGTTCGTTGTAATTTCTTTAATTTGACGCTAATTGAGTTCCAACTTCGTTTTTTACTTTTTATATGTAGCGAAGTTTATCAACATTCGTAGAGTTCGTTATAATTTCTTTAATTTGACGCTAATTGAGTTCCAACATCGTTTTTTACTTTTTATATGTAGCGAAGTTTATCAACATTCGTAGAGTTCGTTATAATTTCTTTAATTTGACGCTAATTGAGTTCCAACTTCGTTGTTTACTTTTTATATGTAGCGAAGTTTATCAACATTCGTAGAGTTCGTTATGATTTCTTTAATTTGACGCTAATTGAGTTCCAACTTCGTTTTTTACTTTTTATATGTAGCGAAGTTTATCAACATTCGTAGAGTTCGTTATAATTTCTTTAATTTGACGCTAATTGAGTTCCAACTTCGTTTTTTACTTTTTATATGTAGCGAAGTTTATCAACATTCGTAGAGTTCGTTATAATTTCTTTAATTTGACGCTAATTGAGTTCCAACTTCGTTTTTTACTTTTTATATGTAGCGAAGTTTATCAACATTCGTAGAGTTCGTTATAATTTCTTTAATTTGACGCTAATTGAGTTCCAACTTCGTTTTTTACTTTTTATATGTAGCGAAGTTTATCAACATTCGTAGAGTTCGTTATGATTTCTTTAAATTGACGCCAATTGAGTTCCAACTTCGTTTTTTACTTTTTATATGTAGCGAAGTTTATCAACATTCGTAGAGTTCGTTGTAATTTCTTTACTTTGACGCTAATTGAGTTCCAACTTCGTTTTTTACTTTTTATATGTAGCGAAGTTTATCAACATTCGTAGAGTTCGTTATAATTTCTTTAATTTGACGCTAATTGAGTTCCAACTTCGTTTTTTACTTTTTATATGTAGCGAAGTTTATCAACATTCGTGGAGTTCGTTATAATTTCTTTAATTTGACGCTAATTGAGTTCCAACTTTGTTTTTTACTTTTTATATGTAGCGAAGTTTATCAACATTCGTAGAGTTCCTTATAATTTCTTTAATTTGACGCTAATTGAGTTCCAACTTCGTTTTTTACTTTTTATATGTAGCGAAGTTTATCAACATTCGTAGAGTTCGTTATAATTTATTTAATTTGACGCTAATTGAGTTCCAACTTCGTTTTTTACTTTTTATATGTAGCGAAGTTTATCAACATTCGTAGAGTTCGTTATAATTTCTTTAATTTGACGCTAATTGAGTTCCAACTTCGTTTTTTACTTTTTATATGTAGCGAAGTTTATCAACATTCGTAGAGTTCGTTATAATTTCTTTAATTTGACGCTAATTGAGTTCCAACTTCGTTTTTTACTTTTTATATGTAGCGAAGTTTATCAACATTCGTAGAGTTCGTTATAATTTCTTTAATTTGACGCTAATTGAGTTCCAACTTCGTTTTTTACTTTTTATATGTAGCGAAGTTTATCAACATTCGTAGAGTTCGTTATGATTTCTTTAATTTGACGCTAATTGCGTTCCAACTTCGTTTTTTACTTTTTATATGTAGCGAAGTTTATCAACATTCGTAGAGTTCGTTATAATTTCTTTAATTTGACGCTAATTGAGTTCCAACTTCGTTTTTTACTTTTTATATGTAGCGAAGTTTATCAACATTCGTAGAGTTCGTTATAATTTCTTTAATTTGACGCTAATTGAGTTCCAACTTCGTTTTTTACTTTTTATATGTAGCGAAGTTTATCAACATTCGTAGAGTTCGTTATAATTTCTTTAATTTGACGCTAATTGAGTTCCAACTTCGTTTTTTACTTTTTATATGTTGCGAAGTTTATCAACATTCGTAGAGTTCGTTATAATTTCTTTAATTTGACGCTAATTGAGTTCCAACTTCGTTTTTTACTTTTTATATGTAGCGAAGTTTATCAACATTCGTAGAGTTCGTTATAATTTCTTTAATTTGACGCTAATTGAGTTCCAACTTCGTTTTTTACTTTTCATATGTAGCGAAGTTTATCAACATTCGTAGAGTTCGTTATAATTTCTTTAATTTGACGCTAATTGAGTTCCAACTTCGTTTTTTACTTTTTATATGTAGCGAAGTTTATCAACATTCGTAGAGTTCGTTATGATTTCTTTAATTTGACGCTAATTGAGTTCCAACTTCGTTTTTTACTTTTTATATGTAGCGAAGTTTATCAACATTGGTAGAGTTCGTTATAATTTCTTTAATTTGACGCTAATTGAGTTCCAACTTCGTTTTTTACTTTTTATATGTGGCGAAGTTTATCAACATTCGTAGAGTTCGTTATAATTTCTTTAATTTGACGCTAATTGAGTTCCAACTTCGTTTTTTACTTTTTATATGTAGCGAAGTTTATCAACATTCGTAGAGTTCGTTATAATTTCTTTAATTTGACGATAATTGAGTTCCAACTTCGTTTTTTACTTTTTATATGTAGCGAAGTTTATCAACATTCGTAGAGTTCGTTATAATTTCTTTAATTTGACGCTAATTGAGTTCCAACTTCGTTTTTTACTTTTTATATGTAGCGAAGTTTATCAACATTCGTAGAGTTCGTTATAATTTCTTTAATTTGACGCTAATTGCGTTCCAACTTCGTTTTTTACTTTTTATATGTAGCGAAGTTTATCAACATTCGTAGAGTTCGTTATAATTTCTTTAATTTGGCGCTAATTGAGTTCCAACTTCGTTTTTTACTTTTTATATGTAGCGAAGTTTATCAACATTCGTAGAGTTCGTTATAATTTCTTTAATTTGACGCTAATTGAGTTCCAACTTCGTTTTTTACTTTTTATATGTAGCGAAGTTTATCAACATTCGTATATTTCGTTATAATTTCTTTAATTTGACGATAATTGAGTTCCAACTTCGTTTTTTACTTTTATATGTAGCGAAGTTTATCAACATTCGTAGAGTTCGTTATGATTTCTTTAATTTGACGCTAATTGAGTTCCAACTTCGTTTTTTACTTTTTATATGTAGCGAAGCTTATCAACATTCGTAGAGTTCGTTATAATTTCTTTAATTTGACGCTAATTGAGTTCCAACTTCGTTTTTTACTTTTTATATGTAGCGAAGTTTATCAACATTCGTAGAGTTCGTTATAAATTCTTTAATTTGACGCTAATTGAGTTCCAACTTCGTTTTTTACTTTTTATATGTAGCGAAGTTTATCAACATTCGTAGAGTGTGTTATAATTTCTTTAATTTGACGCAAATTGAGTTCCAACTTCGTTTTTTACTTTTTATATGTAGCGAAGTTTATCAACATTCGTAGAGTTCGTTATAATTTCTTTAACTTGACGCTAATAGAGTTCCAACTTCGTTTTTTACTTTTTATATGTAGCGAAGTTTATCAACATTCGTAGAGTTCGTTATGATTTCTTTAATTTGACGCTAATTAAGTTCCAACTTCGTTTTTTACTTTTTATATGTAGCGAAGTTTATCAACATTCGTAGAGTTCGTTATAATTTCTTTAATTTCACGCTAATTGAGTTCCAACTTCGTTTTTTACTTTTTATATGTAGCGAAGTTTATCAACATTCGTAGAGTTCGTTATAATTTCTTTAATTTGACGCTAATTGAGTTCCAACTTCGTTTTTTAATTTTTATATGTAGCGAAGTTTATCAACATTCGTAGAGTTCGTTATAATTTCTTTAATTTGACGCTAATTGAGTTCCAACTTCGTTTTTTACTTTTTATATGTAGCGAAGTTTATCAACATTCGTAGAGTTCGTTATGATTTCTTGAATTTGACGCTAATTGAGTTCCAAATTCGTTTTTTACTTTTTATATGTAGCGAAGTTTATCAACATTCGTAGAGTTCGTTATAATTTCTTTAATTTGACGCTAATTGAGTTCCAACTTCGTTTTTTACTTTTTATATGTAGCGAAGTTTATCAACATTCGTAGAGTTCGTTATGATTTCTTTAATTTGACGCTAATTGAGTTCCAACTTCGTTTTTTATTTTTTATGTAGCGAAGTTTATCAACATTCGTAGAGTTCGTTATAATTTATTTAATTTGACGCTAATTGAGTTCCAACGTCGTTTTTTACTTTTTATATGTAGCGAAGTTTATCAACATTCGTAGAGTTCGTTATAATTTCTTTAATTGACGCTAATTGAATTCCAACTTCGTTTTTTACTTTTTATATGTAGCGAAGTTTATCAACATTCTTAGAGTTCGTTATAATTTCTTTAATTTGACGCTAATTGAGTTCCAACTTCGTTTTTTACTTTTTATATGTAGCGAAGTTTATCAACATTCGTAGAGTTCGTTATAATTTCTTTAATTTGACGCTAATTGAGTTCCAACTTCGTTTTTTACTTTTTATATGTAGCGAAGTTTATCAACATTCGTAGAGTTCGTTATAATTTCTTTAATTTGACGCTAATTGAGTTCCAACTTCGTTTTTTACTTTTTATATGTAGCGAAGTTTATCAACATTCGTAGAGTTCGTTATGATTTCTTTAATTTGACGCTAATTGCGTTCCAACTTCGTTTTTTACTTTTTATATGTAGCGAAGTTTATCAACATTCGTAGAGTTCGTTATAATTTCTTTAATTTGACGGTAATTGAGTTCCAACTTCGTTTTTTACTTTTTATATGTAGCGAAGTTTATCAACATTCGTAGAGTTCGTTATAATTTCTTTAATTTGACGCTAATTGAGTTCCAACTTCGTTTTTTACTTTTTATATGTAGCGAAGTTTATCAACATTCGTAGAGTTCGTTATAATTTCTTTAATTTGACGCTAATTGAGTTCCAACTTCGTTTTTTACTTTTTATATGTAGCGAAGTTTATCAACATTCGTAGAGTTCGTTATAATTTCTTTAATTTGACGCTAATTGAGTTCCAACTTCGTTTTTTACTTTTTATATGTAGCGAAGTTTATCAACATTCGTAGAGTTCGTTATAATTTCTTTAATTTGACGCTAATTGAGTTCCAACTTCGTTTTTTACTTTTCATATGTAGCGAAGTTTATCAACATTCGTAGAGTTCGTTATAATTTCTTTAATTTGACGCTAATTGAGTTCCAACTTCGTTTTTTACTTTTTATATGTAGCGAAGTTTATCAACATTCGTAGAGTTCGTTATGATTTCTTTAATTTGACGCTAATTGAGTTCCAACTTCGTTTTTTACTTTTTATATGTAGCGAAGTTTATCAACATTGGTAGAGTTCGTTATAATTTCTTTAATTTGACGCTAATTGAGTTCCAACTTCGTTTTTTACTTTTTATATGTGGCGAAGTTTATCAACATTCGTAGAGTTCGTTATAATTTCTTTAATTTGACGCTAATTGAGTTCCAACTTCGTTTTTTACTTTTTATATGTAGCGAAGTTTATCAACATTCGTAGAGTTCGTTATAATTTCTTTAATTTGACGATAATTGAGTTCCAACTTCGTTTTTTACTTTTTATATGTAGCGAAGTTTATCAACATTCGTAGAGTTCGTTATAATTTCTTTAATTTGACGCTAATTGAGTTCCAACTTCGTTTTTTACTTTTTATATGTAGCGAAGTTTATCAACATTCGTAGAGTTCGTTATAATTTCTTTAATTTGACGCTAATTGCGTTCCAACTTCGTTTTTTACTTTTTATATGTAGCGAAGTTTATCAACATTCGTAGAGTTCGTTATAATTTCTTTAATTTGGCGCTAATTGAGTTCCAACTTCGTTTTTTACTTTTTATATGTAGCGAAGTTTATCAACATTCGTAGAGTTCGTTATAATTTCTTTAATTTGACGCTAATTGAGTTCCAACTTCGTTTTTTACTTTTTATATGTAGCGAAGTTTATCAACATTCGTATATTTCGTTATAATTTCTTTAATTTGACGATAATTGAGTTCCAACTTCGTTTTTTACTTTTATATGTAGCGAAGTTTATCAACATTCGTAGAGTTCGTTATGATTTCTTTAATTTGACGCTAATTGAGTTCCAACTTCGTTTTTTACTTTTTATATGTAGCGAAGCTTATCAACATTCGTAGAGTTCGTTATAATTTCTTTAATTTGACGCTAATTGAGTTCCAACTTCGTTTTTTACTTTTTATATGTAGCGAAGTTTATCAACATTCGTAGAGTTCGTTATAAATTCTTTAATTTGACGCTAATTGAGTTCCAACTTCGTTTTTTACTTTTTATATGTAGCGAAGTTTATCAACATTCGTAGAGTGTGTTATAATTTCTTTAATTTGACGCTAATTGAGTTCCAACTTCGTTTTTTACTTTTTATATGTAGCGAAGTTTATCAACATTCGTAGAGTTCGTTATAATTTCTTTAACTTGACGCTAATAGAGTTCCAACTTCGTTTTTTACTTTTTATATGTAGCGAAGTTTATCAACATTCGTAGAGTTCGTTATGATTTCTTTAATTTGACGCTAATTAAGTTCCAACTTCGTTTTTTACTTTTTATATGTAGCGAAGTTTATCAACATTCGTAGAGTTCGTTATAATTTCTTTAATTTCACGCTAATTGAGTTCCAACTTCGTTTTTTACTTTTTATATGTAGCGAAGTTTATCAACATTCGTAGAGTTCGTTATAATTTCTTTAATTTGACGCTAATTGAGTTCCAACTTCGTTTTTTAATTTTTATATGTAGCGAAGTTTATCAACATTCGTAGAGTTCGTTATAATTTCTTTAATTTGACGCTAATTGAGTTCCAACTTCGTTTTTTACTTTTTATATGTAGCGAAGTTTATCAACATTCGTAGAGTTCGTTATGATTTCTTGAATTTGACGCTAATTGAGTTCCAAATTCGTTTTTTACTTTTTATATGTAGCGAAGTTTATCAACATTCGTAGAGTTCGTTATAATTTCTTTAATTTGACGCTAATTGAGTTCCAACTTCGTTTTTTACTTTTTATATGTAGCGAAGTTTATCAACATTCGTAGAGTTCGTTGTGATTTCTTGAATTTGACGCTAATTGAGTTCCAACTTCGTTTTTTATTTTTTATGTAGCGAAGTTTATCAACATTCGTAGAGTTCGTTATAATTTATTTAATTTGACGCTAATTGAGTTCCAACGTCGTTTTTTACTTTTTATATGTAGCGAAGTTTATCAACATTCGTAGAGTTCGTTATAATTTCTTTAATTGACGCTAATTGAATTCCAACTTCGTTTTTTACTTTTTATATGTAGCGAAGTTTATCAACATTCTTAGAGTTCGTTATAATTTCTTTAATTTGACGCTAATTGAGTTCCAACTTCGTTTTTTACTTTTTATATGTAGCGAAGTTTATCAACATTCGTAGAGTTCGTTATAATTTCTTTAATTTGACGCTAATTTAGTTCCAACTTCGTTTTTTACTTTTTATATGTAGCGAAGTTTATCAACATTCGTAGAGTTCGTTATAATTTCTTTAATTTGACGCTAATTGAGTTCCAACTTCGTTTTTTACTTTTTATATGTAGCGAAGTTTATCAACATTCGTAGAGTTCGTTATAATTTCTTTAATTTGACGCTAATTGAGTTCCAACTTCGTTTTTTACTTTTTATATGTAACGAAGTTTATCAACATTCGTAGAGTTCGTTATAATTTCTTTAATTTGACGCTAATTGAGTTCCAACTTCGTTTTTTACTTTTTATATGTAGCGAAGTTTATCAACATTCGTAGAGTTCGTTATAATTTCTTTAATTTGACGCTAATTGAGTTCCAACTTCGTTGTTTACTTTTTATATGTAGCGAAGTTTATCAACATTCGTAGAGTTCGTTATGATTTCTTTAATTTGACGCTAATTGAGTTCCAACTTCGTTTTTTACTTTTTATATGTAGCGAAGTTTATCAACATTCGTAGAGTTCGTTATAATTTCTTTAATTTGACGCTAATTGAGTTCCAACTTCGTTTTTTACTTTTTATATGTAGCGAAGTTTATCAACATTCGTAGAGTTCGTTATAATTTCTTTAATTTGACGCTAATTGAGTTCCAACTTCGTTTTTTACTTTTTATATGTAGCGAAGTTTATCAACATTCGTAGAGTTCGTTATAATTTCTTTAATTTGACGCTAATTGAGTTCCAACTTCGTTTTTTACTTTTTATATGTAGCGAAGTTTATCAACATTCGTAGAGTTCGTTATAATTTCTTTAATTTGACGCTAATTGAGTTCCAACTTCGTTTTTTACTTTTTATATGTAGCGAAGTTTATCAACATTCGTAGAGTTCGTTATGATTTCTTTAATTTGACGCTAATTGAGTTCCAACTTCGTTTTTTACTTTTTATATGTAGCGAAGTTTATCAACATTCGTAGAGTTCGTTATAATTTCTTTAATTTGACGCTAATTGAGTTCCAACTTCGTTTTTTAGTTTTTATATGTAGCGAAGTTTATCAACATTCGTAGAGTTCGTTATAATTTCTTTAATTTGACGCTAATTGAGTTCCAACTTCGTTTTTTACTTTTTATATGTAGCGAAGTTTATCAACATTCGTAGAGTTCGTTATAATTTCTTTAATTTGACGCTAATTGAGTTCCAACTTCGTTTTTTACTTTTTATATGTAGCGAAGTTTATCAACATTCGTAGAGTTCGTTATAATTTCTTTAATTTGGCGGTAATTGAGTTCCAACTTCGTTTTTTACTTTTTATATATAGCGAAGTTTATCAACATTCGTAGATTTCGTTATAATTTCTTTAATTTGACGCTAATTGAGTTCCAACTTCGTTTTTTACTTTTTATATGTAGCGAAGTTTATCAACATTCGTATATTTCGTTATAATTTCTTTAAATTGACGATAATTGAGTTCCAACTTCGTTTTTTACTTTTATATGTAGCGAAGTTTATCAACATTCGTAGAGTTCGTTATGATTTCTTTAATTTGACGCTAATTGAGTTCCAACTTCGTTTTTTACTTTTTATATGTAGCGAAGCTTATCAACATTCGTAGAGTTCGTTATAATTTCTTTAATTTGACGCTAATTGAGTTCCAACTTCGTTTTTTACTTTTTATATGTAGCGAAGTTTATCAACATTCGTAGAGTTCTTTATAAATTCTTTAATTTGACGCTAATTGAGTTCCAACTTCGTTTTTTACTTTTTATATGTAGCGAAGTTTATCAACATTCGTAGAGTGTGTTATAATTTCTTTAATTTGACGCTAATTGAGTTCCAACTTCGTTTTTTACTTTTTATATGTAGCGAAGTTTATCAACATTGGTAGAGTTCGTTATAATTTCTTTAACTTGACGCTAATTGAGTTCCAACTTCGTTTTTTACTTTTTATATGTGGCGAAGTTTATCAACATTCGTAGAGTTCGTTATAATTTCTTTAATTTGACGCTAATTGAGTTCCAACTTCGTTTTTTACTTTTTATATGTAGCGAAGTTTATCAACATTCGTAGAGTTCGTTATAATTTCTTTAATTTGACGATAATTGAGTTCCAACTTCGTTTTTTACTTTTTATATGTAGCGAAGTTTATCAACATTCGTAGAGTTCGTTATAATTTCTTTAATTTGACGCTAATTGAGTTCCAACTTCGTTTTTTACTTTTTATATGTAGCGAAGTTTATCAACATTCGTAGAGTTCGTTATAATTTCTTTAATTTGACGCTAATTGCGTTCCAACTTCGTTTTTTACTTTTTATATGTAGCGAAGTTTATCAACATTCGTAGAGTTCGTTATAATTTCTTTAATTTGGCGCTAATTGAGTTCCAACTTCGTTTTTTACTTTTTATATGTAGCGAAGTTTATCAACATTCGTAGAGTTCGTTATAATTTCTTTAATTTGACGCTAATTGAGTTCCAACTTCGTTTTTTACTTTTTATATGTAGCGAAGTTTATCAACATTCGTATATTTCGTTATAATTTCTTTAATTTGACGATAATTGAGTTCCAACTTCGTTTTTTACTTTTATATGTAGCGAAGTTTATCAACATTCGTAGAGTTCGTTATGATTTCTTTAATTTGACGCTAATTGAGTTCCAACTTCGTTTTTTACTTTTTATATGTAGCGAAGCTTATCAACATTCGTAGAGTTCGTTATAATTTCTTTAATTTGACGCTAATTGAGTTCCAACTTCGTTTTTTACTTTTTATATGTAGCGAAGTTTATCAACATTCGTAGAGTTCGTTATAAATTCTTTAATTTGACGCTAATTGAGTTCCAACTTCGTTTTTTACTTTTTATATGTAGCGAAGTTTATCAACATTCGTAGAGTGTGTTATAATTTCTTTAATTTGACGCTAATTGAGTTCCAACTTCGTTTTTTACTTTTTATATGTAGCGAAGTTTATCAACATTCGTAGAGTTCGTTATAATTTCTTTAACTTGACGCTAATAGAGTTCCAACTTCGTTTTTTACTTTTTATATGTAGCGAAGTTTATCAACATTCGTAGAGTTCGTTATGATTTCTTTAATTTGACGCTAATTAAGTTCCAACTTCGTTTTTTACTTTTTATATGTAGCGAAGTTTATCAACATTCGTAGAGTTCGTTATAATTTCTTTAATTTCACGCTAATTGAGTTCCAACTTCGTTTTTTACTTTTTATATGTAGCGAAGTTTATCAACATTCGTAGAGTTCGTTATAATTTCTTTAATTTGACGCTAATTGAGTTCCAACTTCGTTTTTTAATTTTTATATGTAGCGAAGTTTATCAACATTCGTAGAGTTCGTTATAATTTCTTTAATTTGACGCTAATTGAGTTCCAACTTCGTTTTTTACTTTTTATATGTAGCGAAGTTTATCAACATTCGTAGAGTTCGTTATGATTTCTTGAATTTGACGCTAATTGAGTTCCAAATTCGTTTTTTACTTTTTATATGTAGCGAAGTTTATCAACATTCGTAGAGTTCGTTATAATTTCTTTAATTTGACGCTAATTGAGTTCCAACTTCGTTTTTTACTTTTTATATGTAGCGAAGTTTATCAACATTCGTAGAGTTCGTTATGATTTCTTGAATTTGACGCTAATTGAGTTCCAACTTCGTTTTTTATTTTTTATGTAGCGAAGTTTATCAACATTCGTAGAGTTCGTTATAATTTATTTAATTTGACGCTAATTGAGTTCCAACGTCGTTTTTTACTTTTTATATGTAGCGAAGTTTATCAACATTCGTAGAGTTCGTTATAATTTCTTTAATTGACGCTAATTGAATTCCTACTTCGTTTTTTACTTTTTATATGTAGCGAAGTTTATCAACATTCTTAGAGTTCGTTATAATTTCTTTAATTTGACGCTAATTGAGTTCCAACTTCGTTTTTTACTTTTTATATGTAGCGAAGTTTATCAACATTCGTAGAGTTCGTTATAATTTCTTTAATTTGACGCTAATTTAGTTCCAACTTCGTTTTTTACTTTTTATATGTAGCGAAGTTTATCAACATTCGTAGAGTTCGTTATAATTTCTTTAATTTGACGCTAATTGAGTTCCAACTTCGTTTTTTACTTTTTATATGTAGCGAAGTTTATCAACATTCGTAGAGTTCGTTATAATTTCTTTAATTTGACGCTAATTGAGTTCCAACTTCGTTTTTTACTTTTTATATGTAGCGAAGTTTATCAACATTCGTAGAGTTCGTTATAATTTCTTTAATTTGACGCTAATTGAGTTCCAACTTCGTTTTTTACTTTTTATATGTAGCGAAGTTTATCAACATTCGTAGAGTTCGTTATAATTTCTTTAATTTGACGCTAATTGAGTTCCAACTTCGTTGTTTACTTTTTATATGTAGCGAAGTTTATCAACATTCGTAGAGTTCGTTATGATTTCTTTAATTTGACGCTAATTGAGTTCCAACTTCGTTTTTTACTTTTTATATGTAGCGAAGTTTATCAACATTCGTAGAGTTCGTTATAATTTCTTTAATTTGACGCTAATTGAGTTCCAACTTCGTTTTTTACTTTTTATATGTAGCGAAGTTTATCAACATTCGTAGAGTTCGTTATAATTTCTTTAATTTGACGCTAATTGAGTTCCAACTTCGTTTTTTACTTTTTATATGTAGCGAAGTTTATCAACATTCGTAGAGTTCGTTATAATTTCTTTAATTTGACGCTAATTGAGTTCCAACTTCGTTTTTTACTTTTTATATGTAGCGAAGTTTATCAACATTCGTAGAGTTCGTTATAATTTCTTTAATTTGACGCTAATTGAGTTCCAACTTCGTTTTTTACTTTTTATATGTAGCGAAGTTTATCAACATTCGTAGAGTTCGTTATGATTTCTTTAATTTGACGCTAATTGAGTTCCAACTTCGTTTTTTACTTTTTATATGTAGCGAAGTTTATCAACATTCGTAGAGTTCGTTATAATTTCTTTAATTTGACGCTAATTGAGTTCCAACTTCGTTTTTTAGTTTTTATATGTAGCGAAGTTTATCAACATTCGTAGAGTTCGTTATAATTTCTTTAATTTGACGCTAATTGAGTTCCAACTTCGTTTTTTACTTTTTATATGTAGCGAAGTTTATCAACATTCGTAGAGTTCGTTATAATTTCTTTAATTTGACGCTAATTGAGTTCCAACTTCGTTTTTTACTTTTTATATGTAGCGAAGTTTATCAACATTCGTAGAGTTCGTTATAATTTCTTTAATTTGGCGGTAATTGAGTTCCAACTTCGTTTTTTACTTTTTATATATAGCGAAGTTTATCAACATTCGTAGAGTTCGTTATAATTTCTTTAATTTGACGCTAATTGAGTTCCAACTTCGTTTTTTACTTTTTATATGTAGCGAAGTTTATCAACATTCGTATATTTCGTTATAATTTCTTTAAATTGACGATAATTGAGTTCCAACTTCGTTTTTTACTTTTATATGTAGCGAAGTTTATCAACATTCGTAGAGTTCGTTATGATTTCTTTAATTTGACGCTAATTGAGTTCCAACTTCGTTTTTTACTTTTTATATGTAGCGAAGCTTATCAACATTCGTAGAGTTCGTTATAATTTCTTTAATTTGACGCTAATTGAGTTCCAACTTCGTTTTTTACTTTTTATATGTAGCGAAGTTTATCAACATTCGTAGAGTTCTTTATAAATTCTTTAATTTGACGCTAATTGAGTTCCAACTTCGTTTTTTACTTTTTATATGTAGCGAAGTTTATCAACATTCGTAGAGTGTGTTATAATTTCTTTAATTTGACGCTAATTGAGTTCCAACTTCGTTTTTTACTTTTTATATGTAGCGAAGTTTATCAACATTCGTAGAGTTCGTTATAATTTCTTTAACTTGACGCTAATTGAGTTCCAACTTCGTTTTTTACTTTTTATATGTAGCGAAGTTTATCAACATTCGTAGAGTTCGTTATGATTTCTTTAATTTGACGCTAATTAAGTTCCAACTTCGTTTTTTACTTTTTGTATGTAGCGAAGTTTATCAACATTCGTAGAGTTCGTTATAATTTCTTTAATTTCACGCTAATTGAGTTCCAACTTCGTTTTTTACTTTTTATATGTAGCGAAGTTTATCAACATTCGTAGAGTTCGTTATAATTTCTTTAATTTGACGCTAATTGAGTTCCAACTTCGTTTTTTAATTTTTATATGTAGCGAAGTTTATCAACATTCGTAGAGTTCGTTATAATTTCTTTAATTTGACGCTAATTGAGTTCCAACTTCGTTTTTTACTTTTTATATGTAGCGAAGTTTATCAACATTCGTAGAGTTCGTTATGATTTCTTGAATTTGACGCTAATTGAGTTCCAACTTCGTTTTTTTACTTTTTATATGTAGCGAAGTTTATCAACATTCGTAGAGTTCGTTATAATTTCTTTAATTTGACGCTAATTGAGTTCCAACTTCGTTTTTTACTTTTTATATGTAGCGAAGTTTATCAACATTCGTAGAGTTCGTTATAATTTCTTTAATTTGACGCTAATTGAGTTCCAACTTCGTTTTTTACTTTTTATATGTAGCGAAGTTTATCAACATTCGTAGAGTTCGTTATAATTTCTTTAATTTGACGCTAATTGAGTTCCAACTTCGTTTTTTACTTTTTATATGTAGCGAAGTTTATCAACATTCGTAGAGTTCGTTATGATTTCTTTAATTTGACGCTAATTGAGTTCCAACTTCGTTTTTTACTTTTTATATGTAGCGAAGTTTATCAACATTCGTAGAGTTCGTTATAATTTCTTTAATTTGACGCTAATTGAGTTCCAACTTCGTTTTTTAGTTTTTATATGTAGCGAAGTTTATCAACATTCGTAGAGTTCGTTATAATTTCTTTAATTTGACGCTAATTGAGTTCCAACTTCGTTTTTTACTTTTTATATGTAGCGAAGTTTATCAACATTCGTAGAGTTCGTTATAATTTCTTTAATTTGACGCTAATTGAGTTCCAACTTCGTTTTTTACTTTTTATATGTAGCGAAGTTTATCAACATTCGTAGAGTTCGTTATAATTTCTTTAATTTGGCGGTAATTGAGTTCCAACTTCGTTTTTTACTTTTTATATATAGCGAAGTTTATCAACATTCGTAGAGTTCGTTATAATTTCTTTAATTTGACGCTAATTGAGTTCCAACTTCGTTTTTTACTTTTTATATGTAGCGAAGTTTATCAACATTCGTATATTTCGTTATAATTTCTTTAAATTGACGATAATTGAGTTCCAACTTCGTTTTTTACTTTTATATGTAGCGAAGTTTATCAACATTCGTAGAGTTCGTTATGATTTCTTTAATTTGACGCTAATTGAGTTCCAACTTCGTTTTTTACTTTTTATATGTAGCGAAGCTTATCAACATTCGTAGAGTTCGTTATAATTTCTTTAATTTGACGCTAATTGAGTTCCAACTTCGTTTTTTACTTTTTATATGTAGCGAAGTTTATCAACATTCGTAGAGTTCTTTATAAATTCTTTAATTTGACGCTAATTGAGTTCCAACTTCGTTTTTTACTTTTTATATGTAGCGAAGTTTATCAACATTCGTAGAGTGTGTTATAATTTCTTTAATTTGACGCTAATTGAGTTCCAACTTCGTTTTTTACTTTTTATATGTAGCGAAGTTTATCAACATTCGTAGAGTTCGTTATAATTTCTTTAACTTGACGCTAATTGAGTTCCAACTTCGTTTTTTACTTTTTATATGTAGCGAAGTTTATCAACATTCGTAGAGTTCGTTATGATTTCTTTAATTTGACGCTAATTAAGTTCCAACTTCGTTTTTTACTTTTTGTATGTAGCGAAGTTTATCAACATTCGTAGAGTTCGTTATAATTTCTTTAATTTCACGCTAATTGAGTTCCAACTTCGTTTTTTACTTTTTATATGTAGCGAAGTTTATCAACATTCGTAGAGTTCGTTATAATTTCTTTAATTTGACGCTAATTGAGTTCCAACTTCGTTTTTTAATTTTTATATGTAGCGAAGTTTATCAACATTCGTAGAGTTCGTTATAATTTCTTTAATTTGACGCTAATTGAGTTCCAACTTCGTTTTTTACTTTTTATATGTAGCGAAGTTTATCAACATTCGTAGAGTTCGTTATGATTTCTTGAATTTGACGCTAATTGAGTTCCAACTTCGTTTTTTTACTTTTTATATGTAGCGAAGTTTATCAACATTCGTAGAGTTCGTTATAATTTCTTTAATTTGACGCTAATTGAGTTCCAACTTCGTTTTTTACTTTTTATATGTAGCGAAGTTTATCAACATTCGTAGAGTTCGTTATAATTTCTTTAATTTGACGCTAATTGAGTTCCAACTTCGTTTTTTACTTTTTATATGTAGCGAAGTTTATCAACATTCGTAGAGTTCGTTATAATTTCTTTAATTTGACGCTAATTGAGTTCCAACTTCGTTTTTTACTTTTTATATGTAGCGAAGTTTATCAACATTCGTAGAGTTCGTAATAATTTCTTTAATTTGACGCTAATTGAGTTCCAACTTCGTTTTTTACTTTTTATATGTAGCGAAGTTTATCAACATTCGTAGAGTTCGTTATAATTTCTTTAATTTGACGCTAATTGAGTTCCAACTTCGTTGTTTACTTTTTATATGTAGCGAAGTTTATCAACATTCGTAGAGTTCGTTATGATTTCTTTAATTTGACGCTAATTGAGTTCCAACTTCGTTTTTTACTTTTTATATGTAGCGAAGTTTATCAACATTCGTAGAGTTCGTTATAAATTCTTTAATTTGACGCTAATTGAGTTCCAACTTCGTTTTTTACTTTTTATATGTAGCGAAGTTTATCAACATTCGTAGAGTGTGTTATAATTTCTTTAATTTGACGCTAATTGAGTTCCAACTTCGTTTTTTACTTTTTATATGTAGCGAAGTTTATCAACATTCGTAGAGTTCGTTATAATTTCTTTAACTTGACGCTAATAGAGTTCCAACTTCGTTTTTTACTTTTTATATGTAGCGAAGTTTATCAACATTCGTAGAGTTCGTTATGATTTCTTTAATTTGACGCTAATTAAGTTCCAACTTCGTTTTTTACTTTTTATATGTAGCGAAGTTTATCAACATTCGTAGAGTTCGTTATAATTTCTTTAATTTCACGCTAATTGAGTTCCAACTTCGTTTTTTACTTTTTATATGTAGCGAAGTTTATCAACATTCGTAGAGTTCGTTATAATTTCTTTAATTTGACGCTAATTGAGTTCCAACTTCGTTTTTTAATTTTTATATGTAGCGAAGTTTATCAACATTCGTAGAGTTCGTTATAATTTCTTTAATTTGACGCTAATTGAGTTCCAACTTCGTTTTTTACTTTTTATATGTAGCGAAGTTTATCAACATTCGTAGAGTTCGTTATGATTTCTTGAATTTGACGCTAATTGAGTTCCAAATTCGTTTTTTACTTTTTATATGTAGCGAAGTTTATCAACATTCGTAGAGTTCGTTATAATTTCTTTAATTTGACGCTAATTGAGTTCCAACTTCGTTTTTTACTTTTTATATGTAGCGAAGTTTATCAACATTCGTAGAGTTCGTTATGATTTCTTGAATTTGACGCTAATTGAGTTCCAACTTCGTTTTTTATTTTTTATGTAGCGAAGTTTATCAACATTCGTAGAGTTCGTTATAATTTATTTAATTTGACGCTAATTGAGTTCCAACGTCGTTTTTTACTTTTTATATGTAGCGAAGTTTATCAACATTCGTAGAGTTCGTTATAATTTCTTTAATTGACGCTAATTGAATTCCTACTTCGTTTTTTACTTTTTATATGTAGCGAAGTTTATCAACATTCTTAGAGTTCGTTATAATTTCTTTAATTTGACGCTAATTGAGTTCCAACTTCGTTTTTTACTTTTTATATGTAGCGAAGTTTATCAACATTCGTAGAGTTCGTTATAATTTCTTTAATTTGACGCTAATTTAGTTCCAACTTCGTTTTTTACTTTTTATATGTAGCGAAGTTTATCAACATTCGTAGAGTTCGTTATAATTTCTTTAATTTGACGCTAATTGAGTTCCAACTTCGTTTTTTACTTTTTATATGTAGCGAAGTTTATCAACATTCGTAGAGTTCGTTATAATTTCTTTAATTTGACGCTAATTGAGTTCCAACTTCGTTTTTTACTTTTTATATGTAGCGAAGTTTATCAACATTCGTAGAGTTCGTTATAATTTCTTTAATTTGACGCTAATTGAGTTCCAACTTCGTTTTTTACTTTTTATATGTAGCGAAGTTTATCAACATTCGTAGAGTTCGTTATAATTTCTTTAATTTGACGCTAATTGAGTTCCAACTTCGTTGTTTACTTTTTATATGTAGCGAAGTTTATCAACATTCGTAGAGTTCGTTATGATTTCTTTAATTTGACGCTAATTGAGTTCCAACTTCGTTTTTTACTTTTTATATGTAGCGAAGTTTATCAACATTCGTAGAGTTCGTTATAATTTCTTTAATTTGACGCTAATTGAGTTCCAACTTCGTTTTTTACTTTTTATATGTAGCGAAGTTTATCAACATTCGTAGAGTTCGTTATAATTTCTTTAATTTGACGCTAATTGAGTTCCAACTTCGTTTTTTACTTTTTATATGTAGCGAAGTTTATCAACATTCGTAGAGTTCGTTATAATTTCTTTAATTTGACGCTAATTGAGTTCCAACTTCGTTTTTTACTTTTTATATGTAGCGAAGTTTATCAACATTCGTAGAGTTCGTTATAATTTCTTTAATTTGACGCTAATTGAGTTCCAACTTCGTTTTTTACTTTTTATATGTAGCGAAGTTTATCAACATTCGTAGAGTTCGTTATGATTTCTTTAATTTGACGCTAATTGAGTTCCAACTTCGTTTTTTACTTTTTATATGTAGCGAAGTTTATCAACATTCGTAGAGTTCGTTATAATTTCTTTAATTTGACGCTAATTGAGTTCCAACTTCGTTTTTTAGTTTTTATATGTAGCGAAGTTTATCAACATTCGTAGAGTTCGTTATAATTTCTTTAATTTGACGCTAATTGAGTTCCAACTTCGTTTTTTACTTTTTATATGTAGCGAAGTTTATCAACATTCGTAGAGTTCGTTATAATTTCTTTAATTTGACGCTAATTGAGTTCCAACTTCGTTTTTTACTTTTTATATGTAGCGAAGTTTATCAACATTCGTAGAGTTCGTTATAATTTCTTTAATTTGGCGGTAATTGAGTTCCAACTTCGTTTTTTACTTTTTATATATAGCGAAGTTTATCAACATTCGTAGAGTTCGTTATAATTTCTTTAATTTGACGCTAATTGAGTTCCAACTTCGTTTTTTACTTTTTATATGTAGCGAAGTTTATCAACATTCGTATATTTCGTTATAATTTCTTTAAATTGACGATAATTGAGTTCCAACTTCGTTTTTTACTTTTATATGTAGCGAAGTTTATCAACATTCGTAGAGTTCGTTATGATTTCTTTAATTTGACGCTAATTGAGTTCCAACTTCGTTTTTTACTTTTTATATGTAGCGAAGCTTATCAACATTCGTAGAGTTCGTTATAATTTCTTTAATTTGACGCTAATTGAGTTCCAACTTCGTTTTTTACTTTTTATATGTAGCGAAGTTTATCAACATTCGTAGAGTTCTTTATAAATTCTTTAATTTGACGCTAATTGAGTTCCAACTTCGTTTTTTACTTTTTATATGTAGCGAAGTTTATCAACATTCGTAGAGTGTGTTATAATTTCTTTAATTTGACGCTAATTGAGTTCCAACTTCGTTTTTTACTTTTTATATGTAGCGAAGTTTATCAACATTCGTAGAGTTCGTTATAATTTCTTTAACTTGACGCTAATTGAGTTCCAACTTCGTTTTTTACTTTTTATATGTAGCGAAGTTTATCAACATTCGTAGAGTTCGTTATGATTTCTTTAATTTGACGCTAATTAAGTTCCAACTTCGTTTTTTACTTTTTGTATGTAGCGAAGTTTATCAACATTCGTAGAGTTCGTTATAATTTCTTTAATTTCACGCTAATTGAGTTCCAACTTCGTTTTTTACTTTTTATATGTAGCGAAGTTTATCAACATTCGTAGAGTTCGTTATAATTTCTTTAATTTGACGCTAATTGAGTTCCAACTTCGTTTTTTAATTTTTATATGTAGCGAAGTTTATCAACATTCGTAGAGTTCGTTATAATTTCTTTAATTTGACGCTAATTGAGTTCCAACTTCGTTTTTTACTTTTTATATGTAGCGAAGTTTATCAACATTCGTAGAGTTCGTTATGATTTCTTGAATTTGACGCTAATTGAGTTCCAACTTCGTTTTTTTACTTTTTATATGTAGCGAAGTTTATCAACATTCGTAGAGTTCGTTATAATTTCTTTAATTTGACGCTAATTGAGTTCCAACTTCGTTTTTTACTTTTTATATGTAGCGAAGTTTATCAACATTCGTAGAGTTCGTTATAATTTCTTTAATTTGACGCTAATTGAGTTCCAACTTCGTTTTTTACTTTTTATATGTAGCGAAGTTTATCAACATTCGTAGAGTTCGTTATAATTTCTTTAATTTGACGCTAATTGAGTTCCAACTTCGTTTTTTACTTTTTATATGTAGCGAAGTTTATCAACATTCGTAGAGTTCGTAATAATTTCTTTAATTTGACGCTAATTGAGTTCCAACTTCGTTTTTTACTTTTTATATGTAGCGAAGTTTATCAACATTCGTAGAGTTCGTTATAATTTCTTTAATTTGACGCTAATTGAGTTCCAACTTCGTTGTTTACTTTTTATATGTAGCGAAGTTTATCAACATTCGTAGAGTTCGTTATGATTTCTTTAATTTGACGCTAATTGAGTTCCAACTTCGTTTTTTACTTTTTATATGTAGCGAAGTTTATCAACATTCGTAGAGTTCGTTATAATTTCTTTAATTTGACGCTAATTGAGTTCCAACTTCGTTTTTTACTTTTTATATGTAGCGAAGTTTATCAACATTCGTAGAGTTCGTTATAATTTCTTTAATTTGACGCTAATTGAGTTCCAACTTCGTTTTTTACTTTTTATATGTAGCGAAGTTTATCAACATTCGTAGAGTTCGTTATAATTTCTTTAATTTGACGCTAATTGAGTTCCAACTTCGTTTTTTACTTTTTATATGTAGCGAAGTTTATCAACATTCGTAGAGTTCGTTATGATTTCTTTAATTTGACGCTAATTGAGTTCCAACTTCGTTTTTTACTTTTTATATGTAGCGAAGTTTATCAACATTCGTAGAGTTCGTTATAATTTCTTTAATTTGACGCTAATTGAGTTCCAACTTCGTTTTTTACTTTTTATATGTAGCGAAGTTTATCAACATTCGTAGAGTTCGTTATAATTTCTTTAATTTGACGCTAATTGAGTTCCAACTTCGTTTTTTACTTTTTATATGTAGCGATGTTTATCAACATTCGTAGAGTTCGTTATAATTTCTTTAATTTGACGCTAATTGAGTTCCAACTTCGTTTTTTACTTTTTATATGTAGCGAAGTTTATCAACATTCGTAGAGTTCGTTATAATTTCTTTAATTTGACGCTAATTGAGTTCCAACTTCGTTTTTTACTTTTTATATGTAGCGAAGTTTATCAACATTCGTAGAGTTCGTTATAATTTCTTTAATTTGACGCTAATTGCGTTCCAACTTCGTTTTTTACTTTTTATATGTAGCGAAGTTTATCAACATTCGTAGAGTTCGTTATAATTTCTTTAATTTGGCGCTAATTGAGTTCCAACTTCGTTTTTTACTTTTTATATGTAGCGAAGTTTATCAACATTCGTAGAGTTCGTTATAATTTCTTTAATTTGACGCTAATTGAGTTCCAACTTCGTTTTTTACTTTTTATATGTAGCGAAGTTTATCAACATTCGTAGAGTTCGTTATAATTTCTTTAATTTGACGATAATTGAGTTCCAACTTCGTTTTTTACTTTTATATGTAGCGAAGTTTATCAACATTCGTAGAGTTCGTTATGATTTCTTTAATTTGACGCTAATTGAGTTCCAACTTCGTTTTTTACTTTTTATATGTAGCGAAGCTTATCAACATTCGCAGAGTTCGTTATAATTTCTTTAATTTAACGCTAATTGAGTTCAAACTTCGTTTTTTACTTTTTATATGTAGCGAAGTTTATCAACATTCGTAGAGTTCGTTATAATTTCTTTAATTTCACGCTAATTGAGTTCCAACTTCGTTTTTTACTTTTTATATGTAGCGAAGTTTATCAACATTCGTAGAGTTCGTTATAATTTCTTTAATTTGACGCTAATTGAGTTCCAACTTCGTTTTTTAATTTTTATATGTAGCGAAGTTTATCAACATTCGTAGAGTTCGTTATAATTTCTTTAATTTGACGCTAATTGAGTTCCAACTTCGTTTTTTACTTTTTATATGTAGCGAAGTTTATCAACATTTGTAGAGTTCGTTATGATTTCTTGAATTTGACGCTAATTGAGTTCCAACTTCGTTTTTTACTTTTTATATGTAGCGAAGTTTATCAACATTCGTAGAGTTCGTTATAATTTCTTTAACTTGACGCTAATTGAGTTCCAACTTCGTTTTTTACTTTTTATATGTAGCGAAGTTTATCAACATTCGTAGAGTTCGTTATGATTTCTTTAATTTGACGCTAATTAAGTTCCAACTTCGTTTTTTACTTTTTATATGTAGCGAAGTTTATCAACATTCGTAGAGTTCGTTATAATTTCTTTAATTTCACGCTAATTGAGTTCCAACTTCGTTTTTTACTTTTTATATGTAGCGAAGTTTATCAACATTCGTAGAGTTCGTTATAATTTCTTTAATTTGACGCTAATTGAGTTCCAACTTCGTTTTTTAATTTTTATATGTAGCGAAGTTTATCAACATTCGTAGAGTTCGTTATAATTTCTTTAATTTGACGCTAATTGAGTTCCAACTTCGTTTTTTACTTTTTATATGTAGCGAAGTTTATCAACATTCGTAGAGTTCGTTATGATTTCTTGAATTTGACGCTAATTGAGTTCCAACTTCGTTTTTTACTTTTTATATGTAGCGAAGTTTATCAACATTCGTAGAGTTCGTTATAATTTCTTTAATTTGACGCTAATTGAGTTCCAACTTCGTTTTTTACTTTTTATATGTAGCGAAGTTTATCAACATTCGTAGAGTTCGTTATAATTTCTTTAATTTGACGCTAATTGAGTTCCAACTTCGTTTTTTACTTTGTATATGTAGCGAAGTTTATCAACATTCGTAGAGTTCGTTATGATTTCTTTAATTTGACGCTAATTGCGTTCCAACTTCGTTTTTTACTTTTTATATGTAGCGAAGTTTATCAACATTCGTAGAGTTCGTTATAATTTCTTTAATTTGACGCTAATTGAGTTCCAACTTCGTTTTTTACTTTTTATATGTAGCGAAGTTTATCAACATTCGTAGAGTTCGTTATAATATCTTTAAATTGACGCCAATTGAGTTCCAACTTCGTTTTTTACTTTTTATATGTAGCGAAGTTTATCAACATTCGTAGAGTTCGTTGTAATTTCTTTAATTTGACGCTAATTGAGTTCCAACTTCGTTTTTTACTTTTTATATGTAGCGAAGTTTATCAACATTCGTAGAGTTCGTTATAATTTCTTTAATTTGACGCTAATTGAGTTCCAACTTCGTTTTTTACTTTTTATATGTAGCGAAGTTTATCAACATTCGTAGAGTTCGTTATAATTTCTTTAATTTGACGCTAATTGAGTTCCAACTTCGTTGTTTACTTTTTATATGTAGCGAAGTTTATCAACATTCGTAGAGTTCGTTATGATTTCTTTAATTTGACGCTAATTGAGTTCCAACTTCGTTTTTTACTTTTTATATGTAGCGAAGTTTATCAACATTCGTAGAGTTCGTTATAATTTCTTTAATTTGACGCTAATTGAGTTCGAACTTCGTTTTTTACTTTTTATATGTAGCGAAGTTTATCAACATTCGTAGAGTTCGTTATAATTTCTTTAATTTGACGCTAATTGAGTTCCAACTTCGTTTTTTACTTTTTATATGTAGCGAAGTTTATCAACATTCGTAGAGTTCGTTATAATTTCTTTAATTTGACGCTAATTGAGTTCCAACTTCGTTTTTTACTTTTTATATGTAGCGAAGTTTATCAACATTCGTAGAGTTCGTTATGATTTCTTTAAATTGACGCCAATTGAGTTCCAACTTCGTTTTTTACTTTTTATATGTAGCGAAGTTTATCAACATTCGTAGAGTTCGTTGTAATTTCTTTACTTTGACGCTAATTGAGTTCCAACTTCGTTTTTTACTTTTTATATGTAGCGAAGTTTATCAACATTCGTAGAGTTCGTTATAATTTCTTTAATTTGACGCTAATTGAGTTCCAACTTCGTTTTTTACTTTTTATATGTAGCGAAGTTTATCAACATTCGTGGAGTTCGTTATAATTTCTTTAATTTGACGCTAATTGAGTTCCAACTTTGTTTTTTACTTTTTATATGTAGCGAAGTTTATCAACATTCGTAGAGTTCGTTATAATTTCTTTAATTTGACGCTAATTGAGTTCCAACTTCGTTTTTTACTTTTTATATGTAGCGAAGTTTATCAACATTCGTAGAGTTCGTTATAATTTATTTAATTTGACGCTAATTGAGTTCCAACTTCGTTTTTTACTTTTTATATGTAGCGAAGTTTATCAACATTCGTAGAGTTCGTTATAATTTCTTTAATTTGACGCTAATTGAGTTCCAACTTCGTTTTTTACTTTTTATATGTAGCGAAGTTTATCAACATTCGTAGAGTTCGTTATAATTTCTTTAATTTGACGCTAATTGAGTTCCAACTTCGTTTTTTACTTTTTATATGTAGCGAAGTTTATCAACATTCGTAGAGTTCGTTATAATTTCTTTAATTTGACGCTAATTGAGTTCCAACTTCGTTTTTTACTTTTTATATGTAGCGAAGTTTATCAACATTCGTAGAGTTCGTTATGATTTCTTTAATTTGACGCTAATTGCGTTCCAACTTCGTTTTTTACTTTTTATATGTAGCGAAGTTTATCAACATTCGTAGAGTTCGTTATAATTTCTTTAATTTGACGCTAATTGAGTTCCAACTTCGTTTTTTACTTTTTATATGTAGCGAAGTTTATCAACATTCGTAGAGTTCGTTATAATTTCTTTAATTTGACGCTAATTGAGTTCCAACTTCGTTTTTTACTTTTTATATGTAGCGAAGTTTATCAACATTCGTAGAGTTCGTTATAATTTCTTTAATTTGACGCTAATTGAGTTCCAACTTCGTTTTTTACTTTTTATATGTAGCGAAGTTTATCAACATTCGTAGAGTTCGTTATAATTTCTTTAATTTGACGCTAATTGAGTTCCAACTTCGTTTTTTACTTTTTATATGTAGCGAAGTTTATCAACATTCGTAGAGTTCGTTATAATTTCTTTAATTTGACGCTAATTGAGTTCCAACTTCGTTTTTTACTTTTCATATGTAGCGAAGTTTATCAACATTCGTAGAGTTCGTTATAATTTCTTTAATTTGACGCTAATTGAGTTCCAACTTCGTTTTTTACTTTTTATATGTAGCGAAGTTTATCAACATTCGTAGAGTTCGTTATGATTTCTTTAATTTGACGCTAATTGAGTTCCAACTTCGTTTTTTACTTTTTATATGTAGCGAAGTTTATCAACATTGGTAGAGTTCGTTATAATTTCTTTAATTTGACGCTAATTGAGTTCCAACTTCGTTTTTTACTTTTTATATGTGGCGAAGTTTATCAACATTCGTAGAGTTCGTTATAATTTCTTTAATTTGACGCTAATTGAGTTCCAACTTCGTTTTTTACTTTTTATATGTAGCGAAGTTTATCAACATTCGTAGAGTTCGTTATAATTTCTTTAATTTGACGATAATTGAGTTCCAACTTCGTTTTTTACTTTTTATATGTAGCGAAGTTTATCAACATTCGTAGAGTTCGTTATAAATTCTTTAATTTGACGCTAATTGAGTTCCAACTTCGTTTTTTACTTTTTATATGTAGCGAAGTTTATCAACATTCGTAGAGTGTGTTATAATTTCCTTAATTTGACGCTAATTGAGTTCCAACTTCGTTTTTTACTTTTTATATGTAGCGAAGTTTATCAACATTCGTATATTTCGTTATAATTTCTTTAATTTGACGATAATTGAGTTCCAACTTCGTTTTTTACTTTTTATATGTAGCGAAGTTTATCAACATTCGTAGAGTTCGTTATGATTTCTTTAATTTGACGCTAATTGAGTTCCAACTTCGTTTTTTACTTTTTATATGTAGCGAAGCTTATCAACATTCGTAGAGTTCGTTATAATTTCTTTAATTTGACGCTAATTGAGTTCCAACTTCGTTTTTTACTTTTTATATGTAGCGAAGTTTATCAACATTCGTAGAGTTCGTTATAAATTCTTTAATTTGACGCTAATTGAGTTCCAACTTCGTTTTTTACTTTTTATATGTAGCGAAGTTTATCAACATTCGTAGAGTGTGTTATAATTTCTTTAATTTGACGCTAATTGAGTTCCAACTTCGTTTTTTACTTTTTATATGTAGCGAAGTTTATCAACATTCGTAGAGTTCGTTATAATTTCTTTAACTTGACGCTAATAGAGTTCCAACTTCGTTTTTTACTTTTTATATGTAGCGAAGTTTATCAACATTCGTAGAGTTCGTTATGATTTCTTTAATTTGACGCTAATTAAGTTCCAACTTCGTTTTTTACTTTTTATATGTAGCGAAGTTTATCAACATTCGTAGAGTTCGTTATAATTTCTTTAATTTCACGCTAATTGAGTTCCAACTTCGTTTTTTACTTTTTATATGTAGCGAAGTTTATCAACATTCGTAGAGTTCGTTATAATTTCTTTAATTTGACGCTAATTGAGTTCCAACTTCGTTTTTTAATTTTTATATGTAGCGAAGTTTATCAACATTCGTAGAGTTCGTTATAATTTCTTTAATTTGACGCTAATTGAGTTCCAACTTCGTTTTTTACTTTTTATATGTAGCGAAGTTTATCAACATTCGTAGAGTTCGTTATGATTTCTTGAATTTGACGCTAATTGAGTTCCAAATTCGTTTTTTACTTTTTATATGTAGCGAAGTTTATCAACATTCGTAGAGTTCGTTATAATTTCTTTAATTTGACGCTAATTGAGTTCCAACTTCGTTTTTTACTTTTTATATGTAGCGAAGTTTATCAACATTCGTAGAGTTCGTTATGATTTCTTGAATTTGACGCTAATTGAGTTCCAACTTCGTTTTTTATTTTTTATGTAGCGAAGTTTATCAACATTCGTAGAGTTCGTTATAATTTATTTAATTTGACGCTAATTGAGTTCCAACGTCGTTTTTTACTTTTTATATGTAGCGAAGTTTATCAACATTCGTAGAGTTCGTTATAATTTCTTTAATTGACGCTAATTGAATTCCAACTTCGTTTTTTACTTTTTATATGTAGCGAAGTTTATCAACATTCTTAGAGTTCGTTATAATTTCTTTAATTTGACGCTAATTGAGTTCCAACTTCGTTTTTTACTTTTTATATGTAGCGAAGTTTATCAACATTCGTAGAGTTCGTTATAATTTCTTTAATTTGACGCTAATTTAGTTCCAACTTCGTTTTTTACTTTTTATATGTAGCGAAGTTTATCAACATTCGTAGAGTTCGTTATAATTTCTTTAATTTGACGCTAATTGTGTTCCAACTTCGTTTTTTACTTTTTATATGTAGCGAAGTTTATCAACATTCGTAGAGTTCGTTATAATTTCTTTAATTTGACGCTAATTGAGTTCCAACTTCGTTTTTTACTTTTTATATGTAGCGAAGTTTATCAACATTCGTAGAGTTCGTTATAATTTCTTTAATTTGACGCTAATTGAGTTCCAACTTCGTTTTTTACTTTTTATATGTAGCGAAGTTTATCAACATTCGTAGAGTTCGTTATAATTTCTTTAATTTGACGCTAATTGAGTTCCAACTTCGTTGTTTACTTTTTATATGTAGCGAAGTTTATCAACATTCGTAGAGTTCGTTATGATTTCTTTAATTTGACGCTAATTGAGTTCCAACTTCGTTTTTTACTTTTTATATGTAGCGAAGTTTATCAACATTCGTAGAGTTCGTTATAATTTCTTTAATTTGACGCTAATTGAGTTCCAACTTCGTTTTTTACTTTTTATATGTAGCGAAGTTTATCAACATTCGTAGAGTTCGTTATAATTTCTTTAATTTGACGCTAATTGAGTTCCAACTTCGTTTTTTACTTTTTATATGTAGCGAAGTTTATCAACATTCGTAGAGTTCGTTATAATTTCTTTAATTTGACGCTAATTGAGTTCCAACTTCGTTTTTTACTTTTTATATGTAGCGAAGTTTATCAACATTCGTAGAGTTCGTTATAATTTCTTTAATTTGACGCTAATTGAGTTCCAACTTCGTTTTTTACTTTTTATATGTAGCGAAGTTTATCAACATTCGTAGAGTTCGTTATGATTTCTTTAATTTGACGCTAATTGAGTTCCAACTTCGTTTTTTACTTTTTATATGTAGCGAAGTTTATCAACATTCGTAGAGTTCGTTATAATTTCTTTAATTTGACGCTAATTGAGTTCCAACTTCGTTTTTTAGTTTTTATATGTAGCGAAGTTTATCAACATTCGTAGAGTTCGTTATAATTTCTTTAATTTGACGCTAATTGAGTTCCAACTTCGTTTTTTACTTTTTATATGTAGCGAAGTTTATCAACATTCGTAGAGTTCGTTATAATTTCTTTAATTTGACGCTAATTGAGTTCCAACTTCGTTTTTTACTTTTTATATGTAGCGAAGTTTATCAACATTCGTAGAGTTCGTTATGATTTCTTTAATTTGACGCTAATTAAGTTCCAACTTCGTTTTTTACTTTTTGTATGTAGCGAAGTTTATCAACATTCGTAGAGTTCGTTATAATTTCTTTAATTTCACGCTAATTGAGTTCCAACTTCGTTTTTTACTTTTTATATGTAGCGAAGTTTATCAACATTCGTAGAGTTCGTTATAATTTCTTTAATTTGACGCTAATTGAGTTCCAACTTCGTTTTTTAATTTTTATATGTAGCGAAGTTTATCAACATTCGTAGAGTTCGTTATAATTTCTTTAATTTGACGCTAATTGAGTTCCAACTTCGTTTTTTACTTTTTATATGTAGCGAAGTTTATCAACATTCGTAGAGTTCGTTATGATTTCTTGAATTTGACGCTAATTGAGTTCCAACTTCGTTTTTTTACTTTTTATATGTAGCGAAGTTTATCAACATTCGTAGAGTTCGTTATAATTTCTTTAATTTGACGCTAATTGAGTTCCAACTTCGTTTTTTACTTTTTATATGTAGCGAAGTTTATCAACATTCGTAGAGTTCGTTATAATTTCTTTAATTTGACGCTAATTGAGTTCCAACTTCGTTTTTTACTTTTTATATGTAGCGAAGTTTATCAACATTCGTAGAGTTCGTTATAATTTCTTTAATTTGACGCTAATTGAGTTCCAACTTCGTTTTTTACTTTTTATATGTAGCGAAGTTTATCAACATTCGTAGAGTTCGTAATAATTTCTTTAATTTGACGCTAATTGAGTTCCAACTTCGTTTTTTACTTTTTATATGTAGCGAAGTTTATCAACATTCGTAGAGTTCGTTATAATTTCTTTAATTTGACGCTAATTGAGTTCCAACTTCGTTTTTTACTTTTTATATGTAGCGAAGTTTATCAACATTCGTAGAGTTCGTTATAATTTCTTTAATTTGACGCTAATTGAGTTCCAACTTCGTTTTTTACTTTTTATATGTAGCGAAGTTTATCAACATTCGTAGAGTTCGTTATAATTTCTTTAATTTGACGCTAATTGAGTTCCAACTTCGTTTTTTACTTTTTATATGTAGCGAAGTTTATCAACATTCGTAGAGTTCGTTATAATTTCTTTAATTTGACGCTAATTGAGTTCCAACTTCGTTGTTTACTTTTTATATGTAGCGAAGTTTATCAACATTCGTAGAGTTCGTTATGATTTCTTTAATTTGACGCTAATTGAGTTCCAACTTCGTTTTTTACTTTTTATATGTAGCGAAGTTTATCAACATTCGTAGAGTTCGTTATAATTTATTTAATTTGACGCTAATTGAGTTCCAACTTCGTTTTTTACTTTTTATATGTAGCGAAGTTTATCAACATTCGTAGAGTTCGTTATAATTTCTTTAAGTTGACGCTAATTGAGTTCCAACTTCGTTTTTTACTTTTTATATGTAGCGAAGTTTATCAACATTCGTAGAGTTCGTTATAATTTCTTTAATTTGACGCTAATTGAGTTCCAACTTCGTTTTTTACTTTTTATATGTAGCGAAGTTTATCAACATTCGTAGAGTTCGTTATAATTTCTTTAAGTTGACGCTAATTGAGTTCCAACTTCGTTTTTTACTTTTTATATGTAGCGAAGTTTATCAACATTCGTAGAGTTCGTTATAATTTCTTTAATTTGACGCTAATTGAGTTCCAACTTCGTTTTTTACTTTTTATATGTAGCGAAGTTTATCAACATTCGTAGAGTTCGTTATAATTTCTTTAATTTGACGCTAATTTAGTTCCAACTTCGTTTTTTACTTTTTATATGTAGCGAAGTTTATCAACATTCGTAGAGTTCGTTATAATTTCTTTAATTTGACGCTAATTGAGTTCCAACTTCGTTTTTTACTTTTTATATGTAGCGAAGTTTATCAACATTCGTAGAGTTCGTTATAATTTCTTTAATTTGACGCTAATTGAGTTCCAACTTCGTTTTTTACTTTTTATATGTAGCGAAGTTTATCAACATTCGTAGAGTTCGTTATGATTTCTTTAATTTGACGCTAATTGAGTTCCAACTTCGTTTTTTACTTTTTATATGTAGCGAAGTTTATCAACATTCGTAGAGTTCGTTATAATTTCTTTAATTTGACGATAATTGAGTTCCAACATCGTTTTTTACTTTTTATATGTAGCGAAGTTTATCAACATTCGTAGAGTTCGTTATAATTTCTTTAATTTGACGCTAATTGAGTTCCAACTTCGTTTTTTACTTTTTATATGTAGCGAAGTTTATCAACATTCGTAGAGTTCGTTATGATTTCTTTAATTTGACGCTAATTAAGTTCCAACTTCGTTTTTTACTTTTTATATGTAGCGAAGTTTATCAACATTCGTAGAGTTCGTTATAATTTCTTTAATTTGACGCTAATTGAGTTCCAACTTCGTTTTTTACTTTTTATATGTAGCGAAGTTTATCAACATTCGTAGAGTTCGTTATAATTTCTTTAATTTGACGCTAATTGAGTTCCAACTTCGTTTTTTACTGTTTATATGTAGCGAAGTTTATCAACATTCGTAGAGTTCGTTATAATTTCTTTAATTTGACGCTAATTGAGTTCCAACTTCGTTTTTTACTTTTTATATGTAGCGAAGTTTATCAACATTCGTAGAGTTCGTTATAATTTCTTTAATTTGACGCTAATTGAGTTCCAACTTCGTTTTTTACTTTTTATATGTAGCGAAGTTTATCAACATTCGTAGAGTTCGTTATAATTTCTTTAATTTGACGCTAATTGAGTTCCAACTTCGTTTTTTACTTTTTATATGTAGCGAAGTTTATCAACATTCGTAGAGTTCGTTATGATTTCTTTAATTTGACGCTAATTGAGTTCCAACTTCGTTTTTTACTTTTTATATGTAGCGAAGTTTATCAACATTCGTAGAGTTCGTTATAATTTCTTTAATTTGACGCTAATTGAGTTCCAACATCGTTTTTTACTTTTTATATGTAGCGAAGTTTATCAACATTCGTAGAGTTCGTTATAATTTCTTTAATTTGACGCTAATTGAGTTCCAACTTCGTTTTTTACTTTTTATATGTAGCGTAGTTTATCAACATTCGTAGAGTTCGTTATGATTTCTTTAATTTGACGCTAATTAAGTTCCAACTTCGTTTTTTACTTTTTATATGTAGCGAAGTTTATCAACATTCGTAGAGTTCGTTATAATTTCTTTAATTTGACGTTAATTGAGTTCCAACTTCGTTTTTTACTTTTTATATGTAGCGAAGTTTATCAACATTCGTAGAGTTCGTTATAATTTCTTTAATTTGACGCTAATTGAGTTCCAACTTCGTTTTTTACTTTTTATATGTAGCGAAGTTTATCAACATTCGTAGAGTTCGTTATAATTTCTTTAATTTGACGCTAATTGAGTTCCAACTTCGTTTTTTACTTTTTATATGTAGCGAAGTTTATCAACATTCGTAGAGTTCGTTATGATTTCTTTAATTTGACGCTAATTGAGTTCCAACTTCGTTTTTACTTTGTATATGTAGCGAAGTTTATCAACATTCGTAGAGTTCGTTATGATTTCTTTAATTTGACGCTAATTTAGTTCCAACTTCGTTTTTTACTTTTTATATGTAGCGAAGTTTATCAACATTCGTAGAGTTCCTTATAATTTCTTTAATTTGACGCTAATTGAGTTCCAACTTCGTTTTTTACTTTTTATATGTAGCGAAGTTTATCAACATTCGTAGAGTTCGTTATAATTTCTTTAATTTGACGCTAATTGAGTTCCAACTTCGTTTTTTACTTTTTATATGTAGCGAAGTTTATCAACATTCGTAGAGTTCGTTATAATTTCTTTAATTTGACGCTAATTGAGTTCCAACTTCGTTGTTTACTTTTTATATGTAGCGAAGTTTATCAACATTCGTAGAGTTCGTTATGATTTCTTTAATTTGACGCTAATTGAGTTCCAACTTCGTTTTTTACTTTTTATATGTAGCGAAGTTTATCAACATTCGTAGAGTTCGTTATAATTTATTTAATTTGACGCTAATTGAGTTCCAACTTCGTTTTTTACTTTTTATATGTAGCGAAGTTTATCAACATTCGTAGAGTTCGTTATAATTTCTTTAATTGACGCTAATTGAATTCCAACTTCGTTTTTTACTTTTTATATGTAGCGAAGTTTATCAACATTCTTAGAGTTCGTTATAATTTCTTTAATTTGACGCTAATTGAGTTCCAACTTCGTTTTTTACTTTTTATATGTAGCGAAGTTTATCAACATTCGTAGAGTTCGTTATAATTTCTTTAATTTGACGCTAATTTAGTTCCAACTTCGTTTTTTACTTTTTATATGTAGCGAAGTTTATCAACATTCGTAGAGTTCGTTATAATTTCTTTAATTTGACGCTAATTGAGTTCCAACTTCGTCTTTTACTTTTTATATGTAGCGAAGTTTATCAACATTCGTAGAGTTCGTTATAATTTCTTTAATTTGACGCTAATTGAGTTCCAACTTTGTTTTTTACTTTTTATATGTTGCGAAGTTTATCAACATTCGTAGAGTTCGTTATAATTTCTTTAATTTGACGCTAATTGAGTTCCAACTTCGTTTTTTACTTTTTATATGTAGCGAAGTTTATCAACATTCGTAGAGTTCGTTATAATTTCTTTAATTTGACGCTAATTGAGTTCCAACTTCGTTTTTTACTTTTTATATGTAGCGAAGTTTATCAACATTCGTAGAGTTCGTTATGATTTCTTTAATTTGACGCTAATTGAGTTCCAACTTCGTTTTTTACTTTTTATATGTAGCGAAGTTTATCAACATTCGTAGAGTTCGTTATAATTTCTTTAATTTGACGCTAATTGAGTTCCAACTTCGTTTTTTACTTTTTATATGTAGCGAAGTTTATCAACATTCCTAGAGTTCGTTATGATTTCTTTAATTTGACGCTAATTGAGTTCCAACTTCGTTTTTTCCTTTTTATATGTAGCGAAGTTTATCAACATTCGTAGAGTTCGTTATAAATTCTTTAATTTGACGCTAAATGAGTTCCAACTTCGTTTTTTACTTTTTATATGTAGCGAAGTTTATCAACATTCGTAGAGTTCGTTATGATTTCTTTAATTTGACGCTAATTGAGTTCCAACTTCGTTTTTTACTTTTTATATGTAGCGAAGTTTATCAACATTCGTAGAGTTCGTTATAATTTCTTTAATTTGTCGCTAATTGAGTTCCAACTTCGTTTTTTACTTTTTATATGTAGCGAAGTTTATCAACATTCGTAGAGTTCGTTATAATTTCTTTAATTTGACGCTAATTGAGTTCCAACTTCGTTTTTTACTTTTTATATGTAGCGAAGTTTATCAACATTCGTAGAGTTCGTTATGATTTCTTTAATTTGACGCTAATTGAGTTCCAACTTCGTTTTTTACTTTTTATATGTAGCGAAGTTTATCAACATTCGTAGAGTTCGTTATGATTTCTTTAATTTGACGCTAATTGAGTTCCAACTTCGTTTTTTACTTTTTATATGTAGCGAAGTTGATCAACATTCGTAGAGTTCGTTATAATTTCTTTAATTTGACGCTAATTGAGTTCCAACTTCGTTTTTTACTTTTTATATGTAGCGAAGTTTATCAACATTCGTAGAGTTCGTTATAATTTCTTTAATTTGACGCTAATTGAGTTCCAACTTCGTTTTTTACTGTTTATATGTAGCGAAGTTTATCAACATTCGTAGAGTTCGTTATAATTTCTTTAATTTGACGGTAATTGAGTTCCAACTTCGTTTTTTACTTTTTATATGTAGCGAAGTTTATCAACATTCGTAGAGTTCGTTATAATTTCTTTAATTTGACGCTAATTGAGTTCCAACTTCGTTTTTTCTTTTTATATGTAGCGAAGTTTATCAACATTCGTAGAGTTCGTTATGATTTCTTTAATTTGACGCTAATTGAGTTCCAACTTCGTTTTTTACTTTTTATATGTAGCGAAGTTTATCAACATTCGTAGAGTTCGTTATAATTTCTTTAATTTGACGCTAATTGAGTTCCAACTTCGTTTTTTACTTTTTATATGTAGCGAAGTTTATCAACATTCGTAGAGTTCGTTGTAATTTCTTTAATTTGACGCTAATTGAGTTCCAACTTCGTTTTTTACTTTTTATATGTAGCGAAGTTTATCAACATTCGTAGAGTTCGTTATGATTTCTTTAATTTGAAGCTAATTGAGTTCCAACTTCGTTTTTTACTTTTTATATGTAGCGAAGTTTATCAACATTCGTAGAGTTCGTTATAATTTCTTTAATTTGACGCTAATTGCGTTCCAACTTCGTTTTTTACTTTTTATATGTAGCGAAGTTTATCAACATTCGTAGAGTTCCTTATAATTTCTTTAATTTGACGCTAATTGAGTTCCAACTTCGTTTTTTACTTTTTATATGTAGCGAAGTTTATCAACATTCGTAGAGTTCGTTATAATTTCTTTAATTTGACGCTAATTGAGTTCCAACTTCGTTTTTTACTTTTTATATGTAGCGAAGTTTATCAACATTCGTAGAGTTCGTTATAATTTCTTTAATTTGACGCTAATTGAGTTCCAACTTCGTTGTTTACTTTTTATATGTAGCGAAGTTTATCAACATTCGTAGAGTTCGTTATGATTTCTTTAATTTGACGCTAATTGAGTTCCAACTTCGTTTTTTACTTTTTATATGTAGCGAAGTTTATCAACATTCGTAGAGTTCGTTATAATTTATTTAATTTGACGCTAATTGAGTTCCAACTTCGTTTTTTACTTTTTATATGTAGCGAAGTTTATCAACATTCGTAGAGTTCGTTATAATTTCTTTAATTGACGCTAATTGAATTCCAACTTCGTTTTTTACTTTTTATATGTAGCGAAGTTTATCAACATTCTTAGAGTTCGTTATAATTTCTTTAATTTGACGCTAATTGAGTTCCAACTTCGTTTTTTACTTTTTATATGTAGCGAAGTTTATCAACATTCGTAGAGTTCGTTATAATTTCTTTAATTTGACGCTAATTTAGTTCCAACTTCGTTTTTTACTTTTTATATGTAGCGAAGTTTATCAACATTCGTAGAGTTCGTTATAATTTCTTTAATTTGACGCTAATTGAGTTCCAACTTCGTCTTTTACTTTTTATATGTAGCGAAGTTTATCAACATTCGTAGAGTTCGTTATAATTTCTTTAATTTGACGCTAATTGAGTTCCAACTTTGTTTTTTACTTTTTATATGTTGCGAAGTTTATCAACATTCGTAGAGTTCGTTATAATTTCTTTAATTTGACGCTAATTGAGTTCCAACTTCGTTTTTTACTTTTTATATGTAGCGAAGTTTATCAACATTCGTAGAGTTCGTTATAATTTCTTTAATTTGACGCTAATTGAGTTCCAACTTCGTTTTTTACTTTTTATATGTAGCGAAGTTTATCAACATTCGTAGAGTTCGTTATGATTTCTTTAATTTGACGCTAATTGAGTTCCAACTTCGTTTTTTACTTTTTATATGTAGCGAAGTTTATCAACATTCGTAGAGTTCGTTATAATTTCTTTAATTTGACGCTAATTGAGTTCCAACTTCGTTTTTTACTTTTTATATGTAGCGAAGTTTATCAACATTCCTAGAGTTCGTTATGATTTCTTTAATTTGACGCTAATTGAGTTCCAACTTCGTTTTTTCCTTTTTATATGTAGCGAAGTTTATCAACATTCGTAGAGTTCGTTATAAATTCTTTAATTTGACGCTAATTGAGTTCCAACTTCGTTTTTTACTTTTTATATGTAGCGAAGTTTATCAACATTCGTAGAGTTCGTTATGATTTCTTTAATTTGACGCTAATTGAGTTCCAACTTCGTTTTTTACTTTTTATATGTAGCGAAGTTTATCAACATTCGTAGAGTTCGTTATAATTTCTTTAATTTGACGCTAATTGAGTTCCAACTTCGTTTTTTACTTTTTATATGTAGCGAAGTTTATCAACATTCGTAGAGTTCGTTATAATTTCTTTAATTTGACGCTAATTGAGTTCCAACTTCGTTTTTTACTTTTTATATGTAGCGAAGTTTATCAACATTCGTAGAGTTCGTTATGATTTCTTTAATTTGACGCTAATTGAGTTCCAACTTCGTTTTTTACTTTTTATATGTAGCGAAGTTTATCAACATTCGTAGAGTTCGTTATGATTTCTTTAATTTGACGCTAATTGAGTTCCAACTTCGTTTTTTACTTTTTATATGTAGCGAAGTTGATCAACATTCGTAGAGTTCGTTATAATTTCTTTAATTTGACGCTAATTGAGTTCCAACTTCGTTTTTTACTTTTTATATGTAGCGAAGTTTATCAACATTCGTAGAGTTCGTTATAATTTCTTTAATTTGACGCTAATTGAGTTCCAACTTCGTTTTTTACTGTTTATATGTAGCGAAGTTTATCAACATTCGTAGAGTTCGTTATAATTTCTTTAATTTGACGGTAATTGAGTTCCAACTTCGTTTTTTACTTTTTATATGTAGCGAAGTTTATCAACATTCGTAGAGTTCGTTATAATTTCTTTAATTTGACGCTAATTGAGTTCCAACTTCGTTTTTTCTTTTTATATGTAGCGAAGTTTATCAACATTCGTAGAGTTCGTTATGATTTCTTTAATTTGACGCTAATTGAGTTCCAACTTCGTTTTTTACTTTTTATATGTAGCGAAGTTTATCAACATTCGTAGAGTTCGTTATAATTTCTTTAATTTGACGCTAATTGAGTTCCAACTTCGTTTTTTACTTTTTATATGTAGCGAAGTTTATCAACATTCGTAGAGTTCGTTGTAATTTCTTTAATTTGACGCTAATTGAGTTCCAACTTCGTTTTTTACTTTTTATATGTAGCGAAGTTTATCAACATTCGTAGAGTTCGTTATGATTTCTTTAATTTGAAGCTAATTGAGTTCCAACTTCGTTTTTTACTTTTTATATGTAGCGAAGTTTATCAACATTCGTAGAGTTCGTTATAATTTCTTTAATTTGACGCTAATTGAGTTCCAACTTCGTTTTTTACTTTTTATATGTAGCGAAGTTTATCAACATTCGTAGAGTTCGTTATAATTTCTTTAATTTGACGCTAAGTGAGTTCCAACTTCGTTTTTTACTTTTTATATGTAGCGAAGTTTATCAACATTCGTAGAGTTCGTTATGATTTCTTTAATTTGACGCTAATTGAGTTCCAACTTCGTTTTTTACTTTTTATATGTAGCGAAGTTTATCAACATTCCTAGAGTTCGTTATAATTTCTTTAATTTGACGCTAATTGAGTTCCAACTTCGTTTTTTACTTTTTATATGTAGCGAAGTTTATCAACATTCGTAGAGTTCGTTATAATTTCTTTAATTTGACGCTAATTGAGTTCCAACTTCGTTTTTTACTTTTTATATGTAGCGAAGTTTATCAACATTCGTAGAGTTCGTTATAATTTCTTTAATTTGACGCTAATTGAGTTCCAACTTCGTTTTTTACTTTTAATATTTAGCGAAGTTTATCAACATTCGTAGAGTTCGTTATAATTTCTTTAATTTGACGCTAATTGAGTTCCAACTTCGTTTTTTACTTTTTATATGTAGCGAAGTTTATCAACATTCGTAGAGTTCGTTATAATTTCTTTAATTTGACGCTAATTGAGTTCCAACTTCGTTGTTTACTTTTTATATGTAGCGAAGTTTATCAACATTCGTAGAGTTCGTTATGATTTCTTTAATTTGACGCTAATTGAGTTCCAACTTCGTTTTTTACTTTTTATATGTAGCGAAGTTTATCAACATTCGTAGAGTTCGTTATAATTTATTTAATTTGACGCTAATTGAGTTCCAACTTCGTTTTTTACTTTTTATATGTAGCGAAGTTTATCAACATTCGTAGAGTTCGTTATGATTTCTTGAATTTGACGCTAATTGAGTTCCAACTTCGTTTTTTATTTTTTATGTAGCGTAGTTTATCAACATTCGTAGAGTTCGTTATAATTTATTTAATTTGACGCTAATTGAGTTCCAACTTCGTTTTTTACTTTTTATATGTAGCGAAGTTTATCAACATTCGTAGAGTTCGTTATAATTTCTTTAATTTGACGCTAATTGAGTTCCAACTTCGTTTTTTACTTTTTATATGTAGCGAAGTTTATCAACATTCGTAGAGTTCGTTATAATTTCTTTAATTTGACGCTAATTGAGTTCCAACTTCGTTTTTTACTTTTTATATGTAGCGAAGTTTATCAACATTCGTAGAGTTCGTTATAATTTCTTTAATTTGACGCTAATTGAGTTCCAACTTCGTTTTTTACTTTTTATATGTAGCGAAGTTTATCAACATTCGTGGAGTTCGTTATAATTTCTTTAATTTGACGCTAATTGAGTTCCAACTTTGTTTTTTACTTTTTATATGTAGCGAAGTTTATCAACATTCGTAGAGTTCGTTATAATTTCATTAATTTGACGCTAATTGAGTTCCAACTTCGTTTTTTACTTTTTATATGTAGCGAAGTTTATCAACATTCGTAGAGTTCGTTATAATTTCTTTAATTTGACGCTAATTGAGTTCCAACTTCGTTTTTTACTTTTTATATGTAGCGAAGCTTATCAACATTCGTAGAGTTCGTTATGATTTCTTTAATTTGACGCTAATTGAGTTCCAACTTCGTTTTTTACTTTTTATATGTAGCGAAGTTTATCAACATTCGTAGAGTTCGTTATAAATTCTTTAATTTGACGCTAATTGAGTTCCAACTTCGTTTTTTGCTTTTTATATGTAGCGAAGTTTATCAACATTCGTAGAGTTCGTTATAATTTCTTTAATTTGACGCTAATTGAGTTCCAACTTCGTTTTTTACTTTTAATATGTAGCGAAGTTTATCAACATTCGTAGAGTTCGTTATAATTTCTTTAATTTGACGCTAATTGAGTTCCAACTTCGTTTTTTACTTTTTATATGTAGCGAAGTTTATCAACATTCGTAGAGTTCGTTATAATTTCTTTAATTTGACGCTAATTGAGTTCCAACTTCGTTTTTTACTTTTTATATGTAGCGAAGTTTATCAACATTCGTAGAGTTCGTTATAATTTCTTTAATTTGACGCTAATTGAGTTCCAACTTCGTTTTTTACTTTTTATATGTAGCGATGTTTATCAACATTCGTAGAGTTCGTTATAATTTCTTTAATTTGACGCTAATTGAGTTCCAACTTCGTTTTTTACTTTTTATATGTAGCGAAGTTTATCAACATTCGTAGAGTTCGTTATAATTTCTTTAATTTGACGCTAATTGAGTTCCAACTTCGTTTTTTACTTTTTATATGTAGCGAAGTTTATCAACATTCGTAGAGTTCGTTATAATTTCTTTAATTTGACGCTAATTGAGTTCCAACTTCGTTTTTTACTTTTTATATGTAGCGAAGTTTATCAACATTCTTAGAGTTCGTTATAATTTCTTTAATTTGACGCTAATTGAGTTCCAACTTCGTTTTTTACTTTTTATATGTAGCGAAGTTTATCAACATTCGTAGAGTTCGTTATAATTTCTTTAATTTGACGCTAATTGAGTTCCAACTTCGTTTTTTACTTTTTATATGTAGCGAAGTTTATCAACATTCGTAGAGTTCGTTATGATTTCTTTAATTTGACGCTAATTGCGTTCCAACTTCGTTTTTTACTTTTTATATGTAGCAAAGTTTATCAACATTCGTAGAGTTCGTTATAATTTCTTTAATTTGACGCTAATTGAGTTCCAACTTCGTTTTTTACTTTTTATATGTAGCGAAGTTTATCAACATTCGTAGAGTTCGTTATAATTTCTTTAATTTGACGCTAATTGAGTTCCAACTTCGTTTTTTACTTTTTATATGTAGCGAAGTTTATCAACATTCGTAGAGTTCGTTATAATTTCTTTAATTTGACGCTAATTGAGTTCCAACTTCGTTTTTTACTTTTTATATGTAGCGAAGTTTATCAACATTCGTAGAGTTCGTTATAATTTCTTTAATTTGACGCTAATTGAGTTCCAACTTCGTTTTTTACTTTTTATATGTAGCGAAGTTTATCAACATTCGTAGAGTTCGTTATAATTTCTTTAATTTGACGCTAATTGAGTTCCAACTTCGTTTTTTACTTTTTATATGTAGCGAAGTTTATCAACATTCGTAGAGTTCGTTATAATTTCTTTAATTTGACGCTAATTGAGTTCCAACTTCGTTTTTTACTTTTTATATGTAGCGAAGTTTATCAACATTCTTAGAGTTCGTTATAATTTCTTTAATTTGACGCTAATTGAGTTCCAACTTCGTTTTTTACTTTTTATATGTAGCGAAGTTTATCAACATTCGTAGAGTTCGTTATAATTTCTTTAATTTGACGCTAATTGAGTTCCAACTTCGTTTTTTACTTTTTATATGTAGCGAAGTTTATCAACATTCGTAGAGTTCGTTATGATTTCTTTAATTTGACGCTAATTGCGTTCCAACTTCGTTTTTTACTTTTTATATGTAGCAAAGTTTATCAACATTCGTAGAGTTCGTTATAATTTCTTTAATTTGACGCTAATTGAGTTCCAACTTCGTTTTTTACTTTTTATATGTAGCGAAGTTTATCAACATTCGTAGAGTTCGTTATAATTTCTTTAATTTGACGCTAATTGAGTTCCAACTTCGTTTTTTACTTTTTATATGTAGCGAAGTTTATCAACATTCGTAGAGTTCGTTATAATTTCTTTAATTTGACGCTAATTGAGTTCCAACTTCGTTTTTTACTTTTTATATGTAGCGAAGTTTATCAACATTCGTAGAGTTCGTTATAATTTCTTTAATTTGACGCTAATTGAGTTCCAACTTCGTTTTTTACTTTTTATATGTAGCGAAGTTTATCAACATTCGTAGAGTTCGTTATAATTTCTTTAATTTGACGCTAATTGAGTTCCAACTTCGTTTTTTACTTTTCATATGTAGCGAAGTTTATCAACATTCGTAGAGTTCGTTATAATTTCTTTAATTTGACGCTAATTGAGTTCCAACTTCGTTTTTTACTTTTTATATGTAGCGAAGTTTATCAACATTCGTAGAGTTCGTTATGATTTCTTTAATTTGACGCTAATTGAGTTCCAACTTCGTTTTTTACTTCTTATATGTAGCGAAGTTTATCAACATTCGTAGAGTTCGTTATAATTTCTTTAATTTGACGCTAATTGAGTTCCAACTTCGTTTTTTACTTTTTATATGTGGCGAAGTTTATCAACATTCGTAGAGTTCGTTATAATTTCTTTAATTTGACGCTAATTGAGTTCCAACTTCGTTTTTTACTTTTTATATGTAGCGAAGTTTATCAACATTCGTAGAGTTCGTTATAATTTCTTTAATTTGGCGGTAATTGAGTTCCAACTTCGTTTTTTACTTTTTATATGTAGCGAAGTTTATCAACATTCGTAGAGTTCGTTATAATTTCTTTAATTTGACGCTAATTGAGTTCCAACTTCGTTTTTTACTTTTTATATGTAGCGAAGTTTATCAACATTCGTAGAGTTCGTTATAATTTCTTTAATTTGACGCTAATTGCGTTCCAACTTCGTTTTTTACTTTTTATATGTAGCGAAGTTTATCAACATTCGTAGAGTTCGTTATAATTTCTTTAATTTGACGCTAATTGAGTTCCAACTTCGTTTTTTACTTTTTATATGTAGCGAAGTTTATCAACATTCGTAGAGTTCGTTATAATTTCTTTAATTTGACGCTAATTGAGTTCCAACTTCGTTTTTTAATTTTTATATGTAGCGAAGTTTATCAACATTCGTATATTTCGTTATAATTTCTTTAATTTGACGATAATTGAGTTCCAACTTCGTTTTTTACTTTTTATATGTAGCGAAGTTTATCAACATTCGTAGAGTTCGTTATAATTTCTTTAATTTGACGCTAATTGAGTTCCAACTTCGTTTTTTACTTTTTATATGTAGCGAAGTTTATCAACATTCGTAGAGTTCGTTATAATTTCTTTAATTTGACGCTAATTGAGTTCCAACTTCGTTTTTTACTTTTTATATGTAGCGAAGTTTATCAACATTCTTAGAGTTCGTTATAATTTCTTTAATTTGACGCTAATTGAGTTCCAACTTCGTTTTTTACTTTTTATATGTAGCGAAGTTTATCAACATTCGTAGAGTTCGTTATAATTTCTTTAATTTGACGCTAATTGAGTTCCAACTTCGTTTTTTACTTTTTATATGTAGCGAAGTTTATCAACATTCGTAGAGTTCGTTATGATTTCTTTAATTTGACGCTAATTGCGTTCCAACTTCGTTTTTTACTTTTTATATGTAGCAAAGTTTATCAACATTCGTAGAGTTCGTTATAATTTCTTTAATTTGACGCTAATTGAGTTCCAACTTCGTTTTTTACTTTTTATATGTAGCGAAGTTTATCAACATTCGTAGAGTTCGTTATAATTTCTTTAATTTGACGCTAATTGAGTTCCAACTTCGTTTTTTACTTTTTATATGTAGCGAAGTTTATCAACATTCGTAGAGTTCGTTATAATTTCTTTAATTTGATGCTAATTGAGTTCCAACTTCGTTTTTTACTTTTTATATGTAGCGAAGTTTATCAACATTCGTAGAGTTCGTTATAATTTCTTTAATTTGACGCTAATTGAGTTCCAACTTCGTTTTTTACTTTTTATATGTAGCGAAGTTTATCAACATTCGTAGAGTTCGTTATAATTTCTTTAATTTGACGCTAATTGAGTTCCAACTTCGTTTTTTACTTTTCATATGTAGCGAAGTTTATCAACATTCGTAGAGTTCGTTATAATTTCTTTAATTTGACGCTAATTGAGTTCCAACTTCGTTTTTTACTTTTTATATGTAGCGAAGTTTATCAACATTCGTAGAGTTCGTTATGATTTCTTTAATTTGACGCTAATTGAGTTCCAACTTCGTTTTTTACTTCTTATATGTAGCGAAGTTTATCAACATTCGTAGAGTTCGTTATAATTTCTTTAATTTGACGCTAATTGAGTTCCAACTTCGTTTTTTACTTTTTATATGTGGCGAAGTTTATCAACATTCGTAGAGTTCGTTATAATTTCTTAATTTGACGCTAATTGAGTTCCAACTTCGTTTTTTACTTTTTATATGTAGCGAAGTTTATCAACATTCGTAGAGTTCGTTATAATTTCTTTAATTTGGCGGTAATTGAGTTCCAACTTCGTTTTTTACTTTTTATATGTAGCGAAGTTTATCAACATTCGTAGAGTTCGTTATAATTTCTTTAATTTGACGCTAATTGAGTTCCAACTTCGTTTTTTACTTTTTATATGTAGCGAAGTTTATCAACATTCGTAGAGTTCGTTATAATTTCTTTAATTTGACGCTAATTGCGTTCCAACTTCGTTTTTTACTTTTTATATGTAGCGAAGTTTATCAACATTCGTAGAGTTCGTTATAATTTCTTTAATTTGGCGCTAATTGAGTTCCAACTTCGTTTTTTACTTTTTATATGTAGCGAAGTTTATCAACATTCGTAGAGTTCGTTATAATTTCTTTAATTTGACGCTAATTGAGTTCCAACTTCGTTTTTTAATTTTTATATGTAGCGAAGTTTATCAACATTCGTATATTTCGTTATAATTTCTTTAATTTGACGATAATTGAGTTCCAACTTCGTTTTTTACTTTTATATGTAGCGAAGTTTATCAACATTCGTAGAGTTCGTTATGATTTCTTTAATTTGACGCTAATTGAGTTCCAACTTCGTTTTTTACTTTTTATATGTAGCGAAGCTTATCAACATTCGTAGAGTTCGTTATAATTTCTTTAATTTGACGCTAATTGAGTTCCAACTTCTTTTTTTACTTTTTATATGTAGCGAAGTTTATCAACATTCGTAGAGTTCGTTATAAATTCTTTAATTTGACGCTAATTGAGTTCCAACTTCGTTTTTTACTTTTTATATGTAGCGAAGTTTATCAACATTCGTAGAGTGTGTTATAATTTCTTTAATTTGACGCTAATTGAGTTCCAACTTCGTTTTTTACTTTTTATATGTAGCGAAGTTTATCAACATTCGTAGAGTTCGTTATAATTTCTTTAACTTGACGCTAATAGAGTTCCAACTTCGTTTTTTACTTTTTATATGTAGCGAAGTTTATCAACATTCGTAGAGTTCGTTATGATTTCTTTAATTTGACGCTAATTAAGTTCCAACTTCGTTTTTTACTTTTTATATGTAGCGAAGTTTATCAACATTCGTAGAGTTCGTTATAATTTCTTTAATTTCACGCTAATTGAGTTCCAACTTCGTTTTTTACTTTTTATATGTAGCGAAGTTTATCAACATTCGTAGAGTTCGTTATAATTTCTTTAATTTGACGCTAATTGAGTTCCAACTTCGTTTTTTAATTTTTATATGTAGCGAAGTTTATCAACATTCGTAGAGTTCGTTATAATTTCTTTAATTTGACGCTAATTGAGTTCCAACTTCGTTTTTTACTTTTTATATGTAGCGAAGTTTATCAACATTCGTAGAGTTCGTTATGATTTCTTGAATTTGACGCTAATTGAGTTCCAAATTCGTTTTTTACTTTTTATATGTAGCGAAGTTTATCAACATTCGTAGAGTTCGTTATAATTTCTTTAATTTGACGCTAATTGAGTTCCAACTTCGTTTTTTACTTTTTATATGTAGCGAAGTTTATCAACATTCGTAGAGTTCGTTATGATTTCTTGAATTTGACGCTAATTGAGTTCCAACTTCGTTTTTTATTTTTTATGTAGCGAAGTTTATCAACATTCGTAGAGTTCGTTATAATTTATTTAATTTGACGCTAATTGAGTTCCAACTTCGTTTTTTACTTTTTATATGTAGCGAAGTTTATCAACATTCGTAGAGTTCGTTATAATTTCTTTAATTGACGCTAATTGAATTCCAACTTCGTTTTTTACTTTTTATATGTAGCGAAGTTTATCAACATTCTTAGAGTTCGTTATAATTTCTTTAATTTGACGCTAATTGAGTTCCAACTTCGTTTTTTACTTTTTATATGTAGCGAAGTTTATCAACATTCGTAGAGTTCGTTATAATTTCTTTAATTTGACGCTAATTGAGTTCCAACTTCGTTTTTTACTTTTTATATGTAGCAAAGTTTATCAACATTCGTAGAGTTCGTTATAATTTCTTTAATTTGACGCTAATTGAGTTCCAACTTCGTTGTTTACTTTTTATATGTAGCGAAGTTTATCAACATTCGTAGAGTTCGTTATGATTTCTTTAATTTGACGCTAATTGAGTTCCAACTTCGTTTTTTACTTTTTATATGTAGCGAAGTTTATCAACATTCGTAGAGTTCGTTATAATTTATTTAATTTGACGCTAATTGAGTTCCAACTTCGTTTTTTACTTTTTATATGTAGCCAAGTTTATCAACATTCGTAGAGTTCGTTATAATTTCTTTAAGTTGACGCTAATTGAGTTCCAACTTCGTTTTTTACTTTTTATATGTAGCGAAGTTTATCAACATTCGTAGAGTTCGTTATAATTTCTTTAATTTGACGCTAATTGAGTTCCAACATCGTTTTTTACTTTTTATATGTAGCGAAGTTTATCAACATTCGTAGAGTTCGTTATAATTTCTTTAATTTGACGCTAATTGAGTTCCAACTTCGTTTTTTACTTTTTATATGTAGCGAAGTTTATCAACATTCGTAGAGTTCGTTATAATTTCTTTAATTTGACGCTAATTGAGTTCCAACTTCGTTTTTTACTTTTTATATGTAGCGAAGTTTATCAACATTCGTAGAGTTCGTTATAATTTCTTTAATTTGACGCTAATTGAGTTCCAACTTCGTTTTTTACTTTTTATATGTAGCGAAGTTTATCAACATTCGTAGAGTTCGTTATGATTTCTTTAATTTGACGCTAATTGAGTTCCAACTTCGTTTTTTACTTTTTATATGTAGCGAAGTTTATCAACATTCGTAGAGTTCGTTATAATTTCTTTAATTTGACGCTAATTGAGTTCCAACTTCGTTTTTTAGTTTTTATATGTAGCGAAGTTTATCAACATTCGTAGAGTTCGTTATAATTTCTTTAATTTGACGCTAATTGAGTTCCAACTTCGTTTTTTACTTTTTATATATAGCGAAGTTTATCAACATTCGTAGAGTTCGTTATAATTTCTTTAATTTGACGCTAATTGAGTTCCAACTTCGTTTTTTACTTTTTATATGTAGCGAAGTTTATCAACATTCGTAGAGTTCGTTATAATTTCTTTAATTTGGCGGTAATTGAGTTCCAACTTCGTTTTTTACTTTTTATATATAGCGAAGTTTATCAACATTCGTAGAGTTCGTTATAATTTCTTTAATTTGACGCTAATTGAGTTCCAACTTCGTTTTTTACTTTTTATATGTAGCGAAGTTTATCAACATTCGTATATTTCGTTATAATTTCTTTAAATTGACGATAATGGAGTTCCAACTTCGTTTTTTACTTTTATATGTAGCGAAGTTTATCAACATTCGTAGAGTTCGTTATGATTTCTTTAATTTGACGCTAATTGAGTTCCAACTTCGTTTTTTACTTTTTATATGTAGCGAAGCTTATCAACATTCGTAGAGTTCGTTATAATTTCTTTAATTTGACGCTAATTGAGTTCCAACTTCGTTTTTTACTTTTTATATGTAGCGAAGTTTATCAACATTCGTAGAGTTCGTTATAAATTCTTTAATTTGACGCTAATTGAGTTCCAACTTCGTTTTTTACTTTTTATATGTAGCGAAGTTTATCAACATTCGTAAAGTGTGTTATAATTTCTTTAATTTGACGCTAATTGAGTTCCAACTTCGTTTTTTACTTTTTATATGTAGCGAAGTTTATCAACATTCGTAGAGTTCGTTATAATTTCTTTAACTTGACGCTAATTGAGTTCCAACTTCGTTTTTTACTTTTTATATGTAGCGAAGTTTATCAACATTCGTAGAGTTCGTTATGATTTCTTTAATTTGACGCTAATTAAGTTCCAACTTCGTTTTTTACTTTTTATATGTAGCGAAGTTTATCAACATTCGTAGAGTTCGTTATAATTTCTTTAATTTCACGCTAATTGAGTTCCAACTTCGTTTTTTACTTTTTATATGTAGCGAAGTTTATCAACATTCGTAGAGTTCGTTATAATTTCTTTAATTTGACGCTAATTGAGTTCCAACTTCGTTTTTTACTTTTTATATGTAGCGAAGTTTATCAACATTCGTAGAGTTCGTTATAATTTCTTTAATTTGACGCTAATTTAGTTCCAACTTCGTTTTTTACTTTTTATATGTAGCGAAGTTTATCAACATTCGTAGAGTTCGTTATGATTTCTTGAATTTGACGCTAATTGAGTTCCAACTTCGTTTTTTTACTTTTTATATGTAGCGAAGTTTATCAACATTCGTAGAGTTCGTTATAATTTCTTTAATTTGACGCTAATTGAGTTCCAACTTCGTTTTTTACTTTTTATATGTAGCGAAGTTTATCAACATTCGTAGAGTTCGTTATAATTTCTTTAATTTGACGCTAATTGAGTTCCAACTTCGTTTTTTACTTTTTATATGTAGCGAAGTTTATCAACATTCGTAGAGTTCGTTATAATTTCTTTAATTTGACGCTAATGAGTTCCAACTTCGTTTTTTACTTTTTATATGTAGCGAAGTTTATCAACATTCGTAGAGTTCGTAATAATTTCTTTAATTTGACGCTAATTGAGTTCCAACTTCGTTTTTTACTTTTTATATGTAGCGAAGTTTATCAACATTCGTAGAGTTCGTTATAATTTCTTTAATTTGACGCTAATTGAGTTCCAACTTCGTTTTTTACTTTTTATATGTAGCGAAGTTTATCAACATTCGTAGAGTTCGTTATAATTTCTTTAATTTGACGCTAATTGAGTTCCAACTTCGTTTTTTACTTTTTATATGTAGCGAAGTTTATCAACATTCGTAGAGTTCGTTATAATTTCTTTAATTTGACGCTAATTGAGTTCCAACTTCGTTTTTTACTTTTTATATGTAGCGAAGTTTATCAACATTCGTAGAGTTCGTTATAATTTCTTTAATTTGACGCTAATTGAGTTCCAACTTCGTTGTTTACTTTTTATATGTAGCGAAGTTTATCAACATTCGTAGAGTTCGTTATGATTTCTTTAATTTGACGCTAATTGAGTTCCAACTTCGTTTTTTACTTTTTATATGTAGCGAAGTTTATCAACATTCGTAGAGTTCGTTATAATTTCTTTAATTTGACGCTAATTGAGTTCCAACTTCGTTTTTTACTTTTTATATGTAGCGAAGTTTATCAACATTCGTAGAGTTCGTTATAATTTCTTTAAGTTGACGCTAATTGAGTTCCAACTTCGTTTTTTACTTTTTATATGTAGCGAAGTTTATCAACATTCGTGGAGTTCGTTATAATTTCTTTAATTTGACGCTAATTGAGTTCCAACTTCGTTTTTTACTTTTTATATGTAGCGAAGTTTATCAACATTCGTAGAGTTCGTTATAATTTCTTTAAGTTGACGCTAATTGAGTTCCAACTTCGTTTTTTACTTTTTATATGTAGCGAAGTTTATCAACATTCGTAGAGTTCGTTATAATTTCTTTAATTTGACGCTAATTGAGTTCCAACTTCGTTTTTTACTTTTTATATTTAGCGAAGTTTATCAACATTCGTAGAGTTCGTTATAATTTCTTTAATTTGACGCTAATTTAGTTCCAACTTCGTTTTTTACTTTTTATATGTAGCGAAGTTTATCAACATTCGTAGAGTTCGTTATAATTTCTTTAATTTGACGCTAATTGAGTTCCAACTTCGTTTTTTACTTTTTCTATGTAGCGAAGTTTATCAACATTCGTAGAGTTCGTTATAATTTCTTTAATTTGACGCTAATTGAGTTCCAACTTCGTTTTTTACTTTTTATATGTAGCGAAGTTTATCAACATTCGTAGAGTTCGTTATGATTTCTTTAATTTGACGCTAATTGAGTTCCAACTTCGTTTTTTAATTTTTATATGTAGCGAAGTTTATCAACATTCGTAGAGTTCGTTATAATTTCTTTAATTTGACGCTAATTGAGTTCCAACATCGTTTTTTACTTTTTATATGTAGCGAAGTTTATCAACATTCGTAGAGTTCGTTATAATTTCTTTAATTTGACGCTAATTGAGTTCCAACTTCGTTTTTTACTTTTTATATATAGCGAAGTTTATCAACATTCGTAGAGTTCGTTATGATTTCTTTAATTTGACGCTAATTAAGTTCCAACTTCGTTTTTTACTTTTTATATGTAGCGAAGTTTATCAACATTCGTAGAGTTCGTTATAATTTCTTTAATTTGACGCTAATTGAGTTCCAACTTCGTTTTTTACTTTTTATATGTAGCGAAGTTTATCAACATTCGTAGAGTTCGTTATAATTTCTTTAATTTGACGCTAATTGAGTTCCAACTTCGTTTTTTACTGTTTATATGTAGCGAAGTTTATCAACATTCGTAGAGTTCGTTATAATTTCTTTAATTTGACGCTAATTGAGTTCCAACTTCGTTTTTTACTTTTTATATGTAGCGAAGTTTATCAACATTCGTAGAGTTCGTTATAATTTCTTTAATTTGACGCTAATTGAGTTCCAACTTCGTTTTTTACTTTTTATATGTAGCGAAGTTTATCAACATTCGTAGAGTTCGTTATGATTTCTTTAATTTGACGCTAATTGAGTTCCAACTTCGTTTTTTACTTTTTATATGTAGCGAAGTTTATCAACATTCGTAGAGTTCGTTATAATTTCTTTAATTTGACGCTAATTGAGTTCCAACATCGTTTTTTACTTTTTATATGTAGCGAAGTTTATCAACATTCGTAGAGTTCGTTATAATTTCTTTAATTTGACGCTAATTGAGTTCCAACTTCGTTTTTTACTTTTTATATGTAGCGAAGTTTATCAACATTCGTAGAGTTCGTTATGATTTCTTTAATTTGACGCTAATTAAGTTCCAACTTCGTTTTTTACTTTTTATATGTAGCGAAGTTTATCAACATTCGTAGAGTTCGTTATAATTTCTTTAATTTGACGCTAATTGAGTTCCAACTTCGTTTTTTACTTTTTATATGTAGCGAAGTTTATCAACATTCGTAGAGTACGTTATAATTTCTTTAATTTGACGCTAATTGAGTTCCAACTTCGTTTTTTACTGTTTATATGTAGCGAAGTTTATCAACATTCGTAGAGTTCGTTATAATTTCTTTAATTTGACGCTAATTGAGTTCCAACTTCGTTTTTTACTTTTTATATGTAGCGAAGTTTATCAACATTCGTAGAGTTCGTTATGATTTCTTTAATTTGACGCTAATTGAGTTCCAACTTCGTTTTTTACTTTGTATATGTAGCGAAGTTTATCAACATTCGTAGAGTTCGTTATGATTTCTTTAATTTGACGCTAATTTAGTTCCAACTTCGTTTTTTACTTTTTATATGTAGCGAAGTTTATCAACATTCGTAGAGTTCGTTATAATTTCTTTAATTTGACGCTAATTGAGTTCCAACTTCGTTTTTTACTTTTTATATGTAGCGAAGTTTATCAACATTCGTAGAGTTCGTTATAATTTCTTTAATTTGACGCTAATTGAGTTCCAACTTCGTTTTTTACTTTTTATATGTAGCGAAGTTTATCAACATTCGTAGAGTTCGTTATAATTTCTTTAATTTGACGCTAATTGAGTTCCAACTTCGTTGTTTACTTTTTATATGTAGCGAAGTTTATCAACATTCGTAGAGTTCGTTATGATTTCTTTAATTTGACGCTAATTGAGTTCCAACTTCGTTTTTTACTTTTTATATGTAGCGAAGTTTATCAACATTCGTAGAGTTCGTTATAATTTATTTAATTTGACGCTAATTGAGTTCCAACTTCGTTTTTTACTTTTTATATGTAGCGAAGTTTATCAACATTCGTAGAGTTCGTTATAATTTCTTTAATTGACGCTAATTGAATTCCAACTTCGTTTTTTACTTTTTATATGTAGCGAAGTTTATCAACATTCTTAGAGTTCGTTATAATTTCTTTAATTTGACGCTAATTGAGTTCCAACTTCGTTTTTTACTTTTTATATGTAGCGAAGTTTATCAACATTCGTAGAGTTCGTTATAATTTCTTTAATTTGACGCTAATTTAGTTCCAACTTCGTTTTTTACTTTTTATATGTAGCGAAGTTTATCAACATTCGTAGAGTTCTTTATAATTTCTTTAATTTGACGCTAATTGAGTTCCAACTTCGTCTTTTACTTTTTATATGTAGCGAAGTTTATCAACATTCGTAGAGTTCGTTATAATTTCTTTAATTTGACGCTAATTGAGTTCCAACTTTGTTTTTTACTTTTTATATGTTGCGAAGTTTATCAACATTCGTAGAGTTCGTTATAATTTCTTTAATTTGACGCTAATTGAGTTCCAACTTCGTTTTTTACTTTTTATATGTAGCGAAGTTTATCAACATTCGTAGAGTTCGTTATAATTTCTTTAATTTGACGCTAATTGAGTTCCAACTTCGTTTTTTACTTTTTATATGTAGCGAAGTTTATCAACATTCGTAGAGTTCGTTATGATTTCTTTAATTTGACGCTAATTGAGTTCCAACTTCGTTTTTTACTTTTTATATGTAGCGAAGTTTATCAACATTCGTAGAGTTCGTTATAATTTCTTTAATTTGACGCTAATTGAGTTCCAACTTCGTTTTTTACTTTTTATGTGTAGCGAAGTTTATCAACATTCCTAGAGTTCGTTATGATTTCTTTAATTTGACGCTAATTGAGTTCCAACTTCGTTTTTTCCTTTTTATATGTAGCGAAGTTTATCAACATTCGTAGAGTTCGTTATAAATTCTTTAATTTGACGCTAATTGAGTTACAACTTCGTTTTTTACTTTTTATATGTAGCGAAGTTTATCAACATTCGTAGAGTTCGTTATGATTTCTTTAATTTGACGCTAATTGAGTTCCAACTTCGTTTTTTACTTTTTATATGTAGCGAAGTTTATCAACATTCGTAGAGTTCGTTATAATTTCTTTAATTTGACGCTAATTGAGTTCCAACTTCGTTTTTTACTTTTTATATGTAGCGAAGTTTATCAACATTCGTAGAGTTCGTTATAATTTCTTTAATTTGACGCTAATTGAGTTCCAACTTCGTTTTTTACTTTTTATATGTAGCGAAGTTTATCAACATTCGTAGAGTTCGTTATAATTTCTTTAATTTGACGCTAATTGAGTTCCAACTTCGTTTTTTACTTTTTATATGTAGCGAAGTTTATCAACATTCGTAGAGTTCGTTATGATTTCTTTAATTTGACGCTAATTGAGTTCCAACTTCGTTTTTTACTTTTTATATGTAGCGAAGTTGATCAACATTCGTAGAGTTCGTTATAATTTCTTTAATTTGACGCTAATTGAGTTCCAACTTCGTTTTTTACTTTTTATATGTAACGAAGTTTATCAACATTCGTAGAGTTCGTTATAATTTCTTTAATTTGACGCTAATTGAGTTCCAACTTCGTTTTTTACTCTTTATATGTAGCGAAGTTTATCAACATTCGTAGAGTTCGTTATAATTTCTTTAATTTGACGGTAATTGAGTTCCAACTTCGTTTTTTACTTTTTATATGTAGCGAAGTTTATCAACATTCGTAGAGTTCGTTATAATTTCTTTAATTTGACGCTAATTGAGTTCCAACTTCGTTTTTTCTTTTTATATGTAGCGAAGTTTATCAACATTCGTAGAGTTCGTTATGATTTCTTTAATTTGACGCTAATTGAGTTCCAACTTCGTTTTTTACTTTTTATATGTAGCGAAGTTTATCAACATTCGTAGAGTTCGTTATAATTTCTTTAATTTGACGCTAATTGAGTTCCAACTTCGTTTTTTACTTTTTATATGTAGCGAAGTTTATCAACATTCGTAGAGTTCGTTGTAATTTCTTTAATTTGACGCTAATTGAGTTCCAACTTCGTTTTTTACTTTTTATATGTAGCGAAGTTTATCAACATTCGTAGAGTTCGTTATAATTTCTTTAATTTGACGCTAATTGAGTTCCAACTTCGTTTTTTACTTTTAATATTTAGCGAAGTTTATCAACATTCGTAGAGTTCGTTATAATTTCTTTAATTTGACGCTAATTGAGTTCCAACTTCGTTTTTTACTTTTTATAGGTAGCGAAGTTTATCAACATTCGTAGATTTCGTTATAATTTCTTTAATTTGACGCTAATTGAGTTCCAACTTCGTTGTTTACTTTTTATATGTAGCGAAGTTTATCAACATTCGTAGAGTTCGTTATGATTTCTTTAATTTGACGCTAATTGAGTTCCAACTTCGTTTTTTACTTTTTATATGTAGCGAAGTTTATCAACATTCGTAGAGTTCGTTATAATTTCTTTAATTTGACGCTAATTGAGTTCCAACTTCGTTTTTTACTTTTTATATGTAGCGAAGTTTATCAACATTCGTAGAGTTCGTTATAATTTCTTTAATTTGACGCTAATTGAGTTCCAACTTCGTTTTTTACTTTTTATATGTAGCGAAGTTTATCAACATTCGTAGAGTTCGTTATAATTTCTTTAATTTGACGCTAATTGAGTTCCAACTTCGTTTTTTACTTTTTATATGTAGCGAAGTTTATCAACATTCGTAGAGTTCGTTATAATTTCTTTAATTTGACGCTAATTGTGTTCCAACTTCGTTTTTTACTTTTTATATGTAGCGAAGTTTATCAACATTCGTAGAGTTCGTTATAATTTCTTTAATTTGACGCTAATTGAGTTCCAACTTCGTTTTTTACTTTTTATATGTAGCGAAGTTTATCAACATTCGTAGAGTTCGTTATAATTTCTTTAATTTGACGCTAATTGAGTTCCAACTTCGTTTTTTACTTTTTATATGTAGCGAAGTTTATCAACATTCGTGGAGTTCGTTATAATTTCTTTAATTTGACGCTAATTGAGTTCCAACTTTGTTTTTTACTTTTTATATGTAGCGAAGTTTATCAACATTCGTAGAGTTCGTTATAATTTCTTTAATTTGACGCTAATTGAGTTCCAACTTCGTTTTTTACTTTTTATATGTAGCGAAGTTTATCAACATTCGTAGAGTTCGTTATAATTTCTTTAATTTGACGCTAATTGAGTTCCAACTTCGTTTTTTACTTTTTATATGTAGCGAAGCTTATCAACATTCGTAGAGTTCGTTATGATTTCTTTAATTTGACGCTAATTGAGTTCCAACTTCGTTTTTTACTTTTTATATGTAGCGAAGTTTATCAACATTCGTAGAGTTCGTTATAAATTCTTTAATTTGACGCTAATTGAGTTCCAACTTCGTTTTTTACTTTTTATATGTAGCGAAGTTTATCAACATTCGTAGAGTTCGTTATAATTTCTTTAATTTGACGCTAATTGAGTTCCAACTTCGTTTTTTACTTTTAATATGTAGCGAAGTTTATCAACATTCGTAGAGTTCGTTATAATTTCTTTAATTTGACGCTAATTGAGTTCCAACTTCGTTTTTTACTTTTTATATGTAGCGAAGTTTATCAACATTCGTAGAGTTCGTTATAATTTCTTTAATTTGACGCTAATTGAGTTCCAACTTCGTTTTTTACTTTTTATATGTAGCGAAGTTTATCAACATTCGTAGAGTTCGTTATAATTTCTTTAATTTGACGCTAATTGAGTTCCAACTTCGTTTTTTACTTTTTATATGTAGCGATGTTTATCAACATTCGTAGAGTTCGTTATAATTTCTTTAATTTGACGGTAATTGAGTTCCAACTTCGTCTTTTACTTTTTATATGTAGCGAAGTTTATCAACATTCGTAGAGTTCGTTATAATTTCTTTAATTTGACGCTAATTGAGTTCCAACTTCGTTTTTTACTTTTTATATGTAGCGAAGTTTATCAACATTCGTAGAGTTCGTTATAATTTCTTTAATTGACGCTAATTGAATTCCAACTTCGTTTTTTACTTTTTATATGTAGCGAAGTTTATCAACATTCTTAGAGTTCGTTATAATTTCTTTAATTTGACGCTAATTGATTTCCAACTTCGTTTTTTACTTTTTATATGTAGCGAAGTTTATCAACATTCGTAGAGTTCGTTATAATTTCTTTAATTTGACGCTAATTTAGTTCCAACTTCGTTTTTTACTTTTTATATGTAGCGAAGTTTATCAACATTCGTAGAGTTCGTTATAATTTCTTTAATTTGACGCTAATTGAGTTCCAACTTCGTCTTTTACTTTTTATATGTAGCGAAGTTTATCAACATTCGTAGAGTTCGTTATAATTTCTTTAATTTGACGCTAATTGAGTTCCAACTTTGTTTTTTACTTTTTATATGTTGCGAAGTTTATCAACATTCGTAGAGTTCGTTATAATTTCTTTAATTTGACGCTAATTGAGTTCCAACTTCGTTTTTTACTTTTTATATGTAGCGAAGTTTATCAACATTCGTAGACTTCGTTATAATTTCTTTAATTTGACGCTAATTGAGTTCCAACTTCGTTTTTTACTTTTTATATGTAGCGAAGTTTATCAACATTCGTAGAGTTCGTTATGATTTCTTTAATTTGACGCTAATTGAGTTCCAACTTTGTTTTTTACTTTTTATATGTTGCGAAGTTTATCAACATTCGTAGAGTTCGTTATAATTTCTTTAATTTGACGCTAATTGAGTTCCAACTTCGTTTTTTACTTTTTATATGTAGCGAAGTTTATCAACATTCGTAGAGTTCGTTATAATTTCTTTAATTTGACGCTAATTGAGTTCCAACTTCGTTTTTTACTTTTTATATGTAGCGAAGTTTATCAACATTCGTAGAGTTCGTTATGATTTCTTTAATTTGACGCTAATTGAGTTCCAACTTCGTCTTTTACTTTTTATATGTAGCGAAGTTTATCAACATTCGTAGAGTTCGTTATAATTTCTTTAATTTGACGCTAATTGAGTTCCAACTTTGTTTTTTACTTTTTATATGTTGCGAAGTTTATCAACATTCGTAGAGTTCGTTATAATTTCTTTAATTTGACGCTAATTGAGTTCCAACTTCGTTTTTTACTTTTTATATGTAGCGAAGTTTATCAACATTCGTAGAGTTCGTTATAATTTCTTTAATTTGACGCTAATTGAGTTCCAACTTCGTTTTTTACTTTTTATATGTAGCGAAGTTTATCAACATTCGTAGAGTTCGTTATGATTTCTTTAATTTGACGCTAATTGAGTTCCAACTTCGTTTTTTACTTTTTATATGTAGCGAAGTTTATCAACATTCGTAGAGTTCGTTATAATTTCTTTAATTTGACGCTAATTGAGTTCCAACTTCGTTTTTTACTTTTTATATGTAGCGAAGTTTATCAACATTCCTAGAGTTCGTTATGATTTCTTTAATTTGACGCTAATTGAGTTCCAACTTCGTTTTTTCCTTTTTATATGTAGCGAAGTTTATCAACATTCGTAGAGTTCGTTATAAATTCTTTAATTTGACGCTAATTGAGTTACAACTTCGTTTTTTACTTTTTATATGTAGCGAAGTTTATCAACATTCGTAGAGTTCGTTATGATTTCTTTAATTTGACGCTAATTGAGTTCCAACTTCGTTTTTTACTTTTTATATGTATCGAAGTTTATCAACATTCGTAGAGTTCGTTATAATTTCTTTAATTTGACGCTAATTGAGTTCCAACTTCGTTTTTTACTTTTTATATGTAGCGAAGTTTATCAACATTCGTAGAGTTCGTTATAATTTCTTTAATTTGACGCTAATTGAGTTCCAACTTCGTTTTTTACTTTTTATATGTAGCGAAGTTTATCAACATTCGTAGAGTTCGTTATAATTTCTTTAATTTGACGCTAATTGAGTTCCAACTTCGTTTTTTACTTTTTATATGTAGCGAAGTTTATCAACATTCGTAGAGTTCGTTATGATTTCTTTAATTTGACGCTAATTGAGTTCCAACTTCGTTTTTTACTTTTTATATGTAGCGAAGTTGATCAACATTCGTAGAGTTCGTTATTATTTCTTTAATTTGACGCTAATTGAGTTCCAACTTCGTTTTTTACTTTTTATATGTAGCGAAGTTTATCAACATTCGTAGAGTTCGTTATAATTTCTTTAATTTGACGCTAATTGAGTTCCAACTTCGTTTTTTACTGTTTATATGTAGCGAAGTTTATCAACATTCGTAGAGTTCGTTATAATTTCTTTAATTTGACGGTAATTGAGTTCCAACTTCGTTTTTTACTTTTTATATGTAGCGAAGTTTATCAACATTCGTAGAGTTCGTTATAATTTCTTTAATTTGACGCTAATTGAGTTCCAACTTCGTTTTTTCTTTTTATATGTAGCGAAGTTTATCAACATTCGTAGAGTTCGTTATGATTTCTTTAATTTGACGCTAATTGAGTTCCAACTTCGTTTTTTACTTTTTATATGTAGCGAAGTTTATCAACATTCGTAGAGTTCGTTATAATTTCTTTAATTTGACGCTAATTGAGTTCCAACTTCGTTTTTTACTTTTTATATGTAGCGAAGTTTATCAACATTCGTAGAGTTCGTTGTAATTTCTTTAATTTGACGCTAATTGAGTTCCAACTTCGTTTTTTACTTTTTATATGTAGCGAAGTTTATCAACATTCGTAGAGTTCGTTATAATTTCTTTAATTTGACGCTAATTGAGTTCCAACTTCGTTTTTTACTTTTAATATTTAGCGAAGTTTATCAACATTCGTAGAGTTCGTTATAATTTCTTTAATTTGACGCTAATTGAGTTCCAACTTCGTTTTTTACTTTTTATATGTAGCGAAGTTTATCAACATTCGTAGATTTCGTTATAATTTCTTTAATTTGACGCTAATTGAGTTCCAACTTCGTTGTTTACTTTTTATATGTAGCGAAGTTTATCAACATTCGTAGAGTTCGTTATGATTTCTTTAATTTGACGCTAATTGAGTTCCAACTTCGTTTTTTACTTTTTATATGTAGCGAAGTTTATCAACATTCGTAGAGTTCGTTATAATTTATTTAATTTGACGCTAATTGAGTTCCAACTTCGTTTTTTACTTTTTATATGTAGCGAAGTTTATCAACATTCGTAGAGTTCGTTATAATTTCTTTAATTTGACGCTAATTGAGTTCCAACTTCGTTTTTTACTTTTTATATGTAGCGAAGTTTATCAACATTCGTAGAGTTCGTTATAATTTCTTTAATTTGACGCTAATTGAGTTCCAACTTCGTTTTTTACTTTTTATATGTAGCGAAGTTTATCAACATTCGTAGAGTTCGTTATAATTTCTTTAATTTGACGCTAATTGTGTTCCAACTTCGTTTTTTACTTTTTATATGTAGCGAAGTTTATCAACATTCGTAGAGTTCGTTATAATTTCTTTAATTTGACGCTAATTGAGTTCCAACTTCGTTTTTTACTTTTTATATGTAGCGAAGTTTATCAACATTCGTAGAGTTCGTTATAATTTCTTTAATTTGACGCTAATTGAGTTCCAACTTCGTTTTTTACTTTTTATATGTAGCGAAGTTTATCAACATTCGTGGAGTTCGTTATAATTTCTTTAATTTGACGCTAATTGAGTTCCAACTTTGTTTTTTACTTTTTATATGTAGCGAAGTTTATCAACATTCGTAGAGTTCGTTATAATTTCTTTAATTTGACGCTAATTGAGTTCCAACTTCGTTTTTTACTTTTTATATGTAGCGAAGTTTATCAACATTCGTAGAGTTCGTTATAATTTCTTTAATTTGACGCTAATTGAGTTCCAACTTCGTTTTTTACTTTTTATATGTAGCGAAGCTTATCAACATTCGTAGAGTTCGTTATGATTTCTTTAATTTGACGCTAATTGAGTTCCAACTTCGTTTTTTACTTTTTATATGTAGCGAAGTTTATCAACATTCGTAGAGTTCGTTATAAATTCTTTAATTTGACGCTAATTGAGTTCCAACTTCGGTTTTTACTTTTTATATGTAGCGAAGTTTATCAACATTCGTAGAGTTCGTTATAATTTCTTTAATTTGACGCTAATTGAGTTCCAACTTCGTTTTTTACTTTTAATATGTAGCGAAGTTTATCAACATTCGTAGAGTTCGTTATAATTTCTTTAATTTGACGCTAATTGAGTTCCAACTTCGTTTTTTACTTTTTATATGTAGCGAAGTTTATCAACATTCGTAGAGTTCGTTATAATTTCTTTAATTTGACGCTAATTGAGTTCCAACTTCGTTTTTTACTTTTTATATGTAGCGAAGTTTATCAACATTCGTAGAGTTCGTTATAATTTCTTTAATTTGACGCTAATTGAGTTCCAACTTCGTTTTTTACTTTTTATATGTAGCGATGTTTATCAACATTCGTAGAGTTCGTTATAATTTCTTTAATTTGACGCTAATTGAGTTCCAACTTCGTCTTTTACTTTTTATATGTAGCGAAGTTTATCAACATTCGTAGAGTTCGTTATAATTTCTTTAATTTGACGCTAATTGAGTTCCAACTTCGTTTTTTACTTTTTATATGTAGCGAAGTTTATCAACATTCGTAGAGTTCGTTATAATTTCTTTAATTGACGCTAATTGAATTCCAACTTCGTTTTTTACTTTTTATATGTAGCGAAGTTTATCAACATTCTTAGAGTTCGTTATAATTTCTTTAATTTGACGCTAATTGAGTTCCAACTTCGTTTTTTACTATTTATATGTAGCGAAGTTTATCAACATTCGTAGAGTTCGTTATAATTTCTTTAATTTGACGCTAATTTAGTTCCAACTTCGTTTTTTACTTTTTATATGTAGCGAAGTTTATCAACATTCGTAGAGTTCGTTATAATTTCTTTAATTTGACGCTAATTGAGTTCCAACTTCGTCTTTTACTTTTTATATGTAGCGAAGTTTATCAACATTCGTAGAGTTCGTTATAATTTCTTTAATTTGACGCTAATTGAGTTCCAACTTTGTTTTTTACTTTTTATATGTTGCGAAGTTTATCAACATTCGTAGAGTTCGTTATAATTTCTTTAATTTGACGCTAATTGAGTTCCAACTTCGTTTTTTACTTTTTATATGTAGCGAAGTTTATCAACATTCGTAGAGTTCGTTATAATTTCTTTAATTTGACGCTAATTGAGTTCCAACTTCGTTTTTTACTTTTTATATGTAGCGAAGTTTATCAACATTCGTAGAGTTCGTTATGATTTCTTTAATTTGACGCTAATTGAGTTCCAACTTCGTTTTTTACTTTTTATATGTAGCGAAGTTTATCAACATTCGTAGAGTTCGTTATAATTTCTTTAATTTGACGCTAATTGAGTTCCAACTTCGTTTTTTACTTTTTATATGTAGCGAAGTTTATCAACATTCCTAGAGTTCGTTATGATTTCTTTAATTTGACGCTAATTGAGTTCCAACTTCGTTTTTTCCTTTTTATATGTAGCGAAGTTTATCAACATTCGTAGAGTTCGTTATAAATTCTTTAATTTGACGCTAATTGAGTTACAACTTCGTTTTTTACTTTTTATATGTAGCGAAGTTTATCAACATTCGTAGAGTTCGTTATGATTTCTTTAATTTGACGCTAATTGAGTTCCAACTTCGTTTTTTACTTTTTATATGTAGCGAAGTTTATCAACATTCGTAGAGTTCGTTATAATTTCTTTAATTTGACGCTAATTGAGTTCCAACTTCGTTTTTTACTTTTTATATGTAGCGAAGTTTATCAACATTCGTAGAGTTCGTTATAATTTCTTTAATTTGACGCTAATTGAGTTCCAACTTCGTTTTTTACTTTTTATATGTAGCGAAGTTTATCAACATTCGTAGAGTTCGTTATAATTTCTTTAATTTGACGCTAATTGAGTTCCAACTTCGTTTTTTACTTTTTATATGTAGCGAAGTTTATCAACATTCGTAGAGTTCGTTATGATTTCTTTAATTTGACGCTAATTGAGTTCCAACTTCGTTTTTTACTTTTTATATGTAGCGAAGTTGATCAACATTCGTAGAGTTCGTTATAATTTCTTTAATTTGACGCTAATTGAGTTCCAACTTCGTTTTTTACTTTTTATATGTAGCGAAGTTTATCAACATTCGTAGAGTTCGTTATAATTTCTTTAATTTGACGCTAATTGAGTTCCAACTTCGTTTTTTACTGTTTATATGTAGCGAAGTTTATCAACATTCGTAGAGTTCGTTATAATTTCTTTAATTTGACGGTAATTGAGTTCCAACTTCGTTTTTTACTTTTTATATGTAGCGAAGTTTATCAACATTCGTAGAGTTCGTTATAATTTCTTTAATTTGACGCTAATTGAGTTCCAACTTCGTTTTTTCTTTTTATATGTAGCGAAGTTTATCAACATTCGTAGAGTTCGTTATGATTTCTTTAATTTGACGCTAATTGAGTTCCAACTTCGTTTTTTACTTTTTATATGTAGCGAAGTTTATCAACATTCGTAGAGTTCGTTATAATTTCTTTAATTTGACGCTAATTGAGTTCCAACTTCGTTTTTTACTTTTTATATGTAGCGAAGTTTATCAACATTCGTAGAGTTCGTTGTAATTTCTTTAATTTGACGCTAATTGAGTTCCAACTTCGTTTTTTACTTTTTATATGTAGCGAAGTTTATCAACATTCGTAGAGTTCGTTATAATTTCTTTAATTTGACGCTAATTGAGTTCCAACTTCGTTTTTTACTTTTAATATTTAGCGAAGTTTATCAACATTCGTAGAGTTCGTTATAATTTCTTTAATTTGACGCTAATTGAGTTCCAACTTCGTTTTTTACTTTTTATATGTAGCGAAGTTTATCAACATTCGTAGATTTCGTTATAATTTCTTTAATTTGACGCTAATTGAGTTCCAACTTCGTTGTTTACTTTTTATATGTAGCGAAGTTTATCAACATTCGTAGAGTTCGTTATGATTTCTTTAATTTGACGCTAATTGAGTTCCAACTTCGTTTTTTACTTTTTATATGTAGCGAAGTTTATCAACATTCGTAGAGTTCGTTATAATTTATTTAATTTGACGCTAATTGAGTTCCAACTTCGTTTTTCACTTTTTATATGTAGCGAAGTTTATCAACATTCGTAGAGTTCGTTATAATTTCTTTAATTTGACGCTAATTGAGTTCCAACTTCGTTTTTTACTTTTTATATGTAGCGAAGTTTATCAACATTCGTAGAGTTCGTTATAATTTCTTTAATTTGACGCTAATTGAGTTCCAACTTCGTTTTTTACTTTTTATATGTAGCGAAGTTTATCAACATTCGTAGAGTTCGTTATAATTTCTTTAATTTGACGCTAATTGTGTTCCAACTTCGTTTTTTACTTTTTATATGTAGCGAAGTTTATCAACATTCGTAGAGTTCGTTATAATTTCTTTAATTTGACGCTAATTGAGTTCCAACTTCGTTTTTTACTTTTTATATGTAGCGATGTTTATCAACATTCGTAGAGTTCGTTATAATTTCTTTAATTTGACGCTAATTGAGTTCCAACTTCGTTTTTTACTTTTTATATGTAGCGAAGTTTATCAACATTCGTAGAGTTCGTTATAATTTCTTTAATTTGACGCTAATTGAGTTCCAACTTCGTTTTTTACTTTTTATATGTAGCGAAGTTTATCAACATTCGTATATTTCGTTGTAATTTCTTTAATTTGACGCTAATTGAGTTCCAACTTCGTTTTTTACTTTTTATATGTAGCGAAGTTTATCAACATTCGTATATTTCGTTGTAATTTCTTTAATTTGACGCTAATTGAGTTCCAACTTCGTTTTTTACTTTTTATATGTAGCGAAGTTTATCAACATTCGTAGAGTTCGATATAATTTCTTTAATTTGACGCTAATTGAGTTCCAACTTCGTTTTTTACTTTTTATATGTAGCGAAGTTTATCAACATTCGTAGAGTTCGTTATAATTTCTTTAATTTGACGCTAATTGAGTTCCAACTTCGTTTTTTACTTTTTATATGTAGCGAAGTTTATCAACATTCGTAGAGTTCGTTATAATTTCTTTAATTTGACGCTAATTGAGTTCCAACTTCGTTTTTTACTTTTTATATGTAGCGAAGTTTATCAACATTCGTAGAGTTCGTTATATATTCTTTAATTTGACGCTAATTGAGTTCCAACTCCGTTTTTTACTTTTTATATGTAGCGAAGTTTATCAACATTCGTAGAGTTCGTTATATATTCTTTAATTTGACGCTAATTGAGTTCCAACTTTGTTTTTTACTTTTTATATGTAGCGAAGTTTATCAACATTCGTAGAGTTCGTTGAAATTTCTTTAATTTGACGCTAATTGAGTTCCAACTTCGTTTTTTACTGTTTATATGTAGCGAAGTTTATCAACATTCGTAGAGTTCGTTATAATTTCTTTAATTTGACGGTAATTGAGTTCCAACTTCGTTTTTTACTTTTTATATGTAGCGAAGTTTATCAACATTCGTAGAGTTCGTTATAATTTCTTTAATTTGACGCTAATTGAGTTCCAACTTCGTTTTTTACTTTTTATATGTAGCGAAGTTTATCAACATTCGTAGAGTTCGTTATGATTTCTTTAATTTGACGCTAATTGAGTTCCAACTTCGTTTTTTACTTTTTATATGTAGCGAAGTTTATCAACATTCGTAGAGTTCGTTATAATTTCTTTAATTTGACGCTAATTGAGTTCCAACTTCGTTTTTTACTTTTTATATGTAGCGAAGTTTATCAACATTCGTAGAGTTCGTTATGATTTCTTTAATTTGACGCTAATTGAGTTCCAACTTCGTTTTTTACTTTTTATATGTAGCGAAGTTTATCAACATTCGTAGAGTTCGTTATAATTTATTTAATTTGACGCTAATTGAGTTCCAACTTCGTTTTTTACTTTTTATATGTAGCGAAGTTTATCAACATTCGTAGAGTTCGTTATAATTTCTTTAATTTGACGCTAATTGAGTTCCAACTTCGTTTTTTACTTTTTATATGTAGCGAAGTATATCAACATTCGTAGAGTTCGTTATAATTTCTTTAATTTGACGCTAATTGAGTTCCAACTTCGTTTTTTACTTTTTATATGTAGCGAAGTTTATCAACATTCGTAGAGTTCGTTATAATTTCTTTAATTTGACGCTAATTGAGTTCCAACTTCGTTTTTTACTTTTTATATGTAGCGAAGTTTATCAACATTCGTAGAGTTCGTTATAATTTCTTTAATTTGACGCTAATTGAGTTCCAACTTCGTTTTTTACTTTTTATATGTAGCGAAGTTTATCAACATTCGTAGAGTTCGTTATAATTTCTTTAATTTGACGCTAATTGAGTTCCAACTTCGTTTTTTACTTTTTATATGTAGCGAAGTTTATCAACATTCGTAGAGTTCGTTATGATTTCTTTAATTTGACGCTAATTGAGTTCCAACTTCGTTTTTTACTTTTTATATGTAGCGAAGTTTATCAACATTCGTAGAGTTCGTTATAATTTATTTAATTTGACGCTAATTGAGTTCCAACTTCGTTTTTTACTTTTTATATGTAGCGAAGTTTATCAACATTCGTAGAGTTCGTTATAATTTCTTTAATTTGACGCTAATTGAGTTCCAACTTCGTTTTTTACTTTTTATATGTAGCGAAGTTTATCAACATTCGTAGAGTTCGTTATAATTTCTTTAATTTGACGCTAATTGAGTTCCAACTTCGTTTTTTACTTTTTATATGTAGCGAAGTTTATCAACATTCGTAGAGTTCGTTATAATTTCTTTAATTTGACGCTAATTGAGTTCCAACTTCGTTTTTTACTTTTTATATGTAGCGAAGTTTATCAACATTCGTAGAGTTCGTTATAATTTCTTTAATTTGACGCTAATTGAGTTCCAACCTCGTTTTTTTCTTTTTATATGTAGCGAAGTTTATCAACATTCGTAGAGTTCGTTATCATTTCTTTAATTTGACGCTAATTGAGTTCAAACTTCGTTTTTTACTTTTTATATGTAGCGAAGTTTATCAACATTCGTAGAGTTCGTAATAATTTCTTTAATTTGACGCTAATTGAGTTCCAACTTCGTTTTTTACTTTTTATATGTAGCGAAGTTTATCAACATTCGTAGAGTTCGTTGTAATTTCTTTAATTTGACGCTAATTGAGTTCCAACTTCGTTTTTTACTTTTTATATGTAGCGAAGTTTATCAACATTCGTAGAGTTCGTTATAATTTCTTTAATTTTACGCTAATTGAGTTCCAACTTCGTTTTTTACTTTTTATATGTAGCGAAGTTTATCAACATTCGTAGAGTTCGTTATAATTTCTTTAATTTGACGCTAATTGAGTTCCAACTTCGTTTTTTACTGTTTATATGTAGCGAAGTTTATCAACATTCGTAGAGTTCGTTATAATTTCTTTAATTTGACGCTAATTGAGTTCCAACTTCGTTTTTTACTTTTTATATGTAGCGAAGTTTATCAACATTCGTAGAGTTCGTTATAATTTCTTTAATTTGACGCTAATTGAGTTCCAACTTCGTTTTTTACTTTTTATATGTAGCGAAGTTTATCAACATTCGTAGAGTTCGTTATAATTTCTTTAATTTGACGCTAATTGTGTTCCAACTTCGTTTTTTACTTTTTATATGTAGCGAAGTTTATCAACATTCGTAGAGTTCGTTATAATTTCTTTAATTTGACGCTAATTGAGTTCCAACTTCGTTTTTTACTTTTTATATGTAGCGAAGTTTATCAACATTCGTAGAGTTCGTTATAATTTCTTTAATTTGACGCTAATTGAGTTCCAACTTCGTTTTTTACTTTTTATATGTAGCGAAGTTTATCAACATTCGTGGAGTTCGTTATAATTTCTTTAATTTGACGCTAATTGAGTTCCAACTTTGTTTTTTACTTTTTATATGTAGCGAAGTTTATCAACATTCGTAGAGTTCGTTATAATTTCTTTAATTTGACGCTAATTGAGTTCCAACTTCGTTTTTTACTTTTTATATGTAGCGAAGTTTATCAACATTCGTAGAGTTCGTTATAATTTCTTTAATTTGACGCTAATTGAGTTCCAACTTCGTTTTTTACTTTTTATATGTAGCGAAGCTTATCAACATTCGTAGAGTTCGTTATGATTTCTTTAATTTGACGCTAATTGAGTTCCAACTTCGTTTTTTACTTTTTATATGTAGCGAAGTTTATCAACATTCGTAGAGTTCGTTATAAATTCTTTAATTTGACGCTAATTGAGTTCCAACTTCGTTTTTTACTTTTTATATGTAGCGAAGTTTATCAACATTCGTAGAGTTCGTTATAATTTCTTTAATTTGACGCTAATTGAGTTCCAACTTCGTTTTTTACTTTTTATATGTAGCGAAGTTTATCAACATTCGTAGAGTTCGTTATAATTTCTTTAATTTGACGCTAATTGAGTTCCAACTTCGTTTTTTACTTTTTATATGTAGCGAAGTTTATCAACATTCGTAGAGTTCGTTATAATTTCTTTAATTTGACGCTAATTGAGTTCCAACTTCGTTTTTTACTTTTTATATGTAGCGAAGTTTATCAACATTCGTAGAGTTCGTTATATATTCTTTAATTTGACGCTAATTGAGTTCCAACTCCGTTTTTTACTTTTTATATGTAGCGAAGTTTATCAACATTCGTAGAGTTCGTTATATATTCTTTAATTTGACGCTAATTGAGTTCCAACTTTGTTTTTTACTTTTTATATGTAGCGAAGTTTATCAACATTCGTAGAGTTCGTTGAAATTTCTTTAATTTGACGCTAATTGAGTTCCAACTTCGTTTTTTACTGTTTATATGTAGCGAAGTTTATCAACATTCGTAGAGTTCGTTATAATTTCTTTAATTTGACGGTAATTGAGTTCCAACTTCGTTTTTTACTTTTTATATGTAGCGAAGTTTATCAACATTCGTAGAGTTCGTTATAATTTCTTTAATTTGACGCTAATTGAGTTCCAACTTCGTTTTTTACTTTTTATATGTAGCGAAGTTTATCAACATTCGTAGAGTTCGTTATGATTTCTTTAATTTGACGCTAATTGAGTTCCAACTTCGTTTTTTACTTTTTATATGTAGCGAAGTTTATCAACATTCGTAGAGTTCGTTATAATTTCTTTAATTTGACGCTAATTGAGTTCCAACTTCGTTTTTTACTTTTTATATGTAGCGAAGTTTATCAACATTCGTAGAGTTCGTTATGATTTCTTTAATTTGACGCTAATTGAGTTCCAACTTCGTTTTTTACTTTTTATATGTAGCGAAGTTTATCAACATTCGTAGAGTTCGTTATAATTTATTTAATTTGACGCTAATTGAGTTCCAACTTCGTTTTTTACTTTTTATATGTAGCGAAGTTTATCAACATTCGTAGAGTTCGTTATAATTTCTTTAATTTGACGCTAATTGAGTTCCAACTTCGTTTTTTACTTTTTATATGTAGCGAAGTATATCAACATTCGTAGAGTTCGTTATAATTTCTTTAATTTGACGCTAATTGAGTTCCAACTTCGTTTTTTACTTTTTATATGTAGCGAAGTTTATCAACATTCGTAGAGTTCGTTATAATTTCTTTAATTTGACGCTAATTGAGTTCCAACTTCGTTTTTTACTTTTTATATGTAGCGAAGTTTATCAACATTCGTAGAGTTCGTTATAATTTCTTTAATTTGACGCTAATTGAGTTCCAACTTCGTTTTTTACTTTTTATATGTAGCGAAGTTTATCAACATTCGTAGAGTTCGTTATAATTTCTTTAATTTGACGCTAATTGAGTTCCAACTTCGTTTTTTACTTTTTATATGTAGCGAAGTTTATCAACATTCGTAGAGTTCGTTATGATTTCTTTAATTTGACGCTAATTGAGTTCCAACTTCGTTTTTTACTTTTTATATGTAGCGAAGTTTATCAACATTCGTAGAGTTCGTTATAATTTATTTAATTTGACGCTAATTGAGTTCCAACTTCGTTTTTTACTTTTTATATGTAGCGAAGTTTATCAACATTCGTAGAGTTCGTTATAATTTCTTTAATTTGACGCTAATTGAGTTCCAACTTCGTTTTTTACTTTTTATATGTAGCGAAGTTTATCAACATTCGTAGAGTTCGTTATAATTTCTTTAATTTGACGCTAATTGAGTTCCAACTTCGTTTTTTACTTTTTATATGTAGCGAAGTTTATCAACATTCGTAGAGTTCGTTATAATTTCTTTAATTTGACGCTAATTGAGTTCCAACTTCGTTTTTTACTTTTTATATGTAGCGAAGTTTATCAACATTCGTAGAGTTCGTTATAATTTCTTTAATTTGACGCTAATTGAGTTCCAACCTCGTTTTTTTCTTTTTATATGTAGCGAAGTTTATCAACATTCGTAGAGTTCGTTATAATTTCTTTAATTTGACGCTAATTGAGTTCCAACTTCGTTTTTTACTTTTTATATGTAGCGATGTTTATCAACATTCGTAGAGTTCGTTATAATTTCTTTAATTTGACGCTAATTGAGTTCCAACTACGTTTTTTACTTTTTATATGTAGCGAAGTTTATCAACATTCGTAGAGTTCGTTATAATTTCTTTAATTTGACGCTAATTGAGTTCCAACTTCGTTTTTTACTTTTTATATGTAGCGAAGTTTATCAACATTCGTATATTTCGTTGTAATTTCTTTAATTTGACGCTAATTGAGTTCCAACTTCGTTTTTTACTTTTTATATGTAGCGAAGTTTATCAACATTCGTATATTTCGTTGTAATTTCTTTAATTTGACGCTAATTGAGTTCCAACTTCGTTTTTTACTTTTTATATGTAGCGAAGTTTATCAACATTCGTAGAGTTCGATATAATTTCTTTAATTTGACGCTAATTGAGTTCCAACTTCGTTTTTTACTTTTTATATGTAGCGAAGTTTATCAACATTCGTAGAGTTCGTTATAATTTCTTTAATTTGACGCTAATTGAGTTCCAACTTCGTTTTTTACTTTTTATATGTAGCGAAGTTTATCAACATTCGTAGAGTTCGTTATAATTTCTTTAATTTGACGCTAATTGAGTTCCAACTTCGTTTTTTACTTTTTATATGTAGCGAAGTTTATCAACATTCGTAGAGTTCGTTATAAATTCTTTAATTTGACGCTAATTGAGTTCCAACTCCGTTTTTTACTTTTTATATGTAGCGAAGTTTATCAACATTCGTAGAGTTCGTTATAATTTCTTTAATTTGACGCTAATTGAGTCCAACTTCGTTTTTTACTTTTTATATGTAGCGAAGTTTATCACATTCGTAGAGTTCGTTATAATTTCTTTAATTTGACGCTAATTGAGTTCCAACTTCGTTTTTTACTTTTTATATGTAGCGAAGTTTATCAACATTGGTAAAGTTCGTTGAAATTTCTTTAATTTGACGCTAATTGAGTTCCAACTTCGTTTTTTACTTTTTATATGTAGCGAAGTTTATCAACATTCGTAGAGTTCGTTATAATTTCTTTAATTTGACGCTAATTGAGTTCCAACTTCGTTTTTTACTTTTTATATGTAGCGAAGTATATCAACATTCGTAGAGTTCGTTATAATTTCTTTAATTTGACGCTAATTGAGTTCCAACTTCGTTTTTTACTTTTTATATGTAGCGAAGTTTATCAACATTCGTAGAGTTCGTTATAATTTCTTTAATTTGACGCTAATTGAGTTCCAACTTCGTTTTTTACTTTTTATATGTAGCGAAGTTTATCAACATTCGTAGAGTTCGTTATGATTTCTTTAATTTGACGCTAATTGAGTTCCAACTTCGTTTTTTACTTTTTATATGTAGCGAAGTTTATCAACATTCGTAGAGTTCGTTATAATTTCTTTAATTTGACGCTAATTGAGTTCCAACTTCGTTTTTTACTTTTTATATGTAGCGAAGTTTATCAACATTCGTAGAGTTCGTTATAATTTCTTTAATTTGACGCTAATTGAGTTCCAACTTCGTTTTTTACTTTTTATATGTAGCGAAGTTTATCAACATTCGTAGAGTTCGTTATGATTTCTTTAATTTGACGCTAATTGAGTTCCAACTTCGTTTTTTACTTTTTATATGTAGCGAAGTTTATCAACATTCGTAGAGTTCGTTATAATTTATTTAATTTGACGCTAATTGAGTTCCAACTTCGTTTTTTACTTTTTATATGTAGCGAAGTTTATCAACATTCGTAGAGTTCGTTATAATTTCTTTAATTTGACGCTAATTGAGTTCCAACTTCGTTTTTTACTTTTTATATGTAGCGAAGTTTATCAACATTCGTAGAGTTCGTTATAATTTCTTTAATTTGACGCTAATTGAGTTCCAACTTCGTTTTTTACTTTTTATATGTAGCGAAGTTTATCAACATTCGTAGAGTTCGTTATAATTTCTTTAATTTGACGCTAATTGAGTTCCAACTTCGTTTTTTACTTTTTATATGTAGCGAAGTTTATCAACATTCGTAGAGTTCGTTATAATTTCTTTAATTTGACGCTAATTGAGTTCCAACCTCGTTTTTTTCTTTTTATATGTAGCGAAGTTTATCAACATTCGTAGAGTTCGTTATCATTTCTTTAATTTGACGCTAATTGAGTTCAAACTTCGTTTTTTACTTTTTATATGTAGCGAAGTTTATCAACATTCGTAGAGTTCGTAATAATTTCTTTAATTTGACGCTAATTGAGTTCCAACTTCGTTTTTTACTTTTTATATGTAGCGAAGTTTATCAACATTCGTAGAGTTCGTTGTAATTTCTTTAATTCGACGCTAATTGAGTTCCAACTTCGTTTTTTACTTTTTATATGTAGCGAAGTTTATCAACATTCGTAGAGTTCGTTATGATTTCTTTAATTTGACGCTAATTGAGTTCCAACTTCGTTTTTTACTTTTTATATGTAGCGAAGTTTATCAACATTCGTAGAGTTCGTTATAATTTATTTAATTTGACGCTAATTGAGTTCCAACTTCGTTTTTTACTTTTTATATGTAGCGAAGTTTATCAACATTCGTAGAGTTCGTTATAATTTCTTTAATTGACGCTAATTGAATTCCAACTTCGTTTTTTACTTTTTATATGTAGCGAAGTTTATCAACATTCGTAGAGTTCGTTATAATTTCTTTAATTTGACGCTAATTGAGTTCCAACTTCGTTTTTTACTTTTTATATGTAGCGAAGTTTATCAACATTCGTAGAGTTCGTTATAATTTCTTTAATTTGACGCTAATTTAGTTCCAACTTCGATTTTTACTTTTTATATGTAGCGAAGTTTATCAACATTCGTAGAGTTCGTTATAATTTCTTTAATTTGACGCTAATTGAGTTCCAACTTCGTCTTTTACTTTTTATATGTAGCGAAGTTTATCAACATTCGTAGAGTTCGTTATAATTTCTTTAATTTGACGCTAATTGAGTTCCAACTTTGTTTTTTACTTTTTATATGTTGCGAAGTTTATCAACATTCGTAGAGTTCGTTATAATTTCTTTAATTTGACGCTAATTGAGTTCCAACTTCGTTTTTTACTTTTTATATGTAGCGAAGCTTATCAACATTCGTAGAGTTCGTTATGATTTCTTTAATTTGACGCTAATTGAGTTCCAACTTCGTTTTTTACTTTTTATATGTAGCGAAGTTTATCAACATTCGTAGAGTTCGTTATAAATTCTTTAATTTGACGCTAATTGAGTTCCAACTTCGTTTTTTACTTTTTATATGCAGCGAAGTTTATCAACATTCGTAGAGTTCGTTATAATTTCTTTAATTTGACGCTAATTGAGTTCCAACTTCGTTTTTTACTTTTTATATGTAGCGAAGTTTATCAACATTCGTAGAGTTCGTTATAATTTCTTTAATTTGACGCTAATTGAGTTCCAACTTCGTTTTTTACTTTTTATATGTAGCGAAGTTTATCAACATTCGTAGAGTTCGTTATAATTTCTTTAATTTGACGCTAATTGAGTTCCAACTTCGTTTTTTACTTTTTATATGTAGCGAAGTTTATCAACATTCGTAGAGTTCGTTATAATTTCTTTAATTTGACGCTAATTGAGTTCCAACTTCGTTTTTTACTTTTTTTATGTAGCGATGTTTATCAACATTCGTAGAGTTCGTTATAATTTCTTTAATTTGACGATAATTGAGTTCCAAGTTCGTTTTTTACTTTTTATATGTAGCGAAGTTTATCAAGATTCGTAGAGTTCGTTATAATTCTTTAATTTGACGCTAATTGAGGTCCAACTTCGTTTTTTACTTTTTATATGTAGCGAAGTTTATCAACATTCGTATATTTCGTTGTAATTTCTTTAATTTGACGCTAATTGAGTTCCAACTTCGTTTTTTACTTTTTATATGTAGCGAAGTTTATCAACATTCGTATATTTCGTTGTAATTTCTTTAATTTGACGCTAATTGAGTTCCAACTTCGTTTTTTACTTTTTATATGTAGCGAAGTTTATCAACATTCGTAGAGTTCGATATAATTTCTTTAATTTGACGCTAATTGAGTTCCAACTTCGTTTTTTACTTTTTATATGTAGCGAAGTTTATCAACATTCGTAGAGTTCGTTATAATTTCTTTAATTTGACGCTAATTGAGTTCCAACTTCGTTTTTTACTTTTTATATGTAGCGAAGTTTATCAACATTCGTAGAGTTCGTTATAATTTCTTTAATTTGACGCTAATTGAGTTCCAACTTCGTTTTTTACTTTTTATATGTAGCGAAGTTTATCAACATTCGTAGAGTTCGTTATGATTTCTTTAATTTGACGCTAATTGAGTTCCAACTTCGTTTTTTACTTTTTATATGTAGCGAAGTTGATCAACATTCGTAGAGTTCGTTATAATTTCTTTAATTTGACGCTAATTGAGTTCCAACTTCGTTTTTTACTTTTTATATGTAGCGAAGTTTATCAACATTCGTAGAGTTCGTTATAATTTCTTTAATTTGACGCTAATTGAGTTCCAACTTCGTTTTTTACTGTTTATATGTAGCGAAGTTTATCAACATTCGTAGAGTTCGTTATAATTTCTTTAATTTGACGGTAATTGAGTTCCAACTTCGTTTTTTACTTTTTATATGTAGCGAAGTTTATCAACATTCGTAGAGTTCGTTATAATTTCTTTAATTTGACGCTAATTGAGTTCCAACTTCGTTTTTTCTTTTTATATGTAGCGAAGTTTATCAACATTCGTAGAGTTCGTTATGATTTCTTTAATTTGACGCTAATTGAGTTCCAACTTCGTTTTTTACTTTTTATATGTAGCGAAGTTTATCAACATTCGTAGAGTTCGTTATAATTTCTTTAATTTGACGCTAATTGAGTTCCAACTTCGTTTTTTACTTTTTATATGTAGCGAAGTTTATCAACATTCGTAGAGTTCGTTGTAATTTCTTTAATTTGACGCTAATTGAGTTCCAACTTCGTTTTTTACTTTTTATATGTAGCGAAGTTTATCAACATTCGTAGAGTTCGTTATAATTTCTTTAATTTGACGCTAATTGAGTTCCAACTTCGTTTTTTACTTTTAATATTTAGCGAAGTTTATCAACATTCGTAGAGTTCGTTATAATTTCTTTAATTTGACGCTAATTGAGTTCCAACTTCGTTTTTTACTTTTTATATGTAGCGAAGTTTATCAACATTCGTAGATTTCGTTATAATTTCTTTAATTTGACGCTAATTGAGTTCCAACTTCGTTGTTTACTTTTTATATGTAGCGAAGTTTATCAACATTCGTAGAGTTCGTTATGATTTCTTTAATTTGACGCTAATTGAGTTCCAACTTCGTTTTTTACTTTTTATATGTAGCGAAGTTTATCAACATTCGTAGAGTTCGTTATAATTTATTTAATTTGACGCTAATTGAGTTCCAACTTCGTTTTTTACTTTTTATATGTAGCGAAGTTTATCAACATTCGTAGAGTTCGTTATAATTTCTTTAATTTGACGCTAATTGAGTTCCAACTTCGTTTTTTACTTTTTATATGTAGCGAAGTTTATCAACATTCGTAGAGTTCGTTATAATTTCTTTAATTTGACGCTAATTGAGTTCCAACTTCGTTTTTTACTTTTTATATGTAGCGAAGTTTATCAACATTCGTAGAGTTCGTTATAATTTCTTTAATTTGACGCTAATTGTGTTCCAACTTCGTTTTTTACTTTTTATATGTAGCGAAGTTTATCAACATTCGTAGAGTTCGTTATAATTTCTTTAATTTGACGCTAATTGAGTTCCAACTTCGTTTTTTACTTTTTATATGTAGCGAAGTTTATCAACATTCGTAGAGTTCGTTATAATTTCTTTAATTTGACGCTAATTGAGTTCCAACTTCGTTTTTTACTTTTTATATGTAGCGAAGTTTATCAACATTCGTGGAGTTCGTTATAATTTCTTTAATTTGACGCTAATTGAGTTCCAACTTTGTTTTTTACTTTTTATATGTAGCGAAGTTTATCAACATTCGTAGAGTTCGTTATAATTTCTTTAATTTGACGCTAATTGAGTTCCAACTTCGTTTTTTACTTTTTATATGTAGCGAAGTTTATCAACATTCGTAGAGTTCGTTATAATTTCTTTAATTTTACGCTAATTGAGTTCCAACTTCGTTTTTTACTTTTTATATGTAGCGAAGCTTATCAACATTCGTAGAGTTCGTTATGATTTCTTTAATTTGACGCTAATTGAGTTCCAACTTCGTTTTTTACTTTTTATATGTAGCGAAGTTTATCAACATTCGTAGAGTTCGTTATAAATTCTTTAATTTGACGCTAATTGAGTTCCAACTTCGTTTTTTACTTTTTATATGTAGCGATGTCTTTCAACATTCGTATATTTCGTTATAATTTCTTTAAATTGTCGCTAATTGGGTTCCAACTTCGTTTTTTACTTTTTATATGTAGCGATGTCTATCGACATTCGTATATTTCGTTATAATTTCTTTAATTTGACGCTAATTGAGTTCCAACTTCGTTTTTTACTTTTTATATGTAGCGATGTCTATCGACATCCGTATATTTCGTTATAATTTCTTTAATTTGACGCTAATTGAGTTCCAACTTCGTTTTTTACTTTTTATATATAGCGATGTTTGTCCACATTCGTATATTTCGTTATAATTTCTTTAATTTGACGCTAATTGAGTTCCAACTTCGTTTTTTACTTTTTATATGTAGCGATGTTTATCAACATTCGTATATTTCGTTATAATTTCTTTAATTTGACGCTAATTGAGTTCCAACTTCGTTTTTTACTTTTTATATGTAGCGATGTTTATCAACATTCGTATATTTCGTTATAATTTCTTTAATTTGACGCTAATTGAGTTCCAACTTCGTTTTTTACTTTTTATATGTAGCGATGTTTATCAACATTCGTATATTTCGTTATAATTTCTTTAATTTGACGCTGATTGAGTTCAACTTCGTTTTTTACTTTTTATATGTAGCGATGTTTATCAACATTCGTATATTTCGTTATAATTTCTTTAATTTGACGCTAATTGAGTTCCAATTTCGTTTTTTACTGTTTGTATGTAGCGATGTTTATCCACATTCGTATATTTCGTTATAAATTCTTTAATTTGACGCTAATTGAGTTCCAACTTCGTTTTTTACTTTTTATATGTAGCGATGTTTATCAACATTCGTATATTTCGTTATAATTTCTTTAATTTGACGCTAATTGAGTTCCAACTTCGTTTTTTACTTTTTATATGTAGCGATGTTTATCAACATTCGTATATTTCGTTATAATTTCTATAATTTGACGCTAATTGAGTTCCAACTTCGTTTTTTACTTTTTATATGTAGCGATGCTTTCAACATTCGTATATTTCGTTATATTTTCTTTAATTTGACGCTAATTGAGTTCCAACTTCGTTTTTTACTTTTTATATGTAGCGATGTCTTTCAACATTCGTATATTTCGTTATAATTTCTTTAAATTGTCGCTAATTGGGTTCCAACTTCGTTTTTTACTTTTTATATGTAGCGATGTCTATCGACATTCGTATATTTCGTTATAATTTCTTTAATTTGACGCTAATTGAGTTCCAACTTCGTTTTTTACTTTTTATATGTAGCGATGTCTATCGACATCCGTATATTTCGTTATAATTTCTTTAATTTGACGCTAATTGAGTTCCAACTTCGTTTTTTACTTTTTATATATAGCGATGTTTGTCCACATTCGTATATTTCGTTATAATTTCTTTAATTTGACGCTAATTGAGTCCCAACTTCGTTTTTTACTTTTTATATGTAGCGATGTTTATCAACATTCGTATATTTCGTTATAATTTCTTTAATTTGACGCTAATTGAGTTCCAACTTCGTTTTTTACTTTTTATATGTAGCGATGTTTATCAACATTCGTATATTTCGTTATAATTTCTTTAATTTGACGCTAATTGAGTTCCAACTTCGTTTTTTACTTTTTATATGTAGCGATGTTTATCAACATTCGTATATTTCGTTATAATTTCTTTAATTTGACGCTGATTGAGTTCAACTTCGTTTTTTACTTTTTATATGTAGCGATGTTTATCAACATTCGTATATTTCGTTATAATTTCTTTAATTTGACGCTAATTGAGTTCCAATTTCGTTTTTTACTGTTTGTATGTAGCGATGTTTATCCACATTCGTATATTTCGTTATAAATTCTTTAATTTGACGCTAATTGAGTTCCAACTTCGTTTTTTACTTTTTATATGTAGCGATGTTTATCAACATTCGTATATTTCGTTATAATTTCTTTAATTTGACGCTAATTGAGTTCCAACTTCGTTTTTTACTTTTTATATGTAGCGATGTTTATCAACATTCGTATATTTCGTTATAATTTCTTTAATTTGACGCTAATTGAGTTCCAACTTCGTTTTTTACTTTTTATATGTAGCGATGTTTATCAACATTCGTATATTTCGTTATAATTTCTTTAATTTGACGATAATTGAGTTCCAATTTCGTTTTTTACTGTTTGTATGTAGCGATGTTTATCCACATTCGTATATTTCGTTATAAATTCTTTAATTTGACGCTAATTGAGTTCCAACTTCGTTTTTTACTTTTTATATGTAGCGATGTTTATCAACATTCGTATATTTCGTTATAATTTCTTTAATTTGACGCTAATTGAGTTCCAACTTCGTTTTTTACTTTTTATATGTAGCGATGTTTATCAACATTCGTATATTTCGTTATAATTTCTTTAATTTGACGCTAATTGAGTTCCAACTTCGTTTTTTACTTTTTATATGTAGCGATGTTTATCAACATTCGTATATTTCGTTATAATTTCTTTAATTTGACGCTAATTGAGTTCAACTTCGTTTTTTACTTTTTATATGTAGCGATGTTTATCAACATTCGTATATTTCGTTATAATTTCTTTAATTTGACGCTAATTGAGTTCCAATTTCGTTTTTTACTGTTTGTATGTAGCGATGTTTATCCACATTCGTATATTTCGTTATAAATTCTTTAATTTGACGCTAATTGAGTTCCAACTTCGTTTTTTACTTTTTATATGTAGCCATGTTTATCAACATTCGTATATTTCGTTATAATTTCTTTAATTTGACGCTAATTGAGTTCCAACTTCGTTTTTTACTTTTTATATGTAGCGATGTTTATCAACATTCGTATATTTCGTTATAATTTCTTTAATTTGACGCTAATTGAGTTCCAACTTCGTTTTTTACTTTTTATATGTAGCGATGTTTAGCAACATCCGTATATTTCGTTATAATTTCTTTAATTTGACGCTAATTGAGTTCCAACTTCGTTTTTTACTTTTTATATATAGCGATGTTTGTCCACATTCGTATATTTCGTTATAATTTCTTTAATTTGACGCTAATTGAGTTCCAACTTCGTTTTTTACTTTTTATATGTAGCGATGTTTATCAACATTCGTATATTTCGTTATAATTTCTTTAATTTGACGCTAATTGAGTTCCAACTTCGTTTTTTACTTTTTATATGTAGCGATGTTTATCAACATTCGTATATTTCGTTATAATTTCTTTAATTTGACGCTAATTGAGTTCCAACTTCGTTTTTTACTTATTATAAGTAGCGATGTTTATCCACATTCGTATATTTCGTTGTAATTTCTTTAATTTGACGCTAATTGAGGTCCAACATCGTTTTTTACTTATTATAAGTAGCGATGTTTATCCACATTCGTATATTTCGTTATAATTTCTTTAATTTGACGCTAATTGAGTTCCAACTTCGTTTTTTACTAATTATACGTAGCGATGTTTGTCCAAATTCGTATATTTCGTTATAATTTCTTTAATTTGACGCTAATTGAGTTCCAACTTAGTTTTTTACTTATTATATGTAGCGCTGTTTATCCACATTCGTTTATTTCGTTATAATTTCTTTAATTTGAGGCTAATTCTGTCTCTCCCTCTCTCTTTCTCTCTCCCTCTCTCTCTCCTTCCTTCTCTCTTTCCCTCTCTCTCTCCCTCCCCCTCTCTCTTTCTCTCCCTCTCCCTCTCTCTCTCCCTCCCCCCTCTTTCTCTTCGTCTGTCTCCCTCTGTCTCTCCCCCTCTCTTTCCATCTCCCTCCCTCCCTCCCTCTGTCTCTCTCTCTGTTTCTCTCTCCCTCCCTCTCTTTCCCTCTCTCTTTCCCTCTCTCTTTCCCTCTCTCTCTCCCTCTCTCTCTCCCCCTCTCTAATATCTCCTTAAAAACGTCGTTATTGGTAATCTTTGTGAGGGCCAAATCTGTAGAGAATAATATTTCTTCCAAGTTTTGTTTGAAACAAATTTTCGTATAGCCATCAATTTTGGAGATATTTAACTTATTCTTAATTTCCAGTATACAGCGCCACCATGTAGCGGTGAATTCTGTAAACGTATTCAAAATATAATTTACGGCAATAAGGATGACTGTATTCTTTAACGATACTAAATAATAATTTTGCCTTAAAATGATGCTATTCATAATAATTTAAATATCTCTACCCCAAGCATGGAGAAAGTCATATGTTGGCTGCATCACATATCTTATTAAACTATTTATTAAAGATTCTGTCTATTCCCTTGGTCCTGTTAATACCTATTTGTTTGCTGACGGCATGAAGTTTGCTTTAGCTATTAAATCAGTTGATGATTGTTCTATCTTGCAAACCAGTATTAATAATCTCAGCAGTTGATCTTTAAAAAAATTACATCTACCTAAATATAGGTAAAAGTAAAATTATAACATTTAAAAGGATTAAAAACATAATTAGCTTTAATTACAGCATTTCCACCGTCAGCCTACAAAGGGTTGATACCATCAAAGATCTTGTGTGTTATTTTCAAATCAGATCGTACATTTGATGTACATATCGAAAATTGCGTATCTAAAACCCTTCAAATGTTAGGCTTTACATTTAGATTTTCAAAAGATTTCAGCGACATAAATGTGATTAGAACATTATACTTTAACTTTAATTATGCCTGTTTTGGATTATTGCTCTGTTATTTGGTTTCCATATTATAGTACATAAATTGAAAAAATTCAGGAAAGATTGAAAGGATTTATAGCATTTAGGAATCGTTATTCCTATTACAGTGTTCCAAACGATATTTACTTTAACGAACTCTCTTTGGGCAGTATTCATGATAGACATAATCAGTATGCCCATGTATTTTTGTACAGAATCTTAGATAACTTTATTGATTGCCCAGATCTCTTACAAAATATCAATATTCATTCGCCATCAGCTAACATTAGATCGTTTCATTTGTTGTTATTCATTATGTATCTCAAAATTGTCAGTATTAAGCCCTCATTCCAAGGATATTGAGACTGGGAAACATTGTATCCCCACATATTGGTTTATTTAACACTTCCTGTGACTCCTTCAAACGAAGCATTAAAACAGTTATTTAGCATGTAATAATAATAATAATAATATAATAAATTTTATTTGCCATAAGAACAATTTTTTTTACGTTGTATTGGCATCGTCATTTATTTACACAATTCGCAATGTTAAACAGTATCCTCTTCATATTAACACCAACGTTTTTAGCAATTCGCAGTTTTTTAATATTATCCTCTTTATATTCATTGACAGAGTAATACGCTTTATTTATAAAAAAGCTTTTTTAACTCCCTATTAAAACAGTTTACATTTAAAATACCTTTCGAAGGAGGGAGTTTATTATATAGCATTTTACCAGCATAATCGGGACATTTCTCTAATAATCGAAGTCTGTGATGTTTCATACATAGAAACTATATCTGTTATGATATTTATGAACATTTCCTTATTTTATTCTTTGTACATTTTATGTTCATTCATATAAAATAGTGCTATACATATACAAAGAAGGGATAGTCATAATTTTAAGTTTTTTAAAGTATTCCCTGCATGTGACTCTTTAGTTTCACATTAGCGATTATTCTAATGGCTCTTTTTTGTAAGGTAAAAATTCTTGTATTATTTCCCTTTGATGAATTACCCCACACAATAATACAGTATCTGGCAATACTTTCAAACACTCCATAATAACCAGTCAATAATACGTCCAAATCACAGTACTCTGCTAAACATCTCAGCGGAAAAATAGCCGTGCTAGTCTTTTGTGCGCCTTATCTACCTGATACCTCCAATTTAATTGATTGTCCACTTGCGTACATTGAATGATATCTTATATTCTTCTGTATATTTTACTAGATGAATGAGTCCATTTAAAACGGCCTTTGAAAACAAACAATATAAAAATAAAACCAACGAACAAATGATAAAATCATAATATTTGAATAAGATAGGGCTACAAATGAAAGCAAAGGTATAGTTTTAAAAATTAAGAGGAAAACGGTCTTATACCTCAATAATATTATTTTACCACGTGTTCTAGTCATGGCAACATACAGCTGTCCATGTGAAAAAACTGCATCTGGCAAATGTAATTCATAATATGTGTTCTATTCAGATAATGCGAAGCTACAGCGCAAACAACTGCCTTTAATATGCAGAAAGACTTCAATAAGACAATGAAGGCACGTTAAAACATCGTCGAATTATTTCAAACATTAGCATGTTTAACAATACGTAATTTACCGCATTTATCCATCCAATTTACGTAAATGAATATAGGTTTATTCTAGAATATTCTAGAATATTAGGGGAAAAAGCCCTGTTACATTATTAAAACAGTATTTGTTAGAGAGAAAAAGTATATACTATATTACCTGGAAAATGTAGAAAATAATAACATATAGCTATCAATTCATATTAGCATAGAAAGAGAAAATATTACAAAGTTCACTTACGTACAATAACTTTGAAGAATATCACACTTTAAAAGTAAATACATATAGTAATCACAAAGACAAGAACCTTTCAACATACCATTAATTATACGGCAGCAAAAGAATGTTAAATGTTTTAGTAGTACGTCAATTAAGTTCATTTGTGTGAGTAAAGTTAAGGATTAGATGTTTTTGTTTATTGGGTAAGGATAGTGGTTGTTGAGAAGTGTGTGATTTAGTAATTAGCTTCTTCTTTAACTGTCTAAATAAATATATAAAATAAATATATTTTAAATATCATACATAAACAATCGTGCACACCGAACACACTTTAAAAATAAATGCATGTAGTAATCACACAAATAAAAACCTTTCAACATATATTTTAAATCGTAAAAAAACAGTCATGCACACCAAACACAGCGCCTATAGAACTAAGTATAAAATGAAATTTTCAATAAAATACCACATTAATCGGCACAGTAAAAACCACATTAAAAATACCACCTAATCGGTCAAGTGTAGTTAGAAGCAGTTAAAGTATTAAACTCCTGCGTATTTATTTAGGAAAACATAACATATTTCTTACAATGTTATTAAATTTTACACAGGGAAAGCTGAAATCAATTAAGTGACCATATTCATTTCCTTTTCTTTGTATTCTATTAAATAAGGAATTATAAGCATAGTTTGTATTACAATGTTCAATACTAAAAATTGTGCATGTTCTTGATTTGTAGTGTGGGACATAAAAGTTTATAGATTTTAATAGATCGAGACAGTCTAAACGATTATTAATAATATTATATAGGAAATTTAGATCAACTATATTTCTTCTTGATTCCAAAGAATGCGTGCTCATTACAGACAAAATGGTTGTGTATGAAAATTCAATTCTTCGGATTGATATGTGCAGGAGTAACTTACTCTGGACACATTCCACTAGTGATATGTCAATACTGTAGAAGGGTGACCGTATTACCGAACAATATTCAATCTTGGTACGCACTAAGGAAACATAATATTTTCAAAATATTGTATCATCAAATTTATAGGTATTTCTCAAAACAAAACCTAAGGTTCTTAAAGCTTCTTTAGTTACAATTTCTCTGTGTGTTTTGAATGGCAATGAAGTATCAAACCACACTCCTAAGTCCTTTATTTCCTCCACACGTTGCAGTTTATATCCTTGTAGATCATAATTGTAATTTAATTGATTTAACTTATGGTGGAAAGTTATTACATTACACTTTTGTACATTAAGTGATAATTAGTCAAGTTATAACCAGTCATCAAGTTTATCAATATTATGTTGCAAAATACTACAGTCATTCGAACTCAATTTTCGTAAAAATTTTTAGGTCATCAGCAAAAAACAGAAAGTCCACATCACAAAATATGTCGGTTATATCATTAATAAATAAGAGAAAAAGGGCCCAAGGGGGGATCCTTGAGGAACACCAGATGTAGCCCTAAAAGATTTTGATAAGGAGGAATTAATTTCAACTATTAAATCTCTGTCTGTCAAATAACTTGCTAGCCAATGAAGAAATTTACCACGTATACCTATTCTTTGCAATTTTGATATGAATACCTTGTGGTCAACTTTATCAAAAGCGTCTGCCATATCTGCATAAACTGTATCTAACTGTTGGTTAGAATTAAAACTAGAATATCCAGAATATCCAGATTACTAACTGTACAAGAGCCCTGAAGGTATCCATGCTGTTGGTGTATTATAATATTTTTAAACACAGGGGTAATTTGACCATGAACTAGTTTCTCAAATAATTTAGGTGATCATCGTGTCGATCATAGACTATAGAAAAATAATATGCAAATAAATCTATTTCTTTATAGCCGCAACCGTGGTTATTATCATAGTTCATTACATTAGGAATGGAATTTAGGACTTTCAACGAGTTCACGTAATTCCAAAAGCATTTAAGATTACCTGGAATGGCGTTCCGTATTGATTGTATGTAAGACTTGTAGCATTTACTGATTAACCTTTTACATAGTGATCGAAGGCTTGCAAAATTAAAGTAATCATTCAATTTATCTGTTATTTTATATAACTTACGAGCCTTATTTTTTTGACGAATTAGGCCTATTAAGTCTTGTGTGAACCGCTTTGGGTACTTAATAGTATTTGGGCTTTTATTATACTTAGGAACATGGGATTTTATTGCTTCAAATACGATACCATAAAATAGTAGCACATCATTATCAATAGTCGTGTTAAGAATTTCTTCCCAATTTATATCCAGCAAATAATTATTCAGAGGTTCATAATCAGCCATTTTATAATTAAAAGCAGGTTCAGTGTAAAGATACTCATCAGTTTCAATAATATTTTTTAAACATAGATCTAGAATTTTACCTTTCTCGTTATACATGTTATTACACTGTTTCAAATCTAGTAGGTTCATAGTATCATGTATTATATTAGAAGATAAGTTATGAACAGTGGAGGGATTGAAGTTTGCATTCACGAAGGAATCCGTCAGGTTATAATCGCCCAATATTAAAATTTTAGAATCAGTTTATTGGTGAGTTGTACAGGGTCATCCATTTATCACGCAAACCATCACGTCGAAGCCTAGATTCATTCAATCGACCAAGCAACTCTGCTCCGTGTTGCACGAAACACATTAAAGGGAGCGACTGCTTCTCTTGAACAGCAAGGAGGACACTTGGAGAATTTTTTGTAGATAATTACAGACTGTTCAGTGTTATTACATTGTTGTTGTAGCGATTTACAGGACCTTGTAATGCAATTAAATATTTAGATAAACTAGTGGGTCGCGTTTTAAATGGATGACCCTATGTAATATAATTCATCACAACAATCGACGTATGCTGAAGCAGCAGAGTATGGTGGTATATAAGTACATCCTAGTATTAAATTAGTATGATTAATGTGCACTCGTATAAACAGTTGTTCTACATTAAAACAATTACAAGAAATTCTAAAGGAAGGTAACGCCGTTTTTACGCCAATCAAGACACAACGTCCTCACGATATCATAAGCTAACCACGTCTCAGAGAGGAATAACAGATCATAATCTATATTTAAACTGTTTAATCTTAAAATGTCCAACTTTGTTCTAAGTCTGCAAACATTTTGGTAATAGGCACTAATTTTACATAATTTTGGGGAATTTAGTTTTTTGGAACACTAACTATTTTTGGAGTACCGTTTATATATGAGCTTATATGGCTTGAAACAACACTGCCCGTTTCCAAGGCGATCATTGATGAAAATGAACGATTTTTCTTACATCGGCGAATTTAAACGTAAAATTAGCTAAGGTTTTACGTTTACGTGGGAAAAGATGAACAAAATTAAACGGCCCATTTATTTTCCTTTGAAGTGGTCCTAATTTGAAGGTCGTAGGTCATTTCTTTCTAACTTTAATTTCCAAAAGAGTAAAACTCTGCACGTTGAAAATTAAATTTTAGTGTGTAAAGATATGAGATTCATATGGAATGTAAAACATCTCCTGGCTTCGAACCTGGGACTTTTTTGGAAATTTTTTTATAGCATTAGCTTTTTGAATGTATTTATATCGGTCCTACCGAATTTGGCGGTACTGGCTTAAGAAATGGCCGAGATATGTTGAGATATTTAGCATTACGCAAAAAATGATGACCAAGAGATTTAGCCTTTTATAGTATTTGATGATTTTCATATTTACTTATTAATAATTTTTTAGCAATATTTACGTATTATGCAATATTTAATTATCAGTTTAAAATTCTATGCATCACAATGAATAACCTAATTCGATTGTACTATACCGACTGTTCTTGAGTTACTATTTACCTAGCTATTATCTGTTATTTTTATTACCAACTTATATATACATGCTTTAACCATGTACTATAATTTACTTTTTCATAGTGTGTAACCAAGTTTTATATTAAGGCCTGCGGGCTGTGTATTGTTCTAAAATGAATAAAATAAATATAAACCACACATTTAAATCTTAAACGTTTTTTTAGACTCTTTTGCTAGTATAAGCGTAGATACAAATATGTTGCAGTAAATTTACTATCGATACTTGCAATTTTTAAAACTTGGTCAGAAATTTTTTTACATGACGCACGGTCCCTTTTTACTTCCTCATCTACGAAGTATATTGAGACAGTATATTGAGTACATTGATATATATATATATATATATTGATTTAATTTTTTAAATTTTAGGAATTTTTAACGGTCATAATAATAAACTTTATTTTAATTTTCAATGTCAATTGCTGCTGGAACGCTATTCCCTAACATTCTTAAAAATTTCAGATTCTTACCTTGACCGAAAGTACTTACATGAACATTAGTAACTATGTTTAACTGTTACGAATCTCTAGCTGTTGAATAAATAAACGTTTTCAAATTTCTGTAATCACCTTTTCGTTATTTGGCAAATTCCACCATCATAAAAAATAACAATTGTTATTTTTAGTTGTTTCACGGCTGACTCTCGCAAATTCGCCGATCAAATTTGTTGTGTTTGATTGAAATATCTGGATCTTAATGAAAATTTTAAATTATATACGAGATCATGAATCCGTTTGAAAAAAGAAGTATGTCATATGTTGATTAAATTATTCCCTGCCTTGTAAATAGTATGCAAATTCTTGTTTAATCGACATATGCCATATCTCTTTTTTTCAGAGAGATTTGTAAATGACATACAATTTAAAATAATCATTAAGAACAGGATGTTTTCTCGAACCCAAAAATTTATTTTATATTTTTCTGGGTGCATCATAAAAAAGAGTGTAATTTAAAAAAGTCTTTTATATATTTTTATTCTATACTTTATAGCAAAAAGAATATGGGACAGATTTTGACTAAATATCGTGCTTTTATCGATAAGTCTCCTGGACAACAACGAATGTCTTCGTTGAGACTCTAGATTCCTATTGTTGCTTCAATACTCATATGTCACATGATAGAAACATGAAGCACTTTACGTAAAATGTGTCACATGAGTTAGAGAGAGGGAAGGAGGGGGAAACGGAAATGTAATTTTATTTCCTGTTGTCACATTGACGGGCATTTATGCTATGTACTTAATTATTGAGGATGTGGAATTAAAAAAAACAGTATTCAATAAACATTCAAGCTTCTCAGTGTTTATTATTTTAAAATATGCAGGTAACATTCCAAATATGAAATTCAGGCTTCTAAAATAATTAATAAATTATTTGAAAATAATCTGCGCAAACACTGAGAAAACTTATGAAATTAAATGATCAAGAGAGACAGTATGAATTTCATAATTCAATTTCACATTTACGAATGCTGTTCTCAGGTAGAAATTAAACATGGAGTAACGCAATGCATTGACAAATGTCGTCAAGGAGATTTAAATAGCAGAAAACAACTAAATCAAGCATTTATTCAGAGTGGTGAAATCATTTTCTTCAAAAATAACCAAAATTGTACAATTATATATCGTTCTGATTAGATCAACAATAGTAATATTTCTGCTGTCATTGTATTTTTCCATTCTTATTTAATGCAATGCAATTCATATAATATGCCAGTGCTATAGGCTAATTATGGAGAATCCCTTAAAAACACAATGTGGAATTATTATTTTATTATTTTAAAATATGCAGGTAACAATTGAAATTTGAAATTCAGGCTTCTAAAATTATTAATAAATTAATTGAAATAATTCCGCACACACAATATGTGGGTACAACTAGTCCAATGTTAAAAGTTATTACGTTAACTGAACAAGAGAGACAATATGAATTTTTTTATTAGATTTCACATTTACGAATACTGTTCTCAGGTAGAAATTAAACATGGAGTAGTGCAATACCTTGACAGATGTCGTCAAGGAGATTTTAATAGCAGAAAACAATTAAATCAAACATTTATTCAGAGTGGTGAAATCATTTTCTGCAAAAATAAACACAATTGTACAATTATGTGTCTTTGTGATTAGATCAACCATAGTAATATTTCTGCTGAGATTGTATTTTTCCATTTTTATTTAACCCAATGCTGTTGGTATAATAGGGCAATGTTATAGACTAATTATGCGGAAAACACTATATTTCCTCTATTCTATGACCTGGATGATGTAAATTTCGTCACATTATTGTTTGTTTTTACAAACAGTTTTTTTTTACAAACAGTTTTTTTTATATTGAATTTAAGTCTTTCTGTTTAAAAACCAAGAAAAATATGATTATCTTATAAATATTTTAGTGTGTGTGTTTATGATTGTATGTTCTTTACACATCTACTTACATTTGTTCGGTAACCAAGATGTTGTTTATTGTTTACGTTTTGGTTAATAATATTGACATAATCCACATAATTTTATTGCTGCTTTAAAGGCTTCGGTGCATCTATCCATGTGAATATTAAGTAAGACCTTAATGCGTAATTATATTAATGGTACAACTTTACAATATGTATAATACATAAAATAGTAAATTTTAGTGTAAGCATCGCATGCGTAATGGGGAACGTTTGCCCCGAGCAATATAAATTGTTTGCTACTTAATAGAAAACTCCTTCCCGGGGGAAGCCGGGCGTTTCAGCTAGTATTTTTATATGTTGTATGGACATTTATACCTGACATGCAGAATTTCTAAAAATATATTTCTTTTATTGACATGAGGTATTTATGACAAAAGCAATAATAACAACACCTTAACCGTAAAGTGTCAACATTGAGTGTGACACTGCAAGATGCGAAGGATGAGAAATGGGCAAGAAAGACCTAAAAATAGATACATAAAATGAAAATACAGGTTTATGGGGTGTTAATCCTCGCCAGGGACATGTCGTCATTCACTCTTCACACGCTCAATAACTCATTCACTCAAGTAATAAACCTAATGTGAAATGGATAATGAAAGGGTTTTATGAGGTGTTAGAGACAGTAATTAATCAGACCATGTTTGCTGGTAGGTTTGTGGATCAGTACGATCACGACAGGTACCTACTGGCCAGTTAAATTCACACACTTGCACAATTAGTAAAGGAAAATGGATAGGAAAGGAAAAAATACCGGAAGTGAGGAGGTATTGCGCAAGATGCCTGCAGTTTTGTGTGTCTTTAGACAACGACAGGGACCTGTCAGACAGAAACACTCACTCACACATGCACTCAAGTAGGAATCTAAAGATTCAATGAAACACTAAAAATTTATTTTATTTTTTTAATCATCCAATAATCATTCTTGCTCATTAATTGATCGATATAATTGTCACAGTGATAAACTTTACAGGATAATTATATTTTATTAAAAATTACCACTAAAACATAAACATTGAATTAAAATCATGGCTTACAATTGCCTGGCTCACAATCGTATGTGACCAAATTGTCTCATTTCTCATTATGAACAAGGATTAGACAAGGCAGTATAATATTTGGCACTGTTAAAAAACTGTAACTTCCAGAACAATATAAATATTTCAGTAAACATTAATTGATTGACAATAAAACAGAATTATATATTTAGAACTCTCTTCTCTTACTCTATAACCTTTTCATATCAGGACGCACAAGCCACTCAGTGATTCAAAATAAAGCAAAGTGTTCCTTTGAATCAAACAAACTTCTTAAGATTAAATTGCTTAAATAACGAAATCATAGATTGAATTATTTTCAGACAGCAAAACATCACTACAACAGAATATATAGCCATATGAAAAAACTGCGTGCACATTTGAAATGCAACCATAATATAGTCTTTATAAAATACATAACAGCCTCTTTCTTTCAGCCACTCAAAGAATATATAACCACAACCTTATATTTATGGGAACAGGAATAATAAAATTGAAAAATTTTGAGAAGTACATGATCAAAAATAACCTTTACACAGCATTGTAAATACCACATTGAATGAAGATCCAAAGAATTGGCTTTAAAAGACAAATTTCAAACATTGCAATCATCAAAAGTGTAGAATTTCCAAACAATATAATGTAACAGTCATCTAAATCTGTTGTGACTCTGAGAACGTGTTATCTGTTATTTGCGGGAATTAGAAGGGATTTAAATAAAAAATACAAGATAATATTGTAAATAAAAGTGAATTTGAACTGGGTAATCTATGTATTACATCAAATGATTTACTTTAGGTAAAATCTCCTCAAATACCCGCAGGACATATCTGATTTATCTGTCTGTTGAGCAAATGTCACAAATTCACATGTTGGATCAGAGTCAGAAGGGTTTTCAACTGCAATTGAACTTATTCAGTGAATTTCAATGAAAACAAACTGTATTACAGATAGGGAAGGTAATGCTCTCATAGGGAATTTTGATTCTAACAACTCAAGAAAATATGCTTCAATTTCGAAAATACATATTTTTAATAAAAAATGAACTTATGAAGATGTTGTCATAGCCAAAAATAAAAATATATACACAGAAAATTATAAACAAAAGAAATATTACACAGTTAATGAAAAGGTAGTCATGTTAGCTAACACAAAAGATTAATTTAACCCTAATATGATCAGAAATGGATTTATCCCATGGAAGCATAAAAACCTTCATAGAAAACTAATTTCAAGTTTGGGTAATGAAACACATTCTGATGTGTAAACAGATAAAAAGAAGATTAAAGAACATCTTGATTAATTTTTTGTATAACTGACACATTCAAGAAATCCTGAAAATTAATTCAGCAATCAAAATATTAATACAGAAAGTATCACAACATTGCCTTTGTTATTACAGAATACCTATCAAATTGATGATAAATTCAAATAATATAAACTTATATAAGATTAAGAGATATATACTTGGATGAAAGTGAGAGTATATAGTGTGATATACATATAAATGATTATAAAAAATTACAAATAATAAATGATATCACAAAATTTAACTACAGGATAGAACATTATGAATTACTATTACTGAATGACTAAGCAGTTAATGAATTTATATATTTTTCAGTAGAGTGTATGAGTGGATGTGCGCTTCCAAGGATATCTACGCCAATTCTGTGTATATCTTGAAATATTGATAGTGCTCTCTCATTTTCCCCTAAACGTTTATATACAACTGCTATTGCATACCGGGTCACAAGAACTTCCTGATGGTCTTCACCAAGGGAATGCTTCTTCTTCTGTAGTACATCTTCAAATAATGGGAGCGCTTCCCTGTGTTCACCTAAACTACTTAATACAGACGCTATCCCATACCTGTTAAGAAGAACGCTTGGATGGTAATCACCAAGGCGATGCTTCTTCTTCTCAAGGATTTCCTGAAAGACTGACAGCGCTTCCCTCTGTTCACCTAAGTTACTTAATTCAGATGCTATCTTAAGCCTGGTACTAAGGACACTGGGATGGGCCTCACCAAGGGATTGCTTCTTCTTCTCAAGGACGTCTTGATAGATTGAGAGGGCTTCCCTGTGTTCACCTAATGTACTTAATTCAGACGCTATTGCATGCCTGATATCAAGAACATCCGTATGGTCCTCACCAAGGGATTGCTTCTTCTTCTCAAGGACGTCTTGATAGATTGAGAGGGCTTCCCTGTGTTCACCTAATGTACTTAATTCAGACGCTATTGCATGCCTGATATCAAGAACATCCATATGGTCCTCACTAAGGGATTGCTTCTTCTTCTCAAGGACTTCTTGATAGATTGAGAGCGCTTTCCTGTGTTCACCTAACGTACTTAATTCAGACGCTATCGCATGCTTGGTATCAAGTACATCCGGATGGTCCTCACCAAGGAATTGCTTCTCCTTCTCAAGGACTTCTTGATAGACTGAGAGTGCTTCCCGGTGTTCACCTAACGTACTTAATTCAGACGCTATCGCATGCTTGGTATCAAGTACATCCGGATGGTCCTTACCAAGGGAATGATTGCTCTTCTCAAGAACCTCTTTATAGATTGAGAGCGCTTCCCTGTGTTCACCTAATATACTTAATTCAGATGCTATCTCGTGCCTGGTAGTAAGAGCATCGGGATGGTTTTCACCAAGGGAATGTTTCCTCTTCTCAAGGACCTCTTTATAGATTGAGAGCGCTTCCCAGTGTTCACCTAAACTACTTAATACAGACGCTATTGCATGCCTGGTAGTAAGTACGCTGGAATGATCCTCACCAAGGGATTGCATCTTCTTCTCAAGGACTTCTTGATACATTGAAAGTGCTTCCCTGTGTTCACCTAATTTACTTAATTCCGACGCTATATCATCCCTGGTATCAAGAAAGTCCGGATGGTCCTCACCAAGGGAATGCTTATACTTCTCAAGCACCTCTTCATAGATTGATTTCGCTTTCCTGTGTTCACCTAAACTACTTAATTCAGTCGCTATCGCATGCCTGGTATTAAGAACGTCGGGATCATCTTCGCCAAGGGAATGCTTCTGCTTCTCAAGTACTTCTTTCAGAAGAGATAAAGATTCTTTGTATTGACCTTTGTAACCTCCAATTCTTGCGTAGCTATATAATACCCTTAATGGGAGAATATCTTCACATGAACATTTCTCTCTTAGAATTGCTACACACATTTTTCCAAAGGAATAACCTTCTTCATATCGGCCAATGTCAATGAATCTTTCAATGATTTTGTTTTGCAAAATACATGTAATGTCAAACAATTCCTGTTTTTTTTCTATTATATGCCATGTTGCTACACTATGTTTCACTTCAATATCATCAGATTTTTCTACAACCCATTTAAGTATTTTTGTTTCTTCACCCTCTTCTAAATTGATCCTTATTACTTGCTGCAAAATTCTATGTATGCTTATTTTATTATCCTTGATTGAGATCAGAGAGTATTGTTTCAAGAGACTTAAAGTCTCATTAAATAGATCGTCGCTTAATTCTATGAAATATTCTTTCACATCATGTTTTAGAATGTTTTCTGGTGAGAAATAAGACACTAGTTTCAATGTCTGATGAGCTGTCTCTCCTAATTTATGTTCTTTTATAGCCTGGAATGTTACATTCCATGTAGTCATTGTTGTAGTCCTGTAGCTGCTGGTGGCATTTGATTGTCTAAATTCAAGTAGCTTTGTCGTTTCAATATCAAATTTTTTCAGGTAATCTCCTAAATTAAACAATCCATCAAATACCTTCATATATGCGACGGCTTGCTGTAATGCCAATGGAAAACATTGCAATTTCTGAACGAGTGCCATTACATGCTCCTCTTGTATACCATCGTTGATATTTAGCGAGGTTCTAATGAATTGTGCAGCATCGCCTTCAGTTATTGTTCCTATTGGAATCACATTGAAATCACACCAAAGCTCGTACCTAGAAGTTAAGATGACAAACTGTCTTTTAGATGACTGTGGCAAAAACATTTTTATATAGGGCTCTTGTTCGTCTCCTTCAATAGAACAATCCACGTTGTCGAAAATTAAAACAGAGTTACCATTCATAAATAAATTGTACACTTCCTCCAACACGCATTTAATACTTCTTGCCTTACCTTCGGAATCATTTTTCTTAATATTTAATGTATCAAATGCTAACGTCTGTAAACCATCAATTAGCGACTCACGGCTTTCACCGTTTATCCATACTATTCTATCAAATTTGTCGAGATTGTTGTATATGTATTTCCTCACCAATTCTGTCTTCCCTATCCCACCAAGTCCGCTGATCACAGTTGCCCTTCCACTTTCATGCGCAATTCGCAAATCTTCCAACTCTAAAGCCCTTCCCGAGAAATAGGCCACAGGACGGACGTATCCAAAACGGAATCTTCCGTACTTTTTAGTAATCCTATTGAAGAACGTCTCTGCGTCTTTAACGGTAAAGTATGTGCCTTTGATTTTCATCATCCATTCAAAAATGTCACTCTGATACATTTTGTACACGTCCTCAGAATATATCAAACTATACTTTGCCTTGATCAACTCCGTCATTTTTTCTTTGAGTTTGTCGTTTCCTGGTTGCTTCATAGCGAAACATAACTTACCTAGAAAATTTTCAATGTCCTTTTCATCAAACCTTTTTTTACTAACCGTTCCTTTCAAGAAATCGACCAGAAATTTTCTTACATGGAAGTGCTTCTTGAAGCACAGCAGTTTCGTTTGAAATATTTCGTCCACATCTCCACCTTGGTCATTTTTTCTAACTTCAAATATATCTTCCTTGAGATGGAAACCTCCCTGTGCGTTACTGTACTTGAAATCTGCGTTGGTGTAGATTATCAGGTCTCGTATTTCCTTATCACCTCCGCTGAAATTCTGTTTCATTTCGAGGAAGGATTTGAAGTATTTCCTCAAGGCGAAGTCTCCTTCGCCTTTCTTATTTAACAGGTCTCCAAGATAGATTTTATAGTCGTCTTTCACGCGGTGTTTCGCTTGTACCAGACGGAACACGAAGGGGCCGTCAGTTTTGACTTGATACCTGAAAATTAAGTCGTCGAATTTCCCTGCCGCCTCCATGTCCGTCGCCAAACTAAACGAAAGGTGGCTGTTTAGACCTCGCAAAAGGAAGTACATCAACAACCTCGCTTGATAACTTATCCCGTGGTACGATTCCTTCCCACCTCCCGCAGTGTACGGCTCCGGTTCGTTACCCGGAGTCTGCTCCTTGGGAACGGTTTCGTCGTCATCCTCAGTAGGGTCATCGCCACTGTCCACGGTAGGATGACACGGCGTGCCTGATCGCTTTTGTCTGTGGTCACTCATCGCTTAGAAGTGGGCATCGACAATAGAGGCGTCACGAAATGGCCTAGAAGACAAGAAAACTTATAAAAAAACAACTTTTTTAATTGGAACGACTTTTAAGAAGTGTACAGAGTAACGATAGAACACCAACCCAACCCAACGGTTTGTTTAAATTATTTTACTGTTAATTAAACATTTTACGGCGTTTTCTTCGTCTCTAAACGTTCGTATAAATTATTGAAATGTCGGAATCATTTTAAAGGTTCTATATATATAATATATTAGGACATAGTTCCGTAGTTGGCCGTTGGCATTTAAGAGGCGCCACAGTCATGATACATTCTATAATTTTAGACGTCCGTCCGTCCGTACTTCCCTGAATCTCAAAAGCCGTTCTCGTTGAGATATGTGGTAAGCTGCGTTTTGTTACTACAAGCCAGGAAGGCCCCTAGAAAACCATTCTCATTTTCATAAAGTCCCGGGTTCGAATCCAGGAGACAATTATGTCCTCCTATAAGTTTTCACGGGATAATTTTTATTCGTATAGAGCGTCAGGATATACAATGTTGCTCGTTTTTTCACTTGGGGCCAAAACTAATTTGTGGAGAGAGTTAAAAAAACGACAGCGAGAAAATGAATTTTTATTCTTTTAAGCGTTCTTTCGTCCAAGTCTCAGATTCGTACGATGATTCTAAGTAATTTTAAAATGCAAATGAAAAATATGCTGCACTCGTTCCCGATGCGAAGTTTCAGTTCTTTGGTTTTTATGACCGTTTATTTAATTTTTTTTACTCCCTCTCCACTTCCAAGCCTAAAATTAAGAAATAAGCCCGACGTTCAGCTTTCCAGGTTTATTGGTTTTGGAGTTACAGAGTTGACACACAAACAAACTAACATATTTTCTTTTATTTATATGATAAATCTATATGTACAACTTTATCTGGGTAAATGTAGCTACGAAGAGAAAAGAACTATGTGACTTTCAATATTTGTAAAAAAATAACGTACGTCCTTATTCTCATCTAATGGTAAATTTATGCTTGAGCCTATTGCGTTAGTAAACATTACAGATATATAATATAATAGTTTTACTTACGAAAATGTAATATTCCAGCATAAAAGTAATGATGAAATGCCTTGATTAAACGTTTCCCAGACGCAGTCAACAGTATAAATATCTTTAAATATTTATGTTGCTATGTGTCATTAATTTCGATGCTTAAACAAAAGTTCTAAGCAAACAACTCTTTTATTTCGTCAATTTGAATGTTTAATTGGCAATAATTGAATCGGAGACAACAGTGATGGTCGCCTTGGTAACAACCGGAATGAGTTTGAAAAAGACGCTAATTTTCGAAAATGAATGCGTATTTCTGAAAACTTCGACCGTTTAACATGTAAGCATTGCAAGAATAAGATATTATAGAGTTTTAGCCGTCAAAGAAGGCAAAAATAAAGAAAATCGGTCCATATATATGTATTTTGATGAGCGTAGGAAAAATGGAAAATCCTGTTTTAACTTATGCAAAAATATATGTCTCCTGGTGCTGTTCCAAGCCAAAAATTTAAAAAAAATAAGACCGAAGTGCACACCCTCAGGGTGCTGTTAGTATGTATGCCAAGTTTCAGCTTTTTAGGTTTATTGGTTTTGGAGTTACAGTGTTAACACATACACACATACATACATACACGCAAACACACATTATTTTATTTATATGATTGACGATAACAAGGTGGGAGAAGAATATCAGAATTTTATAGTCGAAAATAAAAATCAAAGGCATTTACTAAACGACAACAGAATATTCACTATAAATGTGATACATATATGACTTCGCATAACAAATTGTCAATACGCACACACAGCCGTGCCCTGAGCGAGATTCGAACCCGCGAACTTTACAATGGGAGCCAAATACATTAAAATCCTGTATATACCGGAGAAATGCATTATTAGAGTTAAATGTGAATTATTGGGTTCAACTTATCTTACATACTTCTTAATTTTTTATGAATCAGTTGCACATACATGGCGCAAATATTGCGCGGATTCAGCTAGTTTATATTAATCCGGCAGTATTAAATATCCGTGTTTTCCTCTCCGTCAAAGTAAGCCTGAAAAAAATTTATTGATTTCAATGGAATGACGTCTTTCTTAAATAGAAATACAGGGGAAGATTTTTAAGCAGTTAATTTGTAAGGATTTGGATCAGATTTCGCATACCTCTTGTAGAAACTGAAATTTAAAATTAAAATGGGTGTTACATGAACTCAAAAGGTTAATAATTTTAATATTTTAAAACAAACTGAAAAATAAAAAATATTTTTTTTACATGTAGAATTTTCCATTATTAAATGAATACACTTTGGCGAAAATTCAGAGAATTTTACGCATTGTGATTGACGCCAAAACATGTATTACGAAGCGAAACATTGATCTATTAAATTTAGAAATCCACAAATATTAAAAAGGAGAAAATTTATGAAAAAATTCCAAAATATGAATCTCTTAACGTGAGTTTTGTTTATTAAAATACTTATTTTGATATTTAACGATTACTAAATTAAAGGTTGCAGTAAACTTTATAAAAATGATTATATTAGCATATTATCTCCTAAATCGTTATATTAGCACAATCTTAACATTAATTGCAATCTTTGAATATTTAAAAAAGATTTCCATTTCAGCAAAATGTTTTAATATTCGAATAATAATTTCTGAAAATCGAAAAGACATTTTTTACTGTCACCTTCACTTAACATAAACTATTTTTAAAACATTTTCTCCTTGGGATTGTCGTTATTTCATTAGATACTCGAATCGCCCGCTTTTAGCTATTGAAATGGTGGCAGGCCATGCTAAGGACCTGGCTTCGATTCCAGAATATTTTCCTTTCTCCGTTGGATAAAGTTGTGTGTGACTCTAGAGCATTATTCGATTCAAAACAAAAAAGAAACGTCTAGAATCGAGATTTGATCTCAATATTTTTTCTGGATGTGTTTTAAAAAAGGTCTGTATGCGACGTAATATGGATGAGTGCTAATGGATAATGTCTTATTCATAATTAAATGTGAATTTCGTATAAAGGGCGTATTACTTAAAGTGCACACTGCGTCATTTACTTGTGATTCATCCTAAGGGAGCAGCTTTTGAATATTTCACTGATTTGCGTCTCTTATTAAGATTAGACATATCAAAAGGATAAATATAAATTGATGTTGGTTAACCTTTCGCAATCCATTGTCCTCTCCACTCGAAAATGTCACTACTAAATATCTTTCTTCCTTTTAATCTCTGACTTGCATTAAATGTCTTCCTTCGCATTTGGCGACACTTGGCTTATCTTTTTCTCTAATCTCATTTGATTATATCTCACTCTATATTTAAAGATTACGATGAATTTTTGAGATTATAAGTTTTTCCCGAATTTTAAAGAGACTTACACTGTAAAAATATTCGCCATAATTTCTGGAAAAATCGGAATAGCTGAATCAATAAACAAATTGTCTCTTGTGTCGGTTGGCAATGGAATTCATCTGTTAATCACGGGCGTGAAATAAGGTCAGTAAGCGAGATTTATGATAAACTGAATCATTGAACACTAAAACGATTCTTAACAATATTTATGAGTGAAAAATATACGAAGTATTTTGAGAAAGTAGGTATTATTGCGAAAAAATTCGACCTCGAGATTTTTACGGAAATAAACGTTTTAGGTGTCGCTGAATCCAAAAAAGTGATATCGCAATGTCGTCTGCCTGTCTGTCTGTCTGTCACTGGCTCTGGAGCCTAAACGTTAGAGCGAAAATGAATGAAATCCAGTACTTAGGCATTTTATCATACAGGGCGGAAGTTATAAAGAAATGGTTGACATTGCTCAATAATTAAGAGTAGTTTATTCTACGCATTTTATATTGACTTTATTTTAATTTTCGAATTAAAATTTTATTCTAGCTGCATGTAATGGACAATGAAAGATTATTCAGTGTTATATTTTAGTATTTAGTGAAGTCTCAGCCTGAGTCGATCACTCCTTGCATTCGACGGTTAATGAATCGTACTAAATTTTCACATGTTTGTGGCCGTCGTCCGATTGAGCCCTAGAGTTCCATAACATTCTCTTCAAGAGCGGCTGCCGTCCTCAACTTTCATCCCGTCCACTCATTCACCATTATCATTCTATAAGCACTCTTCTTACAGAGGAGGATATACGATATATATAGGATATATTTAGGATATATATAGGATATAGGGGGACAGATAGGGTGAAAAATGAGGAAGTACTACGAAGAATAGGAGAGAAGCGAACGATTATACAGACTATCAAAAAAGAGGAAGGCGAACTGGATTGGGCATTACCTGAGGAGAGAGTGCATGATTAAAGAAGTGCTAGAAGGAAAACTGGATGGAAAAAATAGAAAGAGTTAGGAAAAGTAGACGACTTGAAAGGGTAAGAGAGCTATCAAGACATGAAGAAAACTGCGGAAAATAGGAGTATATGTAGAACCAAGTTTAACCTAGAATAATCACGGACCTGTCAACGGACAGACGACCTATGATGATGATGAGGAGGATACTAATTTGTGGCCCAAACTACAATAGCTGGAGAGCTGAAATTTAATAAACAGGTGAATCAAAAGAAATTATCGGAGGAATAAATACAAAATTGCAACAATGTTTGTTTTCTTGGCCGTAAAAAATTATAAACTATTTTACTAACATTTCATGGTTTAGGTACTTCTAAATGGGCTATGAAGCTGAAATTTTTCCTGCATGTAGAATTTGCCAAATGATGAAAACGGGAATATAGAAATTTGAAAATTTTTATTCGTTCGGCCGTAATAAATTCTCAAATGTTTAACAAATTGACTAATGTTTATGTACTTTCTTAAGATCCAGGATGCTGCAAATTTCAACAGAGTTAGGAAATAACGTTCCGGTGGCATTTAACATTGAGAATATTAGAAATATGTAATGTTGTGGCTGTTAAAAATTAATAAAATTTAAACAATGAAATTCATATAAATGCACTTCCAGAGGTGCTACATTGATGAAATTTCGCATAAATGTGAGGTATTCGTAACAAATGCCGAAAACCTATAAAAGTTTGATAATTATAAATTTTGGGGTCGTTTATACCCCAATATTGACAATAAGGAAAAACACGTAAACCGGCAAGAAGGTGCAAACTGTTGCGTTTAAAAATTATTTGTCGGCTCATGCTCTTTACTTTGGGGTGAGAGAAAATGCTTGCAGAATGCAAGCGCACCTTCGCTAGCACCCCATATGTTCTCAATGGGATTCAGATCCGGCAAGCGAGCTGGCCAGGGCAGAACCGTCAAAAAAATTGTCGAGTTACACCGGCCGTGTCTAAGGATGAATTAATTATCTTGTATTACTACCACGTCTTCACCATCTGGCACTGTCTGTCATTATAAGGCAGAAGATGCTCATTCAGGATCTCCACTAAATCAACAGGTCTCATTTTTGTTATCCTAATTTGTGGAATATTACATAATGTTTGCCCTTGACCCATTGATGATTTTTTACGCTTTCCGAAGTGAAGTGCAGCCTAGCATTTCGCATTAATAACGCTCACAAAGGTGAAAATATTGCATCTTTTCCTTTTCTAGCATATTCATTTATGTTTCCCTATCCCATTGTAAGACATCATTGCGGACTTCGAACCGTTTACACGCCTCCTTCTCTCTGAGGTTTTCTTGTGACCCTTGGCATGCGAAGGAAACCACTGAGACAGTCCTTTTTTCCGAGTTGGATTTGATGCTCTCGCACCGTTGAATGGGTTTTGTCTCATAAGCTCTGATTCCGTTCGTTTCTTCCAGCACGCCAACCCAGGCTTCGAAACCCACCTCCTCACTCTTCCAACCCTCACTATCATGCCCCTCTCCTGCTTCCCCTCAAGCAACGGGTACCAACATACTCGTAACTTTCAGCTCCGGCCTATGTGTGGCGTGACCGAGCCGTGTCGCTTGATTTTTCGAAATGAGTGTACAATAGAATGATTTTACTTACGAAATAGCTACGGTTTCAATATCCAAATTCAATTGCTTTGGCTAATACTTTCACTCATATAATAATTTAACTCGCTGGCGCCGCCGCTCAGTGAGGCTCTACGCCCAATTCAATCTACACGTAAAGCCTCCTTGCGTCCCGCGTATCACCTACCACTCCACTTCCACTATTGCGTGTCTGTGAGTGAAAGTGATTCTTCGCTTTGGGTTGTGAAGGACATGACCTTTCCTTACCCAATTAATATATACGTTGATAGCATACATAACCAAGTTTGATCACCGGTAAAGTTGAAATCAAGCTAAAAGGTTTGTATTTATTGCGAAAATAATTATTTTGTTTCATTTAAATAATATTAATTAATATTACTTTAATAATAAGCGCAGTGGAATGTAAAAATTCCATAGTCGATATAATTAAAAGAGTATATTATTTATTCGATGCTGGACTAGGACTTATTTTTTCAATTCCTTTGGGTTATTATCTTATTCGTTTATTATCTGAGAATGGAAGTGCCTCCTTTCCGCCACCTCCCTTATCGTGGCTTTTCCACGTATAATTCGCTCGGATATCGAGTTTCTATCCGCCATAGAAAAACGCAGCCATTTTCGTCCTGCAAATCCGCACGTATGATTCTACTGAACATCGGCAATTTATATAGAACGGTCGATTCATTAGAAACGGACACACTACGTGTCTTAATCAGTTTGTTCTAAATTATAATGAGCTGCGTTCTATTCAAATAGAGTTTCCTTTCTCTATTCCACTAAAATATGAATGAGGGCTGGATTTTTTCTGTCAGAGTTTTGAATAATCTATAAGGAAACATGGCGCCTGAACATTTCAACATGAAAATAATATAATAATCGAATTTTTATTTAAAAGACTATTTTTGCTTAACAGCTTCATCCAAAATATATTTAGATATTAATTTAATAATTCAAATCTTTATTATAAAGTTATTCGCTGATTTAATTATCAAGTTTTGAGTTAGGGAGTCTATAATATTCCTATAACACACTAACATTATGGGGAAAATATTGAAAACGCATTCAGATGAACTATAAACATGTATTTCAGCTGAATTACTTATTTGTTTCGAAAAATACAATACTAACTCTTATATACTAAATAATATAGGATAATAAAAACATCGTTTCGTAAAATTAATAGAGACGTCGTATCAATTTTCGGTACTCAAAATGAATGGCGTTTACCCATATCTCAGAGTGTATTTGTCTCTGGAGAAAACTTTATCAGCATATTTCGTTTTCAATATCTCAGACAAGTCTAAGTAATATGGAGTTTATTAAGGAGGACACGCCCTAGGCTTAAATGTGGCCTAAATCGTTTGGAACACGAGAAGAAGACGAAATGATCGAAACATCTGAGAATCGATATCGTAAATTAATACTGCGATGTTAATATGACGATTACACGACTATAGTGAAATGTATTCGTGAACAGAGTTTAATTCGTGTTTTCAACGTAAATACACGTTCTGAATTCCGCCGAGTATGCAATCACCATTTTCTGCATTACTTCCGTGTGTTGTAGAATTTCTTATGCGCTTGCATTACATTATGAGTGTAATGTAGTTGGTTTCTTTTTTACAAGTTTAATTGGAAACGTTTTATAATAAAATATGAATTATGAGATATTTTGATTTTTCAAATTGAAACGATTATTTTCGTTTATATTTTAAAATATTTAGATTACCGATAGAAATCTGTACTCTGCCAAAGGTCATTATCATGTCACGTCACGTTAATTAAGAGCGACACCTAACAATTTAATTTACTCAATTAATATATATTTTATAAATGTGAAAAATGATTCAAGGCATTTCTAAATTTAGAAATATTAAAGTGTTTTTAAGATTATTAAATATTTTAATTAAAAATTAATTATTCCAGAGGAAAACGATGTCAAGAGTAGTCATTTTCCTCACTCGATACGATGGAAGTTATGTGATACGCAGAATTGAGGTGATTTTATATTAGTAGTATATAAGAGAAACGGAAGTGAGCAAAGCGATCTTATAATTGAAAAGAAAAAGGGTTTTGATTGACATACATTTTGTTAATGAAATAATATTCATCCCTGATTGACTATTTATTTAATTGGAAAAGGTGCGAGTCACAGGACAAGAATTGAGTAATCGATAAGGATTTTATTTCGCGCTTTTTCTCATCCATTCCGCCATTTTGTAATGAAAGCACGAATTTCACAAACACACAGAAGATAAGCAAAACACTTGGAAATTTGTTATTAATCTTTAAAGAGAAGCATAATACAATGATTCTGCATAAAATAACGTAACTAACAGAGAGATAGGCTTGAATTTGGAGAAATAAGTAATAACCACTCTATCAAAATTGAGATTCAATTGTTTTTTATATAAAATATAACCATTTCTTATAATGGATAAAAAGATAAGGAGAAGGAATATCATATTTATGACTCACCTAACTTTCCTGGGTAATTAGCGATGCTTTCCTACGAAACAATAGTTAAAAATTAATGTTATACGTTTAGCATAGTACCTATATATTTCTGAATGATAGATATCCGATAGAAATACTTACTGTTTAAAATGGATGTGAAGATTCCCATGGAGAAATATATCTGTGTGATATGATTCAGAGTGCTCCTCTCTCTGATCTGGACTTAGGCTTGTCATGTGAAGCTTATATCCGATTAGGTGTGAGATTAGAAGAGAGAGAGGGAGAGAGATAGGGAGAGAGGGTGTTAGGGGGAGGGAGAAGGAGGGAGGGAAGGATAAGAACAGAAGAATAATCGAAATATCTCTTTTAAATATCGGTTTTATAAGAAAATGCGTCAAACGACACTTGTAGAAAAGTACATTGCCGATAAAATTAATGAACGTACTTTAATGAAAACAATACGAAAATCACGAGAAATTAAATCTGGGAAAACATGACAAACCAGAAAACGTAAAGTCATATAATTTCTGTAATAAAAAATCGGTACAACATACATTGTACAAATATACTAATGCGTCGTTTAGTTATCTTTAGAAAATGAAAATCGTATGAGCCTGTTTTTAGAAAATCCAATTTTTGTTAAAGTTGCCCAAGAATAAACTAGCCTTATATTCATTCATTGAGAAAAATGAAATATGTGGTATTATTGAAACGTAAACTCAAGTAACTGTACGAAATTTGATCAAAATCGTTATAGCCGTTTTTTAGAAAATCAAATTATTGTTTAAGTTGCCTAGAATAAACTAGCCTTAGGTTCTTTTTTCATAAATATGAACTATGTAGTATTATTGAAGACATATATTCAAGTAACTGTACGAAATTTGATCAAAATCGTTATAGCCGTTAATGAGAAAATCAAATTGTTGTTAAAAATGCGTAGAATAAACTAGCCTTAATTATTGAGCAATGTCAACCATTTACTTATCGACTCTGATCTGTATGATAAAATGCATAAGTACGAGATTTTATTCATTTTTGCTCTACCGTTTAGGCTCTATCTCCAGTAACAGTCAGACAGACGACATTACAAAAACCACTTTTTCAGACTCAACGGCACCTATAATGTATATTTCCGTAAAAATCTCAAGGTCGAATTTTTCCCGATTAGAATACTTTCTCAATGTACTTCGTATATGAGAAATTAAAAATTACAAATTTATAGACACGATGCACTGAGCACCTGCCTAGAAACATGTGAGTCGGAGAATCTTATCTTTAAACGGTGGTGTTGAAATAAACGTATCTTTAGATGGACTGTGTCTCCTATTTACTCCTACTTCCTTATTAAAACACTCGAAAGGCAGAGATAAATGAACGCGAGACGTTATATTTCGCAAAATCGTTAGTTTAAAAGATTATAGTAACTAACAGAAATTCCGAGAACTGAAGTAACACGACATATTACCTGTTAAGGCGAGAAAGAACAGTATTGATATTAGAGCTATCAAAGGTCTTTTTACTTAGATTCACGCTTAAAATATTTTATTTTACTTAGAAATATAAATGTAAATTGCAAAAATTTTGAATGATTTCAGCCTATTTTGATGGTGCATCGTATATAGGTCTCTTGCGGTCTCTTCGGTTGAATCTCTAACATGCATCTCTCCATGTGACTCATTGTGGTTTGGAAGGAGTTCTATTACTGTTCTGGCGTTCGTGTTTCGCATCCTTATGTCATATAATTTAAGACTGGGATTCACATTTGATTCGAAGGTGTTCGCATTCTTACCAAAAGCACTCCATGCCATCTTCACTCTCCGGTTGATTTCTCCAAGTGAACACGGCCTGCGTTATAAATAGTCATCTATGGTTTATCATAGGAAAAGTATAATGTTGTCTTCCTTGTTTAGCTGTGTTTAACCCTTAAAGCGCGCAGGACGTTTACTTAAATCCCGTGTTTGAGGTCATAAAAGGTTTTTAAAAATTTGCGAATATGCGCGATTTCGATTCCTGAAAATTTTAAAATTCGTAAGTTTTTTCATTTTTATTGGATTTGTATAAATTTTTTTGAATATTTCTTTTACATTGTCTTACATTAAGCACAATATTTACAGGAGAGAAGAGGAATACGAGATATGTTAGCGCGCACACTTGCTTTCATATATCATTCAGTATTATGAAAACAGCATTGATACGCTGTCTTTTTCAAAATAATATTTCAGTTTTTACTAAGATTTAATTTGCTGAATGTACCTACCTAAAGCAAATAGAAAAAAAGTTTCTCGCAGGTCAACTTTTTCATGTCTTGACTAAAAATTTGAAATAAATTTCACGTTTCATATATTTTTAAAAGACATTTCATAAAGCTTATGAAGTTTTGAGTTATACAGTAGTCATTCTTAGTCATTATGGAATTTACATGGTGAAATGTGTCCTATTTGAGTCAGTAGAAACGGAGCTACGATTTTGTATGTGTCAGAATGTACGCGTAATAAGAAAATTAGAAAAGTTAAAAGTTTTTTTAAAGGCATTTGCTTTATCCCATTTATCATGAAATTTACAAGAAAATTTAACTTCAGTGAATCATAAATATTGAATTTTTTTTACTAGCATTCACTTCAGACTAACTTCTTGAGTGCGACACGTGAATATTTCTCCTGTGAAGACCCGAGCGTAAGGGCATGACGCAAGCTCCCGCTCCGAAACTTTCGCATACTACGCATCATCAATGATTAATTGTTGTAAAGAGAACGTGGAGCCAAGAAGAGACGTTTATTCCTTTCTATCTCATACTATAATGGTCTCAAGAAATGCTGAAGCAAAGCACATGGCCCGAAGAGAGCCGAACAATGGTTTTCATTGTTCGGCTGTCCTCGTCTTATAACTCTCAACCTCTGACTCATAAGAAAAACCAAATTGAAAGCGAATTTTGTAAGCAGATGAGTAGTATAGATCTTGTTTCACTTTGTAGTAGCATTCGTGTCAAGATACGGTTCCTCCCAGCTTTGGTTAGGAGATTTTTAGAAAACGCGATTCCCCAATTCGCGAAAAATCAATCACAAAATTTAATGCACATTAAGTGTAATAAAGAAGAAAAAAAGATCGTAGAATGACGATAAATAGGCAGGCCAAAGGTTCCTCTTTTAAAATATATAAAGGTTATCCATATCTAAGAAAATTTACTGTGTCAGAAAAATAAAGAAAGCTAGCGACCTCTGCGACGTTCCCTGTACGCATGACGAAGCTGACTAGTTAATCCAGGAAACTATCAGCATCAATTTTAAAACATTTATGTTTATCAACATTACTGCTTTTCTTTAAAATAGATTGCGCCATCGAACCGAAAAATTTTTCATTTATTCGACTTTTTAATCCCTTTCTAAAATATTCCGTCAATTCACAAATTTCGCAGTTCCAGTTTAGTTATAAGAGGTTGAATAACTGTGTTGGAAATGTTCATTATAAATCCTGAATAAGCTAAGGCCGACTAATCTTCAAAAAATCTCAGGGTATTGGAGAGATTGAATTTTTTGACAAGAAATAACTTTTCACTGGCTCGAAATTCTTAACGTGTCTATCAATTTCAGGCACATGACTAAGCCAACGAGTTGGAACAGGTCAAAGCATTTCAGACAATCCGTTTCTCGACCATTAAACTAGTGTTCTTAATTCAGCACTTCTTTTCGTGATTGAGGTAAATTCATTAAATATTTTGAAGAACATTAATTCCAAATCATATTTTAATTCCTATACTTTATAGCGAAATGAATATGGTGCAGATTTTGACCAAATATTGTGCTTTTATCGATAAGTCTCCTGGACGACAAAGAATGTCATTGTTGAGATTCAAGATTCCTATTATTGCTTCGAACCTCATACATCACATGATAAAAATATGAAACACTTTACGTACGATGTGTCGGACGAGAGAGAGAGAGAGAGAGGGAGGGAAGGAGGGAGATACGGAAATATAATTTTATTTCCCGTCGTCATATTGACCGGCATTTACGCTAAGTACTTAATTATTGTAGATATGACATTTAAAAAAAGTAATATTCAATAAACATTCAAGCTTCTCAGTGTTTATTATTTTAAAATATGCAGACAACATTTAAAATTTGAAATGCAGGCTTCTAAAATAATTAATAAATTTTTTGAAAATAATCCACGCAAACATTGAGCGGGTACATCTAGTTCAACGATAAAACTTAAGACATTAAATGAACAAGAGAGACAGTATGAATTTCGTAATTGGATTTCGCATTTACGAATACTGTTCTCAGGTAGAAATTAAAGATGGAGTAACGCAAACATTGAGAAATGTCGTCAAGGAGATTTTTATGGTGGACAACAATTAAATAAACATTTATTCAGAGTGGTGAAATCATTTTCTTCAAAAATAACCAAAATTGTACAATTATATATCGTTCTGATTAGATCAACAATAGTAATATTTCTGCTGTCATTGTATTTTTCCATTCTTATTTAATGCAATGCAATTCATATAATATGCCAGTGCTATAGGCTAATTATGGAGAATCCCTTAAAACACAATATATCCTCTATTCTATGACCTGGATGATGTAAATTTGATCACATTATTGTCTGTTTTTACAAACAGTTTTATTTTATATTGAATTTAGGTCTTTCTATTTAAAAACCAAGAAAAATATGACTATATTTTTATATATTGTATGGACATTTATGCCTGCCATGCAGAATTTCCTAAAAATATATTTTTTTTATTGACATGAGGTATTTATGACAAAAGTAATAATAACTACTCCTTAACCGTAAAATGTCAACATTGAGTGACAATGCAAAATGATGAAGGATGAGAAATGGGCAAGAAAGACCTAAAAATAGATACATAAAATGAAAATACAGGTTTACGGGGTGTTAATCCTAGCCAGGGACATGTCGTCATTCACTCTTCACACGCTCAATAACTCACTCACACAAGTAATAAACGTAATGTGAAATGGATAATGGAAGGGTTTTATGAGGTGTTAGAGACAGTAATTAATCAGACCATGTTTGCTGGTAGGTTTGCGAATCATTACGATCACGACAGGGCCCTACAGGCCAGTTAAATTCACACACTCACACAGTTAGGAAATGAAAAATGGATAGGAAAGGAAACATTGCCAGAAGTGAGGAGGTATCGCACACGATGTCTGCAGTTTTATGTGTCTTTCGACAACGACAGGGACCTGTCAGACAGAAACACTCACTCACACATGCACTCAAGTAGGAATCTAAAGATTGAATGAAACACTATATATTTATTTTATTTTTTTAATCTTCCAATAATCATTCTTGCTCATTAATTGATCGATATATAATGGATATAATTGTCACAGTGATAAACTTTACAAGATAATTACATTTTATTAAAAATTACCACTGAAACATAAACATTGAATTAAAATCCTGGCTTACAATTGCCTGGCTCACAATTGTATGTGACCAAAATGTAACATTTCTCATTATGAACAAGTATTAGACAAGGCAGTATAATATTTGGCACTGTTAAAAAACTGTAACTTTCAGAACAACATAAATATTTAAGAAAACATTAACTATTCACAATAAGATTCTCATTCAAAAATAGAACATTCTAAATCCCATTTCTCTGCTCATAAACATGCAGCAGATTGACAATAAAACAGAATTAGATATTTAGAGTTCTCTTCTCTTACTCTATGACCTTTTCATATCAGGACGCACAAGCCACTCAGTGATTCAAAATAAAACAAAGTGTTCCTTTGAATCGAACAAACTTCTTAAGGCCATGATTAAATGGCTTAAATAATGAAATCATGGATTGATTTATTTTCAGACACGAAAACATCACTACAACAGAATATATAGCCATATGAAATAAATGTGTGCATATTTTAAATGCAACCATAATATAGTCTTTATAAAATACATAACAGCCTCTTTCTTTCAGCCACTCAAAGAATGTATAACCACAACCTTATATTTATGGGAACAGGAAAAATAAAACTGAAAATTTTCAGAAGTACATAATAAAAAAATAACCTTTACACATCATTGTAAATACCACATTGAATGAAGATCCAAAGAATTGGCTTTAAACATTGCAATCATAAAAGTGTAGAATTTCCAAACATAATAATGTAACAGTCATCTAAATCTGTAATAACATCTTTAAATTTCTGTGAATAAGGATAATTACCTAATCCTATTAATATATAATTCTTACTAGAAAACAAATGTCAGGAGTTTATATGTTTAGGAATTGCATTCCGTAAAATTAAATAAACATTAAAGAGCACATTGATATATAATGTCACAAAATTCATTATCACTTTGAAGACATTTTGATAGCTGAATCACAAAAACTGTTTCGTGAGAAATGATATAAATACTGTAATGTGGGGTGCACAGCCAAATATATTACAAACGGATTGATATTATGTCCGTCTCTGGCAATTAGCCTTTGCATCCAGCATCCAATTATTGACCTTATTTTTTGACACTGAGAACATGTTATCTGGTATTTGCAGGAATTAGAAGGGATTTATATAAAAAAACAAAATAATATTTTAAATAAAAGTGAAATTGAACTGGATAATCTGTGAATTATGTCAAATGATTTACTTTAGGTAGAATCTATTAAAATACCCATTTGACATATCTGAATTATCTGTCTGTTGAGCAAATATCACATTAAAATTTTCTAGTTGTTAACGATAAGTTTGTCTACTCATTCGGAATGCTTTTGCTAAAAGCAACAGTCAGTTTTCTACCACTTTATTGCTTTAAATGGCACAGCGAGTCTAGAAAATTTAAAAGACTATAATGCAAAAAATTCTGTTCAAGAGTGTCCTATAGAATTGTCCACCATGGCTACAAAAGAGGAATTATTTCATGAATATAGTTCTGCCAACTATGGACCAAAGCATAAATACTATATTAGTTATTTATTAATCATTCTAATTTTATTTCTCTCCCATCCGTCCGCTATATATATAAGTGTCTCTACTGCATTAAGTCTCCCTAACTGATGACGAATTCACACAATGGAACCGAGTCTAACTGCAATTTAACTTTTTCAGTCAATTTCTATAAAAAGAAACTATATTACAGATAGGGAAGTTAATGCTGTCATAGGGAATATTGATTCTAACAACTCAAAACAATGTGCTTCATTTTCGAAAATACATATTTATAAAAAATGATCTTAAGAATATGTTGTGATCGCCAAAAATAAAAATATACGGAATATTCTAAACTAAAGAAATATTATGCATTTAATGAAAATGTAGTCAAGTCAGCTATCACAAAAATTACTTTAACACTGATATGGTCATAAGTGCATTTATCAGACGGCAGCATAAAAACCTTAAGAGAAAACTAATTTCAAGTTTGGGTAATAAGACACAATATGATGTGTAAATAGACCAAACCAAGAATAAATAATAACTTCATTAATTTTTTGTATAATTGACTCATTCAACGAATCCTAAAAATTAATTCTGAAGTTAAGTGATTAATAGAAAAAGAATCATTAATATATTGCCTTTGCTATTACAGAATAAGAAAATACCTATAAAATTGATGATAAATTCAAATAATATACACTTATACAAATAAAAAGAAATATACTTGGATTTAAGTGAGAATATATAGTATGATATATTAAAAAAATTGTAAAAAACTACAAATAATAAATTAAATAACAAAATTTAATTAAAAGATAGAACATTAAGAATTACTATTACTGAATGACTTAGCAGTTAATGAATTTATATATTTCTCAGTAGAGTGTATGAGTGGATGTGTGCTTCCAAGGACATCTATGCCAATTATGTGTATATCTTGAAAGATTGAGAGTGCCGTCTCGTATTCCCCTAAACGTGTATATAAAACTGCTATCTCGTGCCTGGTAGGAAGAACACTGCGGTGGTTTTCGCCAACAGAATGCTTCTGCATTTCAAGAACCGCTTTATAGATTGAGAGTGCCTCCCTGACTTCATTTAATCTAATTAAATCAGATGCTATCTCATGCCTGGTAGTAAGAAAGTACGGATGCTCCGCAGCAAGGGAATGTTTGCCCTTCTCAAGAAACTCTTGATAGATAGATAGAGCTTCCCTGTGTTCACCTAATTTACTTAATTCACATGCCATCGCAAACCTTGTTTTAAATACGCTGTGATGATCCTCACCAAGGGAATGCTTCTTCTTTCCAAGAACCTCTTTATAGATAGAGAGCGCTACCCTGTGTTCACCTAAATGACTTAATTCAGATGCTATCATATGCCTGGTAGCAAGAACGTCTGCATGGTCCTCACCAAGGGATTTCTTCTTCTTCTCAAGAACCTCTTGATAGACAGATAGAGCTTCCCTGTGTTCACCTAAGCTACTTAATTCAGAAGCTATCTTATGCCTGGTAGTAAATACGTCTGGATGGTCCTCACCAAGGAAATGCTTCTCCTTCTCAAGAACCTCTTGATAGATAGATAACGCTTCCCTGTGTTCACCTGAATTACTTAATTCTGACGCGATCACATGCCTGGTAGCAAGAACGTCTGGATGTTCCTCGCCAAGGGAAAGATTCTCCTTCTGAGGAACCTCTTGATAGACAGAGAGAGCTTCCCTGTGTTCACCTAAGCTACATAATTCTGACGCTATATCATGCCCGGTAGCAAGAACAACCGGATGGTCTTCACCAAGGGAATGCTTCTCCTTCTCAAGAACCTCTTGATAGACAGATAGTGCTTCCCTGTGTTCACCTAAGCTACTTAATTCATATGCTATCTCATACCTGGTATCAAGAACGTCTGGATGGTCTTCACCAAAGGAATGCTTCTCCTTCTCAAGAACCTCTTGATAGACAGATAGCGCATCCCTGTGTTCACCTAAGCTACTTAACTCTGACGCTATCTTATGCTTGGTAGCAAGAACGTCTGGATGATCCTCACCGAGGGAATTTTTATCCTTCTCAAGAACCTCTTGATAGACAGATAGTGCTTCCCTGTGTTCACCTAAGCTACTTAATTTAGACGCTATCTCCAGCCTGGTAGCAAGAACGTCTGGATGATCCTCACCAAGGGAATGCTTCTCCTTCTGAAGAACCTCTTGATAGACAGATAGCGCTTCCCTGTGTTCACCTAAGCTACTTAATTCAGACGCTATCTTATGCTTGGTATCAAGAACGTCTGGATGATCCTCACCGAGGGAATGCTTCTCCTTCTGAAGAACCTCTTGATAGACAGAGAGAGCTTCCCTGTGTTCACCTAAGCTACTTAATTCAGTGGCTATCTTATGCCTGGTAGCAAATACGTCTGGATGGTCCTCACCAAGGAAATGCTTCTCCTTCTCAAGAACCTCTTGATAGATAGATAACGCTTCCCTGTGTTCACCTGAATTACTTAATTCAGACGCTATCTCATGCCTGGATTCAAGAACATCCGGATGGTCCTCACCAAGGGAATGCTTATCTTTCTCAAGAACCTCTTGATAGATAGATAGCGCTTCCCTGTGTTCTCCTAAGCTACTTAATTCAGACGCTATCTTATGCTTGGTATCAAGAACGTCTGGATGATCCTCACAGAGGGAATGCTTCTCCTTCTGAAGAACGTCTTGATAGACAGATAGCGCTTCCCTGTATTTACATAAATAACTTAATACAGATGCTAACTTATGCCTGGTAGCAAGAACATCCGGATGGTCTTCACCAAGGGAATGCTTCTCCTTCGCAAGAACCTCTTGATAGACTGATAGCGCTTCCCTGTATTCACCGAAATAACTTAATACAGATGCTATCTTATGCCTGTAGGCAAGAACGTCTGGATGGTCCTCACCAAGGAAATGTTTCCTCTTCTCAAGAACCTCTATGTAGATAGATAGCGCTTCCCTGTGTTCACCTAAGCTCCTTAATTGTGTCGCTATCTCATGCCTGGTACTAGGAACGTCTGGATGGTCCTCACCAAGGGAATGCTTCCTCTTTTGAACGGCCTGTTGATAGGCAGTTAGCGCTTCCCTGTGTTCACATAAGCTACTTATTTCTGACGCTATCTCATGCATGGTAGCAAGAACGTCTGTATGGTCCTCACCAAGGGAATGTTTCCTCTTCTCAAGAATCTCTTGATAGATAGTTAGCGCTTCCCTGTGATCACCTAATTTACTTAACTCTGCCGCTATCCCATGCTTGGTAGCAAGAACGTCTGGATGGTTCTCACCAAGGGAATGCTTCTTCTTCTCAAGAACCTTTTCATAGATAGATAGCGCTTCCCTGTGTTCACCTACGCTACTTAATTCTGATGCTATCTCATGCCTGGTAGTAGGAAGGTCCGGATGGTCCTCAGCTATGGAATGCTTTCTCTTCTCAAGAATCTTTTGGTAGATATTTAGCGCTTCCCTGTGTTCACCTAATTTACTTAACTCTGACGCTATCTTATACTTGGTAGCAAGAACGTCTGGATGGGCCTCACCAAGGGAATGCTTCTTCTTCTCAAGAACCTCTTGATAGACAGAGAGCGCTTCCCTGTGATCACCTAAGCTACTTAATTCTGACGCTATCTCATGCCTGGTATCCAGAATGCGTGGATTGTCCTCGCCAAGGGAATGCTTCTCCTTCTGAAGAACCTCTTGAGAGATGCATAGCGCTTCCCTGTGTTCACCTAAGCTACGTAATTCTGATGCCATCTCATGCCTGATATCAAAAACGTCTGGATGGTTCTCACCAAGGGAATGCTTCTTCTGTAGAAGAACCTCTTGATAGATAGTTAGCGCTTCCCTGTGTTCACCTAATTTACTTAACACTGACGCTATCTCATGCTTGGTAGCAAGAACGTCTGGATGGTCCTCACCAAGGGAATGCTTCCTCTTCTCAAGAACCTCTTGATAGATAGATTGCGCTTCCCTATGATCACCTAAGTTTCTTAATTCTGGAGCTATCTCATACCTGGTAGCAAGCACGTTTGGTTGGTCCTTGCCACGGGAATGCTTCTCCTTCTGAAGAGCCTCTTGATAGATAGATAGCGCTTCCCTGTGTTTACCTAAGCTACTTAATTCTGACGCTATCTCATACCTGGTAGCAAGAACGACTGAATGGTCCTCGCCAAGGGAATTCATCTCCTTCTGAAGAACCTCTTCATAGATAGATAGCGCTCCCTTGTGTTCACCTAAGTTGCTTAATTTTGACGCTATCTTATGCCTGGTAGCAAGAACGACTGAATGGTCCTCGCCAATGAAATTCTTCTCCTTCTGAAGAATCTCTTGATAGATAAATAGTGCTTCCCTGTGTTTACCTAGGTTACTTAATTCTGACGCTATCTTATACTTTGTAGCAAGAACGTCCGGATGTTCCTCACCTAGTAAATGCTTCTGCTTCTCATGAACCTCTTGATAGACAGAGATTGCTTCCCTGTGTTGACCTAAGCTACTTAATTCAGACGCTATCTCATGCGTGGTAGCAAGAACGTCAGTATCGTCCTTCTCAAAGGAATGCTTCTGCTTCTGAAGAACCTCTTGATAGACAGAGAGCGCTTCGCTGTGTTTACCTAAGCTACTTAATTCTGACGCTATCTCATGCTTGGTAGCAAGAACGTCTGGATGGTTCTCACCAAGGGAATGCTTCTCCTTCTCAAGAACCTCTTTATAGACGGAGATCGCTTCCCTGTGTTGACCTAAGCTACTTAATTCAGACGCTATCTTATGCCTGGTAGCATGCACGTCTGGATGATTGTTACTAAGAGATTGCCTCCTCTTTTCAAGAACCTCTTTATAGAGTGAGAGCGCTTCCCTGTGTTCACCTAATATACTTAAAAGAGATGCTATCGCATTCGTGGCAATAAGGACTCTGGGATGATCCTCACCAAGGGAAAGTATCACCTTCGCAAGAACCTCTTGATAGATGGATAGCGCTTCCCTGTGTTCACCCAAATTACGTAATTGAGACGCTATCTTATTCCTGGTAGCAAGAACGTCTGGATGATTGTTATTAAGAGAACGCCTCCTCTTTTCAAGAACCTCTTTATAGAGTGAGAGGGCTTCCCTGTGTTCACCTAATATACTTAAAACAGATGCTATCGCATTCGTGGCATTAAGGACTCTGGGGTGGTCCTCACCAAGGGAAAGCTTCTCCTTTTCAAGAACCTCTTGATAGACAGTGAGCGCTTCCTTGTGTTCACCTAAGCTGCTTAACTCTGACGCTATCTCATACCTTGTAGCAAGAACGTCTGAATGGTCCTCACCAAGGGAAAGTTTCCTCTTATCAAGAACCTCTTTGTAGATAGATAGCGCTTCCCTGTGTTCACCTACGCTACTTAATTCTGACGCTACCTCATGCCTGGTAGTAGGAATGTCCGGATGGTCCTCAGCAATGGATTGCTTTCTCTTGTCAAGAATCTCTTGATAGATAGTAAGCGCTTCCCTGTGATCACCTAATTTACTTAACTGTGACGCTACCTCATGCCTGGTAGTAGGAATGTCCGGATGGTCCTCAGCAATGGATTGCTTTCTCTTGTCAAGAATCTCTTGATAGATAGTAAGCGCTTCCCTGTGATCACCTAATCTACTTAATTCTGACGCTATCTCATGCTTGGTAGCAAGAACGTCTGGATGGTCCTCGCCAAGATAATTCTTCTCCTTCTGCAGAACCTCTTGATAGATAGATAGCGCTTCCTTGTGTTCACCTAATCTACTTAATTCTGATGCTATCTCATGCCTGGTGTCAAGGACTCGTGGATTGTCCTCGCCAAGGGAATGCCTCTCCTTCTGAAGAACCTCTTGAGAGATGGATATCGCTTCTCTGTGTTTACCTAAGCTACTTAATTCTGATGCCATCTCATGCCTGATATCAAAAACGTCCGGATGGTTCTCACCAAGGGAATGCTTCTTCTTCTGAAGAATCTCTTGATAGATAGTTAGCGCTTCCCTGTGTTCACCTAATTTACTTAATTCTGACGCTATCTTATACCTGGTATCAAGAACGTCTGAATGGTCCTCGCCAAGGTAATTCTTCTCCTTCTGCAGAACCTCTTGATAGATAGATAGCGCTTCCTTGTGTTTACCTAAGCTGCTTAATTCTGACGCTATCTCATAACTTGTAGCAAGAACGTCTGAATGGTCCTCGCCAAGGGAATTCTTCTCCTTCTGCAGAACCTCTTCATAGATAGATAGCGCTTCCCTGTGTTCACCTAATTTACTTAATTCTGATGCAATCTCATACTTGGTAGCAAGAACGTCTGGATGGTTCTCACCAAGGGAATGCTTCTGCTTCTCAAGAACCTCTTGATAGACAGAGAGCGCTTCGCTGTGTTCACCTAAGCTACTTAATTCTGACGCTATCTCTTGCTTGGTAGGAAGAACGTCAGTATGGTCCTCCCCAAGGGAATGCTTCTGCTTCTCAAGAACCTCTTGATAGACAGAGAGGGCTTCCCAGTGTTCATCTAAGCTACTTAATTCTGACGCTATCTCATGCTTGGTAGCAAGAACGTCTGGATGGTCCTCACCAAGGGAATGCTTCTGCTTCTCAAGAACCTCTTGATAGACAGAGATCGCTTCCCTGTGTTGACCTAAGCTACTTAATTCAGACGCTATCTTATGCCTGGTAGCATGCACTTCTGGATGGTTGTTACTAAGAGAATGCCTTTTCTTCTCAAGAACCTCTTTATAGATTGAGAGCGCTTCCCTGTGTTCACCTAATTCACTTAATTCTGATGCTATCGCATTCTTGGCAGTAAGGACTCTGGGATGGTCCTTACCAAGCGAAAGCTTCACCTTCGCAAGAACCTCTTGATAGATGGATAGTGCTTCCCTGTGTTTACCTAAATTGCTTAATACAGACGCTATTGCATGCTTTTTATTAAGAACGATTGGATGTTCCTCACCAAAAGCATACTTTTCCTTCTCAAGAACCTCATGAAAGATAGATAGCGCTTCCCCATGTTCTCCTAATCTACTTAATTCAGACGCTATCTTATTCCTGGTAGCAAGAACGTCTGGATGGTTGTTACTAAGAGAACGCCTCCTCTTTTCAAGAATCTCTTTATAGATTGAGAGCGCTTCCCTGTGTTCACCTAAATTACTTAATTCAGATGCTATCGCATTCTTGGCATGAAGGACTCTGGGATGGTCCTCACCAAGGAGAAGCTTCTCCTTCTCAAGAACCTCTTGATAGATGGATAGCGCTTCCCTGTGTTCACCTAAATTACTTAATTGTAATGCTATGGCATGCCTGGTAATAAGGACGCTGGGATGATCCGCACCTAGGGAATGCTTCTTCTTCTGTAGTACCTCTTGAAGCATTGCTAGAGCTTTACTGTGTTCATATGATAGAGACTCAATGAAATCCCTGGTGGAAAGAACGTCCGGATGATCCTCACCAAGAGAATGCTTCCGCTTTTCAAGTACTTCTTCCAAAATAGATAACGATTCTTTGTATTGGTTTTGGCACCCTGCAATTATTGCGTAGTTGTATAATGTCATTAATGGGAGACTATCTTCACATGAACATTTCTTTCTTAGAATTGCTACGCACATTTTCCCAAAGGAATATCCTTCTTCATATCGGTCAATGTCAATGAATCTTTCAAGGATGTCATTTTGCAATATACACGTTATATCAAATAATTCCTTTTTTTTTTCTATTATATGCCATGTTGCTACACTGTGTTTCACTTCAATATCATCAGATTTTTCTACAACCCATGTAAGTATTTTTGTTTCTTCACCCTCTTGTAAATGAATCCTGATTACTTGCTGCAAAAGTCTGTGTATGCTTAATTTATTATCCTTGATTGAGATAAGAGAATATTGTTTCAAGAGACTTAAAGTGTCATTCAATAGATCGTCGCTTAAATTTCTGAAATATACTTTGACATCATGTTTTAGAATGTTTTCTGGTGCGAAATAGGACACTAGTTTCAATGTCTGATGAGCTGTCTCTCCTAATTTATGTTTTTTTATAGCCTGCAATGTTACATTCCAAGTAGTCATTGTTGTAGTCGTGTAGCAGTGGGAGGCATTTGGTTGTTTAAATTCAAGTAGCTTCGTCGTTTCAATATCAAATTTTTTCAGGTAATCTCCTAAATTAAGCAATCCATCAAATGCCTTCATATATGCGACGGCTTGCTGTAATGCCAATGGAAAACATTGCAATTTCTGAACGAGTGCCATGACATGCTCCTCTTGTATACCATCGTTGATATTTAGCGAGGTTCTAATGAATTGTGCAGCATCGCCTTCCGTTATTGTTCCTATTGGAATCACATTGAAATCTTACCAAGAATTCTTCCTAGAAGTTAAGATGACAAAGTCTTTGTTAGATGTCTGTGGCAAAAACATTTTTATATAGGGCTCTTGTTCGTCTCCTTCAATAGAACACTCTACATTGTCGAAAATGAAAACGGAGTCGCCATTCATTAATAAATTGCGCAGTTCCTCCAGGATGCATTTAGTATTTCTTGCCTTACCTTCGCAATCATTTTTCTTAATATTTAATGTATCAAATGCTAAAGTCTGTAAACCATCAATTAGCGACTCACGGCTTTCACCGTTTATCCATACTATTCTATCAAATTTGTCAAGATTGTTGTCTATGTATTTCCTCACCAATTCTGTCTTCCCTATCCCACCAAGTCCGCTGATCACAGTTGCCGTTCCATTTTCATGCGCAATTCGCAAATCTTCCAACTCCAAAGCCCTTCCCGCAAAATTGGTCACAGGACGGACGTATCCAAAACGGAATCTTCCGTACTTTTTAGTAATCCTATTGAAGAACGACTCTCCGTCTTCAACGGTGAAGTATGTGCCTTTGATTTTCATCATCCATTCAAAAATGTCACTCTGATACATTTTGTACACGTCCTCAGAATATATCAAACTATACTTTGCCTTGATCAACTTCGTAATTTTTTCTTTGAGTTTGTCGTTTCCTGGTTGCTTCATAGCGAAACATAACTTACCTAGAAAATTTTCAATGTCCTTTTCATCAAACCTGTTTTTACTAACCGTTCCTTTCAAGAAATCGACCAGAGATTCTCTGCCCTGGAAATCCTTCTTCAAGCACAGCAGTTTCGTTTGAAATATTTCGTCCATATCTCCACCTTGGTCATTTTTTCTAAACTCAAATATTTTTTTCTTGAGATGGAAACCTCCCTGTGCGTTACTGTACTTGAAATCGGCGTTGGTGTACATTATAAGGTCTCGTATTTCCTTATCACCTCCGCTGAAATACTGTTTCATTTTGAGGAAGGAGTCGAAGTATTTCCTCAGGTCGAAGTCTCCTTTGGGTTTATTTTGTAACAGGTCTTTAAGAGTGATTTTACAGTTGTCATTGCTACGGTGTTTCGCTTGTACCATACGGAACATGAGAGGGCCGTTAGGTTCGACTTGATACCTGAAAATTAAATCGTCGAATTTCCCGGCCGCCTCCATGTCCGTCGCCAAACAAAACGAAAGCTGGGTGTTTAGACCACGCAAAAGGATATACATCAACAACCTCCCTTGATAACTTATCCCGTGGTTCGATATTTTTCCACCTCCCGAAATGTACGTCTCCGGTTCATTTCCCGGAATCTGCTCCTTGGAAACGGTAGGATGACACGGCGTGCGTGAGCGCTTTTGGCCGTGGTCACTCATCGCTATTGTAAGAAGTGGGCATCGACTATAGACGCTTCAGGAAATTGCCTAGAAGACAAGAAAATATATAAAAAACAACTTTTTAATTGGAACAACTTTTAAGAATTGTACAGAGTAACGATAGAACGCCAACCAACCCAACGGTTTATTTAAATTATTTTACTCTTAATTAAACATTTTACGGCGTTTTCTTCGTCTCTAGGCGTTCGCATAAATTCTTAAAATGTCGGAATCATTTTAAAGGTTCTATATATATAATATATTATATAATAGTTCGGTATTTGGTCGTTGCCATTTAAGAGGCGCCACAGTCATGGTATATTCTATAATTTTGGATTTGTCCGTCCGTCTGTACTCCCCTGAATCTCGTATAAGTATGTGGTAAACTGCGTTTTGTTACTACAAGATAGGAGGTTCCCAGAAAACTATTCCCATTTTCATAAAGTCTCGGGTTCGAATCCAGGACACGATTATGTCCTCCTATAAGTTTTCACGGGATTTTCGATTTTTCAGAGTGCAAGGTTTTCTTCCTTCATACATTAAGACACGTAAATATGGACCAATATTCTTCGTTTTGACATTCGACAGCAAAAACTCTATACTATCTTATTCTACACGTTATTCCATTAGACATATCAAAAGGATAAATATAAATTGATGTTGGTTAACCTGTCGCAATCCATTGTCCTCTCCACTCGAAAACGTCACTACTAAATATCTTTCTTCCTTTTAATCTCTGACTTGCATTAAATGTCTTCCTTCGCATTTGGCGACACTTGGCTTATCTTTTTCTCTAATCTTATTTGATTACATCTCTCTGTATATTTAAAGATTACGATGAATTTTTGAGATTATAAGTTGTTTCTCGAATTATAAAAGACATCTCTAGAAATATTCGCTATAATGTCTGGAAAAATCAGAATAGCGGAATCAATAAACAAATTGTCTCTTTTTTCGGTTGGCAATGGAATTCATCTGTTAATCACGGGCGTGAAATAGGGTCATTAAGCGAGATTTATGCTGAACTGAAACTATTCTTAACAATTTTAGAGTGAAAAATGTAGTGTTTTCATTTTGTAATAACACGAACGAAACGAAAATCATAGTTGTATAACAATTGGTGAGCACTGTAATGGATGACTATCTTTTCATTTTAATAGCGATCTGTTATAATTTCGAATAATTTAAGGAAGCGCATATTTGGTCACGAATTACTAGCTGTCCGTTTAGCTGTGAAATCGGAGAGATTTTGCGGAATTATAGCAAGCAGGCTTTCCGCTGCCCTGCCCGCGTGCCCTGAGTTACACGTTGTGACATTAATTACGCGCGCCTTTGCGCCCCCAAAGAACTGCCGATTTTGGCCAATGAGAGTCTATTTCCGGTAATAAACGGAAAAATGTAACAAATATATATCATTTCAGTTTACAGAAGAGCACCAAAGATATCCAACAAGACTGATTTCTGGAGGAATAATTAGGCAAGCAAAGAAGTTATCGTTTATAAGTAATCCGTAATCTCCTTGTGATGTTACACAGCAGAAATTTTGAATCGGTAAATTTAAGCCAGATTCGTGGGCCTATTTTAGTAAATAGACACAAACAAGTTAGGAAAGTGTACAACGTATCACAAATGGGCGCGTTTCGTGCAATGGAGTATTAGAAAAAAATTATATACATGTACGTACGTTTTCGTCATCATAAATAATCCATTACTTTCCATTTAAACGTTTGTTTGTGAGATTGTTTATGTTAGCAACAGTGGAGAAGTAAACATGTAAGAAAATTTCTGAGTTCATCTCGATTTAAGCCATTCTTGTTCTATTTTATCGATAACGGCTGCTCCTACGATAAAAACGTATAGAAAAGGAAACACTCTAATTTAATAGTTCTACAAGTTTTATTTAAAAAAAATTTTGATATGAGCCATACCTTACGAGATACGATGGAAAGTTGTTTTTTAACGCTAGTTAAGTGGTACCCCTGATTGTCTTACGTGATTCATTTTTGCGATAATCTCATCAACTTTGATAGCAAGTCCTTAATATAATATTTCATGAAAATCCGTTCGGTTTAAAGCCGAGAACGAACATACGGACGGACGGACAGAGAGACGGAAAGATACGACGGACGAACAGACCGACAAAAATAGGCGCTCACGCTGAAAGCGAAAGGAGCCTAAAAATATACAATAGAATGATTTTACTTACCGAATAGGTACGGTTTAAACATTCAAATTCAACTTCTTTGGCCAATACTTTCACTCATATAATAATAATCATTTAACTCGCTGCTGACGCCGCTCACTGAGCCTTTAAGCCAGTGGTGCGCAACCCCCGCGGGCCGCATGCGGCCCTCCTCGGCGTTTTGTGCGTCCCGCGGCCGCTTACGGAAACTTCTAAAATTAAAAAAAAAATACAGGTTTTTAAAAAATAGTTTGGAGGAACTAATCCAATTTGTATGGGATCGTCCATAAATTACTTTACGCTCTAGGGAAGAAAAGATATAATGTGAATAATGTCAAATATGCCGCTCACTGATGCTGTAAGCCCTATTTAATCTACACGTAAAGCCTCCTTGTGATTCTTCGCTTTGGGTTGTGAAGGACATGACCTTCACTTAATTAATATAGTATACGTTGACAGTATACTTAATCAAGTTCGATCAACAGTAACGTTGCAAAAAAGCGAAAAGATTGATATTTAGTGTGAAAATAATTATTTTCTTTCGTTTAAATAAACAATCATGGCGTCAAACTTATTGATACTTTAATAATAAGCGCAGTCTGATATCTGTTTCGTTTCTTAACTCTTGATTACCTTACTTAAATTGCCGTTTTAAATGGAAATGTACAGATACGGTTTCATCAAAATGGAAGGTGTTACTTAATTGAAATTCCGAAGAAACTGATACTAACCTCGAAATGTCATTTAACTAATTTAATTTAACTGGATTTTACTTTTATCTAGCTGCTTCTAATTCGACTAGCTAACGTTTCTAAACGATCGTCAGATCCGACGCCATCTTTTAACGCCAATCAGGTTTTTATAATATAGAAATAATATATTAAACTAGCTCTACATGCGTAATGTTTGCGTGGATTATTTCAGTGAGTTTATTAAAGTTAATGTGAGTAAATTAATGGTGTCAATGATATCACAAATAGCAAACTATTCTATTTTAAAGGCGTATTTTACTGTGTTCTTGATTTGTGAAACATCTCCCTCCCTCTCCCTCTTTTTCTCTCCAATTTCCTCTCCCTCCTTTCCTCCTCTCTCCTTTCCCCTCTTTTCTCCCCCCTCCCCCTCTCATCCCCCCCTTTCCCTCCCTCCCCCTTTAAGCGATGAAAATGACAACTTTACTGCAAATTATGAGAATTATTACTTACAAAAGCGATCGATTTTGAATCGTAAAAGAAAAAGAACGATAATATTAAGAATCCTTGATAAATTTTCTTTAAAATGATCGAGGTCCGAAGCTCGTACGCCAACATTTCGAATTTATATTACAAATATCGGTACAACATACATTGTATAAACTTTCTCATTTACATACTAACGCGTCGTTCAGTTATCTTTAGAGAATGAAAATCGTATGAGCCTGTTTTTAGAAAATCCAATTTTTGTTAAAGCTGCCCAAGAATAAACTAGCCTTATATTCATTCGTTGGGAAAAATGAAATATGTATTATTATTGTAGACGTATACTCAAGTAAATATACGAAATTTGATCAAAATCGTTGCAGCCGTTTCTGTGAAAATGAAATTAATGTTAAAGTTGCCCGGAATAAACTAGCCTTATATTCATTTTTTGATAAATATGAACTATACAGTATTATTGAGGATGTAAACGTAAGTAACCGTACAAAATTTGATCAAAATCGTCATAGCCGTTTCTGAGAAAATCGAATTATTGTTAAAGTTGCCTAGAATAAACTAGTCTTAATTATCGATCAATGTCAACCATTTCTATGTATACTCTGCTCAGTATGATAAAATGCCTACGTACGAGATTTCATTCATTTTCGTTCTACCGTCTAGGCTCCAGCGCCGGTAACAGACAGACAGAAAGACAGACAACGGCATTGCAAAAACCACTTTTTCGGATTCAGCGACACATAAAACGTTTATTTCCGTTAAAGTCTCGAGGTGGAATTTTTTCGCGAAAACAATACTTTCTCGATATTTGTGAAATTTACGGTGAAGACTTTGGAAAGCTTAAAGCAGAATTTGAAATATGTCAGTGATTAAATGGAATTTGCTGTCAGAAGATGATGTGCCAAAAACGGCGATTGAGGAGTTCACAGTTTGCGATGATATGCGTTTTCATATTATGAAGAAAGACTATTAAAGATTCTTGCTACCTTGCCCTGTTCTACGGCAACCCCCGAAAGATGTTTTTCGTCTTTAAGACGTCTTAAAACCTGGCTTAGGAATTCAACGGGAGATGAACGTTTATCAGGTTCGGCACTGATGAGTGTGCATCAGAGTGTGCCCTTGAATGTAGATGATATTATATCCAAATTTGCTTTAAAAAATAGAAAAAAACAATTTGTAATTTAGAGAAAAAAATTTTTTTTCATTTAAATAAAATTTAATGTCATAATGTACTAAAATATTAAAAACTAAAAACTAAACCGTATCTACGTCCCTGGACTAAGTGCAAATTAGATCGATGAAAGAATTACTCATTGTAAAACCACCGAAGCAATATATAAATAAACTTCCTTTCATGCAAGAATATACCGATATATATTATGTAGGTAATTAACATATCTGGTTCATTCGCATGGAGTTTAATTTGCACACAATGTCAATCTTTGAGAATAATATTTAAATGTGATAAGGATATTATTTACTCACGTTATTAGTGATACAGCAGATCTGCTTCCGGAAAGGCGTTCCTCCGTCTCTTCAAAAGTGTTGCTGTACTGTAATGGAGAAATGAATTCATTAATCAATTTTTAATTCAGATTCTGAGAAATTATGGAGTTAATCATTATACTCACGGTTATATCGTAAGGGATGAGGTGTGATTAATGGATTATATATTACTAGCACTATATCACTCGAGATAGTTTGTCGATGTAAGTATATTAATATATTCAGAAATTGTATACGTAATATAAATGCAAGATGTGATATTTCAGTTGAGCAGTCCAAGTGTGAAAGTGGATGAAGTGTGATTCTGGTTTGACATTAAGAGCGGTTTATATTAGGTGTGTTTATTTGTGTTTGTGTTTGGAGAGAGGGTGGGAATTTGCACTTTGAAATTGAAATGGAACAAGATAGGAAGGGGAAAAGCTTCATTAAAACACGCCAGCTCAAAGGCGTTCTTTAAAATAAACGAAACGAAGAATAATGTTTGGAAACTTGTACTAACATTGAATTTTTTGGAGTGTAATTTTATCTCTCAGCGTATTATCAGACAAACAATCGTTTATCGAAATTGTTAAATTTGTCATTAATCTAGCAAATATTTTACATGTTCTAAGTAATCTTATCACCCGAGGCCATCTTGCAATGCCACACAAATATAATTTAAAAATCTGATGTGGCGAACACATGACTTTCTCTATATTTGGGGTATAGTTATTTAAATTATTATGAATAGCATTATTGTAAGGCAAAATTATCATTTCCTATCGTAAAAGTCGTCCTTATTGCTATAAATTAGGTATATTTTGAATATGTTTACAGAATTCACCGCTACATGGTGTTGGCGCTGTATACTGGTATTAAGAAAAATCGGAATATCTCCGAAATGGATGGTTCTACGAAAATTTGTTTCAAACAAAACTTGTAAGAAATATTATTCTCCACAGCTTTGGTCCTCACGAAGATTGCCAATAACGACGTTTTTAAAGAGATATTTGACAGCAACCGAAAAAACCGATTATTTATAAATAATTCCTACAGAATAATAGCTATAAAAATTGTTTCAAATGAAAGTTGTAGGAAATTACATTCTCTATAACATTTGTGTAGAATTGGATATACAATAATGATGTTTTAACGGAGAAATATCGCAAAAACCGGATCGCAAGTTTTTTTTAGTTAGAATGCCCACATTCACATAATCCACACACACACACACAGACATCAATCCGAAAAGAGTCTAAACGTGTTCTAGGCACCTCAAAATGTGTATTTCCGTTGAAATCTCGAAGTCGATTTTTTTCGTGAACACAATACTTTTCCATTACTACGTATGAAGAAAGTAAGAAAGCGTAAATCTTTGGAATCAGTGTCAGTTTTCTCAATTAAGGTCAGAGTTAATTGATGAACGAGTTACTCATTATATTGCTACCGATTCAACATTTGAAATAACTTTCTTTGGTGCAAGAAGGTTTGTTTAAAATATAATGAAATATCTTATGTAGTTAGTTAGCATATTTGGTACATTCGCTTGGAAAGAAATTGTAAAAAATAATATTTCCTTTAACTTGGATAACAAAAAAATATCTAAGTAAATTGAATTAACAAAGTAAAATTGCAGAGTTTTATACACAAAAGTATATATTTTTTATTCGATGCTGGACTAGGACTTATTTCGTCAATTCGATTGGGTTATTATCTTATATTATTCGTTGATTATCTAAGATTGGAACTGTCTTCTTTCCGCCACGTCCCTTATCATGGCTTTTCCATGTATCATTCGCTCGGATATCGAGTTTAAGTTCGCCATACAGATACGCAGTCATTTTCGTCCTGCAAATCCTCACGTATGATTCTACGAATCATCGGTAATTTTATATAATAATAGCCGTCGTCCGTTGGCTGCTTGGTTGGTCACGCTATGCAAACGCTAATAACTCGAGAAATAATAATGATAGAAACTCGACATTTGGTAGGGATCCTTGATTAACACTTATTCAGAGAATGACAAATTTAAATCGCGATAAAATTCCTTGGTTCGTCTCCAAGAGAGGCATATTCATTTCGCATTATTTTACATGTAAAACGCGATTTTTCGACGTGTAGGCTTTTTTTCATTTGGAAATTAAAATTAGAAGAAATTAACAGACGATCTTCGGATTTGAACCATTTTGAAGAAGAATTTATAAAGTTTCTTATTCTGTTCGTCTTTTTTCGCCCACAGTTCGAAATATTCCATGTTAAAGGTTAAATTTGCATATTTTGTGGAAATCTTGCCATTTTAACTCGATGTTGCTATGTCGACCATTATCATTGTTACTATAAACATCCTTCTGGGAATAAGCGTGCCTTGAGTGCTTCAATACGAGAGAGAGAGGAAGGAAGGGGAGAGATTGGCGTTTTTTGTGGAAAATAAGTATATTAACGTAAATATAAAAAAAATTTAAGTATTAACAGTGTCATTTTAGAAAAATTAGAAATAAAAAGCATTCTTAAATTAAATTCTCAGTAAACCATACGTGCTGACGAATTTATATTGTTATTCCTCGAATTAATTTCGTAACAATGGCCGAAGTTTGGAAACGAATATAAATTAAAATTCAATTGAAATTCAAAGGACATTTAAAACTGTTAACAGGCAATTTTCGAAGAAACAACAGTGGATCTCTTAATGAATTGATCTGTTTTCATAAAGGAATTTTGGTGCTAATTTAACACAGAGTAAGTTCTAAGGCTTATAATTCATTTAAATCTAATAACAGTGGCTATTATAGTTTAAGGAAAGAACTTTTTTTATTCACTTTACAGAATGAATTAATTTTAGGCTAGCATTGCCTATTATAGAAGAAGTTACTTTGGAAACGGACACACTACGGGTGTTAATGAGTTTATTTTAAATTATAATGAGCTGTGTTCTATTCAAATAGAGTTTTATTTCTCTATTCCAAGAAAATATGAGAGGGCTAGATTTTTTCTGTTAAAGTTTCAAATAATCTCTAAGGAAACATGGCGCCTGAACATTTCAACGTGAAAAACATAAAAAAATAGATATCATATTCGAAAAACTATTTTTGCTTAACAGCTTCATCCAAAATATATTTAGAGATTAATTTAATAATAAAAATTTTATTATAAAGATATGCGCTGGTTTAGTTATGTAATTTTAGGGTTAGAGAGTCTATAATATTCCTATAACACACGTAAATTATGGAAAAAATATAGAAAACGCATTCAGAGGAACTATAAACATGTAGTATTTCAGCTGAATTCCCGAATTGTTTAAAAAATACAATACTAACTCTCATATACTAAATATTATAGAACAATAAAAACATACCTTCGTAAAATTAATAGAGACATCTCAATTTTCAGTAATCAAAATGGATGGCGTTCTTCCACATCTCACAGTGTATTTAACTCTGCAGAAAAACGTTTTCAATTTCTCAGACAAGTCTAAGTAATATGGGGTTTATTAGAGAGGACACGTCCTACACTAAGGTATTGTCTAAATCACTTGGGACTCTAGAAAAAGGCGAAATGTATGATACAACTGAGAATCCATATCGGAAATTAGTACTGCAAAGTTAATATGACGTTTTCACAGTGAATAACACCACGAGGCGAGATTATTTGACCTCCGTATAAGAATTAATATCATAAACACATAGCAGATAAGCAAAATACTTGGAGTTTTGTTATTAATCTTTAAAGGGAGGCATGATGCAATAATTCTGCATAACATAACATATTTATTAGATGAATAGGCTTGAATTTCGAGAAATAAGGAATAACCACTCAATCGAAAGTGAGATTCACTTGTATATATATAAGAATTTCTTATAATGGATATAAGATAATAAGAAAGAATATCATTATATATGTGACTCACCTAACGATCCCTGCTAATTAATGCTTCTTTCCTGCGAAACAATAATTTCAAATTAATTTTAAGCGTATAGCGTAGTATGGATTTGTGAATTAAAGATGTCCGATACAAATACATACTTTTTAAAATGGTTGTGAAGATTCCCATGGAGAAATATATCTGTGTCATATCATTCAGTGCTTCCCTCTGCTCTAGAGTGAGCCTTGTCATGTGTAGCTTATATACCATTAGGTGTGAGATTAGAAGAGAGAGAGAGAGGGAGAGAGAGAGAGAGAGATAGGGAGAGAGAGGGAGGGAGAAGGAGGAAGGGATAAGTTCAGAAGTATGATCGAAATATCTTTTTCAAAAATCGGTTTTATGAAAAATCCTTCAAAGGAAACTTGTAGAAAATTACATGCACTACGACATTTGTAATAACAAATATTTACTTAACTTGTGTTCTAAAGGAGGTACATGGAAAAAAATAAATTGTCACAATTATAAACCTCCATTTCCCTTTTTAACTCTTACATCCAAAACCTTTTCTCATATTCATTTGACAATAAAAGTATAAATTTGTGAGATGGTTTGATTATCAGTTTATGAGTTATAGAGCCTAAAACATTCCTATCACACACGTATTTAATTGGTGAAATATTGAAAACTTTATCATGAGACATCAAAAGATGCATTTCTCCAGAAATCCCGAATTAGATTTTTTTTCTCGCGAATACAATACATTCTCTTACACTAAATTTGCAGAAATTAAAAACTATATCGTGTTCTGTTAATCTTTTTCTTATAATTTCAAAGGTGATGGTAACATTTTGTGGTAGACACATTATGATATCGGTGTATCATAATAATAGTTTTTCAAAACCGATAAAATTTGTTAAACGTACTTTTATAAAAGCAATATGAAAATCGAGACTAATTAAAACTTTGGAAAATATGGCAAACCATAACACATAAAGTTTACAAATTACAATGTAACGACTGTAATGCTATTTTTATATGCCAAACGGGGCGAAACTTTCAAATAAGAACAAATGACCATTTTAGTTCATTTGAAGAAAGAATCTTTCGATTCTCATTTCCCCAAACATCTTTTAGTTTGCAACCATTCTTCATTTTAGACCTCCAAAATTCTTCAAATAAACGATCAATTTTTTAGGCTAAATACTTTTAGAGAAAAATGGAATTTTTGCATTCGAAACACAACCCGGGTTTTATTTAGTCAACGAACACCAGTTCCTCCCCATCCCCTTTACTTCCAACCACAAGCACGACCCTTTCCCTCCTTCCACCCACCCCTCCATTTAATTACATGAGCCTTTTTAGGCGCGTTTCGCTTACAGCGTGAGCGCCTATTATCGTCGGTCGGTCCGTCCGTCCGTCTGTCCGTCCGTCCGTCCGTCCGCATGTTCGTTCTCGGCTTCTACTCAACGGATTTTTATGAAATTTGATATTAAGGACTTTCAATCAAATATAATAAGAAAATCGCAAAAATGAATCACGTACGCCAATCAGGGGTACCACTTTACTAGAGACAAAAAATTAAATTTTCGTCATATCTCGTAAACTATTGTTCATATCAAAATATTTTTCAAATAAAAGTTGTAGAACTGATAAAGTAGAGTATTTCCTTTTCTATATATTTTCATCGTAGGAGTAGCCGTTATCGAGAAAATCAAACAAGAAAGTCTTAAATCGAGTTGAACTTAGAAAATTTCTTGCATGGTTACTTCATTGTTGCTAACATAAACAATCTCCCAAACAAACGTTTAATTTCCTTACGTGTGCATGTAATACTATTAAATAGGAAGAAAATGGATTATTTATGATGAAGAAAAGGACTTTAAAACGCTATTTCCCTTACGTACAGGTATATAATTGCTTTCTAATACTCCATTGCGCGAAACGCGCCCCATTTGTGATACGTTGTACGCTTTCCTAACTTGTTTTTATTATTAACTGGTACCTGATGATGGTGATCATTCACCCAAACCGGTCGAGTTTTATTTTATAATATCTGTAAAAGTACAAATATATATGTACTGTTATACGCTTTATTCGTATTGTAAATGCATCTCAACCTTTTATGATGGAATTCTACGAAGTCTCGGCCTCGTCTCTTAAAGTTATACATTTCATTGGCTAAAGATAATATTAAGAATATGGCGATTTGATCGATTTCCTCCTAATTGTTTATCGAATTCGCGCTCCGATAGATTTATCTTTTTCTTTTGGACGTGTTATCTTTTTATCAGTCGAGTGTCGTTCTTACGAAACCCGTGTTATCTCTTAAATGGCCTCCCTGCTTTAGTCATTTTTATTGGTTTTCACCTTGATGCGATCAATTTCCTCTCATCTCAAAATTCATCGATTTCAATGGAACGCTGTCTTTATCATTTACAGTAATTATAAGTGGTTAAGACTCGATAATAAATGCGCCATCGTTCGCAGTTCGATTTTGAGTTTGTATGTGCGAAACAGGCAATAAACGAAGTGGTCTCGGTCCGTTCCTACTCGCATTCAACTGACAGCCAAATATCTGTTCTGTCACAAATTGAGGACATGAAATTATTATTCCGTAGTATTTTTCTGATGTGCCTGACCAATTAACATCTTCAACGCATTCACTTCTGTCTCTTTCTCATAAAATTCAATAAAAATCTGATGCCTTTTTTAAAGAGCACTGACATAAGATGGGTCCAGTGTATTTGCATATTATAATTGCTATTAATGGCCTAATCGCCATGTGTAATTCGCACATCATTTCCTGTAAAAAGATCACTGTAATTTATCATTTAGGTATTAGCGGCATCGAGACAGTTCTCGCCTTGCCTTCATTCGAGATATATGTCAGAGAGTTCACGATGTAAACGTGGCTTATAAAAGTATTGCCTTTCAAACGCCATTGATGATTCCGAAGACGACATTATCATGTAGGATGAGTACTTCACCGAGGTGGATAGCGAGGATGATGAAAAAGTTTGCGACGACGCCATTTACGCACAAGATTGCCTACGGATTCATTGAGGACAGTGATAAAAAATTCAGAGTATTTAATTATGGCGACAGCCGAAAATAATAAAATTATTATTATTATTCTTGGTTAAGAAAATATGTTAAAGCTGTGCTTCCGTAATGCAGCGGCAAGTTCGATTTATTATTATAGATGTGTCCGAAAATATCAATTATTTACGTACTGTAAAAAGCTTTATGCATTTGTTACCATGTATAATACACATCGGGCTCGGTAGGGCTCCTACGAGCACATTTTAAAATTGTAACCCTTTCACAGAGCGCATAGTTATAATTTATCGGATGTGCATATTGTAATTAAAAGGCAGGGAATTTCTAATATGAAAGGGAACATATTTCTCCTAAAGAATCTTCCAGATGGCCCCAATATGAAAAGGGCAGTCGAACCTTTAGTTTTGAAAATTTAGCCCTACAATCCTTGTTTCTACTTTCTCCATACGTAGTAATGGGAAAGTATTGTATTCATGAAAAAAATCGACTTCCAGATTTTAACGGAAATATATGTTTTGAGGTCCCTAGAACACGTTTCGACTATTTTCGGAATGATGTCTGCGTGTGTATGTTATTGTGGGCGCTCTAACTCAAAAAGCACGCGCCATATCGTTACTAAACTTCATATATAACACTGTAACATGAGCAAAAAGAACTGATTAGTTTTTGGACAATAACGGATAACCGGAAGTCGAGGTTTATCCAAAACCCGATTCGGTTTTTGCGATATTTCTTCGTTAAAACATCATTATTTTATATACAATTCTATACAAAAGTTATAGAGAATGTAATTTCCTACAACTTTCATTTGAAACAATTTTCTATAGGAGTTATTGTTTAGGAGTTATTTATAAATAACCGGTTTTTCGGTTTCCGTTAAATGTCTCCTTAAAAACATCGTTATTGGTAATCTTCGTAAGGACCAAAGTTGTAGAGAATAATATTTCTTCCAAGTTTTGTTTGAAACTAATTTTCGTAGAACCATCCATTTCGGATATATTTCGCTTTATCTTAATAGCAGTATACAGCGCCAACACCATGTAGCGGTGAATTCTGTAAACATTCAAAATATACGTAATTTACGGCAACAAGAACGTGTCTTCTTTTATGATACGAAATAATAATTTTGCCTAGTAATATAATTCATAATAATTTATATATCTATAACCCAAATATGGAGAAAGTCATGTGTTGGCCACATCAGATTTTTTGAGTGGCGGAACACTTTGGAATGGGGAAAAAATTGCGTAATACCTATATAAATATATATATTATAACCTTTATTTTATGTACTTAATAGAAGTACTTTCTGCTTCTGCGATAGATGGAGTTGTGAGTTGAGCGGAAAATTGAAATACTTTTTATTTTCGGTGGAATATTTCGCGGAGCACTTAAGCAATGCTTTCGAAACACCAGTGTCCCGCGTAACACCGGCTTGAAAACCTTGCCTTTACGGTTTATCGCTGGAAAAGTTATAATATTTGCATTCGTGTTTGCCTGTGTTTTAGAATCAACAGAATTATAATGTCGCAGAAGTCTCCGTCAATTTGAGGTGACGGGCGAGGGACAAATCGACTTGCAAAGTAGCATAAACCATTATCCTTAATTGTTTTATCCTTCAACGCGATATTTTTATTTAATTTCTAATGATGCAAAAAATGCGAACGAAAATTGCACGTACGATTTAACTTATCGTTTATTGGATCTTGAAATAATATTTGTTTCTAATTTTCTACTATGGGAGTCTTAGGGATTATGAAAAAAATTCAAAATGACTGCTTAGTTGTATATGAACGTCTTTCAAAATCTGTCAGCCAGCTGGAAATAAAATTGAATACACGTTACGTATGATAAGGGTTAATGCATTAGTGAACGTTAATCAAAATGGGACATCTTACTCAAAAGTGTTTACTCAAAGAATCTGCGAATATAATCTCTGAAATAAGAGCGGAGAACGTTTTCCGAAGCAAATATAAAGTTTAGCGAAAACGAGAGAAGAGATAACATAGGTCTCCGATTGGAAAGAGCCTCGCCCAAAAACAAGCTCCGTATTTCGAAATTTCAACGGTTAATCTATATATTCCAGAATATTATACGATCTACTTCGTTATTAAAATACTGATATCATTACAGTGGCTTTCTTTACGTGTCTCAGATGTTTAAAGTGTTAACACACAAAGTCTTTTTATGTCATATCAACGACTATATTGTTTTTAGAAAAAATAAGTAGAGTTTTATCCTCGTGCGTGGATAAATTAGGGTATTTCTTCCTTTTCATGTAATTATGCAGTTACATATTCGGTCAATGGAGCCTCATCCCAGCCCCTTTCCACCGTTAACCAATTTTGTTGGTTTAAATTGAATTTTATTGCTCTTCTAAGCTTCAAAATTGCTAAGAAATCTTCCCTAAACGTAAAAGTTTTATAACAAAGTAAACCTCTGTAAAAAGAAAGACGAATTTGTAACTTTCAAGAAATCAATTGCAATGTAACGACTGTAATTCTATTTATATGGACCAAACAGGGCGAAACTTTCATATAAGAGCAAACGGACATTTTAGTTCATTTAAAGAAGTATCTTTTGTTTCTCATTTCGCCAAACATCTTTTAGTTTGCAACCATTCTTCATCTTTTATACCCGAAAATTCTACACATAAGCATTATTCGTATGAAAAAAACATCCAATACTTTTATGATGGAATTCCACGAAGTCTCTGCCTCGTCTATTAAATTTTTATATTCCATTGACTAAATATATATTAAGAATATTGCGATTGGATCGATTTCCTCGTAATTGTTTGGCGAATTCGCACTATGATAGCATTGTGACTGTTAATTTGGACGTGTAATCACTTCCTTTGTGTCTCATTTTAAATTCCGATTGTCATTCTTATGAAATCCATGTCTGATTATAAGTTACTTCTGAAACGACGTCCCTACTGTAGTCCCTACTTTAAAGGAGAGGAGGGGAATTACATCTCCCTTGACTGGAGTTAATTTAAAGCTTGCTAATCCAACTCTGATCGGCCCGTCGCGACACACACAAACCCGATCACCGGTCAAGCGAAATATAATTATGATTATGACATTCCGAATTATACCATTTAATTATTCATTTTACCATGTTTTGGTGGAGAGAACAAGGTTGGATTGGTTTCTACCAAGATATCTGTAGTCTACAGAGGAATTATATCTCGCTTGACTGTTGCGCCGCAAATGGAGAGGTTATTGTCGAGCCTTAGGCTCACTTTGTTTTTATTTTAGTTGTCGTCTCCGGCACTATCGCTGGAACAAAACTATCCCTCCCCGTTGTCCGGTGATCGGGTTTGTAAATGTCGTGACGGGCCGATCAGCCATTGGTTATCAAGGTATAAATTAACTCAACGAAGCCATTGTTGTTGTGTCATGGTAGCAGGGAGGAATAAGTAAACCCCATTTAACAACTATAACATAATCAGTAAACAATTAAGAGGTGGGGATATAAAGGAAAAGAACCGTAATTATTAATAAAATAAATTTTCATCTATCAAACTTTTAGTGTAATTTAGATTGGAGTAGGAGCGCGGAAATAAATGTTTGCCTGTGGCGCCAGAATGTTTTGCGCGGGTCATGCCAAAGTTATACGTCATGTGTCAAGTGTAATGCCGGGTGGCCCTTCAAGGAATGTGCACCACCGGCGGTATAAGATGAAGGGGTTTAGAATTTAGCTGTCGTGGATTGAGAGGGAGGGAGGGAGAGAGAGAGGGAGAGAGAGAGACAGAGAGAGAGAGAGGAAGAGGGAGAGAGGGTGGGAGGGAGGGAGAGAGGGAGAGAGGGAGAGAGAGAGAGAGAGAGGGAGGGAGGGAGGGAGGGAGGGGAGGAAGGAGGGAGGGAGGGTGGGAGGGAGAGAGGGAGAGAAACAGAGAGAGAGGGAGGGAGGGAGCGAGTTAGGGAGGGAGGGATAAAGGGAGGGAGAGAGGGGGAGGGATAGAGGGGGAGAGGGAGGGGGGGAGGTAGGGAGAGAGTGGGAGGGAGGGAGAAAGTGAGGGAGAGAGGGGGGAAGGAGGGAGGGAGAGAGAGGGAGGGAGAGGTAGAGAGAAGGGAGGGAGACAGAGAGAGAGGGGGATAGAAAGAGAGAGAGGGAGGGAGGGAGAGGGAGGTAGGGAGAGAGGGGGGGAGGGAGGTAGGGAGAGAGGGGGGAGGGAGGGAGGGAGAGAGGGAGGTAGGGAGAGAGTGGGAGGGAGGGAGAAAGAGAGGGAGAGAGGGGGGAAGGAGGGAGGGAGGGAGGGAGAGAGAGGGAGGGAGGGAGGGAGAGAGAGGGAGGGAGAGAGAGGGAGGGAGGGAGAGAGGGAGGTAGGGAGAGAGTGGGAGGGAGGGAGAAAGAGAGGGAGAGAGGGGGGAAGGAGGGAGGGAGAGAGAGAGAGGGAGTGAGGGAGAGAGCTAGGGAGGGAGGGATAAAGGGAGGGAGAGAGGGGGGAGGGAGGGAGGGAGAGAGGGGGGGAGGTAGGGAGAGGGAGGGAGAGAGGGAGGTAGGGAGAGAGTGGGAGGGAGGGAGAAAGAGAGGGAGAGAGGGGGAAGGAGGGAGGGAGAGAGAGAGAGAGGGAGTGAGGGAGAGAGTTAGGGAGGGAGGGATAAAGGGAGGGAGAGAGGGGGGAGGGAGGGAGGGAGAGAGGGGGGGAGGTAGGGAGAGAGTGGGAGGGAGGGAGAAAGAGAGGGAAAAAAGGGGGAGGGAGGGAGGGAGAGAGAGACAGTGGGAGAGAGAGAGAGGTAGGGAGGGAGGGAGAGGGAGGGAGGGAGAGAGAGGGATGTAGAGGGAGGGAGGGAGAGGGAGGGAGGGATAGGGAGGGAGGGAGAGGGAGGGAGAGGGAGGGAGGGAGAAGGAGGGAGGGAGAGAGAGGGAGGGAGGGAGAGAGAGGGATGTAGAGGGAGGGAGGGAGAGGGAGGGAGGGAGAGGGAGGGAGAGGGAGGGAGGGAGAAGGAGGGAGGGAGAGAGAGGGAGGGAGAGAGAGAGAGGGAGGGAGAGGGAGGGAGGGAGGGAGAGAGAGAGAGGGAGGGGGGGAGAGAGGGAGAGAGGGAGGGAGGGAGGGAGGGCGGGAGGGAGGGAGGGAGGTCTTCACTACCATTATAAAATTATAGTAAATATTAAGGGATGAAATTTGGAGAAATCTTTATCAATAATTGAAATAAATAACTTCTTTAAACTCCTGATATTTTATTTTCAATGCAAGTTTCACAGATGATCGAAAAAATTTTTACCTAGTTTTTTTATTTCAACTGGATAGGAGTCACGAAAATCTGCTACATTATATCTTCTACATTGCTTTCCAAAGTGTTTGACAATATCCCGTAATATGTATTTTCGATATTGGTAAATCTAGTATAACAAATACTTCGGTAAATTCACTTTTCAGATCATATTCAGCAGAAAGCATACTTATTCGAAGGAACACATTTAATAGAATGGATATGAATCTTTTATTGCGACTTATTGTTTATTCCTAGAATTTTAAGATAAAACTTTCTTGCGTCCTATAGGTACACGGGAACAAAGAAAATTCTCAGAATTTGACGTGGAAAACCACCCTGCGTCCTATACACATGAACACAGAAAATTCTCAAGATTTGACTTCGAAAACCTCCCTGCGTCCTATACACGGGTCTTTACGGTACCATAACAGATACGAGTATGCAGTTGGTTTTAAATCTCCCTAAACTTAGCGTTAGGCAATATTTTATGGTCATCTTCTTCAAAAATATATACAAAGTCTGGCTTCAGATGCAAGCAGTCGTAGATAGAACTTCGGAGTGTTTTCAAAATCAATGTTTGAATGTTGAAAAATTCCTTTATTTAAAGGTTTAGTGTACATAACTTGAAATATCATAAACGAACAACATTTGATGCCATGCTATGTTAATAATAGTAAATTTTTATTGAGTTTCAGTTATAAGCAAAGTTTTAAACAATAATAATATGATGTTCTATAATTAAGTTATTAGGCATTTACCGATCTTGAGTTAGTTAATGATTCGTTTCATGTAACTGTAATTAGTTTAAAAAGAAGCTCTTGCGATTATATGTTCTATAACTGGTTTAAAAAATAAATATAAATATATATATTATAACATGCAAGAAAAATGTACTTTCATTTATTGGTTTAAATTCTGTACAGGCGACCCTCACACTTACGACCTAATTGGTTCCTGGACGACGGTTGCAAAGCGAGCCATCGTAAGTTGAACCCTTATTTCCCATAGGTGTAATGTTATAAATTGTGGTTTCGTTCCGGGAAACCCATTTCATACCATAAAAAATTGACCACAAAAATAAATAAAAATAAAATAAAACAAACATATTCGTTGCGTCTGGTCATTTATCCATATAACCAAAAGTTTTTCCACCTCAGGAATCAGCCCATCGCGTTTTCTTATCACCGTTGATTGCATTGGCCTAGCGCTCTTCACTTCTTTCAAATATTTTTCCTTGTCCTTCAAAATTGTGCTCACAGTTGAATTCAACAATTTTAACTTGGATGCGAGCTCAATCACTTTCATTACCGACTCATGTTGACTCAAAATTTCGTGCTTCATTTCCAAAGCGATGGATTTTCTTGACTTTTTTCTTGATTTAACATCCTGTGCATCACATTTCCCCTTCTCGTGAATAGTGAAAGGGGAAAAAATTTTAAATTTGGAGAAAATTGACAAAAAAGTGAAGAGCGTTCCAAAAAGAGATGTGTTCGCTCTAAGGGCAGATACAGACTGAGTCGGCTGACGCGCTGCCGATCGACGTGTTCGCTCAGTGTTGCCAATCGACTCGCAGTCGCGACGTCATCGGTCGTTAGGCGGTCTTAAATACGAGTTTTGGTCATTACTGTGGGGGTCTTATTTACTATTAGAAAGGTCGCAAAAGCAGGGGGTCGCAAGTCGAGCCGTCGTAAGTCGGGGGTCTACTGTAATTGAAATGTATTTTATATTTAAACTAGCAAAATTACCAGGCATTGTTAGGGGTTATGTTTTAAATGGACATGACAACGATTTAAGATGATTGATATAAATGAAAAATTATTTCTATGTTTGAAAAGTTTTATTTAGGAAATTTTATCATATGTATGTGGTTTACAAATTTCAAATGGTACAGCATACGAGATCAGTTCTCATTTAAGAGCACTGACCTCATTGCCTCGGTATTTACCATTTTCCGTTTTTATAAACCTATAAAATATCTTTTTTCATTATTAAAAATAAATTTCACACCAAATCTATATGTACTAAGAGCATTGTCTACTATCAAGTATTGTCAATTGAATTAACCATTTTTAATATTCATTTTAAAAAAATATTTGTTTAATGACATTTAATTCTTTAACGAATTCTACCTGTGAGAGAGGGGTGTGGGTTAACACTTTGAATCCCATTGGTTTAACAAGTCCAAGTCCCTAGAAACCCACCCTATTTCTGTGTTTATTAAAGGGATACAGTTTTGTATCAAAAAATAACACCAGTTCTATAGTTTGAAAGAATAAACTTTTTATTTATGAAAGAAAACAAACATCAAAATATGTTATGTTATTGATTTCGTACTGAATTTTGAAAATTATTAATTTTTAATAAAAAAAGTCAGGATTCTTCCTGTTATCTTATATAATAAAAGCAATTCTCTGTCTATAACGCTAACTTTTCTCTGTCTGTAACGCAAACTTAAACGCTAATAACTCGAGAAGTAATGAAGATAGAAACTCGAAATTTGGCAGGGATGCTTGATTAACACTTTTTCAGGTGATGGCGAATTTAAATCGCGAAAAAATTCCTTGGTTTGACTCCAATTGAGGCATTTCCATTTCCCATTACTTAACATGTAAAACGCAATTTTTCGACGTGCAGGCTTTTATTCATTTGGAAATTAAAATTATAAGGAATTAACCTTTGGATTTGAATCATTTTGAAGAAGAAATTATAAAGTTTCTTGTTCTGTTCATCTTTTTCCACATCCAATTTGAAATCACTCATGTTATACGTTTAATTCTCACATTTTGTGAAAATATTGCCATTTTAACGGGATGTTGCCTTGGCTACCAGTTATATTGTTAGACCTCAAAATCCTATTGTTATATCAATCCTTCTGGGTGTAAGCGTGCTTTTAATGCTTTTAATACGAGATAGGGAGGGAGGGAGGGAAAGAGAGGGAGAGAGAGAGGAAGGAGGGAGGGAGAGGGTGAAGTAGAGAGGGGGAGGGAGAGATAGGGAGAGAGAGAAAGGGAGAGATAGGGAGGGAGAGGGAGGGAGGGAGACGGACAGACAAACGACTTTATATCAAGGACTTTCAATCAAATATAATAAGAAAATCTCACAAATGAATCACGTACGCCAATCAGTGGTACCACTTTACTGGTGACAAAAATGTTTTCGTCATATCTCATAAAGTATTGCTCATATCAAAATATTTTTCAAATAAAAGTTGTAGAACTTGTAAAGAAGAGTATTTTATTTCCCATACATTTTTATCGTGGGAGTAGCCTTTATCGAGAAAATCAAACAAAAACATCTTAAATCGAGTTGAACTTGGAAAATTTCTCGCAAAGTAACTTCTTCATTGTTGCTAACGTAAACAATCTCCCAAACAAACGTTTAATTTACTTACGAGTGCATGTAATGTTATTAAATAGGAAGAAAATTGATTATTTATGATGAAGAAAAGAACTTTAAAATGCTATTTCCCTTACGTACAGGTATATGATTTCTTTCCAACACTCCATTACATGAAACATGCCCACTTGTGATACGTTGTACACTTTCCTAACTTGTTAATTTTTTTATTCGCTGCATTGTATTTGGGTAACTCTTTACGATTGGGCATACAGGTCCCAACTGCTAAAGAATTACTTTATTCCACAACAAATCAAACACAACAGGCAAAGTGGAATATCGGTCCATGAAAACTGTATGACCCTTATCAAAATATTTGGCTAAAAGTCTTTGTAAAAGAGCTATAACAGAATTGTCCTTATTCCCTTATCCACAATACAATTCCATGTTTAGTACATAATCGGTTGCCTTGTCACAAACTATAAATAATTTCATTCCGTATTTCTCAGGTTTATTTTTCATGAACACTCTAAAGTGAATTCTGCCTCTAAAACCTCACGTTCCTTCATCCACCGTGAAATTGATATTAGGGGTGAATGCAGAAGGAAAGTTTGAATCAAATGGTCAAAAAACGGTCTCGCTTTATGCGATGGAACATGATTAGGTTGCCCGCGAGGCACATAAGTAGAATTATCATTTAGGTGCAAATTCGACAAAATTGATAAAAATCTGTTTCTACTTAGCACTGATGATGGAAAAGGGGCATAGACTAAACTTTGCCTGGACCAATAATTTCTCAGTGTTCCTTTTTTGACTAAGGGAATCAAATAAAAGAGGGCATAAGACTCATTAGTTATGAATTGCAATTAGAAATTTTAAAGCTTGCTGAGAAAGGTGAAAGCCATACTGAAATCACATGATCGTTGGGAATGTGTCTTTCAACTATTACCACTTATGTGAAACAGAAGGAAAAAATTCTATAAGATGTGATAAATTCACGTAATTTGATAACAACAATAAACAGTTTATTAAATGAACATACCGCGTGCAACAGTAGGCCGTCTACATATAAAGTGGACGACGGAATTATCTTTCGAATGTATCCATGAACGTTGATCATCCCAATAAAAGATTGTTATCATGGTTGTTACCGTTTTTAAAGGGATTAACCTTTACGAAATTGCGGTAAGTGCAAAAAAATGCTGTCGGGATAATAGCGATCGTGAGTCAATGCCCGATTATTAAGTATCAATTGCACTTAGGATATTTTAAGGACCCTAGCACAGTTTTTATTTCAACGTTCAGGTATCTTACCTCGAAAATACTGGTTCAGACATTGTTGATTGATTGCTAGAGTAATTTTCAGTGAAAGTAACAACAATTTTCGATTCATTTTCCGTGAAATAATTACTTGAGCGTCACGATTCCGATTAATAACGCAATTTCCGTAGCAGCGCCAATGCACCGCCGAACATCTTTCTATGTTACCACAATCGGGGATCAATATGTAGGCTAAAGTAATCCCTTGAAGTCATATCCATGCATGTGGATCATCCCAATAACAGACATGTTAGCGTGGTTATAACCGTTTTTAAAGAGAGAGAATAAAAGTTAGTGTGCTAATAATGCGTTCGTGATAATAACGATCATGAGTCAATGCCCGATTATTAAATATCAATTACACTTAGGGTATTTTATGGACACAAGCACAGTTGTTTTTATTTCACCCCATCATTTGGATCACAACGAGACTTATTCGAAGCTTGCGCGCAGGCCTTGAAGCTAGAATACGAACTTCTTTCACGTGGGGACTCTGCCTCACACAAGTTTTAGGTCGGTTGATTTGCTTAGCAGAGTGACGAATACAGGCCGGACCCACCCTCCTCCTCCCCCCCTTTTCCCTACTCATTCCTCATCTCCTCTTCTCTCCTGCAATGTTGTCATTCGGTTTCTACTCTTCAAAAACATCCCCAACTCGCCGCTAGGAGAACGTTAAGGTGTCCCAGTTTTTTCTGCTGTGACTGTACCAAAAGTTTGTTCTTTTTTTTCAGTATCTTCATCTTCTTTTAAAAAAATGGCAGCTGCAGAAGCAACTTTTGTTTTTCATGCTATAAAGCGTGCGCATAATTTTAATTCTGTTAACCGTAGCGGTGCCTTATTTCCTGTAATATTTTCGGATTCTAAAATTGTGTTCGGATTTACTTGGGGACAGACAAAAAGTACCAAGATAATAATGAATATTTTAGCAAAAGAATCCCTACGTGAAATAATTTATGATATTAAAAACAATAATCTTCCTTTTTCGATGGAACAGATGCATCGAACAAAGGAAACATAAAAATGTTTTCATTGGTAGTGCGATATTATTTGAAGAGTGCAAACAAAAATTTTTAATTTTTTTGAATGTTCAACAGAAACATCTCGAGAGATTGTTTAATTTCCGAAATTGAAAAAGTGGGCTTAGATTTTTAAAGAATATTTTTAAAATAAACATAATTACTCCTTAATAAATATAATTACTCCTTAACCGTACGAGGTTTTAGAAAACGTGATAAAGATACATACTGATTGCAAGGTAACATTTTTATTGCTTTTCAAAGCAGTCTCCATTACGGTCGATACACTTTTGCATCCTCTTAAACCATTCATGAAAACAGTGTTGCCATTCTCGTGGAATGACTTCAAAAACATAATTTTTTTAGGCCTCCACCGCATCATTTGCAATTTGAAATCTGATGCCTCGCATTTCATCCTTGATTTTCGGAAATGAGTAGAAATCGCAAGGTATATCGTGGCAGATGATGGGGATATCTCACCAAAAGCGTTTCGTAGTCTTTCTTAACATCGCTTTGGAGGGAGGAGTGATTTAAAATCATAATAAATCATGGCGCGAAAATGCTCCCCGTTGAAATCCATTTTTCTTTGCGACTCACAAACTTTAAAGTCGAATTCAAAACAAACTAAAGAGGCCGAATTATCACAAACAATGTTGTTTACACTACGAAGAATTTGAGATAAAATAATATTGGCGTTGTTATTCTACTGTTTCGAATATGGAATTCTAGAAACTTTAAGTGCGCCCCTCGTACAGAGTGAGAATATTTAGAGATGAAACGAGCGAAAAAAACACAGGAAAGCAACAAAGGAACAAACAAATATTTAACACTTACAGGTTTACAACATATGGGAAACCATAAAACAGTACAGGAAACACTCGCACTCATCCACTCCTAAAAGAAAAACGGTTGTAAGAACACTCATTCACTCACGCAAAAACGGGAATCTCTAAATATTCACAGGGACGCTGATATGCATTTCGGGCACAACGTGCTCATCGTCAGAGGGTGACGTGGAATGAAGGTACGTCGTGTGGTTTGGGAATTTTATTGGTGCAGTGTTTGTGTGAAAGTGAAAGGAGGGTTGACCGTTATAACTGTAGAGAGGGGAACGGGAGAGAGGACCGCAATAATTGGATTGGATTTTGTGAATGGTAGACTATATTAGGTCTAATTTATAATGGTTTCAAAGTTCCTTTGTGAATACTTGTAACTGTATTGAATAAGATACGTATTAATTATTACGTCTTTCAGGGACTGATGTAGATCTTATTGTTCATTTTTGTTATAAAAAACTACTTCTGTGTTTGATTTAATTAATCCTTTAAAGTTTATTTAATTTTGTTGAGTTATTTGAGTGTTAACATGAGAGGTCTAAAGACTATATTTTTCTTTAATGCCTAGTATTTTTGTTAATCTGCATTTTTCTCACTGAAACTTGGAAATTTATTTTATGTAATGTGACTGGTGCTAGTTTAACTTGTTACTCATTTGATAGTTATGACAAGTACATTTTTATTTGTGGAAATTTAAATTTTAGATATATTGTTTATGTGATCTATTTTGTATCATATTCATCCATATCTTTGAAAAATTTTTGTAATTGGGTTCATATACCCGTATGAAAATAAATAACGGTTTCTTTGTGTTTTTCAATGAGCATGCTTTCGTAGGCATCTAGTTATTTTATTGTTACCTGGATTAGTTTACCTTTATTTAGTGTTTACCCTGATTTAGTGTTTACCCTGATTTAGTGTTTATCCCGATTTAGTGTCCCATATAAGCGTTAAATAGAGGAGGTTTTGTTGTATGTAGTATAGAGTAAGTATTCTAATCACTATAAAAATTGAATTGTAAATTAAATTTTCATGTTGTTATCTTTCAGAAAGGAGTCTGGATCAAAGTTGAGCCTTATGAAGCTACAGAGGATCATTTTCAGGTAGGAATTACTGTTTTTTCCTTCAAAATAGCACAAGTTGTTCATTTTGGTGTGACTAATTGACTTTCTATTCAGATATTTATCCTCTAAGGTAAGCTATTAACGATAAAACATTATAAATGTATAACGTATCACGTATTTTTCTGATTCTAAATGCATTTTTATGCTAATTTGATTTAGGGTTCAGGATTCTGTATTCAATAAAAATAAACTTTGTTCTTTCCTGTATAGAACCATCCATGTCTCAAGTTTGTACAATGTTTCTAAGTAATTTTAAAGCGCAAATTAAAAATAGTCTACACTCATCCGCTTGTGTCAGTTGAAGGATGCAGGATGTAATGGGAAAGTATTGTGATCACGAAAAAAATCGACTTTGAGATTTCAATGGAAATACACATTTTGAGGTTCCTAGAACATGTTTAGACTATTTTCTGAATTATCTCTGTGTGTGTGTTTGTGATTGTGGGCGCTCTAACTCAAAAAGTACATGCCATATGGTTACCAAACTTCATATATAACACTTTAACATGATCACAAAGAACTGATTAGTTTTTGGACAATAATGGTTAAGCGGAAGTTGAGGTTTATTCGAAACCCGATTCGGTTTTTGCAATATTTCTCCGTTAGAACATCATTATTGTATATACAATTCTATAAAAACGTTATAGAGAATGTAATTTCCTACAACTTTCATTTAAAACAATTTTCCATAGCAGTTATTGTTTAGGAATTATTTATAAATAATCGGTTTTTTCGGTTTCTGTCAAATATCTCCTTAAAAACATCGTTATTGGTAATCTTCGTAAGGACCAAAGTTGTAGAGAATAATATGTCTTCCGGGTTTTATTTGAAACACATTTTCGTAGAATTTAATTATTTATTCATAATATGTGAGATATTAAAACTAATAATGAAAATCTACCATTAATGTTATCGATAAAGTGATACAATAAATATCACTACATTAAAAAAGTTAATTAGTTACATTAGAAAGGATATTAGAACTTAATAGTTTTTTATATTATTCTTAAAAACATAGCTGAATTAGGAAAGGACTTAACAAAGAAATGCAAGTCGATTCATTTATTTACATGCAAATAATATAACATAGGTATATCAGAATCACAAAATAGACATTTTTTTAACAATTACAAATTAAATGTTTGCAATTTTCCTTTTTTTATTTTTGTCACCATTAAAAATTTTCTCATTCTCTCTCTTACAATAATTATTCAACAGAGTATTTGTTGAAATCCAAATTATTAATTTGACAAGTATCTCTGAATCATGGCCATTACTGCATGAATTTTCAGGTAACAATAAATCTTGATTCATTAGGATTTGTAAAGTAACTTCTGCAGCTATGCTACAATGATTAATTGCATTTACAAAAGTGGTATTTCTTGTTAATTTTCCTACAACAATGTAGTTGGTCATGACAATATCCACAACAGCATCATTTGGATAACATAATGCACCCCTATCCATACTGTTAACGTAGATGTGATGCATTAATGTCTGCTCTTCATTTACAATCAACATTTCACAAATCTCACGATTCATTTTTTTCAAAACAGAGTAACAACAATACCCAGCCAAATACGTGATAACAGGCAAATAATCACCACATTTTTCCACGTCAGACTGCTGCACATCCAATTCATAATCAGACACTTCCATTTTCCAAATATTTTCATCAGTACTCAAATTTTCATCCTGAAAAATCTCTAACAGAACATTTGTATCTTGAAAGGAGAGGCATAACGTAAGCAGGGATTTCATTCTCAACCTCTTCTCACTTTCGTACATCTGTCTTATGGAAATATTGTACTGACAACCTGCCAGTTGCCTATATTGACCGAATCTTGCTTCCAAAGAGTCTGTTTGAAACTTTCCGTGTAATACATAGACAAAATTTAATTCCTCCAGGCAATAGTTGGTAATTTCGAGAATCCCATGCGTAGTATGTTTTATTGCACTATGGGTTTCTTTGCTTAACTTCCCGTTGTTACCATGGGCGTCGGCAGAAATTTTTGCAGGAGGGGGGGCAAAACACAAAAATGCCTATTACCCAGGGGCGGACGATTTTTTCTTAACCCGGGAAATTTTTACTTAACCGGCCCCCAACTGACCACAAATCCACATCAATGAATCACTATGAATTATATTATCACTGTACTGAATATCCTCTCGAAATTAACTTCAAGCAGTGGTTCTAAACCGGTGTGCCATGGCGCATTAGTTTGCCGAGAGGAAGGGACTAGTGTGCCTCACACTCCGAATATATTTAATTTTTAAAAGCGTTTTAAACAAAGAAACTCGAATTAATTTTATGATCCAAGGAATTTATCATGAAACTACGAGAGGAATTGATTGACCTTAGCAACGATCATACCACTTAAAATTTTTATGCTACCTATAGATGTATTTTGGCTTAAAGCTAAAGGTGTGAATATGCTTCAATATCTGAATATGCCATCGACATAACGTTCCAAATTCAATAACGTATTTATGCGAATTAAGTTGTTTGTCAACGGCTCATATTAAAAATATTAAAAGGACATGTATAAAGAACGTAGTTGAAGAACTTTTTCAAGTTCTTTCTATTACTGAGTCAAATATAAAGCGTCTTTGTATCAAAAAGGCAAGCCTAAATTTTGTCTGACCTAACATTTTTACACGTTGATTTATGTATTTAATGTACAATAAAATTAAACAATTATTTGAATATTGCTTTACCAGTCGTAACAATCTAATATAACTGCGAATTTTACTTGTTATGCTAGTTTCTATCTTTAAAATTATTCCGAGTAATGTCACAATACAACGAGAAATAATTGAAGTAAATCTCTCGAAATAAATCAAATTTCTAAAAGAAGTTTAATATAAAGAGTAACAGTTCATTAAATTCAAACTAACCTCTCCAATGGAAGGCGATGTACTGACAATGTTGTGAGTGAAGATGTCCCACGTAGTGATGAGAAGATCTGGATCGTTAGGATATCCTTCTACCAAAATTAAAACAAAACAAAAACTCCATAAGCGAAACCAAAGAAATTAAAAACAAATAATTAAAATATTTCTCGAGTTAAAATACTAACCAGTCCTATTAATTTTTACACAAAATGCACATACTCTTACTGCAAAAGTACGACATGACTCACTCTCTCTGCGATGTTACTTCTTCCACAGACTAAGAAAATCTGAGGGTCTTGAAGTAATTTCTTTTTCGAGAAATTTTAAAAGAAAAAGGAGAGAGGGTGAAGAGACCAATGTGTAAAACACGTTTCAGAAAGGTTTCTTGGGAACGTCGCGACGTTTGCCGACGCATCGGTAAGATTTCTTTCTAGCCACCCGTAAGGTCATAAAATCTAAAACCTTCAAAAAGAAAGAAAGACGTGTCCTCCCATTCAGAAGAAAGGCGTATGCCGGTGGTCATGGAATTTCCATACAGAAATAGCCGTCAAAGACGGTACAGCGGTTCCTGTCCTCCAATTATTCTTTTCCTTTAGAAACATTCGAAAGAGTGCTTGAAAATATTTTCGCAACTCACGTGCAAATCGTGCCGTTTCCTGGATTCTCAGAGAGTGGAAAGGGGAAAATTCTGTCTTCATAATATAAATAAGAGGGAAACATAATCGCTGGAATCAGGGATGTCCTATGTCCTTTTAGGTCAAATATGCCGATGGGACCAATGTGGATAATCCCCCCCTCCCTTACTTTCTTGAAAACATCCCTTTTTTCCTTCACCTTCGGAGACAAAGGAGACGGAAAGCTTGTAATAACTACCTCGCGGATCCGACCCGCTCATGTTGCCTTTGTTTTGCTTTATACTTCCCTCCATTTTTCGCATATATGTCTCTATGAGCTGGGTGGCCGCTCCTGCTGTAAGACCGAAGTTGGGAGTGAGAATTCTCGCCATCCTTACGCAACGTGTTAAGTTTTTTCGCATGCCCAGTTTTTTTACATTTTAAAATAATATCTAATATAATATTTACGATTTTACACATTTCCAGGGGGGTGCAATTGCCCCCCCCCTTGCCCCCCCCCCCCCCCCCCCCCCCTGCCGACGCCCATGGTTGTTACCTTTGAAGCACTCACATTTATCCAACCAGTCTAAAAGTTCATTTAAAAATTTTACACTCTTTCGGTTCTGGCTTTTATTTAAAGGTAATTGAAAATCATTTTTAGCTCTAGTTCCTTTGAATGGACTTTTTACATTCATAGTACACCACCATATGTAAAATATTTTCAAATATTCTGCTGTTTCCAGGTAATGTGGTATATTATGTTTTGGGCCTAATATTATCAAAATTTCAATGACATATTCATTAAAAATTTGCAAAACCAATTTGACATTTTGCCTTTCCAAATTCGATTGGAACAAGGCTTTTAATGAAAGCTTATAAGAATATTTCAGAAGGGATTTCACTTCTGCACTATAAAGAACTTTCAAACTTTGAAAGGACGCAGTCTGCATTTCACAGTCAGTTGTATGGATCACTTCCTCATCAAAAGTAAATTTCGGAAATGCCACGTCTTTGCCAGAACTCTTCTGGCACAACCAGTTATTTCTGACACATTTTAAAATATGCACGGCATCAAAGAGAAAAAATAAAGGCCTGCTATTATCTTTAGGGTGTGGATATACTATCGATACCTTTGGAGGTGAAGCAAATAAGGACAAAGCTTTTTTGTTGATTGCATTGTTATCTGTAATGATGCATATAACTTTGAAGCCAATATTTTCTAACCCCAGCACAACTTTCTTGGAAATATCTGCATTTATAGTCTTCGTTGGAAAAATATGGACAACATCTCTGAACTTGGAAAGAAGACTAGCCACCATAAAAACAGGCACTTTTTGCTGCTTGCATCCCATCAAATGCGGCTCCAACAACATTGCCACCTTTATAATCAAAATAAGGCTTTAAATGTATCTCATCTACTAACAGCACAACTGTTTTATCCTGAGAAGAAAGGCGGAAAAAATTTTTCTTTATGTACATCAAAAAATATTTATCCTTTTGCTCTAATGCTGGATTTAAATGACATGATGAACTTACAAGTCTTATTGTAGACTCATTAGGCATAATAATTAAACCAGACTCTCGAAGAAATCTGTACCCTTTGGGAGATAAACTGAAAAAAAGTGATGAAAACACCAAGGAATTGGCTGAATACCTTAAACCTGACAAAGTCATTGAATAAATTTGTTCACCTAAGAACTTCAACATTTGGCCGTATTTGAAGGACTCGTCTTTTTCTATAGATTTAATTATACATACAATAAGTTCAAGACCTTTTTTTGTAGTCATTTTTGATGAATTTTATCACCAGTGAAATCATACAATGACAAATGCTGTAAAATATCTTCAAAAATATTTACATTGTTCACTTTGAATGGTATTTTAAAATCACCGAAATTATACACTTCTACATCTGCTACATATGCATGTAAAGTGAGGTCAGACTTGATTACTACAGAACATGTAATTTTGGGTAGTGGATCTGCAACGACGTGACACGCAACAATATTGTCACTATTTTCTATAATTGTCCAATATTTTGTGTTAACAAAGCACATTTTACCTTTTAACTCCTTGAGATCAGAAAATGTTATTTTCTTATTATATGCTTCGTTGTCCGTTACACTTTGAGCCAAAGAAGTGACAATTGCAGACTCTTCAGCTAGAGTTCTTCTCGTATTAGGACTTGCTCTTGCGAAGGTTGATCCAGATAAATAGGAAGGACAATTTCGTAACTGTGAAGGAATTGAACCTTCGCAAAGGCGAGGAACTTTCAATTTCACTGATATAGTCTTTCCTGTTTTATCATCGAAGGCAGTTGTCTCTCTTCGGATATCTGATGGTTTAAAGTGAAGTTCACAAACCCGAAATGAAACCATAACATTCATAAAAATCCTAAATATTTGGTTTATATATAAAAATTAAAATATTTAAATTAAATAATTACTTTTTTCAATGAAATGAGTACGAAATTAAGCATACCATTCATAAAAATTCTGATTATTTGGATTAATTTTAAAAATAAATATGAATCTTAAATATTATTATTAAATTTATTCGTTAATATTAAACATAAATAGTATTTAATTTTCTCTCGAGGATATGAACATGAAATTAAATTTTAATAGACAAATACATACGAATATAATCGTAACACACAAGTAAGAATTAAATAAATTTCTAATATTTCTGGAAGATTTAATCCCGATTTTGAACCTTGACGAAAAACAAATTTAAAAACGCAAATATATAAAACTCGACATCGAATTATGTTTTTTCTCTTGGAGCAATAACGGGGACAAAAGAGCATCTCAAAATTGTAATGTCAACAATTTGGGATTTCTTTCTTCGTTTGAGACCGAAAGCCTATAATCGTGCAAAATTTCAATTTTGTAGCTCATCTGGAAGTGCCTCATGATTTCATAATTTTTAAACCTAATGCATAAGAATTTTTCATTCGAAATCGTAACATATTATTTACCGATTAAAAGTATAATTTTGCCTTAATTAATCCGTGAAATAACAGTAAATTCTAACTATTCTAAAGAGGTAAATATGTATATTCATATGTATTAAATTTCATCTGTGCAACAGCTTCACGTAGCATTTAATGGAGCAAAATATTTTTAATAACACATTATTACTGATTTCAGGAGCTGGAAAATCAGACGGCAGATTGGGAAAGAGGACAGTTAAGTGTCGCAGAGGTTAACATTCTTCCGCTTGATAACGGCAGAGTCCACCGCACATCCATCAGTCTCCCAAAATCTACCAACATCTGATCCAGACGAGGTCCTTCCTATTGACGAGAGACAACGTACGATGCAGCCTCTTTGGCGAAGGAAATAGGAATGGAATATACTCCACCACCACCAGCAAAAATAAAAATCTGATGTGGCCAACACGTGACTTTCTCCATATTTGGGGTATTAGTATTTAAATTATTATGAGTAGCATTATAAGGCAAAATTATTATTTTGTATCGTAAAAGAAGACACGTCGTTGCCGTAAATTACGTATATTTTGAATGTTTACAGAATTCACCGCTACATGGTGTTGGCGCTGTTTACTGGTATTAAGAAAAAGCGAAATATATCCGAAATGGATGGTTCTACGAAAATTAGTTTCAAACAAAACTTGGAAGAAATATTATTCTCTACAACTTTGCTCCTCACGAAGATTACCAATAACGATGTTTTTAAGGAGATATTTAACGGAAACCGAAAAACCGGTTATTTATAAATAACTCCTAAAAAATAACTCCAAAAAAAATGTTTCAAATGAAAGTTGTAGGAAATTACATTCTCTATAACTTTTGCATAGAATTGTATATACAATAATGATGTTCTAACGAGGAAATATCGCAAAAACCGAATCGGGTTTCGAATAAACCGCGACTTCCGGTTATCCGTTATTGTCCAAAAACTAATCAGTTCTTTGAGCTCATGTTAAAGTGTTACATATGAAGTTTGGTAACGATATGGCATGTACTTTTTGAGTTAGAGCTCCCACACTAACATACACACACACACACACACAGACATCATTCCGAAAATAGTCTAAACGTGTTCTAGGGACCTCAAAACATGTATTTCCGTTAAAATCTGGAAGTCGATTTTTTTCATGAATACAATACTTTCCCATTACTACGTATGGAGAAAGTAAAAATCATACCCACCGAGAAACAGCTGAACATATTGAATGGAAAAATCGTAGAAAATGAGGAAACGTGGCTTACGAAATTCGTACAGCGCGGTGATCTAGAAGGGGTGAAATTTCTATTATGTTTCCATGGTTTACACATAAATGCTGAGAACAAAAGTGGAGGTTATGCATGGATGAAAAAAATTAGGGGAACTATGGTTCTCTCCTGGGTTAAAGGAGCGTCAGCGGCTCACAATGATTTCGGCGAATACAGATACCAGATGCCAACTGATCCCGGGAAAAAGTGTAGGTAGAAAATGATAGCAAATTTTTAATGACAGAACTGCTTTTCTTGAGTAACAATAATAAACTTAAAACTCAGTTAAAAGGTACAGCTTTGATATTATAAAAAAAAAATTACGTCATCTCAGTGTTGAAGATGTATCAACAGCAATATAAATCCCGCATTTAAACCCTAAACGTTTCTTGGTCGTGTAGATACGCGTAAACTTTGTAGAATTCTTCGTCTTTTGCGAGTATAAACGTAGACGCGTGTTGCAGTAAATTTACTATCGAAAATTATAATTTTTAAAACTTGGTCAGAAATCTTGATGTGTGATGCGGTCTCTTTTTTTTAACGACATTTTGGGGAAAAAGGTGAGTGGGGCGTGCATTTACGATATTTCGTTGTATTTCACCGCCATAGAGATTGATCGCGATCACTAGGTATAGTTCATTTCGATAGTATCATTAGCAACTGACATCAATCGAATTATAGGAAACTTTAATTTATTGGGTCAAGTTCTCCGAGAATAACAGTTTCTTATTGGTTGAAATTAAAACATCTGTCACATGAAATGCTCAAGAAGAATAGCACGGACTCTAAACAGTATTTATATGTATTTTTATTATTACGTTTATTTCTGTTTTGTATATACAATAATGATGTTCTAACGAAGAAATATCGCAAAAACCGAATCGGGTTTTGAATAAACCGCGACTTCCGGTTATCCGTTATTGTCCAAAAACTAATCAGTTCTTTGAGCTCATGTTAAAGTGTTATATATGAAGTTTGGTATTAATATGGCAAGTACTTTTTGAGTTAGAGCTCCCACAATCACATCCACACACACACATCCACACATACACATCCACACACACATCCACACACACACACGACACACACACACACATCCACACACACATCCACACACACACACACATCCACACACACACACATCCACACACACACACATCCACACACACACACACATCCACACACACACACATCCACACACACACACATCCACACACACACATCCACACACACACACACACACATCCACACACACATCCACACACACACATCCACACACACACATCCACACACACACACATCCACACACACACACATCCACACACACACATCCACACACACACATCCACACACACATCCACACACACATCCACACACACACATCCACACACACACATCTACACACACACATCTACGCACACACATCCACACACATCCACACACAAATCCACACACCCACACACGTACACACACACACACAGACATCATTCCAAAAATAGTCTAAACGTGTTCTAGGGACCTCAAAACGTGTATTTCCGTTGAAATCTTGAAGTCGATTTTTTTCGTGACCACAATACTCCCATTACTACGTATGGAGAAAGTAAAAACGAATATCAATCGAAATATCTATTAAACTATCGGCTTTATGAAAAATTGTTTCAAACAAAACTTGTGGCAAATTGTATTCTCTACAACTTTTATAATAACAACTATTTATTAAAATTGAGTTTTAAAGGAGATTTTTAAAGAAAACAGAAAATCGACAAGAACAAACAGCCACTTTCTGTTGACCTCTATTGTCCAAAAACTAATCAACTCTTGCTACTATTACGAAAATATTATATTTGAAATTTGGTACTGAAATGACCAATACTTTTTCAGTTAGAGGGCCTACAATATTCCTATCACGTATAGGCACAGACATCATCGTGAAAATAGTCAAAACGTGTTCTATTGCCCTCTCTAAAAGCGAATTTTTCCGTTTAAATCTAGAATTTTGTTATTTTCATTAATACAATATTTTATATACTACGTAGTGTACGGAGAAAGTAAAAAATTAACCGCTTAAAGTTTGCTGCTCCGATCGAAGGGCTATATATCCCGGATACTGGTTCTATTTCCAAAAACACCCAAAAATAATAACGCTTTGTTATTTCCTCACTATAACTGCGGATTGGAGATTCTCCAGGTTGTCTCGCGGTCTCTGTTATCAGAAGCAACAATTCTTTCGAAGGAATCGGATTTCCTCTTCCGCATACAAGGCAGCCAACTTTAAGGAAACTTTTTTTTACTTTCCCCCACATACGTAGTATAAAGTATTGTGATCATGAAAAAAATCACCTTCGAGATTACAACGGAAACACACGTTTTGAGGTCCCTAGAACACGTTTAGACTATTTCCTCGATGTTGTCTGTGTGTATGTGATAGGAATTTTTCGAAAAACCGATAGTTTATTAGATATTTTGATCCATAGAACACGTTTAGACTATTTCGGAATGATGTCTGTGTGTGTGTGATTGTGGGCGCTCTAACTCACAAAGTACTTGTCATATTAATACCAAATTTCATATATAACACTTTAGCATGAGCACAAAGAACTGATTAGTTTTTGGACAATAACGGTTAACCGGAAGTCGAGGTTTATTCGAAACCAGATTCGGTTTTTGAGATATTTCTCCGTTAAAACATCATTATTGTATATACAATTCTATAAAAAGGTTATAGAGAATGTAATTTCCTACAACTTTCATTTAAAACAATTTTCCATAGCAGTTATTGTTTAGGAATTATTTATAAATAATCGGTTTTTCAGTTTGCGTCAAATATCTCCTTAAAAACGTTGTAATTGTTCATCTTTGTAAGGACCAAAGTTGTAGAGAATAATATTTCTTCCAAGTTTTGTTTGAAACAAATTTTCGTAGAACCATCCATTTCGGACATATTTAACTTATTCGTAATTTCCAGTATACAGCGCCTCCACCATGTAGCGGTGAATTCTGTAAGCATTCAAAATGTACGTAATTTACGGCAAATGGAACGACTGTATTCTTTTACGATACGAAATAATAATTTTTCCTCATAATGCTATTCATAATAATTTAAATATCTATACCTCAAATATGGAGAAAGTCATGCGTTGGCCACACATCAGATTTCTTTCTCTGTCTATAATCCTTACAGAGCGATGAATAAATTAACATTTGCTTGGTAATTATCTCAACAAACATTTACGGAGGCGGGCGCAAGAGTGTTATATCGCTCCTGTGCGCGGGTATATAAAAAATCTGATGTGGCCAACACATGACTTTCTCCATACTTGGGGTATAGATATTTAAATTATTATGAGTAGCATTATAAGGCAAAATTATTATTTCGTATCGTAAAAGAATACCATCGTCCTTGTTGCCATAATTACGTATATTTTGAATGTTTTCAGAATTCACCGCTACATGGTGTTGGCGCTGTAGGCTGGTATTAAGATAAAGCGAAATATATCCGAAATGGATGGTTCTACGAAAATTAGTTACAAACAAAACTTGGAAGAAATATTATTCTCTACAACTTTGGTCCTTACGAAGATTACCAATAACGATGTTTTTAAGGAGATATTTAACGGAAACCGAAAAACCGGTTATTTATAAATAACTCCTAAACAATAACTCCTAGAGAAAATTGTTTCAAATGAAAACTGTAGGAAATTACATTCTCTATAACTTTTGTATAGAATTGTATATACAATAATGATGTTTTAACGTAGAAATATCGCAAAAACCGAATCGGGTTTCGAATAAACCTCGACTTCCGGTTAACTGGTATTGTCCAAAAACTAATCAGTTCTTTGTGCTCATGTTAAAGTGTTATATATGAAGTTTGGTAACGATATGGCACGTACTTTTTGAGTTAGAGCGCCCACAATAACATACACACACAGACATCATTCCGAAAATAGTCTAAACGTGTTCTAGGGACCTCAAAACATGTATTTCCGTTGAAATCTCGAAGTCGATTTTTTTCATGAATACAATACTTTCCCATTACTACGTATGGAGAGAGTAAAAATCGGTACAACATACATTGTACAAACTTTCTCATATATGGGTACTAATGCGTCGTTTAGTTATCTTTAGAAAATGAAAATCGTATTAGCCTGTTTTCGGAAAATCCAAATTTTATTAAAGTTGCCCAAGAATAAAATAGCCTTATATTCATTCATTGAGAAAAATGAAATACGAAGTAATATTGAAGACGTAAACTCAAGTAACTGTTTGAGAGATCACGATGGGTTAGGTACCGTATCTGCCCGATTATAATCCGATGTTTTTTGTCAAAATCTACCATGAAAAAATCACCCGTCGGCATCACACATTATCATACAACTTAAAGTTAAAGTTCTAAAAAATCGGTACAACATACATTGTACAAACTTTCTCATATACGTATTAATGCGTCGTTTAGTTTTCTTTAGAAAATGAAAATCATATGAGCCTGTTTTTAGAAAATAAAAATTTTTGTTCAGGTTGCCCAAGAATAAACTAGCCTTATATTCATTCATTAAGAATAATGAAATACGTAGTATTATTGTAGATGTGTACTCAAATAGCTGTACGAAATTTGATCAGAATCGTTAGAGCCGTTTTTGAGAAAATCGGATAGTTGTTAAAAATGCGTAGAATAAACTACTCTTAATTATTGAGCAATGTGGACCATTTCTATGTATACTGCGCTCAGTATGATAAAATGCCTAAGTACGAGGTTTAATTCATTTTCGCTCTACCGTCTAGGCTCCAGAACCAGTAACAGGCAGACAGACGGCATTGCGAAAACCACTTTTTCAGATTCAGCGACACCTAAAACCTCCCTGCATCTTATACGCCGGTATTTTAATTTTCTACTTATAAAATAAGCTATAAATGTTAATATCTGTTCTATTTTTCATTAATAAAAGGCTTGCAAAATATATAATATAAAATATAATATCATCTTAAATGATATAAAATAAAATTGATTATAAAATATATAATAGCCATACTAATTAGATTAATTTTTAACGACTCTTTAGCGTCATTTTCTTTAAGTTTAATTATTTTTTGGGCGCGTTTCGCTTCCAGCGTGAGCGCCTATTGTCGTCGGTCTGTCCGTCTGTCTTTGTGCATGTTCGTTCTGTGGCTGCTACGGAACGGATTTCTGTGAAATTTGATGTTAAGGACTTACAATAAAATAAAAAGTAGCACAAATGTATCACGTACGCCAATCAGGGATACCACTTTACAGGTTACAAAAAATTAAACTTTCGTCATATCTCGTAAAGTATTAGTCATATCAAAATATTTTCCAAATAAAACTTGTAGAACTGGTAAAGAAGAGTATTTCTTTTCCTATACATTTTTATCGTAGGAGTAGCCGTTATCGATAAAAATCGAACAAAAATGTCTTAATTCGAGATGAACAGAAATTTTCTTGCATGGTAACTTTTGCGTCACGTGACAGGACCCAACATGGCTGGAATTCCAGTCATGTCGCGTTGAGCGTGTTTAATGGACGGATTAAGCATTTCGAGGAAGTGAGAGAGGAGGAGAGGTGAAGCAGATTACTTGAAATCACGAATAAGGAAGTTGTTGACTTTCTCAAAGCGTGAGTCACGACGATTTAGAAATAGGTCTTCCACTTTTCCTATTTCCGGCTTTTGGAAATATTTCCTCAACGATCGGGAATTTTGAACGGTATTTAGATGGGAATAATGAAAGAGAACCATCTAGGTTGCAGTTTATGGACCAGATAAAAAATCGGTACAACATACATTGTATAAACTTTCTCATATACGTACTAATGCGTCGTTTAGTTATCTTTAGAAAATGAAAATCGTATGAGCCTGTTTTTAGAAAATCCACTTTTTGTCCAAGTTGCCCAAGAATAAACTACCTTATATTCATTCATTGAGAAAAATGAAATACGTAGTATTATCGTAGATATATACTTAAATAACTGTACGAAATTTGATCAAAATCGTTACAGCCGTTTTTGAGAAAATCAAATTGTCGTTAAAGTTGCCTTATATTCATTTTTTGAGAAATATGATCTATACAGTATTATTGAAGACGTAAACTCAAGTAACTGTACGAAATTTGATCAAAATCGTTTGGAGCCGTTTTTGAGAAAATCGGATTGTTGTTAAAAATGCATAGAATAAACTAATCTTAATTATTGATCAATGTCAACCATTTCTACGTATACTCTGCTCAGTATGATAAAATGCCTAAGTACGAGATTTCATTCATTTTCGCTCTACCGTCTAGGCTCCAGAGCCAGTAACAGACAGACGGCATTGCTAAAACCACTTTTTGGGATTCAGCGACACCTAAAACGTATATTACCGTAAAAATCTCGAGGTCGAATTTTTTCGCGAAAACAATACTTTCTCGATACTTCGTATGAGAAAGTAAAAACAATGAATATGATTACTCTCGCTCGACGTCAGAGTCCTCAGGAATAATTATCAGCGATTACACTAACAATAAGAGAATAATTTTAAAACAATTTCAATAAACTTTATTAAAACAAGTAAGGAAAGTGTACAACGTATCACAAGTGGGCGCGTTTCGTGCAGTGGAGTATTAGAAAGAAATTATAAACCTGTACGTAAGGGAAATTTTGTCTTAGTTCTTTTCTACGTCATAAATAATCCATTTTCTTCCTATTTTGAAAATAGTGCATGCACACGTAAGGAAATTAAACGTTTGTTTGTGAGATTGTTTATGTTAACAACAATGAGGAAGTAACCATGAAAGAAAATTTCCGAGTTCAACTCGAAATAAGACATTTTCGTTTGGTTTTCTTGATAACGGCTACTCCTATGATAAAAATGTATAGAAAAAGAAATACTGAAACTTATTAGTTCTAGAAGTTTTATTTGAAAAATATTTTGATATGACTAATACTTTACGAGATATGACGGAAAGTTCATTGTTTGTCTCTAGTCAAGTGGTAACCCTGATTGGCTTACGTGATTAATTTTTGCGATTTTCTTATTATCTTTTATAATCAAATTTCATGAAAATCCGTTCAGTAGAAGCCGAGAACGAACAGGCGGACGGACGGACTGACAGACCGACGATTATAGGCGCTCACGCTGGAAGCGAAACGCGCCTAAAAAACAGTAAACTACTTTGTTAGCTGTTTCTATAGACAAGAAAATATCTCTGAGTTAATATCAACCTTGGAGGCGTACGCACTGATAACAACGATTAGAAATTTTTATCAAAGCAGCGGAAACAATGGTGTTACTTAGCGATGTATTTAATGTAAAATTTAGAAGAATAGTCAAAATATCAGTTAAAAGTATTATTAAAAAATGTGTCAAACAAAACTTGTAGCAAATTCTATTCTCTACAACTTTTATAATAACAACTATTTGTTAATATTGAGTTTTAAAGGAGATTTTTAAAGAAAACAGAAAATCGACAAGAACAAACAGCCACTTCCTGTTGACCTCTATTGTCCAAAAACTAATCAACTCTTGCCCCTGTTATGAAAATATTAGAAATTTGGTACTGAAATGACCAATACTTTTTCAGTTAGAGTGACTACAATATTCATATCACATACATAGACACAGACATCATCGAGAAAATAGTCAAAACGTGATCTATTGACCTCTCTAAACGTTTATTTCCGTTGTAATTTCGAATTCGTTTTTTTTCACGAATACAATACTTTCTCTTCACTATTTATACGGAGAAAGTAATAATATCAAAATTATATTCATGTTTTCACTTCGTTTTGCTGTGCAATCGATTAAATTACAATAACAAGTAATAATGATAATAATTCAGGGTGTACGTGATCTATTACGCAATTTATTAATATGCAAATGAATATTTTTGGAAAAAAAGAAAAAATTAAAATTCTATAACAATATGGAAGAAATGTTTTTGAAAAATCGGTTTGTGGCACGGGTTCCCTTGATAAGATTCCAATTGAGATTCTGGCCAAATGGTTATATCGTAGATAGAAATTTAATGATTTCTCAAATGATTATCAATTGAATTACTTTTTCATACAATTATATTACTAAATTTTAAGTTTATAAATTCAAAATAATAAATATGAACAAATAAATTACGCATTTTCACATATCGTCAACAAAGAAAGCTCAAATTGTCATTTACTTATGAAAATAGGGAATTTAATTGTGAAATTGATTATTTGTATTAATCGAGTTACAGAGATTAGCGAGCACACTGGTTTTTATCTGCGATGTTATGAGATATCTGTGATTTTCACATCAACCGCCGTATTCTTCCAAATATTCACCTTATTCTTGGAATGTTACCTAGCGTACTCAATATTGCCATAAATAAACATCCTGAAGCTTCGTAATGGGTGAAAGAGTCGCGTTATATTTTTCCAACATCTCTAGGTATTCGCTCGTGAAATCCACGAGCAGATGAATAAGCATAATTTCTTGGAAACGCGGAAGTGATGGAACAAATCTGTCCTGTTGACCAACCTGTGAGAGAGGGCGCGGTGCACCCTGGGAGAAGAGGCGTAAGTTGGCTCTTGCATGTTAGTCTTTTCACCCTTGGCAACGAATGTCGTAGAAGTGGTCAGTTATTCCTTTGGTTTCTTGTAGTTCCGTTTCGTTTTGAGGACGGAAGGTTAGCGGCGTTTTCCGGGTGGGAGCAGAAGAACTTCGTTCGAGGCGAACGCTTATTCCGGAGTCATCAAAATTTTCCCACCATTAAAATGGTTTCCCCAGGAATGACCCTCGTCAAGTACCTGATTTTCGCCTTTAATTTGCTCTTCGCAGTAAGTAACCACCTATATTTTAGACGTGCCGTTCTTCAGCTGTTATTATTATGGCCATATGTCGCGTATTACCCACCAAACATGGCATGTTTGACAGGAATGTGTGTTGTTATTTATTTTTCCCGAGTGTACGTCATTTGTTGTCATGGAGTTGTCTTTCAAATAACCCGTTACGCGACAAGTTTGAGATTTTAAAGCTTGGAGCGTATAAATTTCTCGAAACAGCGTGTTGTCAAGGACGATGGAGGCTCGTTGCGATGTTGTTGCTGGCTTATTTTCTGATATTTTTCGGATGAAGACTTGTTATCGTTGTAGTCAAGACGTGGGACACCGTTTATTTTTTATTGTGAAACGACCTTCGCCCTTCTTCAAAGTTATTCGATTGGTTACCTTTAATATTTTAGGTAACTATTGGATACCAATGTTTGGCACGTATCATATTCAGTAGTTTTGATATGTGTTAATTGCGAAAAAATGTTCTTATTCCTGTGTATGTGTAAATTTCGTAAAGCATTTCCTTGTTGAAGCAACCAATGGCCAATAAGCTCTTCGTAAATTCCATTTTTGTCGATGTCATTTTCTTCCTTATAGTCAGAAAAATGATTCCGAATTCCTTCAAGCTTAATACAATATCTACTGTTAAAACAAACGCAGTGGTAGTTTATAAAAAAAGTTTTTACTGAGCTAAACCAATTTTGTTTGTGATGTTAATTTCTGAAAGAAGTAACTCAACCATTGTTAACGAGGCAACATTTGGGTATAAAAGGCCATGTTTTGTGATCATTCGATAAGAATTTAATTTTTTAATCACAAAGGTGGAGCTAAGTAAAAAATGTAGGCAAAATCCTTTCTGCCGGACCTATGTTTGAAGCGTAGACATAAGTTTTTTATTTACATTAACTCAGAATTTACGTAAAATTCGTCAAAAAATTGCGTCATTATAACCAAGATGAATTAGCATGTGTAAAGGAAGTCGTAATTTTGCTCGAAAATATAGTATTTTATGTATACAATTTTGGTTTACTGTGTCGTTAAAATTCGTCAATAAAACTATTTATTATTATTGCGCAAAAGTTTTAAAATAACAGGTTAATGCTGAAAAATTTGAAAGAATTATTCCTTTGTTTTCGTACAACATGGTTCGCATAGTTACCAAAAACAATATAGTAAAAGAAGTTAGTAATTAAACTTTGATTTTCCCGTTATTCAGCAGTTTGAAATAAATGATTTCTGATTTAATTCAGTTATAATTGTAAGTAAAGTAATTATACATTCTATTAAACCCTTTGTAATCATAATTTTAATGTATTCTCCGAAATTATTTGTTTATATAACGACCCTATTTAATTATTATTTGTGTAAATAACGACCGAGCTTAATTGTTATAACGTGCACTATGCGTTGACGTTCGATTTAAATATCGGTAAGTCTAATATTTCATTTTGATTTCTAATCAAAGTAGGAATATTTTATTGGTGAATCGTTTGTATTTATCATTTAAATTTATTGTCCGTATTATTTGGTTAGGTAAAAAACCGAGTTTATTGACTCTTATCTAATACATTTACTTATAAATTATGCAGACAAGAAGTGCTAAATTCTTTATAAATATTACTAGCGGAAGTGCCTGTTGAATTTCAACCGATTTAGCGAATCCAAAACTTCGACTGCATAACATGCTAAAATCGAAAAAATAAAATAGTGCACCATTATAAACGTCGAATAAAGCAATGATGAAGAAACCCGGTTTGCAATTACAGTACCTATTTTAATGAAAGAAGAAAATCTTGCACTGTGAAAAATAGAAAATTTCATGTACACGTATGGGAAAATAATTATTGAATTAAGGACCTCCTCCCTCCATATTTCTTTATCGCCATATAACCTACTAGTAGACGATGCTTGCATTCTGCAACCATTTCAGCCTGTTTTAAATAATTGGGTAAAAACAACCCCTAAAAATTAGAATTTTAACAACTTCGAATTTTCCCAATTACTTGTGACTAAAAACCTATAATGATGTCAAATTTGAAGCACCTAGGCCATCTGGAAGTGCGTCATAATTTTTTGCCCTATTATGGGGCAATAATGGGTCAAAACTGTCCCTAAAAATGCAATAATAAGAATTTTAAATTGTATGCATTGTTTGTTGTAAATGCCACTCATTTCTGCCAAATTTTAATGATGTAGCACCTTTAGAAATTTATTTATATTGATTTAGTTTAAATTTTATGAATTTTTAACGGCCATAATAATAAACATTATTATGGTACTTACGTATTATCTCCAGGACCTTACTTTGGTATTATCTTACTTACGTTTTACAGAATAACAATGTATTGTTAGATTTATGATATTTTATTTTCAAAACAACATTAAGAGAAACTTCGACATTTACAAACCCAATCACCGGACAACGGGGAGGGATACTTTGGTTCCAGGCGAGGCGAAGGGTGCGGTAGCACCCGGAGACGACTACCCATTAAAACAAAGCGAGCCGAAGGCTCGTCAATATATCCTTCCATTTTTTTTTCAGAGAGGATATAACATTGAAAGGATATGTTGACGAGCTGTCGGCTCGCTTTGTTTTAATGGGCAGTCGTCTCCGGGTGCTACCGCACCCTTCGCCTTGCCCGGAACCAAAGTATCCCTCCCCGTTGTCCGGTGATTGGGTTTGTAAATGTCAAGACCAGCCAGTCAGTTTCTGTTAATGTTGTTTTGAAAATAAAATATTGTAAATCTAACAATACATTGTTATTCTGTAATACGTAAGTACCATAATAATGTTTATTATTATGGCCGTTAAAAATTCATAAAATTTAAACTAAATCAATATAAATGCATTTCTAAAGGTGCTACATCATTAAAATTTGGCAGAAATGAGTGGCATTTATAACAAACAATGCATAAAATTTAAAATTCTTAATATTGCATTTTTAGGGACAGTTTCTTGTCTGGTGATTGGGTTTGTAAATGTTGAGACAGGCCAGTCGGTTTCTGTTAATGTTGTACATAAGTACGGCATGGGGATAATACATAAGTACCAGGTCCTGCGAAGGGTCCTGGAGATAATACGTAAGTGCCATTATTATTTATAATGATGCTTGGGTATGATGACAATAAATTTCCAGTCCCTTGAATGATGTTATAACCAAGTTCTACTCTTTATTTATTTAAAACTGTAAAAACGGCATTATTTACTCGAAATTTAATGAAATGCATTTGATAATCAAAATATTACGACGAGGGTGCCTTTTGGGACCCAAAGAAACGTTTTATTTAGCCCAAGATACCATTTTTGTTCGTTTCAAAGAAATAACATGTAAAAAGTGCATTTCTTCGTTGAAATCAACACTTGATAAGCAAATGCTCGGTGACTTTTGGTATGTTTGTGTAAGGAGAAACATTACAAAATTTGTAGTACCGCTATTTCCAGAGATCGCCATAACCCAGCCATTATTTTAAATCCTGAGTGTGCGACAATAGTGTCATAACAGTTATGTTTTGCGTGAAAGTTATAACGCGTGCCTTAAATGGAACCTATCCCTCAGCCCCGGTTTGCAAGCTAAATGGGCTTGCAAGCTTTGTTAGAACAATTACGGGTATTAATAAAACAAACAAAGAAAATAACTTGTCAAAAAAAATTTGGTTCTTTTCCTTTATATCTAAAGTGACCAGATTTTCTAGATGTCAAATCAGTACATTTTTTATTTTTTATATTCATGAAAGAAAACTACCAGATTTTCTAGATGTAAAATCAGTACATTTTTTTATATTTCTTATATTCATGAAAGAAAACTACATTTCAATATAATACTTTATATATTGAAATTTTATACAGTATACATAAGTATATAACATTATTATTATATATATTGGATACTCTTGCTGAAGTCGATCAGAAAATTTGTTTTTTCTTCTATTTATGGCAGGGTCTTTAAATATAATTAAATAATAATATTAATAATCTATTCTGAGAATAATGTTACATTACTAAACAGCATTAAAATATTATACTACTCACATGACATAAACAACCATAACTATTATTGTCTGGACGACATTACTTTGGAATTGAGACTTATAGTTGTAGAGAAGGGGTGGGGGTTTGGAAGGAAAGAATGAAAAACTCCCCTCCCTCACAGCCAATCATAGGTGGAGGGGAGGTAATGTTTGCTAGGGGGAACTACACGGCGTTGCCGTTCCTCGAAAACTGCTCGTAAGGCGAAAACTCGTAAGGCAAAAATAAATTTCCCAATACATCCCATGTTATAAATTTTATAAACAATAGTTAAATCGTTAAAGTTGGGATGCCGTGACGTTATGCGCATTCGAGAAGAATCGGGAACTGGCAAAAGCCGAGAATATGTGCTGGGAAAAACGATCGGTTTTGTGGCGACCAAATCAAAACGCCACACCAACCTCTTAACTAAATGCTATATTTTACAGACAAATTATAACAACGCAAGAAAACAAATGGTCTTGAGATGCACACATGTCTCGTAGTTTAAATTAAATGAATAACATAGCCTATATTATAATTAAGCAAACATGACATAACGAAAGGCAAGCAGACTTGAGACGTAAAACTTGTCTGGTAACATAAAACACTTCATGGGTATTGTCTGTAGTTACAAGGTGTCTGCAGGAACAGTTCAGCACACACGATTTGTGAGGAAAATCTTCTCGTCTCTCGTAGTGTTACCTTATCACTCTCCGTCAAACGGCAATCGTGTCGTGTAGCCCGTCGACCGTTCAGCTGTCCGTCTCTTGGAGTATCTGCCTCTTGTTCTGCCGAAAGCCGTGGTCATGTGATGGCAGCGGATGAGGAGAGGATCGGCGGGTTGTTTGAACGGGCGACTCCTTGACTTCATATTGGTGAATTTCGTGAGTACATTATATAACCATGGGAAGAAGGAGGAAATAGGGGTAATATTCGCCCTATATAAAGCACGTTGCTATAGGGCTGAGCCATTGGTGAGAAGAGCCACAGCGTTTCTGTTCGGCGATTACGAAAGACGGCGATAATGAAGGAAGGCAATGTTTGATGGCAGGCGTTATTCGTTGTGTTATTTCGACAAGTGCTTTGTTTAGTGCGTAGGTGAGGAGAAAATCGCTGCAGTTTGTAAGAGGAAGGAGATTGTATAAGCGAAAATTGAAAAACGGGTATTAATTTGTGCGTCTCGTATAGTTGAAAACTTGTAAACGGATTGCTCGCATACCGAGGGATTACTGTACTAGTAACGCCATCTATTGAGTGGCAGTTTAACTAAAAATCAAGGATGCTGATAAGTTACGTCGTGTATCTATGGATGCGTGTAACTCGGACTGGTGTAAGTCGGGGACTCGCTGTAGTTTACGTGTAGTAATTTTCGTCCCGACCTACCACGCGAAGTTTAGTTTCAGTTTAGACATAGTTATTTCTGCTCTAATTGTTTGAATTTGTGCTGATTTCACGTTTTTCTGTTAATCTTTTATTTAAATTTAATAATTTTATTGATTTATTTATAAATTCATCGCTTGACATGATATCTAAAAGGAGATGTAATAGTGATAATGCAAGTGAATCAAATAAAAGTGTCGTTCAACTATTAGCACTTATGTGAAACAGAAGGAGGAAATTCTAGAACATGTGATAAATTCACGTAATTTGATGGCTGGTTTGACAGATTTAAGAGAAGGGCAGGTTTGCATAACCTTAAATTAACTGGCGAGGCTGCAAGTTATTTTGTGCTTTTCAATAACTTTTATATTAATTTCGCTGCGATATATAGTTGTATGTATAGATGTATGCAGGGATGTGCTGCTGACGGCCTGGTCCTGCTCTCGTGAGTCGTTTGTAACAAACGACTCGTGCGAGCCGAGGTGCAGGATGTATCCCCCGATTATAACATGCAAGTCTATGGAAAAATGTGACGTTCGACATTCGAGATTCGACCATGTTTTCAGGAAGCATCTCTGTCAAATCTCGGGAGTCGCCTGTGTTCCCTAAGTACCAATTGTTGTAAAACCCTGAGCCTGGAGAAAGATTGCTTCATCTTAAATCTCCGGGTCAAAATGACCCAGTTGGTGACCCTTTCCTTTCTTACCGTCATTCTATTGACCTTGAGAGTTAATTGAAGTTTAATATTTTGTGTTTTCCAGCTGTCCGGCTTTGCGCTGATTGTCGTCGGAGCCCTGATTCAGGCCAAGTACAGTAGCTATGACCAATTCATGGACACGAGGCTGTTCACGGCACCCAAAATACTGATAACGGTGGGCGTAATAGTGTTTGTCGTAGCGTCCTTTGGATGTTTCGGCGCCATTTTGGAGAACCACTGCATGATTGTTACGGTGAGTATGTCTGGAAGATTCGTTAAGCTTTTTGGCACGTTAAAAAATGTGGGTATAGTTTCGCTTTGGTGTTTGTCTGTCACATGTTTAAATTGAAAATGTGATGAAACCGTAAAAGATAGAAAGCATAGTTGCCAGTTGAGCAGCTTTTTACTTCCTTTAGTGACCTTTTTAAATGTTTGGCGACATGTCACTGACATTTCAATTTTATACAAATATAGCGACAAAGCTAAATATTGATTTATGTAAGCAGAAATACATGCAACATAAACCAAGCAAGTTATTTTGATGATAGCTTTATTAAAATCTATACAGGTTTTAATAAATCTTAAAATATTTCTTCAGTAACTTCCCCCGTTATGATATTTTAAAGACATCTTAAACTAATATTTAAAGAGCTAATAATTTACGTTGAAGGATGCATCATAAAATGCAGCTAAATTACAGAAAACATGATTTCTATAAATATTAAAGAAGGTATTCTTCTCAATGTAGAAATTAGACGTTGATTTTTATTAGAACCTTAAATATAGATGTAGATTTTGATGATTATTGAATGCCCACCTTATAAATGAAGCTTACTTTGTTGTTTCGAATTTTTTGAATATAGGGTTAGCAAGATTACTGTCGCTAATTGTGACTCACAATGTGTTGCAAGGTATAGAGTGTTTTTTCATAAGTGGCTGAGCGCCTTTTATGCGTGTATGTCGGAGCATTTGAAGGCGGTACATTGAGCCATAAGCTACCTCTCAATGATTTACATTTATAAGTTAATCCAAAAATTTAATTCCCCTTATTGAAAACGAGGATGTATGAAGTTTTTATAGATTGATTTACCATATCACAATGATATTGACATTGTAACACAACTTCTCCGCCATTACATGATAAGTGACATACATCAAATTCTAAGAACGAATGCTTGCTAAGCACAGGTATATAAAACAAGTTAGGAAAGTGTACAACGTATCACAAATGGGCGCGTTTTGTGCAATGGAGTATTAGAAAGAATTTATATACCTGTACGTAAGGGAAATTGCATTTTAAAGTTCTTTTCTTCATCATAAATAATCCATTTTCTTCCTGTTTAATAATATTACATGCACACGTAAGTAAATTAAACGTTTGTTTGGGAGATTGTTTATGTTAGCAACAGTGAAGTAACCATGCAAGAAATTTTCTAAGTTCAGCTCGATATAAGACTTTCTTGTTTGATTTTCTCGATAACGGCTACTCCTACTATAAAAATGTATAGGAAAGGAAATATTTCATTTTTCGTGCTAGTTTTTCTCCAATTTTTCGGAAAATAATTATTCACCGCAATTTTTATTTTTTTCACGCAGGATAATTGTTTTTAATCACTAGACCGCTATTTTCCCCTATTTTCAGAAAATATTTATACAGTGTCAATTACAAAATAAGCTCATTGACGATATATGGCAGTAAAGTAAGAAAAAAGCAACTTCTAAAAAAAAATTTGCTGACTCTGAGAAAAATGAAAATATCCAAAGACGTAAAAATTTAAGGAAGCCAAAGCTGGAACGGTTGGATGCAGTATTATACGAGTGATTTAAGGTGAACTGTTTTTAAGGTTTCCCCATCATTAATTGAAAAGGCAAAATACTTTTATCAGCAAATGGAGTAAGCTTGCTAATTACCCGGCCATCTTCCCCATTGCAATTTCTGATCTTCTTTTATTTGCTAAGCTTGCTTCAAAAAATTTATTTATCAAACTATCCCATGCAAATTCGGGCAAGATAGACAAAAGGAAATCAAGAAATTGTTCCCCTTTATACTATTTCAAATCCTAGCAATAAACAACAAAAGGAGATCGGAAATCGCTTCAGGGATGTGGGGAGGGTAATTTGCAAGCTGTTCCAACGAATGAATTAAAAAAATCTGATGTGGCCAACACACGACTTTCTCCATATTTGGGGTGTAGATATTTAAATTATTATGAACAGCATTATGAGGCAAAATTATCATTTCGTATTGTAAAAGAATACAGTCGTCCTTATTGCCGTAAATTAGGTATATTTTGAATGTGTTTACGGAATTCACCGCTACATGGTGGTGGTGCCGTATACTGAAAATTTAAGAATAAGTTAAATATCTCCGAAATGGATGGTTCTACGAAAATTTGTTTCAAACGAAACTTGAAAGAAATATTATTCTCTACAACTTTGGTCCTCTCGAAGATTACCGATAACGACGTTTTTAAGGAAATATTTGACGGAAACCGAAAACACCGATTATTTATAAATAATTCCTAAACAATAACTGCTGTGGAAAATTGTTTCAATTGAACAACAATAAATGATGGAAAGGTAGGCTAAAGGTGGTTTTGAACCAATACAATGTGGCATTTAAATCTGCCGTAGCCGTACAGTTTATCGCATATTGCCTGCCCACTGATGTCGCACTCTGGCCACTAGCATGTTTGTTTCGCAACTCAGTTTTCTCACTTAAGCTTCACTTTTATCCATAATATCACAAATATCCTTCTCCATCTTCTGAGAATATTTCTTCACATATGAAATATTTACTGCAATGGATAGGAGGATTTTATTGCTCCAGTTGCCTAGAAGTATCTTATTACAGTTAGAGGAAAGTGGTCCTGCTGGTTAAATTTCACAAGGGGACGCGAAAAAGGCATTAGAGGTCACATCCCCGCTTCCACTACCGCAGGGGCTGGCATAGGCATCCCCGCATTACACATGCAGGGTTTTCGTACGAAGCGTATTTTTTCTCTGCAAAAGGAAGAAAACAGCATCTATGGGCTCTAACCTGTACTAGATGGACACAGCTAGATACCGGAGAAGCTTCATGACGGACTATTTCACCATACCCATAGTGGATGGTCCGCAAAACAGTGTGACGGATATATACGGCATATGCACACGGATTACGACAGGCCAGGAGGAATATATACGGCATGCCCACTCAACTGGTTTAAGTTAACGTTTTCTTTTTGCTTCTGCTTTCTGTATTATCACTTGCTTTCCTCTTGGTAGACATTTTCTGAAAACGGGGTCACAGCGTGAGAAAAAAACCTCGCGGATGGGGAAATTCATTTGTTTAGTGCTTCTTCTCTTCACTTCAAAGATGACAGCATTAGTCCAAAACCACGAAACTGCAAAGCAAGCGAATTTGGGGGTTTTACTGTATATAGAGAACGTATTGTTTTCATAAAAAAATTCAAGTGCGAGATTTCAATGGAAATACACGTTTTGAGGTCCCCTGAACACGTTTTGACCGTTTTCTCGATGATGTCTGTGTGTGTGTCTGTATGTGTGTGTGCTCTAACTAAATGAGAATTATTTAACCCCAGATTACTGGACTGCCCCGGGAGAGACAAATACTAGACCGTCGTAAATTTTACGATGCCAAAAAAAACACTTTTTTATATCTGTTTTACATTTATTTTGTTTCAAAATCTATTAGGTGCTTTAACGCAATATTCAAATCATAATAATATAATAGAATGTATTTAAAAAATTATTCATTACGGTCAGTGCAGCAATTTGCACAGTGTTCACCACAAATGGCTCTATGAGAGTGAGTACAATATAATTGTGTCATCCGCCTCTTCTTGGAGGGACGCAATGAACGTATTGTTCTTCTTGGCTCTTGGTGGATCTGTCTTTCAGATTGATTACCTATATCGAGAATATTGCTGATAGCTTGATGGATTGAGCGTCGCAAACTTGGACATTTTGATTGTTCCTCCAACCATGATTTCATGAGTTCAGAGCTCAATTGTTTCATGTATTCCTTTCTGGGCAGAGGTTTTCTTTTTAATCTATTATTATTGTGAAAATAATAATAAAATATAAATACCAAAATATAATATACCAATGCATATTTGGTTACGAAAATAAAAAGGTGAATCTGGTATTAACACAAAATAAACATAACATAGTTGGCCATCAATTACAACTAAAAATAATTATAATTATATAAAAATATAAAATAAAATATATGGCGTAAGCTCGCCTTTATATTACACAGCTACTAGACCGTCGTAAATTTTACGAGTAGGCTCCTTATATCTCCGAGAAAACGTAGCTTACAGAAATAAAACATCCACTCTCGAACGAGCCTATACACTCACTGCAGCTATTGTGTTCCACGCTGCTCTAACGCCGTATCAAATCACAAAGGTAAACATGTCGCCAGACTCCAGTCGTAAAATTTACGACGGTCTAGTAGTCCAGGGTTAAAAAGCTCTTAACTTTAGATTCTAGACAAATCTCGCACCTCCCATTTTGAGGACCACTGCCCTGACTTGTTTTTCTTTGTTTTTGCTCAAAGTTTTCAGTGTTCTTGACGTTGATCTTCATTCTGGAGCTGGTGGCAGGGATCGCCGGTTACGTTCTTCACAAAGATGTGCTGGACGTGATTCACGATAAGATGGACCAAGGATTGAGAATGTACCAGAAGGACGAGAACGTGAGGAAGGCGTGGGATATCATTCAAGTTGATGTAAGTTTGTAGTCTTAAGTTATTTTTGTTTCTTAGCGTCCGTCCGTCCGCATGTTCGTTCTTGGATTCAAGCCGAACGGATTTTCATGAAATTTGACGTTAAAGACTTACAGTCAAAGATAAAAGAAAATCGCATAAATGAATCACGTAAGTCAATCAGGGGTACCACTTTACTGACGACAAAAAATGAACTTTCCATCATATCTCGTAAAGTATTGCTCATATCAAAATACTTTTCAAATAAACCTTTTAGAACTAGTAGAGTATTTGTTTTCTTGTACATTTTTATCGTAGTAGTGGTCATTATCAAGAAAATCAAACTAGAATGTCTTAATTTGAGTTGAACTTAGAAATTTTCTTGCATGGTTACTTCTTCCAGGCTCACGACACTCAACATTAAGAATGAGGCAAGAGTAAACACTCCTCCGTCGCCTCGGTGCCTTTCGGGGTACTTTTCATTGGTCCTATGTTACTAGTCAACAACTACATAAACAGTCCCTCCCCTTTCTCCCCTCCCCCTCTTTCCCCTCCCTTCCCGTCATGCGGACCGCTTTTTGTAGGTACCGGCAATTTTCCGTAAACCAAATGTAGTTTAATTTTTCCATAAATTTGACGCCATGATCCTCCATTTTTTTTGTTCTGAGAATAATTTACCCCATCAAATGTTTGAGCAGGAATTATTCAAAGAAAATTAAGGAATTCTAGCGTCAAATTTATGAAAAAATGAAATCATTTGGGTTACCTAAAAACTTCCTGCATCTTTATAAGGATGTGGGGAATTGGTAAACACTTCTGAAGGAAAAGAACGTTTATTCCTTTACAGATTTAGTGACAATAAATTAAGGCAAATTTACAAAAAATAATTATAATAACATTCACAATAATAATAATTGTATTTATTAGTCTTTCGATCTGTATAAACAGATGTAAGACAAGTCAAGGTTGACATAGTATTAACATGAATGGATATATCATAAGAGCTTCTCTATTAGCACATCATAAGCAGAAACAATAAATGCTAAACATTACTGGTATTATAAAAGTGCATACATTCAAAGGCAGGGTCGGACTTTTAGCGTCTACAGCCGCTGCCGCCATATAGAACAATAAATGATTGGTCCATGGAGAGTAGGTTAGGATCCCCGACCAGCTTTACCCAAACATCAAATGGCCGATTTGAGTCGGAAGTGAGATGAGGGAACCTGGATCATTTATAAAATATAAAGACTTATGTTATGGGTTATTGTCTTCATAAAATTTAAACGTATTAGCAATACCCATTTTTATAGCACTCTCTATCAAATTCTTTTTTTAAATGTCTACATACTTGAATCTGTCTCTTCAATATATTCTGAATATTAAACTCCATTAGCTGACATACAACTCCAACCCATTACAGAACCACCCCCGTACTTCACTGTGGCATGCAAATTTCAAACATTTCACTCAATATTTCATTTACTCCATACTATAACCATCACATTGGATCTAAAAATGTTGAACTTTTGTTTGTAAAGATTATGTCAGACAACAATGGAAATGGACAATGTAAACGAATACTTTTGTGGCAATGAAATCGTTAAAATTCATTAAATTTAGACGTAATTTATCAGAAACACACGATTATTGCAGTTCTTTCCCATATTTATTGCATACTTTGAGTTTTACTGTCATACATTGTTGTAAATTGTATAGAACATGAATATACATTGTATACTGTAACGATTATGTTGGACAACATTCAAACAACGTATACAAATACTTTTGAGACAATGAAATCGTTTAATTAATTAAATTTGGACGTAATTTATCAGAAACACACGATTATTGGTGTTCTTTCCGATATTAGGCTTGCTAGATGAAAATTTCGAAAAAATACGTACATTTTTCGTAAAAAGTATTAATTTTGCTAAAAGAATGTTTGATATTTGTCAACAAACTTACCTAACTCGAGTAACCAGCCTTTCGCGGCAGTTGGGGACACAGCACTTCGTGCCAACCATACTTTCACTTCTAATTTAAAAATAAAACAGCTTCAGCAAAACACTTTTTAATACGTTAGACCTTCTCGAACGAGTAAAACTGCTTCCTCTGCTTCAGCCGGCTTCAACTGATTTGAATCAACAAAGCCGCAATGTCAACGAACCACGGGACATGACGTCAAAGTACCCCCATTGGCTCAGTATCTTTTGTGGTACTTTTCATTGGCTCCTCAGACGGTCCCCGCTCTGCTGTATAAGAGCCAGGACCCTGACTTCTTCATTGTTGCTACCATAAACAGCCTCACAAGCAAACATTTAATTTTCTTCCATGTGCATGCAATATTATTAAATAGGAAGGAAATGGATTATTTATGATGAGGAAAAGAACTTTAAAATGCAATTTCCCTTACATACAGATATATCATTTCTTTCAAATACTCAATTGCCTAAAACATGTCCATTTGTGATACGTTGTACACTTTCCTAACTTGTTTTCTGTATAGATGGAACAAATTATGACTAAAATGATTCACTTTGGAAATGAGAATTATAACTAACTAGCTGGAGTGCCCGTTAAATTTCAGCGGATTTAGTGAAACTAAAACTTCGACCCTGTAACATGTAACCATCGCAAGAATAAAATAGTACACAGTTATAACCGTGGAATAAAGCAACAAGTTAGGAAAGCGTACAACGTATCACAAATGGGGCGCGTTTCGTGCAATGGAGTATTAGAAAGCAATTATACACCTGTACGTAAGGGAAATAGCGTTTTAAAGTCCTTTTCTTCATCATAAATAATCCATTTTCTTCCTATGTAATAGTATTACATGCACACGTAAGGAAATTAAACGTTTGTTTGGGAGATTGTTTATGTTAGCAACAATGAAGTAACCATGCAAGAAATTTTCCAAGTTCAACTCGATTTAAGACTTTCTTGTTTGATTTTCTCGATAACGGCTACTCCTACGATGAAAATATATAGAAAAGGAAATACTCTACTTTATCAGTTCTACAACTTTTATTTGAAAAATATTTTGATATGAACAATAGTTTACGAGATATGACGAAAATTTAATTTTTTGTCTCTAGTAAAGTGGTACCCCTGATTGGCGTACGTGATTCATTTTTGCGATTTTCTTATTATATTTGATTGAAAGTCCTTAATATCAAATTTCATGAAAATCCGTTCGGTAGAAGCCGAGAACGAACATGCGGACGGACGGACCGACGATAATAGGCGCTCACGCTGTAAGCGAAACGCGCCTAAAAATGAAGAAAACCGCTCCACATTTTCCTATTTAGATGAATGATGGAAGGAAATCTTGCACACTGAAAAATCGAAAATAATGTGTAAACTCTTTCACCCTCTCCTTCCCCTCTCACCCTCTCTCCCCTCACCCTCTCTCCCCTCTCCCTCTCCCCCTCTCCCTCTCCCCCTCTCCCCCCTCTCCCTCTCCCCTCTCTCCCCTCTCACCCTCTCTCCCCTCTCACCCTCTCTCCCCTCTCACCCTCTCTCCCCTCTCACCCTCTCTGCCCTCTCTCTCCTCTCACCCTCTCTCCCTCCCACCCCTCTCTCCCTCCCACCCCTCTCTCCCTCCCACCCCTCTCTCCCTCCCACCCCTCTCTCCCTCCCACCCCTCTCTCCCTCCCACCCCTCTCTCCCTCCCACCCCTCTCTCCCTCCCACCCCTCTCTCCCTCCCACCCCTCTCTCCCTCCCACCCCTCTCTCCCTCCCACCCCTCTCTCCCTCCCACCCCTCTCTCCCTCCCACCCCTCCCTCCCACCCCTCTCTCCCTCCCACCCCTCTCTCCCTCCCACCCCTCTCTCCCTCCCACCCCTCTCTCCCTCCCTCCCCTCTCTCCCTCCCACCCCTCTCTCCCTCCCACCCCTCTCTCCCTCCCACCCCTCTCTCCCTCCCACCCCTCTCTCCCTCCCACCCCTCTCTCCCTCCCACCCCTCTCTCCCTCCCACCCCTCCCTCCCACCCCTCTCTCCCTCCCACCCCTCTCTCCCTCCCACCCCTCTCTCCCTCCCACCCCTCCCTCCCACCCCTCTCTCCCTCCCACCCCTCTCTCCCTCCCACCCCTCTCTCCCTCCCACCCCTCTCTCCCTCCCTCCCCTCTCTCCCTCCCACCCCTCTCTCCCTCCCACCCCTCTCTCCCTCCCACCCCTCTCTCCCTCCCACCCCTCCCTCCCACCCCTCTCTCCCTCCCACCCCTCTCTCCCTCCCACCCCTCTCTCCCTCCCACCCCTCTCTCCCTCCCACCCCTCTCTCCCTCCCACCCCTCTCTCCCTCCCACCCCTCTCTCCCTCCCTCCCCTCTCTCCCTCCCACCCCTCTCTCCCTCCCACCCCTCTCTCCCTCCCTCCCCTCTCTCCCTCCCACCCCTCTCTCCCTCCCACCCCTCTCTCCCTCCCACCCCTCTCTCCCTCTCTCCCTCCCTCCCCTCCCTCCCTCCCACCCCTCTCTCCCCCTCCCTCCCCTCCCCCCCTCTCTCTTTCTCTTAAATGTAAGAAGGGCCTATATAGTCTCAATATAAATGCATTGAACTCTCTATTTCAGAGACAGTGGGAGTTGTCAAGGTAGCTTATAATTGGTATTGTAATAAAACCAATAAAATCACGTATTTTATTGATTCTAACCACATTTCTATTCGAATTCAACCAGAATTCGGAATCTGTCTTCAATAAATATAAACTTTGTTCATTCCCGCAAAGAAGTATCCAAGTCCCAAGTTTGTACCATGATTTTAAGTAATTTTAAAGTGCAAATTAAAAGTAGTCTTTACTCATCCCTGTATTTCAGTTGCAGGACGTGGCAAAATACGTGACGTTCGATAATTAAATCGTTCGCCATTTCGAATCAAAGTGACGGACAGAAACAAAACCTTGACCATTCACTAAGTTAGGATGTAAGGAAGAATCTTACCAAATTAGGATATTCTACCTTTCATCGTTTAGGAGGAGTTCCATGAACAAACCAACAAACACACTCTTCAAAATATATTATGGTAGATGAGGAAAGTAATGGAGAATAGATGAAAATAATTGACGCTATTGTCCACAGAGTAACGTGATACAAAATAAATCCTGAATTTATCATAAACTAGCAGAATTTCCCATTGAATTTCAACAGATTTAGTGAAGCTACTACAGCACAACATACAAACTCTTTAAAATACCTATATAGTAGATACTTTTAAAATTACAATTAGCTTTTCTTAACAATTAATCATATTTGCTTGTAACAGTCCGTTTCCGAACGTATTGCATTCAAATATAACGATAATTTTATTTCCTATCATATATATTCGACTAATGCAGCTTCATTTCTTATGGAATTATGCCTATGAAATGTTAACATTTGTCTTTTAAGCAAGAAACCCGTGAAAAAGCAACGTACAGTTGTCCATGATTGAACACTGACTGGTAAATGTATACCAGATACGTGAGCTTATTTACGTTAATAAACATTATAATGTAGAATATAATGATTCTACTAACAAAAAATGTAAGATTCCAGTATTCAATAGACGAAAGAAGGTTCAGTTACTTTCATCAATAAACGCTTCCTGAATAATAATCAGTATCTATTTACGTTGCTATCCATAAACATCGATCGTTTCGTTGCTTAAACAAAAGTGTGAATCGAATAACGCTAAACTTTCATCTATTTGTAAGCTTCATTGAAGCTAACTGAATCGGAGGTAACAATGACGGCCGCCTTGGCAACGCTCGGAAAGAGTACGAAAAATCCACAAAATTTCGAAAGAAATAGTGTATTACTGAAAACTTCGACCGTGTAACATTTAACTTCGCAGGAATAAGATAGTATAGAGTTTATTCATCGAATAAAGCAAAAAAGAAAAAAATTGGTCTATATTTACGTATTTTTATGCTTGAAGGAAAAATACTTTGCAAGAAATGTATTCATACGTGTTATCTTACGGAAAAATGTTAATCCCCTATATTGGCAGCACTGATTAATCCCGGTTGACCAAACCTTGACCATTCACTAAGTTAGGGTGTAAGGAAGAATTATACCAAATTTGGTTATTCTAGCTTTTATCATTTAGGAGGAGTTCCATGAACAAAAACACAAACACACGCTTCAAAATATATTGTAGATAGAGTAAATAAACTGCAGAATTTTCACATTACAACATCAACTTTACATAATATTAATAGGCTGTCTCTATTAGGTCAATGTTTAGACATTACATTCTTACAAGTAACGTGATGAACACAAACATCCATATCCTAGGTGGGGTTTGAACCCGCTACCTTTTTAACCGTTGGCATATACACCATCCATCTACCAAGTCCGACATGCAAAACTTTGGAGATTGCATTACCCAAATCTGTTCCATATGACTTACAAGGAGAGTTAGTCAACTCGTCCCCTGGTTTTCGGACGAAACCAACGCAGTATGAAAGAACGTAAAAATTAATAAATATCTTTCACAAGTTTTTAACATTTAAAGATCATGAAAAACTTGCCGGCCATTTAAATACCTTCGCAACAGACCTGCTGACAAGTAGACGGCATTACTGTCCGGGTAAAATTGCTGGTAGTTCACTTTGAACCTGAGGACTCGGGTTTGATCCCCATACATGGCAAATTTTTTTTTCATCACCCACGGACATTTTCTTAACTTAAATTTTTGCCTTTACATTATATTAGTGTCCATCTCTCTTGGTAGATTTTTATTTCTGTTTTTAAATATTATTGACGGGTTTTTCTTCTCTTGTGAATCTCGCTCTATGTTACGCACATTACAAAGTATCTTTCTTCCTAACATGTCGTATTTGCTTTTAAGGAGCTGATTTACTTTGTACTGACAATTAAAAATACTGTTACTCCAAGAAGTGTAACATATAACAAATTCTGCCATAAAGTATTGCTGTTTATTAAAAATCTATTTTCTGTGGTAGTAGTTGGAGGATAATGAAGTGCTTGCTTATACGGGAAAATGTATACCGTGGCACATCAGGGGCTTTATCAGGGAACATCGGTTGTAAAGCTTGGCCGTATCAGCACAATATGGGAAGCACACATGCGAATCTCTCAATGCAACATTTTATAAGGTAAAATAATTACAAGAATCAATTTATTACTTTCTCATACGTAGTAATGGGAAAGTATTGTATTCATGAAAAAATTGACTTCGAGATTTCAACGGAAATACATGTTTTGAGGTCCCTAAAACACGTTTAGACTATTTTCGGAATGATGTCTGTGTGTGCGTGTGTATGTATGTTAGTGTGGGTGTTCTAACTCAAAAAGTACGTGCCATATCGTTACCAAACTTCATATATAACACTTTAGCATGAGCACAAAGAACTGATTAGTTTTTCGACAATAACGGGTAACCGGAAGTCGAGGTTTATTCGAAACCCGATTCGGTTTTTGCGATATTTCTTCGTTAAAACATCATTATTGTATTTACAATTCTGTACAAAAGTTACAGAGAATGTCATTTCCTACAACTTTTATTTGATACAATTTTCTATTGTAGTTATTGTTTAGGAGTTATTCATAAATAACCGGTTTTTGGTTTCCGTCAAATATCTCCTTAAAAACACCGTTATTGGTAATCTTCGTAAGGACCAAAGTTGTAGAGAATAATATTTCTTCCTAGTTTTGTTTGAAATAAATTTACGGCAATAAGGACGACTGTACTCTTTTACGATACGAAATAATAATTTTGCCTCATAATGCTATTCATAATAATTTAAATATCTATACCCCAAATATGGAGAAAGTCATGCGTTGGCTATATCAGATTTTTTCTTTGAAATATTTTAATTTTAAGTGTTTATCATTTATAGTTTATGAGAAATTTAAATGTTAAATTTGGCTTTGAATTGTCAAATTGCGTTTTAGCGAGGTGAACCACCATCTCTTCTTGAGCTTTGGTAGGGAAATGTACACTGCGTCTTAGTGAAATCGTGTCTTGTGAATTCGCGCCGTGTGAGGTTTTACTGTAATCATCTATAGGTATCTGTAAGGTAAAGTTTATGTATGTGTGTATGTATGTTTGTTATAACTCAGAAGCTACAGCATGTAGAAACGAGGAAGGTGTCATTTTAATCATAAAGAGTTGTGGTGTAGTCAGGTTTTTATACCAATTTGATTGATGGGTTCTAATTAAAAAAGAATATTTTCTTTGTTAATTTTCTTCATTTGAATAATATAGGGATGAGCGCAGCTAAGTTTTCATTTGAATTTTAAAATTACATAGAAACTTGATACGAACTCGAGGCTTTGATGTTTCTGTGAAGGAAAGAAGTTTATTTTTATTGAAGACAGAATCAGAATCCTGATCGAATTAGCATAAAAATGCATTTAGAATCAGAAAAATACGTGATACTATCAGTTTTATAACATTATCTAACATATAAAAGAGTGTCACAATGTCACTTTGTCATGTAATGCTTTTTGAAGCTTAATATCTCACAAACTACTTAACCCAATTTGATGAAATTTTCAGGATAGCATTATGATATAACAACAGAAAGTTTTAATACTGTATTCACCCGAATCCAAGACGACCCTGAATCTAAGACGACCCCCCCTTTTGATGATTCCAAAAGAGAAAAAAGCTCAAATTGACCTTCATGACTACAAAAATTATAAATCTTGTGAAATATTTATTTTCTCTTATACTTTTCTTGAATGTCACTGTCTTTTAACATTTTAAAATCATAAGATCACATCACAAATAGAACCATTCAGGTTTTCAAACAAATTAAATGGTAGCATTCATTTTAAGATAACATTAAAAATAAAGTAAATACATTGAAAGAATATACTCATTTCAGGACAACAAAAAAACATTTCAATCCAAGTGCTGCATAAAATCATTTTATTGTGTTAGTCATCATCACTGTCTATGCAACCTTCACTATTTTCCTCTGCTCACTATCTTTATCACTCTCAACTTCATCATCAGTCTCCCATAAAACATCATCCTCACTCCCATCCATGGCATTAGATAAGCAGCATTTCTTAAATCCTTTCATTATTACTTTTGCATTGATTTGTTGCCACGATGCCTTGATCCATTGGCAGAGCATTGCAACTTCAGGTTTCTTAAGATTTCCTTTTGGTGTTAAAGTGTGAGTTCCACTCTGTAACCACTCAGAATACAAAACCTTTAAATTATTTTTAAAACACTTATTGACAGCAACATCTAAAACTTGAAGTTGCGATGTCATTCCTACAGGTATTACAATAAGATCAATATTCATCACACTCATTATGTTTTTAATTTCAGGAGATGTGTCCTTGAATGCATTGCTCTTTGTTTCAGTAAAGCTCCTGGCCGTCTATTCCACACCACATGTAACCAATCTCTCATTAGTTCTTTAGTCATCCACCCCTTTTCTTGACACCTATTATTCCACTTGGCAAATGTTTCTTAGGAATTGTTTTCCGCTTTCGAATCACATATGGTGGTAATTTAGTCCCATCTGCTAAAACCGCCAACATTACCGTGACTCGCATTTTTTCGTTGCCTGTAGTTTTAATTAGGACGGACTTCGCACCTTTTTCGTTCACAGTATAATTAGATGGCATGTAGAAGAAAACCGGAGTTTCATCGGCATTTCCTATTTGGCTCAAAAGGTAATTATTGGTTTTTCTAAGTCCAATTACGTATTTCTGGTAAGCGAGAAGTTTTTCTACATAGTCTTCTGACAATTTCTGACACAGCGAAGTTCGTCGCCGTAAAGAAAAATTATTTCGTCGCATCATTCTCACGCACCAACTTCTGCTGGCCTTGAATTCTTGCAATGATATATTAAGTCCTCTAGTAATTTCATTAGCTTTAAGCATAATACTTTCAGTCGAAACAGGCATACCATTCTTCCTCATGGTGCGCACAAACTTGACTACTTCTTCTTCAGTGCCATGAAATCGGCCTAATTTTGGACCACTGAGCGACTTCCTTGTGGCTTTGGCTTTTTCTAGTTCCTGTTTTGAGAGTTTCCATCGATGCACATTTGCCTCAGATACACCGAACTTTCTACTCGCATCACAGTTATTAGTTTTTTCGGCGTAATTTATCATGATCAGCTTAAAATTTGTATCTTAGCTCCGTCTAATTCCTTTGTTAACTTTCCCTTTGCACTCGTGCCACGTACCGTATTCACCTGAATCTAAGACGACCTTTTTTTCCAAATTTTCAGCTGTAAATATCAAGAGTCGTCTTACATTCGGATACGAAGTATATTTAAGCATTTAATCAGTGGTTTTTACAACAAATGGTATATTAGAGTAAACAATTCACAACAGCAAATTCAAGTACGTACATAAAGAAGTGAAATAAACAAATAGTAATAACAATAAGAAAAACATGACGGGAATAATAATTATTTAGATTAATAATCATCGTCGACGATCATAACACAGACGACGTACTTTCATCTAGCACGTAATGCCAACCGCAATGTCAAAACAAATGAGAGCGGAAATCATTGGGATTCCCCTTTCAAACGACGCACCGCGATTCACTAAGTGTGACAGTAACTTTGAGTTGTGCATTCTTGATTTAAATGCACAACCCTTAAGTTAAAATGACAGATCATGTTGAAGTATGTGGCACGAGTGCAAAGGGAAAGTTAACAAAGGAATTAGACGGAGCTAAGATACAAATTTTAAGCTGATCGTGATAAATTACGCCGAAAAAACTAATAACTGTGATGCGAGTAGAAAGTTCGGTGTATCTGAGGCAAATGTGCGTGGATGGAAACTCTCAAAACAGGAACTAGAAAATGCCAAAGCCACAAGGAAGTCGCTCAGTGGTCCAAAATTAGGCCGATTTCATGGCATTGAAGAAGAAATAGTCAAGTTTGTGCGCACCATGAGGAAGAACGGTATGCCTGTTTCGACTGAAAGTATTATACTTAAAGCTAATGAAATTACTAGAGGACTTAATATATCATTGCAAGAATTCAAGGCCAGCAGAAGTTGGTGCGTGAGAATGATGCGACGAAATAATTTTTCTTTACGGCGACGAAATAATTTTTCTTTACGGCGACGAACTTCGCTGTGTCAGAAATTGTCAAAGACTATGTTGAAAAACTTCTCGCTTACCAGAAATACGTAATTGGACTTAGAAAAACCAATAATTACCTTTTGAGCCAAATAGGAAATGCCGATGAAACTCCGGTTTTCTTCTACATGCCATCTAATTATACTGTGAACGAAAAAGGTGCAAAGTCCGTCCTAATTAAAACTACAGGCAACGAAAAAATGCGAGTCACGGTAATGTTGGCGGTTTTAGCAGATGGGACTAAATTACCACCATATGTGATTCTAAAGCGGAAAACAATGCCTAAGAAACATTTGCCAAGTGGAATAATAGGTGTCAAGAAAAGGGGTGGATGACTAAAGAACTAATGAGAGATTGGTTACATGTGGTGTGGAATAGACGGCCAGGAGCTTTACTGAAACAAAGAGCAATGCTTTCACTGGATGCATTCAAGGACACTTATCTCCTGAAATTAAAAACATAATGAGTGCGATGAATATTGATCTTATTGTAATACCTGGAGGAATGACATCGCAACTTGAAGTTTTAGATGTTGCTGTCAATAAGTGTTTTAAAAATAATTGAAAGGTTTTGTATTCTGAGTGGTTACAGAGTGGAACTCACACTTTAACACCAAAAGGAAATCTTAAGAAACCTGAAGTTGCAATGCTCTGCCAATGGATCAAGGCATCGTGGCAACAAATAAATGCAAAAGTAATAGTGAAAGGATTTAAGAAATGCTGCTTATCTAATGCCATGGATGGGAGTGAGGATGATGTTTTATGGGAGACTGATGATGAAGTTGAGAGTGATAAAGATAGTGAGCAGAGGAAAATAGTGAAGGTTGCATAGACAGTGATGATGACTAACACAATAAAATGATTTTTTGCAGCACTTGGATTGAAATGTTTTTTTGTTGTCCTGAAATGAGTTTATTCTTTCAATGTATTTACTTGATTTTTAATGTTATCTTAAAATGAATGCTACCATTTAATTTGTTTGAAAACCTGAATGGTTCTATTTGTGATGTGATCTTATGATTTTAAAATGTTAAAAGACAATGACATTCAAGAAAAGTATAAGAGAAAATAAATATTTCACAAGATTTATAATTTTTGTAGTCATGAAGGTCAATTTGAGCTTTTTTCTCTTTTGGAATCATCAAAATGGGGGGTCGTCTTAGATTCAGGGTCGTCTTGGATTCGGGTGAATACGGTACTTCAACATGATCTGTCATTTTAACTTAAGGGTTGTGCATTTAAATCAAGAATGCACAACTCAAAATTACTGTCACACTTAGCGAATCGCGGTGTGTCGTTTGAAAGGGGAATCCCGATGATTTCCGCTCTCATTTGTTTTGACATTGCGGTTGGCATTACGTGCTAGATGAAAGTACGTCGTCTGTGTTATGATCGTCGACGATGATTATTAATCTAAATAGTTATTATTCCCTTCATGTTTTTCTTATTGTTATTACTATTTGTTTATTTCACTTCTTTATGTACGTACTTGAATTTGCTGTTGTGAATTGTTTACTCTAATATACCATTTGTTGTAAAAACCATTGATTAAATGCTTAAACATACTTCGTATTCGAATGTAAGACGACTCTTGATATTTACTGCTGAAAATTTGGAAAAAAAGGTCGTCTTAGATTCAGGTGAATACGGTATATCAAACTCGAGATCAAAGACCCAGGTTCAATTCCAGGAGATAATTTCCATTTCCCATTAGGTAACACGTAAAAATGGACATTTCGACGTGCAGGCTTTCATTCTTTTTTAGATTAAAATTAGAAATATTTGGCGTACAATCTTTGATTATGAACCATTTTTAAGAAAACATTATAAAGTTTCTTATTCTGTTCATCTTTTTCCGCCTACAGTTAAATATTTCTCAATGTAAACGTTTAATTCATACAGTTTGAGGAAATCTTGCCATTTTATTGGGATGATGCCTTGCCTACCAATTCCACTGTTAGACCTCTATATCATATTGTTATTTCAATCCGTATGGGTTTAAACGTGCTTTGAATGCTTTTAATATGAGAGAGAGAGGGTGTGAGAGGGGAGGGGAGAGAGGGAGGGGAAGAGAGGCACCTATTTTAAGTTTAACTAAAGATAGCCCGTCAACAACAGAATATTCACTAGAAATGTTGTATGACAAAATATTTCATATGTAAAAGTGTGATATTATTTATTTCAGAATACTCACTAGAAATGTTGTATATGATGAAATATTTCATATGTAAAAGTGTGATATTAATTATTTTAAATGTAAATAATAATTACATATCTATAATTCTTCCATTGATATTTCAACGGGCAATACACTAGTACCAACTATGAGCTACCATGACAACTCCCATTGTCGCCAAAGTTGACAGTACAGGGCATTTTTATATTTCAACGTAATATCATTGTTCAATTTCTGTATGCGATTTTTCTTTGTTTACATGACCACCAAATATTTGTTGATTTTAATTGAAATATTACTAGTAAATGCTTTTTAATGATATTTTCGTGTGGCATAGAGTTCTCCAAAGCAAACTTTTTAAAACTACATAAGTAACTTAAATAATTAGACGTAGATTGTCCACAAATTGTAATTTCCAAACCTTTGATGATATCGTGATGAAACTTTGCATAAGTATGTAATTTATCCTGAGAAATAACATAGGTCATATAGCGATTAAAAATTTGGGAGGAGAGGAGTGCTTAATTCAATAATTATATTCCCAAAAGTTTACGCATAATGTTTGATTTTTCAGAGTAAGTTTTTTTTTCCTTCATTCATTTAAATACCAAAATAAGGGCAAATTTTCCTTGTTTTTACTTTATTTAATAGTTAAAACTGTGTACTGTATTATTCTTGGAGTGTTTATGTGGTACACGGTCAAAGTTTTACGTTCACTAAATCCGTTGAAATTCAACGGGCACTTCTACTAGTACAGTTATATAGGAGACATGCTTGGAAGTCATCCAATTTGGCTTATCGTCGTTATCGTTTCCATTTTCAGCTTCATTGTTGCGGCGTCACCAAGCCGGACGATTGGGCAAAGGTGTTCCCCGAGAACACGTATCCGCCGTCGTGCTGCTCTGCTTTCAGCAACTCGACGTGCACCGGTTATCCAGAGAGCGTGACGGAGGAGCCAGGAGAGCACAAGATGGGCTTGCACGACGAGGGATGTTTCACGACCATAATAGCAGCGCTCAAGCACAACTCGGTGATCCTCGGAGGAGTGGGAATCGGAATTGCGTTCATCCAGGTGAGATAGCGGGTCTTTCTTTTTGCTTTCTCTGTACAGCGAAACCTCTGCACTTTCTGATTTTACCTTTAATTTAATTAGACCACTTGAAAATATGTTTTGTCAGTTAGCTAATACTGAACGCATTCTATCACAATATATTTTTGGTAGTTGTTAATATTCGAGTGGCACATTTACTTGTTAATGTAAATATTATAGCTACCTATTATTTTCCGTACGTTATATATGTATACATATAATTATTTCCCTGTCTTTGCACACTGACAATTACCGTATATACCCGAATATAAGATGACTCTGATTATAAGATGATCCCCCATTTTGAACTCCTAATAAAAGGAAAAAATTTATTATGCACATAACGACAGAGGTTTATTATACCATTGACTGATAAACATTGAACCAATTGAAATATGCAATACTGTAATGTTAGTTGGCATATACAGTTGCTTTCCTTCAAGTGTCTATCAACGACTGCTTTTAACTTCTTACAGGACTTACTATAAAGGCGACGACAGTGCAAGCGTTTATTTAGATTATCAATGAAGAGAAGATAACAATTACGCTTTTCTTTCGTCTGTTTTCATACTCACGGACGCACGCAGCTTCACTACGCACATAATGTATAGGATAAAATTCAAATGAATATTTGTATTAAAATACATTTGAATCGATTCATTTTCTACTGCTACTTTTAATAATCGAATATTTCGATTATACTCTGCATATATAACATTTTAGCATGAGCACAAAGAACTGATTAGTTTTTGGACAATACCGGTTAACCGGAAGTCGAGGTTTATTCGAAACCCGACTCAGTTTTTGCGATATTTCTCTGATAATACTTCATTATTGTATACATTGACCATTACAAAAAATGTAGAAAATATAATTTCATACATCTTTTATTTCAAACAATTTTCCATAGCAGTTATTGTTTAGGAATTATAAAAAATAATGTTTTTTGGTTTCCGTCAAATATCTCCTTAAAAACGTTGTAATTGTTCGTCTTTGTAAGGACCAAAGTTGTAGAGAATAATATTTCTTCCAAGTTTTGTTTGAAACAAATTTTCGTAGAACCATCCATTTCGGATATATTTTGCTTACTCGTAATTTTTCAGTATACAGCGCCACCACCATGTACCAGTGAATTCTGTAAACATATTCAAAATGTAATTTACGGTAATAAGGACGACTGTATTCTTTTACAATACAAAATAGTAATTTTGCCTTATAATGCTATTCATAATAATTTAAATATCCCAAATATGGAGAAGGTCATGTGTTGGCCACATCAGAGTTTTTATCTGTTCATGTTTCCCCTTGCCCTACCCGCAATCTCAGTCTCCTTCACTTGCCTAAATTCCGCCTTTCTATATCGCAAATATCCTTATTTTACAGAATTCCCTCAGCCTTGAACTCCATAACCCTTAAGCATCCCTCCCTTGACCTCTTCTCCTCGTCTAAACACCTTTCTCAAAAGCTGCCACTGGCTCTAACGTATCTTGTTTCCTGGCTGGGTTTCTTTTGTCTTTAATATTTTATTTAAGATTGTGTAATTTGTAAATATGTTAAGTTTTTATTTTATTTAGTTATTATATTCCGATATAAAAGGTCAAATATGGCTGTCTTTGGATTTTAATAAATACCTAAATAAAATAAATTAGTGAAAGTCGCAGTTTTCGGAGGTGAATTTGAAAGCGTATTTTTTGAGCAGTTTGGGGCTGAAAAATTATGGCGTTTCAGGCAGCCTGGTCGTGAGAAGATTAATTGCGCATCGATCTTTTCTTGACCAAAGCAACATCTAATAATTTTACTTTTTATTTCTTAAGTGTTAAAGGTGATTAAAAAGTATTTTTCACTGAAAATTATTCATTATTTAAATATTATTTATAAGTGTAATTTCCATCATAATTATTTTTAAGGAGCCTGATGTTGAGAGCAATTATATTCACACTTTACGGAAAAGGTAATTTGCTGTTTGGCAGATTTTTGTAGCACATTTTCTTAAAAGAAAAGATTGTGTTCGTCTGTCTCTCTGTCAACTTGTTTGTTTCAAAATTCGTAAAAGTGGGAAGATTCCAGAAGTTTGAAATGGTATTTGTGGCTAAACTATAAGAGGTATTTGAAAAGTTCTTTTTGAATAGCGTAATTCATATCGATCTATGAATTTTCCACTTGTTGATTTTCCCTGGTAGTTCATAAATTTCCCAGTAGGAGGCTTTGAAGTAGGAAAAATTCAAAGATTTTATAATGGCTAAACTATAAGAGATAATTGTAAAATTCTTTTTGAATTTGATAGTTCTTATCAGTCTTTAAAATTTACTCTGATTGGATATTCTTGGTGGTTTGCAAATTTCCCGCTATGAGGCGTTGAAGTCGGGAAGATTCAAAGATATTAAAATAGAATTTGTGGCTAAACTATAAGAGATAATTGTAAAATTCTTTTTGAATTTGATAGTTCTTATCAATCTTTAAAATTCACCCTGATTGGATATTGTTGGTGCTTTGGAAATTTCCCTCTATGAGGCGTTGAAGTCGGGAAGATTCAAAGATATTAAAATAGAATTTGTGGCTTAATTATTGAAGGTAGAGGAGTGAAGTTTTCACTGATGGAATTTCTACTGACGACCTATGGTCTTAAAAGGAGGAAGCGAAGCAAAATCCTGGGAATTTTTAAGAGTAAATGCTTTTTTTTTTACTCGAACGATGGTGTCTCACTTTCTTTTGCCTTTAATTTCAGATAATTGGCGTGGTGTTTTCTTGCTGTCTCGCTCGTGCGATACGAAAAGGGTACGAGATGGTGTAATGGTCGTTCCGTCCCGTGGCGAGCGGTTTGATGCAGAGGGCGAGCGAGAGCCGTGTGCGAGTCCGGAGCTGCGGAAAAAAGTGTTTTTCTGCTTCGTTTCTCTTTCCCGACACTTTTTTGGGACAGTATATTATTTTTGTGGCTTGAAGAAATGTCTGCTTTCTTCTCTTTCCTGGACTTTCGTGGACGGATTTAAGTGTTTTTGATTGTTGCGTCAACCCTGTCCAGTTTGTGGGCGTGTTTTGTGTTTTATGTGGGCCCTAACAAGAAGGATGTGTACATTTTTATGAGTCGCGAGCGTTGCCGGTTTTGTTTAGGGAGCGAGCTCGCATTTGCGATGTTGGTTTTTTTTTTAAGAGTATTACTCCCTCCCTTTGTCTCCCCCTCGCTTTTTCTCCCCTCCTCTTTCGTCCTTCCTTCTCGGTAAGAACTGCCAACTTGGAAAGACAAACTTATGTTTCCCGTTTACTTTGTCTGACGGATTGGACACCGAATTCAAAACTGAAAAGTTGCGCAAATTGTATCGGAATTTTTCGATCCTGTTTTTATGCAATGTATTTGGGATGAGAGTCTCGTATTTGTCGTAAGACGTTTTTTTAGCTTTTTATGTTGGAGGCCTACTTTTCGGCCGATAAGAAATCTCGCTCAAGATCGGAATAAGATCTGTTACGATGTTTTAAATTGTTTTTTTTTTTAGTAAAACATTCCTACGAAATAGATATTTAAATAATTCACAATTAAGTATTGTTGGGAAAGATGTGTTATTACTGTGTCTACTCGGGAAGTGTTGGTAATGCGAGGAGAAAAAGTATTTAGTCTTCCGTTTCGAGCTGAAATATTGTGTTGTAATTTTATGCGCTGGTTAAAGGATGTTGGAGACGTGAGCTGAGTATATGCTGGAACTGTCTGCTCAAACGCGCTTTCGGTTATTCTCTTTTAATTTCTTTGCTATCATTTTTGCTACGCGTTACCTTGTTTAATCGATTGTAAGCCAGCCGATCCCCGTGTTGGGCATGCGGACGTCCTGGTTTTCCGGGATTTGTCACGATAAAAATACCGAAAAGTATGAATTCCCCAGTTTTTTCAGTTCGTAATTAAGTAAAAAAGGTATCGAATAAAATTACGTCAACACAGATTACGTTATATTCAAGCATTCGATACAATTTTTACTGAAAAATGTTATTTGTCCCGGGTATGTACCAGATTATTAATTAAAATATCCCGGTTTCTCTTTTTGTCTTCTCCAGCATCTAGCATTCGACTCACCAATCCCGTAGCGCCATTGTGCAGCAAGATTTGCCATTTCTTCCGCACATGTTATCACCTTTCTCTTAAAGTCTGCAGAATAATGTGTTCGTCCCATTATGGGATTATATTATAAAAAAAGCTGAGAAACTCGCCAAAGTAAATGAGAAAAATTTATGCTTGCAAAGGCATGAGAAAATGACAGTTGGCTGGGGAAATCCTGATTACGTGCATACTAGAGATGTATTCATTTATTGTGATTCTTTTTTACATACATTGTTTACTTATATATTAATACACTTATATCTAGAGTTATAATGTAGCTACTAAGGCACTAATGTACTGATTACTTTACTTTTTCGTTCGCTGATTTTTAAGAGCCGATTCTAAGCCGAGTGGTAATTTTTAAGGAGGTAAAGAAGGTAAAGAAAATGTCAGCTTGCAATCGATTATATACAGTACGTGTAAATGATGTTATCGAAATATTTTTTTGTGCCAATTTTTACTCAAAATAGAGTTTTAAGTTTATGTGCCGGTTTAAGTATATTGGAGACGTGGATGACGCATTTGCTCTTTAACTGTCTGCTCAAATATACTCTTTGGTTACTCTTCTTTGTAATCGTTTTTGCTATGCATTATATATGCTGTTATCGAACTGATTTTCGCTCAAAATTAAAGAGATTGATATTTCTCTGTTTAATCGTATATCGGTTGATTGTACTTTGTGGTTATTTCTTTGTACGGAGAGCGTCTTATGCCGTGGAATCTCAAGTTTTGTTACGAAAATTCCCATCACTTATATCCGATGGTACAAATTCTTCCAGAAAAAAAAGTACAAGGCATTTAGTAGTTGTTCCTTAGTCTGGTAAAAGAGGTTGGAGTCCTTTTTGTACATGTATGTTCATCGTTTTAAATAAAAATCAATAAAGTGAGATGATAGTTGTAAACCTGACGTTTAAGATGTCAACGTTCTTTCTGCTTTCTTCGTACATGAGGGAGAAAGTATTGAATTCCTGAAAATGAGTTTGAGATTTATGAGGAAGTACGTTTTTAGGTCCCCTGAGTATGTTAACAATATAATATCCTTTATATGTGTGTTTGATAGGAATTTTGTGGGCGCTGTAACTCTTGAAACTAATAATCAGATCGGCACAAGACTTGATATTTACGATGCGCCGCCAAATGGAGTAGCTGCTCTTCTATTCTGGCGCTTAATTGTCGAAAACATAAACAGGAGTTCGGCCAACACCTGGTAAGGCGGATGGCACAGTGGATGGCGGCAAAAACTCTGCATATCTTTCTAGCTCTGGTTTAATAGCTTGGGTTTTAAGTCTTCCATCTCTTTTCTGCATCCAGGGAGAATAACACTCAAGTCATTCAGAATTCTGCATTTTAAAAGGCATATTAGAGAGGAAAATGATGCTACACAGTAATTGATCACGGCCTTTTGTGTTTGTAATTTTCTTTGTTTCTGTTTATTGAAATATATGTCCTTTCTTTTTCATATAACAACCATTGCAACCGTTTATTTAGATTACATTTGAAGAGAAGGTAACTGTGTAATGATGTGTTTAAAAAAATAACGTCTCTATTCTCATCTAATTTTAAATTTATGCATGAGACTATTTGTGTTAAGCATTATAGATGTATAATATAATGGTTTTACTTAAAAAAACGGTAAGATTCCAGCATTCAAACGATGAAATGAAGATTCAACTTCTTTGATTAAATTGTTAGAATGCATATGAAGTTAACTGAGTAATTATCTTTAAATATTTACATTGCTTTGTACACAGTTTGACATTGCTACAGCATTCATTTCGATGCTTAAACAAAAGTGGGAAGCGAATAACGCTTTTCTTTCACTTATTTGAAGGTTTAATCAATGCTAATTGAATAATCGGATGTAACATTGATGGTTGCCTTGGCAGTGCCCGGATAGAGTATGAAATATCCGCAGTATTTTGAAAAAGAATGCATATTTATGGAAACTTAGACCGTGTAACATGTAAACATTGCAAGAATAATGGAGTACACAGTTTTAATCATTGAATAAAGCAAAATCAAAGATAATCGGTCCGCATTTACCGATGTAGATGATTGAAGGAAGAAAACCTTGCACTATGAAAATCCCGTGTAAACTTATGGGACAATGTAACTGTCTCCTAGATTCAAACCCAGAACACTTTTAGCAAACGAAAATAGTTTTCCAGGGACCTCCTAGCTATTAGAGACAAAATGCCGTTTATCTCATATCTCTACGACGAACGGTTCTCGAGAAATATGCTGCCTTGGATGCTTCACGTACGTACGTACGGTTAGAATATTAATATTATGATTTATGTCGTTTTAGTGAAATGTTACGTCACCCCGGTTGAGAACCACTGCTATAGATTGTTTCCTTTCCTAAGAATTACGTATTTTGTTAGAGTTCAAATCCAAATACACTTTCTAGGTGGATTTGTTTGAAAATGGCTACTCCTATGATGAAAATGTATGGGAAAGAAACATTTTATTTTATTAGTTCAACACACACTAGTCGATGGCTTTTGCTTCCAGTAAATTTACACTCCTGATTGAGTTATCCGAACAATTCATAGCATTTTCTTATTTGAAATCTCTTCTTTAAGTATTTATCATTAAAATAATAATAATTTGTAACGTCTCCGCAGGTTCGGGGCCCCGTGCGGGGGAGATCTGACAGGGATTCACCAATAAAAGACCATTTCCAACTAAAACAGTTCTTTATTTCTCTAAAGAGCTACACTCCAGCTTCACCATCAACTTACATCACCTCCCCACAAAACTAAAATTGACTACATGTCCAATCTTTCTACACTACATACAATCTTTATTACAAGTGTTCAAATATATGTCCAAGTTTCTATCCACTACATACAATTAATTTTACATTCACTTTTTCTATCCATTACATACAATTAATTTTACATTCACTTTTTTCTCTCACTTATCATCACCGGGTAAAACCACCTTCACGTTGATTGCGTCAATCTTCGTGTCACTCCCTCCGTCACTTACGCATTTCTCATGTTCTCCACCAGTTCCAGAATACAACTAAAATTATAATAATACCACACGGGATCCCTAAACCTGTTCCCCATCCTATTTGCTTCCCATTTCTACTGCTACGTCTGATCTCATGTGCTCTACTTATCGTTGAACTCCAACTAATTCTTTTACCTGGTTCACTCAGGAGAACATCTATCTCTTTCCGCAATTTAACCAAGGCTGTTTCATTATTTCCCTTCAACATTCCCCTGTCTTCCAACAAGTACGGCGCGTGAGGTATTATCGAAGGAGCGAATTCACCTACAGTGAAAGTTTCCCCGTGCACCGTGGCCGTGAGCCAAAATGAGTCGCCCTGGACGTCGCAGTGCTGCGCATTCTTTATTATTCCACTCCCTCGTAGCTCCCGAGTAAAGGCTGGAGATCTCCCCGTTACGTTCCGGCATATAAAGGTTAAATCCACAGATCCATCTACGGAAAATATCCATCCCAACTCAGCCCTTCGAAAGTCTTACTTTTCTCACTTCCCTTTTGCAAGTCTCTACTTGTTTAGATAAAAACAATTTATATTCGCATGTATCTTCCGAATAGCGCGAAACGCACGGGGCACATATGCAGCGGTCCCTCTTTACAATTCTTCCATACTCCGAGTATAACCTTTTCACCAATAATTGGTAATTTATTGTCCGCTCACTCGTAACCCTTCTCGCAATAATTTCCCTAGCGCAGTTCATTCCCTCCTCTAATTGGTCATACTCCCGCCTTAACCGTAAAAGGTCAAAATTAATTACCATCACCCAAGAATGTTCGGATAAAATGACATGGTTTTCCCCCTCAAATATTATCCCATTATCAGACCGTATTATTTCGACATCACATTGTCCCATAGCGCACACTAGCAAAATAATACCCACGTGCCACATTTCTTCGTGAGTCCTCTCGCTCACTTGTTTATGCACCGGGACCGGAGCTGATAACGGGATTCTGGTTCCTCGCCGTTTGTCCGGGGTTGATGCGATGGGATAGGTCGGGGTCGAAGGAGATAAGGCGACCTCGGTGTCCCAGATGAGGGATGCGTGTCCTCTGCGGGGCTTCCCGTCTCTTCAGGTTCCGACGTCTGGTCGGGGGGTGACTCCCCTACTCTACCTCTCTCAGCTGAGGAGCTCTCGTCAGCGGAATCTCCACGTGGTCTATCCCTGATAGACTCTTCGCAGACTGCTGGGCGTCCAGGTGTCTCATGGGGTGAGGTCCGGGGAAGAATGAAGCGACTAGGAGTGATGATGAGGCGGTGGAAGGTGAAACGCTGTCTTCTCGAGGAGGAGGCAACTTCTGGGGCCTCCCTCTTCGTCGCTGTCCGCAATTTGCTGCGTTAAGAGAAGGCGGCTTACCTAACTGCGGTTTCAACCGATTTTTATGCAACACGAGCGATCTGAAAGGCAACTGCAGACGGACGTTGCACGGAGGAAGTACTTCGGTCACCAAATATGGTCCCTTCCACGGATAATGAAATTTTTTCACTCGTCCGACTTTAGGGCAGGGGTCACTGAGATAAACATATTGGCCGTGAGAATATTTTACGTCCTTTGTTTTCTGGTTGAATAAGGTGGTACGCCTACGTCGTGTCCTTCGATCATTTGCTTTACACCTCTTCCACATACCATCTAATTTGGCCCTCAATTCCTTCAAATGCTCTTGATCAAACCCTTCTAACTCCCGATCGAAACACTCAAAAGGGGATCGCATCGTGTGACCGAAATTTATCTCGTATGGTGAAAAACCAGTGCTAGTGTAGATACTTGTATTGTATGCAGTCACCGTGTACGGAAGCCATATATCCCAGTCATTGTTTTTGCTATTTACATAATGGCTAAGAATCTCGGCGATTGTCCTGTGCACTTTCCCATTGGTCTGTGGGTGCAGGGGAGAGCTCCTAAGTCTGCTTATCTTTAACATCCTGCACACATTTGCAAAAAATTCAGCCATGTACGTCGTCCCCTGATCTGTTAAAATTTTGTCCAGTACCCCACACCGTAAAATCCACCTGTTCAGAAATGCAGACGCCACTGTTTCTGCTCTTTGGTCCGGAAGTGGAATCATTTCCAAGTATCTGGAGAAGTTATCTATTATGGACAAAATATATCGGTTTCCTCCTTCACTGCAATTTAGCGGCCCGACCGTGTCCAAGGAGAGGAAATCAAACGGCCTATCGGTCGCCGGCAACTCCTGGAGGGGCGCTATTGTTTTTCCATACGGCTTCGGCGGTTGCACTTCACACAGTTCTTTAGCTTGGTCTCGACGTCACGAGTGATACTGGGCCACCAATATAAGGCCTTTATTCTACTCACCGTTGATCTAACTCCCATATGCCCAGAAAGAGGGTGGTCATGGAATAGCGCAATAACCTTTTCTCTAAAACCTTCTGGAATCACAATCATCTCACCAATTCGGGTCTTCCTATGCAGCAACCCTCCCTTAGTTAAAAACCCTCTTTGGGAGCCCCATTGCTGACACTGCTCATCGCTGTTTTGCATAGCACTCAATTCACTAACGTCTAGCGCACACTCCACTCGCCGCACCTTCTGACTTAATGCATCCGCATTAAGGTGAAGTTTCCCGGGTTTGTGCGTCACCTCATATTCATATTCGCCTAATTTCGAGGTCCATCTCATGAGTCTACTGCTGGGATCTTTCAGACTAAAGAGCCACTTTAGGGCCGCATGGTCCGTTAAAATGCGGAATTTCCTCCCATAGAGATAACAACGGAATTGCCCGACGCCCCACACTAGCGCGGCTAATTCCTTTTCCATGGTGGTGTAATTGATTTCAGCGGCCTGCAGCTGCCTTGAGGCGTATGCCACTGGGTGTTCCTCCCCATTTACCTCCTGCGACAACACGGCCCCAACAGCGAAGTTGCTTGCATTGGTGGAAAGCACAAAAGGTTTCCGAAAATCAGGGACACAAATGCCGCCCCCTTCTTTAGGAGCCTAGTGAGGGGTCTCACTTTCACTCCATAATCTTGTACAAACCTACGATAATAATTTGCAAGTCCCAGAAACGATTGCAATTCCTTAGTGGACGTGGGCGTCGGGAAATTCTTTACCGCCTCAATCTTTCCGGGGTCGGGGTGAACCCCATCTTTACCGATAACATGTCCCAAATAATTCACCTCGTCCCTCGCGAAACAGCATTTCTCGAACTTTAAGGTGAGTTTCGCCTCTCTCTGTTTCCCTAACACCGCTCTCAATCTGCGTGCATGCTCTTCCACCCCGAACTAAGGTAATAACGTCGTCGAGGTACACAAGACATTGGGTGGGTTTTAGCCCTCGGTACATGCCGTCCATCATTCATTGAAATGTCGCTGGGGCATTCCTGAGGCGGAAGGGCATTCTACGATATTCATAGTGGCCCCCCTCTACGTTAAATCCCGTTTTTGCTTGCGAGTCCGGATGCATGGGCAATTGGTGGTACCCACTTGAGAGGTCCAACGTCGAAAACAGGTTACACTCACCTAGGTGATCTATACTCTCTATAATATTGGGGATGGGATAAACATCGGGTGTGGTAATGGCATTTAGGGCCCTAAAGTCAAGGCAAAACCTATATTTAATTTTCCCATCAACCGATTTCTTCGGAACCAGGACTACAGGGGAAGCCCAGGGACTATTGCTTTCCACTATAATTCCCGCATCTTGCTGTTCCTCTACCAACTGTTCCACAATCGGTTTTTGATGGTGGGGCGTACGATACGCTTTTTGGTAAATAGGCGGGTGAGCCCCGGTAGGAATGTGGTGGCAGGTTATATCTGTTGCGGGTGGTGTGCCACTCTCAGAAAACAACTCTCTGTACTCTTCCAGCATGGCCGAAAGCTTGCTTCTCTCAGACTCACTTAGATGGCTTAATTTCTCTTGGAAATCCAATTTTTCCAAGCAGCCCCTGGTCGCCCTCACCCAGCCGTTCGTCCGAGATATTTCTTCCTCCTCCCTCTGGCGACCGACCTGGCTAACAGAAGCTAAAACCATTCCCTTATTTAATCTCATTTCTTCCCCGCTAAAATTTACCGCTTGTAGGATCACGCTGTTATCCTCGCCCACCCGGCAGATTCCCCTGGCAACGCTGCAACCCTCAACTCCGGCTCAGCAATCACCACCCCGTCCGTCATAATTTCCCTCTCCGGTAATCTTACTGACAGCAATTTTCCACTCCTAGGTTGCACTACTTCCGCTTTCCCAGGTCTCACGGTCACCGGACCCAATTTTCCATCCTCACACACTCTTGCTACCACTCTCTTCCTGAATTCCTTATTTGGTTCCTCGTAGCGACCACATCTGTCCTCCCACTATTAGGGTTTTCTCATACACATTTATGACGCCTCGATATTTATTCAAAAAATCTAATCTTAGTATACCATCAAATTCCCCTAAACCATCAACTACTTGCATGTCTATCCCAAAATGTCGCTCTCCTATTGAGAACGTAATCATTTTCTCTCCGAAAGTCTACAATACCTCCCCCGTAATGCCTTTCGCTCTATACGGAGACAGTCTCGCCCTCCCCGATCCACACACGGCTCGAAGCACAAGAGACAACTGAGATTTGCAGCTTCGGCCTGCAATACTTACATCCGCCACTAAATCGCATGCTTCTCCCTCACCCTTCACTCGCGGGAGTAGCATTTGTACCACGGGCCGGAAATGGCGGGGATGCCGGCCCCGGCGCCGTTTAAATCTCCCGCGTGGGCCGAGCGCTGCGGTCGTCTGCAGTTTCGCGCCAGGTGTCCCTCTCGGCCACACGTCCAGCAGCATCTGCCCCTCTTGCACTGTCTCGCCAGGTGGTCGGGCTCCCCGCAGTTGAAACGCTCTCTCCCCCGGGGCGCGAAATACTCGCCGAGCTAGCGGCTCTTCCTTCGGGCGTCTCTCTACCTCCTGAATGCGGACAGCGGCTCTTACGGCTGCTCCGACATCTTCCGGCACGGACCTATGGCAGAGGCGACCCAACTCGTCCGGCAAACCATTAAGGAAAGCGTCCAGCGCCAGTTGGTCCGCCTCGTACTGTACTGCTTCCATATACTCCACGCCCCCACGACCCTTGTAATTGCGGGCATTAATGCATCGTACCCGGTTGGCGAATGCTTCTATGTCCTCCTGAGGTCCCTTACGCAGCGTGGAAATCAACTCCCGGAAAAAGCGTGCGCTCCTCTTCGTCCGGTACCTCTCCACCAATTCTGCCTTAAACGCCCCATAGCTTTCCTCGTTCTTACATTCCTCCTTGCTCCTCGCAAACTCGGCCGCCTCACCTTCCAGCCGCACCCTTGCCACCTTCAAGCTATCGTCAGCCGTCCAACCGCTTAGCTCCGCCACTTGATCCAGTCTCTCAAAGAAAGCGTGGACGTCCTCTCCGGGTTTTCCCGAAAAACTACCTACGGTATTCAGCAAACCGTAATTCTTCCGCTCCGACGATGTGTCGACGCCTCGCCCCGCGTGAATCTGGCTTTTTAACCTCTCGTTTTCCTGTCCCAGTTGCCGAATTCTCCCTCCAAACTCGTCGATGACTTCCTGCAAGTCCAGCTCGCGCCCGCCAAAACTTACACGACTCGCCATTTTGGTGGGAAGTGAATGGTTCTAATTATCGGTGAATTTATCAGATCCCACTTCTGACACCAGTTGTAACGTCTCCGCGGGTTCAGGGCCCCGTGCGGGGGAGATCTGACAGGGATTCACCAATAAAAGACCATTTCCAACTAAAACAGTTCTTTATTCCCCTAAAGAGCTACACCTCCAGCTTCACCATCAACGACAGGCCGACTGCCTCGATGTCTCGCCCGCGTCCTCTCTCCCTCGGCCGTGGCGTCCCCCATGTGATCCTTGTAGCGGCCCTCCATTGGCCACCGATGTCTTTACCAAAGTTTCAAAGGGCATGGGGAGCCTCCTGGTAGGAGAGGTGACTTCTCCCTAACTTGCATATCCCACCAAGGTGGACAGGAAGTGTTGAGTGCAATCTCAGCACCGCGGTGCGGGAAATGGGGGAGGGGGGGAAAGGAAACTAGCTGCAACATTAAACAAAAAGGGGAGGAGGAAAGGAGGAATCCAGGGAGTTAGCCCCCTTACAAATTTTATATATATTTATGAAAGGTTATCTCTTGTTATGCATGCCATAAACTATAAGACAGAAACAAATAAGCTGCTTACTATTCTTAACTTACATTTTAAATTAGTATAAATATATATATACTATGTTTATCCAAATAATTATTTGTTAAAATAATTGCTTTGCAAAATCACTCTTTTCATATAAATGCTGAAAGTTGTGCACCATCTTCCTCGTCTCATCACGCCTGATAATCTGCCCTCGCACCTGTTAAGAGCTTAACCCCAAAACATCCGCTTCTGTATTAAATACGTTCTTTACTAGAAGATGCCATCCAATTGCTGATGTTTGAAGCATCGCGTTGCAAAAATAATCCTCCATCAATGCGTTTAATTCTATCTTCCGGTTTCCGTTGAGTTAGCATTTGTTCTCTTCGTAGCAGTTTATGAATTTTGCTCCAAACGACAGAAGGTAAGCATAAACATCTTAAGACGTTCTTCCGTTCTGCAGAACGATCCTCAGCTGCGTTGCACAATTCATCAATGTCTTTTTCTGCATATTAAAGTGCAGATTGATTGTCGATGTTCAAATAATATGTCGATTTGATGGATTTTGTCTTCTCTTCCACGGAATGCAAATCACCGGACTTTATGTAATTGTGGAATTTCACCGTCTCATTGAGGAATTTCTTCAACTCTTCCAATCCTGCTTTCTCCTGAAAAACGTAATGTTTAGGGAAGTGGCTAGGGAATTAAGCATCATTCTTAAATAGCTCTAGGAAGATGGACTAGTTCTTCTTATGCCAGGGGATGTCGGCAGCACTCTCTACGTCGTAGTTCCTAGCATTGACACTTAAACCTATTAATCTCAAAATAAATTCCACCACTTTCAGATTCTCGGGCTTTACGTACTCAGTATGCAAAGCTTTGCAGTTCACAACGTTAAGTTGTTTCTCTGTGGGAAGGATTTTTTAGGTAAAGTTTTTTCTATTCGTAATATCATCACCAAAGTGAATGCAGTTTTAACATCAATACTGAAGTCTGTCTCCATGCCAACATCAGAATTATGTTGATCATTGGATGTTAAAGGTCACATCTTTGACTCGGCCATTATACGATGGACGAAGGTGTATCCGCAACACTTCAAATGGTCTCTTTTTCAGTCTTTAGTCCAATGTTACAACTCCTGAAATCAGTAATTCGATATTTAATTTATGTAACAATCTTTCATGTAGATTACATTAAATACTACCTGAACGTTTTTCTCACAGATGAAATGTAATGCTTAATTAACTAAAAATTCATGGTTTTATTACCGTAAAGTATATTTTTAATCAGTAAATAACCTTGTAACCGTTTAGAATATGTAATTTTCATTCAGCAGATGTATTTGGTTCAGTCATATGATGAAGATATTACACTTTGGTCCCCTGACCATGGAGAGGTTGTTTGTCAGGATTTCCTGTTCTTAGATTTGAGGCGTATCTAAATAAACTCTTTGCTGGACTCTTTCAAGGGCGTTTAACCCTTGCGTACTTAGTTAAAAATCATCACATTAATACTTATGTTGAATGGAATCGAACCTATATATTTTGAAGCTTACAAAGAATGATTATATTTCCAGAATATTTAAGAGAAATTATTAGGATTGCTAAAAATATTTCAAAAGAAAAAGTAAACATTTAAATTGTTTAAAATAATTTATTGAAGAATTCTTATACAAATATATATTTTAAACCAAAAATTCTAATTGACATCTTCATCTGACCTTTTAACTTCTTGAAATCGTGTTCTTTGAAAACAATGAACACAAATGGTAGAACAATACTCTTGGCAAAAGTATTTACTTTAGATTTGACAAATTGTTTTGGTTTTGCCGTCCTTTTTTGTCTCGCACAGTTGGCACACTTATCCTGATAGTGCGGATGAGAGAGAATTTGGTATTTTCAGGGACCATTATGGTGCTTTCTGGAGACTACCGATTGCTCTCCCCCTCTCTCTTCAGATTGTCTCGCCAGTAGGCATAACCTCAGCCAAATGAAATGCAACAAACATTCCCCTAAAATTCCCATTCACCTCCGAATTTCTATGTTGGCGACTCTACATGGAAATTTGACCCTCGAACACGTAGCACCATAAAAATCTATTATGGGTTATGACCCCACTGGGAAGTAGTTGGGAAAACCAATTCAGAGAGGGAAAAGAAACGGGTGAAAGACCCATTGCTATCTGTTACTCTTGGTCGAAATTTTCTTGCTGCCATCCCAACTGGATTGCTGCAAGGGTGCAATGTACCTTGTGCTGGCGTGCCCTCGTGCGCAGACTACGTTCTCATACACGACCACTCCAATATAAGGTGAAATAGCGAGTTTGCTACCTGTGGAGATTTTAACTAATCGTCAGTAAAAATTGTATGGTTAAAATGTCTTATTTTCTCTTCAAAACTGATAAAAAAGCTTGACGTATGAGAAATGCTTAAAATAAAACCATGACTCGCATATATGAGAGTAGCAAATCATCATTAGCATTACAAAATATAACAGAAAATGGAACCATTTTCTTCAATTTTTCTGTCAAGTGAAACACAAAATAAATGAAGGGTGCTATATGTTACGTTTGAGTTTTTATGGTGCCTAGTGCCAGCTGCCAGAGTTGCTCATGTTCATTATTAAATATTCAATGCCGAGCCCGTGGACACACGACATGTTTAAAACATTGTAGAAGTCAGTTACTAGTTGAAAGAAGTTAGTTGCATTTTAAAATACAAAAGATGTGGATGTTTAAAGTTAGTGTGGGTCGATTTGAGGGTAAAAATGTATTTTTGTTGCTTTGGGTTTTCAGACTTCCTTGGATGCGTTTTTCCTTCATTTGCAAAAGCTCTCTTCTCATTTATATGTTGAAGGTTGCGCACCTTCTTCCAAGTCTCATCACGCCTGTCAATCTACCCTCACACCTGTTAAAAGCTCTGCCCTAAACGTCCGCTTCTCTAATATATTCGTTATTTTCTCGGCAAACCTTCCAGTGGTTCTGGAAGATGCCATCATCTGCCGCCGAGAGGTGTGTCGGCTCGGGAGAAATAATCCGCCATCAATACATTTAATTCAATCTTTCGGTCTCCATTGAGTTAGGATTTGTTCTCTTCGTAGCGGTTTAAAGATTTTGCTCCAATGAAAAATGTTAAGCGTTAACCTCTTAAGACGTTCTTTCATTCTGAAGAGCAATCCTTAACTGCATTGCACAATTCATCATCTCTTTTCCTGAGCATTAAAGTGCCGATTGTTTCTCGATATTCAATTAATATGTCAATTTGACGGATTTCGTCTTCTCTTCCATGGAATTCAAATCACCGGACTTTATATGGTCGTGTTATTTCACCGTCTCATTAAGGAATTTTGGAAAATCTTCCAATCCTACTTTCTCGTCAAAGACAACATATTTAGGGAAGCAGCTGGGGAATAAAGGTTATCTCATAAATAGCTCTAGGAAGGTGAAGTGGTTCTTCTTATCCCCGGGGATGTCAGCTGTACTTCCTATGTCAAAGTTCTTAGCGTTTATGCTTAAACCTTTTAATCTGAAAAGAAAATCCATCACTTGCAGATTCTTATTCTTTATGTACTTAATAAGGAAAGTTTTGTGGATTACAACGTTAAGTTGTTTCTGTTAGGGAAGGATTTTCTTAGGTACAGGTTTATCTCTTCCAAATTTCATCGCCAAAAGATTTTAGTTTTAATGTCGATACCAATGCCCAACTACTCTCCAATATCTGCATTATGTAGATTCTTGAAATAATCTTCCAACAATGCGCTTCAGTCCATCTTTTGATCTTTGTTAAGTTAGCATTTGTTCCCTTCGTAGTAGTTTATGAATTTTCCTCCAGTCGACAGAAGGTAAGCATAAACATCTTAAGACATTCTTCCATTCTGCAGAGCAATCCTCAACTGCATTGCACAATTCATCAATATCAATTTCTGGGCTTCAAAGTGCAAATAGTTTCTCAATATTTTAGTAATATGTCGATTTGATGGATTTTGTCTTCTCTTCCACGGAATGTAAATCAACGATCTTTATATATTTGTGGAATTTCACCGTCTCATTGAGGAATTTCTTCAACTCTTCCAATCCTGCTTTCTCCTCAAAAACGTAATGTTTAGGGAAGTGGCTAGGGAATTAAGCATCATTCTTAAATAGCTCTAGGAAGATGGACTAGTTCTTCTTATGCCAGGGGATGTCGGCAGCACTCTCTACGTCGTAGTTCCTTGCATTGACACTTAAACCTATTAATCTCAAAATAAATTCCACCACTTTCAGATTCTCAGGCTTTACGTACTCAGTATGCAAAGCTTTGCAATTCACAACGATAATTTGTTTCTCTGTGGGAAGGATTTCTATTCGTAATTTCGTCGCCAAAGTGAATGCAGTTTTAACATCAATACTGAAGGCTGTCTTCACGCCACATCAGAATGATGTAGATCATTGGATGTTAAAGGTCACATCTTTGACTCGGCCATTACACGATGAATGAAGGTGTATTCGCAACACTTCAAATGGTCTGACTTTCAGTCCTTAGTCCAGTTTTACAACTCCTGAAATCAGTAATTCAATATTTAATTTATGTAACAAACTTTAATCTAGATTACAGTAAATACTGCATGAATTTTTTTCACAAATGAAGTGTAATGTTTAATTAACTAATAATCCTTGGTTCATTACAGTAAAGTATATTTTTAATCTGTAAATAACCTTGTAACCGTTTAGAATATGAAATTCTCATTCAGCAGATGTATTTGGTTCAGTCATATGATGAAGATATTTCACTTTGGTCCCCTGGCCATGGAGAGGTTACTTTTCAGGATTTCCTGTTCTTAGATTTGAGGCTTATCTAAATAAAATCTTTGCTGTACTCTTTCAAGGGCGTTTAACCCTTGCATACTCGCGTTAAAAATCATCACATTAATACTTATGTTGGATGGAATTGAACCTATGTATTTTGAAGCTTAAAAAGAATGATTAGATTTCCAGAATATGTAAGAAAAATGATTAGGATTGCTAAAAATATTTCAAAAGAAAAAGTAAACATTTAAATTGTTTAAAATAATTTATTGAAGAGTTCTTGTACAAATATATATTTCAAACCAAAAATTCTAATTGACATCTTCGTCTGACCTTTTACCTTCTTGTAATCGTGTTCTTTGAAAACAATTAACACAAATGGTAGAACAATACTCTTGGCAAAAGTATTTACTTCAGATTTGACAAATTGTTTTGGTTTTGCTGTCCTTTTTGTCTCGCACAGTTGGCACACTTATCCTGATAGTGCGGATGAGAGAGAATTTGCTATTTTCAGGGACCATTATGGTGCTTTCTGGAGACCACCGATTGCTCTCCCCCTCTCTCTTCAGATTGTCTCGCCAGTAGGCATAACCTCAGCCAAATGAAATGCAACAAACATTCCCCTAAAATTCCCATTCACCTCCGAATTTATATGTTGCCGACTCTATGTGGAAATTTGACCCTCGAACACGTAGCACCAAAAAAATCTATTATGGGTTATGACCGCACTGGGAAGTAGTTGGGAGAACCAATTCAGAGAGGGAAAAGAAAGCGGGTGAAAGACCCATCGCTATCTGTTACTCTCGGTCGAAATTTTCGTGCTGCCATCCCAAGTGGATTGCTGCAAGGGTGCAATGTACCTTGTGCTGGCGTGCCCTCGTGCGCAGACTACGTTCTCATACATGACCACTCCAATATAAGGTGAAATAACGAGTTTGCTACCTGTGGAGATTTTAACTAATTGTATGGTTAAAATGTCTTATTTTCTCTTCAGTACTGATAAAAAAGCTTCGTGTATGAGAAATGCTAAAAGTAAAACCATGACTCGCGTATATGAGTGTAGCAAATCATCATTTGCATTACAAAATATAACATAAAATGGAACCATTATCTTCAATTTTTCTATCAAGTGAAGCATGAAATAGATGAAGGGCGCAATATGTTACGTTTGAGTTTTTATGGTGCCTAGCGCCACCTGCCAGAGTTACTTGCTCATGTTCATTATTAAATATTCAATGCCGAGCCCGTGGACACTCGTCACGTTTAAAACGTTTTAAAAGTCAGCTACTAGTTGAAAGAAGTTAGTTGCATTTTAAAATACAAAAGATAATGTATTATCGTTGCTTTGGGTTTTCAGACTATCTTGGATGCGTTTTTCCTTCATTTGCAAAAGCTCTCTTCTCATTTATATGTTGAAGGTTGCGCACCTTCTTCCAAGTCTCATCACGCCTGTCAATCTACCCTCACACCTGTTAAAAGCTCTGCCCTAAACGTCCGCTTCTCTAATATATTCGTTATTTTCTCGGCAAACCTTCCAGTGGTTCTGGAAGATGCCATCATCTGCCGCCGAGAGGTGTGTCGGCTCGGGAGAAATAATCCGCCATCAATACATTTAATTCAATCTTTCGGTCTCCGTTGAGTTAGGATTTGTTCTCTTCGTAGCGGTTTAAAGATTTTGCTCCAATGAAAAATGTTAAGCGTTAACCTCTTAAGACGTTCTTTCATTCTGAAGAGCAATCCTTAACTGCATTGCACAATTCATCATCTCTTTTCCTGAGCATTAAAGTGCCGATTGTTTCTCGATATTCAATTAATATGTCAATTTGACGGATTTCGTCTTCTCTTCCATGGAATTCAAATCACCGGACTTTATATGGTCGTGTTATTTCACCGTCTCATTAAGGAATTTTGGAAAATCTTCCAATCCTACTTTCTCGTCAAAGACAACATATTTAGGGAAGCAGCTGGGGAATAAAGGTTATCTCATAAATGGCTCTAGGAAGGTGAAGTGGTTCTTCTTATCCCCGGGGATGTCAGCTGTACTTCCTATGTCAAAGTTCTTAGCGTTTATGCTTAAACCTTTTAATCTGAAAAGAAAATCCATCACTTGCAGATTCTTATTCTTTATGTACTTAATAAGGAAAGTTTTGTGGATTACAACGTTAAGTTGTTTCTGTTAGGGAAGGATTTTCTTAGGTACAGGTTTATCTCTTCCAAATTTCATCGCCAAAAGATTTTAGTTTTAATGTCGATACCAATGCCCAACTACTCTCCAATATCTGCATTATGTAGATTCTTGAAATAATCTTCCAACAATGCGCTTCAGTCCATCTTTTGATCTTTGTTAAGTTAGCATTTGTTCCCTTCGTAGTAGTTTATGAATTTTCCTCCAGTCGACAGAAGGTAAGCATAAACATCTTAAGACATTCTTCCATTCTGCAGAGCAATCCTCAACTGCATTGCACAATTCATCAATATCAATTTCTGGGCTTCAAAGTGCAAATAGTTTCTCAATATTTTAGTAATATGTCGATTTGATGGATTTTGTCTTCTCTTCCACGGAATGTAAATCAACGATCTTTATATATTTGTGGAATTTCACCGTCTCATTGAGGAATTTCTTCAACTCTTCCAATCCTGCTTTCTCCTCAAAAACGTAATGTTTAAGGAAGTGGCTAGGGAATTAAGCATCATTCTAAAATAGCTCTAGGAAGATGGACTAGTTCTTCTTATGCCAGGGGATGTCGGCAGCACTCTCTACGTCGTAGTTCCTAGCATTGACACTTAAACCTATTAATCTCAAAATAAATTCCACCACTTTCAGATTCTCGGGCTTTACGTACTCAGTATGCAAAGCTTTGCAATTCACAACGTTAATTTGTTTCTCTGTGGGAAGGATTTCTATTCGTAATTTCGTCGCCAAAGTGAATGCAGTTTTAACATCAATACTGAAGGCTGTCTCCACGCCACATCAGAATGATGTAGGTCAATGGATGTTAAAGGTCACATCTTTGACTCGGCCATTACACGATGGACGAAGGTGTATTCGCAACACATCAAATGGTCTGTCTTTCAGTCCTTAGTCCAGTTTTACAACTTCTGAAATCAGTAATTCAGTATTTAATTTATGTAACAAACTTTAATCTAGATTACAGTAAATACTACGTGAACCTTTTTTTCACAAATGAAGTGTAATGTTTAATTAACTAATAATCCTTGATTCATTACCGTAAAGTATATTTTTAATCAGTAAATAACCTTGTAACCGTTTAGAATATGTAATTTTCATTCAGCAGATGTATTTGGTTCAGTCATATGATGAAGATATTTCACTTTGGTCCCCTGGCAATGGAGAGGTTACTTTTCAGGATTTCCTGTTCTTAGATTTGAGGCGTACTTAAATAAAATCTTTGGAGTACTATTTCAAGGGCGTTAAACCCTTGAGTACTCGCTTTAAAAATCATCACATTAATACTTATGTTGGATGGAATCGAACCTATGTATTTTGAAGCTTAAAAAGAATGTTTATATTTCCAGATTATTTAAGAAAAATGATTAGGATTGCTAAAAATATTTCAAAAGAAAAAGTAAACATTTAAATTGTTTAAAATAATTTATTGAAGAATTCTTATACAAATATATTTTAAACCAAAAATTCTAATTGACATCTTCATCTGACCTTTTAACTTCTTGTAATCGTGTTCTTTGAAAACAATTAACACAAATGGTAGAACCATACTCTTGGCAAAAGTATTTACACAGATTTGACAAATTGTTTTGGTTTTGCTGTCCTTTTTTGTCTCTTCCATCAATGCATTTAATTCCATCTTACGGTCTCCGTTAAGTTAGCATTTATTCTCTTCGTAGCGGTTAATGAATTTTCCTCCAATCGACAAAAGGTAAGCATAAACATCTTAAGACGTTCTTCCATTCTGCAGAGCAATATAATCCACCACTTGCAGATTCTCTTCCTTTATCTACATAATAAGCTAAGTCTTGCGGCGCGCAACGTTAGGTTGTTTCTCTTAGGCATGGATTTTCTTAGGTACATGTTTGTCTTTTACTAATTTTGTCACCAAAGTTGATTAGTTTTCACGTCGATACCAATGTCCACCTCCTCACCGACATCAGAATTATGTAGATTCTTGAAATAATCTTCCATTAATACATTTAATTCCATCTTGCGGGGTCCTTTGAGTTAGCATTTATTCTCTTCGTAGCAGTTTATGAATTTTGGTCCAATCGACAGAAGGTAAGCATATATCTCTAAGACGTTCTTCCATTCTGCAGAACGATCCTCAACTGCAATGCACAATTCATCAATCTCTTTTCCTGAGCCTAAAAGTGCCGATTGTTTCTCGATATTCAATTAATATGTCAATTTGACGGATTTCGTCTTCTCTTCCATGGAATTCAAATCACCAGACTTTATATGTTTGTGTTATTTCACTGTCTCATTAAGGAATTTCTGAAACTCTTCCGATCCTGGCTTCTCCTCTAGGATGACGTTTAGGGAATCAGCTAAGGAATAAAAAATCTCTCTTCAATAGCTCTAGGAAGATCGAATAGTTCTTCTTATCCCAGGGGATGTCAGCTGCACTTCCTATGTCGAAGTTCTTAGCATTTATGCTTAAACATTTTAATCTCAAAAGAAATTCCAACACTTCCAGATTCTCGTACCTGGTGTACTCAATGTGCAAAGCTTTGAGTTTCACAAGGTTAAGTTGTTTCTCTGTGGGAAGGATTTTCTTAGATATAGGTTGTTCTATTCGTATTATCAGTTTTAAAGTCGATACTGAAATACGCCTCTACACTTACATCAGAATTAAGTAGATCCTTGGATTTTGAAGGTTCTTTCACTGATTCAGCCATTACATGACAGAAGAAGGTCTATCTGCAACACTTCTAATGATCTTCTTTTCATCCTGTAGTAGTCTTCCGATCCTGGCTTCTCCTCTAGGACGACATGTTGAGGGAAGCCAGTAGGGAATAAAGATTCTCTCATAAATAGCTCTAGGAAAATTGAATAGTTCTTCTTATCCCAGGGAATGTCAGCAGTGCTTTCTATATCGAAGTTCTTAGCATTTATGCTTAAACCTTTTAATCTGAAAAGAAAATCCACCACTTGCAGATTCTTATTCTTTACGTACTTAATAAGCAAGGTTTTGTGGATTACAACGTTAAGTTGTTTCTGTTAGGGAAGGATTTTCTTAGGTACAGGTTTTTCTGTTCCAAATTTCGTCGCCAAAGTTTATTAGTTTTAACATCGATACCAATGTCCACCTCCACACCGACATCAGAGTTATGCGGATTCTTGAAATAATATTCCATCAATACGTTTAGTTCCATCTTCCGGGCTCCTTTGAGTTAGCAGTTATTCTCTTCCTAGCGGTTTATGAATTTTGCTCCAATCAACAGAAGGTAAGCATATATCTCTAAGACGTTCTTTCATTCTGCAGAGCGATCCTCAACTGCAATGCACAATTCATCAATCTCTTTTCCTGCACTTTAAAGTGCAGATTGTTTCTCGATATTCAAGTAATATGTCGATTGGGTGGATTTCGTCTTCTCCTCCACGGAATGCAAATCAGCAATCTTTATATATTTGTGGAATTGCACCGTCTCATTGAGGAATTTCTGCAACTCTTCCAATCCTGCTTTTTCCTCAAAAACGTAATGTTTAGGGAAGTGGCTAGGGAATTAAGCATCATTCTTAAATAGCTCTAGGAAGATGGACTAGTTCTTCTTATGCCAGGGGATGTCGGCAGCGCTTTCTACGTCGTAGTTCCTAGCATTGACACTTAAACCTATTAATCTCAAAATAAATTCCACCACTTTCAGATTCTCGGGCTTTACGTACTCAGTATGCAAAGCTTTGCAGTTCACAACGTTAAGTTGTTTCTCTGTGGGAAGGATTTTCTAAGGTAATGGTTGTTCTGTTCATTATTAACCTTGCCAATCATCAGTTTTAACGTCGATACCGAAGTCTTCCTCCATGCCAACGTCAGAGTTGTGTAGATCGTTGGATGTTCAAGGTTATGCCGTTGATTCAGCCATACTTGCTGTACAAAGTTGTATCTGCAACACTTCACTCTTTTGCCATCACTAGTCCTATTATAGTTCCTGAAATCTGTTATTTGATATTTAATTTATGTAACAAACTTTCATGTAGATTCCAGCAAATATTACATAAACCTTTTTTTCACAGTTTAATTGTAGCGCTTAATTAACTAAAAAATCCTGGATTTATTACCATAAGTATAGTTTTAATCAGTAAACACCATATAACCATTTAGAACAGTGTTTCTCAACCTGGGTGCTGTGGCATCCTGGAGTTCCGTGAAGTGTTCTGAAGGGTGCCGCAAAAAATATACTGTTTTCTCATTTTTAGCCTCATTTTGCATCGTAGGCTTTCAAAAATGCAAACCAGAGTTAATTCGACCTTTATTTCATCGCAAAGGCACTTCCAAATGAAAGGAAGTATGGAGATTGGAGTTAGGGGTTTAACTTCACCACGATTATTACTGATGGTGGATGGGGGGGGGGGGGGAGCTGCCAAATTCTGAAAAGTCACTCAAGGGTGCCGTGACTCTAAAAAGGTTGGGAAACAATGATTTGGAATATGAAATTCTACGCTTCAAATGTGTTTTTTGTTCAGTTGAAAGATATTTCATACGATGAAGATATTCCACTGTGGTCTCCTGGCAACAGAGAGGTAACTTGTTCTCATTTCCTGTTTTTAGATTTCTGGCATACCTAAATAAGTTCTTTGCTAGACATTTTCAAGGGTGTGTAAAAGATTTTTTCATTGCTTCAATCTGGAATTTGCATTCGACTTCCTTGCATGAGTTTTTCATTCCTTTGCAGGACCACCCTTCTGATATAAATGTTGAAATTTGTGCAACTTTTTCCACGTAATCACGGCGTAGAAGTCTGATAGGGCCTAAATATTCGGCCTGGGCGTGGTCCGATTCGACAGTGGTACAGACCTGGCCCGGCCCTAACCCAAGAGTTGTCAGCTTTGCTGATACCCGAGTCCAATCCAGGGCCTGATTATTTTCCTCTTCTTACCCGCTAGGCCTGAACTCAGCCCTAAAGTCCCTGCCATTCAGGATAAGGACATTTATGATGGCTAAGATGAGAAATACCAGATTAAATTGCATTGTAGCTAAAAATACCCTTACATGATTTGCGCTTAACAGAACCGGTTTCACTTAATGTCATAGAATCACAAATTTACGCCAAACTCCACTTGACCCTCCAGTTTCCTCCTTTGTCACGTGTCACTTTTTAGTTTTTTTAAACATCGTTTTCACTCATTTTAAAACAAAATAATGATGGGGTCTTCGCTAACTGTCCAAAGATTTAAATATAAACCATCCAAGGAGGAAAATGCTTAAAAGATTACTCAGAAACAGATTTGTTAGAGCTATCATTCTATCAGCGAAAAGACTAACTGAATGGTTACGCTTTGCTTACAAGAGAACAACAGCACAGGGCCTTTCAAAGACAGAAGCAGGGAGGACCAACTTAGAAGTAACTTACAAGAGAAAGAGAATTTATTGGTTTGCATAAATATGCATACTTGATATGAAATAATATTTTTTTTTGAAAAAATCAAATTTTATTGTTAAGTAACAAACATAATGTTATCTAATAAATGAGTTAAATAAATTTTTGTAAGTGCAAATTTGCACAAAATTAGCCCGAGTTGTTACGGAAGTCATAATCACAAATTATTTCTCACAAGCTCGAGCCTTAGCCCGAGACAGCCTTGCATTACCCGGCCCTAGGGCTGTGGCCCTTGCACATCTCTAATCTGTCATCACACCTGTTAAGACCTCGACCCCAAACGTCTGCTTCTCTAATATATTCCTTCTTTTCTTGGCAAACTTTCCGATGGTACTGGAAGATGCCATCAAATTGCTGACAGGGAAAGCATCGGCCCTTCGGAAATAATCTTCCATCAACATGTTTAATTCCATCTTCTGGTCTCCGTTGAGTTTGCATTTGTTCTCTTCGTAGTGTTTTATAGATTTTGCTCCAATTAAAAGATGGTAAGCATAAACCTCTTAAGACATCCTTCCATTCTGCAGAGCGATCCTCAACTGCATTACAGAATTCATCAAATCTCTTTTCCTGCGCATAAAAGTGCAGATTGTTTCTTGATATTCAAGTAATATGTTGATTTGATGGATTTCGTCTTCTCTTCCATGGTATTCAAATTACCAGACTTTATATGTTTGTGTTATTTCACTCTCTCGTTAAGGAATTTCTGAAACTCTTCCGATCCTGGCTTCTCCTCTAGGTCGACATGTTTAGGGAATCAGCTAAGGAATAAAAAATCTCTCTTCAATAGCTCTAGGAAGATGGAGTAGTTCTTTCCCCAGGGGATATCAGCATCGCTTTCTATGTTGAAGTTCTTAGCATTTATGCTTAAACATTTTAATCTCGAAAGAAATTCCAACACTTCCAGATTCTCGTGCTTTATGTACTCAATGTGCAAAGCTTTGAGTTTCACAAGGTTAAGTTGTTTTTCTGTGGGAAGGATTTTCTTAGGTAAAGGTTGTCCTATTCATAATTATTCTCTCAGAGTTTTAACATCGATATCGAAGTCCGCCTCCACGCTGCCATCAGAATTATGTATATCCTTGAAAATCCTGTATTTATTACTGTATAGTTTTATATCGGTGAATGACCATGTAACCATTTAGAATATGAAATTCTCACGCATCAAATGTGTTTGGTGCAGTTGAAAGATACACTGTGGTCGCCTGGTAACAGAGCTTAATTGTCTGCATTTCTTGTTCTTATGAGACTCGTACACGATGAATATTATTGACCAATATTCGATACTGTTAATATTATTGACCGTGTGTGTGGGTGATATTGAAGGTTTGCACAGTATATTGAAACGTTCAAATTTAGTTTGATTTTATTGAAGCGACCTCAATAATATAATGTGCTGAAGGTGGGCTGCCACAATGATATTGCACAATATTTCGCAGAAGTTTCCCGTCGCTTCTTAAGCCACTTTCCTCCAGTCTTCTTCGCACCGTTTTCTTTGTCTTGTGGAGAGAAACAGTGAAAGCAGTAGATGTGTAACTGTCACAAGAAACGTGGATATTAAGTGACTGGCGAGTGGTCGAAGCATACTGACTGTTGGGGGTGGACGACAGGGGTGCGGGGAAATATTCAACAATATTATTGTACCATTTGTGGTGGCCTGATTTGGTCAATATATTGCGCTCAACATATTGAGACAATAATATTGCATGTGTATGGGCCTCTTAAGGTCTCATTTTGTAACAGTGTTGAAATTGTTTATTTTATAGTGTTAATTACTGTAGAACTAATGGAGTATTTTAAAAACTTTACAAATTTTACAATAACAGATGTTTAATAAATAATGTATGTATAATTGTAAATATTTAAAAAATACTTGGTATTAAAAAGTTTTTTTTAGATATTTGTCTTAAAAATTTATTATAAAGAGTAATTTCTCGCAGAGCTTAATAATTAAGACCTATAGTTCAGTAAGGTGTTTGAATTTATTTAGTATCATCTTAATTTTTCTTAGTTCAGAAATTTTGCATTCAAAATGTGAAATGGTGTGCTATTCTCAAGTTATGATGACGATAGCGTGTCATTCACTGAAAACAAATGTCTTCAAGAAAAGTTAATTTTCATAAGGTGAACAGATTTCAAATCGTATCAACCAGTACAAAGTGTGTGCCCCTGGTGATTAGGCAATTTTTGACATCGGACAAGAATTCTATAAATGAAAAAAAGAGACGCATTTTTAAATATGCAAACGACAGAATATAAGAACTCAAACTTAAAGAAGGAAATGGGAAATGTTTAATTTTTTACGACATCTTAATTCAATATTTTTAATGAAATGTTATTAAATGCGCTTCAATTTGTAGTAACGTGTAGCAAGGTCCATAAAATACAGGTCAGGACACGTCATCAACCTGACGTAAACGGCCATATTGGTTCTCAAGTCACGCGGGAATTCAAAAATGCGCTACAGTAATCACTCGCCAACCGCGGTTTTGAGTATACGCGTTTTGTGAAATGTATACAGTTTTACCAAACGCGGTATGAGGTCTCGAGTATACGCGGTTTGAGGTGCATGTTTTTATTTTTTCCGAAACTGTTTTTCTTAAGTCTGACTTACATAATCTTGACGTATTTTAACTAACAATAAGAACACAAGTAATTTAGTAGTTTTGCAATCTTACTACATGTATGTACATAGTTTTTCACGTCGTCAGACGTGGCAGAGCCAGAGAAGTATTGGTGCTTAGTTTTCATTTTCGGTTCGTCTCTGCATACTGACCTCACATTTGATCCCTACTCTGAATTTCTGGTTGATTATGCTTATTCAGAGACTTTTTATATATACAAACGCTATCCATAATGATGGCATGTTCCATTTCAGTATGCCATTATGTATAAAGGTGCCTGGTCGAGGTGACGCTCAAGCTAACCAAGATATCGTCGTACTAAATGAAGACGCGAACTAGAATGATAGTCTACTTTTTTGGGGATAAGTAAATCTTGTTCTATCACCTTGTTCTTAATTTTTTTTCATATTGTTTTGTCAACCTTACAATCGGTTTTAGTAATTTTATCGTGGATTAAACGGAAAATAAAGTTTACTTTGTTTTTATACACGTATTTAATGCCATTTTTATTGTCATTCCCTTAACCCTGATTTTCTATGGAACTTTGGTCTTGCCAACCGTGGTTTTGCCAACCGCGGCGCTTTTCAGGAACGTAACCCCCGCGGTTGGCGAGGGATTACTGTACTTTCTTATGGGCTGAAGCAAATTTTGGAAAACTTCAAAATATTTACAAATCGATCATTAATCAACGAAATAATTTTTTTTATTTCTATAATCGACTATTTCATTAAATTTACTCAGTTTCTGCCAATTTAGCAATGTTAATTTAGGAAAATATTAATTAAAAGGACAAGGAACTTCAAGGGTTACAAAAATCACGCTCAAATAATAAAAATACAATTTATTAGCAATAAACGTGATCTCGAGAAATGAAGTCAATGTGAATGATAGAAATATTTTACAGTATCATAATAAGCTTAAATGTTCAAAAAAATACAAACAGTGCCACCAAAATTAAGAGCTAACCACTATGGATATTAGCGATACATAATTGTTACAGATGTACATAGTTGTCTTTTTAGTCAATACAAGATTTCCATAAAATATGTAAATTAAACGTTTAACATGGAATATTTCGAACTGTGGGTGGAAAAAGATGAACTGAATAAGAAACGTTATAAATTTTTCTTCAAAATGGTTCAGATCCAAAGGTCGTAGGTTAATTCCTTCTAATTTTAATTTCCAAATGAATAAGAGCCTGCACGTCGAAAAATCGCGTTTTACATGTTAAGTAATGGGAAATGGAATTGCCTCCCTTGGAGTCGAACCAAGGAATTTTTTCGTGATTTAAACTCGCCATCACCTGAGAAAGTGTTAATGAAGCATCCCTGCATAATTTTGAGTTTCTATGGTTATTATTTCTAGAGTTACTTTTAGCTTTATGAATCTTAGCGTGACGGACACTAAGCAATTTATTATATAGGTAAATACAAAACACTACACATAACAGAAATAATACACTTTACATCCGAGAAACTGAACTCATAAAAGCACTTTTGCTACCATAAGCCACTGGAAATTTGATTCTTTTAGTCACAATTTCTCCATGGGTGTGTAACCTTAAAAAATTTGAGGAAAAGCTTTTCTAAAATATTATGGCAGTTTGGAATTACATCTAACATGCCGTTATCAAGATGGCAGTAAACATTTTCTAAAAGTAAATCCTGAACATTCTCTCGAGCGATCAAAATTTTCTCATTTTTCTGGAAGACTCTCTCTGCAAGCTGAACCATATCAAAGGCTAGTTCCGTTGGATGGCAAAGTCTACCATACATGTCCACTGACATGGTAAATTTGGAAGTGGAATATTTGATCTTAATACTTCTGTGCAAACCCCACAACCTACATCTTTAAGGACTACATGTAAAGCCCACCCTGAAACATAATAAATAGCAGACTCCTGCAAAATATCAAAATCCTTATCGGAGTTCCAGTCAATAGGCTCTAATTCTGTTTGACTCATTGTAAGAATGGTCAGGTTTCCTTTTCAAAAGATCTAAAAAGTAATTGTCACTATCACAATCTTTAAACCTAGGCCACCAGACAATGGCAGCATAGGTCACAATGGGTCTAACTACCATAGTGTATATCCAATATATCACTTTTGGTTTTAGTTCCCATGTCTTGCCAAAAGTGCCCCTGCAGGTCCAGAAGGCTCTGCTGGCCTTTCTTGTAACTTTTTCCGGCTGTGAACCCCAAGTCAGTCCCTTGTCCAATATAAGTCTAAGGTATTTGACTTCTGTAGACAGCTGCATCTTAGTTCCAGAAAAACTCCCCTCTGTGGACAGCCCTTGGTAGTGGTAACCCACTGGGTATCTCCTACAAGTGAGGTTACTATGATTCTCTCCTTCAGCATGGAATCGATCTACCTACAAATGGTGTTTTCAATGCCATGCCTTCTGGCAGCTGAAGCTTTAGCTTCAAATGCAGTTTGATTGAAAACCCCCTCAATATCAAGAAAGACTCCAAGCGCCAATTCCTTAATCCCCGTTTTCATGCCTGAAAGCAGGCGCCTGTCGGTCTGCGCATGCGCACTAGCGAGTTCCTCGGAAAAAACTCGTCGGGAAAGGACAGGAAAGGAACGATTTCAAGCAAGTCGGGAACACGTCGATTGGATGATACTCTCACGTGACATGAGTGACGTCAAAGAGGTTTCCTAACCCCTTCCACTGCTGACGCGAAGGGACGTTTTAAAGAGCTATTTTCTTTTAAGTCTTGTAAAAGATGGATTGTGTAGCGATGTAGTAAAACCTAGTAGGAAAATCTGAAAAATGTTAAATATTGTTGCCGTTAAACATTAATGAAACTTGAACGTATTTTATAGTTCATATATTTCAGATTGAGGAACGGTGATGAAGCTTTTTAACCACTCAACTGGGTAGTTTTTTTTCCCAAGTCGCTTCCACAGTGGGTATTTAAATTTGAAGTGAGACTTTTTCTTTTCATTTTCAAATTAAATGAAATTTGCTTTAAAAATTCCAGAATTATCATTACAAATATAATATATGATATAATACTTCGATAAATAATTTCTTTTAAGTATAAATATTACTTAAATAATTTATAAAATCTTCATTTTAGCAATCAGATATTGTTTTTTTTTGCCTGTTAGCATTAAATTTAAATGCTTATGTACGTTTAAAATAATTTTATTTCTCAAAAATATATAAATTTTGTCATAATATGGCTATAAGTAATAACAATTAGCATATTATTGAAAAATATCTATAAGACTATTTTTGCCAAATATTATATATATATTACTATATTATATATATATATTATACTCGGTTCAAACACAAAGGATTGTTATATATATTGTTACATAATGAAATGGGAAAAACATTAACACATTCTCAATATCTCAGAAGCAAACTGAACTTTCCATAAACATCTGTTTTTCATATGTATCGTTAGAATTACTAGCCGGAAAAACATTCATAAATAGCAGGTTTACCCTTGAGACAAAAGTGCATGTAGAGAAAAGTGTGAGTTTTCGCAAGGGAGTGTGAAAAAACCCCGAGTGTCATAAACGGTCATTCCAGATGTGGCGATCACGGAAATGCAACCCGCAACGCATATGCAGACCTCCCTTATGAAGACCTGCTTCTAAAAGAAAAAGGAAGACAAGGCCATCTATGGCAGTCAGGACGAACTAGAAGAACCAAGCTATAAGTACGAGAAGTTACGGGATGGAAAATCGCGGCGTACCCATAGCAATCAGCCTGAAATTTGCCATGACGTCTAAATCCGTCATACCCAGTACTGGTGCTTCCGGCCATGACGTCTATACACGTCATACCCAGATGAGTGGTTAAGGAGGTAAAAATCGTCAAAAAACTTAAATAGTGATTATGAAAATTTTATATTATAATAAGTTTTGTTATTATAGACCACTAAAATTTTTAAAAAGTACGTATGAAATGGACGACCATTTCCATAAAAAGCATTTTTGTTTCAAATTTTTAAGGTGCCGTGCTCCACTACAGGTAATCAACAAAACCATACGGAAAATATTTTAATTCCTATTTTATTTTTATATTCCTTTTTAAATCCTATTTTTCGTACCCAATCTCCATAAATAAGCACCGAAATACATGCAGGGCTATGTAAAATTGAATTTTTAAATTAGTAAGAATTAAGATGGAAACACCAAACAAACAAAAACAGTAAAATAGCTAAAAGAATGAAGTATCTTATTTTTGAAGAGAAAATTTGAATCCGAATTGATGTAAAAATTAGATTCCTTCTGACCTTTTTGCATTATATTGGTAGATATAGCCATCGATAAAATATTCCGGCTTTGCTTTCCTGGATTTAATAATCTCGACCGATGACATCTTAATGAGTCTATTTTAAATGATAAAAAATATTACAGTACCTACTTGCCACATTTTTAACAGTGATGGCAAACGAAAAAATCAGCATTTCATTAAGATTTAAGTAAAAAATATTATATCCTTTTGATATAGGGTAATTATAACAATGTACTTCTTTTTGTCAAAAATGAAAAATTTTCTGACAAAGACCTAGTACAATGTTGATTAATTAAGGTAATACAGCGCAGCTAATATCATTGTTACATAATTACATTTGATTGACTTAAATCCAATCGGTAAGACCGCAATTCGTTTATTCTTTCATTAAATACTCTTTATTGCGATTAGGGCAAGTGGGGTAACGCCATCAGGAAGCTATGGCGAGATGATGTACTACTCCTGGTAGATCTCTATGAACATAATATTTCCTTATATGATATTAGGCATAGGGATTATTATAATCGAATAAAGAGAGATGGAGGCAATCTGCAGTGAATTGAGAAGGAGAAGACCAAGTACCACTGTCTCGGAAATCAAAGGAGAATTGAAGACCTTGCGGACACAGTATTCTCATGAGAAGTCTCTCATTGAAAAATCGAGAAGAAGTGGGGCAGGGGTGGCTAATATTTATACGCCAAAACTGTTTCAATAAGTTGTTATTTTATATAATAATAGCCTTCATCCGTTGGTTGGTTGGTTGTTGATCACGCTATGCAAACGATAATAACTCGAGAAATAATAACGATAGAAACTCGAAATTTGGTAGAGATGCTTGATTAACACTTTTCCAGGTGATGACGAATTTAAATCGCGAAAAAATTCCTTGGTTCGTCTCCAAGAGAGGCATTTCCTTTTCCCATTACTTAACATGTAAAACGGGATTTTTCAACGTGCAGGCTTTTATTCAGTTGGAAATTAAAATTAGAAGAAATTAACAGACGACCTTCGGATTTGAACCATTTTGAAGAAAAAGTAATAAAGTTCCTTATTCCGTTCATCTTTTTTCGCCCACAGTTCGAAATATTCCATGTTAAAACGTTTAATTTGCATATTTTGTGGAAATCTCGCCATTTTAACGTGATGTTGCTATGTCGACCATTATCATTGTTAGCTTCAATACGAGAGGGAGAGAGAGGAAGGAAGGGGAGAGATTGGCGTGTTTTGTGGAAAATAAGTATACTAACGTAAATATAAAAAAATTTAAGTATCAACAGTGTCATTTTAGAAAAATTGTAAATAAAAAGCATTCTTAAATTAAATTCTTTGTAAACCATATGTGCTTACGAATTTATGTTGTTATTCCTCGAATTAATTTCCTAACAATGGCCGAAGTTTGGAAAAGAATATAAATTAAAATTCAATTAAAATTAAAAGAACATTTAATACTGTTAACAGGCAATTTTCGAAGAAACAACAGTGGATCTTTTAATGAATTGATTTGTTTTTATAAAAGGAATTTTGGTGCTTATTTAATACAGAGTAAGTTCTAAGGCTTATAGTCCATTTAAATCTAATAAGAGTGGCTATTATAGTTTAAAGAAAGAACTTTATTTATTCACTTTACTGAATGAATTAATTTTAGTCTAGCATTGCCTATTATAAAAGGAGTTACTTTGGTATTTACAGTATGTAAAGTGGAAGTTGTACTGAATTGACTCAAGTATTTTGGGTACTTTCCTGTTAACGGGAATACCTCAAAAAATAAACACATATTGTTGTGATATGTTACTACATATTTGTTTGTTAACATTGCGTAACAACGGGAGAATTACTTAAAAATCACACTTTTTTGAAACTTATTTATTAATAAAAGCAACATAATTACTAATACAATCTAAATTTATGTTACTAGGGGGCCAATATGTCTTTATGGCCTTTAAAATAGCTGGAAATATGTCGATTTCTTTGTTATGTTGTCGCCACATGAATTCTTCTGCTGACAGGCTTTAGCGTTGCATTTCCAAAATATTCTGTCTCAGAAGTAAAGTTTCATAATATGGCCCTTCTTGCACATTCGCCCTTTAGATATAAAATACCATGGTCTTGAAGCAAAGATACAGCTTCTTCTTCACTCCTCGGCAAGCTCCACAAATTCATCATTAAGGGATCAACGTAAATATCTTAACGAGATTTGTTACGCATTGTTAACAAACAAAGTATCACAACGTATCACAACAATACGTGTTTATTTTTTGAGGTAATCCCGTTAACAGGAAAGTACCAATTCAAAGCAAAAATCAATTTAAAACTATTGAAAGTTGTTGTTTCGGAAACTGAGAAGTCCAGAGTGGTGAGCGGACGCTAAACGATATTAAGGTACATTTTATTCCAAAATCTATTTAAAGTATTATCAGAGCCAATTGAAGATTGAACAAATTTTTTTGTTACCGGAATTCTGCTTATTTCATGAAATTGAAATGCTAATGCATTAATCCATTAAAATCTGTTAAGAATGGCTATTTTAGTTGAAAGAAATATATGTACATAGTAGGTACTTTTATTCACTTTTCAGAATGAATGAATTCTAGGTTAACATTGCATATTATAAAAGGATTTTCTTTGGAATAAGAAGTTTGTTATGTGGTTATTTTAACTGAATTGAATCAAGTTCTCTTCTAACTAAGTTTGAAATCCATTTAAAACTGGTGAAAGTGGTTGTTTCAGAAAATGATATGGCAAGAGTGCTGAGCAGACGATAAACGATATTGAGGTACATTATATTCGAAAATCTACTTAAATTATTATCAGAGGCAATTGAAGATTGAACCAATTATTTGGAACTGGAATTCTGCTTATTTAATGAAATTGAAATCCTAATGCTATAATCAATTTAAAACTAATAACAATGGCTAATTTAGTAGAAAGAAAGGTACTATTTTATTCACAAGGAATTTCTGTGAGATTTTAGTTAATTAATTACAACAGACTTATAATATAGAAATATTCGATGGTTAAAACAGTGCACAATTTTATTGCAATTTTTACATGTTGCATTGATGAAAATTTAGATTCATTAGACCCATTGAAGTCAACGGGCACTTACGCTAGTTTCTAGATAATTATACAAAGGAGAGGCAAAGAACATCAAACATTGATGTAAGTACTTTCATTTTTTGTGAACATTTTTTTATATCATTATCAAGTTGTACACGTTTTTATGATAAGAATTATTTCATTACAATTAGGCTCTTCATTTACAGTTCGATCAGAGAGAATATGCAGAACCTTATGATGAAGCGGATTTGAATGCATCTTGTTCTGTAACGGAGGAGCTGGAAACAGCATCCCAACCTACAGATTGTAATGTTACCATACAACCGGAAAGTCTAAGGAAGGTAAGAACAGCATTAAATTTTCTCGTCTTGCCAGAAAACTCTTCCTTCATTTATGAAGTAATCTGCGAATGAATCTCGTATATCCCTTGGTTCCTTTGCGCCTCAACTTAAATCCGAGGATAAATTATCCATTTCTGCATGATAATAGCCTTGGTCTTGTTATTGTTCACTATTTTGTAGTAGGAAGTTGTGTAAAACACAACATGCTTGAACAACAATTTGTACATTTGAGACGTCGAGGTTCATATTTGAAAGCAGCACCCGAAATCTGTTTGCGAGTATCCCAAAGGCGTGCTCAACACTCCGCCTAGCTCTACTCAAACGGTAATTAAAAATCCGTTGACATTTTTCCTTTGACCGATATGGATAAGGTTTTATCAGATGTCTCTGCAATGGAAATGCATCGTCAGCTATAACTGCGTAGGGAAGCTTCCTGCCAATAATGCTATCAGGAGGGAAATGCTCTGCATTTTCGATTACCCTCATGAATTTAGAATGTCTCAGAACACCACCATCACTTATGCGGCCATTACACCCTACGTCTATAAATATAAATTTAGAATCAGCATCTGTTAATGCCAATAGCGCTATGCTGTTTGTTCCTTTGTAATTGCGGTAAAAAACACCATCTTCTCTGGAACTTCTAAACATCACATGTTTCCCGTCCAATGCTCCTACACAATGGGGAAATTGCCATCTTGCAAAGTAGTTCTCCGCAATATTGTTCCATTCCTGCACAGGGCAAAGCAGCGAAGTGCAGACAGGAGGACCTTGTTCGTGAAGCCCGTGAAGCTTTGCAGTTTGCTAAAGATTTGGCCTCGAATGACCACAGACAAAGCAAAGAAGACGTTTTTGGTTCTTTTGTCGCCTCTGAGCTGAAACAGGTAAAAAATCAAAAACTTTATAACGAAACTAAATGGAAGATACAGGAAGCTCTAATGGAGGGAATAAGGAAGCAAATGGAATCGGAGATTACATCAGGTTCCGAATCTCCATATGTTCCTCGTTTACGTGCTCCAACTCCCACACTATCTACTTGCTCTAAAAATATCATAGACCAAGCTTTGGAATTGGCGTTTGACGATTCCAGTTAGTGATAGCGTTATATTAATGTATTTTATTTTATTATATTATTGTGCTATTAATTTATTATGCTATTCAATTATATTAGGTTATTGTATTATATTGTATTGTGATTTACGTTTAATAAATTTATTAGAATGCTAAAACTAATCATTTCATTCTAATGATCCTAACCGACATATTTTACGTTTCCCTATGCATTTATAAATAAAGAATATGATAGTTTATTTTATGTCAATTATAAAATGCAGTGAATCGATTATGCCCATCACTAATTCAGATAAAATTATTTTGCCTGAACCGCTTTTTACTTACCTTTAAATATTCTCCTTTTAGTGAGTCATAAATTGCTTTACAAACTTCTGGGACCGCTTTACAAAGGAAAGATTTCGATAACCGCGTTTGAAACTCCAAACTTTGGTAAGATTCCCCCGTGGCGATGAATCTTAGCGTTGCGCTAAGTGTCTCGTCTGGTGAGATGGCTTTTCTCAGGCAGGTACCACGCTTCCTTAAAGTGTCCTCAACATATTTCAAAAGTTTACAGAACGAATACTCTGTCATTCTTAAATAATTCCTATACGCATCTACGTCCTCAAGTAACAGTTCGTTTTGCAAAAAAATGGAAAGAACCTCTTCCCTCTCTTCTGCGTTTCCAAGTTTTAATCCAAGCGTCTCGTTCTTTTCCCTTTTTTTTAAACGAAAGAGCTACTAATACTGCTCCTGCAGTAGCAGACAAAAGCGCGGTTTTCTTTCTCAAATCCATCTTTGTTACGTGAACATGCAAACTGCGTGCGACCGCAGTCGGACTATGCTAAACGGGGACTTATAGTTTAAAGCACTTTCAGTGCGTGTTACCACATTGTGGAGTGCTGTCTCTATTGATTTACCAGCTTGGTAGGCGAATTGGTATCGGTGCAAAGGATATTTCTTTAAAGCTCTGTCCCTGATATGTCTGTCTATTAATTTCTTCATAGTTTTTAGTTAAAATGATAGGAGACTAATTGGATGATATGCTTTTGCCTCGGTATAGTTTGCACTCCCAGGTTTAGGTATAAACGTCACCTTAACCTGTCTCCAAGCAATTGGTATATGTCCCATTGCTAGACAAGCTCTGAGTATATAGCATAATGGAGAAGCAAAATGCTCTATCCCTTGCTGTAAATGTGCCGGTACAATTTCATCTGTCCCAGGAGCCTTAAATGGTTTAAAAGTATGTATTGCCCATCTTATCCTAGACTGATCAACCACATTTCTGGCCAGGCACCAATCCTCCCTGTTCATTCTGCATCTCTGCACGCCCAGGTTTGGTTGTTCCCATCCATTGGGTGACTCATCAATCATCTTAGAACCTGGGAAGTGTACGTTAAGCAATTCCCTTAAGGGTTCCTTCCCAGTTGTTGTAAAGCATCTATCTGGTAGTTTCAAAACATGGACCCTACCAATAGCCTCCTTAGCCATGATTTTCATCAGCCTGGAGCTGCCAGGAATATCCTTAATTCCCTGACAGTACTTCTTCCATGATGATCTCTTGGCTTTCCTAATTGCTTTGTTATAACTGATGAGTTTGGTCCTGTAGTCATCCCATCACCCAGTCCTTTTAGCTACATTAAATAGCTTCCTGACATTACTTTTAAGGTGGCTTAACTCTGTATTCCACCAAGGAACCTTCCTTGCAAAAACAGCTAACTCCAAATCCAACACCCAGCAAATGTTTCGTGGAAAGATTTACTTTAAAGTCATCCTTGTAGGATTCCCAGTTAGATCTCTTGGGGTCCCTAAACATAACTATAGAAGGTACTGCTATTATAACATTGAAGCAAATGTATCTGTGATCCGACAAAGATGACTCATCAGAAACATGCCAGTCTTTCACGAAAAAAATCGACTTCGAGATTTCAACGGTAATGCACCTTTTGAGTTCCCTAGAACATGTTTAGACTATTTACGGAATGATGTCTGTGTGGTGCGTGGATGTGTGTTTGTGATTGTGGGCACTATAACTCAAAAAGTACTTGCCATATAGTTACCAAACTTCATATATAACACATTAGCATGAGCATAAAGTACTGATTAGTTTTTGAACAATACCGATTAACCGGAAGTCGAAGTTTATTCGAAACCCGATTCGGGTTTTGTGATATTTCTCCGATAATACATCATTATTGTATACATTGACCATTACCAAAAATGTAGAAAATATAATTTCGTACATCTTTTATTTCAAACAATTTTCCATAGCAGTTATTGTTTAGGAATTATAAAAAATAATGAGTTTTTTCGGTTTCCGTCAAATATCTCCTTAAAAACGTTGTAATTGTTCATCTTTGTAAGGACCAAAGCTGTAGAGAATAACATTTCTTCCAAGTTTTGTTTGAAACAAATTTTCGTAGAACCATCCATTTCAGAGATATTTTGCTTTTTTGTAAATTTTCAGTGTACAGCGCCACCACCATGTAGCGGTGAATTCCGTAAACATTCAAAATATAACTTACGGCAATAAGGGCGACTGTATTCTTTTACGGTACGAAATAATAATTTTCCCTTATAATGCTATTCATAATAACTTAAATATCTATACCCAAAATATGGAGATAGTCATGTGTTGGCCACATCAAATTTTTTGGTAACGTGGAAGTGATGGTACAAACCCGTCATGTTGGCCAAACCGTGAGAGAGGGCGCGGTGCACCTTGGGAGAAGTGGTGAAAGTTAGATCATCGTTCAGTGTCTGCGCCGATTCTCGTCGAATTGGTCAGTTAGTTGTCTGCTTGCTTGCAGCTTCGGTTTTAGGACGGAAGGTTAGCGGTGGTTTCCGGGTGGGATAAGAAGAACTTCGTTCGAGACCAACACTTATTCCGAAGGGATAAGTTTTCTCACCAGTAATATGGTTTTCCCAGGAATGACCCTCGTCAAGTACCTGATTGTGGTCTTTAATTTGTTGTACGCAGTAAGTAACCACCTATATTTTAGCCGTGCAGTTCTTCGGTTGTGTTTTATCATGGACCTATGTCGTGAATTACCCACCAAACATAGCATGTTCGAGAGGAATGTGTGTCGTTGTTTAATTTTCCCCGAGTGCACGCCATTTGTTGTCATGGAGTTATCTTTCAAACAACATGTTACGTGATAAATTTGAGATTTTAAAGCTTGTAGCTTATAAATTTCTCAGCACAGCGTGTTGTCAAGCACTATGGAGGCTCTTGGCGATGTTGTTGCTGGCTTATTTTCTTATATTTTTCGGATGAAGACGTTATCGTTGTAGCCAAGACGTGAGAAACTGTTTATTTTAAATTATGAAGTGACCTTCGCCCTTCTTCAAAGTTATTCGAATGTTTATTTTTTATATTTTAGGTAACTATTGGATACCAATGTTTGGCACGTATCATATTCTGTTGTTTTGCTTTGTGTTAATTGGGAAAAATATGGTTCTTATTCCTGTGTATGTGTAAATTTCGTAAAGCATTTCCTTGTTGAAGCAACCAATGACCAATAAGCTCTTCGTAAATTCCATTTTTGTCGATGTCATTTTCTTCCTTATAGTCAGAAAAATGATTCCGAATTCCTTCAAGCTTAATACAATATTGACAGTTAAAACAAATGCAATGGAAGTTTATAAAAAAAAAGTTATTACCGAGATAAACCAATATTGTTTGTGGTGTTAATTTCGGAAAGAAGTAACTCAACCATTGTTAACGAGGCAACATTTGTGTATAAAAGGCCATGTTTTGTGATCATTCTATAAGAATTTAATTTTTTAATCACAAAGGTGGAGCTAAGTAAAAATGTAGGCAAAATCTTTTCTGCCGGACCTATGTTTGAAGCGTAGACGTAAGTTTTTTATTTACATTAACTCAGAATTTACGTAAAATTCATCAAAAAATTGCGTCATTATAACCAAGATGAATTAGCATGTGTAAAGGAAGTCGTAATTTTGCTCGAAAATATAATATTTTATGTATACAATTTTGGTTTACTGTGTCGTTAAAATTCGTCAATGAAACTATTTATTGTTATGGCGCAAAAGTTTTAAAATAACTGGGTTAATGCTGAAAAAATGTGAAAGAATAGGTACGTACCTTCTTAGTTTTCGTACGACATAGTAGGCCTAGTTACCAGAAGCAATATAGTCAAAGAAATTAGTAAATGTTATGCAACTGTTTGGAACACATTATTTATGATTTAATTCAGTTATAGTTGTAGGTGAAGTAATAATACTTTCTATTAAATCCTTTGTAATCATAATTTTAATATATTGTCCGAAATTATTTGTTTGCTTAACGACCAAGTTCAATTGTTATAACGTGTGGTATACGTTGACGTTTGATTTGAATGTAGGGAAGTCTAATATTTCATTTTGATTTATTTCTAATCAAAGTAGGAATATTTTATGATTAATCGTTTGTAATTCTCATTTAAATTTATCGTCCGTATCATTTGGTTACGTAAAAAACCCGAGTTTATTGACTCTTATCTAATGCATTTACTTATAAATTATGCAGACAAGAAGTGTTAAATTCTTTATAAATATTACTAGCGGAAGTGCCTGTTGAATTTCAACGGATTTAGCGAATCGAAAACTTTGACTGCGTAACATGCAAACATCGAAAAAATAAATTGTCGGATTCAAAATGATGTGCCCCTGGACTTTATTAATTTACCACAGCGTCTGCCTGCGTCTTACGATAATGCATTATACATTGAATTAAAGATAATTTTATAAACCTTCTTTCAACATTTTTTTCACTTACGAAGAACAAAAACTTGACGAACTGTGAAGAAATATTTAAACCAATGTACCGTAAAATCGGCACTTTCTGCAAATTGCCGATCTTTAAAATTTAATTTAAAAGAAACGACGCAACATACGACAACGCAATTTTCACTGAGATTGCAGTTATACTGTTTAGATGGAATGATTATGTTAAAAAATGCAAAACTCAAATATGGTGTTGCTAATTAGCGTAAAACTTTGAACATTATCTAGTCCGTGAGTTTTTAACGTAAGAAAAAATAAAAAGCACCATCATGTTCTACAATTTTTTTAAAAATTTACTATGATCCCAAAAGTTTAAAAACACTATTTCCTCAGATATCGACGAATTTTGTTAATGCGGCGTTGCCAAGCGCCCTGCATCATCCGCCGCGGCGGCCCTAAAGTACGTCTCTCCCAACTTACAATCACTCGCGCTTATGACGGCACTCCTTTATGACCTCCTCTTTGTCTAATTATCGCTTGGAAATGGAATAACTACAATAAAAACTTCAATTACTTACCCGTATGGTATTATTCATCCTCATTGTCGCTGCTGGTGCTGCTTGAATCGTCCAAATTAATGACAAGAGGTTCCATAAACTGCTCAACTATAAGATCCTTCATCCAGTAATAATCCTCCACTTTCATTACATGTTGTACAGCTTTTTTCCAATCAGAGTTGGAGACAAGGTATAGAGCTTGTACACAAAGCTGCAGCACCTCCTTCATCTTATGCGTTTTATTGTTCTTCGCAACCCATGATTTGACCTTAGCCCAAATCAGCTCAATGGCATTGAGCTCGCAGTGTGCCACAGGAGTCCACAAAATCTTCACTTCCTTTCTGCTTTCTTCAATTATTTTCTCAAGAAGAAACTTAAAAGGCTTAAATTTTGGTTTTCCAAGTTCAATTAACTCTGTCTTTGTGAGTGATTCGTAGCTATCTTGAGTGCCATCTTCTTGCACTGGTGGTTCGACAAGTCTCTTCACAAGCCAGTCAATAATGTCACTTTTTCTCCAACTCATGCTCGGATTCTTTGTACTTCGATCTTGCATAGTGTGATAGGGAGCCTGATCAAGAACCAAGGCAGATTTTTCCGCAAGTCTCAATAGTACTCGCCGGAAATATTCCTCAAAATGTTGCGCATTCATTTCTGAGTGGTAGTCCGATTGATCTTTCTTTCCCTCGAAAACAAGCATTGTTTCCTCTTCCGGCTTCAGAAATCCTTTTTCACTCCCAATATGCAAAATAATTATGCGCTTTCCAGCGCCAGACGGTGTCTTAATACCACCTTTCCATCCGTTGACTTCCTGAATTATCCCTCGATCAAAATCAATGGAATCACATGCGGTTTCATCTATCTTTTCTTGCCACGCGTACTTTACCGTGTGATTCGTGCCACACCAGGTTTCATCTGAATAAAATATCTCCCAACCAGCTGCTCGTGCGGAGATACGTGTGACGCTGATCCGACACGTTAGGATTTTCCATAAGGACAGGCTTATTTTGCAGCTTTCGAAAGGAAAACCCTAATTTCTTCACCCATCTCAACATTGTACTTCCGCTGACATCAAGAAAATCTTTGATTTCCGACCTCAACTCATGCAGAACTTTTAATATTGTAGGGAATTCCTTCCTAAGGAAAAAGCTATGCACTTTTCGGCGAATAACGCCTTGCAAAAATTCATCAATAATAACGCAAGGCCTACCTTTGCTTTTCTTCGGGGAAGACACTTCGAAATCAGTGCTGTTACGTTGCTCTTGAATAACGTTCTTTACGGTCCTTTCACTCACTCCGGCGCACAACGCGGTGTTAACCGTGACTTGCTTAAAATCTATTAATTGTTCACCTGACTTTAGGCCTTGGAAAAAATGTCTAACGTTCATGATAATGTCTTTATCGCGCTTTCGTAAATTACTTGATTTCACTCCACCATTCTCATCATTTGAGTTTTCAGTCGATGCCAATGGTGCTCCCGAACGTTTAAGCTTTTTTAGCCGTAAAACACTTCTTTTCACTGGAGGCATGTTGATCACACTGAACACGAAGGATCCCTCGCAATGATTTCTCGAAAATGACAAACAAATTGATCACAATTAACGCGGTAAAACTGAAGCGGGAACAAGCACTTGTGAAATGCTGGAACTATACCAACGTAAGACAACGAAATGGCTCCTGTTCTCGATTCAGGTGCAAAGGGTAAACTGTCACTTTAAGGATGTCCTGTGGAGACGAATGGAAGGTTATTGGACGATTCAATGAAAGGGGTTAAGACGCGTTTCCGGGATTTTACCCACGGGTAAACCTATCCCTTTGATTCTTGGAAACGTATCCGCGTCCATTCCCCAATTCTAATGAAATGGGTAAAACCTTCCCCTAATTCCTTCTTGGAAATGTTGCACTTTCACTTTCTCAGTGCAACATCTCATATTTTGCATTAATCAAGTTCGATGTAGCGCCCGCTAATATTTCGAAACGAGCCACTTCGCGCGCTGCATGTGGGAGACATGGCAACACTGTCGCTGTCCCCTTCGGACGTAATAACAAATTTCCCGATTAAGTATGTTTATATGAAAAAATTGCGTAATTTCGAATCATAGGAAATTTTTTAAAAAATTGTAGAACATGATGGTGCTTTTTATTTTTTCTTACGTTAAAAACTCACGGACTAGATAATGTTCAAAGTTTTACGCTAATTAGCAACACCATATTTGAGTTTTGCATTTTTTAACATAATCATTCCATCTAAACAGTATAACTGCAATCTCAGTGAAAATTGCGTTGTCGTATGTTGCGTCGTTTCTTTTAAATTAAATTTTAAAGATCGGCAATTTGCAGAAAGTGCCGATTTTACGGTACATTGGTTTAAATATTTCTTCACAGTTCGTCAAGTTTTTGTTCTTCGTAAGTGAAAAAAATGTTGAAAGAAGGTTTATAAAATTATCTTTAATTCAATGTATAATGCATTATCGTAAGACGCAGGCAGACGCTGTGGTAAATTAATAAAGTCCAGGGGCACATCATTTTGAATCCGACACCGTTTAAACCGTCGAATAAAGCAAAAATGAAGAAACCCGCTTCGCAGTTACCTATTTAAATGAATGAAAGAAGAAAATCTTTCACCCTGATAATTCGAAAATTACCGACGCGTACACTGATGAGAAAATAATTGTTGAATTAATAATTCCTCCCTCCATATTTCTTTATCGCCATATAACCTTCTAGTAGTTGGTGCTTGCATTCTGCAACCATTTCAGCCTATTTTAAATAATGGGGAAAAAAACATTCGAATTTTAACAACTTTGAATTTTCACGATTAATTGTGACTGAAAACCTACAATCGTGCCAAATGTGAAGCACCTAAGTTATCTGGAAGTGCGTCATAATAGCGATCTCGCCAAGATATTCTTTCATCCGAGTCTATTTCCAATGAAATTAGCATATACATTGCCTTAAGAAACTGCATTTTTATAATTATACACGTTCCATGTCAAGTTTAACCGAAATTCAAACAGTTGAGCATTCGAGCCGTCAACGCATTTTGCGTAACCGTCAATTTACACAAGCGATCTCGCCAAGATATTTTTATATATATTCATCGAAGGTCAAAAATTTACTTTACGAAAAATATAGTACTATCATTTGAACACGAAGGCAATGGGAGACTTCAAGATTTAACCATAACCCAAAATTTCTTCGGACTCGCATTTAAGCCGAGGGGTGATTTTTTCATGATAAATTTTGACAAAAAACATCGGCTTGTATTCGGGCAGATACGATATTTCAGAGGTGTTCTCGCCTAATGGACGGTTCATTCCTATGTCTTGCAGAGAATCTCGAAATCTCGAGAAATTTTTTTTGAGACTCGAGTTTCTGGAATATTAGAAAAAAAAATTTCTCGAGAAATGAGAATTTGAAGAATAGGAATTTCTCGAGAATTCTCTAACGCAATCTTTAACGAGTATATACGGTATGCCTGGAAGATTCGTTAAGCTTTTTGGTGCATTTAAAAAAATGTGCTTATAGTTTCACTTTGGTGTTTTGTCTGTCATTGAAATTGTGATGAAACCGTGAAAGATACAAAGTATAGTTGCCAATTTAACGACTTTTTACCATATATCTTCGAGGATAAGTGGAGAAATTTCTTCCTTTTTTAGGCCGATCAAACCTTACTTTCGACTTATATTTGAGTCGCAAACTAGCTGGATATTTTTCTGGTCAATAATTAAACATGACTGTCGAAAAACAACATTTGACTGACTTGAAGAGCATTAATATGAAAAATTCACGCTAATTAGCAGAAAATGCGAAGGCTAATGATAAAAATATACAGCATCACCGTGCTTACGTAGTTTGAAATGAAAACTTAAAATTTACATTTTATCTTAATAATAACTAGCTTTTCCCGCACAGAACATCTGCGCGCTAGTTTAACTTTATTGCTCCGTATCATAAATTTCTTTATACACACAATTTTCAATCTCTTGATTTGCAGATACAATAATTAGAGAGTCAAATGATCTTACGTAGCACACAATAACATTGTATTGCTGCAACTTCTGATTTTAAAGTAGGTGTGTTATCTCTTCTTAAGTCTAACAAGGAGTGTAACTCTCAGATTTGATTCATCTTCTACCAGTGGAAAGTTTAGGTCAAAAAAAAACACCATTTCGGAATTAGGGGCCAACGCCTTTTAGTTTAAGAGAAATAATTAATTAAAAAGTACAAAAATTGGCCAATCATAATAAATCACAGTAACTTTGCTCTTAGGTTCATTAGCGACCGTAGCCTAGGGGATGATGAATACAGGAGTAGGGATTTCGATGGATGGTCTCGGGGTTCGAGACCAGCGTTGTTCAACTATTTTTCTCGTGTAAAATTTCATTTTTCGTGCTAGTTTTTCTCCAATTGCCGATAACCAAGAGAGACATTTTTTCCGTACCATCGGAATTGCAAGCAATCATCACAGTTATATGTTCTTTGATTTTTTTCCAACCTGAACACTTTTCATCTTTAAAATCCAAAGTTTTGCTAGGAAGGCAGCGAAAAAAATACCAGTTTCATCAACATTAAAAATGTCCTTAGCCGCATAGCCTTTCAGTAGTGAAGGCAAGGTAGACGTTATCCAATCAGACGTCATGTCGGGAGAAACCTCTTTTGATTCACTACAAATGTTCTTCAAAACAAACCCATTCCTCATCTTAAACCGTTCTAGCCGTCCAGGATTAGATTTGAACTCGATTCCAAACTCTGTAGCCAATGTGTCTGCCTTCGTCATCAAAACAGGGCCAGAAATAGGAGCATTCTGTGCGCCCTTGCCTGCTTAAACCAGATGAGTAGCGCAGCGTCTAAATCTTTCTTTGCTGTACGTAGCCGCTTCCTTTCAGGTTCAAACTTGTTGCTCTCAAAAACGTTAATTTTTTGCGATTTTTAATAATCGTCGACAACGCTGAATTTGGAATCCCGAACTCTTTGCAAATGTTGGTTTTGGATCTAGCACCGGCATCGACCACTTCTAGAAGCTGCATTTTCACTTTTAGCGGTAGTGCATTTTGTTTACAGACTTTATTGGCCATTTTTAATATGGACTATGTATTTAATTTTTTATAAAAATATAAAACCAAAACTTAATGATTTCAGTGAATAGGAAAGATTTTGTTCATTTAAAGTGCACCAACGATTTCACTCAGAAATTCAGCAGCAACTGATAGTTTAGAATTTCATGAATGTTATTTATGGGGATTTAGAGAGGAGAAAAAAACGGGAAGGAATTGGCTAAATGTAAATGGAGTAGGAGGGATTTGTTCACAGGAAATATGTAATTGGTTGACCAGTAAGAATTGGGAGATACCCACCAATCTCAACGAGTTTGCATGTCCATTTCTTAAGTGCAAAGATTGAAGTTCCAGGAATGTGTTTATTGTGGAACAGGTGCCCTGAATAAAGCCTAATCTAGGTGAGCACTCTCTCCACTGGTTGCCATGAGACCGATATTGCATGTTTGGGATTCGTTAAACTACTAATGACTATGGTCAATGACAGATAAAGGCGTAGGAGGGTGGGTGAGGTAGTAATTTTTGGTGCTAGTGGGTTAGTGGAAATTGTGAGTGGGGATGGTGTTGCCTGTGGAGAAGGAGCCAAAGAGTGGATGGTCTGTCTCATCTGCCATTTCGTGTTATCCGAAGAATTTTGCATAGGTTTATTTTATTAGGACCGAAAAGTATTTTCGAGTTAACCGGTATTTCGGGTTAAGCGAATGAAATTACATTGAAAAGTATAGGCATCGGAACGGACCGAGCAAGCATTTCGTGTTAACCGATATTTCGTGTTATCCGTTTTCGTGTTAAGTGTGTTCCACTCTATTTCAAATTTGCAATTCCTGTAGGAATTTACATTTAACCATTGACTATACATGTACCTGCCGAAATGGCATATTTAATTCTTACATATTTTAAAATGCAACATTATGATCTCTGTAACTGTTAACCTAAAATTTTGTAATATATAACCTTTGGCTTCTTGTATTTCCAGATAGAAAGCAGCCAGGATTGTTGCTGAGTGGGGCAGAAACCTCGGAAAAAGTGACTGTTGTGCTACTTTTAATTCGGGTGTGTCGTGTTGCGAAAATCAGTAATTTTTTATTTAGTGTATATTCAAAAGTGAAACTGTGAACCAAAGAACGAACAGTTCGTGTGCAGTGTTTTTTTATCAGTGCCACATCAAGCCTTCGGAGAGCCTGCAAGTCGCATCGGAGGTCGTCTCTCCGTCGACGCAAGGACAGCTGAGGTTCCAAAGGATTCGCCGATGGAATGAATTTTCCTTAAGGTCGGTAATTAATCGACGCAGATGGCACTCCCACCGATGGACGACGGACGATGCTCCGGCCCCAGCGAATGGTAGGAGAAAATTTCTCTACCACTAACCTTTAACTAACGCTTTAACTAACCTAAGAGTAGCATTAGTGTAAGGCCGACGCAACAGAACATCTGTATGCGTCAGTCACTTTCGTATTTCGTGTTTTCTAGGCGCGAATTGTTTTCACGTTAGGCACGTTAGGAAATAATATTTAGGGAAACTTAAACGCATAATTCTGATATTGTTCTTGTTAGTTATGTAGTTAGTTAGTTTTAACATACTAATACCAAACACATGTGCTTGTTATGTTGATCATTTCACATCCATGGTTTCATTTCTTTTCACACCGCAAATAGGAGCCCATTGCCAAGATAACTGAATTGCTATGCATAAGGAGAAAGGTAATTATATTTTTATTGATATGTTTTCGTGTTTTCTGTACCTAATTTCCTTTACAGAATTAAACGAGTTGTATTGTGTGCTGTTTTCCAGGAATCCTTAAAAGTGGCAGAGCCACGAATGTTCACGACTTTTTCATCTACTACTTGAGGCGGAAGCTTTTCCTATAGTGGACGATATGCAAGCAGGTGAGACTTTCATGTGTTTATTTGAATTTTATCTTAATTTATGGAAATTTCGGGATTCCTTCCTGCCGGGAGAATGCAAAGAATTAGGACGTCCGGAAAAGAGAGGACGTTGGGAATAGTCCTAACGACTTTTATATGCCGAAAACTATTTTTATTTTCTAGATCAGGGTTTCACAAACTGGGGTACGCATACCCCTGGGGGGTACTTTTAAAGGCGCTAGGGGGTACTTGGGGAAATTTTCGTTATGGTTGATATTTTGATACTGGATGCTACAAATCAGTCTTTTTCATTTTGATTTTGTTATAGAATAAAGGTGTCCAACACCATCGCCACTCATGGCGAATCGTTTATTGATATGTGGCGAATTAGTGCTCACCGTCTACTGTTTACTAAGTATTTTTTATGAGTCTACTAGTGCAGTGCTCCTCAAACATTTTTACTCCGTGGCACACCTTCATGCATGCTTAGGTATCGCGGCACATCAAACCACCCCTAATTACTTTCACTGCATAAATACATATTTTTAAAGAAAAACTGGCATAAAACAAGTAAAGGTCGCAATTATATTATGTATATTGTTATGAATGGTAAAGCAATATTCAAATACTTTTATAATTTTATTGTAAATTAAGTACATACGTAATTCAACGTGTAAAAAAATGTTATGCTCTTCTATGGAAAATGTAGGCTTGCCTTTTTAGTGTAAAGACTCCTTATATTTGACTCAATAATAGAAAGAGTTACAAGAAGTTTTTATTTAGGTTCTTTAAACATGTCCTTTTAATATGGGCCGTTGACGAACAACTAAATTCGCATAAAGAAGTTGCTGAGTTTGGAACGTCATATCGATAACATATTCAGATATTGAAGGATAATCACCTTTAGCTTTTAGCCAAAATGCGTCTAAAGGTAGCATACTAATTTTAAGTTGTATGATCGTTGCTAAGGTCTATCAATTCCTCTCATAGTTTCAGGATTAATTCCTTGGATGATAAAATTTATGCGAATTTTTTTGTTCCAAACGCTTTATGAAAATAAAATATCCTCAGTGTACGGCACATTACTCCGGAGGACAGAGTGTAACTATAATTTGACGTTTATGAAGTGTTTAAGTTGCGAGACTATCGTTACGTCTCAAGAGCATTTGTTTTGCTGTTACGCTGTTATTTCTTGTACAATATAGCATTTAGTTAGAGGATTATGTGGCTTTGTTTTTTGGTCGTCACAAAAGGACGTTTTGAGTTAGAGCGCCCATAATCACATACACGTGCACTCACGCACACACACATTCACACACATTCACACACACAGACATCATTCCGAAAATAGTCTAAACGTGTTCTAGGGACCTCAAAACATGTATTTCCGTTGAAATCTCAAAGTCGATTTTTTTTGTGATCACAATACTTTCCCATTACTACGTATGGAGAAAGTAAAAACTCTTGCTATTCAACATATAACAAGAATCACGCATTTACAATAACCAAAGCTGCTCTAAAAATACATCGTTTATTACTAACCGTGCATCTTGAAGACGTATAAGTATTTGCACCTATCACTAACCATACGTCTCAGAGACGCATCAAAATTTACGTGTATTACTAACTACACGCCTCCGAGGCATAATACCTTTTAGAAAAATGGCGGGAACTTACCACTGGTTGCCGCCACAAATCGACACTCCACGCCGTCTGAAGGCCAACTGACTAGAGGAAGTTGTCACGGAGGGAGGGAGGTCTCCGACTGATAGGAGGAGAGGGGGAACGAACAATTGGAGCATATATGACTCTGAGGCGTATGGGTAGCGCCCCTCATCCCAATTTTCTTATCACCATATAGCTTATGTTGCCCGCAGGGAAAATTATATACCTATGCGAAGTTTCGTGACGATATCATCAAAGCTGTGGAAACCACAATTTGTGAGAAATCTACGTCTAATTATTTAAGTTACTTAGGTGAATTTAACACTGAACACAGTCAAAGTAAGAGAAAAACCTGGGGTATTTCTTACAATGTGTCATAGAAAAATTTTTATTCGTGGTGGGTCCCACGCAAACACAATGCAGCGGGCCCCACGATAGATCATTGACGATAATAATAAATGATAATGTTGGAAATGATAATAATAATATTCAATACATCGATTTTCATATTGTGTTATGTGATATAATGTAGATAATTTGTGTAAGTTATTAATAATAAGCGTAATTGTTTTCTTCTCGTGTCCCTTATTATGTCACGGTGTTTGTTTATGTGGCAACAAAATATTTGTTTATGTAGCAACGGCGGCTTTGTTAATTCATAACGAGGAAGATTTTTAATGTCGTGACTGTTGTAAGGTTTTGTCGATTCAAAGCGAGTACGAAGAAAGTAGGTAAGATTTTAATTGTTTTATTTAACTGTAGGGCTTATACAGAGTCCTCTAGTGAATGTATATTCAATATAATAGCTTAAGAATGTTTTTTACTTTGGTTGCTATGAAAATCATTTTCTCCTCTCTCTATCTTTCTCATATTATAAAGGCATGTTTATACAAACACAATAAGGATTGAAATATAAACAGTGGTGAGAGGGGGGAGGGAGAGAGAGAGGGAAAAGGAGAGAGGAAGAGAGAGAGAGGGAGAGGAAGAGAGAGGGAAAAGAAGAGAGAGAGAGGGAGAAGAGAGAGGGAGGGAGGGGAAGGGAGGGAGAGGGAGGGTGAGAGGGGGGAGGGAGAGGGAGAAGGATAGAGGGAGGGAGGGAGAGAGAGAGAAGGATAGAGAGAGAGAGAGAGAGGGAGGGAGAGAGAGAGAGGGGGAGAGGAAGAGAGAGGGAAAAGGAGAGAGGAAGAGAGAGAGGGAAAAGGAGAGAGGGAGAGGGAGGAAGAGAGAGGGAGAGGAAGGGAGAAGAGAGAGGAAGGGAGAGAGAGGGAGGGAGAGAGAAGGATAGAGAGAGAGGGAGGGAGAGAGGAGGGAGGGAGAGAGAGAGGGAGACAGACAGGACTACATAGTCCCTACTTACATTTAACACTACATTATGAATTACAAATGACAATAAAATAATAACATAGAAACAGAAGACAAATACCTGAAGAGGGAGAGAGGGAGAGGGACAGTGGTGAGCTGCAGCCGGTTCGTGTGAACCAGTTGTTAAATTTTGAAGCAATTTTAGAACCAGTTGTTAAAAATTTCTACAGAAAGCCGAGTCCGCTCAATCCATTATTCGAACCCGATGGATGTTTGGTTTCGTAAGAATTATTTCCCAGTGTTGAATTTCTTTACAGTAATATAATATTACAATTGAATAAAATATAATCCAGAACATTAAAATATCACCTAAATTAATCGCATATAGCAAAAAGAGTTAATTTTGAAAGTGATTTACAAATTTAGTATATGAATTTATCTTGATCCTTTTTATACGCGTCTTAATACTGTTGGCTTACTCTGACACGCATAGACGACACCTCCAAAGATGTCAGCTTTCCTTTGTAATCTTCAAGTATGCCGATAATTTCAAGATATAATAAAAATAAGCAATTTAAATTATCGAGAAACATTTTGGCAGTGTATAACAATAGTATTTCGAGGTCTAACAATGTAATTGCCATGCAAGGCAACATCCCACTTGAAATGGCAGATTTCCCCAGAATATGTGAATTACAAACGTTTATCACAAGTGATTTCGAACTGTATGGCGGAAAAATGTGAACAGAATAAGAAACTTGATAATTTTTTCTTCAAAATGGTTCATATGTGAAGAGTGTAGTTTAATTATTTCTAATTTTAATCCAAAAAAGAATGAAAGGCTGTATGCCGAGGAGATTTTTATGGTGGACAACAATTAAAAGCCAGTATGACTTATAAGGACATAAACGTTTATTCGGAGAGTTGAAATCATTTTCCCCAAAAATAACCCAAATTGTACAATTTCATATCGTTGTGATTAGATCAATCATAGCAATATTTCTACTGGTGTTGAATTTTTCCATTTTTATTTAATCCAATGCAATATAATAGGCCAGTGTTAAAGATTAATTATGGATAACCCCACAATATTTCCTCAATTCTAAGAAATACCTTATGTAAATTTGATTACATTATTGTCTGTTTTTACAAATGGTTTTATTTTATAACGAATTTTGGTCTTGATATGTAAAAACCAAGGAAAAATTGATTACATATTTGTATTATGTATGGAAATTTATGCTTGCCATTAAGAGTTTCCTAATAATATATTTTTTTATTAACATGAGAAATATCTCATTACCTTAGTACTAATAACAACATCTTAACCGTCAGATGTCAACATTGAGAGACAATACCAAATGGTGAAGGATGAAAAATGGGCAAAAAACGATTTAAAAATAGATACATAAAAAACAAAGATTTATGGGGTGTTAATCCTTGCAAGGGACCTGTCATCAGTCGTTCTTCATATGCTCATTAACTCACTCACACAAGTAATAAACCTAATGTGAAATGGATAATGGAAGTGTTTTACGAGGTGTTAGAGACTAATTAATCAGACCATGTTTGCTGGTAGGTTTGTGAATCTGTATGATCGCGACAGGGACCTACTGATCAGCAAACACGCACAGTCTCACTGTTAGGTAAGGAATAATGGATGGGAAGGAAACAATACCTGAAGTGAGGAGGTATCACACATGACGTCTGCAGGTTTATATGTCTTTCGACAGCGACAGGGACCTGTCAGACAGAAACACTCATTCATACATGCACTCAAGTGGGAATCTAAATATTCTATGAAACACTAAATACATATTTCATTTTATAATCATCCAATAATCATTCTTGCCCAGTGAAGTGAAGCATGTTCATGAAGTGACGTTATTGTCACAGTGATAAACTTTACAAGATAATTACATTTTCTTTAAAATTACCTGTAAAACAGTAAAATTGAATTAAAATCTTGGCTTACAAATGCCTGGCTCACATTTCTATATGACCAAAATGTCACATATCATATTATCAACAAGGATTAAACGAGGCTCTATAATATTTGGCTTGTTTAGAAAACTATAACTTCTAGAACAACATAAATATCTACGTAAAAATTATCAATTCACAATAAGATTCTCATTCAAAAATGGAATATTCTAACTCCCATTTGCTGGCTCATATACGTGGAAGCAGAATGACAATAAAATAGAATTAGATATTTAGAGATCTCTTACACTCTCTTGAACAGTGCAAGAATAACTTTTTCATATCAGGATGCAAAAACCACTCAATGATTCAAAATAAAACAAAGTGTTCCTATGAATCGAACTTCTTAAGGCCTTGATTAAATGACTTAAACAATGCATTGAATTATTTTCAGAGAAAGAAAATCACTACAACAACATATAGCCATTTTAATAAATTACATGATATTTGAAATGCTACCATAATATAGATCTTTAAGGAAAGATCTTTATAAAATACATAACAGCCTCTTTCTTTCAGCCACTCACAGATAATATAACAACAACATCATATTTATCGACTTTAAACATTGCAATCCTCAAAAGTGGAGAATTTCCAAACATAATAATGCAACAGTCATCTAAATCAGCCATAAAATCTTTAAATATCGGGATATATCTATGAACAGGAATAATTACCTAATCCCATTAATATATATTTCTTATTGTAACAAATGTCATGAGTTTATATGTTTAGGAATTACATTCCATAAAATTAAATAAACATGAAGTAGTACATACATTGATATGTAATGTCACAGAAATTCATTATTACTGTGAAAACATTTTGATAGCAGAAGCACAAAAATGCTTGTGAGACATGATACAAGTCCTATATTGAGGGGTGCACAGTCAAATATATAACAAATGGATCGACATTCCATCCGGTATTGAATTAATTACATTTTTTTGAGACTCTGAGAACATATTATCTGGTATTTGTGGGAATTAGAAGGGAATTACATAAAAAACAGGATATTATTGTATATAAAAGTGAAATTGAACTGGATAATCTCTGCATTACATCAAATGAATTACTTTAGGTAGAATCTATTAAAATACCCACCGGACATATCCGAATTATCTGTCTGTTGAGCAAATGTCACATTAAAATTTTCTAGGTGTAAACATTTGGAATTCTTTCGCTAAAAGCAACAATCAGTCTAGAAAATTTAAAAGACTATAACACAATAAATTCTGTTCAAGAGTGTCATACGGAATTGTCCACTGTGGCCACAAAAGGGAAATTATTTCGTGAATCCATTTTTGCCAACTATGGACTAAGGCATGTATACTATATTAAATATTTATTAATCATTCTTGTTTCACTTCACCCCCATACATACTCTATCTATATAAATGTCTCCACTGCATTAAGACTCCATAACTGATGACGAATTCACACATTGGAACCGAATCAAAGGTGATTCTAACTGCAGTATAACTTATTCGGTCAATTTCAATAAAAACAAATATATTACAGACAGGGAAGGTAATGCTGTCATAGGTAATATTGATTCTAACAACTCAGGACATTATGCTTCAATTTCGGAAATTCATATTTATAAAGAACGAGCTTATGAAGATGCTGTGATAGACACAGATAAAAATATACAAAAAATTTATACAAAAGAAATATTACGCAGTTAATGAAATGGTAGTCACGTAAGCCATCACAAAAGATTACTATAATCCTGAGATGAGGAGAAGTGAATTTTTCCCACGGCAGCGTAAAATTGTTCAGAGAAAACTAATTTCAAGTTTAGGTAATGTTACACCTTCTGATATGTACAAAGATAAAAACATGAATAAAAAACCACTTGATTAATTTTTTGGATAAATTACATTTATTCAGTAAATCCTGAAAAGTAATTCCGCAGTCAAGCGATTAATGGAAAAAGAATCACTAATATTCCCTTTGTTGTTACAGAATAAGAAAATAGTTATAATTGATGATAAACGCAATTATTACATACGAGAAAAGTATCCTTGGAATAAAGTGAGAATATTAAAATACTACAAATATTAAATGAAATCACAAAATTTACTTAGAGGATAGAAGACAATGAATTACTGTTTAACTTTGAAGTTAATGAAGTTATATATGTCTCAGTAGAGTGTATGAGAGGATGAGTGCTGCCAAGAATATCTATACCAACTGTGTGTATATCTTGAAATATTGAGAGTGCTCTCTTGTTTTCCCCTAAACGTGTATAGACAATTGCATTTGCTTGCCTGATAGTCAGGACTTCCGGATGATTCTCACCAAGGGAATGCTTCATCTTCTGAAGCACCTCTTGAAAGATGGATAGCGCTTCCCTGTGTTCACCTAAAATACTTAATACATTTGCTATCTGATACCTGGTAGTAAGAACACTGGGATGATCCTCACCAAGGGAATGCTTTTCCTCCTCAAGAACCTCTTGATAGATTGATAGTGATTCCCTGTGTTCACCTAAAATACTTAATACATTTGCTATCTGATACCTGGTAGTAAGAACACTGGGATGATTCTCTCCAAAGGAATGCTTCCTTTTCTCAAGCACTTCTTGATAGATAGATAGTGCTTTCCTGTGTTCACCTAAACTACTTAAGACGGATGCTATCTGATGCCTGGTAGCAAGTACGTCTGGATGATCCTCACCAAAGGAATGCTTCAACTTCTCAAAATTTTTTTCAAAGATTGATAGCGCTTTCCTGTGTTCACCTAAACTACTTAATTCGTATGCTATTGCATGACTCGTACTAAGAACATTAGGATGGTCCTCACCTAGGGACTGCTTCTTCTTCTCAAGCACCTCTTCATAGATTGATAGTGCATTCCTGCGTTCACCTAACCTACTTAATTCAAACGCTATTGCATGCCTAGTGTTAAGAACTTCTGGATGATCCTTACCAAGAGAATGCTTCTTTTTCTCAAGCACCTCTTGAAAGATTGATAACGCTTTCCTGTGTTCACCTAAACTACTTAATTGGGATGCCATCTCATGCCTGATAGTAAGGACATCTGGATGATACTCACCAAGGGAATGCTTCTTCTTGTCAAGCACCTTTTGAGACATTGAAAGCGCTTTCCTGTATTCTCCTAATCTACCTAATACATACGCTATCTTATACCTGGTATTAAGAGCTCCAGGATGATCCTCACCAAGAGAATGCTTATATTTCTCAAGCACATCTTGATAGATAGATAGTGCTTCGCTGTGTTCACCTAAACTAGTTAATTCAGACGCTATCTCATGCCTGGTAGTAAGAACACTGGGATGGTCCTCACCAAGGGAATGCTTCTCCTTCTCAAACACTTCATTATATATTGATAACGCTTCCTTATGTTTGCCTAAACTACTTAATACAAGTGCTATTGCATGCCTGGTAGTAAGAACGCTGGGATGATCCTCACCAAGGGAACATTTCTGCTTCTCAAGCACATCTTGGAAGATTAATAGGGATTCCGTGTGTTCACCTAACCTATCCAATTCATTTGCTATCGCATACCTGATAGCAAGAACTTCCGGATCATCCTCACCTAGAGAATGCTTCTTCTTCTGTAGTACCACTTCAAACGTTGCTAGCGCTTTCCTGTTTTCACCTAGCATACTTAATACACATGATATATTATACCTGGTGGTAAGAACGTCCAGATGATCCTCACCAAGGGAATGTTTCTGCTTCTCAAGTACTTCTTCCAATAAATATAAAGATTCTTTGAGTTCACCATTGTAAATTGCAATTCTTGCATATTTGTATAATGTCAATAATGGGAGCTTATCCTCACATGAACATTTCTCTCTTAGAATCGCTACACACATTTTCCCAAAGGAATAACCTTCTTCATATCGGCCAATTTTAATCAATCTGTCAATGATTATGTTTTGCAATATACATGTTATATCAAACAAGTCCTGTTTTTTTTCTATCATATACCATGTTGCTACACTATGTTTCACTTTGATATCATCAGATTTTTGTACAACCCACGTAAGTATTTCTTCTTCCTCACCCTCCCGCAAATTGATCCTAATTACTTGCTGCAAAACTCTATGTATGTTTAATTTACTATCCTTGATTGAGATCAAAGAATATTGTTTCAGAAGACTTAAAGTCTCGTTCATTTGATCTTCATTTAATTCTATGAAATATTCTTTGACATCCTGTTTTAGAATGTTATCCGGTGAGAAATACGACACTAGTTTCAATGTCTCATAAGCTTTCTCACCTAATTTATGTTCTTTTATAGCCTGGAATGTTACATTCCATATAGTCATTGTTGTAGTCGTGTAGCAGTTGGAGCAATTTGATAGTCTAAATTCAAGCAGCCTCTTGGTTTCGCAATCATATTTTTTGAGGTAATCTTTTAAAGTAAACAGTCCTTCAAATACCTTCATATATGCGACGGCTTGCTGTAATGCCAACGGAAAACATTGCAATTTCTTAACGAGTTCGATTACATGCTCCTCTTGTATCTCATCAGTGATATTTAGCGAGGTTCTAATGAATTGTGCAGCATCGCCTTCAGTTATTGTTCCTATTGGAATCACCTTGAAATCACACCAAAGCTCATACCTAGAAGTTAAGATGACAAACTGTCTTTTAGATGACTGTGGCAAAAACATTTTTATATAGGGCTCTTGTTCGTCTCCTTCACTAGAACACTCAACGTTGTCGAAAATGAAAACAGAGTTGCCATTCATAAGCCAATCATACAGTTCCTCCATCACGCATTTAATACTTCTTGCCTTACCTTCAGAATCATTTTTGTTAATATTTAATGTATCAAATGCTAACGTTAGTAAACAATTAATTAAAGACTCACGGCTTTCACCGTTTATCCATACTATTTTATCAAAACTTTCGATATTGTTGTCTATGTATTTTCTTACCAGTTCTGTTTTCCCTATCCCACCAAGTCCGCTGATCACAGTTGCCCTTCCATTTTCATGCGCAATTCGCAAAAGTTCCAACTCAGAAGCCCTTCCCGTAAAATTGGCCACAGGACGGACGTATCCAAAATGGAACCTTCCATACTTTTTAGTAATCATATTGAAGAATGACTTGCCATCGTCAATGCTAAAGTACGTACCTTTGATTTTCATCATCCAGTCAAAAATTTCACTCTGGTACACTTTATAAACGTCCTCAGAAAATCTCAAGCTATACTTTGCCTTGATCAACTCCGTCATTTTTTCTTTGAGTTTGTCGTTTCCTGGTTGCTTCATAGCGAAACATAACTTACCTAGAAAAATTTCAATGTCCTTTTCGTCAAAGCTGTTTTTACTAACCGTTCCTTTCAAGAAATCGACCAGAAATTTTCTTCCATAGAAGTCCTTTTTGAAGCACAGCAGTTTCGTTTGAAATATTTCGTCTACATCTCCACTTTGGTCATTTTTTCTCACTTCAAATATATTGTTCTTGAGATGGAAACCTCCCTGTGCGTCACCGTATTTGAAATCTGCGTTGGTGTAAATTATCAGGTCTCGTATGTCCTTATCACCTCCGCCGAAATACTGTTTCAGTTCGAGGAAGGAGTTGAAGTATTTCCTTAAGGCGAAGTCCCCTTTGGGTTTATCTTGTAACAGGGCTTGAAGAGTGATTTTACAGTTGTCATTCGCTCGGTGTTTCGCTTGAACCATACGAAACATGAAAGGACCGTTAGGTTTGACGTGATACCTGACAATGAGGTCGTCGAACTTTCCGGCCTCCTTCATGTCCGTCGCCAAACAAAACGAAAGTGGGGTGTTTAAACCACGCAAAAGGAAGTACATCAACAACCTCCCTTGATAACTTATCCCGTGGTACGATTCTTTTCCACCTCCCGAAGTGTACGTCTCCGGGTTGTTACCCGGAGTCTGCTCCTTGGGAACGGTTTCGTCGTCTTCCTCAGTAGGGTCATCGCCGCCGTCCACGGTAGGAAGACACGGCATTCCTGAGTGCTTTTGGCCGTGGTCACTCATTGCTAATAAGTGGGCCTCGACGATAGAGATGTCACGAAACGTCCTAGAAGATAAGACAATTTGTTAAAAACAACGTTTTTAATTTAAACATCTTTTAGGAATTGTACAGAATAAAGATGAAACACCAACCCCTACACAACGGTTTGATTGAATGATTTTATAATTCTGATAATGCAATCATATTTTATTGTATTACGTGGCAATTAGAGTTTGTTTATTATTATATATTTAAATTCAATGACAATCATTGTTATATTGTCAAAGTTTACGTCTGAATATAATACGCTATGATGTTTGTTTTTAACATGCATTTCGGATATGTTGTATTATGTCTTTCTATATAAAAAGTGCACTATGCGTGACGTTACCCTGTCGATCTTTCAGAATCCAAGGAATTTTTCTTTCATTCATGAAAATACCTAAATATGGAGCGATTATCTTCGTTTTTGCTTTATTCGAAGAATAAAAGTCTATTCTATGTTAGTCTTGCGATGACTACATGTTAAATGGTCGAAATTTCCACAAACATGCATTGTTTAACGAAATTTGTGGATTTTTCGTACTCTTTCCAGGCGTTGCAAAGGCGACTCTCAATTTACTTAACTAAGTGCAAATTATATTAAAGAATGAAATTGTAAAACCTCCGATGTAATATTTAATATTTACCCAGGTTAAAAGGGTTCTTTACAATTTACTGATATGTCTGACGTAGTTTATCAGCATATTTAGTTAATTCTGATGGTTTTATTTACATGCAATAGAATTTCAAATAAATGATTATTTGATATACTCACAGTAAACAGCTCTGTTTTCGAAGAGGTATGCTTCATAGTGGTTGCACCTTTTGCCCCTCTGTAACGGAAAAATGAATTTAGTAATTAACTGTTTATTTAAATTCTGAGTAGTTACAGGGTTATGAAATAGTCAGGGTAAAATAGGTAAATATTTTGTTGCACAAAATTCCTGCATTGCTAAAATTATTCCAGGTTTATTAAATTCTATATATTTAATAATTATATCTCACGCATGTTAAAAGGCATATAAGACGAACAAGAAAAATATTAAATTAAGTAAAAAAACATTTTTAGAGTGTACATACTTTTATTTAAAGCTGCACTCAAATGTGGAAAATAATTTTTCCCGGGACAATAAATATAAAAATTTGAATGCTTGTCTCTTTTCTAATTCTTGTTTCATCTTCCTGATAAATTAGTTATTAGTGTTGGCCATTTACTTAACATATAGCTATTTATATCGATGCCACCCACTTTTACGAAAAAAGTGGTTTTCGCAATGCTGTCTGTTTGTCTGTTAATTGGGTCTATAGCCTAAATGGTAGAGCGAAAATGAATGAAATCTCGTACATAGTCATTTTATCATACAGAGCAGAAGCTATGAAGAAATGGTTGACATTGCTCAATAATTAAGGGAAGTTTATTCTACGCATTTCTAACATCAATTTGATTTTCTCGAAAACGGCTTTAACGATTTTGATCAAATTTTGTACAGTTACTTGAGTCTAAGTCTTCACTAATACTGTATAGTTCATATTTCTCAAAAAATGAATATAAGGCTAGTTTATTCTAGGCAATTTAACAATAATTTGATTTTCTCAAAAACAGCTCAAACAATTTTGATTAAATTTTGTACAGTTACTTGAGTATATGTCTGCAATAATACTACATATTTCATTTTTCTCAATGAATGAATATAAGGCTAGTCTATTATTGGGCATCTTTAACATCAATTGGATTTCCTATAAACCGGTCATACGATTTCCATATTCTAAAGATAAATGAACCATGCAGTATTATATGAGAAAGTTTGTAAATATATGTTGTTCTAATTTGTTTTTATAAATTCTGTTACTGACAACAAAATATCCTCTAAAATCCTGTAATATGCAGTATCTTGGTTTTTTGATTCAAAATGTACAAATTTATGCTTTCCACATTTTCAGCATCTGCGTCACATATTTTAAGTAAAATTATTTACAACTGTTTAACTGTAACTTAAATTTAATCATGCTTATTTTAAGGATTTTAAGTTTATCCTTTATTGCGAATCAACTGTATTGAAATAGAAAGATTAAAAAATGTATTCAAGTTTTAAATATACAGTAAATAACACAAATGCATTGAAAACAAAAAGTAAGCATGGATGTAGTTTACAGGACAGGCCTTAGGTTAGGAAATCTGTTAGATAAAATAATTTTCACTTTTAGTGATAGCAATATAATGCCTCAATAAAATTACAAAAAATGAAAAAATTTCTATGACAATTAGTAAATGTTATCATAGCAACTGAAACAAACGACATGTTTAACATAAATTTAGTCAAAAAATAAAACTATCGATTTTATGAAAAAATATATGTGATTGCAGGCATTTGAACATGGAAGGTACTTGCCATTTCATTCCCAAATATCATATATATAACACTTTGGTGTGAGCACAAAGAGCTGATTAGTTTTTGGACAATACCTGTTAACTGGAACTCGAGGTTTATTCGAAAACCGATTCGGTTTTGGCAAAATAGCTCCGTTAAAACATTATTGTATATATAATTCTTTACAAGAGTTATATAGAATGTAATTTCCTACAAATTTCATTTGAAACAATTTTCCATAGCAGTTATTGTTTAGGAATTATTTATAAATAATGGGTTTTTTCGGTTTCCGTCAAATATCTCCTTAAAAACGTCGTTATTAGTAATCTTCGTGAGGACCAATGTTGTAGAGAATAATATTTCTTCCAAGTTTTGTTTGAAACAAATTTTCGTTGACCCATCCATTTAGTAGATAATTAATTTATTCGTAAATTTCCAGTATACAGCGCCGACACCATCTAGCGGTGAATTCTGTAAACATATTCAAAATATAATTGATAGTAATTTTACGATAGGAAATAATAATTTTGCCTTATAATGCTATTTATAATAATTTAAATATCTATACCCCTAATATGGAGGAAGTCATGTGTTGGCCACATTAGATTTTTTCACAAATACAATACTTTTACGTCGCAATAATTAGCGAGTTTTCCCGCTTCACCCAAAGTATATTAAGATACGTATGTTCTTACGGTACAATTTTATCCAACGTGTATTTTTTACAGGATTCGTATTATTCGTATAAAAACATTAATCTCTGAAATTCTTAGTATTTTATGTATTTTTTATGCGAACACCTCAAATTGCTTCCGAATTTTTCCTTGTAGATGCCCGTGAATCACGGAAATGTCTGTTTTTCGTTAAAAAATAACCGTGAAAACGGATAAAATCCTTGAAAACGGCAGTCCTGTGCTAGCCCAACTCCGTGGCGGAAAGTGAGAGTTCGGCGACACGGCACAGTTCCAATATATTTAAGAGGGAATACAGTCATTATAATATTAATATTTCAAGAATTGTCTTAACCTGGCGTACTTGAATTCACCGAATCTACAATGTTTAAATACAAATGACTAGATTTAAACAAAAATAGATTTAAATTAACTTACGTGAGAAAAAGAACACGATAAAAATTATACGACGAAAAATCACCAGATGATATGCACAATTAATTACATTAATGTTAATTTAATACAAATGTTACCGTTAAATTAAATTAGCTGACTTGATTTCATCGAACCAATATATAATGCTTAAATAAAAATGAGTATATTTTAAGAATTGCTTTCAAATTTACCTTGAAAGCCAAAGTTGAACTTTAAATGATTAAAACTTCAAGTTAAAACATTGTAAAGGAAACATTATTTTACCAGATAAAAAATGTTGCGTCGAGAGATTCGTACGTGTGCTGATATTGCAGAGCTCCACAAAGCAGAGTGCCACGATGAAGCCGTTGACGTGACGCGGTATTGAAAGCTCATGGTCACGCGTTTTGGAGGTTATCCGACTTCTACTTCGAAGCGCTTTCTGGTGACACCTAGCGCCATCGAGACGGCAAAACTTAAAACGGGAATATGTAATAGTAGATAATTAATTTATTCGTAAATTTTCAGTATACAGCGCCACCAACTATCGGTGAATTCTGTAAACACATTCAAAATATAATAACTTACGGCAATAAGGACGACTGTATTCTTTTACGATACGAAATAATAATTTTGCCTTATAATGCTATTCATAATAATTCAGATATCTATACCACAAATGTGCAGAACGTCACGTGTTGGCCACATCAAATTTTTGTATACATTGACCATTCAAAAAATTGTAGAAAATATAAATTTCTACATCTTTTATTTCAAACAATTTTCCATGGCAGTTATTGTTTAAGAATTATTTATAAATAATCGCTGTTTTCGGTTTCCGTCAAATATCTTCTTAAAAACGTCGTTATTGGTAATCTTCGTGAAGACCAAAGTTTTAGAGGATAATATTTCTTCCAAGTTTTGTTTGAAACAAATTTTCGGAGATATTTTGCTTATTCGTAAATTTCCAGTATACAGCGCCACGACCATGTAGCTGTGAATTCTTCATTATGTGAATACTTAATTATACGTAAGAAATCGTTGCTCCATCCCTTACTGCTTCTCAGTTATTATATTAGAAAAAGTGTCAAACTAAGAAATAGTTTACTTTGTAGAAATATACGATATAATAAACAAACATTTTCTCAATGTTTTAATAGTTCATCGAAGCCAAGGCCATGGATACACATGTAAGTGGGCACAAACCGAAATATATATATATATATGTATATATCGAGTGACATTAATATAAAAGTTATTAAAAAATGCAAGCCTCCCAAAGAATTTTTAGTTGATAAACTGCTTGCCGAATACGGTAAATCGTCTATACTCCATTGCACATGATACGCGCCCATTTGTTTGATAACGCATTAAAACTCTTCTTAACTTTTTTTAGTGTTGGCAGCGCTGCTTCTCCACTTCTTTTTCGGAAAACAGACGTTCTAAAAATAACTTTTAGCCAATACGTTAAGATCTCATCCGTAAATCCTTCCGCGTAAGATTTTTTTCTTCTTAAAAACTCCATTCTTAAAAAAAAAAACATTTATGTAGCTTACTACATTTTCAAGTAAATAATAAATCTCATATTTTTACTTTCTCCATACATAGTATGGGAAAAGTATTGTGATCACGAAAAAAATCGACTTCGAGATTTCAACGGAAATACACGTTTTGAGGTCTCTAGAACACGTTTAGACTATTTTCGGAATGATGTCTGTGTGTGTGTATGTGATTTTGGGCATTCTAACTCAAAAACTACTTGTCACATCATTACCAAACTTCATATATAACACTTTAACACGAGCACAAAGAACTGATTAGTTTTTGGACAATACCGGTTAAACGGAAGTTGAGGTTTATTTGAAACCCATTCGGTTTTTGCGATATTTCTCCATTAAAACATCATTATTGTATATACAATTCTATACAAATGTTATAGAGAATGTAATTTCCTACAACTTTCATTTGAAACAATTTTCCGTAGCAGTTATTGTTTAGGAATTATTTATAAATAATCGGTTTTTCTGGTTTCCGTCAAATATCTCCTAAAAAACATCATTATTGGTAATCTTGGTGAGGACCAAAGTTGTAGAGAATAATATTTCTTCGAAGTTTTGTTTGAAACAAATTTTCGTAGAACCATTCATTTCGGAATGATGTCTGTGTGATTGTGGGCGTTATAACTCAAAAAGTACTTGTCGTATTAATACCAAATTTCATATATAACACTTTAGCATGAGCATAAAGAACATTAGTTTTGCGACAATAACGGTTAACCGGAAGTCGAGGTTTATTCGAAAGCCGATTCGGTTTTTGCGATATTTCTCCGTTAAAACATCATTATTGCATATACAATTCGATACAAAGGTTATAGAGAATGTAATTTCCTGCAACTTTCATTTGAAAGAATTTTCCCTAGCAGTTATTGTTTAGGAATTATTTCTAAATAATCGGTTTTTTCGGTTTCCGTCAAATATCTCCTCAAAAACGTCGTAACTGGTAATCTTAGTGAGGACCAAAGTTGTAGAGAATAATATTTCTTCCAAGTTTTGTTTGAAACAAATTTTCGTAGAAACATCCATTTCGGAAATATTTTACTTTTTCTTGATACCAGTTTACAGTGGTACCACCATGTAGCGGTGAATTCTGTAAACATATTCAAAATATAATTTGCAGCAATAAGGACGAATGTATTCTTTTACGATACGAAATGATAATTTTGTCTTTTAACGCTATTCATAATAATTGAAATATCTATACCCCAAATGTGGAGAAAGTCATGTGTTGGCCACATCAGATTTTTTTTAGTTGGGAGCCGTGCGTATGACTCACCGCCTCTTATTTTTAGTCCTCACTGGCGCAACGGACGCTTCACGAGCGTTAAAAACCCTTCAGCCAATGAACGACCAGAACGATTCTCCGCACTCCCGAGTGTCCCGACATTCAAAAACACCAAAGTCATTTCTCTCTCGTTTACCTGCCGCATTAGGACGAATTACGCTGCGAAAAAATGATATACACACATCCACGTTATCGCGAAAAGATAGGGAAAGAATAAAATTTCCTCGGAGACGTCGCCGACGCGTTTATAACCATTTCGCACGTTTTCGGGGGATTCTCTCTTTACCGATGGGAAAAACGTGTAAATTTCCAAACGACGTCATTTGCGTAATTCCATGATCGTGAAGCGAGTAGAGAGAGCGGTTGAAAATTACGGCTAACATTGGCGTCTAATGGTCGAGGGTCCCGACCAAGTAGGGGACCCGTATGTACCCAAAACTTCATTTATATTTTTATATTAATTATGTTACATAATTGGCTTTTTAATAATTCTAAAATTGTATTTTGTTAAGTTATCGGAAATTACTAGCATAGCAGTATTTTATTTCGATCTGGAAATTAGACCCCGTAATTATAAGTGCCAGGGGCCATAAGATCCCCTATGCTGTTGCCACGCGGATGAAATAGGGAGAGTGGAAGACAAGCAAACCACTTTATTGGGGCGAATTTGGGACAGCGGGCGTCTGTGGTCTATATGACCCCTTGTTATATTTTTTCTATTTGTCATCATGATAATCTATTTGATGAATCATACTGATGGAAAACACGCTACAATAATGTTAATGTAAACGCAACGCAGAGCAGACAGATTCGTAAAGCAAAAATATGAGCAAAAATTAAGCGTCACATCACTTTTGAAGGAGTTGAATTGGATATCGCTAGAGGACCGCAGACTTAGCGCTAGGTCAAGGCTTTTGGAGAAATTTAGGTCGGAAGTTTTGTTAGAGGAGGTCTCAGGAATATTAGAGGCACCTACTTACATGGGTAGGCACGAGTTGTAATTAGGTTTTTAGGTGCGTCGACAGCTAAGGTCATTTTGCACCGTCAAATTCCGTTAGAGAAAATCCACACATCACAACATCCATACCCAAGCGGGATTCGAACCCGCGACCTTTGAGTTAGAAGGCAGGCGCACTGCCTACCAGTGTAACCCGGCCGGCAGGGTAGGCACGATCACGAGGATAAAATACGAGAGATCGACTGTAGGACCGAGCAATATCAGAGTTCATTTTTCACAAGGGCCATACGAGATCATAGCAGGAGAGTAATTCCCGCTAGAGAAGTTATTTACATTTACATCAATACCCTGCAAGCCGCCAGAGTGTTGGGCAGGGGGTGTCACAACACCAAGTGAACTCTAATTCCTCTCTTGGACTGTCTTATCGCGTCTGGTAAAAAGGATCTGTAATATTTCTCTGTTCTAGCGATTGTTTCGACATATTTTCTCCTGTACTCTGATCTAACATTACGTTCACTAAAACCGATGGGGACGACTATGCCGCGTACGTCTTCAACGAATTCGGAGCTTTCGAATTTTTCAAATAGTTTCCTTTTGTATTCAATTCTTCTACTCTTCAACGTCTGCCACTTCAGATACCTCAATATCTGTGATACACTCGCATCATACCGATATTCTACTTTTCCAAATCTAGCTGCTCAACGCTGAACCATTTCGAGCTCCCTAGTTAGGCACTCCTCGAAGGGGTCCCAGACGGGTCGTATTAGGGAAAAGTATGCGATTTCCTTCACATTCGAGGGGCATCCCCACAGGACTCTAGAGGAAAGCTCTTGAACTCTGTTTACGGTTTTGATATGCTCTCTACTAGACAAATTGCTACTGAGAGTTACTCCTAGGTATTTGTAGCTATTGACGTATTTTAGCTTTAGTTCAGATGTTTGGTACGTGTAACGGTTGAAATTCATGGAGCGCGTGAAATTCATTGCGGCGCATTTCTCTATATTCAGGTCGAGTTGCCAATCTTTACACCATTTCGTGATAGCCTGAAGGTCCTTTTGCAAATTCTCCTGATCGTGTATTGTGTTGATTTTTCCATACACAAGTGTGTCATCCGCGAAGAGTCTAACTTTACACTTTATATTATCCGCTAAATCATTTATATATGTCAAGAATAACAGAGGTCCGATTACACTTCTCTGAGGCACGCTGGAAGTCACTTTGACGACGTCTGATGCAACTCCATCGAGAACTACTCTCTGGGTTCTATCGGAAAGGAACGAGGCGATCCAATTTACAATTTTCTCGTTAATTGAATACGCCCTTAATTTTTGCACTATTTTCACGTAAGAAACGGTGTCGAAGGCTTTCCTAAAGTCTAAAAATACTGCATCAACTCCTATTCCTTTATCCGCTGCTTTCACAATATCATGTGTGAGTAGAGCTAACTGAGTCTCGCATGACGTGCCTCGATGGAAACCATGCTGGTTTCTATTAAGCGCTTCTTTGCTTTCGAGAAATCGCATTATTGAGCTACCGATAATGTGCTCGAAAACCTTACAGAAGATTAACGTCAACGATATAAGGCGGTAATTCTCCACTTTTAATTTACTTCCCGTTTTATGTATTGGTCTGACGTGGGCTGTTTTCCATATCAAAGTAACTATTCCCTCATCTCAAGATTTTGTGAATACGATCTTAAGGTACGGAGCTAATTCGTTCGCTAGCGAGTTTATAATGAATGCAGGGATGGCTTCCGACCCTGGCGATTTTCTTTTATGAACCAGATTTAGCAATTTAACGATAGCGCTTTCGGATATTTCTATGTCGCTCATATTTATCTATCTATCTATCTATAGTTCACCCTGCAAGCCACCGCAATGGTGTGTGGCAGGGGGTAATTTGAGTGTATACGAGTAGGGAAATCAATGAAATGACCGCTGTCGATTGTGAATCGATTTTCGAAGAACCGCTTTAACATACTGGCCTTAATAAAAGAATCGTGCACACTTTCGTCGTTGTCTGTAAGTAGATGAGATACTGTGGACTGACCTCGAACTTCTCTCACGTACGACCAAAATTCTTTCGAGTCGTTTCTGAGTGAATCTGTGAGTATCGTGGATCGGTAGGCGGCAAATTCCTTACGCGCTTCTTCTCTTGCAGACTTTCGACTGTTTCTGTATATTAAATACTTATTCGCGTGACCCCTACCAACTTGTTTGAGGTGCTTAATGCGCGCGTGATGCCGTCTTTGTTTCTTGTGCAAGGCGCAGAGCTTGGGCTTCATCCACCGCGGATCCTTGCGATCACGAACGGGTTTAGTTGGGGCAAACGTTTTTAGCCCTTCGCGAATGATGCGAAAAATTTCCGTCAGAGAATCATCTACGCTGTTATTATTCGCAAAGTTGAGAAATGTCCTTATTTGATTTGTAACATAGGGTTTCCACGAAAAGAGTAATCCTAATGCGAATGAAATTTAATATGAAAACGTTTGCTCAACTTTTTAGCTCTCAATTTTAATATAATAATGAACAAGGCATGAGATTTCTGTTATAACTGTTGCCGAATATTTATATTTAATATATTATACAAGGTAATATCATTACGAGGTATTTAAATGTATAACAGATAATCGTAATTTAGAATTTTTGTCTTTTATTTAGAAGTCGAGTGATAAGTTTCAATTAAAGAGACACAAGCGCTATTTATTCGTTGCAAATATATTTAAAGAAAGTCGATTTTTAAATAATCATTTGATTTAAAATGCACATAGGATTTTGTAATTAAATATTACCATTAGATAAGACATTTTGACCTCATTTCGGAAGCAATATAGTATGAAATAGTAAGGAAAACAATTGTATTAAAAAGTAGATAAGCAACATTCTAATTCTCCGCACGAAAGTAACTAATATTTGCTCAATGTCAAGCAAGAGAAAATGGTAATTAAGCCTATAATGTAAGCAAATTAAGTAATTCTGTTTAAAAACTTGTTGTTTTCAGTGGTTCAAGTTTTTAGAAATATTCTCATTTATTACGTATGTATATTTTCACAAAAAACAAGTTAATAATGCCGATGACGTTTCATAAGAATATATAGCCATTAAAATAAGCGAATTAGTAGTCTTACCTTTCACAGGAATTTCGCTTAATTTTCTCTCAATATCACAATGTGTATCACGTCCGTTGCTTGCTACACTTCTTTGGCAGGGCGTGTCACGGCACCAAATGAACTCTAGCTAATTCCTCTTTTGGACTGTCTTATCGCGTCTGGGAAAAAGGATCTGTAGTATTTCTCTGTTCTAGCGATTGTTTCGACATATTTTCTCCTGTACTCTGATCTAACATTACGTTCACTAACACTGATGGGGACGACTATGCCGCATACATCTTCAACGAATTGGGAGCTTTTAAACTTTTCAAATAGTTTCCTTTTGTACTCAATTCTTCTACTCTTCAACACCTGCCATGTCAGGTCCCTCAATATCTCTGATACGCTCGCATCATACCGATATTCTCCCTTTACAAATCTCTCCGCTGAACCATTTTGAGCTCCTCCTCGAAAGGGTCCTATACTGCGTAACAGTATTCCACGACTACTGAACTTAGAAGGTAATAAAAGCCAAGAAAAATATTTACAAATACTGTTCTCAGGTAGAAATGAAACATGTAGTAGAGCAATACATTGACAAATGTCGCCAAGGAGATTTTAATGGCGGACAACAATTAAATCAAACATTTATTCGGAGTGGTGAAATCATTTTCTCCAAAAATAACCACAGTTGTGCAATTATGTATTGTTCTGATTAGACCAACCCTAGTAATATTTCTGCTGGCATTGTATTTCTCCATATTTATTTAATCCAAAGCAATTTGTATAATATGCCAGTGTTATAGACTAATTATGGATAACCCTTCAAACACAATATTTCCTCTATTCTACGAACAACATGATGTAAAAATGATCACATTATTTTCTCTTTTTACAGACAGTGTTATTTTAAATTGAATTATGGACTTTCTATTTAAAACCAAGAAAAATTTTATTACATTTTAATAAATATATTATAGAACATTAATACTTGCAATCAAGAATTTCCTAAAAATATATATTTATATAATAACGGATAACCGGAAGTCGCGGTTTATTCGAAACCCGATTCGGTTTTTGCGATATTTCTTTGTTAAAACATCATTATTGTATATACAATTCTATACAATAGTTATAGAGAATGTAATTTCCTACAAATTTCATTTGAAAGAATTTTCCATAGCGGTTATTGTTTAGGAGTTATTTATAAATAACCGGTTTTTCGGTTTCCGTTAAATTTCTCCTTAAAAACATCGTTATTGGTAATCTTCGTAAGGACCAAAGTTGTAGAGAATAATATTTCTTCCAAGTTTTGTTTGAAAGTAATTTTCGTAGAACCATCCATTTCGGATATACTATTTCGCTTTATCTTAATACCAGCATACAGCGCCAACACCATGTAGCGGTGAATTCTGTAAACATTCAAAATATACGTAATTTACGGCAACAAGGACGTGTCTTCTTTTGCGATACGAAATAAAAATTTTGCCTCGTAATATTATTCATAATAATTTAAATATCTATACCCCAAATATGGAGAAAGTCATGTGTTGGCCACATCAGATTTTTTACTCTTCTTGTGACATTTAGAAGAAAACCTTTATAATTTCAAACACGACTGGAGAACCCACACGCTGAACTTGGCTCTGTTTTCTCACTAAATTTATCATATCATTAAATTATGACCCGTGGAGTCTAATGCTGTTACTAAATTGAAATAGGAAGAGAAAATACAAATAATTTTTCTTTTAAATAGCAAATTTTATTAAATTGTACAGTTTTTTGGAGGGGGGTTGTCGCAATTTTGGACGTCCTCTTAAGGGGGGGGTCTGCGAAATCGGACGAAGTAGGACCAGGGGGGGAGGGGGGTCAAAAAGTGGTCTAAAACTGCGGACGTCTTTTATGGACGGCCCCTAATCGCGAAAAAATTCGACCTCGAGATTCTGTCTGTCTGTCTGTTACTGGCTCTGGAACCTAACGGTAGAGGGAAAATGAATGAAACATCGTACTTGGGAATTTTATCATTCAGAGTAGAAGCTCTGCTCAATAATTAAGGGAAGTTTAATCTACGCGTTTTTAACAACAATTCGATAATCTCAAAAACGGCTCTAACGATTTTGATGAAGTTTCTTACAGTTACTTGAGTATACGTCTGCAATAATACTACGTATTTTGTTTTTCTCAATGAATGAATGAATGAATATAAGGCTAGTTTATTATTGGGCAACTTTACCAAAAATTGGGTTTTCTGAAAACCATTCCGTAGTTCATCAGATCATGATGGCGCAAAAAGACATTACTGTAATAACATATAGGATGTTGGTACTTTTATAATGCATATTTCTGACTGACTTCGCATAATAAATAGTCAATATGCGCGCACAGCCGTGCCCTCAGCGAGATTCGAAGCCGCGAACTTTACATTGGGAGCCAAATACGTTGAAATCCTATTCCGGAGAAATGCATTATTTGAGTTAAATGTGAATTATTGAGATCAACTTATTTTACGTACTTTTTAATTTTTTATAAATCAAATGAAAATACACGGCACAAACATTAGGCGAGTTCATCAATTTAACGTAAATTTAGACGAAAAATCCAAATATCTCTTAAACTATCGGTTTAACGAAAAAGCGTTTCTAACAAAACCTGTAGAAAATTACTTTTTCTACAACTTCAACAATAAAAAATATTTTCGTTAATTTAGTTTAAAGGAGATATTCAGAAATAATTTGATGTGGCTAACACATGACACACTCCATATTTGGAATATAGATATTTAAATTATTATGAATAGCATTATAAAGCAAAATTATTATTTCGTATCGTGAAAGAATACAGTCGTCCTCATTGACGTCGATTATATTTGAATATGTTTACAGAATTCACCGCTACACGGTGGTGGCGCTGTATGCTGAAAATTACGAAAAAGTTGAATATCTCCGAAATGGATGGGTCAACGAAAATTTGTTTCAAACGAAATCTGGGAGAAATATTATTCTCTACAACATTGGTCCTCACGAAGATTACCAATTACGACGTTTTTGAGGAGATATTTGACGGAAACCGAAAAACCGATTATTTAGAAATAATTCCTAAACAATAACTGCTATGGAAAATTGTTTGAAATAAAAGTTGTAGGAAATTATATTTTCTACATTTTTTGTTATGGTCAATGTATACAATAATGAGGTATTATCGGAGAAATATGGAGTCATGATAATATTAATATTTCAAGAATTGTCTTAACGTGGTGTACTTGAATTCACCGAATCTACAATGTTTAAATACAAATCACTACATTTAAACAAAAATAGATTTAAATTAACTTACGTGAGAAAAAGAACACGATAAAAATTATACGACGAAAAATCACCAGATGATATGCACAATTAATTACATTAATGTTAATTTAATACAAATGTTACCGTTAAATTAAATTAGCTGACTTGATTTCATCGAACCAATATATAATGCTTAAATAAAAATGAGTATATTTTAAGAATTGCTTTCAAATTTACCTTGAAAGCCAAAGTTGAACTTTAAATGATTAAAACTTCAAGTTAAAACATTGTAAAGGAAACATTATTTTACCAGATAAAAAATGTTGCGTCGGGAGATTCGTACGTGTGCTGATATTGCAGAGTTCCACAAAGCAGAGTGCCACGATGAAGCCGTTGACGTGACGTGGTATTGAAAGCTCGTGGTCACCAGGATGTTCACACGCGTTTTGGAGGTTATCCGACATTCCACCAATTCTACTTGGAAGCGCTTTCTGGTGACATCTAGCGTGCCACCGGCTACTCCTTTGAGGAGTATTCATTTCGGATGCGGCGCTAGACATTCTCATTGATACTGTCGCCAACCTTAGCTCCGCTGAACTTTTCATTGTTCTCTATAGCCTATTCGTTATTTATTACTTTCTCCATACGTAGTAATGGGAAAGTATTGTATTCATGAAAAAAATCGACCTCGAGATTTCAACGGAAATACATGTTTTGAGGTCCCTAGAACACGTTTCGACTATTTTCGGAATGATGTCTGTGTGTGTGTACGTTATTGTGGGCGCTCTAACTCAAAAAGTACGTGCCATATCGTTACCAAACGTCATATATAACACTTTAATATTAGCATAAAGAACTGATTAGTTTTTCGACAATAACGTGTAACCGGAAGTCGAGGTTTATTCGAAACCCAATCGGTTTTTACGATATTTCTTGGTTAAAATATCATTATTGTATTTACAATTCTAAACAAAAGTCATAGAGAATGTAATTTCCTACAGTTTTCATTTGAAACAATTTTCTATAGGAGTTATTGTTTAGGAGTTATTTATAAATAACCGGTTTTTCGGTTTCCGTTAAATATCTCCTTAAAAACATCGTTATTGGTAATCTTCGTAAGGACCAATGTTGTAGAGAATAATATTTCTTCCAAGTTTTGTTTGAAACTAATTTTCGTAAAACCATCCCTTTCGGATATATTTCGCTTTATCTTAATAGCAGTATACAGCGCCAACACCGTGTAGCGGTGAATTCTGTAAACATTCAAAATATACGTAATTTACGGCAACAAGGACGTGTCTTCTTTTACGATACGAAATAATAATTTTGCCTCGTAATATTATTCATAATAATTTAAATATCTATACTCCAAATATGGAGAAAGTCAAGTGTTGGCCACATCAGATTTTTTTTCTGTTCATTTGCTGTTATTGCTTCTTGTTCACTTTTCCGTTATTACTTGCAAGCTAAAGTACCCGGCGTTGCCCGGGAATACTTGAAAATTAAAGTGTTGCTATAATTTGAGCGTATCATCAGGAATGCACATACACGTAGGATAATTAAAACGAAACAGATATGGAAATAAACTGTTTATGAAATGAAAGACGCGGTACGTAAAATTTTAGCGTTATATTTTACAAAATCTGTGTACACTATATTAATGGTTTTACCGTTTGTGCATAATATGTGTAAATTATTTTTGTCGCCTACTCTGGAATAACCGACAAATAATTGCCCCTGAGAGAAGCACGGATCTCTTAAATCTAGACCAACAGTTTTTATTGTTTGGCCTTTGTTAATGCTCATTACTGAGCTTAACCTGACAGGGAATTGTAGCCTTTTAAATTGAAACGGAAAGTCTGTGGGTATGATAGGAATTCTCGCGATAAATGCGTCCTGTCCAGCTGCGTGTCCTGTAATAACTGAGGCTTCTTTCACAAAATTATGAAGGTTTTTACTTTCTCCATACGTAGTAATGGGAAAGTATTGTGATCACGAAAAAAATCGACTTCGAGATTTCAACGGAAATACACGTTTTGAGGTCCCTAGAACACGTTTGGACTATTTTCGGAATGATGTCTGTGTGTGTATGTTATTGTGGGCGCTCTAACTCGAAAAGTACTTGCCATATCGTTACCAAACTTCATATATAACAATTTGGTATGAGCACGAAGAACTGATTAGTTTTTGGACAATAACGGTTAACCGGAGGTCGAGGTTTATTCGAAACCCGATTCGGTTTTTGCGATATTTATCCGTTAAAACATCATTATTGTATATACAATTCTATACAAAAGTTATAGAGAATGTAATTTCCTACAGTTTTTATTTGAAACAATATTCTATAGGAGTTATTGTTTAGGAGTTATTTATAAATAACCGGTTTTTCGGTTTCCATCAAATATCTCCTGAAAAACGTCGTAAATGGTCATCTTCGTAATGACCAAAGTTGTAGAGAATAATATTTCTTCCAAGTTTTGTTTGAATCAAATTTTCGGAGATATTTTGCTTATCCGTAAATTTCCAGTATACAGCGCCACCACCACTGTGAATTCTGTAAACATATTCAAAATATACCTAATTTACGGCAATAAGGACGACTGTATTCTTTGACGATACGAAATACTAATTATTCCTTATAATGCTATTCATAATAATTTAAATATCTATACCCCAAATATGGAGAAAGTCATGTGTTGGGCACGTAAGATTTTTTACAATTAATCTGGTGCCATTACACAGTATTGGAGGATTTAAATTACGGAGGCATAGAATCGATGCTCCAATTTTGAGTTAAAGAATGTGTTGTCGCAAACCCGAGACTTCTAGGGAGAGTGAGAATTCTGGTTATTGAACACTCTCATCATCATTCGATGGAAGGTTTAGAAATTTACTAACATTTCATATCTAAGCTAAAAAGTGTTGTCAAATATTAAACATTTCAAATATGTATTAACAATTTTACTATTTAATACGTATAACGTACGTAACCATGGAAACAATAATCGTATATTCGCCACAGTTATCTACAATTTAAAATTATATCAATGTCAGGTCCATATTCTCGAAAATCCGACCCTGATCCCGTTCACCTATCTTGAAACTGCTGCCAAAATTTCAGGCTCCTGTCTTTATTCTATGATGAGTTATGGCTGCCTGAGACAGATAGACATCTTTTGTTAATAAGACTTTATATTTGTTATCTGAGCTCTGTTTCGTTATCGCGGTTTCCGTTATTAGGCGCGTTTCGCTTACAGCGTGAGCGCCTATTATCGTCGGTCGGTCCGTCCGTCCGTCCGTATGTTCGTTCTCGGCTTCTACCGAACGGATTTTTATGAAATTTGATATTAAGGACTTTCAATCAAATATAATAAGAAAATCGCAAAAATGAATCACGTAAACCAATCAGGGGTACCACTTTACTAGAGACAAAAAATTAAATTTTTGTCATATCTCGTAAACTATTGTTCATATCAAAATATTTTTCAAATAAAAGTTGTAGAACTTGTAGAGTAGAGTATTTCCATCCCTATACATTTTTATCGTAGGAGTAGCCGTTATCAAGAAAATCAAACAAGAAAGTCTTATATCGAGTTGAACTTAGAAAATTTCTTGCATGGTTACTTCTTCATTGTTGCTAACATAAACAATCTCACAAACAAACGTTTAATTTCCTTATGTGTGCATGTAATACTATTAAATAGGAAGAAAATGGATTATTTATGATGAAGAAAAGGACTTGAAAACGCTATTTCCCTTACGTACAGGTATATAATTGCTTTCTAATACTCCATTGCACGAAACGCGCCCCATTTGTGATACGTTGTACGCTTTCCTAACTTGTTATTTCTTGTTATCGTTCTTCTGATTGCTGTTTTGTTACCGCATAATTGTTGTTCGTTGTTACTGTTTAATCCTTTATTTTATATTTGGTATTTTGCTTAACCTTTTGTCCTGTCCATCTATTACGTAGTTAGAGAATAATGCTAAATATCACAACGTACAGGTTAATCGAGGACCTTCCAGGAGTTCCAGAAGAAAGGAATCCAATACTCCATGGCCCCAAAACAATACGAAAAGATAAAAAAATGCAAGCCTCCCAAAGAATTTTTAGTTGATAAACTGCTTGCCGAATACGGTAAATCGTCTATGCTCCATTGCACACACGAAACGCGCATAACGCGGTAAAACTTTTTCTTAACTTTTTTTAGTGTTGGCAGCGCTGCTTTTCCACTTCTCTTTCGGAAAACAGACATTGTAAAATAACTTTGAGCCAATTCGTTAAGGTCTCATCCGTAGATCCTTCCGCGTAAGGTTTTTTTCTTCGTCAAAACTCCATTCTTAGAAAACAAATTTATGTAGCTTACTACGTTTTCAAATAAATAATAAATGTTATATTTTTAGGCGCGTTTCGCTTCCAGCGTGAGCGCCTATTATCGTCGGTTTGTCCGTCCGTCCGTCCGCATGTTCGTTCTCGGCTTCTACATAACGGATTTTCATGAAATTTGATATTAAGGACTTACAATCAAATATAGGATGAAAATCGCGAAAACGAATCACGTACGCCAATCAGGGGTACCACTTTACTGGTGATAAAAAATTAAATTTTCGTCATATCTCGTCAAGTATTGCTCATATCAAAATATTTTTCAAATAAAAGTTGTAGAACTTGTCAATAAGAGTATTTTCTTTCCTATAAATTTTTATCATAGGAGTAGCCGTTATCGAGAAAATCAAATGAGAATGTCTTAATTCGAGTTGAACTTAGAAAATTTCTTACATGGGTACTTCTTCACCGTTGCTAACATAAACAATCTCACAAACAAACGTTTAATTTCCTTACGCGTGCATGCAATATTATTAAATAGGAAGAAAATGGATTATTTATGATGAAGAAAAGAACTTTAAAACGCTATTTCCCTCACGTACAGGTATATAATTTCTTTCTAATACTCCATTGCACGAAACGCGCCCATTTGTGTTACGTTGTACACTTTCCTAACTTGTTGAATGTAAAATTGATTTTACACACAATACAGAGAAAGGAATATCATAGCTCCATATATAAATAAACATTTTTAAGAATAATTATGAAAGGCAATTTGAATCGTGAATAAGGGGGGGGGGGGAGAGGGGAGAGGGAGAGAAAGAGAGAAAGATAGTTTAGCCAAATAAAAGCATTGAGTTCGTTGTCATGGTATGTACAATCTCTCCATCTTCCACTCTCACAATTTGGCAACCATACCTCCATTCTCCCTCCCCTTCCCTCTTATAGCAAACCTTCCCAGAAATACCGTCCCTCCTCCTTTCTCAGGACCTTGACTCTTTTCCCCCCCCTCCCTACCCGATGACGTAACAGTCCACTGTCCGGTTTGTCGATGAGGTCATCGGAAGTTATATGCATCGATGTTCGCGTCTTTCGGGTGTTTTTCAATGACTCCATATAAATGTGTTCGGTTTAAAACGTCTCGCAGGTTAGAACTGCATCTAAAACCAGGTCCATTTCGAAGGGAGGCCGTGGACGATATTTTTGAAAGGTTTTTCAAGGAGTTATGGTCATTAATTTTATGAATTTAGGGATATAGTTTCATGGACATGCACAAGGTGCGGGTCGCGAGCCGCAAGCGGCTCTTTAGTACCCAAAGTGCGGCCCGCGGAGGAATGTTATCCATCTTTTCCCTATTTCAATTTTACCTTAACCTCCCGAAGGCATGTTTGAATATGCGCCTAATGTAGGCCTTGACGCCCTTGACACTAGGTTATTCTGTTTACCTTACTGTGCCACATTAAGACTGCTAACGTCAGGAAAGCTGATTCGATTCATAAAAGTCTCCCCAACGACGATCAGGCATTTTTTCATAGATTAGCTTTACAACTACATTTACATGAATACCCTGCAAGCCGTCAGAAGCGTTTGGCAGGGGGTGTCACAACACCGAGTGAACTCTAGCTAATTCCTCTGTTGGACTGTCTTATCGCGTCTGGGAAAACGGATCTGTAGTATTTCTCTGTTCTAGCGATTGTTTCGACATATTTTCTCCTGCACTCTGATCTAACATTACGTTCACTAACACCGATGGGGACGACTATGCCGCGTACGTCTTCAAAGAATTCGGAGCTTTCAATTCTTCTACTCTTCAACGTCTGCCATTTCAGATCTCTCAATAACTCTGATACACTCGCATCATACCGATATTCTCCTTTTACGAATCTAGCCGCTCTACGCTGAACCATTTCGAGCTCTCTAGTTAGGCCCTCCTCGAAGGGGTCCCAGACGGCGCAACAGCATTCCACGACGGGTCGGATTAGAGAAAAGTATGCGATTTCCTTCACGTTCGAGGGGCATCCCCGCAGGACTCTAGAGGAAAGCCCTTGAACTCTGTTTACCGATGCTATAACGGTTTTGATATGATCTCTACTAGACAAATTGCTTCTGAGAGTTATTCCTAGGTATTTGTACTTGCTCTATGAAGGTCAAGAGACTTAAGAAAGTGAGCAGACTATAGACCGTGAAAAGTGGGAGCTTGGTTCTAGCCGGGCCGCGTTAGAGCCAGTGCAGTATTCAGTTCCACTAACATTCTAATCGTTCCAGCCGATACGTGGTCCGTCGGCAGCCGTCGGAGTCGGACGAGTTCGTTCTGCTCCCACATTTCCGTCATCCCCCGCCATTTGTAGAGCTGTTCGGTTGAAATTGAAAAGCTGCCTCAAGGTCCTAATAACCGTTAATCATTTAAAAATTCGAATGTCTAGAGTGTCTGTCTGTACAGTAAATAATAACTAAAAAAACTTTTTTCAAATGACTAATAATACCCTTACACAAAAAATACAAGTTAGGTATTTGGGGGCCCCTGGATTCGAGGGGGCCCAGGGCTCAAGCCCTATTAACCATGCCTGTATCCGCCACTGCTTGTACTCCTTCGTAAACCCCTAACATATTAGCCACGTTATCGTGTCCTTGACCTCGGCCATTCAGGATTTCGGTACCATCTTGATTTAATTTGTTCGTGATTTCGGCCGCTAACCCACTTCCTGTTTTCTTTTTATTTTCAATGAAATCTATAAAACTTTCCTCCATCGAAATCTTTCCAGCATCAATATGGACATACCTTATTATTTGGCACATCTGCTCGTGATGAGAAACGTCTGGAGTGCAGTCAAAAAGTAGTGAGTAATACCCAAAAATTTCGTGTTTTTTTACCGTTTAAATCAAATTTTCACGCGAATAAATCCGCGATGGTTGTGTGAATAATGCCACGCAGGATATCTTGCTTCCTTCGAAAGGTTTCGAATATTAGAAGGGCTGTTGAACTAAAAAGGTTTTAGGGACAAAACTGAAAACAGAGACAAATCCGGGAATCGCGCAGTCACCTACGCACGATATCCGATAACGTTCGGCATTGCCCCTCACAGCCAATCTCACTTTATTACGTCATTTTTTAAGATTGTAAATATATATGTTTATATAAAATACATATTGCCGATTTTCTTCAAATTTTCACGGTCGGTAGCAGGCCGTGAATAATGGAAGTTTGTGAAGTAATGAAACGCGACTCTTTCTCCAGAAAAACGATCTTTAAATGTTAAAAAATTCTTATGGCTCGATGTTAACCGTAAGACGTTGTATACTTTTCCCTACCGATCATCAGGAGACGCGGATTGATAGGGCAAAGTCAAGTCAACCTTTAAATGATAAAAGAATCTTCAAATGAAAACATTTTAAAGGAAAACGCTGACAAATTGGTTCGTTTGATTACTTTACCTGATAACAATGTTGCGTCGAGAGATTCGTATGTGCGCTTCTCGTGTTGTGCTGATATGGCAGAGTTCCGCCATCTTTGTGCCTTGATGTGTCACGGTATATATTTTTACTTTCTCCATACGTAGTATAGTGAAAGTATTGTGATCACGAATAAAATCGACTTGGATATTTCAACGGAAATAAACGTTTTGAGGTCCCTAGAACACGTTTAGACTATTTTCGGAATGATGTATATGTGTGTGTGTGGATGGATGTGATTGTGGGCGCTCTAAAAAAGTACTTGCCATATCGTTACCAAATTTTATATATAACACTTTGGCATGAACACAAAGAGCTGGTTAGTTTTAGGACAATACCGGTTAACCGGAAGTCGAGGTTTATTCGAAACCCGATTCGGTTTTTGCGATATTCCTCCGTTAAAACATCATTATTGTATATACAATTCTATACTAAAGTTATAGAGAATGTAATCTCCTACAACTTTCATTTGAAACAATTTTCCATAGCAGTTATTGTTTAGGAATTATTTATAAATAATAGGTTTTTTCGGTTTTCCTCAAATATTTCCTTAAAAACGTCGTTATTGGTAATATTCGTGACAATCAGTGTTGTGGAGAATAATATTTCCTCCAAGTTTTGTTTGAAAGAAATTTTTGTACAACCATCCATTTCGGAGATATTTCACTTATTCGTAAATTCTAGTATACAGTGCCACCAAATAGCGGTGAATTCTGTAAACGTACGGCAATAAGGACGACTATTCTTTTGCGATACGAAATAATAATTTTGCCTTATAATGCTATTCATAATTTTTTAAATATCTATACCCCAAATATGGAGAAAGTCATGTGTTGGCCACATCAGATTTTTAACTCTTGGAATATTTTCGTGGTCTTCAAAACATCTTCTGAACTCAAAATGAACTACGACATATGTCACTGAACTGAGGCTATAAGTGCTTGAATAGAACAGGTGTCAATAAAGAGTGCTGAGAGAAGGAGTAATGTAATGAGCAACAAAGTAGAAAACTTGCGTGTGGATCAGATTGCAGGATGCAGCAAAAAAACTTTGAGGCACAGGGGCTGCATTAAACCCAAACACACCACGAAAATTGTGTCAAAAATGACCCGAAAGGGTTAAACATTAAGGAACTTACAAAAAAAATAGAATTAAGTGTTCTGATAGAGTAATACTCCTGGAAAGAACCTAAAGAAGGAATACAAAAACCGTTAAATATTTATATATCTTAGATTTGATTTTATGAACAAATTCAACACTGCCGGATCATTTATGATCAAATTTCTGCGGTGCGAGGGTTAATACAATCTCTCCCTTTTACGTAAGATTAGTTCTTTCTTTTTAGTGCAATCGCTCTTATCTTAATTTATTATCATTAAAGTAATAATTACATATTTCATCATAAAGTGCTAAGGAGGGAAAGTGGTTTAAATATGAAGATTGATTTTGAAGGCTGCTAAAAACATTAAAAAACATGAACTTTCATCATTAAAAATCCATGTCAATCAATACTTTAAGCAGCCCTCAGGAGGGCAATGTCATACCTAAACCTAAAGAGATAAACCTAGCCTACAAGTTGTCGTTACATAGGAAGGGAGGGGGATGGAGCAATATAATTTTCTCTCCCGTCATATTGATGGGCATTTACACTAAGTACTAAAAATATTGTAGATATGAAATTTAAGAAAAATGATATTCAGTAAACATTCAAGCTTCTCAGTGTTTATTATTTTAAAATATGCAGGTTACATTCCAAATATGGAATGCAGGCTTCTCAAATAATCAATAAATTAATTGAAAATATTCCACGCAAACATTGCGTGGGTACATCTAGTTCAGTATTACAACTTAAAACATTAAAAGAACGACACAGACAATATGAATTTCGTTATTCGATTTCACATTTACAAATGCACTTCTCAGGTAGAAATTAAACATGGAGTAGCGCAACACTTGGACAAATGTCGTCAAGGAGATTTTAATGGTAGACCACAATTAAAAGCCAATATGACTTCTAAGGAAGTAATTGAACACTTATTGGGAGTGGTGAAATCATTTTCTCCAAAAATAATCACGATTGTACAATTTCATATCATTCTGATTAGGTAAACCATAGTAATATTTCTGCTGGCATTGTATTTGACCATATTTATTTAATCCAATGCAATTCATATAATATGTCAGTGTTATAGAGTGATTATGGATATCCCCACTACATTTCCTTGATTCTATTTAATACATGATGTAAAAATGATCACATTATTGTCTATTTTTACAAAGGGTTGTATTTTATAATGAATTTTGGTCTTTCTATTTAAAAACCAAGAAAAATTTGATTATGTCTTTGTATTCTGCAGTAACATTAATGCTTGCAATTAACAATTTCCTAAAAATATATTTTCTTCGATTAACATGATGTATTTATGACAAAAGTAATAATAATAACTCCTTAACCATAAAATGTCAACATTGAGTGACAATGCAAAATGGTGAAGGATGAAAAATGGGCAAAAAACGATTTAAAAATAGATACATAAAAAGATAATACAGGTTTACGGTGCTTTAGCCCTCGCCAGGGACCTGTCGTCAGTCGCTCTTCACACGCTCTCTAACTCACTCACACAAGGTGGAATGGATAATGGAAGTGTTTTACGAGGTGTTAGAGACAGTAATTAATCAGTCTATGTTTGCTGGCAGGTTTGTGTATCATTACGATCGCAACACGGACCTACTGATCAGCAAACACACACAGTCTCACTGTTAGGTAAGGAATAATGGATGGGAAGGAAACAATACCTGAAGTGAGGAGGTATCACACATGACGTCTGTAGGTTTATGTGTCTTTCGACGGCGACAGGGACCTGTCAGACCGAAACACTCATTCATACATGCACTCAAGTGGGAATCTAAATATTCTATGAAATTCTGAATACATATTTCATTTTATCCTCATCCAAAATCATTCTTGCCCAGTGAAGTGAAGCATGGTCGTGAATTGATGCTATTGTCACAGTGATAATCTTTACAAGACATTACATTTTATTTAAAACCAGCCGAACTGCCCGTAAAATTTCAGCGGATTTAGTGAATCTAAAACTTCGACCGTGTAACATGTAAACATACTAAGAATATGATAGTACACAGTTTTAATCGTCGTATAAAGGAAAAATGAAGAAAACCTGTTTGCAATTACCTATTTTGATGAATGAAAGAAGAAAATCTCGAAAATTACATGTAAACTTACGGGAAAATAATTATTGAATTAAGCACACCCTTTCCCCGCCCCCTCCAAAATGTTTTACTGCCATATAGCCTATGTTATCCGCAGGATAAAATTATTTACCTATGCGAAGTTTCGTGACAATATCTTCAAAGGTTTGAAAATCACAATTTGTGGAAAATCTACGTCTAATTATTTAAGTTATGTAGTTTTAAAAACAGTTTGCTTTGGAGAACTTTATGCCACACTTTGTGTTTCTTTCTTTGCTATATTAGTTTACATCAGGTATATAGTATTTCTTTTAGTTTATATTAGGTATATATTATTAATTTTATTTAATATTACGTATTGTTTATGATGGTTGTCACGCAAATTGTTAATCCAACAATATGCTCATTCCCGTGTTATTTAAATGAGAAAAATTAAAAGGGAAAAACATTTTTAATAAAAAAAATGGAGTTCAAATCACATTAACAACCCTCCTTAACTTTATATTGCGGTTAAAATGGCACCTTCTTCTTCCTTCTAAGTTTTGTAGTTTTGCTCTTAAATGCACAAACACACAAACACATCCTTCAAAATATTTATAGTAGAGATTACCAATGAAACATTAATAATGAATTAAAATCTTAGCTTACAATTGCCTGGCTCACATTTGTACGTGACTGAAATCAAGATGCACAAGCCACTCAGTGATTCAAAATAAACAAATTTTTCCTATGAATCAAACAAACTTTTAAAGGCCTTTATTACATGGCTAAAACGATGGATTGAATTATTTTCAGGAACAAAAAAATCACTACAACAAAACATATAGCCATATGAAAAAACTGTGTGCATATTTGAAATTCAGCCATAACATGGACTTTATAAAATACATAACAGCCTCCTTCTTTCAGCCACTCATAGAATATATGAAAACAACCTCATTTTTATGGGAACAGGAATAATAAAACTGAAAATTTGAGAAGTACATGATAAAAAATAACCTATACACAGAATTTTAAATACCACATGGAATGAAGATGTGAAAAATTGGCTTTAAAAGACAGACTTCAAACATTGCAATCCTCAAAAGTGGAGAATTTCCAAACATAATTATGTAACAGTCATCTAAATCTGTAATAACATATTTAAATATCTGTGAATAGGGATAATTACCTAATCCCATTAATATGTATATCTTATTAGAAAACAAATGTCACGAGTTTGTGTTTAGGAATTGCATTCCATAAAATTAAGTAAACATTAAAAAGCACATTGGTATATGACGTCACAGAAATTCATTACCATTGTGAAAACATTTTGATAGCAGAAGCACAAAAACAGTTTTGTTAGGAATGATACAAATACTGTAATGTGAGGTGCACAGTCAAATATATTACTAATGGATCGCTATCATCTCAACCTCTGGCAATTAGCCATTCCATTCAACATCGAATTATTGACCTTATTTTTTGAGACTCTGAGAACGTGTTATCTAGTATTTGCGGGAATTAGAAGTGATTTTCATAAAAAACAAGATAATATTGTAAATAAAAATTTAATTGAACTTGGTAATCTCTGTATTACATCAAATGATTTACTTTAGGTAGAATCTAGTCAAATACCCACTGGACATATCCGAATTATTTGCCTGTTGAGCAAATGTCACATTAAAATTTCCTAGATGTAAACGTTTAGTTGGTCTACTCATTCATAATTCTTTCTCTAAAAGCAACAATCAGTTTTCTACCTCTTTATTGCTTTAAATGGCACAGCGAGTCTTGAAAATTTAAAAGACACTATAATACAACAAATTCTGTTCAAGAGTGTCCTATGGAATTGTCCACCGTGGCTACAAAAGAGAAATTATTTCGTGAATATAGTTTTCCCAACTATGGACTAAAGCATAAGTACCATATTAATTATTTATTATTCATTCTAATTTCACTTCTACCCCATCCATACCCTTTCTATATAAATGTCTCTACTGCATTAAGACTCCATAACTGATGACAAATTCATACATTGGAACTGTGTCATAGGTGATTCTAACTGCAATTTAACATATTCAGTCAATTTCAATAAAAACAAACCATATTACAGATAAGGAAGATAATGCTTTCATAGGTAATATTGATTCTAACAACTCAAGGCAATATGCATCAATTTCGAAAATACATATTCCTAAAAAATGAGCTTAAGGAGATGTGATAGTCACAGATAAAAATATGTAGACAATTTAATACAAAAGAAACGTTACCTTCAATGAAAATGTAGTCATGTTAGCTATCACAAAAGATTACGTTAACGCTGATATGATCATAACTGGATTTATCCCACGGAGCATAAAAACCTTCAGAGAAAACTAATTTCAAATTTGGGTAATAAAACACATTCTGATGTGTAAATACATAAAAAGAAGAATAAAAAACAATTAGATTAACCTTTTGGATAATGATACAACTTCAGGAACTCCTGAAAATTAATTCAGCAATCAAAATATTAATAGAAAAAGAATCATTAATATTGCTTTGTTATTACAGAATAAGGAAATAACTATCAAATTGATGATAAATGCAAATAATATAAACTTATACAAATTAAAAGAAATATACTTGTATTTCAGTGAGAGTAAATAGTCTGATTCACAAATGATTATAAAAACTACAAATAATAAATTAAATCAAAAAATTTATTTAGAAGATAGGACATTATAAATTACTATTACTGTATGACGTTGAAGTTAATGAACTTATATAATACTTAGTAGATTGCATGAGTGAGTGAGTGCTTCCCAGGATATCTATGCCAATTTTGTGTATATCTTCAAATATTGAGAGTGCCCTCTTGTATTCTCCTAAATGTTTATATACAACTGCTATCGCATGCCTGGTAATAAGAACGCTGCGATGGTTGTCGCCAAGGGAATGCTTCTTTCTCTCAAATACATCTTTATAGATTGAGAGTGCTTCCCTGTGTTCACCTAAATTACTTAATACATACGCTATCTCATGCCTGGTATAAAGGATGCTGGGATGGTCCTCACCAAAGGACTGCTTCTTCTTCTCAAACACATCCCTATATATTGAGAGTGCTTCTATGTGTTCACCTAAACTACATAATTCAAATGCTATCTGATGCCTGGTAGTCAGGATGCTGGGATGATCCTCACCAAGGGAATGTTTCTTCTTCTCAAACACTACATTATATATTGAGAGTGCTTCTCTGTGTTCACCTAAACTACTTAATACGTACGCTATCTCATGCCTGGTACTAAGAACGCTGGGATGGTCCTCACCAAGGGAATGCTTCTTCTTCTCAAACACATCTTTATAGATTGAGAGTGCTTCTATGTGTTCACCTAAACTACTTAATTGAAATGCTATCTGATGTCTGGTAGTAAGGATGCTGGGATGGTCCTCACCAAAGGAATTCTTATACTTCTCAAGCACCTCTTTATAGATTGAGAGTGCTTCCCTGTGTTCACCTAAACTACTTAATACGTACGCTGTCTCCTGCCTGGTACTAAGAACGCTGGGATGGTCCTCACCAAGGGAATGCTTCTTCTTCTCAAACACATCTTTATAGATTGAGAGTGCTTCTCTGTGTTCACCTAAACTACTTAATTGAAATGCTATCTGATGCCTGGTAGTAAGGACGCTGGGATGGTCTTCACCAAGGGAATGCTTCTCCTTCTCAAACACATCCTTATAGATTGAGAGTGCTTCTATGTTTTCACCTAAACTACTTAATTCAAATGCTATCTGATGCCTGGTAGTAAGAATGCTGGGATGTTCCTCACCGACGGAATGCTTCTCCTTCTCATCTACTTCTTTATATATTGATAGCGCTTTCCTGTGTTCACCGAAACTACTTAATTCGGATGCTATCTCATGCCTGGTAATAAGAACGCTAGGATGGTCCTCACCAAGGGAATGCTTCTCCTTCTCAATAACTTCTTCATAGATTGAGAGAGCTTTCCTGTGTTCACCTAAACAACTTAATACAGATGCTATCTCATGCCTGGTAATAAGAACGCTAGGATGGTCCTCACCAAGGGAATGCTTCTCCTTCTCAATAACTTCTTCATAGATTGAGAGCGCTTTCCTGTGTTCACCTAAACTACTTAATTCAGATGCTATCGCATGCCTGGAAATAAGAATGCTGGGATGGTCCTCACCAAGGGAATGCTTCTCCTTCTCAATAATTTCTTCATAGATTGAGAGCGCTTTCCTGTGTTCGCCTAAACTACTTAATTGTGATGCTATCTCATGCCTGGTAGTAAGAACGTCCAGATGATCCTCACCAAGGGAATGCTTCTCCTTCTCAATAACTTCTTCCAATAAATACAAAGATTCTCTGTATTCACCATTGTAACCTGCAATTCTTGCATAGGTGTATAATGCCCTTAATGGGAGACTATCTTCACATGAACATTTCTCTCTTAGAATTCCTATACACATTTTTCCAAAGAAATAACCTTCTTCATATCGGCCAATGTCAATGAATCTTTCAATGATTTTGTTTTGCAAAATACATGTTTTATCAAACAATTCCTGTTCTTTTTCTATTATATACCATGTTGCAACACTGTGTTTCACTTCAATATCATCAGATTTTTCCACAACCCACGAAAGTATTTTTGTTTCTTCACCCTCTTCTAAATTGATCCTAATTACTTGCTGCAAAAGTCTATGTATGCTTAATTTATTATCCTTGATTGAGATAAGAGAATATTGTTTCAAGAGACTTAAAGTCTCATTCAATAGATCGTCACTTAATTCCATGAAATATTCTTTTACGTCCTGTTTTAGAATGTTTTCTGGTGAGAAATAAGACACTAGTTTCAATGTCTGATGTGCTGTCTCTCCTAATTTATGTTCCTTTAGAGCCTGGAATGTTACATTCCATGTAGTCATTGTTGTAGTCGTGTAGCTGTTGGAGGCATTTGATTGTCTAAACTCAAGTAGCTTCATCGTTTCAATATCAAATTTTTTCAGGTAATCTCCTAAATTAAACAATCCATCAAATACCTTCATATATGCGACGGCTTGCTGTAATGCCAACGGAAAACATTGCAATTTCATAACGAGGTCCATTACATGCTCCTCTTGTATAACATCTTTGATATTTAGCGAGGTTCTAATGAATTGTGCAGCATCGCCTTCCGTTATTGTTCCTATTGGAATCACATTGAAATCAAACCAAGAATTGTACCTAGAAGTTAAGATGACAAACTGTCTTTTAGATGACTGTGGCAAAAACATTTTTATATAGGGCTCTTGTTCGTCTCCTTCAATAGAACACTCTACGTTGTCGAAAATGAAGACGGAGTTGCCATTCATAAACAAATCGTACAGTTCCTCCAGCACGCATTTTATATTTCTTGCCTTACCTTCGGAATCATTTTTGTTAATATTTAATGTATCAAATGCTAACGTCTGTAAACCATCAATTAGCGACTCACGGCTTTCACCGTTTATCCATACTATTCTATCAAAACTTTTGAAATTGTTGTCTATGTATTTTTTTACCATTTCTGTTTTCCCTATCCCACCAAGTCCGCTGATCACAGTTGCCCTTCCATTTTCATGAGCAATTCGCAAACCTTCCAACTCGAAAGTCCTTCCTGCGAAATTGGTTACAGGACGGACGTATCCAAAACGGAATTTTCCGTACTTTTTAGTAATCCTATTGAAAAATGTCTTACCGTCTTCAACGGTAAAGTATGTGCCTTTGATTTTCATCATCCATTCAAAAATTTCTCCCTGATACAAGGTATACACGTCCTCAGAAAATCTCAAACTATACTTTTCCTTGATCAACTCCGTCATTTTTTCTTTGAGTTTGTCGTTTCCTGGTTGCTTCATAGCGAAACATAACTTACCTAGAAAATATTCCATGTCGTTTTCGTCAAAGTTGTTTTTACTAACCGTTCCTTTCATGAAATCAACCAGAAATTCTCTGCCCTGGAAATCTTTCTTGAAGCACAGCAGTTTCGTTTGAAATATTTCGTCCACATCTCCACCTTGGTCATTTTTTCTCACTTCAAATATGTCTTGTGTAAGATGGAAACCTCCCTGTGCGTCACCGTACTTGAAATCTGCGTTGGTGTAGATTATCAGGTCTCGTATGTCCTTATCACCTCCGCTGAAATACTGTTTCAATTCGAGGAAGGAGTCGAAGTATTTCCTCAAGGCGAAGTCCCCTTTGGGTTTATCTTGTAACAGGGCTTGAAGAGTGATTTTATAGTTGTCATTCGCGCGGTGTTTCGCTTGTACCATACGGAACACGAAAGGGCCGTTAGGTTCGACTTGATACCTCATCACAAGGTCGTCGAACTTTCCGGCCTCCTTCATGTCCGTCGCCAAACAAAACGAAAGGTGGCCGTTTAGACCTCGCAAAAGGAAGTACATCAACAACCTCCCTTGATAACTTATCCCGTGGTACGATTCTTTTCCACCTCCCGCAGTGTATGTCTCCGGTTCGTTACCCGGAGACCTCTCCTTGGAAACGGTTTCGTCATCTTCCTCAGTACGTGGTCCATCGCCACCGTTCACGGTAGGATGACACGGCGTTCCTGAGCGGTTTTGGCCATAGTCACTCATCGCTTAGAAGTGGGCCTCGACAATAGAGACTTCACGAAATGGCCTAGAAGACAAGAAAATACATTAAAGAACAACTTTTCAATTTAAACAAGTGTAAGCAAGTGTACTGAGTAATCTATGCATATCTATAAAGTAAGGTGTCGTATGTATGTATGTTCTGCTAAGGCTCGGAAACTACAACACACAGAAAAACGAGGAAGGTGTCATATTAACCGTTATCATGTGTACGGTGGTGTAGTCAGGTTTTTAAACCGATTCGGTGTACTATTTAATTATAATAAAATATTTTCGTTTATATGGGATTTCCATTTAAAATTTTTTCGTAAATTTCTCGAATTTTTAACTCCTTACATATATATCGCAGACATATGCTCTCGCAGACTTTTTTGTGGTTGGACAATAAAGATTATTAAAAAGTTATTATGCCTATTAAAAGTGTGTGGCTTTTTTCACTTCTGATTCTTAATTTTCAACTTCCTCATAAATTAGTTCTTATTCTCGGCCACACGCTTAACATATACTAATATTACTGCCACCCCTTTTAAGAAACATTCAAATTTTTGAATAATATTTCATGTAGAGGAAAATATTATTTTCTGCCTTTGAGTGCAGTTTTACGTAGAAGTTTTCTTATGCACTACAAAATGCTTTTTTACTGAATTTTATTTCACTATTTTTATCTGAATTCCATAATACACTGATTACTAATATCGCGGTAAATTAATGTATTAGTTGTTGACAAGACAGTGAAATCTTGCTATTTTTTACTTTCTCATACGAAGTATCGAGTAAGTATTGTTATCGCGAAAAAATTCGACCTCGAGATTTTTACTGAAATATACGTTTTAGGTGTCGCTGAAATCGAAAAAGTGGATTTTGCAATGCCGTCTGTCTGTCTGTTACTGACTCTGGAGCCTAGACGGTAGAGCGAAAATGAATGAAATCTCGTACTTAGGCATTTTATCATACTAAGCAGAGTATACATAGAAATGGTTGACATTGCTCAATAATTAAGAGTAGTTTATTCTACGCATTTTTAACAGCAAGCCAATTTTCTCAAAAACGGCTCTAACGATTTCGATCAAATTTCGTACAGTTATTTGAGTATACGTCTGCAATAATACTACGTATTTCATTTTTCTCAATGAATGAATATAAGGCTAGTTTATTCGTGGGCAAGTTTAACAAAAATTGGATTTTCTAAAAACAGGTTCATACGATTTTCATTTTCTAAAGATAACTAAAGGACGCATTATCATATGAGAAAGTTTATACAATGTATGTTTTTCTTTTACCTGCTCGATGAAAGAATATTCTCTGAAGAAGGGCGTATCTAGAGTCAATTTGGAAAGGAAGCACGGTCTCGGAATAGCTCCCGTTTGAGGAGAGCGAGGAAGATTTTTAAAACCATGTCTTTCACAGGAACTTCGCAGTGATAAGATAGCGGATGAGGCTTATACTTCCTCTTCAGTCGCAAATACTTATCTTGCGTCATTATTCCCTTTCAATTTCGAACTTTCTGCAATGTGTCGCTTTTTGTCGTCAGTTCATCATGTTCTAGCATAGTTAATGAAACACACAGTAACGTTACAACTCGCTACAATGTAGCCACTGTTGTAGGTATACTGTGCATGAGGCAGTCAAGCATGGCAAAGGGTCCTTATAAGTCCCCTTAGACAGGGGTGGGAAAACCGTGGCCCGCGAGCCATATGTGGCCCTCGAGAGCATTTAAGTGGCCCGCTAAGCTTTGGTGAAAAAGTAATCTGTAAAATTTAACACAATTTTGTATTACTTTTGGTAAAATTATGACAATAAAACCTTTAGTTTTGAAAATTTAGCCCTACAATCCTTGTTTGTGCTTGTTTCTACTTTCTCCATACGTAGTAATGGGAAAGAATTGTATTCATGAAAAAAATCGACTTCCAGATTTCAACGGAAATATATGTTTTGAGGTCCATAGAACACGTTTAGACTATTTTCGGAATGATGGCTGTGTGTGTGTGTGTGTGTGTGTTATTGTGGGCGCTCTAACTCAAAAAGTACATGCCATATCGTTACCAAACTTCATATATAACACTTTAACATGAGCACAAAGAACTGATTAGTTTTTGGACAATAACGGATAACCGGAAGTCGAGGTTTATTCGAAACCCGATTCGGTTTTTGCGATATTTCTTCATTCAAACATCATTATTGTATATACAATTCTATAGAAAGGTTATATAGAATGTAATTTCCTACAGTTTTTATTTGAGACAATTTTCTATAGGAGTTATTGTTTAGGAGTTATTTATAAATAACCGGTTTTTCGGTTTCCGTTAAATATCTCCTTAACAACATCGTTATTGGTAATCTTCGTAAGGACCAAAGTTGTAGAGAATAATATTTCTTCCAAGTTTTGTTGGAACTAATTTTCGTAGAACCATCCATTTCGGATATATTTCGCTTTATCTTAATACCAGTATACAGCGCCAACACCATGTAGCGGTGAATTCTGTAAACATTCAAAATATACGTAATTTACGGGAAGGATGTGTCTTCTTTTACGATACGAAATAATAATTTTGCCTCGTAATATTATTCATAATAATTTAAATATCTGTACCCCAAATATGGAGAAAGTCATATGTTGGCCACATCAGATTTTTTCACTTATGTATGATGCCTAAGAATCTAAGCAATTTCCGATGTAAACTGTAATCAGGCCCGGCTAAGCATTGGCATCATTCAAAGTGGTCCGCTGAAGAATTCGCAAACACCGATGCGGCCCGCCATGCAGAAAAGTTTGTCCACCCCTGCCCTAAGGGTATAAGTATCCCGCTCTCGGAAACCCTGACACTTAGGGTAGAGGGATCCATGAAAATTTTTCGACAACCATGACAACTGTCTAATCCGAAACAATCTTATAATTATTGCAAAGTTTTCCCTTGGTTTCCTAAAACTTAGTAATATTTATTAACTGGTTATTCTATTTTAAAAAAACGCGATGTTTCTATCATTTGAATTTCTCCATATAAACGTTTTCTCTCGATATCAGCGTCCTCAGTGACAATTACAGGCAATCATACTTGTGAGTAACATTTCACAGCTTTTAATGATCTTTAAATTGAAAAGAAAACAGTAGTTAAATAAAATGATCGCCTTTTGCTATGGATAACAAAATATCAGTTGTAATGTAAGATTACTGCAGTCATCGATATTAGAAATTAAATCAGAGATTGTAATCAAAGCATGTTATCACTTTCCTGCGTTATTAAACCTGAAGTATATTATTTAAACAACCCGGTTTAAGAAAGAAATATTAAATGCAAAACTTATTGAAAATTTCATTGTCTATTACATAAATAACGACAAATATATAAAGTAATTGAGTTCTAAAAGAGATATTAGGATAATACTCAATATGAAAAGAATTAATCTCCACTTCCGTACTACTAGTTTCAGCAAAAATAACCTTTTCAAACCTCGAGTTAATAATAAGATAGTTAATAATCTTATTAATATTTTAGAGTGTATGTATGTGTATGTATGTTCTTTATACATTTTTACACAGTTGAAGCTATCGAATTCAAAAGTTTCATGGGCCATCCTACGTACCAAAGGAAGGACCTGGTCTAGGTTTGCAGACCGTGGGGTCTCTTATACCCCATGGGGTCAACAAAATACTATTTCCATAAGAATGCATGGGAAATGGTGTGGAGAAACCCCAAAATGCCATGCAGCCCTTCACTGATGTGGATATGAATATAGCTATATATTAATTACGATCACGGGAAATGGATTATTTTATGCAAGAAAGACTGAATATTTTAATTCTGTTCATGTTTTGACGTATTACATGCTAAATCGCTCGAAAGCTAAATTTCTTCATTGTTATACACTTCAAAGGGAGAGATAGTCACGTAAAGATTAATGCAAGGAAAATCCACGCCGTGGCGCGCCTTAGTGGAAGAATAGCTGACGCCAAGATAAAGGATACGAATGGATTCATGCCTAAATAAAGCCTATGAATTCTTTTAAGGTACAAAGCAATAAAAATCGTTTGCTACTTAAAAGAAACTGTTTCCCGAGCGAAGCCGGGCGTTTCAGCTAGTAGTTAAATAAATGTACTCGATTGCAATCACAACTATTATTCAGATTTTTATGACAGAACTTCTTATCATAAATATTTAAGAAACTCATTTCACTCACCCATCAAAGTGAAATAGTGTCGATAAACTGTCCTCAATCAGTTTGTTGGTTTCCTTAAAAGATCACACCTTCGCTATTAGTCTGTAGAAAAAAAGAATTTCCCGATATATTACACGTAAGACTTTAGTTCTTATAAATCTACCCTTAAATAGATAATCTTACTGTCGAAATGGGGCGTGGAATTATGAGTAATGGCGTCAGTCGGCGTTTGTGTTCTTCTCTGTTATCCTCTCGAGTGAATGACATAGTGGCAGTGTGGAGCGGTTAATGTGGAGTTTGGAGGAAGTAGGGGGGGGTGGGTGGGTGGAAGGGGGGAGAGGGGGGTGGGTGGAAGGGGGGAGCGGAGATATAAGCGGTGTCCCTAATCAGGTGGTCGGTTTCCTTTGAAGATCACACCTTCGCTTTCAGTGTGTGAAAAAGGAGTCCTGATATGGGAGGAAGTAGAGATATTGGGAGGGAGGGTGCAGTAGGGAGGGAGAGAGGGGGAGGGAGAGAGGGGGGAGGGAGGTTTAGAAATTTGTGCTTTGAATGAAAGAATATAAATTGATATGGGAAATTAGAGGAGAATAGTTGTATTATTTGAATAGATAGGAGGGAGTTTTGTGATTAAGGAGTGTGCGAGGAGAAGTGGGAGGGGGGAGGGAGGGATTTGGAGGGGAGGTGAGTGTTTAGAGAGGAAAGTGACGTATCCAAAGGAGAACATTTACGTCTGGGATAAGATACACTGAATACTTATCAGATTTCGCCTGATATGGCTTCAACACGATAAGTAAATTTTTGATTTGATGGACAGAACTAATAAACAGTTGAGATATTCTGCAGAAAATTATGTTTTAATATTAGAATAGTTTGTATCTAATTCTGATTTATCGACCGTCTGAATTAATGCGCCAAAAATCCTATAAACTGCCTCCGTCAGCCAATTAGAGAATTTCCAAGATGTGGTTATCGTTACAAACAATCGGACAGTTCAATAAACGCGCGTAAATTTTACTTCTACTTTGCAGTGTAATATTTCCCTAACACGCTTATTTTCGGACATACTTTTATATCTACTCCTTCCAAAATTCAATTATTTCACTTTTAACATTTTTGGAATGTTTTAATAAGGATTATTACAATCAATTATGTGCATTAAATTGGATTTAAAATTCATCTCCTGAAATCTTCTAATGCGAAGTATGTTTGACGTAATACTTAATTACTTTCCTTAAATTAAATTATAATACATTTATTGCGGTAAAAAATAAAAGATTTTCATACGATCCACGTCTTCCCACCATGGTCGCTTGGTGACTGAGAGTTTACTTGTCTTCCTGATACGAGTTGAGCACATTTCCTGTTTCTGTATATCACTTCCTCAATGACGCAATTTTTACGAATGTCTCTTTGAAAGTCTTTTTATTATTTTTTGAAATGCCGGGACATGTTATCAGTCGTCCATGTCACAATATATTTTTAGTTTCCGATAATCAAATGTTGAGTTATTTGCTAAAAACGGCAGTTATATCAGCGAGTGAAAGAGCGTGTAAATCTGGCGGAGTATTCGCTTGAGTGTGATGTGGTACTGTAATATCTAAATGAAAAGTGAAATGAGAGAATTTTTAATCTTAATGAACTTGAACTAAACGTTTATATTCCTTACGTTTAAACGCAGGTTTTGTAAGCGAATGGAAAAGAAAATATACGATGGAAGAATTAACGTGAACGTTATTATAACATTGATGCCACTTTTCCCAATCCATGTATGTTTTAAATAGCTTTCTATTCTTTGCTTTTTTGCAACCGATTCGAAAATACGTAATTTAGTCAAAGCTTCAACATATTTTTATATCGTTCCTCAGTTTGAAGATAATATACTAAGTTTTATATTATCTCTTCTGCCACACATTATAGTATAAGCACGCATGAAACGCTTGGCGTTTGTCTCTTTACTTTCTCCATACGGAGTAATGGGAAAGTATTGTGGTCACGAAAAAAATCGACTTCGAGATTTCAACGGAAATACACGTTTTGAGGTCCCTAGAACACGTTTAGAGTATTTTCGGAATGATGTCTGTGTGTGTGTGCGTGTAGCTACATCTACATAATACCCCGCAAACCACCAGACTGGTGGGTGGCAGGGGGCGCAGCATACCAACACCTACCTAATAACGTCCCTCGTGGGAATCACTCTGCTGTTATGATCCCGTATGGTCCTTGGGAAAAACGAGCCCTGATATCGCTCGGTCCTACAGTCGATCTGTCGTATTTTATTCTCGTGATATCGTGCCTCCCCATGTACGTAGGTGCCTCTAATATTCCTGAGACCTTCTCTGAGAGAACTTGCGACCTAAATTTCTCCAGAAGCCTTAACCTAGCGCTAATTCTGCGGTCCTCTAGCGATATCCAATTCAACTCCTTCAAGAGTGATGTGACGCTTAATTTTTGCTCATATTTTTGCTTAACGAATCTGGCTGCTCTGCGTTGGATTCTTTCTAACTCGAGTATCTGTCCTTTTTCGTACGGATCCCATATGCTGGAAGCGTATTCGACCTGAGATCTGACCAATGGTAAATGTTTCTCGTACCTGTTCTTACTTTCTGCCTACGAAGCCCAGTTTCTTATTAGCTGCGCCTACGATCCTTCGAATATGCATATTCCACGATAGATCACGACGAATGGTGACTCCTAAATATTTAACGTATTCCGCAGATTGGATACTTCCCTGTGGGACACCTGATGCGACTTTTACTGGGTATGAAGATTTCCCATCAATAACTACTATGTGTTTTCTGTTGGAGAGGAAGTCTTTTACCCAACTCACGATATTAGGATTTATGCCGTACTTTCCTAGTTTTCCTATTAATTTATTATGGGGTAATTTATCATACGCTTTTTTAAATCAGTGAAAATCGCATCAACCTGAGTGTTTTTCTCTCCGCATTGCAACAAATCGTTTACGAACAGGACGAGCTGCGTTTCGCATGACCTACCTTTCCGAAACCCATGTTGGTTTTTGCTTAGCGAAGAACGACCATCTAAATAACGCAGAACAGAGCTAACGATTAAATGTTCTAGAATCTTACACGATATTGACGTCAAGGAAATCGGTCTATAATTTTCGGGGTTTTCTTTATCACCGCCTTTGTGGATGGGCGTTACGTATGCTAGCTTCCAGTCTTTTGGAACGGTACCATGTGCAACGGATTTTTCGAATATTATTTTCAAGTAAGGTGCGATTACCGAGGCTAGCTCTTTTAACACACGCCGGGTATGCCCTCCGAACCGGGAGACTTATTTTGCTTAATCGACTCTAGTTGGTGCGCGATAGCTGTTTCAGAGAATATCAAATCTTCCATCGAATTTCCCTTATCATTCGAAGCTGGTTCCTCAAATTCGTTGCTCACTGAAGTAAACGCTTTCTGAAAGTGTTCATTTAACAAGTTCGCTTTTTCCGCGCTGTCGTGTACTACATCACCTGCCTCCGTTCTCAATGACGCTATGGTGGGGCCTCTACCATGAACCTCTCTAACGTACGACCGAAATGCTTTCGGATTTTCTTTCATATTATTATGCAAAACGTTGTTTTTGTAATCATTAAATGCTTCCCGCATTGTTACTCTAGCTCTTCACCGCGCCTCTCTTTATTGATGCCGTATTATTCCTCTGTGAGTTTTGAAGAATTGGTATTTAAGCGAGCGTGAAGTTTTCTTTGCCGTCTAAGAGCGCATCTTACTTTCTGGTTGTACCATCTTGGTTCCGCACCATCACGTTTAAGTTTATGTGGAATGAATTTATCCGTACACTCTCGCATCATATCCCTGAACACGCACCATGATTCCTCTGTACTAGCGTCGATTGATGCTTCGCAGAATTAGGGAATTGTGTCTGTAAAGAAGACCTAAATTTCGAGAAATCGCCGTTGGCGTACATATATACGCGAGGAGGGGGAGAGAGAGGGTGAGAGAGGGTGAGAGAGAGAGAGGGAGAGAGAGGAGAGGAGGGGGAGATAGCGGTAGAGGGGGCGGGAGAAGAGGAGGGGAAAGAGGGAGGGAGAGGGCGAGGGAGGGGGGGAGGGAGAAAGAGAGAGGGAAAGGGAGGGGAGAGAGGGAAAGGGAGAGAGAGGGAGGGAGGGGGAGTGAGGGAGAAAGAGAGAGGAGAGGAGGAGGGGGGAGGGGGAGATAGCGGGAGAGGGGGAGGGAGAAGAGGAGGGGAAAGAGGGAGGGAGAGAGGGAGGGAGGGGGAGAGAGCGGGAGGGGGGGAGAGAGGGAGGGAGAGGGGAGAGGCATCTGCTAAATGTTTTTGTTGCGCTTTTCTAATATGAGTAAAGCAAATTGAAAACACACTTATCTAGCAGCAACAAAGTAAAAGCCATTAACTCTTTTGCTATCCCCTTGTTGCCCTACTCGTTTGGAGTGGTGAAATGGTCCAGAACTGACCTTGAAGACATTGAAAGAAAATAAGAGTTAAAATGTCTAAACATAGAATGCATCATCCTAAATCAGCCATTGAATGCATAAAACTCCCTACGAGTAAGGGTGGCCTGGGAATAACGAACATATTACAACTACATGCACAACAGGTATGCAACCTCAGAGAATATTTTCAAAAGGAGGAACAGGAAGAGAGCATTTCCCTTGTCGTATGTGATGCAGATGTAGATACCACTCCACTAAAATTAAGTAGCGAAGTCTTTGAGTGCTCATACCAGTCTATAGACTCAAGAATCCGGAGATGGAAGCAGAAAATTATACGTACCCAAACCAACTATATCATCAACAGATGGATCAGGAGGCATCCAACCTATGGCTAAAGAAAGGCAGCCTATATGGAGAAACAGTTGGCTTTATGATGGCAATACAGGACAGGGTAATTGAAATGAAAAATTACAGGAAATATATACAGAAAGAAGAACTTGAGAATGATAGTTGCAGAATGTGTTATAAGGACAGGAAGACCATTGAACATATAACTGGAACTTGCACAGCCCTTGCGAATACAGAATGTCTTAGATGCCACAATAATGCTAAAAGAATTATTCATAAAGCCCTTGCCACGAAATATAGTTTACATAAAGAAGAAAGTCCTCCTTACTATAAATACAACCCACCTTCGGTTATGGAAAACGAAGAAACAAAAATTTACTGGGACAGAGAAATGAGAACAGATCGAACAATCGCTGCAAACAGGCCAGATATAACCATTCTCCATAAAAAGCAAAATGAAGCTACTATCATAGATATAACAATACCACTTGGACACAATATACGTGAAGCAAACCAAAAATAAATAAACGAATATAGTGAACTGCCAATAGCAATTAAGTCTCATTGGAAACTCAAGAAAGTACATATTTATCCCCTTGTAATTTCCACCATGGGAATAGTACCACAAAATTTGACGGAAACTCTAGAGTTCTTACCAATTAAACACATTATAACAGAAATTCTAAAATCCGATGTGGCCAACACATGACTTTCTCGATATTTGGGGTATAGATATTTAAATTATTATGAGTAGCATTATAAGGTAAAATTATTATTTCGTATCGTTAAAGAAGACACGTCGTTGCCGTATATTACATATATTTTGAATGTTTACAGAATTCACCGCTACATGGTTGTGGCGCTGTATACTGGAAATTACGAAAAAGTTAAATATATCCGAAATGGATGGTTCTACGAAAATTTGTGTAGAACAAAACTTGGAAGAAATACTATTCTCTACAACTTTGGTCCTAACTAAGATTACCAATAACGACGTTTTTAGGGAGATATTTGACAGAAACCGAAAAGACATTATTTATAAATAATTCCTAAACAATAACTGCTTTGGAAATTGTTTCAAATGAAAGTTGTAGGAAATTACATTCTCTATAACATTTGTATAGAATTGTATATACAATAATGATGTTTTAACGGAGAAATGTCGCAAAAACCGAAGCGGGTTTCGAATAAACCTCGACTTCCGGTTAACCGTTATTGTCCAAAATCTAATCAGTTCTTTGTGTTCATGCTAAAGTGTTATATATGAAGTTTGGTAACGATATGGCACGTACTTTTTGAGTTAGAGCGCCCAAAATCTGAAAGAATTTTAGCCTCACCTACCTACACTTAAAATTAAAATTTTAACTATGTTTGATTTTCTTTGTTGGTTGCGACTGAAATCCTGTAATCGTAACCAATTTGAAGCATCTAGGGCATCTGAAAGTGCGTCATAATATTGACCCTCTTACGGGACAAATTTTAATGATGTAGTGCAGCTAGAAATGCATATATATATATATATATATATATATATATATATATATATTGATTTAATTGTTTAAAGTTTATGAATATTTAACGGTCATAATAATAAACTTTATTGTAATTTTCAATATCAATTGCTGCTGGAACACTATTCCCTAACATTCTTAAAATTTTAAACTTCCTAACTCAACCGAATGTACATAAACATTAGAAAATATGTTTACAAATTTTTAACTTCTGATTGAATAAACATTTTCAAATTTCTATAACCATGTCTGTGTTATTTGGCAAATCCCACCATTATAAAAAAGAATAATTGTTGTTATTAGTTATTTCACGGCTGACACCTATAAATTCGCTGATCAAATTTGTTGTGTTAGCAAGAAATATTTTTATGGATTCCATGTAAGAAACCTTTCTATTTCACCTAAATAATATGAACTTTTGAAATTGTTTGGATTTTTCTTAAAAATCATCTTTGTACAATTTTACTAACAGTTTTCTGATAGGCTGTAAAAACACAGAGGAAATTTCCTGTGAGTAGAAGTATCTCATTACAAAGACGAGCACTGCATCCTGTGTCAGATTTAGTTCCACAGTCATAAATTCTTACGAGTTTTATTAAATTGTTGAATTTCAACTTACATTTTTAGTGTACTGTTAACAGAATTGTTGAGCATAAATTAATAAGAATTGAAATGTGGAATCAATGGACAATTTTTTTTAACATGAGATGAATGTGTTTTTTGATAGGAAAATTGATAGATTTTATGGTATGCATGAGATTGAAAAGTAATTACTGTATTTCGTCTATTCTAAGATTCCATTGACTGTAAGACACCCTTGATTTAGTATTGCATTTTGAGGAGAAAAATACCAATACTACAGGAAATGTATGTATTTAAACAGGAAACTTAATTTTATTAATCAACAATAACATACATTGAAATTAAGTATCATTTATCTATTTTATTGTCTTCCTCATACATCCAGTACCGCAATCTGAGTCTACAGATTCTTCCGAGTCACTTTTTGAAAGATCAGAATAATTGTTCCACAAGATGTCATCTTCTGTACCATCTAGTGCATTTGCGATGCACCATTTCTTGAAGGATTATTTCACCGTTTTTTCTGCAAATTTTGAAGCAGATGCCCTTTTGATTTTACCAGAAGGTGTCAATGGAAGATATTCCAATAGCAACCATGCCTCTTATTCGTTTTTTATATGGTCTTTGGAGGGTTTATTTACTGAAACATCGAGTTTTTGAAATTGGCTGGTCATGGAATCACAACCAAGTCACAACGTTTTTCTGAGAGTCTAGACTTCAGTTCTTCAGATAAATGTCCACGAATCCCATCAAGCACTAACATACTCGGAGGGTTAAATAGTACACCAGTACGTTTATCCCATACTTCTTTTACTCACTTTTCCATCAGATCAGCTGTCATCCATCCATTTTTTGTGCACACACAGTAACATCTTTAGGGAAAATCTCTTTCTTTTGCCATTAAGAATGATATAAGGAAGCGTAAGTCATTCAATAGTCTTTTATGATCGATTCTAAGAGACCATTGGATGTAAGGCACACTCCGATTTCAGTGACGTTAAAAAGTGGAAAAAAGTGCATCTTAGAATCGAATTAATACTGTAATTTAAAATTATTATAAAACTTCATTTCAGCTGATAATTTAGAGTTTGACTGAGCACCTCCAGTTTATGTTTTATGTTGTGTTAATAGTCTCATCTGCTATTTTAAATGTCCAGATATATTTTAAACATTTCAAGGCCAAATAATGTCTTAATTCAGTTCTTGAAAAATTATTTTGAAAAGGGTACATGGAGCACAGCATAAAATCGTACTTTGGCAAAATGTTACCATTAAAAAAATTGCTTATGAAAGATTTATAACAATAATAGCTACAATATTAATTTCAGTATTGAATAGTAATGTTTGAAGCAAATTAATACATCAGAATTTGGTCTCATTGTCATAATTATAAATTCATTTCGGTAAACAGTAAAAAATAAAAGTAGATATAAAAACTTTTTTAAATAACGCTTTTTCAAAACGGCACTGGAAAATATTAAATAAATTATTGGGTTCAAGAAATTATCTGCATCATAAGGAAAATTTTAAATTGTATATGATAATGAATCTCTTTAAAAAAAAACGAGGTATGACATATGTTGATTAAAATATTCCCTGCCTTATAAATAGTCTTTAATATCTGATTTGATAAACATAAGCCATAACTCTTTTTTTAAAGAGATTCATGATGTCATACAATTTAAAATTTTACATTCTATTTATAAGGTGGTGAATAATTTAATAAACATATGCCATACCTCTTTTTTTCGAAGTGACCCATGATCATATGCAATATCAAACATTCATTATGATCCAGATATTTTCTAGAACCAAAAAATTTATTTTATATTTTTCAGTGTGCTTCATAAAAAAATCGGTACCACATACTTTGTACAAACTTTCTCATATATAAGTACTAATGCGTCGTTTAGTTATCTTTTGAAAATAAAAATCGTATGAGCCTGTTTTTAGAAAATCCAATTTTTGTTAAAGTTTCCCAAGAATAAACTAGCCTTATATTCATTAATTGAGAAAAATGAAATATGTAGTATTATTGTAGATGTTTACTCAAGTAACTGTACGAAATTTGATCAAAATCGTTAGAGCCGTTTTTTAGAAAATCCAATTTTTGTTAAAGTTTCCCAAGAATAAACTAGCCTGGTATTCATTTTTTGAGAAAAATGAAATATGTAGTATTATTGAAGATGTAAACTCAAGTAACTGTACGAAATTTGATCAATATCATTAGAGCCGTTTTTGAGAAAATCGGTTTTGTTTTTAAAAATGCGTAAAATAAACTACTCTTAATTATTGATCAATGTCAACCATGTCTATGCATACTTTGCTCAGTATGATAAAATGCTTAAGTACTAGATTTCATTCAATTTCGTTCTACCGTCCAGGCTCCAGAACCAGTAGCAGACAGACAGACGGCATTGCGAAAACCACTTTTTCGGATTCAGCGACACCTAAACCGTATATTTCCGTAAAAATCTCGAGGTCGAATTTTTTCGTGATAACAATACTTTCTCGATACAACGTATGAGAAAGTAAAAGTGTTATTTAAAAAAGTTTTTATATATTTGTATTCTTTACTTTATAGGGAAATGAATATGGGACAGATTTTGACAAAATATCACGCTTTTCTCTATAAGTCTCCTGGTCAATAACGAATGTCTTTGTTGAGACTCGAGATTCCTATTATAGCTTCAATACTCACAAGTCACACAATAGAAATACGAAGCACTTTACGTAAAGTGTGTCGGACGAGAGAGAGGGAGGAAGGGAGGGAAGGAGGGAGATACGGAAATATAATTGTATTTCCCGCTGTCACATGGACGGGCATTTACTCTAACTACTTATGTATTGCAGATAAGACATTTAAAAAAATGTGATATTCAATAAACATTTAAGCTTCTCTGTGTTTATTATTTTAAAATATGCAGGCAACACTCCAAATTTGAAATGCAGCCTTCTAAAATAATTAATAAATTAATTGAAATAAATCCACACAAACAATGTGCGGGTACAACTAGTTCAATGTTAAAACTTATTACGTTAACTGAACAAGAGAGACAATAAGAATTTCGTAATTCAATTTCACATTTATGAATACTGTTCTCAGGTAGAAATTAAACATGGAGTAGCACAATACCTTGACAAATGTCTTCAAGGAGATTTTAATAGCAGAAAATCATTAAATCAAACATTTAATGAGAGTGGTGAAATAATTTTCTCCAAAAATAAACACAACTGTGCAATTATGTATCGTTCTGATTAGATCAACCATAGTAATATTTCTGCTGACGAATTTTTCCATTTTTATTTAATCCAATGCAATTGGTATAATAGGGCAGTGTTATAGATTAATTATGGATAATCCCTTAAAAACACATTATTATACAAATATTGTATTTAATACATGATGTAAATTTGTTCATATATTTGTCTATTTTCACAAACGGTTTTATTTCATATTGAGATTTGATCTTTCTATTTAAAAACCAAGAAAAATTTGATCACATCTTTGTATTTTGCAGTAACATTAGTGCTTGTAATTACGAATTTCCTAAGAATATAATTTTTGTTTAACATTGCATTTTTATTACAAAAGTAATAATAACAACTCCTTAACTATAAAATGTCAACATTGAGTGACAATGCAAAATGGTGAAGGATGAAAAATGGGCAAGAAAGTTTTAAAAATAGATACGTAATAAGAAAATACAGGTTTACGGGCTGTTAATCCTCGCCAGGGACCTGTCGTCATTCACTCTTCACACGCTCACTAACTCACTCACACAAGTCATAAACCTAATGTGAAATGGATAATGGAAGGGTTTTATGAGGTTCCAGGGACAGTACATCACACCATGTTTGCTGGTAGGTTTGTGGATCATTACGATCGCAACAGGGACCTGCTGATCAGAAAATGCACACACTCACCCAATTACGATACGTATTTCATTTTATGATCATCTAATAATCATTCTTGCCCATTGAAGTGAGGCATGGTCATGAATTGATGTTATTGACACAGTGATGAACTTTACAAGACATTACATTTTACTTAAAATTAACAAGGAAATATTACAATTTCATTAAAATCGTGGCTTACAATTGCCTGGCTCGCAATTGTATGTGACCGTAACGTCACGTCTCATTATCGGTAAGGATTACAAGAGACAGTATAATATTAGGCACTGTTAAAAACTATAACTTCTAGAACAATGTAAATATTTCAGTAAACATTATCAATTCACAATAAGATTCTCACACAAAAATAGAACATTCTAACTCCCATTTCTTGTCTCATACAGATGTAGCAGAATGACGATAAAACAGAATTAGATATTTAGAATTCATTTCCTGTCTTGAACATTGCAAACATAACCTTTTCATATCAGGGCGCTCAAGCCAATAAATGATTCAAAATAAAACAAATTATTCCTATGAAGCAAAGAAACTTCCTAAGGCCTTCATTAGATGGCTTAAATAATGAAATAATGGATTGAATTATTTTCAGACACGAAAACATCACTACAACAGAATATATAGCCATATGAAATAACTGCGTGCACATTTGAAATGCAACCATAATATAGTCTTTATAAAATACATAACGGCCTCTTTCTTTCAGCCACTCATAGAATATATAACCACAACCTCATATTTATGGGAACAGGAATAATAATATTGAAAATTTTTGAGAATTACATGATAAAAAATAACCTTTACACATCATTGTAAATACCACATTGAATGAAGATCCAAAGAATTGGCTTTAAACATTGCAATCATAAAAGTGGAGAATTTCCAAACATAATAATGTAACATTCATCTAAATCTGTAATAACATATTTAAATATCTGTGAATAGGGATAATTACCTAATCCTATTAATATATAATTCTTATTAGAAAACAAATGTCACGAGTTTATATGTTTAGGAAATGCATTCCGTAAAATTATATAAACATTAAAAAGCACATTGATATATAATGTCACAGAATTCATTATCACTGTGAAAACTTTTTGATAGGTGAAGCACAAAAACAGTTTTGTGAGAAATGATACACATACTGTAATGTGGGGTGCACAGAGAAATATATTACAAACGGATTGATATTATGTCCGTCTCTGGCAATTAGCCATTGAATCCAACATCGAATTATTGACCTTATTTTTTGAGACTCTGAGAACGTGTTATCTGGTACTTGCGGGAATTAGAAGGGTATTAAATAAAAAAACAAGATAATGCTGTAATTAAAAATGAAATTGAACTGGGTAATCTCTGAATTATGTCAAATGATTTATTTTAGGTAGAATCTGTTAAAATACCCATTTGACAAATCCAAATTATCTGTCTGTTGAGCAAATGTCACATTAAAATTTTCTAGGTGTAAACGAAAAGTTGGTATACTCATTTGGAATTCTTTCTCTAAAAGTAACAATCAGTTTTCTACCTCATTTTGGTTTTAAATGCCACGGCAAGTGTAGAATATTTAAAAGATTCTATAATTCAACAAATTCTGTTCAAGAGTGTCCTATAGAATTATCCATCATGGCTATATATATATATATATATATATATATATATATATATATACTAGTTAACGTGTGCTTGCATTCTGCAAGAATTTTTAAAATTTAGCATTTTTACAATTTCAAATTATTCCCAATCGACTTTGTACAAAATAGTATAACCCTAACAAATTTCAACTTTGTAGCTCATTTAGAAGTGCCATATAATTTTGTTCGTCGTATGGTGCAATAATATCAGATTCCTTCCTAACTAAAAACCCATAATTCTGCCAAAATTCATGTTTGTATCTTATTAAGAATTGCAGTATAATTTTCACATTGGTATGGGGCATAAATGGGGCAAAAACGCCCTTAAAATTTGAAAATTTTGCAGTATTTTATTTTATCATCCTTTGCAATGAAATTTTTACAGTCGTGCCAAATTTCAAGTCTCAAGGTCATATGGAGCTGCTTCAAAATTTTTGTTCTTGTATGGAGCAATACTGGGGCAAAACAGCCCCAAAAATTGGGATTATTACAATATCGGAATTCCTTCATTAGGCATAGTTTAACATTAAAGGCATTAAAATATAAGCCTCTGATTCCCATTAAAAGCTTACCCATATGAAAGCATTACGTCTGTTGCCTAGGAAGCCTACTGTTAGACCAAGAAAAATTACCACTTTTTTGCGATAAAAACTATAAATTTACGCTAATTCTACTCGGATTTGAATTCTGTCTTCAAAAATAAGAAACTACAATTTATATCCTCTCCGACAGTTTAAATCTCGAGTTCGTATCTTGATGGGAAGTAATTTTAAAATGCAAATATAAAAACCTCTGCACCAATTTACGTTTTCTTATGGGCCAAAAAAGGGGCAAAAGGGGGCCAAAATAGACCCTTAAAATAGGAATTTCGACAGTTTCAGATTTTTTCCTTCGGTTGTGACCAAAAACCTATAATTCTACCAAATTTCAAGTTTCTAGCACATCAGGAAGTGCCTCATATATATATATATATATATATATATATATATCATGTGTAAGAAGCGTCTATATAGTATAGATACGCACACGCACACACAAATGTATCTACTGTCTTAAGATTCACTAATTGATGACAAATTCACTCCTTGAAACTAATTGTAAGTCAACGGTGCTTCCAACCCCAACATAACTTATTCAGTCAAATTCAATAAAGACAAACTATATTACAGATAGGGAAGGTAATGCTGTCATAGGGAATATTCATTCTAACAACTGAAGGCAATATGCTTTAATTTTGAAAATACATATAAAAGAAGATCTTATGAAGATGTTGTGATAGCTAAAAATAGAAATATACAAAAAAATGTATACAAAACAAATATTACGTAGTTAATGAAAATGTGGTCATATTAGCTATCGTATATACATAAATGATTACATAAAATTACAAAGAAAAAATGAAATCAGAAAATTTGCTTAGAGGATAGAACACCGTGAATTACTATTACTGTTTGACTTTGAAGTTAATGAAGTTATATATTTTTCACTAGAATGTATGAGAGGATGAGTGCTTCCAAGGATATCTATGGCAATTGTGTGTATATCTTGAAATATTGAGAGTGCTCTCTTGTTTTCCCCTAAACGTGTATATACAACTGCTAATTGATGTTTGGTAGCAAGAACACTGGGATGGTCCTCACCAAGGGAATGCTTCCTCTTCTCAATCACTTCTTCAAATATTGATATCGCTTTCCTGTGTTCACCTAAACTACTTAATTGGGATGCTATCTCATGCCTGGTAGTAAGGACGCTGGGATGGTCCTCACCAAGGGAATGCTTCCTCTTCTCAATCACTTCTTCAAATATTGATATCGCTTTCCTGTGTTCACCTAAACTACTTAATTGGGATGCTATCTCATGCCTGGTAGTAAGGACGCTGGGATGGTCCTCACCAAGGGAATGCTTCTTCTTCTCAAACACTTCCTCAAATATTGATATCGCTTTCCTGTGTTCACCTAAACTACTTAATTCAGACGCTATATTATGTCTGGTAATAAGAACACTGGGATGGTCCTCACCAAGGGAATGCTTCTCCTTCTCAAATACTTCTTCAAATATTGAAATCGCTTTCCTGTGTTCACCTAAACTACTTAATACTGACGCTATATTATGTCTGGTAATAAGAACACTTGGATGGTCCTCACCAAGGGAATGCTTCTTCTTCTCAAACACTTTTTCAAATATTGATATCGCTTTTCTGTGTTCACCTAAACTACTTAATTCAGACGCAATTTTATGCCTGGTAGTAAGAACACTGGGATGGTCCTCACCAAGGGAATGCATCATCTTCTCATACACTTCTTCAAATATTGATATCGCTTTCCTGTGTTCACCTAAACTACTTAATTCAGACGCTATACTATGCCTAGTAGTAAGAACACTGGGATGGTCCTCACCAAGGCAATGCATCTGCTTCTCAATCACTTCTGCAAATATTGATATTGCTTTCCTGTGTTCACCTAAACAACTTAATTCAGACGCTATTTCATGCCTGGTAGTAAGAACACTGGGATGGTCCTCACCAAGGGAATGCATCATCTTCTCATACACTTCTTCAAATATTGATATCGCTTTCCTGTGTTCACCTAAACTACTTAATTCAGACGCTATTTCATGCCTGTTAATAAGAACACTGGGATGGTCCTCACCAAGGGAATGCTTCCTTTTCTCAATCACTTCTTCAAACATTGATATCGCTTTCCTGTGTTCACCTAAACTACTTAATTCAGACGCTATTGCATGTTTGGTAGCAAGAGCACTGGGATGGTCCTCACCAAGGGAATGCTTCTGCTTCTCAATCACTTCTTCAAATTTAGATAATGCTTTCCTGTGTTCACCTAAACTACTTAATACATACCCTATCTCATACCTGGTAGTAAGAACGTCCTGATGGTCCTCACCAAAGGAATGCTTCTCCTTCTCAAGTACTTCTTCCAAAAGAGATAAAGATTCTTGGTATTCACCTTGGTAACCTGCAATTCTTGCATAGTTGTATAATGTCAGTAGTGGGAGACTATCTTCACATGAACATTTCTTTCTTAAAATTCCTACACACCTTTTCCCAAAGGAATATCCTTCTTCATATCGGCCAATGTCAATGAATCTTTCAATGATTTTATTTTGCAATATACACGTTTTATCAAATAATTCCTGTCTTTTTTCTATTATATACCATGTTGTTACGCTATGTTTCACTTCAATATCATCAGATTTTTCTTCAACCCACGTAAATATTTTTGTTTCTTCAACTTCTTCTAAATTAATCCTAATTACTTGCTGCAAAAGTCTGTGTATGCTTAATTTATTATCCTTGATTGAGATAAGAGAATATTGTTTCAAGACACTTAAAGTCTCATTCAATTGATCATCGTTTAATTCTATGAAATATTCTTTTACATCCTGTTTTAGAATGTTTTCTGGTGAGAAATAAGATACTAGTTTCAATGTCTGATGAGCTGTCTCTCCTAATTTATGTTCTTTTATAGCCTGGAATGTTACATTCCATGTAGTCATTGTTGTATTCATGTAGCTGTTGGAGGCCTGTGTTTGTCTAAATTCAAGTAGCTTCATCGTTTCAATATCAAATTTTTTCAGGTAATCTCCTAAATTAAACAATCCATCAAATACCTTCATATATGCGACGGCTTGTTGTAAAGCCAATGGAAAACATTGCAATTTCTGAACGATTGCCATTACATGGTCGTCTTGTATACCATCGTTGATATTTAGTGAGGTTCTAATGAATTGTGCAGCATCACCTTCCGTTATTGTTCCTATTGGAATCACATTGAAATCAAACCAAGAATTGTACCTAGAAGTTAAGATGACAAACTGTCTTTTAGATGACTGTGGCAAAAACATTTTTATATAGGGCTCTTGTTCGTCTCCTTTAATACAACACTCTACGTTGTCGAAAATGAAAACAGAGTTGCCATTCGTAAGCCAATCATACAGTTCCTCCATCACGCATTTAATACTTCTTGCCTTACCTTCAGAATCATATTTGTTAATATTTAATGTATCAAATGCTAACGTTAGTAAACAATTAATTAAAGACTCACGGGTTTCACCGTTTATCCATACTATTCTATCAAAACTTTTGAAATTGTTGTCTATGTATTTTTTTACCATTTCTGTTTTCCCTATCCCACCAAGTCCGCTGATCACAGTTGCCCTTCCATTTTCATGAGCAATTCGCAAACCTTCCAACTCGAAAGTCCTTCCTGCGAAATTGGCTACAGGACGGACGTATCCAAAACGGAATCTTCCGTACTTTTTAGTAATCCTATTGAAAAATGTCTTACCGTCTTCAACGGTAAAGTATGTGCCTTTGATTTTCATCATCCATTCAAAAATTTCTCCCTGATACAAGGTATAGACGTCCTCAGAAAATCTCACACTATACTTGGCCTTGATCAACTCTGTCATTTTTTCTTTGAGTTTGTCGTTTCCTGGTTGCTTCATAGCGAAACATAACTTACCTAGAAAATTTTCAATGTCCTTTTCATCAAAGCTGTTTTTACTAACCGTTCCTCTGAAGAAATCGACCAGAAATCTTCTTCCCTCAAAATCCTTCTTGAAGCACAGTAGTTTCGTTTGAAATATTTCGTCCATATCTCCACCTTGGTCGTTTTTTCTAACATCAAATATATCTTCCTTGAGATGGAAACCTCCCTGTGCGTCACCGTACTTGAAATCTGCGTTGGTGTAGATTATCAGGTCTCGTATTTCCTTATCACCTCCGCCGAAATACTGTTTCAATTCGAGGAAGGAGTCGAAGTATTTCCTCAAGGCGAAGTCTCCTTTGGGTTTATCTTGTAACAGGGCTTGAAGTGTGATTTTATAATTCTGATTCGCGCGGTGTTTCGCTTGTACCATACGAAACACGAAAGGGCCGTTAGGTTCGACGTGATACCTGACAATGAGGTCGTCGAACTTTCCGGCCTCCTTCATGTCTGTCGCCAAACAAAAGGAAAGGTGGGTGTTTAGACCTCGCAAAAGGAAGTACATCAACAACCTCCCTTGATAACTTATCCCATGGTACGATTCTTTTCCACCTCCCGAAGTGTACGTCTCTGGTTCGTTACCCGGAGTCTGCTCCTTGGAAACGGTGCCGTCGTATTCCTCAGTAGGGCCATCGCCACCGTCCACGGTAGGATGACACGGCGTGCCTGAGCGCTTTTGTCTGTGGTCACTCATCGCTAAGAAGTGGGCCTCGACAATAGAGGCATCACAAAATGGCCTAGAAGACAAGAAATATATAAATAACCAACTGTTTATTTTAAATTACTTTTAGGAAGTGTAAATAGTAAAGGTGTGACACCAACCCAACCCAGCGCTTTGAGTGAATGCTTTTACTGTTAATTAAATATTTTACGGCCTTTTTTTCGTCTCTGAGCAGTCGCATAAATTCTTCAAGAGTCGTGGTTCGTGTAGTAGAGTATTGTAAAGTTGTTTGTGTGGCAGTGTATGTCGCATTTGCTTTGTTTCATCTTTAATGTTAGCGTCATTGTAAAGTTTTAGGAGTCGTGTTTTGTATTATGTTAAGAAGTTTTGATAATTGCCAGAACCGGCCGACCTCCCAAACGTGGTCGTGTATTTAGAAAAGTAACTGATAGAAATACCTTTTTATGCGTGTCCGATTCTATCAACAGAGAAGTTCTTGGCCTCATCAGTGGAAACGTCAAGGAATAATACAGTATTGATTCAATTGCTTCATAAGATCAGGATCGGGACAACATGCCAATGGAATACTTAAATTCAATAACACTAGCGGGCATGCCGCCTAATGATATTCGGTTGAAGAAAGGTGCTATCGTGATGCTTATACGCAATATAAACCTTGGGTTTGGTTTAGTGAACGGTGTCAGAATGGTGGTAAAAGACATGTATACACATACTTTAGAGCTGCAGATTGTTACTGGTCAAGCCAAAGGACAAACTTCTACGCAGAATAGAACTAATTTCTACAGATCAAAACATGCCATTGATTCTAAAAATCTGATGTGGCCAACACATGACTTTCTCCATATTTGGTGTATAGATATTTAAATTATTATGAATCGCATTATGAGGCAAAATTATCATTTCGTATCGTAAAAGAATACAGTCGTCCATAATGCCGTAAAATACATATATTTTGAATGTTTACAGAATTCACCGCTACATGGTGCTGGCACTGTATATTGGTATTAAGAATAAAGTTTAATATCTCAGAGGTGGATGGTTCTACTAAATTTTGTTACAAACAAAGGTTGGAAGAAATATTATTCTCTACAACTGTGGTTTTCACGAATATTACCAATAAGGACGTTTTTAAGGAGATATTTGACGGAAACCGAAAAAACCGATTATTTACAAATAATTTCTAAAGAATAAATGTTATGGAAAATTGTTTCAACTCAATGTTGTAGGTAATTACATTCTCTATAACTTTTGTATAGAATTGTATATACAATAATGATGTTCTAACGAAGAAATATCGCAAAAACCGAATCGGGTTTTGAATAAACCTCGACTTCCGGTTAACCGATATTGTCCAAAAGCTAGTCAGTTCTTTGTGCTCATGTTAAAGTGTTATATATGAAGTTTAGTAACGATATGGCAAGTACTTTTTGAGTTAGAGCGCCCACACTAACACACACACACACACACAGACATCATTCCGAAAATAGTCTAAACGTGTTCTAGGGACCTCAAAACGTGTATCTCCATTGAAATATCAAAGTCGATTTTTTTCGTGAACAAAATACTTTCCCATTACTACGTATGGAGAAAGTAAAAAGGAAACAGTTTCCTATTCTCTTGGCTTTTGCGATGACCATTAACAAATCTCAAGGCCAGACATTTGATAAAGTAGGGATACACGTGTCCCGCTGTGTATTTAGCCATGGTCAGCTTTATGTTGCTTTTAGTAGAGCGCGAGCTGCGTCCGATATAAAAGTTAAAATAGAACTTACCTCTCGACAAGGAATTTTTAAAGATTATGAAAGACAATACACAAGAAATATAGTTTACAACGAGGTTCTCCAACTAACCTAGGCACAAAGACATGCAGCTTTATGTTCAACATGAGGAAAGGATATAACAGAGTCAACAGGTATGGAATAAGTCATTAATGCAAGATCATTGATTTTCACTTTCTCCATACGTAGTATAATGGGAAAGAATCGTGATCACAAAAAATCGACTTTGAGATTTCAACGGAAATACACGTTTTGAGGTCCCTAGAACACGTTTAGACTATTTCGGAATGATGTCTGTGTGTGTGTGTGTCTGTGTGTCCGTGTATGTGATTGTGGGCGCTCTAACTCAAAGAGTACTTTAGCATGAGCATAAAGAACTGATTAGTTTTTGGACAATAACGGTTAACTGGAAGGCGAGGTTTATTCCAAACCCGATTCGGTTTTTGCTATATTTCTCCGTTAAAACATCATTATTGTATATACAATTCTATACTAATATTATAGATAATGTAGTTTCCTACAACTTTCATTTGGTGCAATTTTCCTAAGCTTAGGAAATATTTATAAATAATTGGTTTTTCGGTTTCCGTCAAATATCTCCTTAAAAACATCGTTATTGGTCATGTTCGTGAGGACCAACGTTGTAGAGAATAGTATTTCTTCCAAGTTTTGTTTGAAACAGATTTTCGTAGAACCATCCATTTCGGAGATATTTCGCTTTATCTTATACAGCGCCAACACCATGTAGCGGTGAATTCTGTAAACATATTGAGAATATACCTAATTTACGGCAATAAGGACGACTGTATTCTTTTACGATACGAAATGATAATTTTGCCTCATAATGCGATTCATAATAATTTAAATATCTATACCCCAAATATGGAGAAAGTCATGTGTTGGCCACATCGGATTTTTTATATATATTTAAGGTTCTGATTCCATTTCACTCACCTATTAAAGCCAAATGGATGTGTTTACTGTCCTTAAGCATTTGGTCGATTCCCTCGCTTTTGGTTTGTAAAAGAAAAGAATTTCCCGATATATTCAAAGTAAGTATTCAGTTATCGGAATCTCCCCTAAAAGAGATAATCTTACTATGGAAATTGGGCATGGAACGATGAATAATGGCGGCGGTTGGTTTGTGGCCTTCTGCTCTCGAGTGAAAAGGCAATGGTGGCCGTGTTCTTCGGTTTATATGGAATACGGAGGGGAGGTGATACTGTTTAGAGTGGACAAATGGTGGGAAATGACGTCAGAGTATCCAAAAAAAGAACATCGATGTGTGGGATAAGATACGCTGAATACTTATCTCATCAAATTTCGCCGTATATGACCAGAAGACGATAAGTAAATATTTGATTTGCTAAACAGGACTAATAAACAATAGAGATATTAGTTGTAGGGTTTTGTATGTTCTGGCGCAAAATCCAAGATGGCGACCGGAAGTCACGTGACGAGTGACATCATATCCGGTGCGGTGTTGTCGGATTGCGTTCGATATATATCGCAAAAGCGGCGTTGTCGGATTGGGTTCGATGTGTCGAAGGTGTTTCTCTCTCTCTCTGTCTTTGGCGGCGGCGTTGTCGGATTGGGTTCGATGTGTCGAAGGTGTTTCTCTCTCTCTCTCTCTTTGCCGAGGCGGTGGATTTGAATGTTTTAATAAAATATTCTCTCTCTCTCCATCTTTTGCGAGGTTGTCGGATTTGGATCGATGCGTCGAAAAGGTTCGAGGCTGTCGGATTTGGAAGGCGTCTTCTCTCTCTCTCTCTGTCTAGGTCCCGATATTTATTCTCAAGTTCTATCGTTAAATTATATTTCTTCTCTCTTTCGCTCGAGTAAATAAAAGGATTTGGGTGAGATTGAAGAGGAATGAAACAATTTTTTTTTAATTTTTATTTATTGGTCAGTATATATTACTAATCAAATATTTCTATGTCCGGCCCGTTGTTATAGGCACGGCAGTCCTCCTCCGTAATTGTTGTATACCTCTTCGGCAGGTATATCTTCGCCTTCCATGCTATCCTCTCGCGGTGCAAGATTTCTGCCACGATAGCATCCCCGTATCGTGTGACCGTTTTCCGCAATTCAGTTATCGGGTACATGACCCCCTCGGATAACTGATCCACCTTTATGAACATGGTGTCCCTTTGCAGTCCTTCTAAACGTGCTTTCAGCGAGTTCATCTGAAGAAAGAGAAAAACGTGTGAAAATGAATGAATCTATTTTAAGATAGCATTTGCTGATATGAGTAAAAGAAATTATTCTTACTATTACTAGTGGTGGCGGTGGTGAGAATAGAATGAAATGGCACTAAATCGTCTATGACATCATTGCAGAAGGGATCCTGAATGAAATATATATATATATATATATATATATATATTCGTGTGTCCTCAGCACCCCCAGCGGCTCTTCATTCTAGGTAAGTGTCCACTGGGCTTCCTCCAACACCTTGTTGCTACCCTTATATATATATATATATATATATATATATATATATATATATATTCATTCAGGATCCCTTCTGCAATGATGTCATAGACGATTTAGTGCCATTTCATTTCATATATATATATATATATATATATATAAAAACTAGAAAGAAAAGATGCATACTTTTCGGAATGAAGAATACGTATACGTACGCTTTAATTCCTCATATACGCCTTTTGGTAGATTTAAAGTTTCGTTTAACGAAACAAAAATCATACGTATGAAGCTCAATGGCTCGAGGAAGATTTTTCTCCGAATGACACATATAGCCATGTTCGCTTTCCCAAAACGTATCCAGGATTCGTCGGTGAATGGTAGATTCCACTTGTCATTTAATGACTGCATCTAGTAATGAGAGGGGGAAACACGTAAGAGCACGTTTTTTAAACACTTTAGAGTTAGAAAAAAGAAAAGTACTTATTGCTGCGACAACGTAGAGTGTTCTATTGAAGGAGACGAACAAGAGCCCTATATAAAAATGTTTTTGCCACAGTCATCTAAAAGACAGTTTGTCATCTTAACTTCTAGGTACGAGCTTTGGTGTGATTTCAATGTGATTCCAATAGGAACAATAACGGAAGGCGATGCTGCACAATTCATTAGAACCTCGCTAAATATCACTCATGATATACAAGAGGAGCATGTAATGGCACTCGTTCAGAAATTGCAATGTTTTCCATTGGCATTACAGCAAGCCGTCGCATATATGTAGGCATTTGATGGATTGTTTAATTTAGGAGATTACCTGAAAAAATTTGATATTGAAACGAGGAGGCTGCTTGAATTTAGACAATCAAATTGCTCCAACTGCTACACGACTACAACAATGACTACATGGAATGTTACATTCCAAGCAATAAAAGAACATAAATTAGGAGAGACAACTCATCAGACATTGAAACTAGTGTCTTATTTCTCACCAGAAAACATTCTAAAACAGGATGTAAAAGAATATTTCATAGAATTAAGCGACAATCTACTGAGTGAGACTTTAAGTCTCTTGAAACAATATTCTCTTATAACAATCAAGGATAATAAATTAAGCATACACAGACTTTTGCAGCAAGTAATTAGGATTAATTTAGAAGAAGATGAAGAAACAAAAATACTTACGTGGGTTGAAGAAAAATCTGATGATATTGAAGTGAAACATAGCGTAGCAACATGGTATATAATAGAAAAAAGACAGGAATTATTTGATAAAACGTGTATATTGCAAAATAAAATCATTGAAAGATTCATTGACATTGGCCGATATGAAGAAGGATATTCCTTTGGGAAAAGGTGTGTAGGAATTTTAAGAAAGAAATGTTCATGTGAAGATAGTCTCCCATTACTGACATTATACAACTATGCAAGAATTGCAGGTTACCAAGGTGAATACCAAGAATCTTTATCTCTTTTGGAAGAAGTACTTGAGAAGGAGAAGCATTCCTTTGGTGAGGACCATCAGGACGTTCTTACTACCAGGTATGAGATAGGATATGTATTAAGTAGTTTAGGTGAACACAGGAAAGCGTTATCTATATTTGAAGAAGTGATTGAGAAGCAGAAGCATTCCCTTGGTGAGGACCATGCCAGTGCTCTTGCTACCAAACATGCAATAGCGTCTGAATTAAGTAGTTTAGGTGAACACTGGAAAGCGATATCAATATTTGAGGAAGTGTTTGAGAAGAAGAAGCATTCCCTTGGTGAGGACCATCCCAGCGTCCTTACTACCAGGCATGAGATAGCATCCCAATTAAGTACTTTACGTGAACACAGGAAAGCGATATCAATATATGAAGAAGTGTTTGAGAAGCAGATGCATTCCCTTGGTGAGGACCATCCCAGTGTTCTTACTACCAAACATGCAATAGCGTCTGAATTAAGTAGTTTAGGTGAACACAGGAAAGCGATATCAATATATGAAGAAGTGATTGAGAAGCAGATGCATTCCCTTGGTGAGGACCATCCCAGTGTTCTTGCTACCAAACATCAATTAGCAGTTGTATATACACGTTTAGGGGAAAACAAGAGAGCACTCAATATTTCATGATATACACACAATTGCGATAGATATCCTTGGAAGCACTCATCCTCTCATATATTCTAGTGAAAAATATATAACTTCATTAACTTCAAAGTCAAACAGTAATAGTAATTCACGGTGTTCTATCCTCTAAGCAAATTTTCTGATTTCATCTTTTCTTTGTAATTTTATGTAATCATTTATGTATATACGATAGCTAATATGACCACATTTTCATTAACTGCATAATATTTTTTTTTATTTCGCCATCTTGGATTTTGCGCCAGAACATACAAAACCCTACTACTGATATTCTGCAGAAAATTATGTTTTAATATTAGAATAGTTTGTATCTAATGCTGGTCTCTCTACCGTCTTAGTTGTTGCTCCAAAAATCCTATAAACTGCCTCCATCAGCGAATTAGATGATTTACAAGATGTTGTATATTGTTACAACTAATCGGACTGTTAATTAATTGCGCGTAATGTTTAAAAACAAGTTAGGAATGTGGACAACGTATCACACATGGGCGCGTTTCGTGCAATGGAGTGTTAGAAAGAAATCATATACCTGTACGTAAGGGAAATAGCGTTTTAAAGTTCTTTTCTTCATAATAAATTATGTTTAAAAATATTGCATGCACACGTAAGGAAATTAAACGTTTGTTTGTGTGATTGTTTATGTTAGCAACGATGAAGAAGTAACCATGCAAGAAATTTTCAAGTTCAACTCGATTTAAGACGTTTTTGTTTGATTTTCTCGATAACGGCTACTCCTACGATAAAAATGTATAGGAAAGGAAATACTCTCTTTACCAGTTCTACGACTTTTATTTGAAAATTTTTTGTAATGAGCAATACTTTACGAGATATGACGAAAATTTATTTTTTTGTCACTGATTGGCGTACGTGATTCGTTTTTGTGATTTTCTTATTATCTTTGCTAGTAAATCCTTAATATCAAATTTCATGAAAATCCGTTTGGTAGAAGCCGAGAAGGAACATGCGGACGGACGGACCGACGACAATAGGCGCTCACGCTGGAAGCGAAACGCGCCTAATAACTTGCAATGTAATATTTCCCTATCACACTTAATGCCGGACATATTTTTATATTTATTCCTTCCAAAATTCAATTATTTCGCTTTTAACATATTTGGTATGTGTTAATAAGGGTTATTCCATTCATTTAAGTGCTATACATTCGAAAGAAAAATTACCTTATGATTATTCTTATACGAAATTTGCTTCAGATAGCCGGGTTAGACTGGTAGGCCTGCCTTCTAAGCGAATGGTCGTAGGTTCGAATCCCGCTTCGGGCTTGGATGTTGTGTTTGTCATTATTAAAATACACGTAATTGGGGTTTTCCTGTATGTGTTAAATAAAATATTATTATTAACTTTATTACTTTCCTTAAATTAAACTATAATATATTTGTTTCAATAAATCTAAAGAAGTATCTTTCATACTCTCTACGTATCCAACTTTGTTCGCATGGTAACAGGAAGTTTACTTGTCTGCCAGATTAGAATTTGGCGCATTTCCTGTTATTGGTTACCACTTCCTCAATGTCGCATATTTGACGGATGTTTCTTTGAAAGACTTTTCATTTCAGAGTGTCATTTATTGAAATGCGGGGTTGTGTTATCAGGCGTCCATGTCATAATATATTTTAAGTTTCCGATAATCAAACGTTGATGTATTTTGTGAAAGCGGGTATTATATCAGCGAGCTAAAGAGCGTGTAAATTTGGCGGAATATTCGCTTTAGCGTGGCGCGGTACTGTAATATCGAAATGAATAATGAAATGAGTCAATTTTTAATTTTAATGAACCTGAATTGAACGTTTTTCTTACGTTTAAACACAGGTTTTGTAAGTGAATAGCAAAGAAAATATACGAGCATAGAATGAACGGGAACTCCTTTATATATTAGATTAGAGGATAATTCAATTAAAAACAACAAATATTTCAATGAAATAAACAACTTAAACAATTCAACAACAATTTTTACGTAAAATGTGGAATGTTAGTAAATTTCTATACTTCAATAATGCCATAAATGCGAAAATTATGTTTTACAGAAATAACTGATGAAAAATTTATATTTTTAAACCTATTTCAATTCGTTGCTGAGATATACTCAAAAAAATCGGTACAACATACGTTGTACAAACTTTCTCATATATGGGTACTAATGCGTCGTTTAGTTATCTTTAGAAAATGAAAATCCTATGAGCCTGTTTTTAGAAATTAAAAGTTTTTGTTAAAGCTGCCCAAGAATAAACTAGCCTCATATTCATTCATTGAGAAAAATGAAATACGTAATATTATTGTAGATGTATACTCAAGTAATTGTACGAAATTTGATCAAAATCGTTACGGCCGTTTTTGAGAAAATTGAATTGTTGTTAAAGTTGCCTAGAATAAACTAGCCTTATATTAATTTTTTGAGAAATATGAACTATACAGTATTATTGAAGACGTAAACTCAAGTAACTGTACGAAATTTGATCAAAATCGTTAGAGCCGTTTTCGACAAAATTGGATTGTTGTTAAAAATGCGTGGAATAAACTACTCTTAATTATTGATCAATGTCAACCATTTCTATACATACTCTGCTCATTATGATAAAATGCCTAAGTACGAGATTTCATTCATTTTCGTTATACCGTCTAGGCTCCAGAGCCAGTAACAGACAGACAGACTGCATTGTGAAAACCACTTTTTCGGATTCAGCGACATCTAAAACGTATATTTCCGTAAAAATCTCGAGGTCGAATTTTTTTCGCGAAAGCAATACTTTCTCGATACTTCGTATGAGAAAGTAAAACCAAAATTTGAACCGGCCATTACATTAAGATCTTTCTACCCAGTGGACTGATTTTGTCCATTATCAGCTAGAGAATGTATATCATCAAAACATTGATATTGGTGTAGGATTCATGAAAATCGGTTGCTGAGATATCCTCAAGAAACTGAAATTTTCACCGACCGATCCGTGACCTCCAAGCCTTTTTTCGAGTGTGGGCAAGGATTTATTTGGCCGCCCCTAATAAAGGAATTCTTTACCAACCGCGGTTTCTTGTATCCACGGCTAGCGAAATATACATATCTATGCATGTATATCCTCTTACCAACACCGTACAAAGTTTTGAGAATACGCTATTTCAAGGGAACATTCATTATTTTCCGATGCAAAATTTATTTAATCCTACCAATTTTGTTAGCTTTTTGACGACATCTATAATCACCAAAATTGTTGTAATAATTACTTTTATTTTCTTATTCATTACAATCACGTGCAATGCCCGTCGGGCATACACAATACATTGTTAGTATTTTACTAAATTTTCCCGATAGCGCTGTTTTCTTGGAAGGAAACTCTTGGTTAGCGAAGTACATACTACTGTTCAATTTCCTATCCGTAACCACACGAGAAAAGGAACCCAGAAACAGTCGATTTTTCTCTACGTTTGGTAAAGGAATGAATGAATCAATACGGTTATGTGAATTTCAGATGATAATGAATTAAAACAAAAAATCTGTTGAATAAAAATGCAGATAAGAGAATATTAAGTTAATTTAATTTTAAAAAATCTGATGTGGCCAACACATGACTTTCTCCATATTTGGGGTATAGATATTTAAATTATTATGTGGTGCATTATAAGGCAAAATTATTATTTCGTATCGTAAAAGAAGACACGTCGTTGCCGTATATTACGTATATTTTGAATGTTTACAGAATTCACCGCTACATGGTGTTGGCGCTGTAGGCTGGTATTAAGAAAAAGCGAAATATATCCGAAAATTAGTTTCAAACAAAACTTGGAAGAAATATTATTCTCTACAACTTTGGTCCTTACGAAGATTACCAATAACGATGTTGTTAAGGAGATATTTAACGGAAACCGAAAAACCGGTTATTTATAAATAACTCCTAAACAATAACTCCTATAGAAAATTGTTTCAAATGAAAGTTGTAGGAAATTACATTCTCTATAACTTCTGTATGGAATTGTAAATACAAAAATGATATTTTAACCAAGAAATATCGCAAAAACCGAATCGGGTTTCGAATAAACCTCGACTTCCGTTTAACCGTTATTGTCCAAAAACTAATCAGTTCTTTGTGCTCATGTAAGAGTGTTAGATATGAAGTTTGGTAACGATATGGCACGTACTTTTTGAGTTAGAGCGCCCACAATAACACACACACACAGACATCATTCCGAAAATAGTCTAAACGTGTTCTAGGGACCTCAAAACATGTATATCCGTTGAAATCTGGAAGTCGATTTTTTTCATGAATACAATACTTTCCCATTACTACGTATGAGAAAGTAAAAAGGACAAATTACGGATAAATTAAATTAAATCTACATTACGAAAAATTTATATTTGAATTAAACACAGTTGTATCACAATACATTTTAAAATAAATTGCGAAACTTGAACAAATATTTATAAAACTATCTTCCTAGCTTTTAATGCTGCAAAGTCTTGAATCAGTTCTTCCAAATCTAAATTATCCGCTATTTCACTTTCTATGGAAATTGTTGCCAGTGAATGTAATCGCCCCTGAGACATGATGGAACGCAAATAATTTTTTAACAACTTCAGTTTAGAAAAGGAGCTTTCACCAGAACCAACCGTCACTGGAAGTGTCAATAAAATTCTGTGTTACGTACAAGTTGGGAAATAAACACAAGATTATTTTCACATGTATACAACCAAATTTCCTTTGGGGAACGACTCGGAATTCTACGAGAGATGGCTTTCAACTCTTCGAAAAAGGTCAACAACTATTTTATCTCTTTCCGTGCCATGCGTTACAGCAGCTTCCAAATTCATACAGCATTTAAAAAAATATTCTTCTTCAAGATTACTGATTGCTTCTAAGCCAAAAAGGAAACCAAATACCGAATTATATTCTTGTAATTACTTAAATCTTTCGGTGAATGATGAGATCGCTGTGTCCAGAATGACATTGAAGAAGTCAACCCTAAATTGCTTTTCAAGATAATTAATTGGCTTTTCTGAATCCTCGCACCCGAACTTTTTTTTGTGTGGCGATTTCTTACATTATCTTCTTGGGGAAAATTTGCTGTTAAATTAAATCGTCATAACCGCACATAACAAAACAAGTTAGGAAAGTGTACAACGTATCACAAATGGGCGCGTTTCGTGCAATGGAGTATTAGAAAGAAATTATATACTTGTACGTAAGGGAAATAACGTTTAAAGTTCTTTTCTTCATCATAAATAATCCATTTTCTTCCTGTTTAATAATATTGCATGCACGCGTAAGGAAATTAAACGTTTGTTTGTGAGATTGTTTATGTTAGCAACAATGAGGAAGTAACCATGCAAGAAATTTTGTCCAACTCGAATTAAGACATTCTCACTTGATTTTCTCGATAACAGCAACTCCTACGACAAAAATTTATAGGAAAGAAAATACTCTTATTTACAAGTTCTACAACTTTTATTTGAAAAATATTTTGATATGAGCAATACTTTACGAGATATGACGGAAATTTATTTTTTTATCACCAGTAAAGTGGTACCCCTGATTGGCGTACGTGATTCATTTTTGTGATTTTCGGATTATCTTTGCTAGTAAATGCTTAATATCAGATTTCATGAAAATCCGGTAAGTAGAAGCCGAGAACGAACATGCGAACGGACGGACGGACGGACAGACCGACGATAATAGGCGCTCACGCTGGAAGCGAAACGCGCCTAATAATAGCGCATATCTAATACCTCAAATAATTCGCAAAAGAAACAAAGTTAAATATTATGGAAACGTACCTCGATAATTAAATAAACACCGAAAACTTAAAAAGTAATGTAATTACAATTTTGGGAGAACAACTCTCCGAAGCCAAGCGATAAAGGAAAGACATCCATCGTCGAATGAAATTCGCATCACTGAATCATTTCGTATTAACTTTGAGTTGGACTAAAGATCTTAAAATTAACTTGACACCTATTAGATTAGAATGAGATTTACTTCTTCCGCATTGGATGATCGGTATTTTCCTCATTTCGTAGAAATACGCTTCTAATACTGGCCGGCAAAATTATTTGATTATTGTATATGCCAACCACAAATTATTCCCGATGTAATGATTTAAAAAATATTAAAGTTTTCCGCCAATCGCTTTTTCAGAAATAGCTTACCAAATTACATACACATAAATAAATATTGCACTTTTCGTAATCTTGTTATATTCAGGATGATACAATACACCGAGCTCTCGATTGACGCGGTCTTGAAAATGGCCGCCGCGTAAACAAACATGATTTTCGATGCGATGTAGTTGGGCGTTTCCCAGTCATAATATGGGCAAAAAGTTCACAACAAACTATAACCGCACGAGAGAAAAAGTATCACGCACTACGACAACGGTTGCACGAGAACAGAAGAAGATTCCTTTCGTCGGTACGTCATTTTAGCCACGTAATTCTAAACTAATGACCGCGTAAATTTGAAAATAGTAGTAATATCACTTCCGCTTTATTCCAAAAACGCGTAAATTAAATCCGCGTAAATGTAGAGCTGGGTCTATATATATGTATAAATAGTAAAATGATAAGAAACCAACCTGTAATTCAGTGAGTGAAGAAAATCGTCCAGAGCACAAAAATATCGAGATAATTCTTCTACAACTGACAATGAAAGACGGTTTGGGGTTAAATGAGGTTTTTTTTATTGACTAACGTAGCGGGGAATTTACGCTCTCCACAAATCTGAGGGAAGACTCGCGGAAGGCTAACTGCGTAGAGTTCTCCTCGACGCGGAGTCCGTAGAGTTCTTTCTCCCTCGGTTTGAAGTCAACTCTGCTAAGTCTGTAGAGAGTTCTCCTCCGAGGCCGTCGCGAAAAAGATTGAACGAAAACCACGTCTACGACTCCTCGGGAGCCACGTCCGAATCGGAGTGGCATGATGGTCTGAGAATACGGAGAATACGCGTTGTCGTGAACCGAGGCTGAGCGTCCAGATGTCGAGGTTAGATAACAAACAAGTGTATACTCGCTCCCTGCATACGAATGTAGTCTGGACGCCAGTGAGCCACGTTCTTAGCGGGACGGCGAGAGAGGGAGGGGGAGAGAGGGGAAGGGAGAGAGTGGGGGAGAGAGAAGACATGGTGGAAAGTGACGTCAAAGTATCCAAAGAAGAACATTTACGTCTGGTATCATAATACTAATACTAATCAAATTTCGCCTGATATGGCCTCAACACGGTAAGTAAATATTTGATTTGATGGACAGAACTAATAAGCAGTTGAGATATTCTGCAGAAAATTATGTTTTAATATCAGAATAGTTTGTATCTAATTCTGATTTCTGGACCATCTGAATTAATGCGCCAAAAATCCTATAAACTGCCTCCGTCAGCCAATTAGAGAATTTCCAAGATGTGGTTATCGTTACAAACAATCGGACAGTTCAATAAACGCGCGTAAAGTTTACTTCTACTTTGCCGTGTAATATTTCCCTAACACGCTTATTTTCGGACATACTTTTATATCTACTCCTTCCAAAATTCAATTATTTCACTTTTAACATTTTTGGAATGTTTTAATAAGGATTATTCCAATCAATTATGTGCATTAAATTGGATTTAAAATTCATCTCCAGAAATCTTTTAATGCGAAGTATGTTTAACATAATACTTCATTACTTTCCTTAAATTAAATTATAATAGGTACATTTATTGCCCAGGGTTGCTGGAACACAAACAAAAGATCAATTCACCATAGGAGTAGCGAAGAGGCAAGCACTTGGTGCGGACACTGCTAATCCGGTACGAAATGAGACGACCCTTCTGGGGCGGCTATCCTTGAACTAGGTGCCGTTGACCTCCACGAATCCTTTCTCTGTAAGAATACTAAATTCTTTTCTTTTATTTATCGAGTTTGGGAAAACCCAATCTCTCGGTATAGCTTTGCCAGAAACCGGTTTTATTTATTTCTTTAAAATTGTTCTCCTTCGTGCAAATACATATTCGCTCTTAAATCTCCCTGGGTTCTTGTTGGGAAAGGATCGCTGCCGCTCACTTCATTTTAAAAGGAAAAGGAGTTAAAGTTGAACATGTTGTATACTTCGTTCTTCAACTAAGAGATCACCAGAAAAATTGTCAGATAACTTCTCGACCCCTAAAATTCCCAAAGATGCCTACTTTCCTATAAGAATAACACTGAGGGCACATTGAAAATCATTTTAGGGGACTTCCCCTTATCGCATTGAAATAAATTTTGGTGTAACGTTAGTAGAGCACCAAATCTATCAGTTGACTATATCAATTTTTCGTAACAAGGCCCAGGTTCGACTCCAAATGACCCCCATTATTTCCCATAAGAAAGCATGTCCAGCCAAATCTACCTAGCCGATTTACATGAGATTTTCAGGAATTTTAACCACCAGGAAAATTGTCATCTTTCTTCGACTCCAGAAATTCCTAAATATGCCTATTTTCCCATAAGAATAACATTCCGGATGAGAACCATTTTAAAAGAAAATATCGAAGGATATTTACCGTCGAATATAACTTTAGATTCGAGATCACCCAAAGTTTGCTTAATTCGATATTTAATCAAAAAACCACTTTTTTATTTAAACGTTCGATTTACTACCGATAGCATTGTCGTACTCGGGATCCTCATTATTATCTCGCTGAGATTGACGCATAGCATAGTGATAGCAAGATCAGATACGGTGCCTTTCATATACTACGGTGAATCAAAAAGTTCTCAGAAAGATTAAGTAAAAAAAGTCACAAACACAAGCTTATTTTCTGAAATAATTATTATATGTGATGCTCAATCTTAAGTAAATCAATGTGTATTAATATTTGGTGAGCTTCAAGAAGAGGTATCTACATTGTGACAAAGATAGTGGGTCTCCCAAGGATGAATTTTGGCCTTCCGATTGAAAAAGGTTCCCCACCCCTGTCTGCTATGTTATATTGATTATATTATTATTATTATTTTATATTAATTTATATTATTCGTTTTTATTTTCCCCTCCAGTCCCATTGTATGTTTTTCATGTATATTTTCTTTTATCCTGCCAGATTAATGTATATATCTTGTAAATATTATGTCTATATTATGTCTATATCTTTACATGTATTGTGATGACGGTACGCAGTGCGATTGTATTCAAGATTTCTCCTACTGTACATACTATTTAATGTTTTAGTTTTATTACTTTCTCCATACGTAGTAATGGGAAAGTATTATGACCATGAAAAAATCGACTTCGGGATTTCACGTTTTGAGGTCCCTCGAACACGTTTAGAATATTTTCGGAATTATGTCTGTGTGTATGTGCGTATGTGTGTGTATGCGATTGTGGGCGCTCTAACTGAAAAGGTATTTGCCATATCGTTACCAAACTTCATATATAACACTTTAGCATGATCAAAAAGAACTGATTAGTTTTTGGACAATAACGGATAACCGGAAGTCGAGGTTTATTAGAAATCCAATTCGGTTTTTGCGATATTTCTCCGTTAAACCATCATTATTGTATATACAATTCTATACAAATGTTATAGATAATGTAATTTCCTACAACTTTCATTTGAAACAATTTTCCATAGCAGTTATTGTTTAGGAATTATTTATAAATAATCGGTCTTTTCGGTTTCTGTCAAATATCTCCCTAAAAACGTCGTTATTGGTAATCTTCGTGAGGACCAAAGTTGTAGAGAATAATATTTCTTCCAACTTTTGTTTGAAACAAACCTGCCTTCAACTTATTATTTCTCATTATGTTCGACTTTTATACTGTTCTGTACTCTCGTAATGTTGTATTCTAACTTCAACTGAAACTATCTATATTATATTATCTATATTATATTACAATGTAAGAATGGAGATTATGGTCTGAATTTCGCCCGAATAAAGACGAGTGTCTTTCTATCTCTCTCTCTCTCTCTGTTTCCCTCCCTCTCCCCTCCCTCCCTCTCTCCCGTCTCTCTCTTCCTCTCTCTCTCCCCCACTCTCATCCCCTCCCTCCCCCTTTTCTCTCTGTCTTCCCCTCCCTCCCTCTCCCCCTCTCTTACCCACTCTCCCTCTCCTTCCCTCTCTCTCCTCTTCCGCTGCCACTTCCTCTCACAACCGCTGCTTTCGGCCTTGATGTCACTTCACTCAAGAGCAAAACCAAGAAGAACACGAACCGTCGTTCCACGCCCAATTTCAACAGTAAATTTATCTATTTAAGGATAGATTCATAAAACCAAAGTCTTAAGTTTAAATATATCCGGATTTCTTTCTTTCCACGGGCCAACAGAGAAGGTGTGACCTTGTAAGGAAACAAACTCTAACTGATAAAGGACGCTTTATCAACGCTATTTAAGTTTAGCAGGTGAGTGCATTGGAATGTTTCTTAAATATTAATAAACAGAGAATTTTTGCAATAAAACATCTGAATAATAGTTAATTTCTATCGATTACATTTACTTAAGACGGACGGAATAAGAAACTTGGTAACTTTTTCTTCGTAATGGTTCAAATCCGAAGGTCGTCTGTTAATTTCTCGTAATTTTAATTTCCAAATGAATAAGAGCCTGCGCGTCGAAAAATCGAGTTTTACGTGTTAACGCAAGAACGTCTGAACATGACGTACCCCCTAGAACGGCGGACGGGACGAAAATGTCCTATACGACAAAGTCGTACAGTCGCAGTACTAGGTTCAATTTTTATGAACGTTGTAGTCTCTACATTACTAATTGCATACTTTATCATGCTGTAGAATGTAGCGTTGAACCGTACTCAACTGAAACGCTCTAGTAAATCAGCCCGCAAACAGTGCTGCAGGAACAAGTTCTAACCTGCATCACACTGCGGGAGCAAGTGGGAGGTGAGAGGGGGGAAGGGTGGGGCTAGAAGTTGGACTGGCGAAAGATGAGAGGGGAGGAGGGTAAGGGCATGCCATAGTCTACAACAATGCTACAAAGCCGCCTGCATAAGAATAATATCACAGAGAATGTGAAACAAAGTACAGTAAAACTCGTTTATAACGATCACGCCTAAAACGAAATCTCGGCTATAACGAAGGAATGTCTCGGTCCCTTGAACTTCTCCATAAGGGCTTTGGTTAAATTTCTCGGATGTAACGAACGCGCATTTTACGAATTCTCGGCTGTAACGAACAAATGTTTGGTCCCGTGGCAAAAAATGCCCCATATATAACGAATTTTGGCGAGCAGAGAGATAAGTAATGAATAGTTTCCGCCCGTTTACCGCGCATTTGTTCGTAGAGGTCCCCTTCCTCCCTCTACCCCTTCCATACGAATTTCCACGCTCCCTTTGTTTTGAAATTGATATTAAAAACGTGAAATGTTTATGTAAATTAATGACCATAATAATAATATTAATTGACCATTAAAAAAATCGTATGTAATAGCAGTCGAACATTTTACATGCCGCGAAGTTGATAAGCATCTCTTTGCATATGTAAGTACGGCACTGAAGTCGACTCACTGCAAATACAGTAAAAGCTGTGTTATCCGGCTATCTTGGGGATTGTGGAAAGCCGATTAGGAGAAATAGCCGGTTAGGGGAGCGATTTTCGATTTTGACATCGCAAATTTAGCAATAACCAAATAAAATTGGGCTTATCGTACTCCCCAAACATAACTATGCTTGGGGTTTGCATTTTCCATTTTAATTCTTTCACACGTAGTTAGATATAGACACTATTTATCCGTTCTTATTTAATACATTGCTACGCTTACATGCAAAACAAAAAGACTATTGAAAAGTTTAGGGCGTCCGGGAAGTTTGGGGATTATGGCAGTGAACCCGTTCCCAAAATTGAATTTATTGGATTATATCTTTCTCATATTAGAAAAGGACGAAATTATTTGATTCTTCTGAACATCTCTGTGAAAAGCAGTCATATAATATTTATCCAGTTCCTCCATTTTTGGCTTATGAAGCGTATGATGTTTATTAATTGATTTACTCGTCTCAGAAGATGACACAAATTTCGTTAATTTAGCCTTATGAGCCTTGCTATCGCAAAGCGTGGAAGATCCGATGTTGAATTCTTTTGCTATGGCTGCTCTTTTTTTTTCCTTATTCAATTCGTTTGATCAGCTCCAGCTTTTGTGTAAGCGTTAAAACAACATTTTCTCTCCTGTTCTTTTCTTTTAGGTATTTATTTTCATGTCATATTCAATGGATGGGTAATTTTTTAAATAATAAAAAGCGATAAAACTGGAAATTATAGAAGTACACCAAAACATCTAGACAATGCAATTACGTAATACGTAATATATACATCTTATATTTTAAGAAATTTTAAAGTGGAAGTTGTGGTATTACACACATACAATTCACACAAAAATTCATAAAAAAAGACAAAGAAATACAAATTGTGCAATTGCTGGTATCCAAGGCTGGCCGGTTCTAAATAACAGGATAGCACAGCTTTTACTGTATGTGTATACGTGTTATATGGGATGTATAGGCCAAAAACCATGTTTCTCGTATATAACGTAGTCACGCTTATAACGAAGCAATGAGTCGGTCCCCTCAAATACGTATTAAACGAGTTTTACTGTGGTAACTCATTTTGGGACAAAATTGTCCCATCCGCCGTTCTAGGGTAAAATGGTTTTATAATCCTTAATATCGAGGGGGGGATGTTCAAAAATGTAGAGTGGAATGCAACCCTCAAATGATTAAAAGTCACGAAACGTCGACTGAATTAAACCGGAATCACAGAAACTGTAGGGGACGTAACATCAGAATGGGACAAAATTGTCCCGTCCGACGTTGTAGTGTTAAGTAATGGGAAATGGAAATGCCTCTCTTGGAGACGAACCAAGGAATTTTTTCGCGATTTAAATTTGTCATTCGCTGAATAAGTGTCAATCAAGCATCCCTACCAAATTTCGAGTTTCTATCATTATTATTTCTCGAGTTACTAGCGTCTGCACAGCGTGACCAACCAACCAACAGACGACGGCTATTATTATATTAAATTCATGAATTTATCATAAATATAAGTAGTAGAAAATCTGCAGAATTTTCACATCGCAAAATCACAGTTACATACAAACCCCAGGAGTTCGCTTTACACGAAACTGTTCCGTATAACTTAATATCTCTAATGTAAGAAGAAACTATGTATGTTATAGCTTCAAGTAACTGAAACAGCGTAACAAATTTGGCAATAAAGTATCGCCGTTTATTATAAATTTAATGTGCTCATAGCTAGAGGATAATAAAACGCAGTAATATCCTTCCTTTACTTATAAGGAAAAATATATACCGAGGCACACAGATGGCGGAACTCTGCCGTATCAGCACAACATGAGAAGCACAAATACGAATCTCTCGACGCAACATTTTTATCAGGTAAAGCAATCACACGAACCAATTTGTCAGAATTTCTTCTTTCAAATGTTTTCATTTGAAGTTTTTTTTATCGTTTAAAGATTGACTTCGGCTTTGAATTATCAAACTTCGTCTTCCGAGGTTCTGTTGGAAAAAGTATACCGCGTCTTACCGTTAACATCGAGCCATAAGAATTTATCAACATTTAAAGATCGTTTTTCTCGAGAACGAGAAAGACTTGCGTTTTCTTACTTAAAAAACTTCCGTTATTCATGGCCTGCTACGAACCGTGCAAATTTGAAGGAATTCGGCGACATGAATGTTGTTAGCGAAATCGCGTCTCGCGAATTCGCGTCATGTGAGGTTTTACAGTATTGGACTTTAGAATATTCCTTACCCATCTCAGTGCCGCTTCTGTTTATATTCTTATATTCTTTTTTTGAGAAATATGAACTAAACAGTATTATTGAAGACGTAAACTCAAGTAACTGTACGAAATTTGATCAAAATCGTTAGAGCCGTTTTCCAGAAAATCGGATTGTTGTTAAAAATGCGTAGAATAAACTACTCTTAATTATTGATCGATGTCAACCATTTCTATACATACTCTGCTCATTATGATAAAATGCCTAAGTACGAGATTTCATTCAATTTCGTTCTACCGTTTAAGCTCTAGAGCCAGTAACAGACAGACGACATTGCAAAAACCACTTTCGGATTCAGCGACACCTAAAACGTGTATTCCCGTCAAAATGTCGAGGTCAAATTTTTTTCGCGAAGACAATACTTGCTCGACACTTTGTATGAGAAAGTAAAAAGATCAAGATTTCACTCTCTTGTCAACAACTAATATATTAATTTACCGCGATATTAGTAATCAGCGTATTTGGGATTCAGATAAAAATAGTGAAATAAAATTCAGTAAAAAAGCATTTTGTAGTGCATATGAAAACTTGTACTTAAAACTGCACTCAAAGGCAGAAAATAACATTTTCCTCTACATGGCATATTATTCAAAAATTTGAATGTTTCTTAAAATGGGTGGCAGTAATATGAGTATATGTTAAGCGTGTGGCCGAGAATAAGAACTAATTTATGAGGAAGTTGAAAATTAAGAATCAGAAGTGAAAAAAGCCACACACTTTTAAGAGGCATAAAAACTTTTTAATAATGTTTATTGTACAAGAAAAAATTATTTTCTACCTTTGAGTGCAGGTTTAATTAAAAGTGTTTTTTACTTAATTTTATTTTTATATTTTTCTTCTTATAACTGTTATTAATAATGCATTTTTTTACATGCATGAGAAATAATTATTAAATATATAGAATATAATAAATTTGGAATAATTTTAGCAATGCAGGAAAGATGTGCAACGAAATATTTACCTGTTTTAACCCTGTAACTACTCAGAATTTAAATGAACGGTTAATTAATAAATTCATTTATCCATTACAGAGCAGCAAAAGGTGCAAACACTCTGAAGCACACCTCTTCGAAAGCGGAGATGAGTTGATTTGCTGTCCTATTAATAACGTGAGTCAAATATATCATTATTATATTCGAAATTCTCTAACGACTGACACTCTGCATGTAAATTAAACCCCATGAGAATTAACCAATTATGTTGATTAACTACATCGGACATCAGTAAATTGTAAAGAACGCTTTTAACGTCAACGAAAATGACCGTATTAGCCCAAATATAAGGCGACTCCTTACTTTCCCAATGAGAAAATCCAAAAAAAAGTTTTTGGCCAATCTATCGGAGCATAGAACTTCACTCGTCCACGACTACCGTTGAAGTGTGCGAAATTGGTAACTTGGCGACATTGCGTCGTAGCCTAAGCGAAATGACCCGAATGTGGGCAGAATACTGCGAGTCTCAGCCGTGCGACCTCTAGAAATGTATTTTAGTATCATGGAAAAAGTCTCTAAAAATTTCCCTTATATGTACTACTTTGTTATGTTTGTATAAAATTTTTGAAACATACAAATGTATACATTGTGACAGAGTCAGTTTATTTTATTCGTTCAGGAACCCATGTGTACTTTTTTTTATCTGATCGCTGAGCTGTTTAAGGAAAACTCTTTCGCTGAGACACAATCGTCAGACAGTCGGTCGGAAAAACATAAAATTTAATCAAGTATCTATTTTACGAGAAATTAAAAACAGTAGGGCATATTTGGGATACAGAACTGTTTCTAGCGAGTATTTCTATTCTACAGACGTGTGTATGGTATACATTTTCAACAGAATTGAGGGCTTTGAATGCGTAAGAGTTCTTCGTAACTTCTTCACACTTAAGGACCCGAATATAAGGCGACTCCTACTTTCCTGGAAGACAATTTTTGAAAAAACCTCGCCTTATATTCGGATTAATACGGAAAATATTACATTGGAGGTTTTACAATATTTCGTTGATTAATATAATTTGCCATTAGTCAATTAATCTGAGAGTGATTCTGAAATTTTACTTTAATCGTAAGAAAATTTACGTTGCACTCAAACATGGCCTCGTGTCTTTTTATTGCTTATACCAGGGGTATACCCCTCCCTCCCTCCCCCCTCCATCTCCCTCTCCCCTCCATCTCCCTCTCCCCTCCATCTCCATCTCCATCTCCCTCTCCCCTCCATCTCCCTCTCCCCTCCCTCTCCCTCTCCCCTCCATCTCCCTCTCCCCTCCATCTCCCTCCCCCCTCCATCTCCCTCTCCCCTCCATCTCCCTCTCCCCTCCATCTCCCTCCCCCCTCCATCTCCCTCTCCCCTCCATCTCCCTCTCCCCTCCATCTCCCTCTCCCCTCCATCTCCCTCTCCCCTCCATCTCCCTCTCCCCTCCATCTCCCTCTCCCCTCCATCTCCCTCTCCCCTCCATCTCCCTCCCCCCTCCATCTCCCTCTCCCCTCCCTCTCACTCGATACTTTTTACATTAATGCTTCGTATTTTTATCATTTGACGTATGAATATTGAGTCCATAATAAAAATCACGAGTCCCAATAATGGTATCCGTTGGTGTACGGGAAACCTATTCGGAAAAGCGCGATACTTTGTCGAAATTTCTAACATATTCGTTAAATATGAGTAAAAAAGCGTAGATGTCTCTCTCCCTCTCTCTCTTCCTCTCTCTCTCTCTTCCTCTCTCTCTCTCTCTTCCTCTCTCTCTCTCTTCCTCTCTCTCTCTCTCTTCCTCTCTCTCTCTCTCTTCCTCTCTCTCTCTCTCTTCCTCTCTCTCTCTCTTCCTCTCTCTCTCTCTTCCTCTCTCTCTCTCTCTCTTCCTCTCTCTCTCTCTCTCTTCCTCTCTCTCTTCCTCTCTCTCTCTCTTCCTCTCTCTCTCTCTCTCTTCCTCTCTCTCTCTCTTCCTCTCTCTCTCTCTTCCTCTCTCTCTCTTCCTCTCTCCATCTCTTCCTCTCTCTCTCTTCCTCTCTCTCTCCCTCTCTCTCTCTTCCTCTCTCTCTCTCTTCCTCTCTCTCTCTCTCTTCCTCTCTCTCTCTCTCTTCCTCTCTCTCTCTCTCATTGCACGAGGATGACAACTCGAAGTATATATTTCTCTCGCGAGCTTCTTTTTTCCGTTACCATAGCAATTAGTATTGTTAGAGTTTAGCGATAAAATTATTATGTATGTCACCGACGCCACTTGATTATGTAAATGTAAAACTACATTCACTTTCATGATCCAGCACTCTAATTCACACGCAAGCATGCATATCTACCGGCATACATTTTCTTGTACATTTATCACGTATTTTCTTGCTTATCCTATTATTCAATCATTCATTCAATCGCGTAAAATGTTATGTAAATTTTAGGTGTATACGTAGGAAGAAGTGTATCATATCGAAAAGGCACGTTTCAAACAAACGTCGTAGCGTATATTAAAACTGATATATTTTAAAAACATAACAATGATTATCATTTGATTTGTATTCATTATATTAAACATAACAAATTAGAACTAAATCCAATAAAATATGGTTCTTTTATTTGAATAATATAGCGGTAAGAGTTGAGCGGTAGGGAGAGGCGGATCGAGAAATTCTCAAGGGGGGGCGATCCCTACTCCACCTAGCGAATCCGCCCCTGCCAACTGCCCTATACTATGAAAATCCCTACCCCTATCAGAATCCTTCCTTCCCTTGCTATACAGACCTAATCTGCGGCGTATAATTGAGGATTTTTGCACGGAATGAATTTAAGAAAGCACCCAGTGGAGTGCAATGGCATTATACAAGGATGGGGCGGTAGGAAGAGGCTGGAGTTAGAGAGAGGGATTTGAGAGGATAATGCTGATTGATATGATAGCGGAAGGGGGCAATTTATTAGACATGAACATGGAAGGGAATTTTTTTGCTACATATGCTGGCCTTTATCCGATTAAATTTCTTAATCTATAACCTTTTAAGGGAAAGATAAAATTAAATTTAGATATTTACAATTGTTGAATTAATAGAAATGGCGCATCTTGACAGTGGCGCCTCTTAAATGGCAACGGCCACATATCGAACTATGCCCTATTATCGACCCTTAAAAAAGATTCCAACTCTTGAGGAATTTATGCGAATCTTCAGACACGAAGAAAAGGCCATAAAATATTTAATTAACAGTAAAAGCATTCAATCAAACCTTTGGGTTGGCTTGGGTTGGTGTTACATCTTTACTATTTACACTTCCTAAAAGTAATTGAAAATAAACAGTTGGTTATTTATATACTTTCTTGTCTTCTAGGCCATTTTGTGACGCCTCTATTGTCGAGGCCCACTTCTTAGCGATGAGTGACCACAGACAAAAGCGCTCAGGCATGCCGTGTCATCCTACCGTGGACGGTGGCGATGGCCCTACTGAGGAATACGACGGCACCGTTTCCAAGGAGCAGACTCCGGGTAACGAACCGGAGACGTACACTTCGGGAGGTGGGAAATTATCGAACCACGGGTTAAGTTATCAAGGGAGGTTGTTGATGTACATCCTTTTGCGTGGTTTAAACACCCCGCTGTCGTTTTGTTTGGCGACGGACATGAAGGAGGCCGGAAAGTTCGACGACCTTGTGATGAGGTATCAAGTCGAACCTAACGGCCCTTTCGTGTTCCGTATGGTACAAGCGAAACACCGCGCAAATGACAACTATAAAATCACTCTTCAAACCCTGTTACAAGATAAACCCAAAGGAGACTTCGCCTTGAGGAAATACTTCGACTCCTTCCTCGAATTGAAACAGAATTTCAGCGGAGATGATAAGGAAATACGAGACCTGATAATCTACACCAACGCAGATTTCAAGTACGGTGACGCACAGGGAGGTTTCCATCTCAAGGAAGATATATTTGAAGTTAGAAAAAATGACCAAGGTGGAGATATGGATGAAATATTTCAAACGAAACTGCTTTGCTTCAAGAAGGATTTCGAGGGAAGAAGATTTCTGGTCGATTTCTTGAAAGGAACGGTTAGTAAAAACAGCTTTGATGAAAAGGACATTGAATATTTTCTAGGTAAGTTATGTTTCGCTATGAAGCAACCAGGAAATGACATCCTCAAAGAAAAAATGACGGAGTTGATCAAGGCAAAGTATAGTTTGAGATCTTCTGAGGACGTGTATACCTTGTATCAAGGTGAAATTTTTGAATGGATGATGAAAAAAACAGGTACATTCTTTAGCGTTGAAGACGGCAAGTCGTTCTTCAATAGGATTACTAAAAAGTACGGAAAATTCCGTTTTGGATACGTCTGTCCCGTAGCCAATTTCTCGGGAAGGGCTTCTGAGTTGGAAGATTTGCAAATTGCACATGAAAATGGAAGGGCAACTGTGATCAGCGGACTTGGAGGGATAGGGAAAACAGAATTGGTAAAAAAATACATAGACAACAATTTCGAAAGTTTTGATAGAATAGTATGGATAAATGGTGAAAGCCGTGAATCGCTAATTGATGGTTTACAGACGTTAGCATTTGATACATTATATATTAAGAAAAATGATTCCGAAGGTAAAGCAAGAAATATTAAATGCGTGTTGGAGGAACTGTACGATTGGCCTATGAATGGCAATTCTGTTTTCATTTTCGACAATGTGGAGTGTTGTATTGAAGTAGACGAACAAGAGCCCTATATAAAAATGTTTTTGCCACAGTCATCTAAAAGACAGTTTGTCATCTTAACTTCTAGGTACGAGCTTTGGTGTGATTTCAAGGTGATTCCAATAGGAACAATAATGGAAGGCGATGCTGCACAATTCATTAGAACCTCACTAAATATCAAAGATGATATACAAGAGGAGCACGTAATGGCACTCGTTCAGAAATTGCAATGTTTTCCATTGGCATTACAGCAAGCCGTCGCATATATGAAGGCATTTGATGGATTGCTTAATTTAGGAGATTACCTGAAAAAATTTGATATTGAAACGAGGAGGCTGCTTGAATTTAGACAATCAAACTGCTCCAACTGCTATACGACTACAACAATGACTACATGGAATGTAACATTCCAGGCTATAAAGGAACATAAATTAGGAGAGACAGCTCATAAGACATTGAAACTAGTGTCTTATTTCTCACCAGAAAACATTCTAAAACAGGATGTTAAACAATATTTCATAGAATTAAGCGACGATCTACTGAATGAGACTTTAAGTCTCTTGAAACAATATTCTCTTATAACAATCAAGGATAATAAATTAAGCATACATAGACTTTTGCTGCAAGTAATTAGGATTAATTTAGAAGAAGGTGAAGAAACAAAAATTCTTACATGGGTTGAAGAAAAATCTGATGATATTGAAGTGAGACACAGTGTAGCGACATGGTATATAATAGAAAAAAAAAAGGAATTATTTGATAAAACGTGTATATTGCAAAATAAAATCATTAAAAGATTCATTGACATTGGCCGATATGAAGAAGGATATTCCTTTGGGAAAATGTGCGTAGCAATTCTAAGAGAGAAATGTTCATGTGAGGATAAACTCCCATTATTGACATTATACAACTATGCATTTATTGCACATTACCAAGGTGAATACAAAGAAGCTATATCTCTTTGGAAAGAAGTACTTGAGAAGGAGAAGCATTCCCTTCGTGAGGATCATCTGGACGTTCTTAATATCTGGCATAATATAGCGTCTGCATTAAGTAATTTAGGTGAACACAGGAAAGCGATATCAATATTTGCAGAAGTGATTGAGAAGCAGAAGATTTCTCTTGGTGAGGACCATCTGGAAGTTCTTTTTACCACGCATCAGATAGCGTTTGAATTAAGTAGTTTAGGTGAACACAGGAAAGCGCTATCAATTTTTAATGATGTCCTTGAGAAGCAAAAGCATTCCCTTGGTGAGGATCATCCTAGTGTACTTTCTACCATGCATAATATAGCATCCCAATTAACTAGATTAGGTGAACACAGGAAAGCGATATCAATATTTGAAAAAGTGATTGAGAAGAGGAAGCATTCCCTTGGTGAGGAGCATCCCAGCGTCCTTACTACCAGGCATAGTATAGCATCTGAATTAAGTAGTTTAGGTGAACACAGGAAAGCGATATCAATATTTGAAGAAGTGCTTGAGAAGCAGAAGCATTCCCTTGGTGAGGACCATCCCAGTGTTCTTACTACCAGGCATGACATAGCAAATGAGTTAAGTAGTTTAGGTGAATACAGGAAAGCGATATCAATATTTGAAGAAGTGCTTGAGAAGCAGAAGCATTCCCTTGGTGAGGACCATCCCAGTGTTCTTACTACCAGGCATAGTATAGCGTCTCAATTAAGTAGTTTAGGTAAATACAGGAAAGCGATATCAATATTTGAAGAAGTGCTTGAGAAGAGGAAGCATTCCCTTGGCCCAGACCATCCCAGTGTCCTTAATAACAGGCATGAGATAGCGTCTGTATTAAGTATTTTAGGTGAACACAGGAAAGCAATATCAATATTTGAAGAGGTGCTTGAGAAGCAGAAGCATTCCCTTGGTGGGGACCATCCTAGTGTCCTTACTACCAGGCATAATATGGCATTCCAATTAAGTAGATTAGGTGAACACAGGAAAGCAATGTCTATATTTGAAGAAGTGTTTGTGAAGCTGAAACATTCCCTTGGTGAGGGCCATCCTAATGCTCTTACTACTAGGGAAGCGATAGCGAATGAATTAAGTTTTTTAGATGAACACAGAAAAGCGAAATCAATATTTGAAGAAGTGCTTGAGAAGTGGAGGCATTCCCTTGGTGAGGACCATCCCAGTGTTCTTACTACCAGAAATAATATAGCGTCTGTATTAAGTAGATTAGGTGAACACAGGGAAGCGCTCACAATCTTTAATGATGTGCTTGAGAAGCAGAAGCATTCCCTTGGTGAGATTCATTCGGACATTCTTGAGACCAAACATCAGATAGCAGTTGTATATAGACGTTTAGGGGAAAATGAGAGAGCACTCTCAATATTTGAAGATCTATACACTATTGGTATAGATATCCTTGGAAGTACTCATCCTCTCATACATTCTACTGTGGAGCATATAACTTCGTTAACTTCAATGTCAAAGAGTAATAATAATTCGTAATGTTGTATAATCTACGCAAATGTTGTGATATAGTTTATTATTTGTAATTTTTATAATCATTTCTATGTATCACACTATATACTCTTACTTTTATCCAAGTATATTTCTCTTAAATGTATATAAGTTTATATTATTTAAATTTATCATTTTTATTGGAATTTTCTTATTCTGTAATAACAAAGGCAATATTAGTGATTCTTTTTCTACTAATATTTTGATTGCTGAATTAATTTTCAGGAGTTCCTGAATTTGTATCATTATCCAAAAAGTTAATCACGTTGTTTTTTATTCTTCTTTTTATGTATTTACACATCAGAATGTGTTTTATTACCCAAACTTGAAATTAGTTTTCTCTGAAAGTTTTAATGCTGCCGTGGGATAAATCCAGTTATGATCATATCAGCGTTAAGGTAATCTTTTGTGATAGCTAACATGACTACATTTTCATTAACTGCGTAATATTTCATTTGTTTAAATTTTTCTGTATATTTTTATTTTTGGCCATCACAACATCTTCATAACGTCATTTTTTATAAATATATATTTTCGAAATTGAAGCATATTGTCTTGAGTTTTAGGGTCAGTATTCCCTATGACAACATTAACTTCCTTATCTGTAATATGGTTTGTTTTTATTGAAATTGACTGAATATGTTAAATTGCAGTTAGAATCACCTATGACACAGTTCCAATGTATGAATTTGTCATCAGTTATGGAGTCTTAATGCAGTAGAGACATTTATATAGATAGAGTATGGATGGGGGAGAAGTGAAATTAGAATGATTAATAAATAATTAATATGGTACTTATGCTTTAGTCCATAGTTGGGAAAACTATATTCATGAAATAATTCTCTTTTGTAGCCACGGTGGACAATTCCATAGGACACTCTTGAACAGAATTTGTTGTATTATAGAGTCTTTTAAATTTTCTAGACTTGCCGTGCCATTTAAAGCAATAAAGAGGTAGAAAACTGATTGTTGCTTTTAGAGAAAGAATTCCAATTGAGTAGACCAACTATACGTTATACCAAGAAAATTTTAATGTGACATTTGATCAACAGGCAAATAATTCGGATATGTCCATTAGGTATTTTAATATATTTTACCTAAAGTAAATCATTTGACATAGTACATAGATTATCCAGTTCAATTTAATTTTTATTTACAATATTATCTTGTTTTTTATGTAAATCCCTTCTAATTCCCGCAAATACCAGATAACACGTTCTCAGAGACTAAAAAAAAATGGTCATTAATTCGATGATGGATGGAATGGCTAATTGCCAAAGACGGACATAATAGCGATCCATTTGTTATATATTTTGCTGTGCACCCCACAATATCGGATTCGTATCATTTCTCAGAAAACTGTTTTTGTGCTTCTGCTATCAAAATGTTTTCATAATGAATTTCTGTGACATTATATATCAATGAACTCTTTAATGTTTATTTAATTTTACGGAATGCAATTCCTAAACATATAAACTCCTGACATTTGTTATAATAAGAAATATATATTAATGGGATTAGGTAATTAACCTTATTCATAGATATATTTAGATATTTAAAGATTTTATGGCTGATTTGGATGTCTGTTACATTATTATGTTTATCAATTCTCCACTTTGAAGGAATGCAATGTTTGAAGTATGTCTTTTAAAGCCAATTCCTTGGATCTTCATTCAGTGTGGTATTTACAATGCTGTGTATAGCTTATTTTTTATTATGTACTTCTGAAAATTTTCAGTTTTATTATTCCTGTTCCCATAAATATGAGGTTGTGGTTATATATTCTATGAGTGGCTGAAAGAAAGAGGCCGTTATGTATGTTATAAAGACTATATTATGGCTGCATTTAAAATATGCACACATTTATTTCATATGGCTATATGTTCTGTTGTAGTGAAGCTTTGGTGTCTGAAAATAATTCAATCCATTATTTCATTATTTAAGCCATCTAATCAAGGCCTTAAGAAGTTTCTTTGCTTCATAGGAATAATTTGTTTTATTTTGAATCATTTATTGGCTTGAGCATCCGGATATATCAAAGGTTATGTTTGTAATATTCAAGAGAGGAAGTGAATTCTAAATATCTATTTCCGTTTTATTGTCATTCTGCTACATCTGTATGAGACAGGAAATGGGAGTTAGAATGTTCTATTTCTGCATGAGAATCTTATTGTGAATTGATAATGTTTACTGAAATATTTACATTGTTCTAGAAGTTATAGTTTTTTAACAGTGCCTAATATTATACTGTCTCTTGTAATCCTTACCGATAATGAGAAATGTGACATTTCGGTCACATATAATTGTGGGCCAGGCAATTGTAAGCCACGATTTTAATGCAATTGTAATATTTCATTGGTAATTTTAAGTAAAATGTAATGTCTTGTAAAGTTCATCACTGTGTCAATAACATCAATTCATGACCATGCCTCACTTCAATGTGCAAGAATGATTATTAGATGATCATAAAAAGAAATATGTATCGTCATTGTGTGAGTGTGTGCATTTTATGATCAGCAGGTCCCTGTCGCGATCGTACAGATTCACAAACCTACCAGCAAACGTGGTGTGATTTACTGTCTCTAACACCCCATAAAACCCTTCCATTATCCATTTCACATTAGGTTTATGACTTGTGTGAGTGAGTTATTGAGCGTGTGAAGAGTGAATGACGACATGTCCCTGGCGAGGATTAACACCCCATAAACCTGTATTTTCTTATTACGTATCTATTTTTAAGTCTTTCTTGCCCATTTCTCATCCTTCATCATTTTGCATTGTCACTCAATGTTGACATTTTATGGTTAAGGTGTTGTTATTATTACTTTTGTAATAAAAATGCAATGTTAAACAAAAACTATATTCTTAGGAAATTCGTAACTGCAAGCACTAATGTTACTGCAAAATACAAAGATGTGATCAAATTTTTCTTGGTTTTTAAATAGAATGATCAAATCTCAATATGAAATAAAACCGTTTGTGAAAATAGACAAATATATGATCAAATTTACATCATGTATTAAATACAATATTTGTATAATAATGTGTTTTTAAGGGATTATCCATAATTAATCTATAACACTGCCCTATTATACCAATTGCATTGGATTAAATAAAAATGGAAAAATACAATGTCAGCAGAAATATTACTATGGTTGATCTAATCACAAAGATACATAATTGCACAGTTGTGTTTATTTTTGGAGAAAATTATTTCACCACTCTCATTAAATGTTTGATTTAATGATTTTCTGCTATTAAAATCTCCTTGAAGACATTTGTCAAGGTATTGTGCTACTCCATGTTTAATTTCTACCTGAGAACAGTATTCGTAAATGTGAAATTGAATTACGAAATTCTTATTGTCTCTCTTGTTCAGTTAACGTAATAAGTTTTAACATTGAACTAATTGTACCCGCATATTGTTTGTGGGGATTTATTTCAATTAATTTATTAATTATTTTAGAAGGCTGCATTTCAAATTTGGAATGTTACCTGCATATTTTAAAATAATAAACACAGAGAAGCTTAAATGTTTATTGAATATCACTTTTTTTTTAAATGTCTTATCTACAATACATTAGTAGTTAGAGTAAATGCCCGTCCATGTGACAGCGGGAAATACATTCATACTATTTCCGTATCCCCCTCCTTCCCTCCCTTCCTCCCTCTCTCTTGTCCGACACACCTTACGTAAAGTGCTTCGTATTTCTATCGTGTGACGTGTGAGTATTGAAGCAATAATAGGAATCTCAATTCTCAAAACAGACATTCGTTGTTGTCCGGGAGACTTATAGAGAAAAGCGTGATATTTTGTCAAAATCTGTCCCATATTTATTTCCCTATAAAGCAAAGAATACAAATATATAAAAAACTTTTTTAAATTACACTCTTTTTACTTTCTCCATACGAAGTAAAGGATAAGTATTGTGATCATGAAAAAAATCGATTTTGAGATTTCAACGGAAATACAGTAAAACTCGTTTATAACGATCACGCCTAAAACGAAATCTCGGCTATAACGAAGAAATGTCTCGGTCCCTTGAACTTCTCCATAAGGGCTTTGGTTAAATTTCTCGGATGTAACGAACACGCATTTTACGAATTCTCGGCTGTAACGAACAAATGTTTGGTCCCGTGGCAAAAAATGCCCCATATATAACGAATTTTGGTGAGCAGAGCGATAAGTAATGAATAGTTTCTGCCTGTTAACCGCGAACTTGTTCGTAGAGGTCCCCTTCCTCCATCTACCCCTTCCATACGAATTTCCACGCTCCGTTTGTTTTGAAATTGATATTAAAAATGTAAAATGTTTATGTAAATTAATGACCATAATAATAATATTAATAGACCATTTAAAAAATCGTATGTAATAGCAGTCGAACATTTTACATGCAGCGAAGTTGATAAGCATCTCTTTGCATATGTAAGTACGGCATTGAAGTCGACTCACTGCAAATACAGTAAAAGCTGTGTTATCCGGCTATCTTGGGGATTGCGGAAAGCCGATTAGGAGAAATAGCCGGTAAGGGGAGCGATTTTCGATTTTGACATTGCAAATTTAGCAATAACCAAACAAATTAGGCTTAGGTTCACTATCGTACTCCCCAAACATAACTATGCATGGGGTTTGCATTTTCCATTTTAATTCTTTCACACGTAGTTAGATATAGACACTATTTACCCATTCTTATTTAATACGTCGTTACGCTTACATGCAAAACAAAAAGACTATTCAAAAGTTTAGGGCGTCCAGGAAGTTTGGGGATTACGAAAGTGAACCTGTTCCCAGAATTGAATTTATTGGATTATATCTTTCTTATTTATCTTTATTTACTCTATTAGAAAAGGACGAAATTATTTGATTCTTCTGAACATTTCTGTGAAAAGCAGTCATATAATATTTTATCCAGTTCCTCCATTTTTGGCTTATGAAGCGTATGATGTTTATTAATTGATTTACTCGTCTCAGAAGATGACACAAATTTCATTAATTTAGCCTTATGAGCCTTGATATCGTAGAGCGTGGAAGTTCCGATGTTGAATCCTTTTGCTATGGCTGCTCTATTTTTTTCCTTTTTCAATTCGTTTGATCAGCTCCAGCTTTTGTGTAAGCGTTAAACCAACCTTTTCTCTCCTGTTCCTTGCTTTTAGGTATTTATTTTGATGCCATATTCAATGGATGGGAATTTTTTAAATAATAAAAAGCGATAAAACTGGAAATTGTAGAAGTACACCAAAACATCTAGACAATGCAATTGTCTTACGTAACCAAAAACGCCATGCTTATTTGGCAGCCACAGAAATATACGGAGTAAATACGTAATATATACATCTTATATTTTAAGAAATTTTAAAGTGGAAGTTGTGGTATTACACATATACAATTCACACAAAAATTCATAAAAAAAGAAAAAAATACAAAATGAATTGTATTTGTGTAACTGCCAGTATCTAAGGGTGGCCGGTTCTAAATAGCCGGATAGCACAGCTTTTACTGTATGTGTATAGGTGTTATATGGGATGTATAGGCCAAAAACCATGTTTCTCGTGTATGACGTGGTCACGCTTATAACGAAGCAATGAGTCGGTCCCCTCAAATACGTATTAAACGAGTTTTACTGTACACGTTTTGAGGTCTCTAGAACACGTTTAGACTATTTTCGGAATGATGTCTCTGTGTGCGTGTGTGTGTATGCGATTGTGGGAGCTCTATCAAAAAGCACTTGTCATCTTAATACTAAATTTCAGATAAGATAAAATGACTAAGTAAGAGATTTCATTCATTTTCGCTCTACAATTTAGGCTTTAGAGCTATTAGCAGACACATAGACGGTATTTCGATAACCATTTTTTCGGATAGAGCGACATCTGAAACGTATATTTCCGTAAAAATCTCAAAATCGAGAGAGAGAGAGATGGAGAGAGAGAGAGATGGAGAGAGAGAGGGAGAGAGAGAGAGAGAGCAATCACTAATGTATGTGCGGAACGTCACGTGCTATACAAAACTAATATTTTCCTTGAATTTTATCAGCAAGTGACAGAAGTAAAGTGAATGCATTGAAGGTGGTTATTAGTTTGGCTGAATTAAAAAATACTACGGAATAATAATAATAATAATTACTCATCCTCAATTAGTAACAGAACAGATATTTAAATTATGTCTCCATGTGAGTACACACACGTATAACCAGAGATTCATGATGAGTACATGACAACAAAATCTTTTATAACGAAAAATTAAGCTGAAATTTATCTGGCTTTTTCCTTTTAAGGCCGCCTATTTTGTAAAGTAAAAAGATTTTATTTTTGAATAAGAAGAAAATTTGAAATAAAAACCATTATCTATATAAAAAATAACGAAAATTTAAATTGTGCATGCAATTTGCATTACTCTTTTTATCAACAGTAGAAATTAAATAAAAATATGGAGATGAAGGATAAAATAAATAAAGATAATGATTTATGGCATATTAAATATAGATTTTATGGTCACATGTCACTTTAAAATGACGCAGACTCATCAGTGTCATTAAAATTCAGTCTAATAATCGTAATCTCTAAAACACAGCTAAACACGGAAGACAACATTATACATTTCCATCGATAAACCATAGATGGCTATTTATAACGTAGGCCGTGTTCACTTGGAGAAATCAACCGGAGAGTGAAGACGGCATGGACTGCTTTTTTTTAAAATAATAATAATAATAATATTTATTCCACATAAATAGTATAAAACAAATAAAAAAGTTCAATTTTATTTAGTGGAATATAGGTACCCCAGAGGAAAACCTGATTTGGGATTACCATCAAGTAAATTTACACTTAAGGCGGGCAAATGGCTGGTGTAGTGAATACATTATTTTACATATAGATGGATGTGAATTTTTGGATACAAATATAGTTGACAATTTTAGTGTGTACATTTAGTTACGGAGACAGAAACGAAGGAGAAAACATTTTAAAGTCCAAAAATTAAATACTTTCAGATTATAGTATTGTTTATGAGATCTTCCACAGTAGGTTATTCTAAAAGGAATATGTTTATATTTCGTAAAAATGTACCAGATTGTGAAGTTATCAATTCAATTGGTATGGAATTAAATAACTTGGGAGCCTGATATTAATAAGAACGTTTGAGGCATTATTATTAAGCTTTGGTATGAATGCGAACACCTTCGAATCAAATGTGAATCTCAGTCTTAAATTATATGACATAAGGATGCGAAACATGAACGCCGGAACAATAATAGAACTCCTTCCAAACCAAAATGTGTAGCATGGAGAGATGCATGTTAGAGATTCAACCAAAGAGACCGCAAACGGTAAGACTCGGTAAGAAGTAAGACGGGAGCCTGTGTGACGTCATTAGAAAAGAGTGAAGGCGCTAAAATGGCAGCGGGGAGGGGGGACATATTGCTAGAAGAAATGACCAGCTTTGGACGTCCTAAGTAATAAATAAATGGATTGAAAAAGGCTGATGAAGGCGATACATGAATTTCTACTTCACCAAATCCTGCATATGTAAGGCGCACCATCAAAATATGCTAAAATCATTGAAAATTTTTGGAAATTACATTTATATTTCTACGCAGTTGATTTTATTTACAGATTCTCAACGTAAAGTTAACTATTTTAAGCGTCAATCTGAACAAAAAGACCTTTGATTTCTCTAATATCAATATGTATAAGATTTTTACTGTAAAATGAATATCAGAAAAAGTTTTTGATGAAACTTTTAAAAAATGAAATGGAGGTTTATAATCGTGGTCATTTCTTTATTCCACGTTCCCTCCTTTACAACTCATGCAAATTAAATATTTGTTAATATAAATGTTGTAGTCAATGTAATTTTCTACAAGTTTCCATTCACGCTTTTTTTTATAACACAGATTTTTAAAGAGATATTTCGAATATTCGCCTGGAATTATCCCTCCCTCCCTTCTCCCTCCCTTTAACTCACCCCTACTTTCTCCCTCACTTTCTTTTTACTTTCTCATACGAAGTATCGAGAAAGTATTGTTTTCGCGAGAAAATTCAACCTCGAGATTATTAGGGAAATACACGTTTTAGGTGTCGCTGAATCCGAAAAAGTGGTTTTCGCAATGCCGTCTGTCTGTTACTGGCTCTGTATCCTAGACGGTAGAACGAAAATGAATGAAATCTCGTACTTAGGCATTTTATCATACTGAGCAGAGTATACATAGAAATGGCTGACATTGTTCAATAATTAAGAGTAGTTTATTCTACGCATTTTTAACAACAATCCGATTTTCTCGAAAACGGCTCTTAACGATTTTGATCAAATTTCGTACAGTCAATTGAGTTTACGTCTTCAATAATACTGCATAGCTCATATTTCTAAAAAGTGAATAATAGGCTAGTTTATTCTAGGCAACTTTAACAATAATTCCATTTTCTCAATAACGGCTAAAACGTTTTTGATCAAATTTCGTGCAGTTATTTGAGTTTACGTCTTCAATAGTACTAACGTATTTTATTTTTCTCAATGAATGAATATAAGGCTAGTTTATTGTAGGCAACTTTAACAACAATTCGATTTTCTTAAAAACGGCTAAAACGTTTTTGATCAAATTTCGTACAGTTACTTGAGTATACATCTACAATAATACTACGTATTTTATTTATCTCAATGCATGAATATAAGGCTAGTTTATTCTTGGGAAACTTGAACAAAAATTGGATTTTCTAAAAACAGGTTCATACGATTTTCATTTTCTGAAGATAACTAAACGACGCATTAGTACCCATATATGAGAAAGTTTGTACAGTGTATGTTGTACCGATTTTTCTCATCTGCAGTAGGATGGAGTTCTCCGATACAGTAGCGTCAATGGTGAGCGATAATATAAACGACTCAATCGAGTCCTCGGCCAGAGGGACGTGCAAAGTGTGAGCACCGATAGGCGTTTAACATACCTTCCAGGAAAGGTGACAGTTTGAGAGAGGCACTTTCCTTGGGGCGGCACTCTAGCAGTCTAGATCTGAATTCGCCGCCTTCTTTGCTACAGGAATAATATCTATTTATAATAATCTGATGTGGCCAACACACGACTTTCTCCATACTTGGGGTATAGATATATAAATTATTATGAATAGCATTATGAGGCAAAATTATTATTTCGTATTGTAAAAGAATACAGTCGTCCTTATTGCCGTAAATTAGGTATATTTTGAATATGTTTACATAATTCACCGCTACCTGGTGGTGGCGCTGTATACTGGAAATGTACGAATAAGCAAAATATCTCCGAAATGGATGGTTCTACGAAAATTTGTTTCAAACAAAACTTGGAAGAAATATTATTCTCTACAACTTTGGTCCTCACCAAGATTACCAATAAGGACGTTTTTAAGGAGAAAACTGAAAAACTGGTTATTTATAAATAACTGCTAAACAATAACTACAATAGAAAATTGTTTCAAATAAAAGTTGTAGGAAATTACATTCTCTATAACTTTTGTGTAGAATTGTATATACAATAATGGTGTTTTAACGAAGAAATATCGAAAAAACCGAATCGGGTTTCGAATATACCTCGACTTTCGGTTACCCGTTATTGTCCAAAAACTAATCAGTTCTTTGTGCTCATGTTAAAGCGTTATATATGAAGTTTGGTAACGATATGGCACGTACTTTTTGAGTTAGAGCGCCCAAAATAACATACACACACACACAGACATTCTAAGCGTGTTCTAGGGACATCAAAACGTGTATTTCCGTTAAAATCTCGAAGTCGATTTTTTTCGTGAAGACAATACTTTCCCATTACTATGTATGGAGAAAGTAAAAAGGACTCGATGTATGTAGGCAAACAGTTAACTACAGGTTCGCTATATGTGAACGAATAAAATGACGTATTACAAGTGGACGTCCACTCCCGGAGCTCATGTGTCGGTTCGTCTTTTTCGTCCCTTGATGGAGTGCCCTCTTCATATTGGGGCCATCTGGAAGATTCTTGAGGAGAAATATGTTCCCTTTCGTATTAGAAATTCCCTGCCTTTCTAATTGCAATATGCACATTCGATATATTATAACTATGCGCTCTGTGAAAGGGTTACAATTTTAAAATGTGCTCGTAGGAGCCCTACCGAGCCCGATGTGTATTATACATCGTAACAAATGCATAAAGCCTTTTACAGTACGTAAATAATTGATATTTTCGCACACATCTATAATGATAAATCGAACTTGCCACTGCATTACGGAAGCACAGCTTTAACATATTTTTTTAACCAAGAATAATAATAATAATTTTATTATTTTCGTCTCTCGCCATAATTAAATACTCTGAATTTTTTATCACTGTCCTCAATTAGTCCGTAGGCAATCTTGTGCGTAAATGGCGTCGCCGCAAACTTTTTCTTCATCCTCGCTATCCACCTCGGTGAAGTACTCATCCTATATGATAATGTCGTCTTCGGAATCATCAATGGCGTTTGAAAGGGAATACTTTTATAAGCCACGTTTACATCGTAAACTCTCTGACACATATCTCGAATGGAGGCAAGGCGAGAACTGTCTCGATGCCGCTAATACCTAAGTGATAAATTACAGTGATCTTTTTACAAGAAATGATGTGCGAATTACACATGGCGATAAGGCCATTAATAGCAATTATAATATGCAAATACTCTGGACGCATGTCATGTTAGTGGTCTATAAATGAAGGCCTCAGATTTTTATTGAATTTTATGAGGAAGAGACAGAAGTGAATGCGTTGAAGATGGACTATAGCCTTCGAAAAATTTCATGTATAGTCTTTGAGAAATTTCATGGGCTATAGTCGCTGAAAAATTTCATGGATTAGAGTCTTTGAGAAATTTCATGGAGTATAGTCTTTCAAAAAATTTCATGGATTATAGTCTTTGAGAAATCTCACGGACTATAGTTTTTGAGAAATTTCATGGGCTAAAGTCTCTGAAAAATGTTTATGCAGTTACGGTGGAGCCTCCTTAAGGAGGTTCCACCGTAACTGCATGAGTCAACAAGCCGGCAAAACTATTGTATTATTCAACTCCCGAGAAAGCTTCTAATAAATGTGCGAGTATAATCTTTCCGATTATCATGTGACTAAAGGACGTTATTTGCTACAATTGCTTGCTTTGGAGTAGGATAAAAAGCCTGTTAATATTTTTAAATGTCACGAAAATATTGCATTGACTGCAGAAATGGCGAAGTGAACCTGTAGCCACATTTAATTTACGTGCAAAGAATAATTGAAAATATCGTTGTTTTTTCTTAGAATAGCATTCTTAATACCTGAGATATCATAAAGTACCACTTATTTCGTAAACAAAGTGAGAGGTAGAGAATAATGAGGAATACATTTAAGAAATAACGACTTGGCAACGCTGCAATAATGCATTTCCGGCAACAACGCCATCCAAGTCATGATTTCACTTTGGTGTCTGGCATGGTTGATTCGGTTTGTGGTTGTGTTGATAAAATATCTTGCTTTGGCTGAAAATAAATCATCTGCTTATAATAATAGAAGTTTTAAAATGGGTATCTCTGAAATTATGCTGATATAAATTACAACCAAGGAATATAATTCATTTTTTTCCTTTATAGAAAGGTCACTTTTTACTTTACAGAGAGCAAGAAAAGTCTACAAATGGAAAAGTTCTATCGGGTTACAATTTGGGAAACTGAACTGTACTAAATGCAGCTATTAAAATTAATAACGCGGAGATTTAATATATTCAATCAATGCTTTACTTAGTTACTAAATTAGGAATCGGGTATCGATGATTTTCTTCATGATCATTAATTTATTATGCTGGGAATAAAACAATAATCGAGGGAGATATGAAATGGTTTCAGGAATCTAATTATAACGATTATACTTTCCAAAAAGTTTTCATTTTCGATGTGCAATTTCGGTACCTACCGGTCTGTTATTCCCCCGCAAATCCAGCCCAATATTATAAATAAATAAAATTAAATGAAATTCTTATTAATTTTGTCTGATTTAACGGGTTGTGGGGTGGTGTTCGGTGTTCCTTTTCATTATTAGGTGGTTTTAGCACTAACACTTTATTAACTTTTATCTATTTTATCCGATTTCACGGGTTTGGTGGTAGTGGCGGATAACCCTTGTCGTTTTTTGTTAACATTCGTCTTGTTTAACTTGAAAGTGATAAGGAAACCCAACACCACATCCAATCCGTTAAATAAGATTAATTATATAAACTGTTAGCGCTAAAACCATATAATAATGAGAAATGCAATTTGCGGGGGGAGAACCGACCAGTACCACAATTTCTTGCATCTAAATAAGTAAATACGTTCCGATCTTATTCGTTTTGTTTAATCTGACGAATGAAACAATCCTCTATTAAAACAATCGTCTATCATGTTCGTGCAATATTTAGACGTTTAAGTTTTACATGCTGAGATATAATATGTAAAGATTACGTCCATTTCACCGTCAATGTAAGATAATAACTTTCTTGTTACGAAGTACAGGATTTCTTATAGATAAATGAAATATACACCAACTATGCGGAAACGTGAAGAATAAAAATATGTATGTATTTGAACGCTTTGGTTTACGAGAAATCTATTATTATTTACGAATAAAACCGCCATATCGGACTAAGAACCATATTTAACGTCTAACATAAGCCAGTCTAAGCAGCCGTCTGCTAGTGCTACAATGTTGCCAAGTCTAAAATTGTAAAATAGCTGACTATCCCAAAGCGGCGATTTTATTTATTAATATTATTAAATTTCTCGTAAATAAGTGCGCCAAGGTACATATTTAAATATATATTTGTATTCTTCTCATGTTTGCGCATATTTGCAGTGTTTTTGGTGTATATTTCATTTACTTACGAATTTCAGTGGTTAATTTCGTGTTCAGCACGACTAGCTCGCCTATGTCGGCTGTGTAAATTCCCGTAATTTTAAATGCATTTATTGAAAAAACGAATACGTCAACCTATATTTTTCTCTGCAGCATGTCATAGAGCATGCCTTCTTCTATCGTTACGAGGAAATTGACATTATCTTGAATTTCCGGTGGAGCCTCCTTAACTCGGGTGAAAGAGTTATGTACTGCTGAAAGTACTGTTTACGTATTGTTCTTGTGTTATGTTGGTTCGCTGAATTGACTTTTTTAACGTGTTGGATTGTTTTATTCTTTTCTTTCATTATTTTAATTACTTTATATGGACTCTGTTATTACTATTAAGAATGCTAATTGTAATGTCTACATCGCCTTTTTTTATTTAATTCTTCATCTTATTTCCTTTAACATAATGTTTTTCAGTTAAAGAGTTGGGTGTTATTTTTGAATACGTGGGAGAATTTAAGAGGCCATTCATTCAAGGAGAATGAATTTTTAAAGTCTAAAATTAATAATTTGTTATTATCACAGTTTCGTGATATGGGTGGCATATCTTAATTTATCATAATTGAAGAGTTATTGTAATAGTTAGGTACCTACTTTCCAAGTTACATCTAGGTTCCCAAAAACTATCCACCGAGGTGGTTTCAAAAGACAAGTTCTAATTTGAACGATTCCACAGTAAAAAAGTTTTACCAATTCTTGTCATTATGAGCAACGTTTTATTCATTTCAGCGTCTTCCGGGAAGAAATATACGGTGAAATGCCTTCTCCTGTATAATTAGAGCATTATAGCACGCTACAAATCTTTTTCGGTTTTCTCTTTGGCGAGACTCATTTGAAGAAAACGTGTTTATTTAGAGGACAATATCTATCTAATTATACAACCCTTAACTACGACAAATATGATCGCAAATAAGCCAACGGGCAAAAACAAATACGAGCTTAGCAGACAGCTCTAGAGCAATTATCAACGCATTGAAAGTCCGCATATTAAAGCTTTCGTTCCCGAGTTAAAATGTCGATTGGATGAATCGATTGAACGATACATCGAATACATTCGATCCAGGCGTAATGGACGTGTGAGGACGTGGGAGTTGTTGATGGAAGTGTCGTCAATTGGGTGACGTACTTTTGGATAGGAAAGAGAAATTCTTCCTTAGAAGTTTATGAAACTAATGACACCATGGAGTGTAGACACGAGTTTACCATGTGCAGGCTTTGCCTATGCGGGAGTGTGAGTTTCATCGATATTTTCCATGCAAACGAATTGTTTGGTTACGTGGCTGCCGAAGTTATAACTGATGTTCTTCAATTCCGTGTTAGTATTATTTGTTCTATTTTAATGTGGTAGATTCATTTCTGCGTTATATTTTGTAATATTAACATTTCGTAATATATTTTATCGTATTATTTAATGTATTTTGTCATTTGTTATAATGAAAGATCGTTTGGGATATTTATTAAAGACTACTTACCCTAGGCAAGTGAATTAAATTGACTTTGAATATATAATGCAAATATTATAATGATAACGCTATAATTAGCATCGTTTGTGATATGAAATGTTGACAATTTTGCAATTCATATTTTCAATTATTTATTTATGGGTTCCATTTTCGTTTATGGCGGAGTATTTTTGGAAAAGCTGGATATTATCGGAAATGATATGATACTAAATAAAATAACCAGTGTTTTAATGTTGTGCCGTATTTTTAGATTCACTAAAATCCGTTTTAAATTCAGCTGGGGCGGTATTACAACGTTTTCTTTATAGGTTTCCGAGACGGATGGCTATCCGCACGTAATATGTTCCACTTGCTTGGGAAAGCTGATGGACTTCAAACAATTTAAGGAGCAGTGCGAGAATTCCAGGGACACCTATAATAACGTGTTTGCGTCAGATGAAAGTCACGCAGAATATCCAGTGCACATTGTAAGCACTATTTCTTTATGTTTGTTATGGATTCTGTGAATTGAATTCGAGATTTCAATGGAAATGCTAGTTTTGAGGTCCTCTGGTAGTACGTTTATCGTTGTTTTATTGATGTCTGTGGGTGCGTGCGTGAAAAAAAACGTGCACACAATATAAATAACTAACACTCGTACAAGTGCGAAATTTGATATTTAAGATTTTTATAAGTAATTAAAGATCTGAAAAGGTTTTTTTTGCCGAAACTGATAATCTGGAAGGGTAGGTTTATTCTTGTCGTTTTTCCTTCTTTCCTTTTTATAAACTTATTTATTTTAATATTGTTACCTAGGTAGGATTTCCATTGTTCAAGTCCAGAAAAATTGCCACTTTTTTCCTAAAAACTAAAAATTTATGCCATATATATATATATGTGTGTGTGTGTATGTATATATATATATATATGTGTATATATATATGTATATATATGTATACATATATGTATATGTGTATATATATATATATATGTATACATATATGTGTATATATATGTGTATATATATATGTGTATATATATATATATATGTATATATATATACACATTTTAATTCTTTATGCAAATATAAGTAACTACAATCTTTTTTCTCTCTGATAGTTCAAATTTCGAGTTGGAATTGGGACGGGAAGTAATTTTAAAAAGCAAATACATAAACTTCTGTATGCGGTTTGTGTGTTTTTCTTATTGGGCAATAAGAATGGGGTAAAAACAACCCCTACAAATGAAAAATTTAACAATTTTTTATTTTTTTCATCAGTTGTGACCGAAAACCTTTAATTTTGTCAAATTACAGATCTATAGCTTCTTTAGAAGTAGCTTTTAATTAGTATCCTCCTATATCATATGTAAGAAGCATCTATGTGTTATAGATTAATTGTCTCTTTCATTTATTGCCTTTGTCAGTAATTCAAATCCTTGTGAAATTTCAGGAGCCTTTAGTGTCTATAAAAACAGAACCAGAAGATGGAGCAAACGACGTCTATGCTAACACTGAGGTGAGCTTAGCAATATAGTACGTCTTTGTTAATCAATAGAGAGGTGCACTCCTCGGAATCCTTGTGATTTTCAACAAGTGAGCAATTGTTTCTCATATAAAATATGGTAATTGAAAGGCTGATGTCATGTGAAAGTTTGGGTTAAAATTTTACCAATAATACTTGATGACGGTGCTCTAATTTTTCTGCAAGCATTTCAGCCTTATCTGATTAATGGAGTTGAAAAAATGCCTAAAAATTGTAATTTTAACAATTTGTTACTATTCCAATTGGCTGTAGTTCAGTATTAATGGTATTATAATATGGTTCTCTGAAAAAGAGTGTTTTACTTTGTGGAATTATCACGACTAAGTACGGGCCATTCTGTGGCATTTCGGACAGTGACTGACCTCGTATTTTTTTTAAATTATAAAATATTGCATACTTGTTAACACCCTCGAGAAACGAAAATCTGTGAAATTACAACCTCCCACTAATTTTCCTTTTCTAGTTATTAATTTTTAAAATTTGAACGGTTTTGTGAAAATCGGCGTACACGCGACTTTTTGAAAGATCATAACTTTCGAACGAGACAAGATAGAAAGCTTGGTAACAATGCATTTAAAAGTGAATGAAGTGTACTTTACAATGATGTACGACAAAGACTACCTGTAGTTGAAAAAGTTATAAAATTTGCATTTAAATGTTTAACTTGAACTTTGACCCTCTTCCTAGAAATTGACCGAAATTTGATAGACACCACGAGTTTCTATACACTTTCTGCTGCAGGAAACCGTTTTCAGATAAATGGGATTATAATGAAAACAATAAAATAATTGAAAATTCAGCATGCCGTGTCATCACGTGGTTGTTCTTTATAGACGTGACTAGTGCCAACACTGTGAGAGTGGTGTTCGAAAAATACAGTATGAGATTAATGGGTGACTAAATACTAGAGCTGTCAATAATCGATTTTCGAAAACCGATTCTACTTACCGATTTTCGACCGCCGTTTTAAAAGTCGAAAACCGAAAAATCGAAATCGATTTTTACCGAAAAGCCGAAATCGATTTTTTTACCGAAAAGTCGAAATCGATTTTTTTTTACTGAAATGTTGAAATAGATTTCTACCGAACTATTGAAGTCGGTCTTCTGGATGTCTACATCGATTTTCTCAAAAAAGCCTACAGTATGTGATCGTGGAACGAAGTGACACCGCATCGTGTCCGTTGTCTATGGTAACCCGATGTGCTACGGATCTGAAATTTGGAATGTAGGTAGAACTCCGGGTGAAACAAGTCCGAAAAATAAAATTCTGAAATTCATACTCCAGAACAGACATATAATGTAATGGTGAAGGCTCACTTATAAATACTGCTCCTACTATTTTATTTTATTTGGAGTAAGATTAAGTAATGATTAACTTATAATTAAGTAAAATTAAGTAATGTATATGTATGATCCTATTATGAAAATATTACTGCTGTAATCATAAAATGCAGCTTACGAACAAGGATTACTGTAAAGTGCTTCCTTTTCAAATCCTAGAAGAATTTGCCGTTTCTTATTTCACCGCCAAGATGAAAACGTCGCCTGCTGGGAAACGGTAAGGTCCGAAATAACCTTGAATATCCACGGGTCCATCTGCAATTGTCCGCTTTAATTATCCTTTATTTTTTATTTATAATGGTATTTGTCAGACCAAAGGGCAGTGGGGTATCAGCGTCACACCGCCTTGATTGTTTTTGTGGAATGAGAAAACGAAAGAAAGGAAAATGGAAGAAATGCAAACCTCGATGCATCCTTTGTGTAGAGATTGCCATAATCGAATGATTTCCATAATAGTATGTTTTTTAATTATTATAAATCGAAAAAAAATAGTGTTTTTTAATCATTTTAAATCGAGAAAAACGACATAGACATCCAAAAGACTGACTTCCCCAGTTCAGTAAAAAAAATCGATTTCGACTCCAGCAGTAATATTTTCATAATAGGATGAAAAACACAGATGATGATTTACATTTACTGCTACAATCATACATATACATTACTTAATTTTACTTAATTATAACTTAATCATTACTTAATCTTACTCCAAATAAAATAAAATAGTAGGAGCAGTATTTATAAGTGAGCCGTCACCATTACATTATATGTCTGTTCTGGAGTATGAATTTCAGAATTTTATTTTTCGGACTTGTTTCACCCGGAGTTCTACCTACATTCCAAATTTCAGATCCGTAGCACATCGGGTTACCATAGACAACGGACACGATGCGGTGTCACTTCGTTCCACGGTCACATACTGTAGGCTTTTTTGAGAAAATCGATGTAGACATCCAGAAGACTGACTTCAATAGTTCAGTAGAAATCTATTTCAACATTTCAGTAAAAAAATCGATTTCGACTTTTCGGTAAAAAAAATCGATTTCGGCTTTTCGGTAAAAAAAATCGATTTCGACTTTTCGGTAAAAATCGATTTCGATTTTTCGGCTTTCGACTTTGACTTACCGACTTTTCGGTTTTCGACGGTCGAGTTACCGATTTTCGAAAAAAAATGACAGCCCTACTAAATACACCATGACATTATATATATATATATATATATATATATATCATTATAGGTAGTCTGTCCGTTGACAGGTCTGTGATTATTCATGGTTAATCCTGGTTCTCCATATACTCCTATTTTCCGCAGTTTTCTTCATGTCTTGATAGCTCTATTTCCCTTTCAAGTCGTCTACTAGCTGAAACCTTTTCCTACCTCTTTCTCTTTTTCCATCCAGTTTTCCTTCTAGCACTTCTTTAATCATGCACTCTCTCCTCAGGTAATGCCCAATCCAGTTCGCCTTCCTCTTTCTGATAGCAGTCTGTATAATCGTTCGCTTCTCTCCTATTCTTCGTAGTACTTCCTCATTTTTCACCCTATCTGTCCATTTTATCTTCAGCATTCTTCTCCATGTCCACATTTCGAAGCTTTCCAAGTATTTTATATCATTTTTTCTTAGCGTCCATGTTTCTGCCCCATACAAAGCTATATTCCATACATAGCATTTTATCAACCTCTTGCGGAATTCCTGCCATATATTTCCTGTTAGTAGGAATTTCTTTCTTCTGAAAGCGGCTTTTGATTTTGTTATTCTAGTCCTGATTTCATCGGTACATTTTGCTTCTCTCGTTATGATGCTTCCAAGGTATTTATAATCTGAAACTTGTTCTAATGGCTTTCCTCCAATACTTATGTTCAAATTTTCTTCTTCTTTGCTTGATATTCGCAAGACCTTGGATTTTTCTGTATTAATTTCCATACCATATTTTCTACCCGTTATCACTAGTCTATTTATCATTTTCTGGAGTTCCTTTTCCTTTCTTGCTAGAAATACTTCATCATTCGCGTATTTCACTGTTCTTATAATCCTTCCTCCGTTTTTGAAATCTCCCGTGCCTTCTGACGCTTCTTGCATTAGCCTCTCTCCATACATATTGAATAGAATGGGCGATAGACAGCAGCCCTGTCTTACTCCTCTATCGATATGTACTCTGCTAGTGTCCGCATTCTCCAACCTGACCTTTACAACTTGATTCACATATAGATTCCTGATCAGTCTCCTGTCTTTCCAGTCTACACCTACATCCTTTAATATCCTCATCAGCAGTACCCAATTTACTCTATCAAAGGCCTTCTGTCAGTCGACGAAACATACGCAGCAATCTTGGCTGTACTCTATTGCCCTCTCTGATATGATTCTCACTACACCGATAGCATCTCTGGTTCCTCGTCCTTTTCTGAAGCCGAATTGATCTTCCCCTAGCATTTCTTCAGCCTTTTTCTCTAGTCTTTTATTAAGAATCCTCATGATGATCTTCGAAGTGTGTGACAGTAGGGATATCGTTCTGCAGTCCTTACACTGCATTGCCTTTGGCTTCTTCTTTAGAGGGATCATTGTTACATCTAAGAAATCCTGAGGCCACTCTCCCGAGTCGTAAATCTTGTTAATTAGTTTCGTAATCACTTTTAGTCCTTCCGATCCCATGACTTTAAGTACCTCTGCCGGTATTCCATCGCTGCCTGTAGCTTTTCACTTCTTTAGTTCCAGTATCGCCTTTTCTACTTCGCTTTTCGTAATACTTGGTCTGAAGTTGTCTTCTTCAATGCAGTTCTCTTCTTCCAGTTCCATTTGTACCAATCCTGCTTGATTTTTGTATAGTTCCTTAATGTATTCTTCCCATACCTGTGCTACATCCTTTGTTACTGCGACTATTTTTCCGTCTGTATTAGTAATTCCTTTACCACGAATCCCATTAGGCTTCTTCTAACTTTAGTGCCCTAGCGTACATCATACTGTACCGTCCTAACTTCTCCATCTGTTGTATTTCCTCACATTTTTCTTTTATCCAAATTTCCCTAGCTTAATCTGTTACCCTTCTCATCTCATTGTTTATGAGTCTATAGTTGGCTCTACCTTCTTCACTGTTAACATTTTTCCATTTCCTTCTCTCATCCATTTTCTCCAGCATTTCCTTAGTGATCCATGGTTTTCTGATTTTCTTTTCTTGTTTCCCAATCTCTTTATTCAAGGTATCTTTAATGCTGGCTTTCACTTCCTCCCATTCTGTATCCACGGTCTTCGGTTTGTTTTCCAAATTTCTAAGGCAATCTTCCAACTTCGTGCTGAATGCATCTTTCTTTTCTTTCAGTTTTTCTAGGTCCCAAGTCTGTCTATCTGTTCCCGTTTTCCTTATTTGTTTAAGCTTTGTAGTTACATCGACTATTAGAAGGATGTGATCTGAATCAATGTCTGCCAGACTGACTTCGTAACTTAGCCGCCATTAAATAATCACAACGCACGCACTTAGAGTGAATTGCCACCACACCACCATCAAGTAACCCACTCACTAATCGTAAACACCACGATTCGTCGATTTCTGCTCTACTCCAACCGTATTAACTGTGACGCCCCCTGAAACTGATGCGCATTCGAAATTTCGAGAAATAAGCACCACCCTAACGTAGGGGCGCTACCCTGCTAGTTGCCATTCGTCCTCAAATCGGTCCTTGCGTTCATTTCATATCTATTTATTGATATACAGAAGATAATTTTTAGAATAACGTGTGAAATATACATTCCATAATAAAGAGGGTCAGCGGAAGGTAGGGTGGCCGAAGACATTAACCTTAGCCGTAGCAATGGGTAAATAATCGAAGTTTTGTTTTCCTTAGAAAACAGTATCTGACGATACTAGTAAATCGAAATACGATGGGAGTCTACGAATGAGGCATTGTGGACTTTCGATCGCATATGTAGCGAGTTTCATGTTTTCTATGCCCAAATATGGTACAGGTTATACATTAACCCTTTAACTGCTCTACGACCGATCTATCGTCCCATGCTGCATCTACGAAAACTGTTACCGGCCGATCTATCGGTTAAGCTTCTTAGTAAAGATCAGATGGCATGGTCAACCAGTTCTCCCTTATCTGTGATGCTTGTGCTTTTGAATCACAATGAAATCATTAAGGAAAGTTTGACTTGCGATTTTTTTCGACCTTAACAATAAGATCCTAGTCTCTCTGTAGCATGTCAGGTGTATTGGAGTGCACATTGGAGCAGTGATTTATAGTTCCTTTTTTGCGATTGATCTGTAGTGTTTGGTTACAAAAAAGTATTGTAATCATCTCCTATCATATTAGGTATTGTAAAACATTATTTTTCATAAAATTTATCATAAGTTTCTCTAAGAAAATAATAGTAGTTGGAATATTTTTGCTACACAAACCGAAATGCTCATTATGGTTTTGAATTAATGTTGAGTTGATGTTAAATATTTGTGGTTTCCTTTTTGTTGCAGATTTTAGTAGTTTTATTTTAAAACCCAGCATTTATTATTGTTAGCATCAATGGATAAGAAGAATAAATTGTCCAGTTTTAAAATAAGAAAAGAAAAGCAACGAAAGAATTATAAATAGAAAACAGAAAGGCGGATTAAATAAATATTTTAAATCTGCTAGTTAAACTCCTGTTTCGAAATTAGAACATGAAGAGTCAGAATAATATAATGAAGATGGTTCCTGCCTTAATAGCTTTGATCAAAGTTTGGAGCTTTAGTACAAGGCAAGACATTTATTTGCCAGTGATAATCGCTCAGTTTACTCCAAGTGATCCAGAATCCTGGCCTAATTTAAATAAAATTTAATGCCTGACTAGCCTCTGCAGTCTCATCAGAAGTTGGCCTGCGGGAGGCACTTGCAAGGTTGCCCAAGAGCAAGGAAATCTTTAGAAAGTCTGAGGAGGATGCGGAATATCATAAGGCCATCCTTCCTGCGGTTCCTCTTTGTTTCCACGTGCACTCATACAGTCACATTCAAAATTCTTGGTTGATTGGTTCCGGCTCTTGTTTGCGGACGAAATATAGATCTTTTGGGTTTCTTTTACTGCTTCTTAGTAATTGCTACGCTGTGTTAGGGTGTGTGAGGATAGGGAACATATTCTCACGCCACTGTTTTCAGTCCCTTCTCCTTCAACATTTCTTCCTCCCTCCCATTTTGCATCGGTGACATCGAAAAAGAACTATTAGTTCCAATACGTCCATTGTTGCGGAAACATCAGTCGAGTGGTGTGAGTCTTTTAGTTTTTGAAGAATATGCTATCAAGTTATAGCAGGTTAGTTTTCCGTATGCATAATTGATGTGTTTTTGTTTTTGCTCAAGGGCACGTGAGGAAAATTCCATGTTGGGTGTACAGACATCCTAGTTTTCCAGGATTGATCACGAAAAAATACCGAAAGGTATTAATGCCCCGGTTTTTTCGATTCGTAATTAAATAAAAAGGTATCAACTAAAATTAGGACAACACAAATTACATACATTATATTCAGGCTTTCAATACAATTTTTACTAAATGTAATTTGTCCCGGTTATGTCCCAGATTTATAATCTCGCAACCAAAATATCCCAGTTTCTCTCATTGTCTTCTCCAACGTCTCACATTTGACTCATCAATCCCGTGCATCACTGTGCAGCAAGATTTGATGCTTCTTCCGCATATGCTCTCACTTTTCTCTTAAAGTCTGCAGTATAATGTGTTCGTCCCATTATGGGATTATGTATTAAGAAAAACTGAAAAACGCCAAAGTAAATAAATTTGTGCTTGCAAAGGAACGAGGAAATTGATTGACTCAGGAAATCCTAGGATCACACGCATACTAGAGATGGCTCAGGAGTGAATTTATCGAACATTTATTTCAATTTTTAATACTCGATTCTAAGCCAAGTGGCAATTTTTAAGGTGTTAAAAAAGTAAAAGAAAGGTTGGCTTACAATCGATTAAATACAGTATATCTTTCACGTTGTATGGTTAAATTATTTTTTAGTTTAATTCAAATAAGTTTGTTGCTATTATACTCTTTCTTGAACAAACCTTTGATAACCGGTTTGACGTAGAAGTTTTTCTCTTTAAAATTTGAGGTAATTAACTCTATTATCGGGCAATTTTATTTCCTTTTTAGAAATTCATCCTGAAGGCCATTTTAAATTTTAAACTGGTAACAAATGCATAAGCTGCTTCTGTAACGAAAGTAGTCCTTTGTTGTAAGGATTCCAAGTAATAGAGAATGTTCATCTCGTTCTTGAAGTTCGTAATCAGTCATAAAGTAGGAGTATTATTAATTCACGATAAAGTCCACTTTTCATCCCAACCTATATTTTTTAAATAATTTTTTTCGGAACGTCTTTCCAAGATCACTTCCAAGAGAAGGCTTGATTCCATTGGTTTTGTCGCTTCTTTTTCCCCTGCATCCTTCCGTTGCAGCATTCACAGACTCGTAAGTAGCCCTATCCGTGCATATGTATATCGATGCAAAAGTTGCAATCAATCTCATTAATTTCTTTTTTCATAAAAATAAGAAAATACACCAGTTTACTCATGAACACAGTGATGAAATGGAAACATTGAATGAATCAAGCCGACATTGGGAACAGTTACACAATAATTATCCAAGCTAATATTGTTTGTAGCATCTTAAGCGCGTGAAAAGTATACTGTCCACGTACTAACTAATCATATATATTACCGAATATTCACTTTTGTATTATATGCAACTACGTAGTGTAATCATTTCTGTCTGTTGGCAGCACTAGCTGACAAAATACCTGCTAATTGAGGCATTGATGTGTAACTAATAATGAGCTGAAATGGCTCCCTCCTGAAGTTGACGCATGCATTTGATTCGGGTCCTTTCCTTGTTAGTTTAACATCAATGGCATTATAATGTATAGTTTCTGATTCCCATTAAAAGATTACCCATATACAAGCATAGTAGTCGGATGCATGTATTTTCATCTCATTTATGTCATTCTAGGCGGACCTCGCTCCTGCAAACTCAGAAGAGGAAGAAACTATAACTGACGATGTTCCTCCACAGGTAAATTGTTTCACATTGTTATAATTATACGAGTTTTCTGTGCTTGAATACTGCAGGCTCTTAATAAAAATCTGACGCGTGTTTAGCACGTGTCTATCTATACGGAGTAACGAATATGATCGCCCTACGTACGTTGTCAGTATTTTCTCAGTAATGCCTGTCTATGTGTGTATGATGACATATTTGTAAGTGCTATAACTCAAAATCTAACTATCAGATCAACACAAAATTTGAATGCAAAGTTTTTTATTAGCAAAGAAAGATCTGAAATGGTATTGTTCAAACTTGGTCCACTGGAAGTGATTTATTTTTTCAAAAATCTCTTTCAAAACTTCATGTATGCAAATATTTATCGTTGTCAATGTTTTAGAAGTTTAGTTTCACAGATTTGTCATGAAATGGACTGTTTACGATGAAATATCAAATTCGAAAAAACATCAAGAGCAGCATTGAAGCAATGGATGCTGTAGAATTACAGATGTTTAATGAAGTTCAGACATGGCAGAATAGACTAATCTAAAAGATTGGTCAGATGTTTTTATAATAAGATTCAGAATTCGCGTTCTATTGCATCTCAATAACTAAGCAAAATGAATGTCCTTTATGCAAAAGGGTATTTATTTAGTTGAGAATAAAATTGTAATTATGGCTGCAATAATGCAGAGAAAGAGCCTCCAGTTTAACAGTCCTGCTTTTAGAGATATTTTCATTACTTCCTCCATACGTAGTAATGGGAAAGTATTGTGATCACAAAAAAAATGGACTTCGAGATCTCGACGGAAATACACGTTTTGAGGTCCCTAGAACACGTTTAGACTATTTTCGGAATGATTTCTGTGTGTGTATATCATTGTGGGCACTCTTGACTCAAAAAGTACTTGCCATATCGTTACCAAACTTCATATATAACACTTTAGCATGAGCACAAAGAACTGATTAGTTTTTCGACAATAATGGGTAACCGGAAGTCGAGGTTTATTCGAAACCCAATTCGGTTTTTGCGATATTTCTTTGTTAAAACATCATTATTATACAGTAAAACTCGTTTAATACGAATTTGAGGGGACCGACTCACTGCTTCGTTATAAGTGTGACTACGTTATATACGAGAAACGGTTTTTGGCCTATACATCCTATATAACATGTATACACATACAGTAAAAGCTGTGCTATCCGGCTATTTAGAACCGGCCGGCCTTAGATACTGGCAATTACACAAATACAATTCATTTTGTAATTAATTTTTTATGATTTTTTATGTGAATAGTATATGTGTAATACCACAACTTCCACTTTAAAATTTCTTAATATATGAGATGTATATATTACGTATTTACTCCGTATACTTCTGTGGCTGCTGAGTAAGCATGGCGTTTTTGGTTATGTAAGCCAATTGCATTGTCTAGATATTTTGGTGTACTTCTACAATTTCCAGTTTTATCGCTTTTTATTATTTAAAAAATTACCCATCCATTGAATATGGCATAAAAATAAATACCTAAAAGCAAGGAACAGGAGAGAAAAGGTTGGTTTAACGCTAACACAAAAGCTGGAGCTGATCAAACGAATTGAAAAAGGAAAAAATAGAGCAGCCATAGCAAGAGAATTCAACATCGGATCTTCCATGCTCTACGATATCAAGGCTCACAAGGCTAAATTAATGAAATTTGTGTCATCTTCTGAGATGAGTAAATCAATTAATAAACATCATACGCTTCATAAGCCAAAAATGGAGGAACTGGATAAAATATTATATGACTGGTTTTCACAGAAATGTTCAGAAGAATTTAATAATTTTGTCCTTTTCTAATAGAGTAAATAAAGATATATAATAAAGATAAATAAGAAAGATATAATCCAATAACTTCAATTTTGGGAACAGGTTCACTGCCATAATCCCCAAACTTCCCGGACGCCCTAAACTTTTCAATAGTCTTGTTTTGCATGTAAGCGTAGTTACGTATTAAATAAGAATGGGTAATTAATGTCTATATCTAACTACGTGTGAAAGAATTAAAGTGGAAAATGCAAACCCCATGCATAGTGATGTTTGGGGAGTACGATAGTGAACCTAAGCCCAATTTTGTTTGGTTATTGCAAAATTTGCGATGTCAAAATTGAAAATCGCTCCCCTAACAGGCTATTTCTCCTAATCGGCTATCCACAATCCCCAAGATAACACAGCTTTTACTGTATTTGCGGTGAGTCGACTTCAATGCCGTACTTACATATGCAAAGAGATGCTTATCAACTTCACCGCATGTAAAATGTTCGACTGCTACTACATACGATTTTTTAAATGGTCTATTAATATTATTATTATGGTCATTAATTTACATAAACATTTCAATTTTTTATATAACAATTACAAAACAAAGGGAGAGTGGAAATTCGTATGGAAGGGGTAGATGGAGGAAGGGGACCTCTACGAACAAGTGCGTGGTAAACGGGCGGAAACTATTCATTACTTATCGCTCTGCTCGCCAAAATTCATTATATATGGGGCATTTTTTGCCACGGGACCAAACATTTGTTCGTTACAGCCGAGAATTCGTAAAATGCGCGTTCGTTACATCCGAGAAATGTAACCATTGCCCTTATGGAGAAGTTCAAGGGACCGAGACATTTCTTCGTTATAGCCGAGATTTCGTTTTAGGCGTGATCGTTATAAACGGGTTATACTGTATATACCATTCTATACAAAGGTTATAGAGATTGTAATTTCCTACAACTTTCATTTGAAACAATTTTCTATAGCAGTTATTGTTTAGGAATTATTTATAAATAACAGGTTTTTCACTTTCCGTCAAATATCTTCTTAAAAACATCATTATTGGTAATCTTCACGAGTACCAAAGTTGTAGAGAATAATATTTCTTCCAAGTTTTGTTTGAAACAAACTTTCGTAGAGCCATCCATTTCGGAGATATTTTGCTTATTCGTAAATTTCCAGTGTACAGCGCCACCACCATGTAGCGGTGAATTCAGTAAACCTATTCAAAATATATGTAATTTTCGTATTTGATTATCCAGTCGGGATCACCAGCATCCTCTCTGATTTTGATATCTCTACGTAATTTTTTTTGCTTAACAGTTTGATAATCCAAAAATTTTTAGATTCTAATGAGATTCTTTGTCCAACTTTTACTCTAGGTGGAATTAAGACCTGTAAAGTTGGAGCCTGAAGATCATTGGGATGCACAGGAGGATGCACAGCAAGAGGTAATTTATAATTACTATTTCTATATTTAGTATTATAGGAGAAAGTATTGCGTTCCCGAATACAAATGGAATTTGAGATCTTTTATTTATTTAGTAAAAAATCCAAAGACAGCCATATTTGACCTTTTACCTTGGAACGCAATAAGAAATACAATAAGGAACTAAAAAAAACAAATTAAACAATCTTAAATGAACTATTAAACAAAGGCAACGCAAAAAAATAAAACTGGCCAGGAAGCAAGATACATTAGAGTCAGTGTTAGCGTTTGAGAAAGGCGTTAAAGGAGTTGGATGAGGAGAAGAGGTCAAGGGAGGGATGGTTGGCGGTTATAGAGTTCAATACTGAGGGAATTCTGTAAAATAAGGATCTTTGCTATATAGAAAGGTGGAATTTGGGCAAGTGAAGGAGACTGAGATTGCGGGCAGGGCTAGGGAGAGTATGAATAGAGAAACGGTAAAAGTTCATTGGAGCGATAATGGCCATTCATAATCGCATGAAGGAATTTCAGGTCGGCAAATGCACGTCTGTGCGGAAGAGGCCGAATATCCAAAGTCGACAGTATTATATCACGGGATAAATTTCTGAGGGAGGGAATATGGTACGTATTACAGATAGAAAGAAATTCATTGGTCGGTTCATTTGGTTAACCCATTCTTTGCCGGTGACTGAATCCAGTTTCCATACATTTCCAGTAGAATTTAGTGCAAGAAATGCACATATGAAAGAATTTAACAAAAAAATAGATTTTTAACGATTTTTTAAAATACTTACCGATACAACAAGTTATTACAGAAAAAATACGCAAATCGTCGAAAAAAGTAATAATATAAAAATGAAGCTTCCTAAAATATAAAAAGGACCCGGAAAGAAAAGAAAACAACCTTTAATCGATAATAAAACGACTAATTTTCATCCACTGACAGTAATTTGAATCGAGTACTTACCGACAAATTATTAGAGGAAAAACACGCAACTCGTTGAAAAAATTAACGATGTACAAATGAATTTTCTTATAATATAAAAAGGAATTGGAAAGAAAATGAAATAACCTTTAATTCGTAATAAAACTAATTCTCAATCACTATAGGAAAATCAGAGTGAGTACGTACCCAAAAAAAGAAAAAGTCGAAAATCCGAAGAAAATCTACCAATTGCAAAACGGACTTTCCTCAAGCGCTGGTTAGGGTCAAACTGATGGCTGGAGATGCATAGGAAACTCATTCCACCGGCGGTCCCTTACCCAGACCGCTACAACCAGATGTAGCGCTATGACTGGAATTCCAATCATGCTGCCATTCGATTGAACCACCATGAATGGAATTCCAGTCATGCCGCATGGAATAGGTTAACACTAGAACACCCAGACCAGTCATTTTGATCGGTTTCAAAATCTAAAGTTCTCTCGCTCCCGTCTTATTTGGCATGGCGGGTTGATATCAGCTGACTTTTGCTCATTTGATGAGAAGATCTTACATGTGAAAAATAATCGACCTGGCTCTAACCAGTCACTTATACCTTCAGCGACCTCACCGGTCATTTTGACCGGTGATGTATATCTTACGTGTTTTTGCGTATTAGAAGGTAGCATCCACTCTAAATTCATCCTACTACACTCTAAATACAATGCTTTATAATCAGAGCAGAAATATTGAGCTCTTGGATATTGTTAGGTGACGAATCGATGTTGCGGCATATCATATGCTGCGCAGAGGTAGAGGCATGAAGACAGCTGGAAGATGAGTCCTGGTCAATGTCTCTTGATGAGTTGGACACATTTCTGTCTCTCATTTACATTCTGGGTGCGTTGAAGCAAAGTTCTCTTGATCTTAGGAACATGTGGTCTGTAAAGTGGGGGCCGCCTATTTTCTCAGAAAGCATGGTGAGAAACACATGGCTTGACATCATGCAATTTATTCATTTTGACAAGAAATCAACCAGAGCAGAGAGCCTGAAAACAGATAAGTTTGCACTTGCTTCACACATTTGGTGCAAGTTCATAGAGAATTGTTATGTTTGTTACGTAGCTGGAGCTTGCCTTACCGTGGATGAGCAGTTGTACCCAGCCAAGTCCATTTCTGCAATATATATATACCCTTCACGAAAGTGTTGATAATGAATCTCTCTTCATATTGTCCTAGGCTAAGTTTCAGAGATTTGATTGATGCCATTGTGTTCTTCACATGCAGTTCAATTGTGCAAAGAAAGGGTTGTTTCCTTTGAAACAAAAGGGAGAGGTTCCTAAGTATTGTAAGGTAGTCGAAAAGAAAATGGAGACTGAAATTGGTTAGTTTTCTTAGCAGGTTCTCAGCAACAGCAGAAGCACTGCCTTCTTCTGCAGCAACACTTTCCAGATGCACTGTGATACATTTCCAATTTTTTGCAAGAACTGAGAGAGACCCAACTTTGCTGGCAACCTATCTTATGTTATGTAGCTATTGAATTTTTTTATATCCTACAATGAAGACTTTCAGCTACTTGCTTTAGTTGTCCCATTCTCTATGGAGAATACTGATAAAATTTGAGAACTGAATCACAATCATCAATATATTTCCCATTCTTTACTGAACTTAACGCACTCAAATTCAGTCTGTGTGCTACACAATCAGCACCAATCATATGGTTCACATTGTCTAATTTTTTGTATTAGACCATTTTCTGCTCCAGTCATACTGGCTGCGCCATCAGTGCCAATACCAATCAGCTTACAAGAAGACAACCAATCCAAAAGTTTCCAGTTCTTTTTGAATGGCATGTAAGTAGCCATCTGCAGTTGCATTGTCAAGTGGTAGAACTGACAGAAATACATCTCTCACTCCAGTGCTCTTTATATACCTTGCATATAAGATTAATTCTTCAAAGCCGGCTGTGTCAGTGGATCCATCTAACATTAAACATCCTTTAGTTCACAAATCAGTTCATTCAATATCACATTTGAAATGTGTGAAACAAAGTCCTTGCTTCGTTTTTTATTACTATACTCATCTTGCGCTTCAACTCCGAATTTAGCATTTAACTCTAACAGCCTTTCAAAGTCAGAAAACAGCTTATTGTCATTTGCAATATAGTATGCCACATTAAAAAGTATTTTCAAATGGTCGAACATTTTTTATCCATCTTTTTCAAGCATACAACCTAGGGAGTATTTTTGATGTTGGTACGATTTGTCATGCTTCTTAAACGTCTCCAATTTGAAAGGCCCTGCAAAACCTTTCGCTGCATTTGAATTTTGATCTGAAATACTGGGAAAGTAGCACATTGCCACATATTGCTATACCTGTCCTGCGGTTGAATTTAAGCCATGGAATTTCTTTACACCACTCTTCCTTGAATTTTCTTCTTCCGTTTTGAAGTTGGTCTCTTGAAGGAGAGACTTCTATCAACACTTTGGTCAGTTCCACTCCACTTTTGCTTCCTGAGGTTAGTTCACTAACCCGTTGCATTGCACTTTGCGAAGATTTTTTGTCTTTTTTTACCAGAACAGAAAAAAATTCAGTAAGTCATGTTTGCTTATTTACTTGTCTCTCCGCTGTTGCTAAACGCTTCATCCTTGCGGTATTCCCAAATAATATGAAATTATATTTTAAGGAACGGTGTAAGCTAAACACAAAGAACTAAATATAATGAGGGCGACTGCAAAAATTGTTGGAGTACATTGTGCTGACACCTATACACCAAAACCAGCATCGGGAAAAAACCAAATTTCCAATTGCGCTTGGGCCTTGTGTTCATTCTGGTATACTCGTATCTCGTCTGCTCTCGATGACATTTTTGTGAAATATTTTTTCATGATCTCACATTATTTTTTCCTTTTAGTATTTTTTAAAATATACTTATTCTCCCTTATCAAAATGCTTTTTTTTCGAAAATTTTTTTTCGTATTTTTTTTTCGGAAAATTTTCTCGGAAATTTTTTTTCGAAATTTTTTGTCGAAAATTTTTTTGGAATATTTTTTTTCGAAAATTTTTTTTTTTGAAAATATTATTTCGAACATTTTTTTGGAAAATTATTTTTCGAAAACTTTTTTCGAAATTTTTTTTTCAAAACCTTTTTTTAGAAAACTTTTTTGTAGTCTTTTCAAATTTTTTTTAGTATTTTTTTAAAAATTTTGTTTCGAAAATTTTGCTTAGAAAACATTGTTTTGAAAAATTTGTTTAGAAGATTTTGTTTTGAAAATTTTGTTTCGTAAATTTTGTTTTGAAAATTTTGTTTCGAAAATTTTTTTCCAAAATTTTTTTTGGAAATTTTTTCGAAAATTTTTTTACAAAAATTATTTGCTGATAATTTTATTTGGAAAATTGTTTTTCGAAATTTTTTTTTGGAATTTTTTTTTCGAAATTTTAGAGATTTTGTCATGTCCGTCTGAGTTATAATCTCAAAAATGCTCTCAGTTAGAGCTACCATTTTTGTGATATAATTTCAACTATATTTCCGGAAAAGGGATAGAGGGAGTAAATGCATTCACGGCAAATGTTTAATTAATACATAAAGAAACGTGAACCCAAACAGAATCAACAATATATTTCCATAAAAGTTTAGTTTTATTGCACAAAGGTTACTCTATTTTTTATTATTAGATATTACATCTTTTATGTCCCATAAATCATTTATATAAACCACATTTTTTAGAGTAAAATGGAGTTTACATGATACACAAAATTTTGTAGGATTTTCTAATCCATATGAAATCTTATTGCATATTTAATTTGGAGCAAACGAAAAAGGATTAGTTGCAGAAAAAGGCGCCTTAAGAAGTCGCTTTCGTTAATATGACAAATTAGTTGTAGACAAACGCTGAACATCAGTTTTGCTGTCGGAAATGAGCAGATGAGTGACGCAGTCATATTCTGCCGGGAATTTCAAAATAACAGAAACCAAGAATAATTACTGTCTAAAATACAAGGCACCACCACGAATTTTCTGGGCACCACGGTGACCTGGCGCCCGGGATTTGTCCTACCCTGTACCAATACGTCGTTTGGTTATCTTTTGAAAAATGCTGTGTTGTATGGTGGCTAGCGATGGTGGCGCTTTAGCGAGGGTTTCTCTGCGTAGCCATAATGGGGAAGTTCTGTTAACAAGGATTTGTGGGCGCTGTTTAGAGGTGGAATATATCGAGGTGCGACTGTATTCGTTTGCATTTTAGGATTTTTTAACGGCCAAACAAATGAGTTTTTTTTTACAATTAACCTGATAAAGTTTTGAGAGTATTATCCTCCTCAATATTAATGTTTAAGTTCAGCATTATTTATTTAGATGGAGCTTATCATTCTATAAGCACTCTTCTTACAGAGGAGGATATACGATATAGGATATATATAGGATATAGGAGGATACTAATGTCTGGCCCAAACTACAATAGCTGGAGAGCTGGAATTTAATACATAGCTGAACCGAGAAAAATAATCGGAGGAATAATTGGAAAATTGCGGCAATGTTTAATTTCTTGGCCGGTAAAAATTATAAACTATTTTACTAACATTTCATGGTTTAGGTATTTCTAAATGCGCTATCAAGCTGAAATTTTTTCTACCTGTAGAATTCACCAAATAATGAAAACGGGAATATAGAAATTTGAAAATTTTTATTCGTTCGGCCATAATAAATTCTCAAATGTTTAACAAATTGACTAATGTTTATGTACATTCTGTAGATCCAGGAAGCTGAAAATTTGTAACAAGGTAGAGAATGAAGACCCGGTAGTAAATAACATTGAAAATTTTATAAATATTTATTGCTGTGGCTGTTAAAAATTAATAAAATTTAAACAATGAAATTCATATAAATGCACTCTTAGAGGTGCTGCATGGATGAAATTCCGCATAAATGTGAGGTATTCGTAACAAATGATAAAAACCTATAAATGTATTATAATTATAAATTTTAGGGGTTGTCTCTACCCCAATATTTTTGAAACAGAAAAACACGTAATTCGGAGCCGAGATGCGAACTTATGCATCGAAAGTAATTTTTAGGCTTTTATTTTCACTTTAAGGTTAGAGAAAATGCTTGCAGAATGCAAGCACACATTTACTTGTATTAAATAACTCGATTTTGTACATTAAATTAAGATATCTTATTTTTTAAAAATGCGTGTAATCATTCTCTGTTACCTTTTCCAGATAGGAAATTGCGGCATTGGTTTGACGTCGCTGGAACGTTTACCGCACCTTTGGAAGGGAGCTCGCCGTGAATCTTACGGACCATACGAAAGCAACGTGACTGATAACGGAAAACCGTTGTTAAAGAGAAGGAAAATGGTAGCGGTTGATGCCGATTCGTGCGAAAACATCGATCCATCAGGTTCTGCGGAAGATAAAGTTGAAAAAGCGAATATCGAAGTTGGGAGGGATCGTGTGTCTCAAGGTGACGTAAACAGAGTGGAATCGAGTGTTACGGAGTGGAGGAGAGACGGGATGGATGACGCAAACTGCGTTGGCAGTGGCGTTGGCGCCACACTGGAAGACGGAGAAACGTTTCAGTTAAACTTGGAGAGTTATGGAAAGAGTGAGAGGGGAGAGGAGGAAGTTCCTATCAGTGGAGCGAACGAGAGAGGGGGAAAGATGAGATCTTTTAGGTATAGCGACTGCGGAAAAGAGTTTGTTGCGAAGGGCGTACCGATAAGACACTTGGGAGTGCGAGGTTATTTCGTAAACGTGAAGAATAGCAGGGATAAGGGAGACTCGCAAAGGAATGCCGATGTCGGCATCGGATCTAAACGTAACGCGAACGACGTCGTCAAGACGACAGGGTCGAAGAGGAAAGTAAAAAGGGACGAAGAAGGAGTTACGAAATACGTCTGCGATTCGTGCGGCAAAGGATTTGATTGGATCGGTCAAATGAAGATACATTTAAGAGTGCACACGGGAGAGAAGCCTTTCTCGTGTCGCGATTGCGGGAAAACGTTTGCCGTCAAATCCAACCTGAGGAGACATAACCTCACCCACACTGGGGAAAAGCGGTTCGGATGCGAAGTTTGCGGAAAGGATTTTGCTCTTAAAAGTCATTTTGTAAGTCACAGACGAATCCACACTGGGGAAAAACCGTATAATTGCCAAGTGTGCCGTAAGAAATTCAGGCATAGCACTAGTCTTACGAAACATGGCCGAGTTCACAGCGGAGAGAAACCCTATATTTGCGAAATTTGTGGCAAGAAATTCTCTCAAAGCGTTCCTTTTACGAATCATATGCTAGTCCACGGTGGAGAAAAACCATATAAATGCGAAATGTGTGGCAAGAAATTTGCTCAGAGCGGCACTCTAACGCGTCACATGCAAGTCCATAGCGGAGAAAAACGATATAAATGTCAAATATGTGGCAAGACGTTTTCTCAGAATGCCACTCTCACGGGCCACATGAGAGTGCACAGTGGAGAAAAGCCTTATAAATGCCAGCGATGCGACAGGTGCTTTAGCGATAGTTCTAACCTGAAAAAGCACTTAAGGATACACTCGCAGTGAAAGGTAGGTGGTGTGATGCGGTTTATTGGAAACGGATGACTAACAAGGGGAAGGCACTACTGACCCCCAACCGATTTGGCTGAAACTTCGTAGAGATAATGTCCATGACGTCCGATTAACGAAAATATATACATATCAGGGCCAATACTCAGCCGTTTTTATTTTATTAATAAAAATAAGTTATTATTTCCCTAGTCACTGCTTAACTACCGTACACGGTAAAGGAACTCGTAGATAACGGTGTTGGCGGAGTGTATAGCACGCTTGGCTGTAAATCTGAAGATCTGATGTTCGAGTACTTGTCCCGAAACTTTTTTTCATTTTTTCCCGCATTTTCACTTTCATCATTTAAAGTATTTATTACCTAATTTCCTAATATTGCTTTAAGTTTAAATATCCATTTATTTCTAAATAAAATTCCTAATCACAATGATAGTATATATAACTATAAGCTAACTCTATTTCCTCATACCCGTGCATTTCGTCGACTTCATCGGGCCCCACCAGATCGTAATCTTCATGGAAGTTCATCTCGCCAAGCATATCCACAACACGTGTATAAATTTCTTGGGCCATTACAACACTACGGCCACATTCACTTTCGGGAACTTCTTTATCCGACATCAATCCATTTTTTCAGAGGAGTTTCATGCAGTAATGCATGGCGGTGTTCAACACATCTTTCGCTGTTTCGTCGTCCGAAGGAGGAGACGTAAAAGATGTAACATTTTTGCTCGTTACAGGATTCCCCGCTGAAGATGTTGAAGCAGTATATTCCATTTTTGAATCAGCAAAAACTGTAGTATGTTAGAAATACACTTCGAAACACACTAGTTAAAATGCTCACAATACTCTGACGAAAGAAGTAACACTGATCTTGTAGCACTTGAGATCGCTCCTCTCCGATCCTTTTCCAAATGCGTTCAAAGAATTTTTCGACAATGTCATGATTGTGAAACAATACGTGCAAGACAATAAGTTTCTTTTCATTGTTTAATCATGGGGAGGACAATAATAAATAGCTTTACAATGAAAAATTTATTAACGAGGAAAACCAACAGCTATGTACGCTACAAATAATTCTTCAAATCTGTACATCAGTATATTAAAAATATTAACTATTAAAAAATAAAAATATATAGCGTTATTAAGAAATAAGCATTTAAAATGAAAGTGAAAATGTGGAAAAAAATGAAAAATAATTTCGGAACAAGGACTCGAACAACATACGTTGACATTTACAGCCAAGCGCATTAACGGCTACGCTAGCGCCGCCTATGAAAAGCAACGTTACCGTGTATGGTAGCTAAGCAGTGACTAAGGAAATAATAACTTATTTTTATTAATAAAATAAAAACGGCTGAGTATTGGCCCTGATATGTATATATTTTCGTTAATCGGACGTCATGGACATTATCTCTACGAAGTTTCAGCCAAATCGGTTGGGGGTCAGTAGTGCCTTCCCCTTGTAAGAAAGCGCTTCTGAAAGAAGAGGAAGCATTAACGACAGAGAAATAACATGTTTTACCACATAATAGAAGTATATCATTGGTTAAAAATAAAATAAAATTATACGGTTAATTTAAACAACGTTAAAGAAAATGAAAATGGTGAATTATCTCAATTATGTTTCATTCTTTAATTTATATTTTTCTTATCCTGGTAGAATGAAAGACGAGTTGATATGTACTGTTTATACTCCTGTGTAACACCCAGATTGAAGAGCAAATTTTTAGGTCGTGAATTAGGGGTGTGCATTACACTTCTTTGCTCTTAAAATCAGAAATTAAATTGTTACGACCTTGCACCATATTCTCACTTTTTTGGAATATTAAGGGGAAAAACCACACTAATTATTGACAATTAAACTTATAAAATGTTTTGAAATGTATAAAACAGCTAATTGCTTACATACAGTTATAATATCTCGCTTTGAGCATCATATAGGTTCAGAAAAACTTTCTACCGAGAGAATTTGACAGAATATGTGGTCATAAATACATTATATTAATGCGGATAGGTTCCACGTATGGGAAAATTAAAATGGAACAATAATATAAATATATTGTCAACCCTAAAAAACATAAATTAATACAACACATTAAGTGTAGCACTGAGATAAAAAATGAGATAAGTCGTACAAATCTAATTTTGAGAAAAATTAAAAAAATTTCTCGTTTACGTGCTCTACCGTAATAATCTACCAAAAATGTAAAGTTTTGCCCATATTTGTTTTTTTAAATAATGAAAATGGCTGATAAGACCCCTTCTGGTTTCAACGAATGTATGTTTCATAAAATACATGGTTTTAGATACAATAAAAATATTAATTTTATACCTTATACAAAATAAGTTTGCAGTATCATTTATTAGTCTGATCATTCCTCATCACTGTCCCGCAGATTCATTCTGAGCTTAATCATCAGCCTGTGTACCGCCAAATTTGTTGACATTTATTTGAAATATTCTCGATACTTTAGAATAATAAAATCCAGCATCTTTGATACATCTTTTTACCTTTTCAGTTTTCATAGGAAGAATATCAGAATGTGGTTTAGGCACATTTTGGAGAAGAGACTGTGAGCCAGTTATTACAAGTGGAAAATCAGTATATGCTATCCTACTGCAGGTTGTTCATACACATACATTTTCATTGGGTGCCATATTAAAATATTTTGTATATAGAAACTGCCCAGTTATTTCCCTTCACACTTATAGACTCGTTAAAGAAGGGGTTAAGATAGTTTTGAAAATAAAGAACTTGTTCACATAGTAGTTCAATGTGGATATTTTTTCTTGCGATATGTAAAACCTCATACCATTGAAAGCAAGTACACTATCTGTTGCAGGGCATATACGAGTGACCACTTGTGACAGAGATTTGACCACTATGAACCAGTTTGCACCAAAACTGCACCATGGTGCAATTACGATTTTGACCTCTGAAAGCATCTGAGAAGGCGTAAAGCTTTTTTACACCTGGGGCCACACGTTTGTCTATAAAGACCCAAACCAAAGATGTCACCTCATTGGGACCTTTTATTCCTCTCAGTTCATTATAAATGCATATAAAACATTTTGCATCAGAAAATCTGTGGATTCCAAAGAGATAAACCCAAGGTTACCTGTAATGAAACATCGGTTACAGGCACGTGTGATGCAGGTATGTTTTGCATAAAATAAAAATTTATCATTTTTGACGCCCCTTTTAACTAAAGTTTCACAGAGTTTCATCCTTTCATAAAACTCTGATTTGCTATTAATTTTTGAAGCTTCAATTCAGTTTGTGCTCTACACTTCAGAGCGGGATTATTCTCTCCCTCAATCTTGCGTTCGAGCCAGTGCTGGAAAACGTTACATGTAACGAAACGAAAAAACGAAATAATTTTGAGTTAACGTAACGAAAAACATTAACGAAATTTTTCAAAAAGCTGTTACGAAAAACATAACGAAAACCAAAAATTTAATTTCGTTATTTCATTAACAGATTTGTTACTACTTGCTCTACCTGGCTATAAAGCTTGTAGGGACATTCATACACGGCATCTCTGCGAGTGAAAGTGGGCTAAAACTCTTTGTCATCCGCTGAGCCATTTCTACCGCCTTGTCGCGAAAGGAGCCATACCCTGCCCGTCACCCATTGTCCTTTTGGGTTTTTCCTCATTTATGAAAGAAAGGATTCCTTCAGGAAGCATAAGAGAAGAAACGAGAAAGATAAAGCGTTGATCTTAAATGTATGTGCTGCTTTCACATTCTCTGTCCCCCCTCCCAGTATATCGTCCTTTCAAACTATTGTTTTCAATATTTGTTAGGATTGGGGTTTTCCACATACTCGTTATACTCAAGTTTCTCTTTCAGAGGTCGGTGCTCTCCAAGTTACTGTCTCATCCTCTCCACCCCGGGATCCTGAACTGTGTCATTTGTTCGTCAGTCGAACTATTTCAGCTGTTGGAGAAAGGTCTCACAATCAGTGCTTTTACTATTCAAACACTACCGGCCGAATTCATAGATTTCCAGTTAAAACCGGGACTAGGTGGTTTATGCTAGTACCGGTGTAATTATATAAAAAATAGTTATTAATCTTACAGCAATTAAGTAGTTTACAGAAAAAACCTTGATGAACGTAGTTGTATCCCATTGAAAGCATTCCATAAAAATTTGATAAATTTTTTATCGATTTAAATTTAGAACAGGTATATACTCACGGAAGCGATTGAATACCCACATTCAGGGCCGGTTTCGGTTAAAAAATGTGTGTGAGGTAAAAATTTTCCGCCCCTCTGGATATCAAAGGCATGAAATAATATTAATTATATATTAAAATAGGAAAATAAACTTATTTTACTCAGTTTTGTTTTTTCAAAAATATATTCAGCTGAATATTTTCAGAAAATAGAAATAAAACATTCACTGACCTTATAACAAAATGACTATGTAATGATTATATTACCGAATATTTTTATATTTGAACTTTACGATCACGCTTTTGCACAAAGAGACAAAGCCTTGAGTAATCAAAATCTCTAGTATTGAAAGTTCGCTGTATTTGTGGCAGGAAAGTTATTTGAAATTCAGTGCTTAAACCCTAAAAGCACATGAACTCCCCCCTTTGAAACCTCCCTTTGAAACCCCCCCCTTTGAAACCCCCCCCTTTGAAACCCTCCCTTTGAAACCACAGTTTTAAACCCCCCTTTTAAACCCGCCATTTTAAACCCCCCCTTTTAAACCCCCCCTTTTAAACCCCCCCTTTTAAACCCCCCCCTTTTAAACCCCCCCTTTTAAACCCCCCCTTTTAAACCCCCCCTTTTAAACCCCCCCCTTTTAAACTCCCCCCTTTTAAACCACCCCTTTTAAACCTCCCCCTTTTAAACCACCCCTTTTAAACCCCCCTCCCTCTTTAAAACCCCCCTTTTATTCCTCTGAAGACGTTAAGTAAAGTTCACAGTACATCAGCGTGTTTTTTAGATAATGTAAAACTTTAATACATTCGTCTTGCCGTCCTTCTTAAGTGACACCTGTAAATGGTAGGTTTATGTCTCTTACACCTTGAACCAACCCTGAATGTAAAGGACTTATCCTGGTGTAAAATATAGTTTTTTACGATGTAAGAGACTGCCTACGTCGCTTACACCTCAAACCGGCCCTGCTCACATTGGGTAAAGGTTCCATATTTTTTTGTTTTACCTGAAAAATTACCTATATTCATGGTTATTAACAGTGGATTAAAACTTTCATATGTGTACTTAATAAAACAATCCTTTTGTTAATATCTAAAATGTTATTAAATACAATATTGTAAACCGATGGATGATTTTCATGTATTTCTTATAGGGTATAAGAGAAGGAAGAAAGCTATCAAAAATAAACCCGAGAGAGGAAAACTTGAAATTTCGACAATTTTCTGTTTTCGTCGAATTTTAGATCTGTTGCAAGAATTAGAATTGGTACAGCCAGTGTACTTTCCGAGTTATAAAAAATTCTACGATGCAACATGAGCATTGCAGTATTTTATTATAATTATTACATTATTTTTGTACTTAATGTGGGTTAAGGCAATTAACGTTGATTATTAAATGTTGGATATAAAAATTCCAATTTGTATGCATGATCAAAAAATAACAAAATCTGTTCCGACTCCTTAGAAAACTTAAAAATGTTCCTTGTCTGCAACATATGTTTAGAAAAATTTTTTATCTATAATTTTAAATGAAAAACTTAAACTTACGAGGTATAAATATCAAATAAGAAGTAGTCATAAGCAATTATTTCGTTAAAACGTTAAACATAACGAAAAATGAAATGTAGATTTCATCGTAATGAAAAACTAAATTGCTTTTTTGGCCGTAACGAAAAATGCAAGGAATCGATTTTTTTTCATTTGCCAGCACTTGTTTAAGCTATTCACATATCAACCTGAGGGCAACCAAAACCATAGTTGAAATGGTTTTTAACCCCTCACCGTGGAGTGCCGTACAGGACACGTCATAGTTCAGCCGTCCTCTGTCGTGGAGTGCCGTTCAGGGCACGCGTTTTCCAGGCCTCGTTTTGTGCTTCCGTCTATCATGATATATGAATTTTGACTAATTCCTTTTTTTGGGAAGATCTTCATCTTTCGATTTATTATGATTTCGATTTAAGAAAGCGATGTTTTTCGATTGTTTCTTGATCTTTCAGTGATCACGTTTTTGTTGTGTTCGTCTGGATTACCCTAGCTTCAATTAGTAAGCCTAATTTATCGGCAGAGGCTGTTCGGTGTTTATTGGAAGATTATTTAAGTGATTGTGATGATAATATGCTAGACTCCGATGATGATTCAAGCACAACGGAAGATTTAGCTGCTCGTGAGAATATTGATGAGTGAGAGAGAGCAATAACGAAGAGACTCAGTGTGTAAGTAGCACCCATTGCAGTACTGCATTTACTTGGGAGGGATATATTGGGTTATTTAGGTAATAGAGAACAATTTACTGGCGATTGTGGACCTCAAAATGATGCAAAGCATATGACTGATGGCATGAAAGTTTTCAAAATGTTTTTCACAGATGAACTGGTGGAATTAATTGTGCGCGAAACAAATCGATATGCAGAACAGCACATAAACTCAAGAAGTGTCCCGTTTCCCTTTCCATCTAGAGTGAGAGACTGGAAACCTGTGACTAAAGACGAAATATATGTAGTTTTAGCTCTTTTCATGCTCATGGGAATAGTACAAAAACCTACGTTGAGGTCATATTTTAGTAAAAATTGTCTCCTAGCGACTCTAATTTTTGGCTCTGTTGTCTCAATGGACAGATTTGAGCTTATTTGTAAATTCATGCACATTATCGGCAATCAGAGCATAAACAATTACCAAGGTCCTCCTAAACTTCTCAAAATTTATCCCATCATAACGTATCAAAACAGAAAATTTAAGAATTGGCATAACCCGCAGCAAAATATTTCAATAGATGAGTCGCTCACCCTGTGGAAAGGAAGGCTCTCCTTTAGGCCGTAGCTTCCACTGAAATCCTCGCAGTTCGGAATAAAATCCTACGAATTGTGTGAATCGAGTTCAGGCTACCTGTGCTCTTTCATTGTTTACACAGGCAAAGACACGAAGCTCGAGTCATCCTTCATTTCGGCGGAAGCAAAGAAGACGGAAGCTTATTGTGGAACCTTTGATAGGCCAAGGTTGTGGATGGACAACTTTTATAACTCACTCTCTTTGGCTAAGAAACTTCAAAGCATGAGGACTGATTGTGTTGGCACCTTACGGTTGAATAGGAAAGATGTGTCCAAGAAAGTGAAAGAAAAGAAGTTGAAGACGGGAGAGGTGATTGCACAACATTCCGGACCAGTTTCGGTAATAAAATGGTGCGACAAAAAAATCGTAACTATGATATCTACGTATCATGACAACGAAACGCGGAAAGTAACCACAAAAGCAGGGATAGAAAAGGAAAAACCAATTTCTGTGTTGGATTATAACCAGCACATGGGTGGAGTGGTTGTAAAGGATCAGCTTCTGCAGCTGCACCTCCTAGAATGAAAAAAATGAATAAATGGTACATTAAACTATTCAAAAGATTACTGAATGCCACAATCCTTAACACAATGATAATTTGCAGAGCTAACTCGCCCGGTGAAAAGTTTAGAGTGGACTTACTTCTAGTGGAACACGCAGAGGAAACGGAAAGAAAGGTATCTGGTAGGCATTCGACAGATAACAATGGCTTACAGAGAGACACTTCCCAGAGCGTATTCCTCCAATGAAGAAGAAAACCAGACCACAGAAGAGGTGCGTTGTTTGTTATAAAAATAACCTTTTTCACGAAAATTTTTTTACGAAAATTTTGTTTAGAAAATTTTTTCGAAAATATTTTTTCGAAATTTTTTTTGCGAAAATATTTTTTAGAAAATTTTTTTTCGGTAATTATTTTTCGAAAATTCTCCGAAAATATTTTTGGAATATTTTTTTTCAAAAATTGTCGAAAATATTTTTTCAAAAATTTTTGAAAATTTTTTTTCCAAATTTTTTTTCTTTTTTGCAAAATTTCCTGGAAAATATATTTTCGAAAATTTTTTTGGAAAATTATTTTTCAAAAATTTCTTTCGATAATTTTTTTGGAAAGTTTTTTTTCGAAACCTTTTCTTAGAAACCTTTTTTTCGAAAACTTTTTCGAAATTTTTTTTCGAAATCTTTTATTCGAAAATTTTTTTCCTACACTTTTTATCGAAAAATTATTTTCGAACTTTTTTCTAGTTTTTTCAAAATTAAAAAAAAAGTACTTCTCCGAAAAATTATTTTGGAAATTTTTTTCCCTAAATTTTTTTTCGAAAATTTTTTTTTTGAAAATTCTTTTTTCAAAATTTTTATTTCCGAAAATTTTTTATCAAAAATTTTTTTACAAATACGTTTCTAGAAAAATTTTTTTCAAAAAGTTTTTTTTCAAAAAGTTCTTCTCGAAAATTCTTTTTCGAAAATTTTTTTTCGAGTTTTTTCGGAAATTTTTTTTCGCGTTTTCTTTCATTTTTTTTTCGAGTTTTTTTGGAGTTTCTTTTCGAAAATTTCTTTTCGACAATTTTTTATTCAATATTTTTCAGGAAAATTTTTTCTCGAAATTTTTTTTTCGAAAACCTTTTTCGAAAACTTTTTTTCGTTAATTTTTCTTCAAAAATTTGTTTTCGGAAATTTATTTTCGGGTATTTTTTTTCGCAAAAGTTTTTTCGAAAATTTTTTCGGAAAATTTTTCGGCGAAAAAACTTTTTTTTCGCGAAGAAACTTTTTTTTCGCCGACAAAATTTTTTTTCCGTCAGGAAATTTTTTTTTTCGGGTAATTTTTTTTTCTCCAAAAAATTTTTTTTTCGGGAAAAAATTTTTTTTTGGCCGAAAAATTTTTTTTCGACGGAAAATTTTTTTTCGACGAAAAATGTTTTTTCGACGAAAAATGTTTTTTCGACGAAAAATGTTTTTTGGACGAAAAATTTTTTTTTCGACGAAAATTTTTATTTACGACGAAAAAAATTTTTTTTCGACGAAAAATTTTTTTCCCAAAAAATGTTTTTTTGACGAAAAATTTTTTTTTACAGGAAAGATTTTTTTTTTCGAAGAAAAATTATTTTTCGGGCGAAAAAATTTTTTTTTCGACGCGAAATTTTTTTTCGACGAAAAATTCTTTTTTCGACGAAAATTTTTTTTTCGACGAAAAATTTTTTTTTCGACAAAAATTTTTATTTTCGACGAAAAATGTTTTTTCGACCAAAAATTTTTTTTTCGACGAAAAATTTCTTTTTCGACGGAAAATGTCTTTTTCGACGAAAAATATTTTTTTCGGCGAAAATTTTTTTTCAACGAAAAATTTTTTTTCGACGAAAAAATTTTTTTTCGACGAAAAATGTTTTTTGGACGAAAAATGTTTTTTGGACGAAAAATTTTTTTTTCGACGAAAATTTTTATTTGCGACGAAAAAAATTTTTTTTCGACGAAAATTTTTTTTCCCAAAAAATGTTTTTTTGACGAAAAATTTTTTTTTACAGGAAAGATTTTTTTTTTCGACGCGAAATTTTTTTTCGACGAAAAATTCTTTTTTCGACGAAAATTTTTTTTTCGACAAAATTTTTTTTCCGACGAAAAATTTTTTTTTTCGACGAAAATTTTTATTTTCGACGAAAATTTGTATTTTCGACGAAAATTTTTTTTCCCCAAAAAATGTTTTCGACGAAAAAGTTTTTTTCCGAGGAAATATTTTTTTTTCGAGGAAAAATTTTTTTTTCGACGAAAATTTTTATTTTAGACGAAAAATTGTTTTTTCGACCAAAAATTTTTTTTTCGACCAAAAATTTTTTTTCGATAAAAAATTTTTTTTTCGACGAAAAATTTTTTTTTACACGAAAGATTTTTTTTCGAAGAAAAATTTTTTTTCCGACGAAAAACTTTTTTTTCGACGAAAAATTTTCTTTTCGACGAAAAATTTTCTTTACGACGAAAAATTTTTTTTTCGACGAGAAATTTTTTTCGAAATTTTTTTTCGAAATTTTTTTCGAAAATTTTTTTCTAAATTTTTTTCAAAATTTTTTTCGAAAATGTTTTTTCGAAATTTTTTAGGAAAATTTTTTTTCAAAAATTTTTTTCAAAATTTTTTTCGAAAATTTTTTTCAGTTTCTTTTGAAAATTTTTTTCGAAATTTTTTTCAATTTTTTTTTCAAAATTTTTTTCGAAAATTTTTTTTCGAAATTTTTTTCAAAAATTTTTTTAAAATTTTTTTTTCCAAAATTTTTTTAAAATTTTTTTTTCCAAAATTTTTTCGAAATTTTTTCGAAAATTTTTTTCAAAATTTCTTTCAAAATTTTTTTTTCCAAAATTTTTTCGAAATTTTTTTTGAAAATTTGTAGAATTTTTTTTTCAAAATTTTTTTTCGAAATTTTTTCGAAAATTTTTTTGAAAATTTTATTCGAAATTTTTTTTCAAAATATTTTTCGAAAAATTTTTTTTGAAATTTTTTTCGAAAATTTTTTTCAATATTTTTTTCGAAAATTTTTTTTCCAAAATTTTTTCGAAAATTTTTTTGAAAACTTTTTTCGAAATTTTTTTCAAAATTCTTTTCGAAAATTTTTTTTTCGAAATTTTTTTCCAAAATTTTTTTCCAAAATTTTTTCGAAAATTTTTTAGCAAATTTTTTTTAGAAAATTTTTTTTCAAAATTTTTTTTGAAAATTTTTTTTCAAAATTTTTTTCGAAATTTTTTTCGAAAATTTTTTTTAAAATTTTTTTCGAAAAATTTTTTTTCAAAATTTTTCCGAAAATTTTTTTGAAAATTTTTTTCGAAATTTTTTTTCAAATTTTTTTTCGAAATTGTTTTTCATAATTTTTTTCGAAATTTTTTTTTCGAAATTTTTTTCGAAAAATTTTTCTCTAAAATTTTTTCGAAAATTTTTTTCGAAATTTTTCTTCAAAATTTTTTTCGAAAATTTTTTTTCGAAATTTTTTTCCAAAATTTTTTTCAAAATTTTTTTACAAAATTTTTTTTGAAAATTTTTTTTCGAAATTTTTTTCTCCAAAATTTTTTCGAAAATTTTTTTGAAAATTTTTTTCGAAATTTTTTTGAAAATTTTTTTCGAAATTTTTTTTCAAAATTTTTTTAAAAATTTTTTTCGAAATTTTTTTAAAAATTTTTTTTTGAAAATTTTTTTTCGAAAATTTTTTTTCGAAATTTTTTTTCAAAATTTTTTTCGAAAATTTTTTTTTGAAATTTTTTTTTGAAATTTTTTTAAAAATTTTTTTCAAAATTTTTTTACAAATTTTTTTCAAAATTTTTTTACAAATTTTTTTTTGAAAATTTTTTTGAAAATTTTTTTCGAAATTTTTTTCGAAAATTTTTTTCGAAAATTTTTTTTCGAAATTTTTTTTCAAAAATTTCTTTCAAAATTTTTTTCGAAATTTTTTTCGAAAATTTTTTTCAAAATTTTTTTCGAAAAATTTTTTCAAATTTTTTTTCGAAAATTTTTTTTCATAATTTTTTTCGAAATTTTTTTTTTGGAATTTTTTTCGAAAAATTTTTCTCTAAAATTTTTTCCAAAATTTTTTCGAAAATTTTTTTGAAAATTTTTTTTCGAAATTTCTTTCGAAAAATTTTTTTCGAAAAATTTTTTTCCAAAATTTTTTCGAAAATTTTTTTGCAAATTTTTTTTCGAAAAATTTTTTCGAAAATTTTTTTGAAATTTTTTTTCGAAATTTTTTTTCAAAATTTTTTTCGAAAATTTTTTTTCGAAATTTTTTTCGAAATTTTTTTCAAAATTTTTTTCGAAATTTTTTTCGAAAATTTTTTTCAAAAGTTTCTTCGAAAAATTTTTTTCCAAAATTTTTTCGAAAATTTTTTTGAAAATTTTTTTCGAAATTTTTTTTCAAATTTTTTTTTGGAAAATTTTTTTCATAATTTTTGTTCGAAATTTTTTTTTCAAAATTTTTTTCGAAAAATTTTTTTCCAAAATTTTTTCGAAATTTTTTTAAAAAATTTTTTCGAAAATTTTTTTAAAATTTTTTTTCGAAATTTTTTTTCAAAATTTTTTTTGAAAATTTTTTTTCGAAATTTTCTCAAAAATTTTTTTCCAAAATTTTTTCGAAATTTTTTTGAAAATTTTTTTAAAATTTTTTTCCAAAATTTTTCCGAAAATTTTTTTGAAATTTTTTTTCGAAATTTTTTTTCAAATTTTTTTTCGAAAATTTTTTTCATAATTTTTTTCGAAATTTTTTTTTCGAATTTTTTTTTTCGAAATTTTTTTCGAAAAATTTTTCTCTAAAATTTTTTCGAAAATTTTTTTGAAAATTTTTTTCGAAAATTTTTTTTCGAAATTTTTTTCCAAAATTTTTTTAAAAATTTTTTTCAAATTTTTTTTACAAATTTTTTTTGAAAATTTTTTTTCGAAATTTTTTTCGAAGAATTTTTTTCCAAAATTTTTTCGAAAATTTTTTTCCAAAATTTTTTCGAAAATTTTTTTTCGAAATTTTTTTCAAAAATTTTTTTCAAAATTTTTTTCGAAAAATTTTTTTGAAAATTTTTTTCGAAAATTTTTTTGAATTTTTTTTTCGAAATTTTTTATCAAAATTTTTTTCGAAAATTTTTTTTCGAAATTTTTTTCGAAGTTCTTTCGAAATTTTTTTTCAAATTTTTTTCATAATTTTTTTCGAAATTTTTTTTTCGATATTTTTTTCGAAAATTTTTTTGAAAATTTTTTTCGAAATTTTTTTTCAAAATTTTTTTAAAAATTTTTTTTTGAAAATTTTTTTTTGAAATTTTTTCGAAAAATTTTTATCCAAAATTTTTTCGAAAATTTTTTTGAAAATTTTTTTCGAAATTTTTTTTCAAAATTTTTTTCGAAAATTTTTTTCTAAATTTTTTTTTCGAAAAATTTTTTTCCAAAATTTTTTCGAAAATTTTTTTGAAAATTTTTTTCGAAATTTTTTTTCAAAATTTTTTTCGAAAATTTTTTTTCAAAATTTTTTTCGAAAATATTTTTTCGAAAATTTTTTTTCGAAATTTTTTCGAAATTTTTTTTCCAAAATTTTTTCGAAAATTTTTTTGAAAATTTTTTTCGAAATTTTTCTTCAAAATTTTTTTCGAAAATTTTTTTTCGAAATTTTTTTCCAAAATTTTTTTAAAAATTTTTTTCAAAATTTTTTTACAAATTTTTTTTTGAAAATTTTTTTGAAAATTTTTTTCGAAATTTTTTGTCAAAATTTTTTTCGAAAATTTTTTTTCGAAATTTTTTTCGAAAATTTCTTTCAAAATTTTTTTCGAAATTTTTTTCGAAAATTTTTTTCAAAATTTTTTTCAAAATATTTTTCGAAAATTTTTTTTTGAAATTTTTTTCGAAAATTTTTTTCAATATTTTTTTCGAAAATTTTTTTTCCAAAATTTTTTCGAAAATTTTTTTGAAAACTTTTTTCGAAATTTTTTTCAAAATTTTTTTCAAAATTTTTTTTGAAAATTTTTTCAAAATTCTTTTCGAAAATTTTTTTTTCGAAATTTTTTTCCAAAATTTTTTTCCAAAATTTTTTTCCAAAATTTTTTCGAAAATTTTTTAGCAAAATTTTTTTAGAAAATTTTTTTCAGAATTTTTTTTCAAAATTTTTTTTCAAAATTTTTTTTGAAAATTTGTTTTCGAAAATTTTTTTGAAAATTTTTTTTGAAATTTTTTTTCAAAATTTTTTTCGAAATTTTTTTACGAAAATTTTTTTCAAAATTTTTTTCGAAAAATTTTTTTTCAAAATTTTTCCGAAAATTTTTTTGAAAATTTTTTTGAAAATTTTTTTCGAAATTTTTTTTCAAATTTTTTTTCGAAATTGTTTTTCATAATTTTTTTCGAAATTTTTTTTTCGAAATTTTTTTCGAAAAATTTTTCTCTAAAATTTTTTCGAAAATTTTTTTCGAAATTTTTCTTCAAAATTTTTTTCGAAAATTTTTTTTCGAAATTTTTTTCCAAAATTTTTTTAAAAATTTTTTTCAAAATTTTTTTACAAAATTTTTTTTGAAAATTTTTTTTCGAAATTTTTTTCTCCAAAATTTTTTCGAAAATTTTTTGAAAATTTTTTTTTTAATTTTTTTTCAAAATTTTTTTAAAAATTTTTTTCGAAATTTTTTTAAAAATTTTTTTTTGAAAATTTTTTTTCGAAAATTTTTTTTCGAAATTTTTTCGAAAAATTTTTTTCCAAAATTTTTTCGAAAATTTTTTTGAAAATTTTTTTCGAAATTTTTTTTCAAAATTTTTTTCGAAAATTTTTTTTCGAAATTTTTTTCCAAAATTTTTTTAAAAATTTTTTTCAAAATTTTTTTACAAATTTTTTTTTGAAAATTTATTTGAAAATTTTTTTCGAAATTTTTTTCGAAAATTTTTTTCGAAAATTTTTTTTCGAAATTTTTTTCAAAAATTTCTTTCAAAATTTTTTCCGAAATTTTTTTCGAAAATTTTTTTCAAAATTTTTTTCGAAAAATTTTTTCAAATTTTTTTTCGAAAATTTTCTTCAAAATTTTTTTCGAAAATTTTTTTTCGAAAATTTTTTTTCGAAATTTTTTTCCAAAATTTTTTTAAAAATTTTTTTCAAAATTTTTTTACAAATTTTTTTTCGAAATTTTTTTCGAAAATTTTTTTCAAAATTTTTTTCAAAATATTTTTCGAAATTTTTTTTTTGGAATTTTTTTCGAAAAATTTTTCTCTAAAATTTTTTCGAAAATTTTTTTGAAAATTTTTTTCGCAATTTTTTTTCAAAATTTTTTTTGAAAATTTTTTTTCGAAATTTTTTTCCAAAATTTTTTCGAAAATTTTTTTGCAAATTTTTTTTCGAAAAATTTTTTCGAAATTTTTTTTTCGAAATTTTTTTCGAAAAGTTTTTCTCCAAAATTTTTTCGAAAATTTTTTTGAAAATTTTTTTCGAAATTTTTTTTCAAAATTTTTTTTGAAATTTTTTTTTCGAAATTTCTTTCGAAAAATTTTTTTCGAAAAATTTTTTTCCAAAATTTTTTCGAAAATTTTTTTGCAAATTTTTTTTCGAAAAATTTTTTCGAAAATTTTTAGAAAATTTTTTTCGAAATTTTTTTTCAAAATTTTTTTCGAAAATTTTTTTTCGAAATTTTTTTCTAAATTTTTTTCAAAATTTTTTTCGAAATTTTTTTCGAAAATTTTTTTCAAAAGTTTCTTCGAAAAATTTTTTTCCAAAATTTTTTCGAAAATTTTTTTGAAAATTTTTTTCGAAATTTTTTTTCAAATTTTTTTTTGGAAAATTTTTTTCATAATTTTTTTTCGAAATTTTTTTTCGAAATTTTTTTCGAAAATTTTTTTTTGAAATTTTTTTCGAAAATTTTTTTGAAAATTTTTTTTCGAAAATTTTTTTGAAAAGTTTTTTCGAAGTTTTTTTTCAAAATTTTTTTTTTCGAAATTTTTTTCGAAAAATTTTTTTCCAAAATTTTTCGAAATTATTTTTCAAAATTTTTTCGAAAATTTTTTTTCGAAAATTTTTCGAAAATTTTTTTAAAATTTTTTTTCGAAATTTTTTTTCAAAATTTTTTTTGAAAATTTTTTTCGAAATTTTCTCAAAAATTTTTTTCCAAAATTTTTTCGAAAATTTTTTTGAAGTTTTTTTTTCAAAATTTTTTTCGAATTTTTTTTTCAAATTTTTTTTCGAATTTTTTTTTCAAATTTTTTTTCGAAATTTTTTTTGAAATTTTTTTCGAAATTTTTTTCGAAATTTTTTTTTCGAAATTTTTCTCAAAAATTTTTTTCAAAATTTTTTTCGAAAAATTTTTTTGAAAATTTTTTTCCAAAATTTTTTTGAAAATTTTTTTCGAAATTTTTTATCAAAATTTTTTTCGAAAATTTTTTTTCGAAATTTTTTTCGAAAAGTCTTTTCGAAATTTTTTTTCAAATTATTTTCATAATTTTTTTCGAAATTTTTTTCTCGAAATTTTTTTCGAAAAGTCTTTCTCCAAAATTTTTTCGAAAATTTTTTTGAAAATTTTTTTCGAAATTTTTTTTCAAAATTTTTTTAAAAATTTTTTTCGAAATTTTTTTAAAAATTTTTTTCGAAATTTTTTTAAAAATTTTTTTTTGAAAATTTTTTTTCGAAAATTTTTTTTCGAAATTTTTTCGAAAAATTTTTTTCCAAAATTTTTTCGAAAATTTTTTTGAAAATTTTTTTCGTAATTTTTCTTCAAAATTTTTTTCGAAAATTTTTTTTCGAAATTTTTTTCCAAAATTTTTTTAAAAATTTTTTTCAAAATTTTTTTACAAATTTTTTTTTGAAAATTTTTTTCGAAATTGTTTGTCAAAATTTTTTTCGAAAATTTTTTTCAAAATTTTTTTCGAAATTTTTTTCGAAAATTTTTTTCAAAAGTTTCTTCGAAAAATTTTTTTCCAAAATTTTTTCGAAAATTTTTTTGAAAATTTTTTTCGAAATTTTTTTTCAAATTTTTTTTTGGAAAATTTTTTTCATAATTTTTTTTCGAAATTTTTTTTCGAAATTTTTTTCGAAAATTTTTTTTTGAAATTTTTTTCGAAAATTTTTTTGAAAATTTTTTTTCGAAAATTTTTTTGAAAAGTTTTTTCGAAGTTTTTTTTCAAAATTTTTTTTTTCGAAATTTTTTTCGAAAAATTTTTTTCCAAAATTTTTCGAAATTATTTTTCAAAATTTTTTCGAAAATTTTTTTTCGAAAATTTTTCGAAAATTTTTTTAAAATTTTTTTTCGAAATTTTTTTTCAAAATTTTTTTTGAAAATTTTTTTCGAAATTTTCTCAAAAATTTTTTTCCAAAATTTTTTCGAAAATTTTTTTGAAGTTTTTTTTTCAAAATTTTTTTCGAATTTTTTTTTCAAATTTTTTTTCGAAATTTTTTTTGAAATTTTTTTCGAAATTTTTTTCGAAATTTTTTTTTCGAAATTTTTCTCAAAAATTTTTTTCAAAATTTTTTTCGAAAAATTTTTTTGAAAATTTTTTTCCAAAATTTTTTTGAAAATTTTTTTCGAAATTTTTTATCAAAATTTTTTTCGAAAATTTTTTTTCGAAATTTTTTTCGAAAAGTCTTTTCGAAATTTTTTTTCAAATTATTTTCATAATTTTTTTCGAAATTTTTTTCTCGAAATTTTTTTCGAAAAGTCTTTCTCCAAAATTTTTTCGAAAATTTTTTTGAAAATTTTTTTCGAAATTTTTTTTCAAAATTTTTTTAAAAATTTTTTTCGAAATTTTTTTAAAAATTTTTTTCGAAATTTTTTTAAAAATTTTTTTTTGAAAATTTTTTTTCGAAAATTTTTTTTCGAAATTTTTTCGAAAAATTTTTTTCCAAAATTTTTTCGAAAATTTTTTTGAAAATTTTTTTCGTAATTTTTCTTCAAAATTTTTTTCGAAAATTTTTTTTCGAAATTTTTTTCCAAAATTTTTTTAAAAATTTTTTTCAAAATTTTTTTACAAATTTTTTTTTGAAAATTTTTTTCGAAATTGTTTGTCAAAATTTTTTTCGAAAATTTTTTTTCGAAATTTTTTTCGAAAATTTCTTTCAAAATTTTTTTCGAAATTTTTTTCGAAAATTTTTTTCAAAATTTTTTTCGAAAACTTTTTTCAAATTTTTTTTCTAAAATTTTTTTTCGAAAAATTTTTTTCGAAAATTTTTTCGAAAATTTTTTTGAAAATTTTTTTGAAAATTTTTTTTCGAAAATTTTTTTGAAAAGTTTTTTCGAAGTTTTTTTTCAAAATTTTTTGTTTCGAAATTTTTTTCCAAAATTTTTTCGAAATTATTTATCAAAATTTTTTCGAAAATTTTTTTTCGAAATTTTTTCGAAAATTTTTTTTCGAAATTTTTTTTCAAAATCTTTTTTGAAAATTTTTTCGAAATTTTCTGAAAAATTTTTTTCCAAAATTTTTTCGAAATTTTTTTTGAAGTTTTTTTTCAAAATTTTTTTCGAAATTTTTTTTCAAAATTTTTTTCGAAATTTTTTTCAAAATTTTTTTCGAAAATTTTTTTTCGAAATTTTTTTCAAAAATTTTTTTCAAAATTTTTTTCGAAAAATTTTTTTGAAAATTTTTTTCGAAATTTTTTATCAAAATTTTTTTCGAAAATTTTTTTTCGAAATTTTTTTCGAAAAGTTTTTTCGAAATTTTTTTTCAAATTTTTTTCATAATTTTTTTCGAAATTTTTTTTTCGAAATTTTTTTCGAAAAGCCTTTCTCCAAAATTTTTTCGAAAATTTTTTTGAAAATTCTTTTCGAAATTTTTTTTCAAAATTTTTTAAAAAATTTTTTTCGAAATTTTTTTAAAAATTTTTTTTTGAAAATTTTTTTTCGAAAATTTTTTTTCGAAATTTTTTCGAAATTTTTTTCCAAAATTTTTTTAAAAATTTTTTTCAAAATTTTTTTACAAATATTTTTTTGAAAATTTTTTTGAAATTTTTTTTCGAAATTTTTTGTCAAAATTTTTTTCGAAAATTTTTTTTTCGAATTTTTTTTCGAAAATTTCTTTCAAAATTTTTTTCGAAAAAATTTTTCAAATTTTTTTTCGAAAATTTTTTTTCATAATTTTTTTCGAAATTTTTTTTTTGGAATTTTTTTCGAAAAATTTTTCTCTAAAATTTTTTCGAAAATTTTTTTGAAAATTTTTTTCGAAATTTTTTTTCAAAATTTTTTTTGAAAATTTTTTTTCGAAATTTTTTTCCAAAATTTTTTCGAAAATTTTTTTGCAAATTTTTTTTCGAAAAATCTTTTCGAAATTTTTTTTTCGAAATTTTTTTCGAAAAGTTTTTCTCCAAAATTTTTTTGAAAATTTTTTTGAAAATTTTTTTCGAAATTTTTTTTCAAAATTTTTTTTGAAAATTTTTTTTCGAAATTTTTTTCGAAAAATTTTTTTCCAAAATTTTTTCGAAAATTTTTTTGCAAATTTTTTTTCGAAAAATTTTTTCGAAAATTTTTTTGAAAATTTTTTTCGAAATTTTTTTTCAAAATTTTTTTCGAAAATTTTTTTTCGAAATTTTTTTCAAAATTTTTTTCGAAATTTTTTTCGAAAATTTTTTTCAAAAGTTTCTTCGAAAAATTTTTTTCCAAAATTTTTTCGAAAATTTTTTTGAAAATTTTTTTCGAAATTTTTTTTCAAATTTTTTTTTGGAAAATTTTTTTCATAATTTTTGTTCGAAATTTTTTTTTCGAAATTTTTTTCGAAAAATTTTTTTCCAAAATTTTTTCGAAAATTTTTTTAAAATTTTTTTTCGAAATTTTTTTTCAAAATTTTTTTTGAAAATTTTTTTTCGAAATTTTCTCAAAATTTTTTTTCCAAAATTTTTTCGAAATTTTTTTTCAAAATTTTTTCGAATATTTTTCTTCGAAATTTTTTCGAAAATTTTTTTAAAATTTTTTTCCAAAATTTTTCCGAAAATTTTTTTTCAAATTTTTTTTCGAAAATTTTTTTCATAATTTTTTTCGAAATTTTTTTTTCGAAATTTTTTTTTCGAAATTTTTTTCGAAAAATTTTTCTCTAAAATTTTTTCGAAAATTTTTTTGAAAATTTTTTTCGAAAATTTTTTTTCGAAATTTTTTTCCAAAATTTTTTTAAAAATTTTTTTCAAATTTTTTTTACAAATTTTTTTTGAAAATTTTTTTTCGAAATTTTTTTCGAAGAATTTTTTTCCAAAATTTTTTCGAAAATTTTTTTTCGAAATTTTTTTCGAAAATTTTTTTTCGAAATTTTTTTTGAAATTTTTTTCGAAAATTTTTTTTCGAAATTTTTTTCGAAAATTTTTTTGAAAATTTTTTCGAAAAATTTTTTTCGAAAAGTTTTTCTCCAAAATTTTTTCGAAAATTTCTTTGAAAATTTTTTTCGAAATTTTTTTTCAAAATTTTTTTTGAAATTTTTTTTTCGAAATTTTTTTCGAAAAATTTTTTTCCAAAATTTTTTCGAAAATTTTTTTTCGAAATTTTTTTCAAAAATTTTTTTCAAAATTTTTTTCGAAAAATTTTTTTGAAAATTTTTTCCGAAAATTTTTTTGAATTATTTTTTCGAAATTTTTTATCAAAATTTTTTTCGAAAATTTTTTTTCGAAATTTTTTTCGAAAAGTTCTTTCGAAATTTTTTTTCAAATTTTTTTCATAATTTTTTTCGAAATTTTTTTTTCGAAATTTTTTTCGAAAATTTTTTTGAAAATTTTTTTCGAAATTTTTTTTCAAAATTTTTTTAAAAATTTTTTTTTGAAAATTTTTTTTGAAATTTTTTCGAAAAATTTTTTTCCAAAATTTTTTCGAAAATTTTTTTGAAAATTTTTTTCGAAATTTTTTTTCAAAATTTTTTTCGAAAATTTTTTTTTAAAATTTTTTTTCGAAAAATTTTTTTCCAAAATTTTTTCGAAAATTTTTTTGAAAATTTTTTTCGAAATTTTTTTTCAAAATTTTTTTCGAAAATTTTTTTTCGAAATTTTTTTCGAAATTTTTTTTCAAAATTTTTTTCGAAAATTTTTTTTCGAAAATTTTTTTTCGAAATTTTTTCGAAATTTTTTTTCCAAAATTTTTTCGAAAATTTTTTTGAAAATTTTTTTCGAAATTTTTCTTCAAAATTTTTTTCGAAAATTTTTTTTCGAAAATTTTTTTTCGAAATTTTTTTCCAAAATTTTTTTAAAAATTTTTTTCAAAATTTTTTTACAAATTTTTTTTTGAAAATTTTTTTGAAAATTTTTTTCGAAATTTTTTGTCAAAATTTTTTTTGAAAATTTTTTTTCGAAATTTTTTTCCAAAACTTTTTCGAAAATTTTTTTGCAAATTTTTTTTCGAAAAATTTTTTCGAAATTTTTTTTTCGAAATTTTTTTCGAAAAGTTTTTCTCCAAAATTTTTTCGAAAATTTTTTTGAAAATTTTTTTCGAAATTTTTTTTCAAAATTTTTTTTGAAAATTTTTTTTCGAATTTATTTTCGAAAAATTTTTTTCCAAAATTTTTTTAAAAATTTTTTTCAAAATTTTTTTACAAAATTTTTTTTGAAAATTTTTTTTCGAAATTTTTTTCGAAAAATTTTTTTCCAAAATTTTTTCGAAAATTTTTTTTCGACATTTTTTTCGAAAATTTTTTTTCGAAATTTTTTTCGAAAATTTTTTTGAAAATTTTTTTTCGAAAATTTTTTTGAAAAGTTTTTTCGAAGTTTTTTTTCAAAATTTTTTTTTTCGAAATTTTTTTCGAAAAATATTTTTCCAAAATTTTTTAGAAATTATTTTTCAAAATTTTTTCAAAATTTTTTTTTCGAAATTTTTTTTCAAAATTTTTTTCGAAATTTTTTTAAAAATTTTTTTCGAAAATTTTTTTTCGAAATTTTTTTCAAAAATTTTTTTCAAAATTTTTTTCGAAAAATTTTTTTGAAAATTTTTTTCGAAAATTTTTTTGAAAATTTTTTTCGAAAATTTTTTTGAAAATTTTTTTCGAAATTTTTTATCAAAATTTTTTTCGAAAATTTTTTTTCGAAATTTTTTTCGAAAAGATTTTCGAAATTTTTTTTTAAATTTTTTTCATAATTTTTTTCGAAATTTTTTTTTCGAATTTTTTTTCGAAAAGTCTTTCTCCAAAATTTTTTCGAAAATTTAAAATTTTTTTGAAAATTTTTTTCGAATTTTTTTTTCAAAATTTTTTTCCAAAATTTTTTCGAAATTTTTCTTCAAAATTTTTTTCGAAAATTTTTTTTCGAAATTTTTTTCCAAAATTTTTTTAAAAATTTTTTTCAAAATTTTTTTACAATTTTTTTTTGAAAATTTTTTTTCGAAATTTTTTTCGAAAAATTTTTTTCCAAAATTTTTTCGAAATTTTTTTTTCGAAATTTTTTTCGAAAATTTTTTTTCGAAATTTTTTTCGAAATTTTTTTCGAAAATTTTTTTTCGAAATTTTTTTCGAAAATTTTTTTGAAAATTTTTTCGAAAAATTTTTTTCGAAAAGTTTTTCTCCAAAATTTTTTCGAAAATTTTTTTGAAAATTTTTTTCGAAATTTTTTCGAAAAATTTTTTTCCAAAATTTTTTCGAAAGTTTCTTCGAAAAATTTTTTTCCAAAATTTTTTCGAAAATTTTTTTGAAAATTTTTTTCGAAATTTTTTTTCAAATTTTTTTTTGGAAAATTTTTTTCATAATTTTTTTTCGAAATTTTTTTTCGAAATTTTTTTCGAAAATTTTTTTTCGAAATTTTTTTCGAAAATTTTTTTGAAAATTTTTTTTCTTCGAAAATTTTTTTGAAAATTTTTTTTCGAAAATTTTTTTGAAAAGTTTTTTTGGAAATTTTTTTTCAAAATTTTTTCGAAAATTTTTTTTCGAAATTTTTTCGAAAATTTTTTTAAAATTTTTTTCCAAAATTTTTCCGAAAATTTTTTTGAAAATTTTTTTCGAAAATTTTTTTCATAATTTTTTTCGAAATTTTTTTTTTGAAATTTTTTTTTCGAAATTTTTTTCGAAAAATTTTTCTCTAAAATTTTTTCGACAATTTTTTTGAAAATTTTTTTCGAAATTTTTCTTCAAAATTTTTTTCGAAAATTTTTTTTCGAAATTTTTTTTTCGAAATTTTTTTCGAAAAATTTTTCTCTAAAATTTTTTCGACAATTTTTTTGAAAATTTTTTTCGAAATTTTTCTTCAAAATTTTTTTCGAAAATTTTTTTTCGAAATTTTTTTCCAAAATTTTTTTAAAAATTTTTTTCAAAATTTTTTTACAAATTTTTTTTGAAAATTTTTTTTCGAAATTTTTTTTCGAAATTTTTTTCGAAAAATTTTTTTCCAAAATTTTTTCGAAAATTTTTTTTCGAAATTTTTTTCGAAAATTTTTTTTCAAAATTTTTTTTGAAATTTTTTTTTCAAAATTTTTTTCGAAAAATGTTTTTCCAAAATTTTTTCGAAAATTTTTTTTCGAAATTTTTTTCGAAAATTTTTTTCAAAAGTTTCTTCGAAAAATTTTTTTCCAAAATTTTTTCGAAAATTTTTTTGAAAATTTTTTTCGAAATTTTTTTTTCGAAATTTTTTTCGAAAAGTCTTTCTCCAAAATTTTTTCGAAAATTTTTTTGAAAATTTTTTTCGAAATTTTTTTTCAAAATTTTTTTAAAAATTTTTTTCGAAATTTTTTTAAAATTTTTTTTTTGAAAATTTTTTTTCGAAAAATTTTTTTCCAAAAATTTTTTCGAAAATTTTTTTGAAAATTTTTTTCGAAATTTTTCTTCAAAATTTTTTTCGAAAATTTTTTTTCGAAATTTTTTTCCAAAATTTTTTTAAAAATTTTTTTCAAAATTTTTTTACAAATTTTTTTTTGAAGATTTTTTTTAAAATTGTTTTTGAAATTTTTTGTCAAAATTTTTTTCGAAAATTTTTTTTCGAAATTTTTTTCGAAAATTTCTTTCAAAATTTTTTTCGAAATTTTTTTCGAAAATTTTTTTCAAAATTTTTTTCGAAAAATTTTTTCAAATTTTTTTTCGAAAATTTTTTTTCATAATTTTTTTCGAAATTTTTTTTTTGGAATTTTTTTCGAAAAATTTTTCTCTAAAATTTTTTCGAAAATTTTTTTGAAAATTTTTTTCGAAATTTTTTTTCAAAATTTTTTTTGAAATTTTTTTTTCGAAATTTTTTTCCAAAATTTTTTCGAAAATTTTTTTGCAAATTTTTTTTCGAAAAATTTTTTCGAAATTTTTTTTTCGAAATTTTTTTCGAAAAGTTTTTCTCCAAAATTTTTTCGAAAATTTTTTTGAAAATTTTTTTCGAAATTTTTTTCAAAATTTTTTTTTGAAATTTTTTTTTCGAAATTTTTTTCGAAAAATTTTTTTCCAAAATTTTTTCGAAAATTTTTTTGCAAATTTCTTTTCGAAAAATTTTTTCGAAAATTTTTTTGAAAATTTTTTTCGAAATTTTTTTTCAAAATTTTCTTCGAAAATGTTTTTTCGAAATTTTTTTCGAAATTTTTTTTCAAAATTTTTTCGAAAATATTTTTTCGAAATTTTTTCGAAAATTTTTTTTCGAAATTTTTTTTCAAAATTTTTTTTGAAAATTTTTTTCGAAATTTTCTCAAAAATTTTTTTCCAAAATTTTTTCGAAATTTTTTTTCAAATTTTTTTCATAATTTTTTTCGAAATTTTTTTTTCGAAATTTTTTTCGAAAAGTCTTTCTCCAAAATTTTTTCGAAAATTCTTTTCGAAATTTTTTTTCAAAATTTTTTTAAAAATTTTTTTCGAAATTTTTTTAAAAATTTTTTGTTGAAATTTTTTTTTCGAAAATTTTTTTTCGAAATTTTTTCGAAATTTTTTTTCCAAAATTTTTTCGAAAATTTTTTTGAAAATTTTTTTCGAAATTTTTCTTCAAAATTTTTTTCGAAAATTTTTTTTCGAAATTTTTTTCCAAAATTTTTTTCAAAATTTTTTTAAAATTTTTTTTTGAAAATTTTTTTGAAAATTTTTTTCGAAATTTTTTGTCAAAATTTTTTTCGAAAATTTTTTTTCGAATTTTTTTTCGAAAATTTCTTTCAAAATTTTTTTCGAAATTTTTTTCGAAAATTTTTTTCAAAATTTTTTTCGAAAAATTTTTTTCGAAAAATTTTTTCAAATTTTTTTTCGAAAATTTTTTTTCATAATTTTTTTCGATATTTTTTTTTTGGATTTTTTTCGAAAAATTTTTCTCTAAAATTTTTTCGAAAATTTTTTTCGAAATTTTTTTTCAAAATTTTTTTTGAAAATTTTTTTTCGAAATTTTTTTCCAAAATATTTTCGAAAATTTTTTTGCAAATTTTTTTTCGAAAAATTTTTCGAAATTTTTTTTTCGAAATTTTTTTCGAATAGTTTTTCTCCAAAATTTTTTCGAAAATTTTTTTGAAAAATTTTTTCGAAAATTTTTTTTGAAATTTTTTTTTCGAAATTTTTTTCGAAAAATGTTTTTCCAAAATTTTTTCGAAAATTTTTTTTCGAAATTTTTTTCGAAAATTTTTTTCAAAAGTTTCTTCGAAAAATTTTTTTCCAAAATTTTTTCGAAAATTTTTTTGAAATTTTTTTTCGAAATTTTTTTTTCGAAATTTTTTTCGAAAAGTCTTTCTCCAAAATTTTTTCGAAAATTTTTTTGAAAATTTTTTTCGAAATTTTTTTTCAAAATTTTTTTAAAAATTTTTTTCGAAATTTTTTTAAAATTTTTTTTTTGAAAATTTTTTTTCGAAAATTTTTTTTCGAAAAATTTTTTTCCAAAAATTTTTTCGAAAATTTTTTTGAAAATTTTTTTCGAAATTTTTCTTCAAAATTTTTTTCGAAAATTTTTTTTCGAAATTTTTTTCCAAAATTTTTTTAAAAATTTTTTTCAAAATTTTTTTACAAATTTTTTTTTGAAGATTTTTTTGAAAATTTTTTTTGAAATTTTTTGTCAAAATTTTTTTCGAAAATTTTTTTTCGAAATTTTTTTCGAAAATTTCTTTCAAAATTTTTTTCGAAATTTTTTTCGAAAATTTTTTTCAAAATTTTTTTCGAAAAATTTTTTCAAATTTTTTTTCGAAAATTTTTTTTCATAATTTTTTTCGAAATTTTTTTTTTGGAATTTTTTTCGAAAAATTTTTCTCTAAAATTTTTTCGAAAATTTTTTTGAAAATTTTTTTCGAAATTTTTTTTCAAAATTTTTTTTGAAATTTTTTTTTCGAAATTTTTTTCCAAAATTTTTTCGAAAATTTTTTTGCAAATTTTTTTTCGAAAAATTTTTTCGAAATTTTTTTTTCGAAATTTTTTTCGAAAAGTTTTTCTCCAAAATTTTTTCGAAAATTTTTTTGAAAATTTTTTTCGAAATTTTTTTCAAAATTTTTTTTTGAAATTTTTTTTTCGAAATTTTTTTCGAAAAATTTTTTTCCAAAATTTTTTCGAAAATTTTTTTGCAAATTTTTTTTCGAAAAATTTTTTCGAAAATTTTTTTGAAAATTTTTTTCGAAATTTTTTTTCAAAATTTTCTTCGAAAATGTTTTTTCGAAATTTTTTTCGAAATTTTTTTTCAAAATTTTTTCAAAAATATTTTTTCGAAATTTTTTCGAAAATTTTTTTTCGAAATTTTTTTTCAAAATTTTTTTTGAAATTTTTTTTCGAAATTTTCTCAAAAATTTTTTTCCAAAATTTTTTCGAAATTTTTTTTCAAATTTTTTTCATAATTTTTTTCGAAATTTTTTTTTCGAAATTTTTTTCGAAAAGTCTTTCTCCAAAATTTTTTCGAAAATTCTTTTCGAAATTTTTTTTCAAAATTTTTTTAAAAATTTTTTTCGAAATTTTTTTAAAAATTTTTTGTTGAAAATTTTTTTTCGAAAATTTTTTTTCGAAATTTTTTCGAAATTTTTTTTCCAAAATTTTTTCGAAAATTTTTTTGAAAATTTTTTTCGAAATTTTTCTTCAAAATTTTTTTCGAAAATTTTTTTTCGAAATTTTTTTCCAAAATTTTTTTCAAAATTTTTTTAAAATTTTTTTTTGAAAATTTTTTTGAAAATTTTTTTCGAAATTTTTTGTCAAAATTTTTTTCGAAAATTTTTTTTCGAATTTTTTTTCGAAAATTTCTTTCAAAATTTTTTTCGAAATTTTTTTCGAAAATTTTTTTCAAAATTTTTTTCGAAAAATTTTTTCAAATTTTTTTTCGAAAATTTTTTTTCATAATTTTTTTCGATATTTTTTTTTTGGATTTTTTTCGAAAAATTTTTCTCTAAAATTTTTTCGAAAATTTTTTTCGAAATTTTTTTTCAAAATTTTTTTTGAAAATTTTTTTTCGAAATTTTTTTCCAAAATATTTTCGAAAATTTTTTTGCAAATTTTTTTTCGAAAAATTTTTCGAAATTTTTTTTTCGAAATTTTTTTCGAATAGTTTTTCTCCAAAATTTTTTCGAAAATTTTTTTGAAAAATTTTTTCGAAAATTTTTTTGAAAATTTTTTTCGAAATTTTTTTTCAAAATTTTTTTCGAAAATTTTTTTTCGAAATTTTTTTCGAAATTTTTTTCGAAAATTTTTTTCAAAAGTTTCTTCGAAAAATTTTTTTCCAAAATTTTTTCGAAAATTTTTTTGAAAATTTTTTTCGAAATTTTTTTTCAAATTTTTTTTTGGAAAATTTTTTTCATTTTTGTTCGAAATTTTTTTTTCGAAATTTTTTTCGAAAAATTTTTTTCCAAAATTTTTTCGAAATTTTTTTTTTAAATTTTTTCGAAAATTTTTTTAAAATTTTTTTTCGAAATTTTTTTTCAAATTTTTTTTTGAAAATTTTTTTCAAAATTTTCTCAAAAATTTTTTTCCAAAATTTTTTCGAAATTTTTTTCAAAATTTTTTCGAAAATTTTTTTTCGAAATTTTTCGAAAATTTTTTTAAAATTTTTTTCCAAAATTTTTCCGAAAATTTTTTTGAAAATTTTTTTCGAAATTTTTTTTCAATTTTTTTTTCGAAAATTTTTTTCATAATTTTTTTCGAAATTTTTTTTTCGAAATTTTTTTTTCGAAATTTTTTTCGAAAAATTTTTCTCTAAAATTTTTTCGAAAATTTTCTTGAAAATTTTTTTCGAAAATTTTTTTTCGAAATTTTTTTTCAAAATTTTTTTAAAAATTTTTTTCAAAATTTTTTTACAAATTTTTTTTGAAAATTTTTTTTCGAAATTTTTTTCGAAAAATTTTTTTCCAAAATTTTTTCGAAAATTTTTTTTCGAAATTTTTTTCGAAAATTTTTTTTCGAAATTTTTTTCGAAATTTTTTTCGAAAATTTTTTTTCGAAATTTTTTTTTTTATTTTTTGAAAATTTTTTCGAAAAATTTTTTTCGAAAAGTTTTTCTCCAAAATTTTTTCGAAAATTTTTTTGAAAAATTTTTTCGAAAATTTTTTTGAAAATTTTTTTCGAAATTTTTTTTCAAAATTTTTTTCGAAAATTTTTTTTCGAAATTTTTTTCGAAATTTTTTTCGAAAATTTTTTTCAAAAGTTTCTTCGAAAAATTTTTTTCCAAAATTTTTTCGAAAATTTTTTTGAAAATTTTTTTCGAAATTTTTTTTCAAATTTTTTTTTGGAAAATTTTTTTCATTTTTGTTCGAAATTTTTTTCGAAAAATTTTTTTCCAAAATTTTTTCGAAATTTTTTTTTTAAATTTTTTCGAAAATTTTTTTAAAATTTTTTTTCGAAATTTTTTTTCAAATTTTTTTTTGAAAATTTTTTTCGAAATTTTCTCAAAAATTTTTTTCCAAAATTTTTTCGAAATTTTTTTTCAAAATTTTTTCGAAAATTTTTTTTCGAAATTTTTCGAAAATTTTTTAAAATTTTTTTTCCAAAATTTTTCCGAAAATTTTTTTGAAAATTTTTTTCGAAATTTTTTTTCAATTTTTTTTTCGAAAATTTTTTTCATAATTTTTTTCGAAATTTTTTTTTTGAAATTTTTTTCGAAAAATTTTTCTCTAAAATTTTTTCGAAAATTTTTTTGAAAATTTTTTTCGAAAATTTTTTTTCGAAATTTTTTTCCAAAATTTTTTTAAAATTTTTTTTCAAAATTTTTTTACAAATTTTTTTTGAAAATTTTTTTTCAAAATTTTTTTCGAAAAATTTTTTTCCAAAATTTTTTCGAAAATTTTTTTTCGAAATTTTTTTCGAAAATTTTTTTTCGAAATTTTTTTCGAAATTTATTTCGAAAATTTTTTTTCGAAATTTTTTTCGAAAATTTTTTTGAAAATTTTTTCGAAAAATTTTTTTCGAAAAGTTTTTCTCCAAAATTTTTTCGAAAATTTTTTTGAAAATTTTTTTCGAAATTTTTTTTCAAAATTTTTTTTGAAATTTTTTTTTCGAAATTTTTTTCGAAAAATTTTTTTCCAAAATTTTTTCGAAAATTTTTTTTCGAAATTTTTTTCAAAAATTTTTTTCAAAATTCTTTTCGAAAAATTTTTTTGAAAATTTTTTTCGAAAATTTTTTTGAATTTTTTTTTCGAAATTTTTTATCAAAATTTTTTTCGAAAATTTTTTTTCGAAATTTTTTTCGAAAAGTTCTTTCGAAATTTTTTTTCAAATTTTTTTCATAATTTTTTTCGAAATTTTTTTTTCGAAATTTTTTTCAAAAATTTTTTTAAAAATTTTTTTTTGAAAATTTTTTTTTGAAATTTTTTCGAAAAATTTTTTTCCAAAATTTTTTCGAAAATTTTTTGAAAATTTTTTTCAAAATTTTTTTTCAAAATTTATTTCGAAAATTTTTTTCTAAAATTTTTTTTCGAAAAATTTTTTTCGAAAATTTTTTCGAAAATTTTTTTGAAAATTTTTTTTCGAAAATTTTTTTGAAAAGTTTTTTCGAAGTTTTTTTTCAAAATTTTTTTTTTCGAAATTTTTTTCGAAAAATTTTTTTCCAAAATTTTTTCGAAATTATTTATCAAAATTTTTTCGAAAATTTTTTTTCGAAATTTTTTCGAAAATTTTTTTTCGAAATTTTTTTTCAAAATTTTTTTTGAAAATTTTTTCGAAATTTTCTCAAAAATTTTTTTCCAAAATTTTTTCGAAATTTTTTTTGAAGTTTTTTTTCAAAATTTTTTTCGAAATTTTTTTTCAAAATTTTTTTCGAAATTTTTTTCAAAATTTTTTTCGAAAATTTTTTTTCGAAATTTTTTTCAAAAATTTTTTTCAAAATTTTTTTCGAAAAATTTTTTTGAAAATTTTTTTCGAAATTTTTTATCAAAATTTTTTTCGAAAAGTTTTTTCGAAATTTTTTTTCAAATTTTTTTCATAATTTTTTTCGAAATTTTTTTTTCGAAATTTTTTTCGAAAAGCCTTTCTCCAAAATTTTTTCGAAAATTTTTTTGAAAATTCTTTTCGAAATTTTTTTTCAAAATTTTTTAAAAAATTTTTTTCGAAATTTTTTTAAAAATTTTTTTTTGAAAATTTTTTTTCGAAAATTTTTTTTCAAAATTTTTTCGAAATTTTTTTCCAAAATTTTTTTAAAAATTTTTTTCAAAATTTTTTTACAAATATTTTTTTGAAAATTTTTTTGAAATTTTTTTTCGAAATTTTTTGTCAAAATTTTTTTCGAAAATTTTTTTTTCGAATTTTTTTTCGAAAATTTCTTTCAAAATTTTTTTCGAAATTTTTTTCGAAAATTTTTTTCAAAATTTTTTTCGAAAAAATTTTTCAAATTTTTTTTCGAAAATTTTTTTTCATAATTTTTTTCGAAATTTTTTTTTTGGAATTTTTTTCGAAAAATTTTTCTCTAAAATTTTTTCGAAAATTTTTTTGAAAATTTTTTTCGAAATTTTTTTTCAAAATTTTTTTTGAAAATTTTTTTTCGAAATTTTTTTCCAAAATTTTTTCGAAAATTTTTTTGCAAATTTTTTTTCGAAAAATCTTTTCGAAATTTTTTTTTCGAAATTTTTTTCGAAAAGTTTTTCTCCAAAATTTTTTTGAAAATTTTTTTGAAAATTTTTTTCCAAATTTTTTTTCAAAATTTTTTTTGAAAATTTTTTTTCGAAATTTTTTTCGAAAAATTTTTTTCCAAAATTTTTTCGAAAATTTTTTTGCAAATTTTTTTTCGAAAAATTTTTTCGAAAATTTTTTTGAAAATTTTTTTCGAAATTTTTTTTCAAAATTTTTTTCGAAAATTTTTTTTCAAAATTTTTTTCGAAATTTTTTTCGAAAATTTTTTTCAAAAGTTTCTTCGAAAAATTTTTTTCCAAAATTTTTTCGAAAATTTTTTTGAAAATTTTTTTCGAAATTTTTTTTCAAATTTTTTTTTGGAAAATTTTTTTCATAATTTTTGTTCGAAATTTTTTTTTCGAAATTTTTTTCGAAAAATTTTTTTCCAAAATTTTTTCGAAATTTTTTTTAAAAATTTTTTCGAAAATTTTTTTAAAATTTTTTTTCGAAATTTTTTTTCAAAATTTTTTTTGAAAATTTTTTTTCGAAATTTTCTCAAAAATTTTTTTCCAAAATTTTTTCGAAATTTTTTTTCAAAATTTTTTCGAAAATTTTTTTTCGAAATTTTTTCGAAAATTTTTTTAAAATTTTTTTCCAAAATTTTTCCGAAAATTTTTTTGAAAATTTTTTTCGAAAATGTTTTTTCGAAATTTTTTTCCAAAATTTTTTTAAAAATTTTTTTCAAATTTTTTTTACAAATTTTTTTTGAAAATTTTTTTTCGAAATTTTTTTCGAAGAATTTTTTTCCAAAATTTTTTCGAAAATTTTTTTTCGAAATTTTTTTCGAAAATTTTTTTTCGAAATTTTTTTTGAAATTTTTTTCGAAAATTTTTTTTCGAAATTTTTTTCGAAAATTTTTTTGAAAATTTTTTCGAAAAATTTTTTTCGAAAAGTTTTTCTCCAAATTTTTTTCGAAAATTTTTTTGAAAATTTTTTTCGAAATTTTTTTTCAAAATTTTTTTTGAAATTTTTTTTTCGAAATTTTTTTCGAAAAATTTTTTTCCAAAATTTTTTTGAAAATTTTTTTTCGAAATTTTTTTCAAAAATTTTTTTCAAAATTTTTTTCGAAAAATTTTTTTGAAAATTTTTTTCGAAAATTTTTTTGAATTTTTTTTTCGAAATTTTTTATCAAAATTTTTTTCGAAAATTTTTTTTCGAAATTTTTTTCGAAAAGTTCTTTCGAAATTTTTTTTCAAATTTTTTTCATAATTTTTTTCGAAATTTTTTTTTCGAAATTTTTTTCGAAAATTTTTTTGAAAATTTTTTTCGAATTTTTTTTTCAAAATTTTTTTAAAAATTTTTTTTTGAAAATTTTTTTTTGAAATTTTTTCGAAAAATTTTTTCGAAAATTTTTTTCGAAAATTTTTTTCTAAAATTTTTTTTCGAAAAATTTTTTTCCAAAATTTTTTCGAAAATTTTTTTGAAAATTTTTTTCGAAATTTTTTTCGAAAATTTTTTTTCGAAATTTTTTACGAAATTTTTTTTCAAAATTTTTTTCGAAAATTTTTTTTCGAAAATTTTTTTTCGAAATTTTCGAAATTTTTTTCCAAAATTTTTTTAAAAATTTTTTTCAAAATTTTTTTACAAATTTTTTTTTGAAAATTTTTTTGAAAATTTTTTTCGAAATTTTTTGTCAAAATTTTTTTTGAAAATTTTTTTTCGAAATTTTTTTCCAAAATTTTTTCGAAAATTTTTTTGCAAATTTTTTTTCGAAAAATTTTTTCGAAATTTTTTTTTCGAAATTTTTTTCGAAAAGTTTTTCTCCAAAATTTTTCCGAAAATTTTTTTGAAAATTTTTTTCGAAATTTTTTTTCAAAATTTTTTTTGAAAATTTTTTTTCGAAATTTTTTTCGAAAAATTTTTTTCCAAAATTTTTTTAAAAATTTTTTTCAAAATTTTTTTACAAAATTTTTTTTGAAAATTTTTTTTCGAAATTTTTTTCGAAAAATTTTTTTCCAAAATTTTTTCGAAAATTTTTTTTCGACATTTTTTTCGAAAATTTTTTTTCGAAATTTTTTTCGAAAATTTTTTTGAAAATTTTTTTTCGAAAATTTTTTTGAAAAGTTTTTTCGATGTTTTTTTTCATAATTTTTTTTTTCGAAATTTTTTTCGAAAAATATTTTTCCAAAATTTTTTCGAAATTATTTTTCAAAATTTTTTCAAAATTTTTTTTTCGAAATTTTTTTTCAAAATTTTTTTCGAAATTTTTTTAAAAATTTTTTTCGAAAATTTTTTTTCGAAATTTTTTTCAAAAATTTTTTTCAAAATTTTTTTCGAAAAATTTTTTTGAAAATTTTTTTCGAAAATTTTTTTGAAAATTTTTTTCGAAAATTTTTTTGAAAATTTTTTTCGAAATTTTTTATCAAAATTTATTTCGAAAATTTTTTTTCGAAATTTTTTTCGAAAAGTTTTTTCGAAATTTTTTTTAAAATTTTTTTCATAATTTTTTTCGAAATTTTTTTTTCGAAATTTTTTTCGAAAAGTCTTTCTCCAAAATTTTTTCGAAAATTTAAAATTTTTTTGAAAATTTTTTTCGAAATTTTTTTTCAAAATTTTTTTCCAAAATTTTTTCGAAATTTTTCTTCAAAATTTTTTTCGAAAATTTTTTTTTGAAAATTTTCCAAAATTTTTTTAAAAATTTTTTTCAAAATTTTTTTACAAATTTTTTTTGAAAATTTTTTTTTGAAATTTTTTTCGAAAAATTTTTTTCCAAAATTTTTTCGAAATTTTTTTTTCGAATTTTTTTCGAAAATTTTTTTTCGAAATTTTTTTCGAAATTTTTTTCGAAAATTTTTTTTCGAAATTTTTTTGAAAATTTTTTCGAAAAATTTTTTTCGAAAAGTTTTTCTCCAAAATTTTTTCGAAAATTTTTTTGAAAATTTTTTTCGAAATTTTTTTTCAAAATTTTTTTTGAAATTTTTTTTTCGAAATTTTTTCGAAAAATTTTTTTCCAAAATTTTTTCGAAAATTTTTTTTCGAAATTTTTTTCGAAAATTTTTTTCGAAAGTTTCTTCGAAAAATTTTTTTCCAAAATTTTTTCGAAAATTTTTTTGAAAATTTTTTTCGAAATTTTTTTTCAAATTTTTTTTTGGAAAATTTTTTTCATAATTTTTTTTCGAAATTTTTTTTCGAAATTTTTTTCGAAAATTTTTTTTCGAAATTTTTTTCGAAAATTTTTTTGAAAATTTTTTTTCTTCGAAAATTTTTTTGAAAATTTTTTTTCGAAAATTTTTTTGAAAAGTTTTTTTGGAAATTTTTTTTCAAAATTTTTTCGAAAATTTTTTTTCGAAATTTTTTTTCAAAATTTTTTTTGAAAATTTTTTTCGAAATTTTCTCAAAAATTTTTTTCCAAAATTTTTTCGAAATTTTTTTTCAAAATTTTTTCAAAAATTTTTTTTCGAAATTTTTTCGAAAATTTTTTTAAAATTTTTCCGAAAATTTTTTTGAAAATTTTTTTCGAAAATTTTTTTCATAATTTTTTTCGAAATTTTTTTTTTGAAATTTTTTTTTCGAAATTTTTTTCGAAAAATTTTTCTCGAAAATTTTTTCGACAATTTTTTTGAAAATTTTTTTCGAAATTTTTCTTCAAAATTTTTTTCGAAAATTTTTTTTCGAAATTTTTTTCCAAAATTTTTTTAAAAATTTTTTTCAAAATTTTTTTACAAATTTTTTTTGAAAATTTTTTTTCGAAATTTTTTTCGAAAAATTTTTTTCCAAAATTTTTTGGGAAAATTTTTTTTCGAAATTTTTTTCGAAAATTTTTTTTCAAAATTTTTTTTGAAATTTTTTTTTCGAAATTTTTTTCGAAAAATTTTTTTCCAAAATTTTTTCGAAAATTTTTTTTCGAAATTTTTTTCGAAAATTTTTTTCAAAAGTTTCTTCGAAAAATTTTTTTCCAAAATTTTTTCGAAAATTTTTTTGAAAATTTTTTTCGAAATTTTTTTTTCGAAATTTTTTTCGAAAAGTCTTCAAAATTTTTTCGAAAATTTTTTTGAAAATTTTTTTCGAAATTTTTTTTCAAAATTTTTTTAAAAATTTTTTTCGAAATTTTTTTAAAAATTTTTTTTTGAAAATTTTTTTTCGAAAATTTTTTTTCGAAATTTTTTCGAAAAATTTTTTTCCAAAAATTTTTTCGAAAATTTTTTTGAAAATTTTTTTCGAAATTTTTCTTCAAAATTTTTTTCGAAAATTTTTTTTCGAAATTTTTTTCCAAAATTTTTTTAAAAATTTTTTTCAAAATTTTTTTACAAATTTTTTTTTGAAGATTTTTTTGAAAATTTTTTTTGAAATTTTTTGTCAAAATTTTTTTCGAAAATTTTTTTTCGAAATTTTTTTCGAAAATTTCTTTCAAAATTTTTTTCGAAATTTTTTTCGAAAATTTTTTTCAAAATTTTTTTCGAAAAATTTTTTCAAATTTTTTTTCGAAAATTTTTTTTCATAATTTTTTTCGAAATTTTTTTTTTGGAATTTTTTTCGAAAAATTTTTCTCTAAAATTTTTTCGAAAATTTTTTTGAAAATTTTTTTCGATATTTTTTTTCAAAATTTTTTTTGAAATTTTTTTTTCGAAATTTTTTTCCAAAATTTTTTCGAAAATTTTTTTGCAAATTTTTTTTCGAAAAATTTTTTCGAAATTTTTTTCGAAAAGTTTTTCTCCAAAATTTTTTCGAAAATTTTTTTGAAAATTTTTTTCGAAATTTTTTTCGAAATTTTTTTCGAAAAATTTTTTTCCAAAATTTTTTCGAAAATTTTTTTGCAAATTTTTTTTCGAAAAATTTTTTCGAAAATTTTTTTTCGAAATTTTTTTCGAAATTTTTTTTCAAAATTTTTTCGAAAATATTTTTTCGAAATTTTTTCGAAAATTTTTTTTCGAAATTTTTTTTCAAAATTTTTTTTGAAAATTTTTTTCGAAATTTTCTCAAAAATTTTTTTCCAATTTTTTTTCGAAATTTTTTTTCAAATTTTTTTCATAATTTTTTTCGAAATTTTTTTTTCGAAATTTTTTTCGAAAAGTCTTTCTCCAAAATTTTTTCGAAAATTCTTTTCGAAATTTTTTTTCAAAATTTTTTTAAAAATTTTTTTCGAAATTTTTTTAAAAATTTTTTGTTGAAAATTTTTTTTCGTAATTTTTTCGAATTTTTTTTTCCAAAATTTTTTCGAAAATTTTTTTGAAAATTTTTTTCGAAATTTTTCTTCAAAATTTTTTTCGAAAATTTTTTTTCGAAATTTTTTTCCAAAATTTTTTTCAAAATTTTTTTACAAATTTTTTTTTGAAAATTTTTTTGAAAATTTTTTTCGAAATTTTTTGTCAAAATTTTTTTCGAAAATTTTTTTTCGAATTTTTTTTTCGAAAATTTCTTTCAAAATTTTTTTCGAAATTTTTTTCGAAAATTTTTTTCGAAAATTTTTTTCAAAATTTTTTTCGAAAAATTTTTTCAAATTTTTTTTCGAAAATTTTTTTTCATAATTTTTTTCGATATTTTTTTTTTGGATTTTTTTCGAAAAATTTTTCTCTAAAATTTTTTCGAAAATTTTTTTGAAAATTTTTTTCGAAATTTTTTTTCAAAATTTTTTTTGAAAATTTTTTTTCGAAATTTTTTTCCAAAATTTTTTCGAAAATTTTTTTGCAAATTTTTTTTCGAAAAATTTTTTCGAAATTTTTTTTTCGAAATTTTTTTCGAAAAGTTTTTCTCCAAAATTTTTTCGAAAATTTTTTTGAAAAATTTTTTCGAAAATTTTTTTGAAAATTTTTTTCGAATTTTTTTTTCAAAATTTTTTTCGAAAATTTTTTTTCGAAATTTTTTTCGAAATTTTTTTCAAAATTTTTTTCGAAATTTTTTTCGAAAATTTTTTTCAAAAGTTTCTTCGAAAAATTTTTTTCCAAAATTTTTTCGAAAATTTTTTTGAAAATTTTTTTCGAAATTTTTTTTCAAATTTTTTTTTGGAAAATTTTTTTCATTTTTGTTCGAAATTTTTTTTTCGAAATTTTTTTCGAAAAATCTTTTTCCAAAATTTTTTCGAAATTTTTTTTTTAAATTTTTTCGAAAATTTTTTTAAAATTTTTTTTCGAAATTTTTTTTCAAATTTTTTTTTGAAAATTTTTTTCGAAATTTTCTCAAAAATTTTTTTCCAAAATTTTTTCGAAATTTTTTTTCAAAATTTCGAAAATTTTTTTTCGAAATTTTTCGAAAATTTTTTTAAAATTTTTTTCCAAAATTTTTCCGAAAATTTTTTTGAAAATTTTTTTCGAATTTTTTTTTCATAATTTTTTTCGAAATTTTTTTTTCGAAATTTTTTTTTCGAAATTTTTTTCGAAAAATTTTTCTCTAAAATTTTTTCGAAAATTTTTTTGAAAATTTTTTTCGAAAATTTTTTTTCGAAATTTTTTTCCAAAATTTTTTTAAAAATTTTTTTTTAAATTTTTTTACAATTTTTTTTTGAAAATTTTTTTTCGAAATTTTTTTCGAAAAATTTTTTTCGAAAAGTTTTTCTCCAAAATTTTTTCGAAAATTTTTTTGAAAAATTTTTTCGAAAATTTTTTTGAAAATTTTTTTCGAAATTTTTTTTCAAAATTTTTTTCGAAAATTTTTTTTCGAAATTTTTTTCGAAATTTTTTTCAAAATTTTTTTCGAAATTTTTTTCGAAAATTTTTTTCAAAAGTTTCTTCGAAAAATTTTTTTCCAAAATTTTTTCGAAAATTTTTTTTAAAATATTTTTCGAAATTTTTTTTCAAATTTTTTTTTGGAAAATTTTTTTCATTTTTGTTCGAAATTTTTTTTTTTGAAATTTTTTTCGAAAAATTTTTTTCCAAAATTTTTTCGAAAATTTTTTTAAAAATTTTTTCAAAAATTTTTTTAAAATTTTTTCAAAAATTTTTTTAAAATTTTTTCAAAAATTTTTTTAAAATTTTTTTTCGAAATTTTTTTTCAAATTTTTTTTTGAAAATTTTTTTCGAAATTTTCTCAAAAATTTTTTTCCAAAATTTTTTCGAAATTTTTTTTCAAAATTTTTTCGAAAATTTTTTTTCGAAATTTTTCGAAAATTTTTTTAAAATTTTTTTCCAAAATTTTTCCGAAAATTTTTTTGAAAATTTTTTTCGAAATTTTTTTTCAATTTTTTTTTCGAAATTTTTTTTCATAATTTTTTTCGAAATTTTTTTTTCGAAATTTTTTTTTCGAAATTTTTTTCGAAAAATTTTTCTCTAAAATTTTTTCGAAAATTTTTTTGAAAATTTTTTTCGAAAATTTTTTTTTGAAATTTTTTTCCAAAATTTTTTTAAAAATTTTTTTCAAAATTTTTTTACAAATTTTTTTTGAAAATTTTTTTTCGAAATATTTTTCGAAAAATTTTTTTCCCAAATTTTTTCGAAAATTTTTTTTCGAAATTTTTTTCGAAAATTTTTTTTCGAAATTTTTTTTGGAATTTTTTTCGAAATTTTTTTCGAAAATTTTTTTGAAAATTTTTTCGAAAAATTTTTTTCGAAGTTTTTCTCCAAAATTTTTTCGAAAATTTTTTGAAAATTTTTTTCGAAATTTTTTTTCAAAATTTTTTTTGAAATTTTTTTTTCGAAATTTTTTTCGAAAAATTTTTTTCCAAAATTTTTTCGAAAATTTTTTTTCGAAATTTTTTTCAAAAATTTTTTTCAAAATTTTTTTCGAAAAATTTTTTTGAAAATTTTTTTCGAAAATTTTTTTGAATTTTTTTTTCGAAATTTTTTATCAAAATTTTTTTCGAAAATTTTTTTTCGAAATTTTTTTTCAAATTTTTTTCATAATTTTTTTCGAAATTTTTTTTTCGAAATTTTTTTCGAAAATTTTTTTAAAAATTTTTTTCGAAATTTTTTTTCAAAATTTTTTTAAAAATTTTTTTTTGAAAATTTTTTTTTGAAATTTTTTCGAAAAATTTTTTTCCAATTTTTTTTGAAAATTTTTTTGAAAATTTTTTTCGATTTTTTTTTTCAAAATTTTTTTCGAAAATTTTTTTCTAAAATTTTTTTTCGAAAAATTTTTTTCGAAAATTTTTCGAAAATTTTTTTTATAATTTTTTTGAAAATTTTTTTTCGAAAATGTTTTTGAAAAGTTTTTTCGAAGTTTTTTTTCAAAATTTTTTTTTTCGAAATTTTTTTCGAAAAATTTTTTTCCAAAATTTTTTCGAAATAATTTTTCAAAATTTTTTCGAAAATTTTTTTTCGAAATTTTTTCGAAAATTTTTTTTCGAAATTTTTTTTCAAAATTTTTTTTGAAAATTTTTTTCGAAATTTTCTCAAAAATTTTTTTCCAAAATTTTTTCGAAAATTTTTTTGAAGTTTTTTTTCAAAATTTTTTTCCAAATTTTTTTTCAAAATTTTTTTCGAAATTTTTTTTAAAATTTTTTTCGAAAATTTTTTTTCGAAGTTTTTTTCAAAAATTTTTTTCAAAATTTTTTTCGAAAAATTTTTTTGAAAATTTTTTTCGATATTTTTTATCAAAATTTTTTTCGAAAATTTTTTTTTGAAATTTTTTTCGAAAAGTTTTTTCGAAATTTTTTTTCAAATTTTTTTCATAATTTTTTTCGAAATTTTTTTTTTCGAAATTTTTTTCGAAAAGCCTTTCTCCAAAATTTTTTCAAAAATTTTTTTGAAAATTCTTTTCGAAATTTTTTTTCAAAATTTTTTAAAAAATTTTTTTCGAAATTTTTTTAAAAATTTTTTTTTGAAAATTTTTTTTCGAAAATTTTTTTTCGAAATTTTTTCGAAATTTTTTTCCAAAATTTTTTTAAAAATTTTTTTCAAAATTTTTTTACAAATATTTTTTTGAAAATTTTTTTGAAATTTTTTTTCGAAATTTTTTGTCAAAATTTTTTTCGAAAATTTTTTTTTCGAATTTTTTTTCGAAAATTTCTTTCAAAATTTTTTTCGAAATTTTTTTCGAAAATTTTTTTCAAAATTTTTTTCGAAAAAATTTTTCAAATTTTTTTTCGAAAATTTTTTTTCATAATTTTTTTCGAAATTTTTTTTTTGGAATTTTTTTCGAAAAATTTTTCTCTAAAATTTTTTCGAAAATTTTTTTGAAAATTTTTTTCGAAATTTTTTTTCAAAATTTTTTTTGAAAATTTTTTTTCGAAATTTTTTTCCAAAATTTTTTCGAAAATTTTTTTGCAAATTTTTTTTCGAAAAATCTTTTCGAAATTTTTTTCGAAAAGTTTTTCTCCAAAATTTTTTCGAAAATTTTTTTGAAAATTTTTTTCGAAATTTTTTTTCAAAATTTTTTTTGAAAATTTTTTTTCGAAATTTTTTTCGAAAAATTTTTTTCGAAAAATTTTTTTCCAAAATTTTTTCGAAAATTTTTTTGCAAATTTTTTTTCGAAAAATCTTTTCGAAATTTTTTTCGAAAAGTTTTTCTCCAAAATTTTTTCGAAAATTTTTTTGAAAATTTTTTTCGAAATTTTTTTTCAAAATTTTTTTTGAAAATTTTTTTTCGAAATTTTTTTCGAAAAATTTTTTTCGAAAAATTTTTTTCCAAAATTTTTTCGAAAATTTTTTTGCAAATTTTTTTTCGAAAAATTTTTTCGAAAATTTTTTTGAAAATTTTTTTCGAAATTTTTTTTCAAAATTTTTTTCGAAAATTTTTTTTCGAAATTTTTTTCGAAATTTTTTTCAAAATTTTTTTCGAAATTTTTTTCGAAAATTTTTTTCAAAAGTTTCTTCGAAAAATTTTTTTCCAAAATTTTTTCGAAAATTTTTTTGAAAATTTTTTTAAAATTTTTTTCCAAAATTTTTCCGAAAATTTTTTTGAAAATTTTTTTCGAAATTTTTTTTCAAATTTTTTTTCGAAAATTTTTTTCATAATTTTTTTCGAAATTTTTTTTTCGAAATTTTTTTTTCGAAATTTTTTTCGAAAAATGTTTCTCTAAAATTTTTTCGAAAATTTTTTTGAAAATTTTTTTCGAAAATTTTTTTGAATTTTTTTTTCGAAATTTTTTATCAAAATTTTTTTCGAAAATTTTTTTTCGAAATTTTTTCCAAAAATTTCTTTCGAAATTTTTTTTCAAATTTTTTTCATAATTTTTTTCGAAATTTTTTTTTCGAAATTTTTTTCGAAAATTTTTTTGAAAATTTTTTTCGAAATTTTTTTTCAAAATTTTTTTAAAAATTTTTTTTTGAAAATTTTTTTTTGAAATTTTTTCGAAAAATTTTTTTCCAAAATTTTTTCGAAAATTTTTTTGAAAATTTTTTTCGAAATTTTTCTTCAAAATTTTTTTCGAAAATTTTTTTTCGAAAATTTTTTTTCGAAATTTTTTTCCAAAATTTTTTTAAAAATTTTTTTCAAAATTTTTTTACAAATTTTTCTTTGAAAATGTTTTTGAAAATTTTTTTCGAAATTTTTTGTCAAAATTTTTTTCGAAAATTTTTTTTCGAAATTTTTTTCGAAAATTTCTTTCAAAATTTTTTTCGAAATTTTTTTCGAAAATTTTTTTCAAAATGTTTTTCAAAATATTTTTCGAAAATTTTTTTTTGAAATTTTTTTCGAAAATTTTTTTCAATATTTTTTTCGAAAATTTTTTTTCCAAAATTTTTTCGAAAATTTTTTTGAAAACTTTTTTCGAAATTTTTTTCAAAATTTTTTTCAAAATTCTTTTTGAAAATTTTTTCAAAATTCTTTTCGAAAATTTTTTTTTCGAAATTTTTTTCCAAAATTTTTTTCCAAAATTTTTTTCCAAAATTTTTTCGAAAATTTTTTAGCAAAATTTTTTTAGAAAATTTTTTTCAGAATTTTTTTTCAAAATTTTTTTTCAAAATTTCTTTTGAAAATTTTTTTTGGAAAATTTTTTTGAAAATTTTTTTTGAAATTTTTTTTCAAAATTTTTTTCGAAATTTTTTTCGAAAATTTTTTTCAAAATTTTTTTCGAAAAATTTTTTTTCAAAATTTTTCCGAAAATTTTTTTGAAAATTTTTTTGAAAATTTTTTTCGAAATTTTTTTTCAAATTTTTTTTCGAAATTGTTTTTCATAATTTTTTTCGAAATTTTTTTTTCGAAATTTTTTTCGAAAAATGTTTCTCTAAAATTTTTTCGAAAATTTTTTTCGAAATTTTTCTTCAAAATTTTTTTCGAAAATTTTTTTTCGAAATTTTTTTCCAAAATTTTTTTAAAAATTTTTTTCAAAATTTTTTTACAAAATTTTTTTTGAAAATTTTTTTTCGAAATTTTTTTTCGAAATTTTTTTCTCCAAAATTTTTTCGAAAATTTTTTTGAAAATTTTTTTTTTAATTTTTTTTCAAAATTTCTTTAAAAATTTTTTCGAAATTTTTTTAAAAATTTTTTTTTGAAAATTTTTTTTCGAAAATTTTTTTTCGAAAATTTTTTTTCGAAAATTTTTTTTCGAAATTTTTTCGAAAAATTTTTTTCCAAAATTTTTTCGAAAATTTTTTTGAAAATTTTTTTCGAAATTTTTTTTCAAAATTTTTTTCGAAAATTTTTTTTCGAAATTTTTTTCCAAAATTTTTTTAAAAATTTTTTTCAAAATTTTTTTACAAATTTTTTTTTGAAAATTTTTTTGAAAATTTTTTTCGAAATTTTTTTTCAAAATATTTTTTGAAATTTTTTTTTCGAAATTTTTTTCCAAAATTTTTTCGAAAATTTTTTTGCAAATTTTTTTTCGAAAAATTTTTTCGAAATTTTTTTTTCGAAATTTTTTTCGAAAAGTTTTTCTCCAAAATTTTTTCGAAAATTTTTTTGAAATTTTTTTTCGAAATTTTTTTCAAAATTTTTTTTTGAAATTTTTTTTTCGAAATTTTTTTCGAAAAATTTTTTTCCAAAATTTTTTCGAAAATTTTTTTGCAATTTTTTTTTCGAAAAATTTTTTCGAAAATTTTTTTGAAAATTTTTTTCGAAATTTTTTTTCAAAATTTTCTTCGAAAATTTTTTTTCGAAATTTTTTTCGAAATTTTTTTTCAAAATTTTTTCGAAAATATTTTTTCGAAATTTTTTCGAAAATTTTTTTTCGAAATTTTTTTTCAAAATTTTTTTTGAAAATTTTTTTCGAAATTTTCTCAAAAATTTTTTTCCAAAATTTTTTCGAAATTTTTTTTCAAATTTTTTTCATAATTTTTTTCGAAATTTTTTTTTCGAAATTTTTTTCGAAAAGTCTTTCTCCAAAATTTTTTCGAAAATTCTTTTCGAAATTTTTTTTCAAAATTTTTTTAAAAATTTTTTTCGAAATTTTTTTAAAAATTTTTTGTTGAAAATTTTTTTTCGAAAATTTTTTTTCGAAATTTTTTCGAAATTTTTTTTCCAAAATTTTTTCGAAAATTTTTTTGAAAATTTTTTTCGAAATTTTTCTTCAAAATTTTTTTCGAAAATTTTTTTTCGAAATTTTTTTCCAAAATTTTTTTCAAAATTTTTTTACAAATTTTTTTTTGAAAATTTTTTTGAAAATTTTTTTCGAAATTTTTTGTCAAAATTTTTTTCGAAAATTTTTTTTCGAATTTTTTTTCGAAAATTTCTTTCAAAATTTTTTTCGAAATTTTTTTCGAAAATTTTTTTCAAAATTTTTTTCGAAAAATTTTTTCAAATTTTTTTTCGAAAATTTTTTTTCATAATTTTTTTCGATATTTTTTTTTTGGATTTTTTTCGAAAAATTTTTCTCTAAAATTTTTTCGAAAATTTTTTTGAAAATTTTTTTCGAAATTTTTTTTCAAAATTTTTTTTGAAAATTTTTTTTCGAAATTTTTTTCCAAAATATTTTCGAAAATTTTTTTGCAAATTTTTTTTCGAAAAATTTTTCGAAATTTTTTTTTCGAAATTTTTTTCGAATAGTTTTTCTCCAAAATTTTTTCGAAAATTTTTTTGAAAAATTTTTTCGAAAATTTTTTTGAAAATTTTTTTCGAAATTTTTTTTCAAAATTTTTTTCGAAAATTTTTTTTCGAAATTTTTTTCGAAATTTTTTTCGAAAATTTTTTTCAAAAGTTTCTTCGAAAAATTTTTTTCCAAAATTTTTTCGAAAATTTTTTTGAAAATTTTTTTCGAAATTTTTTTTCAAATTTTTTTTTGGAAAATTTTTTTCATTTTTGTTTGAAATTTTTTTTTCGAAATTTTTTTCGAAAAATTTTTTTCCAAAATTTTTTCGAAATTTTTTTTTTAAATTTTTTCGAAAATTTTTTTAAAATTTTTTTTCGAAATTTTTTTTCAAATTTTTTTTTGAAAATTTTTTTCAAAATTTTCTCAAAAATTTTTTTCCAAAATTTTTTCGAAATTTTTTTTCAAAATTTTTTCGAAAATTTTTTTTCGAAATTTTTCGAAAATTTTTTTAAAATTTTTTTCCAAAATTTTTCCGAAAATTTTTTTGAAAATTTTTTTCGAAATTTTTTTTCAATTTTTTTTTCGAAAATTTTTTTCATAATTTTTTTCGAAATTTTTTTTTCGAAATTTTTTTTTCGAAATTTTTTTCGAAAAATTTTTCTCTAAAATTTTTTCGAAAATTTTTTTGAAAATTTTTTTCGAAAATTTTTTTTCGAAATTTTTTTCCAAAATTTTTTAAAAAATTTTTTTCAAAATTTTTTTACAAATTTTTTTTGAAAATTTTTTTTCGAAATTTTTTTCGAAAAATTTTTTTCCAAAATTTTTTCGAAAATTTTTTTTCGAAATTTTTTTCGAAAATTTTTTTTCGAAATTTTTTTCGAAATTTTTTTCGAAAATTTTTTTTCGAAATTTTTTTTTTTTTTTTTTGAAAATTTTTTCGAAAAATTTTTTTCGAAAAGTTTTTCTCCAAAATTTTTTCGAAAATTTTTTTGAAAATTTTTTTCGAAATTTTTTTTCAAAATTTTTTTCGAAAATTTTTTTTCGAAATTTTTTTCGAAATTTTTTTCAAAATTTTTTTCGAAATTTTTTTCGAAAATTTTTTTCAAAAGTTTCTTCGAAAAATTTTTTTCCAAAATTTTTTCGAAAATTTTTTTAAAATTTTTTTTTGAAATTTTTTTTCAAATTATTTTTTGAAAATTTTTTTCGAAATTTTCTCAAAAATTTTTTTCCAAAATTTTTTCGAAATTTTTTTTCAAAATTTTTTCGAAAATTTTTTTTCGAAATTTTTCGAAAATTTTTTTAAAATTTTTTTCCAAAATTTTTCCGAAAATTTTTTTGAAAATTTTTTTCGAAATTTTTTTTCAATTTTTTTTTCGAAAATTTTTTTCATAATTTTTTTCGAAATTTTTTTTTCGAAATTTTTTTCGAAAAATTTTTCTCTAAAATTTTTTCGAAAATTTTTTTGAAAATTTTTTTCGAAAATTTTTTTTCGAAATTTTTTTCCAAAATTTTTTTAAAATTTTTTTTCAAAATTTTTTTACAAATTTTTTTTGAAAATTTTTTTTCAAAATTTTTTTCGAAAAATTTTTTTCCAAAATTTTTTCGAAAATTTTTTTTCGAAATTTTTTTCGAAAATTTTTTTTCGAAATTTTTTTCGAAATTTTTTTCGAAAATTTTTTTTCGAAATTTTTTTCGAAAATTTTTTTGAAAATTTTTTCGAAAAATTTTTTTCGAAAAGTTTTTCTCCAAAATTTTTTCGAAAATTTTTTTGAAAATTTTTTTCGAAATTTTTTTTCAAAATTTTTTTTGAAATTTTTTTTTCGAAATTTTTTTCGAAAAATTTTTTTCCAAAATTTTTTCGAAAATTTTTTTTCGAAATTTTTTTCAAAAATTTTTTTCAAAATTTTTTTCGAAAAATTTTTTTGAAAATTTTTTTCGAAAATTTTTTAATTTTTTTTTCGAAATTTTTTATCAAAATTTTTTTCGAAAATTTTTTTTCGAAATTTTTTTCGAAAAGTTCTTTCGAAATTTTTTTTCAAATTTTTTTCATAATTTTTTTCGAAATTTTTTTTTCGAAATTTTTTTCAAAAATTTTTTTGAAAATTTTTTTCGAAATTTTTTTTCAAAATTTTTTTAAAAATTTTTTTTTGAAAATTTTTTTTTGAAATTTTTTCGAAAAATTTTTTTCCAAAATTTTTTCGAAATTCTTTTGAAAATTTTTTTCAAAATTTTTTTTCAAAATTTATTTCGAAAATTTTTTTCTAAAATTTTTTTTCGAAAAATTTTTTTCGAAAATTTTTTCGAAAATTTTTTTGAAAATTTTTTTGAAAATTTTTTTTCGAAAATTTTTTTGAAAAGTTTTTTCGAAGTTTTTTTTCAAAATTTTTTTTTTCGAAATTTTTTTCGAAAAATTTTTTTCCAAAATTTTTTCGAAATTATTTATCAAAATTTTTTCGAAAATTTTTTTTCGAAATTTTTTCGAAAATTTTTTTTCGAAATTTTTTTTCAAAATTTTTTTTGAAAATTTTTTCGAAATATTTTCAAAAATTTTTTTCCAAAATTTTTTCGAAATTTTTTTTGAAGTTTTTTTTCAAAATTTTTTTCGAAATTTTTTTTCAAAATTTTTTTCGAAATTTTTTTCAAAATTTTTTTCGAAAATTTTTTTTCGAAATTTTTTTCAAAAATTTTTTTCAAAATTTTTTTCGAAAAATTTTTTTGAAAATTTTTTTCGAAATTTTTTATCAAAATTTTTTTCGAAAATTTTTTTTCGAAATTTTTTTCGAAATTTTTTTTCAAATTTTTTTCATAATTTTTTTCGAAATTTTTTTTTCGAAATTTTTTTCGAAAAGCCTTTCTCCAAAATTTTTTCGAAAATTTTTTTGAAAATTCTTTTCGAAATTTTTTTTCAAAATTTTTTAAAAAATTTTTTTCGAAATTTTTTTAAAAATTTTTTTTTGAAAATTTTTTTTCGAAAATTTTTTTTCAAAATTTTTTCGAAATTTTTTTCCAAAATTTTTTTAAAAATTTTTTTAAAAATTTTTTTACAAATATTTTTTTGAAAATTTTTTTGAAATTTTTTTTCGAAATTTTTTGTCAAAATTTTTTTCGAAAATTTTTTTTTCGAATTTTTTTTCGAAAATTTCTTTCAAAATTTTTTTCGAAATTTTTTTCGAAAATTTTTTTCAAAATTTTTTTCGAAAAAATTTTTCAAATTTTTTTTCGAAAATTTTTTTTTATAATTTTTTTCGAAATTTTTTTTTTGGAATTTTTTTCGAAAAATTTTTCTCTAAAATTTTTTCGAAAATTTTTTTGAAAATTTTTTTCGAAATTTTTTTTCAAAATTTTTTTTGAAAATTTTTTTTCGAAATTTTTTTCCAAAATTTTTTCGAAAATTTTTTTGCAAATTTTTTTTCGAAAAATCTTTTCGAAATTTTTTTTTCGAAATTTTTTTCGAAAAGTTTTTCTCCAAAATTTTTTTGAAAATTTTTTTCGAAATTTTTTTTCAAAATTTTTTTTGAAAATTTTTTTTCGAAATTTTTTTCGAAAAATATTTTTCGAAAAATTTTTTTCCAAAATTTTTTCGAAAATTTTTTTGCAAATTTTTTTTCGAAAAATCTTTTCGAAATTTTTTTTTCGAAATTTTTTTCGAAAAGTTTTTCTCCAAAATTTTTTTGAAAATTTTTTTCGAAATTTTTTTTCAAAATTTTTTTTGAAAATTTTTTTTCGAAATTTTTTTCGAAAAATATTTTTCGAAAAATTTTTTTCCAAAATTTTTTCGAAAATTTTTTTGCAAATTTTTTTTCGAAAAATTTTTTCGAAAATTTTTTTGAAAATTTTTTTCGAAATTTTTTTTCAAAATTTTTTTCGAAAATTTTTTTTCGAAATTTTTTTCAAAATTTTTTTCGAAATTTTTTTCGACAATTTTTTTCAAAAGTTTCTTCGAAAAATTTTTTTCCAAAATTTTTTCGAAAATTTTTTTGAAAATTTTTTTCGAAATTTTTTTTCAAATTTTTTTTTGGAAAATTTTTTTCATAATTTTTGTTCGAAATTTTTTTTTCAAAATTTTTTTCGAAAAATTTTTTTCCAAAATTTTTTCGAAATTTTTTTTGAAAATTTTTTTTCGAAATTTTCTCAAAAATTTTTTTCCAAAATTTTTTCGAAATTTTTTTTCAAAATTTTTTCGAAAATTTTTTTTCGAAATTTTTTCGAAAATTTTTTTAAAATTTTTTTCCAAAATTTTTCCGAAAATTTTTTTGAAAATTTTTTTCGAAATTTTTTTTCAAATTTTTTTTCGAGAATTTTTTTCATAATTTTTTTCGAAATTTTTTTTTCGAAATTTTTTTTTCGAAATTTTTTTTTCGAAATTTTTTTCGAAAAATTTTTCTCTAAAATTTTTTCGAAAATTTTTTTGAAAATTTTTTTCGAAAATTTTTTTTCGAAATTTTTTTCCAAAATTTTTTTAAAAATTTTTTTCAAATTTTTTTTACAAATTTTTTTTGAAAATTTTTTTTCGAAATTTTTTTCGAAGAATTTTTTTCCAAAATTTTTTCGAAAATTTTTTTTCGAAATTTTTTTCGAAAATTTTTTTTCGAAATTTTTTTTGAAATTTTTTTCGAAAATTTTTTTTCGAAATTTTTTTCGAAAATTTTTTTGAAAATTTTTTCGAAAAATTTTTTTCGAAAAGTTTTTCTCCAAAATTTTTTCGAAAATTTTTTTGAAAATTTTTTTCGAAATTTTTTTTCAAAATTTTTTTTTGATATTTTTTTTTCGAAATTTTTTTCGAAAAATTTTTTTCCAAAATTTTTTCGAAAATTTTTTTTCGAAATTTTTTTCAAAAATTTTTTTCAAAATTTTTTTCGAAAAATTTTTTTGAAAATTTTTTTCGAAAATTTTTTTGAATTTTTTTTTCGAAATTTTTTATCAAAATTTTTTTCGAAAATTTTTTTTCGAAATTTTTTTCGAAAAGTTCTTTCGAAATTTTTTTTCAAATTTTTTTCATAATTTTTTTCGAAATTTTTTTTTCGAAATTTTTTTCGAAAATTTTTTTGAAAATTTTTTTCGAAAATTTTTTTCTAAAATTTTTTTTCGAAAAATTTTTTTCCAAAATTTTTTCGAAAATTTTTTTGAAAATTTTTTTCGAAATTTTTTTTCAAAATTTTTTTCGAAAATTTTTTTTCGAAATTTTTTTCGAAATTTTTTTTCAAAATTTTTTTCGAAAATTTTTTTTCGAAAATTTTTTTTCGAAATTTTTTCGAAATTTTTTTTCCAAAATTTTTTCGAAAATTTTTTTGAAAATTTTTTTCGAAATTTTTCTTCAAAATTTTTTTCGAAAATTTTTTTTCGAAAATTTTTTTTCGAAATTTTTTTCCAAAATTTTTTTAAAAATTTTTTTCAAAATTTTTTTACAAATTTTTTTTTGAAAATTTTTTTGAAAATTTTTTTCGAAATTTTTTGTCAAAATTTTTTTTGAAAATTTTTTTTCGAAATTTTTTTCCAAAATTTTTTCGAAAATTTTTTTGCAAATTTTTTTTCGAAAAATTTTTTCGAAATTTTTTTTTCGAAATTTTTTTCGAAAAGTTTTTCTCCAAAATTTTCCGAAAATTTTTTTGAAAATTTTTTTCGAAATTTTTTTTCAAAATTTTTTTTGAAAATTTTTTTTCGAAATTTTTTTCGAAAAATTTTTTTCCAAAATTTTTTTAAAAATTTTTTTCAAAATTTTTTTACAAAATTTTTTTTGAAAATTTTTTTTCGAAATTTTTTTCGAAAAATTTTTTTCCAAAATTTTTTCGAAAATTTTTTTTCGACATTTTTTTCGAAAATTTTTTTTCGAAATTTTTTTCGAAAATTTTTTTGAAAATTTTTTTTCGAAAATTTTTTTGAAAAGTTTTTTCGAAGTTTTTTTTCAAAATTTTTTTTTTCGAAATTTTTTTCGAAAAATATTTTTCCAAAATTTTTTCGAAATTATTTTTCAAAATTTTTTCAAAATTTTTTTTCAAAATTTTTTTCGAAATTTTTTTAAAAATTTTTTTCGAAAATTTTTTTTCGAAATTTTTTTCAAAAATTTTTTTCAAAATTTTTTTCGAAAAATTTTTTTGAAAATTTTTTTCGAAAATTTTTTTGAAAATTTTTTTCGAAAATTTTTTTGAAAATTTTTTTCGAAATTTTTTATCAAAATTTTTTTCGAAAATTTTTTTTCGAAATTTTTTTCGAAAAGTTTTTTCGAAATTTTTTTTTAAATTTTTTTCATAATTTTTTTCGAAATTTTTTTTTCGAAATTTTTTTCGAAAAGTCTTTCTCCAAAATTTTTTCGAAAATTTAAAATTTTTTTGAAAATTTTTTTCGAAATTTTTTTTCAAAATTTTTTTCCAAAATTTTTTCGAAATTTTTCTTCAAAATTTTTTTCGAAAATTTTTTTTCGAAAATTTTCCAAAATTTTTTTAAAAATTTTTTTCAAAATTTTTTTACAAATTTTTTTTGAAAATTTTTTTTCGAAATTTTTTTCGAAAAATTTTTTTCCAAAATTTTTTCGAAATTTTTTTTTCGAAATTTTTTTCGAAAATTTTTTTTCGAAATTTTTTTCGAAATTTTTTTCGAAAATTTTTTTTCGAAATTTTTTTCGAAAATTTTTTTGAAAATTTTTTCGAAAAATTTTTTTCGAAAAGTTTTTCTCCAAAATTTTTTCGAAAATTTTTTTGAAGATTTTTTTCGAAATTTTTTTTCAAAATTTTTTTTGAAATTTTTTTTTCGAAATTTTTTCGAAAAATTTTTTTCCAAAATTTTTTCGAAAATTTTTTTTCGAAATTTTTTTCGAAAATTTTTTTCGAAAGTTTCTTCGAAAAATTTTTTTCCAAAATTTTTTCGAAAATTTTTTTGAAAATTTTTTTCGAAATTTTTTTTCAAATTTTTTTTTGGAAAATTTTTTTCATAATTTTTTTTCGAAATTTTTTTTCAAAATTTTTTTTGAAAATTTTTTTCGAAATTTTCTCAAAAATTTTTTTCCAAAATTTTTTCGAAATTTTTTTTCAAAATTTTTTCAAAAATTTTTTTTCGAAATTTTTTCGAAAATTTTTTTAAAATTTTTTTCCAAAATTTTTCCGAAAATTTTTTTGAAAATTTTTTTCGAAAATTTTTTTCATAATTTTTTTCGAAATTTTTTTTTGAAATTTTTTTTTCGAAATTTTTTTCGAAAAATTTTTCTCGAAAATTTTTTCGACAATTTTTTTGAAAATTTTTTTCGAAATTTTTCTTCAAAATTTTTTTCGAAAATTTTTTTTCGAAATTTTTTTCCAAAATGTTTTTAAAAATTTTTTTCAAAATTTTTTTACAAATTTTTTTTGAAAATTTTTTTTCGAAATTTTTTTCAAAAAATTTTTTTCCAAAATTTTTTCGAAAATTTTTTTTCGAAATTTTTTTCGAAAATTTTTTTTCAAAATTTTTTTTGAAATTTTTTTTTCGAAATTTTTTTCGAAAAATTTTTTTCCAAAATTTTTTCGAAAATTTTTTTTCGAAATTTTTTTCGAAAACTTTTTTCAAAAGTTTCTTCGAAAAATTTTTTTCCAAAATTTTTTCGAAAATTTTTTTGAAAATTTTTTTCGAAATTTTTTTTTCGAAATTTTTTTCGAAAAGACTTTCTCCAAAATTTTTTCGAAAATTTTTTTGAAAATTTTTTTCGAAATTTTTTTTCAAAATTTTTTTAAAAATTTTTTTCGAAATTTTTTTAAAAATTTTTTTTTGAAAATTTTTTTTCGAAAATTTTTTTTTGAAATTTTTTCGAAAAATTTTTTTCCAAAAATTTTTTCGAAAATTTTTTTGAAAATTTTTTTCGAAATTTTTCTTCAAAATTTTTTTCGAAAATTTTTTTTCGAAATTTTTTTCCAAAATTTTTTTAAAAATTTTTTTCAAAATTTTTTTACAAATTTTTTTTTGAAGTTTTTTTTGAAAATTTTTTTTGAAATTTTTTGTCAATTTTTTTTTCGAAAATTTTTTTTCGAAATTTTTTTCGAAAATTTCTTTCAAAATTTTTTTCGAAATTTTTTTCGAAAATTTTTTTCAAAATTTTTTTCGAAAAATTTTTTCAAATTTTTTTTCGAAAATTTTTTTTCATAATTTTTTTCGAAATTTTTTTTTTGGAATTTTTTTCGAAAATTTTTCTCTAAAATTTTTTCGAAAATTTTTTTGAAAATTTTTTTCGAAATTTTTTTTCAAAATTTTTTTTGAAATTTTTTTTTCGAAATTTTTTTCCAAAATTTTTTCGAAAATTTTTTTGCAAATTTTTTTTCGAAAAATTTTTTCGAAATTTTTTTTTCGAAATTTTTTTCGAAAAGTTTTTCTCCAAAATTTTTTCGAAAATTTTTTTGAAAATTTTTTTCGAAATTTTTTTCAAAATTTTTTTTGAAATTTTTTTTTCGAAATTTTTTTCGAAAAATTTTTTTCCAAAATTTTTTCGAAAATTTTTTTGCAAATTTTTTTTCGAAAAATTTTTTCGAAAATTTTTTTGAAAATTTTTTTCGAAATTTTTTTTCAAAATTTTCTTCGAAAATTTTTTTTCGAAATTTTTTTCGAAATTTTTTTTCAAAATTTTTTCGAAAATATTTTTTCGAAATTTTTTCGAAAATTTTTTTTCGAAATTTTTTTTCAAAATTTTTTTTGAAAATTTTTTTCGAAATTTTCTCAAAAATTTTTTTCCAAATTTTTTTCGAAATTTTTTTTCAAATTTTTTTCATAATTTTTTTCGAAATTTTTTTTTCGAAATTTTTTTCGAAAAGTCTTTCTCCAAAATTTTTTCGAAAATTCTTTTCGAAATTTTTTTTCAAACTTTTTTTAAAAATTTTTTTCGAAATTTTTTTAAAAATTTTTTGTTGAAAATTTTTTTTCGTAATTTTTTCGAATTTTTTTTTCCAAAATTTTTTCGAAAATTTTTTTGAAAATTTTTTTCGAAATTTTTCTTCAAAATTTTTTTCGAAAATTTTTTTTCGAAATTTTTTTCCAAAATTTTTTTCAAAATTTTTTTACAAATTTTTTTTTGAAAATTTTTTTGAAAATTTTTTTCGAAATTTTTTGTCAAAATTTTTTTCGAAAATTTTTTTTCGAATTTTTTTTTCGAAAATTTCTTTCAAAATTTTTTTCGAAATTTTTTTCGAAAATTTTTTTCGAAAATTTTTTTCGAAAATTTTTTTCAAAATTTTTTTCGAAAAATTTTTTCAAATTTTTTTTCGAAAATTTTTTTTCATAATTTTTTTCGATATTTTTTTTTTGGATTTTTTTCGAAAAATTTTTCTCTAAAATTTTTTCGAAAATTTTTTTGAAAATTTTTTTCGAAATTTTTTTTCAAAATTTTTTTTGAAAATTTTTTTTCGAAATTTTTTTCCAAAATTTTTTCGAAAATTTTTTTGCAAATTTTTTTTCGAAAAATTTTTTCGAAATTTTTTTTTCGAAATTTTTTTCGAAAAGTTTTTCTCCAAAATTTTTTCGAAAATTTTTTTGAAAATTTTTTTCGAAATTTTTTTTCATAATTTTTTTCGAAATTTTTTTTTCGAAATTTTTTTTTCGAAATTTTTTTCGAAAAATTTTTCTCTAAAATTTTTTCGAAAATTTTTTTGAAAATTTTTTTCGAAAATTTTTTTTCGAAATTTTTTTCCAAAATTTTTTTAAAAATTTTTTTCTAAATTTTTTTACAAATTTTTTTTGAAAATTTTTTTTCGAAATTTTTTTCGAAAAATTTTTTTCCAAAATTTTTTCGAAAATTTTTTTTCGAAATTTTTTTCGAAAATTTTTTTTCGAAATTTTTTTCGAAATTTTTTTCGAAAATTTTTTTTCGAAATTTTTTTCGAAAATTTTTTTGAAAATTTTTTCGAAAAATTTTTTTCGAAAAGTTTTTCTCCAAAATTTTTTCGAAAATTTTTTTGAAAAATTTTTTCGAAAATTTTTTTGAAAATTTTTTTCGAAATTTTTTTTCAAAATTTTTTTCGAAAATTTTTTTTCGAAATTTTTTTCGAAATTTTTTTCAAAATTTTTTTCGAAATTTTTTTCGAAAATTTTTTTCAAAAGTTTCTTCGAAAAATTTTTTTCCAAAATTTTTTCGAAAATTTTTTTGAAAATATTTTTCGAAATTTTTCAAATTTTTTTTTGGAAAATTTTTTTCATTTTTGTTCGAAATTTTTTTTTTGAAATTTTTTTCGAAAAATTTTTTTCCAAAATTTTTTCGAAAATTTTTTTAAAAATTTTTTCAAAATTTTTTTTAAAATTTTTTCAAAAATTTTTTTAAAATTTTTTTTCGAAATTTTTTTTCAAATTTTTTTTTGAAAATTTTTTTCGAAATTTTCTCAAAAATTTTTTTCCAAAATTTTTTCGAAATTTTTTTTCAAAATTTTTTCGAAAATTTTTTTTCGAAATTTTTCGAAAATTTTTTTAAAATTTTTTTCCAAAATTTTTCCGAAAATTTTTTTGAAAATTTTTTTCGAAATTTTTTTTCAATTTTTTTTTCGAAATTTTTTTTCATAATTTTTTTCGAAATTTTTTTTTCGAAATTTTTTTTTCGAAATTTTTTTCGAAAAATTTTTTTCTAAAATTTTTTCGAAAATTTTTTTGAAAATTTTTTTCGAAAATTTTTTTTTGAAATTTTTTTCCAAAATTTTTTTAAAAATTTTTTTCAAAATTTTTTTACAAATTTTTTTTGAAAATTTTTTTTCGAAATATTTTTCGAAAAATTTTTTTCCCAAATTTTTTCGAAAATTTTTTTTCGAAATTTTTTTCGAAAATTTTTTTTCGAAATTTTTTTTGGAATTTTTTTCGAAAATTTTTTTTCGAAATTTTTTTCGAAAATTTTTTTGAAAATTTTTTCGAAAAATTTTTTTCGAAAAGTTTTTCTCCAAAATTTTTTCGAAAATTTTTTGAAAATTTTTTTCGAAATTTTTTTTCAAAATTTTTTTTGAAATTTTTTTTTCGAAATTTTTTTCGAAAAATTTTTTTCCAAAATTTTTTCGAAAATTTTTTTTCGAAATTTTTTTCAAAAATTTTTTTCAAAATTTTTTTCGAAAAATTTTTTTGAAAATTTTTTTCGAAAATTTTTTTGAATTTTTTTTTCGAAATTTTTTATCAAAATTTTTTTCGAAAATTTTTTTTCGAAATTTTTTTCGAAAAGTTCTTTCGAAATTTTTTTTCAAATTTTTTTCATAATTTTTTTCGAAATTTTTTTTTCGAAATTTTTTTCGAAAATTTTTTTGAAAATTTTTTTTGGAATTTTTTTTCAAAATTTTTTTAAAAATTTTTTTTTGAAAATTTTTTTTTGAAATTTTTTCGAAAAATTTTTTTCCAAATTTTTTTGAAAATTTTTTTGAAAATTTTTTTCGATTTTTTTTTTCAAAATTTTTTTCGAAAATTTTTTTCTAAAATTTTTTTTCGAAAAATTTTTTTCGAAAATTTTTTCGAAAATTTTTTTGAAAATTTTTTTGAAATTTTTTTTTCGAAAATGTTTTTGAAAAGTTTTTTCGACGTTTTTTTTCAAAATTTTTTTTTTCGAAATTTTTTTCGAAAAATTTTTTTCCAAAATTTTTTCGAAATTATTTTTCAAAATTTTTTCGAAAATTTTTTTTCGAAATTTTTTCGAAAATTTTTTTTCGAAATTTTTTTTCAAAATTTTTTTTGAAAATTTTTTTCGAAATTTTCTCAAAAATTTTTTTCCAAAATTTTTTCGAAAATTTTTTTGAAGTTTTTTTTCAAAATTTTTTTCCAAATTTTTTTTGAAAATTTTTTTCGAAATTTTTTTCAAAATTTTTTTCGAAATTTTTTATCAAAATTTTTTTCGAAAATTTTTTTTTGAAATTTTTTTCGAAAAGTTTTTTCGAAATTTTTTTTCAAATTTTTTTCATAATTTTTTTCGAATTTTTTTTTTCGAAATTTTTTTCGAAAAGCCTTTCTCCAAAATTTTTTCGAAAATTTTTTTGAAAATTCTTTACGAAATTTTTTTTCAAAATTTTTTAAAAAATTTTTTTCGAAATTTTTTTAAAAATTTTTTTTTGAAAATTTTTTTTCGAAAATTTTTTTTCGAAATTTTTTCGAAATTTTTTTAAAAATTTTTTTTTGAAAATTTTTTTTCGAAAATTTTTTTTCGAAAATTTTTTTTCGAAATTTTTTCGAAATTTTTTTCCAAAATTTTTTTAAAAATTTTTTTCAAAATTTTTTTACAAATATTTTTTTGAAAATTTTTTTGAAATTTTTTTTCGAAATTTTTTGTCAAAATTTTTTTCGAAAATTTCTTTTTCGAATTTTTTTTCGAAAATTTCTTTCAAAATTTTTTTCGAAATTTTTTTCGAAAATTTTTTTCAAAATTTTTTTCGAAAAAGTTTTTCAAATTTTTTTTCGAAAATTTTTTTTCATAATTTTTTTCGAAATTTTTTTTTTGGAATTTTTTTCGAAAAATTTTTCTCTAAAATTTTTTCGAAAATTTTTTTGAAAATTTTTTTCGAAATTTTTTTTCAAAATTTTTTTTGAAAATTTTTTTTCGTAATTTTTTTCCAAAATTTTTTCGAAAATTTTTTTGCAAATTTTTTTTCGAAAAACCTTTTCGAAATTTTTTTTTCGAAATTTTTTTCGAAAAGTTTTTCTCCAAAATTTTTTCGAAAATTTTTTTGAAAATTTTTTTCGAAATTTTTTTTCAAAATTTTTTTCGAAAATTTTTTTCTAAAATTTTTTTTCGAAAAATTTTTTTCCAAAATTTTTTCGAAAATTTTTTTGAAAATTTTTTTCGAAATTTTTTTTCAAAATTTTTTTCGAAAATTTTTTTTCGAAATTTTTTTCGAAATTTTTTTTCAAAATTTTTTTCGAAAATTTTTTTTCGAAAATTTTTTTTCGAAATTTTTTCGAAATTTTTTTTCCAAAATTTTTTCGAAAATTTTTTTGAAAATTTTTTTCGAAATTTTTCTTCAAAATTTTTTTCGAAAATTTTTTTTCGAAAATTTTTTTTCGAAATTTTTTTCCAAAATTTTTTTAAAAATTTTTTTCAAAATTTTTTTACAAATTTTTCTTTGAAAATTTTTTTGAAAATTTTTTTCGAAATTTTTTGTCAAAATTTTTTTCGAAAATTTTTTTTCGAAATTTTTTTCGAAAATTTCTTTCAAAATTTTTTTCGAAATTTTTTTCGAAAATTTTTTTCAAAATGTTTTTCAAAATATTTTTCGAAAATTTTTTTTTGAAATTTTTTTCGAAAATTTTTTTCAATATTTTTTTCGAAAATTTTTTTTCCAAAATTTTTTCGAAAATTTTTTTGAAAACTTTTTTCGAAATTTTTTTCAAAATTTTTTTCAAAATTCTTATTGAAAATTTTTTCAAAATTCTTTTCGAAAATTTTTTTTTCGAAATTTTTTTCCAAAATTTTTTTCCAAAATTTTTTTCCAAAATTTTTTCGAAAATTTTTTAGCAAAATTTTTTTAGAAAATTTTTTTCAGAATTTTTTTTCAAAATTTTTTTTCAAAATTTCTTTTGAAAATTTTTTTTGGAAAATTTTTTTGAAAATTTTTTTTGAAATTTTTTTTCAAAATTTTTTTCGAAATTTTTTTCGAAAATTTTTTTCAAAATTTTTTTCGAAAAATTTTTTTTCAAAATTTTTCCGAAAATTTTTTTGAAAATTTTTTTGAAAATTTTTTTCGAAATTTTTTTTCAAATTTTTTTTCGAAATTGTTTTTCATAATTTTTTTCGAAATTTTTTTTTCGAAATTTTTTTCGAAAAATGTTTCTCTAAAATTTTTTCGAAAATTTTTTTCGAAATTTTTCTTCAAAATTTTTTTCGAAAATTTTTTTTCGAAATTTTTTTCCAAAATTTTTTTAAAAATTTTTTTCAAAATTTTTTTACAAAATTTTTTTTGAAAATTTTTTTTCGAAATTTTTTTCTCCAAAATTTTTTCGAAAATTTTTTTGAAAATTTTTTTTTTAATTTTTTTTCAAAATTTCTTTAAAAATTTTTTCGAAATTTTTTTAAAAATTTTTTTTTGAAAATTTTTTTTCGAAAATTTTTTTTCGAAAATTTTTTTTCGAAAATTTTTTTTCGAAATTTTTTCGAAAAATTTTTTTCCAAAATTTTTTCGAAAATTTTTTTGAAAATTTTTTTCGAAATTTTTTTTCAAAATTTTTTTCGAAAATTTTTTTTCGAAATTTTTTTCCAAAATTTTTTTAAAAATTTTTTTCAAAATTTTTTTACAAATTTTTTTTTGAAAATTTTTTTGAAAATTTTTTTCGAAATTTTTTTTCAAAATTTTTTTTGAAATTTTTTTTTCGAAATTTTTTTCCAAAATTTTTTCGAAAATTTTTTTGCAAATTTTTTTTCGAAAAATTTTTTCGAAATTTTTTTTTCGAAATTTTTTTCGAAAAGTTTTTCTCCAAAATTTTTTCGAAAATTTTTTTGAAATTTTTTTTCGAAATTTTTTTCAAAATTTTTTTTTGAAATTTTTTTTTCGAAATTTTTTTCGAAAAATTTTTTTCCAAAATTTTTTCGAAAATTTTTTTGCAATTTTTTTTTCGAAAAATTTTTTCGAAAATTTTTTTGAAAATTTTTTTCGAAATTTTTTTTCAAAATTTTCTTCGAAAATTTTTTTTCGAAATTTTTTTCGAAATTTTTTTTCAAAATTTTTTCGAAAATATTTTTTCGAAATTTTTTCGAAAATTTTTTTTCGAAATTTTTTTTCAAAATTTTTTTTGAAAATTTTTTTCGAAATTTTCTCAAAAATTTTTTTCCAAAATTTTTTCGAAATTTTTTTTCAAATTTTTTTCATAATTTTTTTCGAAATTTTTTTTTCGAAATTTTTTTCGAAAAGTCTTTCTCCAAAATTTTTTCGAAAATTCTTTTCGAAATTTTTTTTCAAAATTTTTTTAAAAATTTTTTTCGAAATTTTTTTAAAAATTTTTTGTTGAAAATTTTTTTTCGAAAATTTTTTTTCGAAATTTTTTCGAAATTTTTTTTCCAAAATTTTTTCGAAAATTTTTTTGAAAATTTTTTTCGAAATTTTTCTTCAAAATTTTTTTCGAAAATTTTTTTTCGAAATTTTTTTCCAAAATTTTTTTCAAAATTTTTTTACAAATTTTTTTTTGAAAATTTTTTTGAAAATTTTTTTCGAAATTTTTTGTCAAAATTTTTTTCGAAAATTTTTTTTCGAATTTTTTTTCGAAAATTTCTTTCAAAATTTTTTTCGAAATTTTTTTCGAAAATTTTTTTCAAAATTTTTTTCGAAAAATTTTTTCAAATTTTTTTTCGAAAATTTTTTTTCATAATTTTTTTCGATATTTTTTTTTTGGATTTTTTTCGAAAAATTTTTCTCTAAAATTTTTTCGAAAATTTTTTTGAAAATTTTTTTCGAAATTTTTTTTCAAAATTTTTTTTGAAAATTTTTTTTCGAAATTTTTTTCCAAAATATTTTCGAAAATTTTTTTGCAAATTTTTTTTCGAAAAATTTTTCGAAATTTTTTTTTCAAAATTTTTTTCGAATAGTTTTTCTCCAAAATTTTTTCGAAAATTTTTTTGAAAAATTTTTTCGAAAATTTTTTTGAAAATTTTTTTCGAAATTTTTTTTCAAAATTTTTTTCGAAAATTTTTTTTCGAAATTTTTTTCGAAAATTTTTTTCAAAAGTTTCTTCGAAAAATTTTTTTCCAAAATTTTTTCGAAAATTTTTTTGAAAATTTTTTTCGAAATTTTTTTTCAAATTTTTTTTTGGAAAATTTTTTTCATTTTTGTTTGAAATTTTTTTTTCGAAATTTTTTTCGAAAAATTTTTTTCCAAAATTTTTTCGAAATTTTTTTTTTAAATTTTTTCGAAAATTTTTTTAAAATTTTTTTTCGAAATTTTTTTTCAAATTTTTTTTTGAAAATTTTTTTCAAAATTTTCTCAAAAATTTTTTTCCAAAATTTTTTTCGAAATTTTTTTTCAAAATTTTTTCGAAAATTTTTTTTCGAAATTTTTCGAAAATTTTTTTAAAATTTTTTTCCAAAATTTTTCCGAAAATTTTTTTGAAAATTTTTTTCGAAATTTTTTTTCAATTTTTTTTTCGAAAATTTTTTTCATAATTTTTTTCGAAATTTTTTTTTCGAAATTTTTTTTTCGAAATTTTTTTCGAAAAATTTTTCTCTAAAATTTTGTCGAAAATTTTTTTGAAAATTTTTTTCGAAAATTTTTTTTCGAAATTTTTTTCCAAAATTTTTTAAAAAATTTTTTTCAAAATTTTTTTACAAATTTTTTTTGAAAATTTTTTTTCGAAATTTTTTTCGAAAAATTTTTTTCCAAAATTTTTTCGAAAATTTTTTTTCGAAATTTTTTTCGAAAATTTTTTTTCGAAATTTTTTTCGAAATTTTTTTCGAAAATTTTTTTTCGAAATTTTTTTTTTTTTTTTTGAAAATTTTTTCGAAAAATTTTTTTCGAAAAGTTTTTCTCCAAAATTTTTTCGAAAATTTTTTTGAAAATTTTTTTCGAAATTTTTTTTCAAAATTTTTTTCGAAAATTTTTTTTCGAAATTTTTTTCGAAATTTTTTTCAAAATTTTTTTCGAAATTTTTTTCGAAAATTTTTTTCAAAAGTTTCTTCGAAAAATTTTTTTCCAAAATTTTTTCGAAAATTTTTTTGAAAATTTTTTTCGAAATTTTTTTTCAAATTTTTTTTTGGAAAATTTTTTTCATTTTTGTTCGAAATTTTTTTTTCGAAATTTTTTTCGAAAAATTTTTTTCCAAAATTTTTTCGAATTTTTTTTTTTAAATTTTTTCGAAAATTTTTTTAAAATTTTTTTTTGAAATTTTTTTTCAAATTTTTTTTTGAAAATTTTTTTCGAAATTTTCTCAAAAATTTTTTTCCAAAATTTTTTCGAAATTTTTTTTCAAAATTTTTTCGAAAATTTTTTTTCGAAATTTTTCGAAAATTTTTTTAAAATTTTTTTCCAAAATTTTTCCGAAAATTTTTTTGAAAATTTTTTTCGAAATTTTTTTTCAATTTTTTTTTCGAAAATTTTTTTCATAATTTTTTTCGAAATTTTTTTTTCGAAATTTTTTTCGAAAAATTTTTCTCTAAAATTTTTTCGAAAATTTTTTTGAAAATTTTTTTCGAAAATTTTTTTTCGAAATTTTTTTCCAAAATTTTTTTAAAATTTTTTTTCAAAATTTTTTTACAAATTTTTTTTGAAAATTTTTTTTCAAAATTTTTTTCGAAAAATTTTTTTCCAAAATTTTTTCGAAAATTTTTTTTCGAAATTTTTTTCGAAAATTTTTTTTCGAAATTTTTTTCGAAATTTTTTTCGAAAATTTTTTTTCGAAATTTTTTTCGAAAATTTTTTTGAAAATTTTTTCGAAAAATTTTTTTCGAAAAGTTTTTCTCCAAAATTTTTTCGAAAATTTTTTTGAAAATTTTTTTCGAAATTTTTTTTCAAAATTTTTTTTGAAATTTTTTTTTCGAAATTTTTTTCGAAAAATTTTTTTCCAAAATTTTTTCGAAAATTTTTTTTCGAAATTTTTTTCAAAAATTTTTTTCAAAATTTTTTTCGAAAAATTTTTTTGAAAATTTTTTTCGAAAATTTTTTAATTTTTTTTTCGAAATTTTTTATCAAAATTTTTTTCGAAAATTTTTTTTCGAAATTTTTTTCGAAAAGTTCTTTCGAAATTTTTTTTCAAATTTTTTTCATAATTTTTTTCGAAATTTTTTTTTCGAAATTTTTTTCAAAAATTTTTTTGAAAATTTTTTTCGAAATTTTTTTTCAAAATTTTTTTAAAAATTTTTTTTTGAAAATTTTTTTTTGAAATTTTTTCGAAAAATTTTTTTCCAAAATTTTTTCGAAAATTTTTTTGAAAATTTTTTTCAAAATTTTTTTTCAAAATTTATTTCGAAAATTTTTTTCTAAAATTTTTTTTCGAAAAATTTTTTTCGAAAATTTTTTCGAAAATTTTTTTGAAAATTTTTTTGAAAATTTTTTTTCGAAAATTTTTTTGAAAAGTTTTTTCGAAGTTTTTTTTCAAAATTTTTTTTTTCGAAATTTTTTTCGAAAAATTTTTTTCCAAAATTTTTTCGAAATTATTTATCAAAATTTTTTCGAAAATATTTTTTCGAAATTTTTTCGAAAATTTTTTTTCGAAATTTTTTTTCAAAATTTTTTTTGAAAATTTTTTCGAATTATTTTCAAAAATTTTTTTCCAAAATTTTTTCGAAATTTTTTTTGAAGTTTTTTTTCAAAATTTTTTTCGAAATTTTTTTTCAAAATTTTTTTCGAAATTTTTTTCAAAATTTTTTTCGAAAATTTTTTTTCGAAATTTTTTTCAAAAATTTTTTTCAAAATTTTTTTCGAAAAATTTTTTTGAAAATTTTTTTCGAAATTTTTTATCAAAATTTTTTTCGAAAATTTTTTTTCGAAATTTTTTTCGAAAAGTTTTTTCGAAATTTTTTTTCAAATTTTTTTCATAATTTTTTTCGAAATTTTTTTTTCGAAATTTTTTTCGAAAAGCCTTTCTCCAAAATTTTTTCGAAAATTTTTTTGAAAATTCTTTTCGAAATTTTTTTTCAAAATTTTTTAAAAAATTTTTTTTTGAAAATTTTTTTTCGAAAATTTTTTTTCAAAATTTTTTCGAAATTTTTTTCCAAAATTTTTTCGAAATTTTTTTCCAAAATTTTTTTAAAAATTTTTTTAAAAATTTTTTTACAAATATTTTTTTGAAAATTTTTTTGAAATTTTTTTTCGAAATTTTTTGTCAAAATTTTTTTCGAAAATTTTTTTTTCGAATTTTTTTTCGAAAATTTCTTTCAAAATTTTTTTCGAAATTTTTTTCGAAAATTTTTTTCAAAATTTTTTTCGAAAAAATTTTTCAAATTTTTTTTCGAAAATTTTTTTTTATAATTTTTTTCGAAATTTTTTTTTTGGAATTTTTTTCGAAAAATTTTTCTCTAAAATTTTTTCGAAAATTTTTTTGAAAATTTTTTTCGAAATTTTTTTTCAAAATTTTTTTTGAAAATTTTTTTTCGAAATTTTTTTCCAAAATTTTTTCGAAAATTTTTTTGCAAATTTTTTTTCGAAAAATCTTTTCGAAATTTTTTTTTCGAAATTTTTTTCGAAAAGTTTTTCTCCAAAATTTTTTTGAAAATTTTTTTGAAAATTTTTTTCGAAATTTTTTTTCAAAATTTTTTTTGAAATTTTTTTTTCGAAATTTTTTTCGAAAAATATTTTTCGAAAAATTTTTTTCCAAAATTTTTTCGAAAATTTTTTTGCAAATTTTTTTTCGAAAAATTTTTTCGAAAATTTTTTTGAAAATTTTTTTCGAAATTTTTTTTCAAAATTTTTTTCGAAAATTTTTTTTCGAAATTTTTTTCAAAATTTTTTTCGAAATTTTTTTCGACAATTTTTTTCAAAAGTTTCTTCGAAAAATTTTTTTCCAAAATTTTTTCGAAAATTTTTTTGAAAATTTTTTTCGAAATTTTTTTTCAAATTTTTTTTTGGAAAATTTTTTTCATAATTTTTGTTCGAAATTTTTTTTTCGAAATTTTTTTCGAAAAATTTTTTTCCAAAATTTTTTCGAAATTTTTTTTGAAAATTTTTTTTCGAAATTTTCTCAAAAATTTTTTTCCAAAATTTTTTCGAATTTTTTTTTCAAAATTTTTTCGAAAATTTTTTTTCGAAATTTTTTCGAAAATTTTTTTAAAATTTTTTTCCAAAATTTTTCCGAAAATTTTTTTGAAAATTTTTTTCGAAATTTTTTTTCAAATTTTTTTTCGAGAATTTTTTTCATAATTTTTTTCGAAATTTTTTTTTCGAAATTTTTTTTTCGAAATTTTTTTTTCGAAATTTTTTTCGAAAAATTTTTCTCTAAAATTTTTTCGAAAATTTTTTTGAAAATTTTTTTCGAAAATTTTTTTTCGAAATTTTTTTCCAAAATTTTTTTAAAAATTTTTTTCAAATTTTTTTTACAAATTTTTTTTGAAAATTTTTTTTCGAAATTTTTTTCGAAGAATTTTTTTCCAAAATTTTTTCGAAAATTTTTTTTCGAAATTTTTTTCGAAAATTTTTTTTCGAAATTTTTTTTGAAATTTTTTTCGAAAATTTTTTTTCGAAATTTTTTTCGAAAATTTTTTTGAAAATTTTTTCGAAAAATTTTTTTCGAAAAGTTTTTCTCCAAAATTTTTTCGAAAATTTTTTTGAAAATTTTTTTCGAAATTTTTTTTCAAAATTTTTTTTGAAATTTTTTTTTCGAAATTTTTTTCGAAAAATTTTTTTCCAAAATTTTTTCGAAAATTTTTTTTCGAAATTTTTTTCAAAAATTTTTTTCAAAATTTTTTTCGAAAAATTTTTTTGAAAATTTTTTTCGAAAATTTTTTTGAATTTTTTTTTCGAAATTTTTTATCAAAATTTTTTTCGAAAATTTTTTTTCGAAATTTTTTTCGAAAAGTTCTTTCGAAATTTTTTTTCAAATTTTTTTCATAATTTTTTTCGAAATTTTTTTTTCGAAATTTTTTTCGAAAATTTTTTTGAAAATTTTTTTCGAAAATTTTTTTCTAAAATTTTTTTTCGAAAAATTTTTTTCCAAAATTTTTTCGAAAATTTTTTTGAAAATTTTTTTCGAAATTTTTTTTCAAAATTTTTTTCGAAAATTTTTTTTCGAAATTTTTTTCGAAATTTTTTTTCAAAATTTTTTTCGAAAATTTTTTTTCGAAAATTTTTTTTCGAAATTTTTTCGAAATTTTTTTTCCAAAATTTTTTCGAAAATTTTTTTGAAAATTTTTTTCGAAATTTTTCTTCAAAATTTTTTTCGAAAATTTTTTTTCGAAAATTTTTTTTCGAAATTTTTTTCCAAAATTTTTTTCAAAATTTTTTTACAAATTTTTTTTTGAAAATTTTTTTGAAAATTTTTTTCGAAATTTTTTGTCAAAATTTTTTTTGAAAATTTTTTTTCGAAATTTTTTTCCAAAATTTTTTCGAAAATTTTTTTGCAAATTTTTTTTCGAAAAATTTTTTCGAAATTTTTTTTTCGAAATTTTTTTCGAAAAGTTTTTCTCCAAAATTTTCCGAAAATTTTTTTGAAAATTTTTTTCGAAATTTTTTTTCAAAATTTTTTTTGAAAATTTTTTTTCGAAATTTTTTTCGAAAAATTTTTTTCCAAAATTTTTTTAAAAATTTTTTTCAAAATTTTTTTACAAAATTTTTTTTGAAAATTTTTTTTCGAAATTGTTTTCGAAAAATTTTTTTCCAAAATTTTTTCGAAAATTTTTTTTCGACATTTTTTTCGAAAATTTTTTTTCGAAATTTTTTTCGAAAATTTTTTTGAAAATTTTTTTTCGAAAATTTTTTTGAAAAGTTTTTTCGAAGTTTTTTTTCAAAATTTTTTTTTTCGAAATTTTTTTCGAAAAATATTTTTCCAAAATTTTTTCGAAATTATTTTTCAAAATTTTTTCAAAATTTTTTTTCAAAATTTTTTTCGAAATTTTTTTAAAAATTTTTTTCGAAAATTTTTTTTCGAAATTTTTTTCAAAAATTTTTTTCAAAATTTTTTTCGAAAAATTTTTTTGAAAATTTTTTTCGAAAATTTTTTTGAAAATTTTTTTCGAAAATTTTTTTGAAAATTTTTTTCGAAATTTTTTATCAAAATTTTTTTCGAAAATTTTTTTTCGAAATTTTTTTCGAAAAGTTTTTTCGAAATTTTTTTTTAAATTTTTTTCATAATTTTTTTCGAAATTTTTTTTTCGAAATTTTTTTCGAAAAGTCTTTCTCCAAAATTTTTTCGAAAATTTAAAATTTTTTTGAAAATTTTTTTCGAAATTTTTTTTCAAAATTTTTTTCCAAAATTTTTTCGAAATTTTTCTTCAAAATTTTTTTCGAAAATTTTTTTTCGAAAATTTTCCAAAATTTTTTTAAAAATTTTTTTCAAAATTTTTTTACAAATTTTTTTTGAAAATTTTTTTTCGAAATTTTTTTCGAAAAATTTTTTTCCAAAATTTTTTCGAAATTTTTTTCGAAAATTTTTTTTCGAAATTTTTTTCGAAATTTTTTTCGAAAATTTTTTTTCGAAATTTTTTTCGAAAATTTTTTTGAAAATTTTTTCGAAAAATTTTTTTCGAAAAGTTTTTCTCCAAAATTTTTTCGAAAATTTTTTTGAAGATTTTTTTCGAAATTTTTTTTCAAAATTTTTTTTGAAATTTTTTTTTCGAAATTTTTTCGAAAAATTTTTTTCCAAAATTTTTTCGAAAATTTTTTTTCGAAATTTTTTTCGAAAATTTTTTTCGAAAGTTTCTTCGAAAAATTTTTTTCCAAAATTTTTTCGAAAATTTTTTTGAAAATTTTTTTCGAAATTTTTTTTCAAATTTTTTTTTGGAAAATTTTTTTCATAATTTTTTTTCGAATTTTTTTTTCAAAATTTTTTTTGAAAATTTTTTTCGAAATTTTCTCAAAAATTTTTTTCCAAAATTTTTTCGAAATTTTTTTTCAAAATTTTTTCAAAAATTTTTTTTCGAAATTTTTTCGAAAATTTTTTTAAAATTTTTTTCCAAAATTTTTCCGAAAATTTTTTCGAAAATTTTTTTTCGAAATTTTTTCGAAAATTTTTTTTCGAAATTTTTTTTCAAAATTTTTTTTGAAAATTTTTTCGAAATATTTTCAAAAAATTTTTTCCAAAATTTTTTCGAAATTTTTTTTGAAGTTTTTTTTCAAAATTTTTTTCGAAATTTTTTTTCAAAATTTTTTTCGAAATTTTTTTCAAAATTTTTTTCGAAAATTTTTTTTCGAAATTTTTTTCAAAAATTTTTTTCAAAATTTTTTTCGAAAAATTTTTTTGAAAATTTTTTTCGAAATTTTTTATCAAAATTTTTTTCGAAAATTTTTTTTCGAAATTTTTTTCGAAAAGTTTTTTCGAAATTTTTTTTCAAATTTTTTTCATAATTTTTTTCGAAATTTTTTTTTCGAAATTTTTTTCGAAAAGCCTTTCTCCAAAATTTTTTCGAAAATTTTTTTGAAAATTCTTTTCGAAATTTTTTTTCAAAATTTTTTAAAAAATTTTTTTCGAAATTTTTTTAAAAATTTCTTTTTGAAAATTTTTTTTCGAAAATTTTTTTTCAAAATTTTTTCGAAATTTTTTTCCAAAATTTTTTTAAAAATTTTTTTAAAAATTTTTTTACAAATATTTTTTTGAAAATTTTTTTGAAATTTTTTTTCGAAATTTTTTGTCAAAATTTTTTTCGAAAATTTTTTTTTCGAATTTTTTTTCGAAAATTTCTTTCAAAATTTTTTTCGAAATTTTTTTCGAAAATTTTTTTCAAAATTTTTTTCGAAAAAATTTTTCAAATTTTTTTTCGAAAATTTTTTTTTATAATTTTTTTCGAAATTTTTTTTTGGAATTTTTTTCGAAAAATTTTTCTCTAAAATTTTTTCGAAAATTTTTTTGAAAATTTTTTTCGAAATTTTTTTTCAAAATTTTTTTTGAAAATTTTTTTTCGAAATTTTTTTCCAAAATTTTTTCGAAAATTTTTTTGCAAATTTTTTTTCGAAAAATCTTTTCGAAATTTTTTTTTCGAAATTTTTTTCGAAAAGTTTTTCTCCAAAATTTTTTTGAAAATTTTTTTGAAAATTTTTTTCGAAATTTTTTTTCAAAATTTTTTTTGAAAATTTTTTTTCGAAATTTTTTTCGAAAAATATTTTTCGAAAAATTTTTTTCCAAAATTTTTTCGAAAATTTTTTTGCAAATTTTTTTTCGAAAAATTTTTTCGAAAATTTTTTTGAAAATTTTTTTCGAAATTTTTTTTCAAAATTTTTTTCGAAAATTTTTTTTCGAAATTTTTTTCAAAATTTTTTTCGAAATTTTTTTCGACAATTTTTTTCAAAAGTTTCTTCGAAAAATTTTTTTCCAAAATTTTTTCGAGAATTTTTTTGAAAATTTTTTTCGAAATTTTTTTTCAAATTTTTTTTTGGAAAATTTTTTTCATAATTTTTGTTCGAAATTTTTTTTTCGAAATTTTTTTCGAAAAATTTTTTTCCAAAATTTTTTCGAAATTTTTTTTGAAAATTTTTTTTCGAAATTTTCTCAAAAATTTTTTTCCAAAATTTTTTCGAATTTTTTTTTCAAAATTTTTTCGAAAATTTTTTTTCGAAATTTTTTCGAAAATTTTTTTAAAATTTTTTTCCAAAATTTTTCCGAAAATTTTTTTGAAAATTTTTTTCGAAATTTTTTTTCAAATTTTTTTTCGAGAATTTTTTTCATAATTTTTTTCGAAATTTTTTTTTCGAAATTTTTTTTTCGAAATTTTTTTTTCGAAATTTTTTTCGAAAAATTTTTCTCTAAAATTTTTTCGAAAATTTTTTTGAAAATTTTTTTCGAAAATTTTTTTTCGAAATTTTTTTCCAAAATTTTTTTAAAAATTTTTTTCAAATTTTTTTTACAAATTTTTTTTGAAAATTTTTTTCGAAATTTTTTTCGAAGAATTTTTTTCCAAAATTTTTTCGAAAATTTTTTTTCGAAATTTTTTTCGAAAATTTTTTTTCGAAATTTTTTTTGAAATTTTTTTCGAAAATTTTTTTTCGAAATTTTTTTCGAAAATTTTTTTGAAAATTTTTTCGAAAAATTTTTTTCGAAAAGTTTTTCTCCAAAATTTTTTCGAAAATTTCTTTGAAAATTTTTTTCGAAATTTTTTTTCAAAATTTTTTTTGAAATTTTTTTTTCGAAATTTTTTTCGAAAAATTTTTTTCCAAAATTTTTTCGAAAATTTTTTTTCGAAATTTTTTTCAAAAATTTTTTTCAAAATTTTTTTCGAAAAATTTTTTTGAAAATTTTTTCCGAAAATTTTTTTGAATTTTTTTTTCGAAATTTTTTATCAAAATTTTTTTCGAAAATTTTTTTTCGAAATTTTTTTCGAAAAGTTCTTTCGAAATTTTTTTTCAAATTTTTTTCATAATTTTTTTCGAAATTTTTTTTTCGAAATTTTTTTCGAAAATTTTTTTGAAAATTTTTTTCGAAATTTTTTTTCAAAATTTTTTTAAAAATTTTTTTTTGAAAATTTTTTTTGAAATTTTTTCGAAAAATTTTTTTCCAAAATTTTTTCGAAAATTTTTTTGAAAATTTTTTTCGAAATTTTTTTTCAAAATTTTTTTCGAAAATTTTTTTTTAAAATTTTTTTTCGAAAAATTTTTTTCCAAAATTTTTTCGAAAATTTTTTTGAAAATTTTTTTCGAAATTTTTTTTCAAAATTTTTTTCGAAAATTTTTTTTCGAAATTTTTTTCGAAATTTTTTTTCAAAATTTTTTTCGAAAATTTTTTTTCGAAAATTTTTTTTCGAAATTTTTTCGAAATTTTTTTTCCAAAATTTTTTCGAAAATTTTTTTGAAAATTTTTTTCGAAATTTTTCTTCAAAATTTTTTTCGAAAATTTTTTTTCGAAAATTTTTTTTCGAAATTTTTTTCCAAAATTTTTTTAAAAATTTTTTTCAAAATTTTTTTACAAATTTTTTTTTGAAAATTTTTTTGAAAATTTTTTTCGAAATTTTTTGTCAAAATTTTTTTTGAAAATTTTTTTTCGAAATTTTTTTCCAAAACTTTTTCGAAAATTTTTTTGCAAATTTTTTTTCGAAAAATTTTTTCGAAATTTTTTTTTCGAAATTTTTTTCGAAAAGTTTTTCTCCAAAATTTTTTCGAAAATTTTTTTGAAAATTTTTTTCGAAATTTTTTTTCAAAATTTTTTTTGAAAATTTTTTTTCGAATTTATTTTCGAAAAATTTTTTTCCAAAATTTTTTTAAAAATTTTTTTCAAAATTTTTTTACAAAATTTTTTTTGAAAATTTTTTTTCGAAATTTTTTTCGAAAAATTTTTTTCCAAAATTTTTTCGAAAATTTTTTTTCGACATTTTTTTCGAAAATTTTTTTTCGAAATTTTTTTCGAAAATTTTTTTGAAAATTTTTTTTCGAAAATTTTTTTGAAAAGTTTTTTCGAAGTTTTTTTTCAAAATTTTTTTTTTCGAAATTTTTTTCGAAAAATATTTTTCCAAAATTTTTTAGAAATTATTTTTCAAAATTTTTTCAAAATTTTTTTTTCGAAATTTTTTTTCAAAATTTTTTTCGAAATTTTTTTAAAAATTTTTTTCGAAAATTTTTTTTCGTAATTTTTTTCAAAAATTTTTTTCAAAATTTTTTTCGAAAAATTTTTTTGAAAATTTTTTTCGAAAATTTTTTTGAAAATTTTTTTCGAAAATTTTTTTGAAAATTTTTTTCGAAATTTTTTATCAAAATTTTTTTCGAAAATTTTTTTTCGAAATTTTTTTCGAAAAGATTTTCGAAATTTTTTTTTAAATTTTTTTCATAATTTTTTTCGAAATTTTTTTTTCGAAATTTTTTTCGAAAAGTCTTTCTCCAAAATTTTTTCGAAAATTTAAAATTTTTTTGAAAATTTTTTTCGAAATTTTTTTTCAAAATTTTTTTCCAAAATTTTTTCGAAATTTTTCTTCAAAATTTTTTTCGAAAATTTTTTTTCGAAATTTTTTTCCAAAATTTTTTTAAAAATTTTTTTCAAAATTTTTTTACAATTTTTTTTTGAAAATTTTTTTTCGAAATTTTTTTCGAAAAATTTTTTTCCAAAATTTTTTCGAAATTTTTTTTTCGAAATTTTTTTCGAAAATTTTTTTTCGAAATTTTTTTCGAAATTTTTTTCGAAAATTTTTTTTCGAAATTTTTTTCGAAAATTTTTTTGAAAATTTTTTCGAAAAATTTTTTTCGAAAAGTTTTTCTCCAAAATTTTTTCGAAAATTTTTTTGAAAATTTTTTTCGAAATTTTTTCGAAAAATTTTTTTCCAAAATTTTTTCGAAAGTTTCTTCGAAAAATTTTTTTCCAAAATTTTTTCGAAAATTTTTTTGAAAATTTTTTTCGAAATTTTTTTTCAAATTTTTTTTTGGAAAATTTTTTTCATAATTTTTTTTCGAAATTTTTTTTCGAAATTTTTTTCGAAAATTTTTTTTCGAAATTTTTTTCGAAAATTTTTTTAAAAATTTTTTTTCTTCGAAAATTTTTTTGAAAATTTTTTTTCGAAAATTTTTTTGAAAAGTTTTTTTGGAAATTTTTTTTCAAAATTTTTTCGAAAATTTTTTTTCGAAATTTTTTCGAAAATTTTTTTAAAATTTTTTTCCAAAATTTTTCCGAAAATTTTTTTGAAAATTTTTTTCGAAAATTTTTTTCATAATTTTTTTCGAAATTTTTTTTTTGAAATTTTTTTTTCGAAATTTTTTTCGAAAAATTTTTCTCTAAAATTTTTTCGACAATTTTTTTGAAAATTTTTTTCGAAATTTTTCTTCAAAATTTTTTTCGAAAATTTTTTTTCGAAATTTTTTTTTCGAAATTTTTTTCGAAAAATTTTTCTCTAAAATTTTTTCGACAATTTTTTTGAAAATTTTTTTCGAAATTTTTCTTCAAAATTTTTTTCGAAAATTTTTTTTCGAAATTTTTTTCCAAAATTTTTTTAAAAATTTTTTTCAAAATTTTTTTACAAATTTTTTTTCAAAATTTTTTTTGAAATTTTTTTTTCAAAATTTTTTTCGAAAAATGTTTTTCCAAAATTTTTTCGAAAATTTTTTTTCGAAATTTTTTTCGAAAATTTTTTTCAAAAGTTTCTTCGAAAAATTTTTTTCCAAAATTTTTTCGAAAATTTTTTTGAAAATTTTTTTCGAAATTTTTTTTTCGAAATTTTTTTCGAAAAGTCTTTCTCCAAAATTTTTTCGAAAATTTTTTTGAAAATTTTTTTCGAAATTTTTTTTCAAAATTTTTTTAAAAATTTTTTTCGAAATTTTTTTAAAATTTTTTTTTTGAAAATTTTTTTTCGAAAATTTTTTTTCGAAAAATTTTTTTCCAAAAATTTTTTCGAAAATTTTTTTGAAAATTTTTTTCGAAATTTTTCTTCAAAATTTTTTTCGAAAATTTTTTTTCGAAATTTTTTTCCAAAATTTTTTTAAAAATTTTTTTCAAAATTTTTTTACAAATTTTTTTTTGAAGATTTTTTTGAAAATTTTTTTTGAAATTTTTTGTCAAAATTTTTTTCGAAAATTTTTTTTCGAAATTTTTTTCGAAAATTTCTTTCAAAATTTTTTTCGAAATTTTTTTCGAAAATTTTTTTCAAAATTTTTTTCGAAAAATTTTTTCAAATTTTTTTTCGAAAATTTTTTTTCATAATTTTTTTCGAAATTTTTTTTTTGGAATTTTTTTCGAAAAATTTTTCTCTAAAATTTTTTCGAAAATTTTTTTGAAAATTTTTTTCGAAATTTTTTTTCAAAATTTTTTTTGAAATTTTTTTTTCGAAATTTTTTTCCAAAATTTTTTCGAAAATTTTTTTGCAAATTTTTTTTCGAAAAATTTTTTCGAAATTTTTTTTTCGAAATTTTTTTCGAAAAGTTTTTCTCCAAAATTTTTTCGAAAATTTTTTTGAAAATTTTTTTCGAAATTTTTTTCAAAATTTTTTTTTGAAATTTTTTTTTCGAAATTTTTTTCGAAAAATTTTTTTCCAAAATTTTTTCGAAAATTTTTTTGCAAATTTCTTTTCGAAAAATTTTTTCGAAAATTTTTTTGAAAATTTTTTTCGAAATTTTTTTTCAAAATTTTCTTCGAAAATGTTTTTTCGAAATTTTTTTCGAAATTTTTTTTCAAAATTTTTTCGAAAATATTTTTTCGAAATTTTTTCGAAAATTTTTTTTCGAAATTTTTTTTCAAAATTTTTTTTGAAAATTTTTTTCGAAATTTTCTCAAAAATTTTTTTCCAAAATTTTTTCGAAATTTTTTTTCAAATTTTTTTCATAATTTTTTTCGAAATTTTTTTTTCGAAATTTTTTTCGAAAAGTCTTTCTCCAAAATTTTTTCGAAAATTCTTTTCGAAATTTTTTTTCAAAATTTTTTTAAAAATTTTTTTCGAAATTTTTTTAAAAATTTTTTGTTGAAAATTTTTTTTCGAAAATTTTTTTTCGAAATTTTTTCGAAATTTTTTTTCCAAAATTTTTTCGAAAATTTTTTTGAAAATTTTTTTCGAAATTTTTCTTCAAAATTTTTTTCGAAAATTTTTTTTCGAAATTTTTTTCCAAAATTTTTTTCAAAATTTTTTTAAAATTTTTTTTTGAAAATTTTTTTGAAAATTTTTTTCGAAATTTTTTGTCAAAATTTTTTTCGAAAATTTTTTTTCGAATTTTTTTTCGAAAATTTCTTTCAAAATTTTTTTCGAAATTTTTTTCGAAAATTTTTTTCAAAATTTTTTTCGAAAAATTTTTTCAAATTTTTTTTCGAAAATTTTTTTTCATAATTTTTTTCGATATTTTTTTTTTGGATTTTTTTCGAAAAATTTTTCTCTAAAATTTTTTCGAAAATTTTTTTCGAAATTTTTTTTCAAAATTTTTTTTGAAAATTTTTTTTCGAAATTTTTTTCCAAAATATTTTCGAAAATTTTTTTGCAAATTTTTTTTCGAAAAATTTTTCGAAATTTTTTTTTCGAAATTTTTTTCGAATAGTTTTTCTCCAAAATTTTTTCGAAAATTTTTTTGAAAAATTTTTTCGAAAATTTTTTTTGAAATTTTTTTTTCGAAATTTTTTTCGAAAAATGTTTTTCCAAAATTTTTTCGAAAATTTTTTTTCGAAATTTTTTTCGAAAATTTTTTTCAAAAGTTTCTTCGAAAAATTTTTTTCCAAAATTTTTTCGAAAATTTTTTTGAAAATTTTTTTCGAAATTTTTTTTTCGAAATTTTTTTCGAAAAGTCTTTCTCCAAAATTTTTTCGAAAATTTTTTTGAAAATTTTTTTCGAAATTTTTTTTCAAAATTTTTTTAAAAATTTTTTTCGAAATTTTTTTAAAATTTTTTTTTTGAAAATTTTTTTTCGAAAATTTTTTTTCGAAAAATTTTTTTCCAAAAATTTTTTCGAAAATTTTTTTGAAAATTTTTTTCGAAATTTTTCTTCAAAATTTTTTTCGAAAATTTTTTTTCGAAATTTTTTTCCAAAATTTTTTTAAAAATTTTTTTCAAAATTTTTTTACAAATTTTTTTTTGAAGATTTTTTTTTATAATTTTTTTCGAAATTTTTTTTTTGGAATTTTTTTCGAAAAATTTTTCTCTAAAATTTTTTCGAAAATTTTTTTGAAAATTTTTTTCGAAATTTTTTTTCAAAATTTTTTTTGAAAATTTTTTTTCGAAATTTTTTTCCAAAATTTTTTCGAAAATTTTTTTGCAAATTTTTTTTCGAAAAATCTTTTCGAAATTTTTTTTTCGAAATTTTTTTCGAAAAGTTTTTCTCCAAAATTTTTTTGAAAATTTTTTTGAAAATTTTTTTCGAAATTTTTTTTCAAAATTTTTTTTGAAAATTTTTTTTCGAAATTTTTTTCGAAAAATATTTTTCGAAAAATTTTTTTCCAAAATTTTTTCGAAAATTTTTTTGAAAATTTTTTTCGAAATTTTTTTTCAAAATTTTTTTCGAAAATTTTTTTTCGAAATTTTTTTCAAAATTTTTTTCGAAATTTTTTTCGACAATTTTTTTCAAAAGTTTCTTCGAAAAATTTTTTTCCAAAATTTTTTCGAAAATTTTTTTGAAAATTTTTTTCGAAATTTTTTTTCAAATTTTTTTTTGGAAAATTTTTTTCATAATTTTTGTTCGAAATTTTTTTTTCGAAATTTTTTTCGAAAAATTTTTTTCCAAAATTTTTTCGAAATTTTTTTTGAAAATTTTTTTTCGAAATTTTCTCAAAAATTTTTTTCCAAAATTTTTTCGAATTTTTTTTTCAAAATTTTTTCGAAAATTTTTTTTCGAAATTTTTTCGAAAATTTTTTTAAAATTTTTTTCCAAAATTTTTCCGAAAATTTTTTTGAAAATTTTTTTCGAAATTTTTTTTCAAATTTTTTTTCGAGAATTTTTTTCATAATTTTTTTCGAAATTTTTTTTTCGAAATTTTTTTTTCGAAATTTTTTTTTCGAAATTTTTTTCGAAAAATTTTTCTCTAAAATTTTTTCGAAAATTTTTTTGAAAATTTTTTTCGAAAATTTTTTTTCGAAATTTTTTTCCAAAATTTTTTTAAAAATTTTTTTCAAATTTTTTTTACAAATTTTTTTTGAAAATTTTTTTCGAAATTTTTTTCGAAGAATTTTTTTCCAAAATTTTTTCGAAAATTTTTTTTCGAAATTTTTTTCGAAAATTTTTTTTCGAAATTTTTTTTGAAATTTTTTTCGAAAATTTTTTTTCGAAATTTTTTTCGAAAATTTTTTTGAAAATTTTTTCGAAAAATTTTTTTCGAAAAGTTTTTCTCCAAAATTTTTTCGAAAATTTCTTTGAAAATTTTTTTCGAAATTTTTTTTCAAAATTTTTTTTGAAATTTTTTTTTCGAAATTTTTTTCGAAAAATTTTTTTCCAAAATTTTTTCGAAAATTTTTTTTCGAAATTTTTTTCAAAAATTTTTTTCAAAATTTTTTTCGAAAAATTTTTTTGAAAATTTTTTCCGAAAATTTTTTTGAATTTTTTTTTCGAAATTTTTTATCAAAATTTTTTTCGAAAATTTTTTTTCGAAATTTTTTTCGAAAAGTTCTTTCGAAATTTTTTTTCAAATTTTTTTCATAATTTTTTTCGAAATTTTTTTTTCGAAATTTTTTTCGAAAATTTTTTTGAAAATTTTTTTCGAAATTTTTTTTCAAAATTTTTTTAAAAATTTTTTTTTGAAAATTTTTTTTGAAATTTTTTCGAAAAATTTTTTTCCAAAATTTTTTCGAAAATTTTTTTGAAAATTTTTTTCGAAATTTTTTTTCAAAATTTTTTTCGAAAATTTTTTTTTAAAATTTTTTTTCGAAAAATTTTTTTCCAAAATTTTTTCGAAAATTTTTTTGAAAATTTTTTTCGAAATTTTTTTTCAAAATTTTTTTCGAAAATTTTTTTTCGAAATTTTTTTCGAAATTTTTTTTCAAAATTTTTTTCGAAAATTTTTTTTCGAAATTTTTTCGAAATTTTTTTTCCAAAATTTTTTCGAAAATTTTTTTGAAAATTTTTTTCGAAATTTTTCTTCAAAATTTTTTTCGAAAATTTTTTTTCGAAAATTTTTTTTCGAAATTTTTTTCCAAAATTTTTTTAAAAATTTTTTTCAAAATTTTTTTACAAATTTTTTTTTGAAAATTTTTTTGAAAATTTTTTTCGAAATTTTTTGTCAAAATTTTTTTTGAAAATTTTTTTTCGAAATTTTTTTCCAAAACTTTTTCGAAAATTTTTTTGCAAATTTTTTTTCGAAAAATTTTTTCGAAATTTTTTTTTCGAAATTTTTTTCGAAAAGTTTTTCTCCAAAATTTTTTCGAAAATTTTTTTGAAAATTTTTTTCGAAATTTTTTTTCAAAATTTTTTTTGAAAATTTTTTTTCGAATTTATTTTCGAAAAATTTTTTTCCAAAATTTTTTTAAAAATTTTTTTCAAAATTTTTTTACAAAATTTTTTTTGAAAATTTTTTTTCGAAATTTTTTTCGAAAAATTTTTTTCCAAAATTTTTTCGAAAATTTTTTTTCGACATTTTTTTCGAAAATTTTTTTTCGAAATTTTTTTCGAAAATTTTTTTGAAAATTTTTTTTCGAAAATTTTTTTGAAAAGTTTTTTCGAAGTTTTTTTTCAAAATTTTTTTTTTCGAAATTTTTTTCGAAAAATATTTTTCCAAAATTTTTTAGAAATTATTTTTCAAAATTTTTTCAAAATTTTTTTTTCGAAATTTTTTTTCAAAATTTTTTTCGAAATTTTTTTAAAAATTTTTTTCGAAAATTTTTTTTCGTAATTTTTTTCAAAAATTTTTTTCAAAATTTTTTTCGAAAAATTTTTTTGAAAATTTTTTTCGAAAATTTTTTTGAAAATTTTTTTCGAAAATTTTTTTGAAAATTTTTTTCGAAATTTTTTATCAAAATTTTTTTCGAAAATTTTTTTTCGAAATTTTTTTCGAAAAGATTTTCGAAATTTTTTTTTAAATTTTTTTCATAATTTTTTTCGAAATTTTTTTTTCGAAATTTTTTTCGAAAAGTCTTTCTCCAAAATTTTTTCGAAAATTTAAAATTTTTTTGAAAATTTTTTTCGAAATTTTTTTTCAAAATTTTTTTCCAAAATTTTTTCGAAATTTTTCTTCAAAATTTTTTTCGAAAATTTTTTTTCGAAATTTTTTTCCAAAATTTTTTTAAAAATTTTTTTCAAAATTTTTTTACAATTTTTTTTTGAAAATTTTTTTTCGAAATTTTTTTCGAAAAATTTTTTTCCAAAATTTTTTCGAAATTTTTTTTTCGAAATTTTTTTCGAAAATTTTTTTTCGAAATTTTTTTCGAAATTTTTTTCGAAAATTTTTTTTCGAAATTTTTTTCGAAAATTTTTTTGAAAATTTTTTCGAAAAATTTTTTTCGAAAAGTTTTTCTCCAAAATTTTTTCGAAAATTTTTTTGAAAATTTTTTTCGAAATTTTTTCGAAAAATTTTTTTCCAAAATTTTTTCGAAAGTTTCTTCGAAAAATTTTTTTCCAAAATTTTTTCGAAAATTTTTTTGAAAATTTTTTTCGAAATTTTTTTTCAAATTTTTTTTTGGAAAATTTTTTTCATAATTTTTTTTCGAAATTTTTTTTCGAAATTTTTTTCGAAAATTTTTTTTCGAAATTTTTTTCGAAAATTTTTTTAAAAATTTTTTTTCTTCGAAAATTTTTTTGAAAATTTTTTTTCGAAAATTTTTTTGAAAAGTTTTTTTGGAAATTTTTTTTCAAAATTTTTTCGAAAATTTTTTTTCGAAATTTTTTCGAAAATTTTTTTAAAATTTTTTTCCAAAATTTTTCCGAAAATTTTTTTGAAAATTTTTTTCGAAAATTTTTTTCATAATTTTTTTCGAAATTTTTTTTTTGAAATTTTTTTTTCGAAATTTTTTTCGAAAAATTTTTCTCTAAAATTTTTTCGACAATTTTTTTGAAAATTTTTTTCGAAATTTTTCTTCAAAATTTTTTTCGAAAATTTTTTTTCGAAATTTTTTTTTCGAAATTTTTTTCGAAAAATTTTTCTCTAAAATTTTTTCGACAATTTTTTTGAAAATTTTTTTCGAAATTTTTCTTCAAAATTTTTTTCGAAAATTTTTTTTCGAAATTTTTTTCCAAAATTTTTTTAAAAATTTTTTTCAAAATTTTTTTACAAATTTTTTTTCAAAATTTTTTTTGAAATTTTTTTTTCAAAATTTTTTTCGAAAAATGTTTTTCCAAAATTTTTTCGAAAATTTTTTTTCGAAATTTTTTTCGAAAATTTTTTTCAAAAGTTTCTTCGAAAAATTTTTTTCCAAAATTTTTTCGAAAATTTTTTTGAAAATTTTTTTCGAAATTTTTTTTTCGAAATTTTTTTCGAAAAGTCTTTCTCCAAAATTTTTTCGAAAATTTTTTTGAAAATTTTTTTCGAAATTTTTTTTCAAAATTTTTTTAAAAATTTTTTTCGAAATTTTTTTAAAATTTTTTTTTTGAAAATTTTTTTTCGAAAATTTTTTTTCGAAAAATTTTTTTCCAAAAATTTTTTCGAAAATTTTTTTGAAAATTTTTTTCGAAATTTTTCTTCAAAATTTTTTTCGAAAATTTTTTTTCGAAATTTTTTTCCAAAATTTTTTTAAAAATTTTTTTCAAAATTTTTTTACAAATTTTTTTTTGAAGATTTTTTTGAAAATTTTTTTTGAAATTTTTTGTCAAAATTTTTTTCGAAAATTTTTTTTCGAAATTTTTTTCGAAAATTTCTTTCAAAATTTTTTTCGAAATTTTTTTCGAAAATTTTTTTCAAAATTTTTTTCGAAAAATTTTTTCAAATTTTTTTTCGAAAATTTTTTTTCATAATTTTTTTCGAAATTTTTTTTTTGGAATTTTTTTCGAAAAATTTTTCTCTAAAATTTTTTCGAAAATTTTTTTGAAAATTTTTTTCGAAATTTTTTTTCAAAATTTTTTTTGAAATTTTTTTTTCGAAATTTTTTTCCAAAATTTTTTCGAAAATTTTTTTGCAAATTTTTTTTCGAAAAATTTTTTCGAAATTTTTTTTTCGAAATTTTTTTCGAAAAGTTTTTCTCCAAAATTTTTTCGAAAATTTTTTTGAAAATTTTTTTCGAAATTTTTTTCAAAATTTTTTTTTGAAATTTTTTTTTCGAAATTTTTTTCGAAAAATTTTTTTCCAAAATTTTTTCGAAAATTTTTTTGCAAATTTCTTTTCGAAAAATTTTTTCGAAAATTTTTTTGAAAATTTTTTTCGAAATTTTTTTTCAAAATTTTCTTCGAAAATGTTTTTTCGAAATTTTTTTCGAAATTTTTTTTCAAAATTTTTTCGAAAATATTTTTTCGAAATTTTTTCGAAAATTTTTTTTCGAAATTTTTTTTCAAAATTTTTTTTGAAAATTTTTTTCGAAATTTTCTCAAAAATTTTTTTCCAAAATTTTTTCGAAATTTTTTTTCAAATTTTTTTCATAATTTTTTTCGAAATTTTTTTTTCGAAATTTTTTTCGAAAAGTCTTTCTCCAAAATTTTTTCGAAAATTCTTTTCGAAATTTTTTTTCAAAATTTTTTTAAAAATTTTTTTCGAAATTTTTTTAAAAATTTTTTGTTGAAAATTTTTTTTCGAAAATTTTTTTTCGAAATTTTTTCGAAATTTTTTTTCCAAAATTTTTTCGAAAATTTTTTTGAAAATTTTTTTCGAAATTTTTCTTCAAAATTTTTTTCGAAAATTTTTTTTCGAAATTTTTTTCCAAAATTTTTTTCAAAATTTTTTTAAAATTTTTTTTTGAAAATTTTTTTGAAAATTTTTTTCGAAATTTTTTGTCAAAATTTTTTTCGAAAATTTTTTTTCGAATTTTTTTTCGAAAATTTCTTTCAAAATTTTTTTCGAAATTTTTTTCGAAAATTTTTTTCAAAATTTTTTTCGAAAAATTTTTTCAAATTTTTTTTCGAAAATTTTTTTTCATAATTTTTTTCGATATTTTTTTTTTGGATTTTTTTCGAAAAATTTTTCTCTAAAATTTTTTCGAAAATTTTTTTCGAAATTTTTTTTCAAAATTTTTTTTGAAAATTTTTTTTCGAAATTTTTTTCCAAAATATTTTCGAAAATTTTTTTGCAAATTTTTTTTCGAAAAATTTTTCGAAATTTTTTTTTCGAAATTTTTTTCGAATAGTTTTTCTCCAAAATTTTTTCGAAAATTTTTTTGAAAAATTTTTTCGAAAATTTTTTTTGAAATTTTTTTTTCGAAATTTTTTTCGAAAAATGTTTTTCCAAAATTTTTTCGAAAATTTTTTTTCGAAATTTTTTTCGAAAATTTTTTTCAAAAGTTTCTTCGAAAAATTTTTTTCCAAAATTTTTTCGAAAATTTTTTTGAAAATTTTTTTCGAAATTTTTTTTTCGAAATTTTTTTCGAAAAGTCTTTCTCCAAAATTTTTTCGAAAATTTTTTTGAAAATTTTTTTCGAAATTTTTTTTCAAAATTTTTTTAAAAATTTTTTTCGAAATTTTTTTAAAATTTTTTTTTTGAAAATTTTTTTTCGAAAATTTTTTTTCGAAAAATTTTTTTCCAAAAATTTTTTCGAAAATTTTTTTGAAAATTTTTTTCGAAATTTTTCTTCAAAATTTTTTTCGAAAATTTTTTTTCGAAATTTTTTTCCAAAATTTTTTTAAAAATTTTTTTCAAAATTTTTTTACAAATTTTTTTTTGAAGATTTTTTTGAAAATTTTTTTTGAAATTTTTTGTCAAAATTTTTTTCGAAAATTTTTTTTCGAAATTTTTTTCGAAAATTTCTTTCAAAATTTTTTTCGAAATTTTTTTCGAAAATTTTTTTCAAAATTTTTTTCGAAAAATTTTTTCAAATTTTTTTTCGAAAATTTTTTTTCATAATTTTTTTCGAAATTTTTTTTTTGGAATTTTTTTCGAAAAATTTTTCTCTAAAATTTTTTCGAAAATTTTTTTGAAAATTTTTTTCGAAATTTTTTTTCAAAACTTTTTTTGAAATTTTTTTTTCGAAATTTTTTTCCAAAATTTTTTCGAAAATTTTTTTGCAAATTTTTTTTCGAAAAATTTTTTCGAAATTTTTTTTTCGAAATTTTTTTCGAAAAGTTTTTCTCCAAAATTTTTTCGAAAATTTTTTTGAAAATTTTTTTCGAAATTTTTTTCAAAATTTTTTTTTGAAATTTTTTTTTCGAAATTTTTTTCGAAAAATTTTTTTCCAAAATTTTTTCGAAAATTTTTTTGCAAATTTTTTTTCGAAAAATTTTTTCGAAAATTTTTTTGAAAATTTTTTTCGAAATTTTTTTTCAAAATTTTCTTCGAAAATGTTTTTTCGAAATTTTTTTCGAAATTTTTTTTCAAAATTTTTTCGAAAATATTTTTTCGAAATTTTTTCGAAAATTTTTTTTCGAAATTTTTTTTCAAAATTTTTTTTGAAAATTTTTTTCGAAATTTTCTCAAAAATTTTTTTCCAAAATTTTTTCGAAATTTTTTTTCAAATTTTTTTCATAATTTTTTTCGAAATTTTTTTTTCGAAATTTTTTTCGAAAAGTCTTTCTCCAAAATTTTTTCGAAAATTCTTTTCGAAATTTTTTTTCAAAATTTTTTTAAAAATTTTTTTCGAAATTTTTTTAAAAATTTTTTGTTGAAAATTTTTTTTCGAAAATTTTTTTTCGAAATTTTTTCGAAATTTTTTTTCCAAAATTTTTTCGAAAATTTTTTTGAAAATTTTTTTCGAAATTTTTCTTCAAAATTTTTTTCGAAAATTTTTTTTCGAAATTTTTTTCCAAAATTTTTTTCAAAATTTTTTTAAAATTTTTTTTTGAAAATTTTTTTGAAAATTTTTTTCGAAATTTTTTGTCAAAATTTTTTTCGAAAATTTTTTTTCGAATTTTTTTTCGAAAATTTCTTTCAAAATTTTTTTCGAAATTTTTTTCGAAAATTTTTTTCAAAATTTTTTTCGAAAAATTTTTTCAAATTTTTTTTCGAAAATTTTTTTTCATAATTTTTTTCGATATTTTTTTTTTGGATTTTTTTCGAAAAATTTTTCTCTAAAATTTTTTCGAAAATTTTTTTCGAAATTTTTTTTCAAAATTTTTTTTGAAAATTTTTTTTCGAAATTTTTTTCCAAAATATTTTCGAAAATTTTTTTGCAAATTTTTTTTCGAAAAATTTTTCGAAATTTTTTTTTCGAAATTTTTTTCGAATAGTTTTTCTCCAAAATTTTTTCGAAAATTTTTTTGAAAAATTTTTTCGAAAATTTTTTTGAAAATTTTTTTCGAAATTTTTTTTCAAAATTTTTTTCGAAAATTTTTTTTCGAAATTTTTTTCGAAATTTTTTTCGAAAATTTTTTTCAAAAGTTTCTTCGAAAAATTTTTTTCCAAAATTTTTTCGAAAATTTTTTTGAAAATTTTTTTCGAAATTTTTTTTCAAATTTTTTTTTGGAAAATTTTTTTCATTTTTGTTCGAAATTTTTTTTTCGAAATTTTTTTCGAAAAATTTTTTTCCAAAATTTTTTCGAAATTTTTTTTTTAAATTTTTTCGAAAATTTTTTTAAAATTTTTTTTCGAAATTTTTTTTCAAATTTTTTTTTGAAAATTTTTTTCAAAATTTTCTCAAAAATTTTTTTCCAAAATTTTTTCGAAATTTTTTTTCAAAATTTTTTCGAAAATTTTTTTTCGAAATTTTTCGAAAATTTTTTTAAAATTTTTTTCCAAAATTTTTCCGAAAATTTTTTTGAAAATTTTTTTCGAAATTTTTTTTCAATTTTTTTTTCGAAAATTTTTTTCATAATTTTTTTCGAAATTTTTTTTTCGAAATTTTTTTTTCGAAATTTTTTTCGAAAAATTTTTCTCTAAAATTTTTTCGAAAATTTTCTTGAAAATTTTTTTCGAAAATTTTTTTTCGAAATTTTTTTTCAAAATTTTTTTAAAAATTTTTTTCAAAATTTTTTTACAAATTTTTTTTGAAAATTTTTTTTCGATATTTTTTTCGAAAAATTTTTTTCCAAAATTTTTTCGAAAATTTTTTTTCGAAATTTTTTTCGAAAATTTTTTTTCGAAATTTTTTTCGAAATTTTTTTCGAAAATTTTTTTTCGAAATTTTTTTTTTTATTTTTTGAAAATTTTTTCGAAAAATTTTTTTCGAAAAGTTTTTCTCCAAAATTTTTTCGAAAATTTTTTTGAAAAATTTTTTCGAAAATTTTTTTGAAAATTTTTTTCGAAATTTTTTTTCAAAATTTTTTTCGAAAATTTTTTTTCGAAATTTTTTTCGAAATTTTTTTCGAAATTTTTTTCGAAAATTTTTTTCAAAAGTTTCTTCGAAAAATTTTTTTCCAAAATTTTTTCGAAAATTTTTTTGAAAATTTTTTTCGAAATTTTTTTTCAAATTTTTTTTTGGAAAATTTTTTTCATTTTTGTTCGAAATTTTTTTCGAAAAATTTTTTTCCAAAATTTTTTCGAAATTTTTTTTTTAAATTTTTTCGAAAATTTTTTTAAAATTTTTTTTCGAAATTTTTTTTCAAATTTTTTTTTGAAAATTTTTTTCGAAATTTTCTCAAAAATTTTTTTCCAAAATTTTTTCGAAATTTTTTTTCAAAATTTTTTCGAAAATTTTTTTTCGAAATTTTTCGAAAATTTTTTAAAATTTTTTTTCCAAAATTTTTCCGAAAATTTTTTTGAAAATTTTTTTCGAAATTTTTTTTCAATTTTTTTTTCGAAAATTTTTTTCATAATTTTTTTCGAAATTTTTTTTTTGAAATTTTTTTCGAAAAATTTTTCTCTAAAATTTTTTCGAAAATTTTTTTGAAAATTTTTTTCGAAAATTTTTTTTCGAAATTTTTTTCCAAAATTTTTTTAAAATTTTTTTTCAAAATTTTTTTACAAATTTTTTTTGAAAATTTTTTTTCAAAATTTTTTTCGAAAAATTTTTTTCCAAAATTTTTTCGAAAATTTTTTTTCGAAATTTTTTTCGAAAATTTTTTTTCGAAATTTTTTTCGAAATTTTTTTCGAAAATTTTTTTTCGAAATTTTTTTCGAAAATTTTTTTGAAAATTTTTTCGAAAAATTTTTTTCGAAAAATTTTTTTGAAAATTTTTTTCGAAAATTTTTTTGAATTTTTTTTTCGAAATTTTTTATCAAAATTTTTTTCGAAAATTTTTTTTCGAAATTTTTTTCGAAAAGTTCTTTCGAAATTTTTTTTCAAATTTTTTTCATAATTTTTTTCGAAATTTTTTTTTCGAAATTTTTTTCAAAAATTTTTTTGAAAATTTTTTTCGAAATTTTTTTTCAAAATTTTTTTAAAAATTTTTTTTTGAAAATTTTTTTTTGAAATTTTTTCGAAAAATTTTTTTCCAAAATTTTTTCGAAAATTTTTTGAAAATTTTTTTCAAAATTTTTTTTCAAAATTTATTTCGAAAATTTTTTTCTAAAATTTTTTTTCGAAAAATTTTTTTCGAAAATTTTTTCGAAAATTTTTTTGAAAATTTTTTTGAAAATTTTTTTTCGAAAATTTTTTTGAAAAGTTTTTTCGAAGTTTTTTTTCAAAATTTTTTTTTTCGAAATTTTTTTCGAAAAATTTTTTTCCAAAATTTTTTCGAAATTATTTATCAAAATTTTTTCGAAAATTTTTTTTCGAAATTTTTTCGAAAATTTTTTTTCGAAATTTTTTTTCAAAATTTTTTTTGAAAATTTTTTCGAAATTTTCTCAAAAATTTTTTTCCAAAATTTTTTCGAAATTTTTTTTGAAGTTTTTTTTCAAAATTTTTTTCGAAATTTTTTTTTCAAAATTTTTTTCGAAATTTTTTTCAAAATTTTTTTCGAAAATTTTTTTTCGAAATTTTTTTCAAAAATTTTTTTCAAAATTTTTTTCGAAAAATTTTTTTGAAAATTTTTTTCGAAATTTTTTATCAAAATTTTTTTCGAAAAGTTTTTTCGAAATTTTTTTTCAAATTTTTTTCATAATTTTTTTCGAAATTTTTTTTTCGAAATTTTTTTCGAAAAGCCTTTCTCCAAAATTTTTTCGAAAATTTTTTTGAAAATTCTTTTCGAAATTTTTTTTCAAAATTTTTTAAAAAATTTTTTTCGAAATTTTTTTAAAAATTTTTTTTTGAAAATTTTTTTTCGAAAATTTTTTTTCAAAATTTTTTCGAAATTTTTTTCCAAAATTTTTTTAAAAATTTTTTTCAAAATTTTTTTACAAATATTTTTTTGAAAATTTTTTTGAAATTTTTTTTCGAAATTTTTTGTCAAAATTTTTTTCGAAAATTTTTTTTTCGAATTTTTTTTCGAAAATTTCTTTCAAAATTTTTTTCGAAATTTTTTTCGAAAATTTTTTTCAAAATTTTTTTCGAAAAAATTTTTCAAATTTTTTTTCGAAAATTTTTTTTCATAATTTTTTTCGAAATTTTTTTTTTGGAATTTTTTTCGAAAAATTTTTCTCTAAAATTTTTTCGAAAATTTTTTTGAAAATTTTTTTCGAAATTTTTTTTCAAATTTTTTTTTGAAAATTTTTTTTCGAAATTTTTTTCCAAAATTTTTTCGAAAATTTTTTTGCAAATTTTTTTTCGAAAAATCTTTTCGAAATTTTTTTTTCGAAATTTTTTTCGAAAAGTTTTTCTCCAAAATTTTTTTGAAAATTTTTTTGAAAATTTTTTTCGAAATTTTTTTTCAAAATTTTTTTTGAAAATTTTTTTTCGAAATTTTTTTCGAAAAATTTTTTTCCAAAATTTTTTCGAAAATTTTTTTGCAAATTTTTTTTCGAAAAATTTTTTCGAAAATTTTTTTGAAAATTTTTTTCGAAATTTTTTTTCAAAATTTTTTTCGAAAATTTTTTTTCAAAATTTTTTTCGAAATTTTTTTCGAAAATTTTTTTCAAAAGTTTCTTCGAAAAATTTTTTTCCAAAATTTTTTCGAAAATTTTTTTGAAAATTTTTTTCGAAATTTTTTTTCAAATTTTTTTTTGGAAAATTTTTTTCATAATTTTTGTTCGAAATTTTTTTTTCGAAATTTTTTTCGAAAAATTTTTTTCCAAAATTTTTTCGAAATTTTTTTTAAAAATTTTTTCGAAAATTTTTTTAAAATTTTTTTTCGAAATTTTTTTTCAAAATTTTTTTTGAAAATTTTTTTTCGAAATTTTCTCAAAAATTTTTTTCCAAAATTTTTTCGAAATTTTTTTTCAAAATTTTTTCGAAAATTTTTTTTCGAAATTTTTTCGAAAATTTTTTTAAAATTTTTTTCCAAAATTTTTCCGAAAATTTTTTTGAAAATTTTTTTCGAAATTTTTTTTCAAATTTTTTTTCGAAAATTTTTTTCATAATTTTTTTCGAAATTTTTTTTTCGAAATTTTTTTTTCGAAATTTTTTTCGAAAAATTTTTCTCTAAAATTTTTTCGAAAATTTTTTTGAAAATTTTTTTCGAAAATGTTTTTTCGAAATTTTTTTCCAAAATTTTTTTAAAAATTTTTTTCAAATTTTTTTTACAAATTTTTTTTGAAAATTTTTTTTCGAAATTTTTTTCGAAGAATTTTTTTCCAAAATTTTTTCGAAAATTTTTTTTCGAAATTTTTTTCGAAAATTTTTTTTCGAAATTTTTTTTGAAATTTTTTTCGAAAATTTTTTTTCGAAATTTTTTTCGAAAATTTTTTTGAAAATTTTTTCGAAAAATTTTTTTCGAAAAGTTTTTCTCCAAATTTTTTTCGAAAATTTTTTTGAAAATTTTTTTCGAAATTTTTTTTCAAAATTTTTTTTGAAATTTTTTTTTCGAAATTTTTTTCGAAAAATTTTTTTCCAAAATTTTTTTGAAAATTTTTTTTCGAAATTTTTTTCAAAAATTTTTTTCAAAATTTTTTTCGAAAAATTTTTTTGAAAATTTTTTTCGAAAATTTTTTTGAATTTTTTTTTCGAAATTTTTTATCAAAATTTTTTTCGAAAATTTTTTTTCGAAATTTTTTTCGAAAAGTTCTTTCGAAATTTTTTTTCAAATTTTTTTCATAATTTTTTTCGAAATTTTTTTTTCGAAATTTTTTTCGAAAATTTTTTTGAAAATTTTTTTCGAATTTTTTTTTCAAAATTTTTTTAAAAATTTTTTTTTGAAAATTTTTTTTTGAAATTTTTTCGAAAAATTTTTTCGAAAATTTTTTTGAAAATTTTTTTCGAAATTTTTTTTCAAAATTTTTTTCGAAAATTTTTTTCTAAAATTTTTTTTCGAAAAATTTTTTTCCAAAATTTTTTCGAAAATTTTTTTGAAAATTTTTTTCGAAATTTTTTTTCAAAATTTTTTTCGAAAATTTTTTTTCGAAATTTTTTACGAAATTTTTTTTCAAAATTTTTTTCGAAAATTTTTTTTCGAAAATTTTTTTTCGAAATTTTTTCGAAATTTTTTTTCCAAAATTTTTTCGAAAATTTTTTTGAAAATTTTTTTCGAAATTTTTCTTCAAAATTTTTTTCGAAAATTTTTTTTCGAAAATTTTTTTTCGAAATTTTCGAAATTTTTTTCCAAAATTTTTTTAAAAATTTTTTTCAAAATTTTTTTACAAATTTTTTTTTGAAAATTTTTTTGAAAATTTTTTTCGAAATTTTTTGTCAAAATTTTTTTTGAAAATTTTTTTTCGAAATTTTTTTCCAAAATTTTTTCGAAAATTTTTTTGCAAATTTTTTTTCGAAAAATTTTTTCGAAATTTTTTTTTCGAAATTTTTTTCGAAAAGTTTTTCTCCAAAATTTTTCCGAAAATTTTTTTGAAAATTTTTTTCGAAATTTTTTTTCAAAATTTTTTTTGAAAATTTTTTTTCGAAATTTTTTTCGAAAAATTTTTTTCCAAAATTTTTTTAAAAATTTTTTTCAAAATTTTTTTACAAAATTTTTTTTGAAAATTTTTTTTCGAAATTTTTTTCGAAAAATTTTTTTCCAAAATTTTTTCGAAAATTTTTTTTCGACATTTTTTTCGAAAATTTTTTTTCGAAATTTTTTTCGAAAATTTTTTTGAAAATTTTTTTTCGAAAATTTTTTTGAAAAGTTTTTTCGATGTTTTTTTTCATAATTTTTTTTTTCGAAATTTTTTTCGAAAAATATTTTTCCAAAATTTTTTCGAAATTATTTTTCAAAATTTTTTCAAAATTTTTTTTTCGAAATTTTTTTTCAAAATTTTTTTCGAAATTTTTTTAAAAATTTTTTTCGAAAATTTTTTTTCGAAATTTTTTTCAAAAATTTTTTTCAAAATTTTTTTCGAAAAATTTTTTTGAAAATTTTTTTCGAAAATTTTTTTGAAAATTTTTTTCGAAAATTTTTTTGAAAATTTTTTTCGAAATTTTTTATCAAAATTTATTTCGAAAATTTTTTTTCGAAATTTTTTTCGAAAAGTTTTTTCGAAATTTTTTTTTAAATTTTTTTCATAATTTTTTTCGAAATTTTTTTTTCGAAATTTTTTTCGAAAAGTCTTTCTCCAAAATTTTTTCGAAAATTTAAAATTTTTTTGAAAATTTTTTTCGAAATTTTTTTTCAAAATTTTTTTCCAAAATTTTTTCGAAATTTTTCTTCAAAATTTTTTTCGAAAATTTTTTTTTGAAAATTTTCCAAAATTTTTTTAAAAATTTTTTTCAAAATTTTTTTACAAATTTTTTTTGAAAATTTTTTTTTGAAATTTTTTTCGAAAAATTTTTTTCGAAAATTTTTTCGAAATTTTTTTTTCGAAATTTTTTTCGAAAATTTTTTTTCGAAATTTTTTTCGAAATTTTTTTCGAAAATTTTTTTTCGAAATTTTTTTGAAAATTTTTTCGAAAAATTTTTTTCGAAAAGTTTTTCTCCAAAATTTTTTCGAAAATTTTTTTGAAAATTTTTTTCGAAATTTTTTTTCAAAATTTTTTTTGAAATTTTTTTTTCGAAATTTTTTCGAAAAATTTTTTTCCAAAATTTTTTCGAAAATTTTTTTTCGAAATTTTTTTCGAAAATTTTTTTCGAAAGTTTCTTCGAAAAATTTTTTTCCAAAATTTTTTCGAAAATTTTTTTGAAAATTTTTTTCGAAATTTTTTTTCAAATTTTTTTTTGGAAAATTTTTTTCATAATTTTTTTTCGAAATTTTTTTTCGAAATTTTTTTCGAAAATTTTTTTTCGAAATTTTTTTCGAAAATTTTTTTGAAAATTTTTTTTCTTCGAAAATTTTTTTGAAAATTTTTTTTCGAAAATTTTTTTGAAAAGTTTTTTTGGAAATTTTTTTTCAAAATTTTTTCGAAAATTTTTTTTCGAAATTTTTTTTCAAAATTTTTTTTGAAAATTTTTTTCGAAATTTTCTCAAAAATTTTTTTCCAAAATTTTTTCGAAATTTTTTTTCAAAATTTTTTCAAAAATTTTTTTTCGAAATTTTTTCGAAAATTTTTTTAAAATTTTTCCGAAAATTTTTTTGAAAATTTTTTTCGAAAATTTTTTTCATAATTTTTTTCGAAATTTTTTTTTTGAAATTTTTTTTTCGAAATTTTTTTCGAAAAATTTTTCTCGAAAATTTTTTCGACAATTTTTTTGAAAATTTTTTTCGAAATTTTTCTTCAAAATTTTTTTCGAAAATTTTTTTTCGAAATTTTTTTCCAAAATTTTTTTAAAAATTTTTTTCAAAATTTTTTTACAAATTTTTTTTGAAAATTTTTTTTCGAAATTTTTTTCGAAAAATTTTTTTCCAAAATTTTTTCGAAAATTTTTTTTCGAAATTTTTTTCGAAAATTTTTTTTCAAAATTTTTTTTGAAATTTTTTTTTCAAAATTTTTTTCGAAAAATTTTTTTCCAAAATTTTTTCGAAAATTTTTTTTCGAAATTTTTTTCGAAAATTTTTTTCAAAAGTTTCTTCGAAAAATTTTTTTCCAAAATTTTTTCGAAAATTTTTTTGAAAATTTTTTTCGAAATTTTTTTTTCGAAATTTTTTTCGAAAAGTCTTCAAAATTTTTTCGAAAATTTTTTTGAAAATTTTTTTCGAAATTTTTTTTCAAAATTTTTTTAAAAATTTTTTTCGAAATTTTTTTAAAAATTTTTTTTTGAAAATTTTTTTTCGAAAATTTTTTTTCGAAATTTTTTCGAAAAATTTTTTTCCAAAAATTTTTTCGAAAATTTTTTTGAAAATTTTTTTCGAAATTTTTCTTCAAAATTTTTTTCGAAAATTTTTTTTCGAAATTTTTTTCCAAAATTTTTTTAAAAATTTTTTTCAAAATTTTTTTACAAATTTTTTTTTGAAGATTTTTTTGAAAATTTTTTTTGAAATTTTTTGTCAAAATTTTTTTCGAAAATTTTTTTTCGAAATTTTTTTCGAAAATTTCTTTCAAAATTTTTTTCGAAATTTTTTTCGAAAATTTTTTTCAAAATTTTTTTCGAAAAATTTTTTCAAATTTTTTTTCGAAAATTTTTTTTCATAATTTTTTTCGAAATTTTTTTTTTGGAATTTTTTTCGAAAAATTTTTCTCTAAAATTTTTTCGAAAATTTTTTTGAAAATTTTTTTCGAAATTTTTTTTCAAAATTTTTTTTGAAATTTTTTTTTCGAAATTTTTTTCCAAAATTTTTTCGAAAATTTTTTTGCAAATTTTTTTTCGAAAAATTTTTTCGAAATTTTTTTTTCGAAATTTTTTTCGAAAAGTTTTTCTCCAAAATTTTTTCGAAAATTTTTTTGAAAATTTTTTTCGAAATTTTTTTCAAAATTTTTTTTTGAAATTTTTTTTTCGAAATTTTTTTCGAAAAATTTTTTTCCAAAATTTTTTCGAAAATTTTTTTGCAAATTTCTTTTCGAAAAATTTTTTCGAAAATTTTTTTGAAAATTTTTTTCGAAATTTTTTTTCAAAATTTTCTTCGAAAATGTTTTTTCGAAATTTTTTTCGAAATTTTTTTTCAAAATTTTTTCGAAAATATTTTTTCGAAATTTTTTCGAAAATTTTTTTTCGAAATTTTTTTTCAAAATTTTTTTTGAAAATTTTTTTCGAAATTTTCTCAAAAATTTTTTTCCAAAATTTTTTCGAAATTTTTTTTCAAATTTTTTTCATAATTTTTTTCGAAATTTTTTTTTCGAAATTTTTTTCGAAAAGTCTTTCTCCAAAATTTTTTCGAAAATTCTTTTCGAAATTTTTTTTCAAAATTTTTTTAAAAATTTTTTTCGAAATTTTTTTAAAAATTTTTTGTTGAAAATTTTTTTTCGAAAATTTTTTTTCGAAATTTTTTCGAAATTTTTTTTCCAAAATTTTTTCGAAAATTTTTTTGAAAATTTTTTTCGAAATTTTTCTTCAAAATTTTTTTCGAAAATTTTTTTTCGAAATTTTTTTCCAAAATTTTTTTCAAAATTTTTTTAAAATTTTTTTTTGAAAATTTTTTTGAAAATTTTTTTCGAAATTTTTTGTCAAAATTTTTTTCGAAAATTTTTTTTCGAATTTTTTTTCGAAAATTTCTTTCAAAATTTTTTTCGAAATTTTTTTCGAAAATTTTTTTCAAAATTTTTTTCGAAAAATTTTTTCAAATTTTTTTTCGAAAATTTTTTTTCATAATTTTTTTCGATATTTTTTTTTTGGATTTTTTTCGAAAAATTTTTCTCTAAAATTTTTTCGAAAATTTTTTTCGAAATTTTTTTTCAAAATTTTTTTTGAAAATTTTTTTTCGAAATTTTTTTCCAAAATATTTTCGAAAATTTTTTTGCAAATTTTTTTTCGAAAAATTTTTCGAAATTTTTTTTTCGAAATTTTTTTCGAATAGTTTTTCTCCAAAATTTTTTCGAAAATTTTTTTGAAAAATTTTTTCGAAAATTTTTTTTGAAATTTTTTTTTCGAAATTTTTTTCGAAAAATGTTTTTCCAAAATTTTTTCGAAAATTTTTTTTCGAAATTTTTTTCGAAAATTTTTTTCAAAAGTTTCTTCGAAAAATTTTTTTCCAAAATTTTTTCGAAAATTTTTTTGAAAATTTTTTTCGAAATTTTTTTTTCGAAATTTTTTTCGAAAAGTCTTTCTCCAAAATTTTTTCGAAAATTTTTTTGAAAATTTTTTTCGAAATTTTTTTTCAAAATTTTTTTAAAAATTTTTTTCGAAATTTTTTTAAAATTTTTTTTTTGAAAATTTTTTTTCGAAAATTTTTTTTCGAAAAATTTTTTTCCAAAAATTTTTTCGAAAATTTTTTTGAAAATTTTTTTCGAAATTTTTCTTCAAAATTTTTTTCGAAAATTTTTTTTCGAAATTTTTTTCCAAAATTTTTTTAAAAATTTTTTTCAAAATTTTTTTACAAATTTTTTTTTGAAGATTTTTTTGAAAATTTTTTTTGAAATTTTTTGTCAAAATTTTTTTCGAAAATTTTTTTTCGAAATTTTTTTCGAAAATTTCTTTCAAAATTTTTTTCGAAATTTTTTTCGAAAATTTTTTTCAAAATTTTTTTCGAAAAATTTTTTCAAATTTTTTTTCGAAAATTTTTTTTCATAATTTTTTTCGAAATTTTTTTTTTGGAATTTTTTTCGAAAAATTTTTCTCTAAAATTTTTTCGAAAATTTTTTTGAAAATTTTTTTCGAAATTTTTTTTCAAAACTTTTTTTGAAATTTTTTTTTCGAAATTTTTTTCCAAAATTTTTTCGAAAATTTTTTTGCAAATTTTTTTTCGAAAAATTTTTTCGAAATTTTTTTTTCGAAATTTTTTTCGAAAAGTTTTTCTCCAAAATTTTTTCGAAAATTTTTTTGAAAATTTTTTTCGAAATTTTTTTCAAAATTTTTTTTTGAAATTTTTTTTTCGAAATTTTTTTCGAAAAATTTTTTTCCAAAATTTTTTCGAAAATTTTTTTGCAAATTTTTTTTCGAAAAATTTTTTCGAAAATTTTTTTGAAAATTTTTTTCGAAATTTTTTTTCAAAATTTTCTTCGAAAATGTTTTTTCGAAATTTTTTTCGAAATTTTTTTTCAAAATTTTTTCGAAAATATTTTTTCGAAATTTTTTCGAAAATTTTTTTTCGAAATTTTTTTTCAAAATTTTTTTTGAAAATTTTTTTCGAAATTTTCTCAAAAATTTTTTTCCAAAATTTTTTCGAAATTTTTTTTCAAATTTTTTTCATAATTTTTTTCGAAATTTTTTTTTCGAAATTTTTTTCGAAAAGTCTTTCTCCAAAATTTTTTCGAAAATTCTTTTCGAAATTTTTTTTCAAAATTTTTTTAAAAATTTTTTTCGAAATTTTTTTAAAAATTTTTTGTTGAAAATTTTTTTTCGAAAATTTTTTTTCGAAATTTTTTCGAAATTTTTTTTCCAAAATTTTTTCGAAAATTTTTTTGAAAATTTTTTTCGAAATTTTTCTTCAAAATTTTTTTCGAAAATTTTTTTTCGAAATTTTTTTCCAAAATTTTTTTCAAAATTTTTTTAAAATTTTTTTTTGAAAATTTTTTTGAAAATTTTTTTCGAAATTTTTTGTCAAAATTTTTTTCGAAAATTTTTTTTCGAATTTTTTTTCGAAAATTTCTTTCAAAATTTTTTTCGAAATTTTTTTCGAAAATTTTTTTCAAAATTTTTTTCGAAAAATTTTTTCAAATTTTTTTTCGAAAATTTTTTTTCATAATTTTTTTCGATATTTTTTTTTTGGATTTTTTTCGAAAAATTTTTCTCTAAAATTTTTTCGAAAATTTTTTTCGAAATTTTTTTTCAAAATTTTTTTTGAAAATTTTTTTTCGAAATTTTTTTCCAAAATATTTTCGAAAATTTTTTTGCAAATTTTTTTTCGAAAAATTTTTCGAAATTTTTTTTTCGAAATTTTTTTCGAATAGTTTTTCTCCAAAATTTTTTCGAAAATTTTTTTGAAAAATTTTTTCGAAAATTTTTTTGAAAATTTTTTTCGAAATTTTTTTTCAAAATTTTTTTCGAAAATTTTTTTTCGAAATTTTTTTCGAAATTTTTTTCGAAAATTTTTTTCAAAAGTTTCTTCGAAAAATTTTTTTCCAAAATTTTTTCGAAAATTTTTTTGAAAATTTTTTTCGAAATTTTTTTTCAAATTTTTTTTTGGAAAATTTTTTTCATTTTTGTTCGAAATTTTTTTTTCGAAATTTTTTTCGAAAAATTTTTTTCCAAAATTTTTTCGAAATTTTTTTTTTAAATTTTTTCGAAAATTTTTTTAAAATTTTTTTTCGAAATTTTTTTTCAAATTTTTTTTTGAAAATTTTTTTCAAAATTTTCTCAAAAATTTTTTTCCAAAATTTTTTCGAAATTTTTTTTCAAAATTTTTTCGAAAATTTTTTTTCGAAATTTTTCGAAAATTTTTTTAAAATTTTTTTCCAAAATTTTTCCGAAAATTTTTTTGAAAATTTTTTTCGAAATTTTTTTTCAATTTTTTTTTCGAAAATTTTTTTCATAATTTTTTTCGAAATTTTTTTTTCGAAATTTTTTTTTCGAAATTTTTTTCGAAAAATTTTTCTCTAAAATTTTTTCGAAAATTTTCTTGAAAATTTTTTTCGAAAATTTTTTTTCGAAATTTTTTTTCAAAATTTTTTTAAAAATTTTTTTCAAAATTTTTTTACAAATTTTTTTTGAAAATTTTTTTTCGATATTTTTTTCGAAAAATTTTTTTCCAAAATTTTTTCGAAAATTTTTTTTCGAAATTTTTTTCGAAAATTTTTTTTCGAAATTTTTTTCGAAATTTTTTTCGAAAATTTTTTTTCGAAATTTTTTTTTTTATTTTTTGAAAATTTTTTCGAAAAATTTTTTTCGAAAAGTTTTTCTCCAAAATTTTTTCGAAAATTTTTTTGAAAAATTTTTTCGAAAATTTTTTTGAAAATTTTTTTCGAAATTTTTTTTCAAAATTTTTTTCGAAAATTTTTTTTCGAAATTTTTTTCGAAATTTTTTTCGAAATTTTTTTCGAAAATTTTTTTCAAAAGTTTCTTCGAAAAATTTTTTTCCAAAATTTTTTCGAAAATTTTTTTGAAAATTTTTTTCGAAATTTTTTTTCAAATTTTTTTTTGGAAAATTTTTTTCATTTTTGTTCGAAATTTTTTTCGAAAAATTTTTTTCCAAAATTTTTTCGAAATTTTTTTTTTAAATTTTTTCGAAAATTTTTTTAAAATTTTTTTTCGAAATTTTTTTTCAAATTTTTTTTTGAAAATTTTTTTCGAAATTTTCTCAAAAATTTTTTTCCAAAATTTTTTCGAAATTTTTTTTCAAAATTTTTTCGAAAATTTTTTTTCGAAATTTTTCGAAAATTTTTTAAAATTTTTTTTCCAAAATTTTTCCGAAAATTTTTTTGAAAATTTTTTTCGAAATTTTTTTTCAATTTTTTTTTCGAAAATTTTTTTCATAATTTTTTTCGAAATTTTTTTTTTGAAATTTTTTTCGAAAAATTTTTCTCTAAAATTTTTTCGAAAATTTTTTTGAAAATTTTTTTCGAAAATTTTTTTTCGAAATTTTTTTCCAAAATTTTTTTAAAATTTTTTTTCAAAATTTTTTTACAAATTTTTTTTGAAAATTTTTTTTCAAAATTTTTTTCGAAAAATTTTTTTCCAAAATTTTTTCGAAAATTTTTTTTCGAAATTTTTTTCGAAAATTTTTTTTCGAAATTTTTTTCGAAATTTTTTTCGAAAATTTTTTTTCGAAATTTTTTTCGAAAATTTTTTTGAAAATTTTTTCGAAAAATTTTTTTCGAAAAATTTTTTTGAAAATTTTTTTCGAAAATTTTTTTGAATTTTTTTTTCGAAATTTTTTATCAAAATTTTTTTCGAAAATTTTTTTTCGAAATTTTTTTCGAAAAGTTCTTTCGAAATTTTTTTTCAAATTTTTTTCATAATTTTTTTCGAAATTTTTTTTTCGAAATTTTTTTCAAAAATTTTTTTGAAAATTTTTTTCGAAATTTTTTTTCAAAATTTTTTTAAAAATTTTTTTTTGAAAATTTTTTTTTGAAATTTTTTCGAAAAATTTTTTTCCAAAATTTTTTCGAAAATTTTTTGAAAATTTTTTTCAAAATTTTTTTTCAAAATTTATTTCGAAAATTTTTTTCTAAAATTTTTTTTCGAAAAATTTTTTTCGAAAATTTTTTCGAAAATTTTTTTGAAAATTTTTTTGAAAATTTTTTTTCGAAAATTTTTTTGAAAAGTTTTTTCGAAGTTTTTTTTCAAAATTTTTTTTTTCGAAATTTTTTTCGAAAAATTTTTTTCCAAAATTTTTTCGAAATTATTTATCAAAATTTTTTCGAAAATTTTTTTTCGAAATTTTTTCGAAAATTTTTTTTCGAAATTTTTTTTCAAAATTTTTTTTGAAAATTTTTTCGAAATTTTCTCAAAAATTTTTTTCCAAAATTTTTTCGAAATTTTTTTTGAAGTTTTTTTTCAAAATTTTTTTCGAAATTTTTTTTTCAAAATTTTTTTCGAAATTTTTTTCAAAATTTTTTTCGAAAATTTTTTTTCGAAATTTTTTTCAAAAATTTTTTTCAAAATTTTTTTCGAAAAATTTTTTTGAAAATTTTTTTCGAAATTTTTTATCAAAATTTTTTTCGAAAAGTTTTTTCGAAATTTTTTTTCAAATTTTTTTCATAATTTTTTTCGAAATTTTTTTTTCGAAATTTTTTTCGAAAAGCCTTTCTCCAAAATTTTTTCGAAAATTTTTTTGAAAATTCTTTTCGAAATTTTTTTTCAAAATTTTTTAAAAAATTTTTTTCGAAATTTTTTTAAAAATTTTTTTTTGAAAATTTTTTTTCGAAAATTTTTTTTCAAAATTTTTTCGAAATTTTTTTCCAAAATTTTTTTAAAAATTTTTTTCAAAATTTTTTTACAAATATTTTTTTGAAAATTTTTTTGAAATTTTTTTTCGAAATTTTTTGTCAAAATTTTTTTCGAAAATTTTTTTTTCGAATTTTTTTTCGAAAATTTCTTTCAAAATTTTTTTCGAAATTTTTTTCGAAAATTTTTTTCAAAATTTTTTTCGAAAAAATTTTTCAAATTTTTTTTCGAAAATTTTTTTTCATAATTTTTTTCGAAATTTTTTTTTTGGAATTTTTTTCGAAAAATTTTTCTCTAAAATTTTTTCGAAAATTTTTTTGAAAATTTTTTTCGAAATTTTTTTTCAAATTTTTTTTTGAAAATTTTTTTTCGAAATTTTTTTCCAAAATTTTTTCGAAAATTTTTTTGCAAATTTTTTTTCGAAAAATCTTTTCGAAATTTTTTTTTCGAAATTTTTTTCGAAAAGTTTTTCTCCAAAATTTTTTTGAAAATTTTTTTGAAAATTTTTTTCGAAATTTTTTTTCAAAATTTTTTTTGAAAATTTTTTTTCGAAATTTTTTTCGAAAAATTTTTTTCCAAAATTTTTTCGAAAATTTTTTTGCAAATTTTTTTTCGAAAAATTTTTTCGAAAATTTTTTTGAAAATTTTTTTCGAAATTTTTTTTCAAAATTTTTTTCGAAAATTTTTTTTCAAAATTTTTTTCGAAATTTTTTTCGAAAATTTTTTTCAAAAGTTTCTTCGAAAAATTTTTTTCCAAAATTTTTTCGAAAATTTTTTTGAAAATTTTTTTCGAAATTTTTTTTCAAATTTTTTTTTGGAAAATTTTTTTCATAATTTTTGTTCGAAATTTTTTTTTCGAAATTTTTTTCGAAAAATTTTTTTCCAAAATTTTTTCGAAATTTTTTTTAAAAATTTTTTCGAAAATTTTTTTAAAATTTTTTTTCGAAATTTTTTTTCAAAATTTTTTTTGAAAATTTTTTTTCGAAATTTTCTCAAAAATTTTTTTCCAAAATTTTTTCGAAATTTTTTTTCAAAATTTTTTCGAAAATTTTTTTTCGAAATTTTTTCGAAAATTTTTTTAAAATTTTTTTCCAAAATTTTTCCGAAAATTTTTTTGAAAATTTTTTTCGAAATTTTTTTTCAAATTTTTTTTCGAAAATTTTTTTCATAATTTTTTTCGAAATTTTTTTTTCGAAATTTTTTTTTCGAAATTTTTTTCGAAAAATTTTTCTCTAAAATTTTTTCGAAAATTTTTTTGAAAATTTTTTTCGAAAATGTTTTTTCGAAATTTTTTTCCAAAATTTTTTTAAAAATTTTTTTCAAATTTTTTTTACAAATTTTTTTTGAAAATTTTTTTTCGAAATTTTTTTCGAAGAATTTTTTTCCAAAATTTTTTCGAAAATTTTTTTTCGAAATTTTTTTCGAAAATTTTTTTTCGAAATTTTTTTTGAAATTTTTTTCGAAAATTTTTTTTCGAAATTTTTTTCGAAAATTTTTTTGAAAATTTTTTCGAAAAATTTTTTTCGAAAAGTTTTTCTCCAAATTTTTTTCGAAAATTTTTTTGAAAATTTTTTTCGAAATTTTTTTTCAAAATTTTTTTTGAAATTTTTTTTTCGAAATTTTTTTCGAAAAATTTTTTTCCAAAATTTTTTTGAAAATTTTTTTTCGAAATTTTTTTCAAAAATTTTTTTCAAAATTTTTTTCGAAAAATTTTTTTGAAAATTTTTTTCGAAAATTTTTTTGAATTTTTTTTTCGAAATTTTTTATCAAAATTTTTTTCGAAAATTTTTTTTCGAAATTTTTTTCGAAAAGTTCTTTCGAAATTTTTTTTCAAATTTTTTTCATAATTTTTTTCGAAATTTTTTTTTCGAAATTTTTTTCGAAAATTTTTTTGAAAATTTTTTTCGAATTTTTTTTTCAAAATTTTTTTAAAAATTTTTTTTTGAAAATTTTTTTTTGAAATTTTTTCGAAAAATTTTTTCGAAAATTTTTTTGAAAATTTTTTTCGAAATTTTTTTTCAAAATTTTTTTCGAAAATTTTTTTCTAAAATTTTTTTTCGAAAAATTTTTTTCCAAAATTTTTTCGAAAATTTTTTTGAAAATTTTTTTCGAAATTTTTTTTCAAAATTTTTTTCGAAAATTTTTTTTCGAAATTTTTTACGAAATTTTTTTTCAAAATTTTTTTCGAAAATTTTTTTTCGAAAATTTTTTTTCGAAATTTTTTCGAAATTTTTTTTCCAAAATTTTTTCGAAAATTTTTTTGAAAATTTTTTTCGAAATTTTTCTTCAAAATTTTTTTCGAAAATTTTTTTTCGAAAATTTTTTTTCGAAATTTTCGAAATTTTTTTCCAAAATTTTTTTAAAAATTTTTTTCAAAATTTTTTTACAAATTTTTTTTTGAAAATTTTTTTGAAAATTTTTTTCGAAATTTTTTGTCAAAATTTTTTTTGAAAATTTTTTTTCGAAATTTTTTTCCAAAATTTTTTCGAAAATTTTTTTGCAAATTTTTTTTCGAAAAATTTTTTCGAAATTTTTTTTTCGAAATTTTTTTCGAAAAGTTTTTCTCCAAAATTTTTCCGAAAATTTTTTTGAAAATTTTTTTCGAAATTTTTTTTCAAAATTTTTTTTGAAAATTTTTTTTCGAAATTTTTTTCGAAAAATTTTTTTCCAAAATTTTTTTAAAAATTTTTTTCAAAATTTTTTTACAAAATTTTTTTTGAAAATTTTTTTTCGAAATTTTTTTCGAAAAATTTTTTTCCAAAATTTTTTCGAAAATTTTTTTTCGACATTTTTTTCGAAAATTTTTTTTCGAAATTTTTTTCGAAAATTTTTTTGAAAATTTTTTTTCGAAAATTTTTTTGAAAAGTTTTTTCGATGTTTTTTTTCATAATTTTTTTTTTCGAAATTTTTTTCGAAAAATATTTTTCCAAAATTTTTTCGAAATTATTTTTCAAAATTTTTTCAAAATTTTTTTTTCGAAATTTTTTTTCAAAATTTTTTTCGAAATTTTTTTAAAAATTTTTTTCGAAAATTTTTTTTCGAAATTTTTTTCAAAAATTTTTTTCAAAATTTTTTTCGAAAAATTTTTTTGAAAATTTTTTTCGAAAATTTTTTTGAAAATTTTTTTCGAAAATTTTTTTGAAAATTTTTTTCGAAATTTTTTATCAAAATTTATTTCGAAAATTTTTTTTCGAAATTTTTTTCGAAAAGTTTTTTCGAAATTTTTTTTTAAATTTTTTTCATAATTTTTTTCGAAATTTTTTTTTCGAAATTTTTTTCGAAAAGTCTTTCTCCAAAATTTTTTCGAAAATTTAAAATTTTTTTGAAAATTTTTTTCGAAATTTTTTTTCAAAATTTTTTTCCAAAATTTTTTCGAAATTTTTCTTCAAAATTTTTTTCGAAAATTTTTTTTTGAAAATTTTCCAAAATTTTTTTAAAAATTTTTTTCAAAATTTTTTTACAAATTTTTTTTGAAAATTTTTTTTTGAAATTTTTTTCGAAAAATTTTTTTCGAAAATTTTTTCGAAATTTTTTTTTCGAAATTTTTTTCGAAAATTTTTTTTCGAAATTTTTTTCGAAATTTTTTTCGAAAATTTTTTTTCGAAATTTTTTTGAAAATTTTTTCGAAAAATTTTTTTCGAAAAGTTTTTCTCCAAAATTTTTTCGAAAATTTTTTTGAAAATTTTTTTCGAAATTTTTTTTCAAAATTTTTTTTGAAATTTTTTTTTCGAAATTTTTTCGAAAAATTTTTTTCCAAAATTTTTTCGAAAATTTTTTTTCGAAATTTTTTTCGAAAATTTTTTTCGAAAGTTTCTTCGAAAAATTTTTTTCCAAAATTTTTTCGAAAATTTTTTTGAAAATTTTTTTCGAAATTTTTTTTCAAATTTTTTTTTGGAAAATTTTTTTCATAATTTTTTTTCGAAATTTTTTTTCGAAATTTTTTTCGAAAATTTTTTTTCGAAATTTTTTTCGAAAATTTTTTTGAAAATTTTTTTTCTTCGAAAATTTTTTTGAAAATTTTTTTTCGAAAATTTTTTTGAAAAGTTTTTTTGGAAATTTTTTTTCAAAATTTTTTCGAAAATTTTTTTTCGAAATTTTTTTTCAAAATTTTTTTTGAAAATTTTTTTCGAAATTTTCTCAAAAATTTTTTTCCAAAATTTTTTCGAAATTTTTTTTCAAAATTTTTTCAAAAATTTTTTTTCGAAATTTTTTCGAAAATTTTTTTAAAATTTTTCCGAAAATTTTTTTGAAAATTTTTTTCGAAAATTTTTTTCATAATTTTTTTCGAAATTTTTTTTTTGAAATTTTTTTTTCGAAATTTTTTTCGAAAAATTTTTCTCGAAAATTTTTTCGACAATTTTTTTGAAAATTTTTTTCGAAATTTTTCTTCAAAATTTTTTTCGAAAATTTTTTTTCGAAATTTTTTTCCAAAATTTTTTTAAAAATTTTTTTCAAAATTTTTTTACAAATTTTTTTTGAAAATTTTTTTTCGAAATTTTTTTCGAAAAATTTTTTTCCAAAATTTTTTCGAAAATTTTTTTTCGAAATTTTTTTCGAAAATTTTTTTTCAAAATTTTTTTTGAAATTTTTTTTTCAAAATTTTTTTCGAAAAATTTTTTTCCAAAATTTTTTCGAAAATTTTTTTTCGAAATTTTTTTCGAAAATTTTTTTCAAAAGTTTCTTCGAAAAATTTTTTTCCAAAATTTTTTCGAAAATTTTTTTGAAAATTTTTTTCGAAATTTTTTTTTCGAAATTTTTTTCGAAAAGTCTTCAAAATTTTTTCGAAAATTTTTTTGAAAATTTTTTTCGAAATTTTTTTTCAAAATTTTTTTAAAAATTTTTTTCGAAATTTTTTTAAAAATTTTTTTTTGAAAATTTTTTTTCGAAAATTTTTTTTCGAAATTTTTTCGAAAAATTTTTTTCCAAAAATTTTTTCGAAAATTTTTTTGAAAATTTTTTTCGAAATTTTTCTTCAAAATTTTTTTCGAAAATTTTTTTTCGAAATTTTTTTCCAAAATTTTTTTAAAAATTTTTTTCAAAATTTTTTTACAAATTTTTTTTTGAAGATTTTTTTGAAAATTTTTTTTGAAATTTTTTGTCAAAATTTTTTTCGAAAATTTTTTTTCGAAATTTTTTTCGAAAATTTCTTTCAAAATTTTTTTCGAAATTTTTTTCGAAAATTTTTTTCAAAATTTTTTTCGAAAAATTTTTTCAAATTTTTTTTCGAAAATTTTTTTTCATAATTTTTTTCGAAATTTTTTTTTTGGAATTTTTTTCGAAAAATTTTTCTCTAAAATTTTTTCGAAAATTTTTTTGAAAATTTTTTTCGATATTTTTTTTCAAAATTTTTTTTGAAATTTTTTTTTCGAAATTTTTTTCCAAAATTTTTTCGAAAATTTTTTTGCAAATTTTTTTTCGAAAAATTTTTTCGAAATTTTTTTCGAAAAGTTTTTCTCCAAAATTTTTTCGAAAATTTTTTTGAAAATTTTTTTCGAAATTTTTTTCGAAATTTTTTTCGAAAAATTTTTTTCCAAAATTTTTTCGAAAATTTTTTTGCAAATTTTTTTTCGAAAAATTTTTTCGAAAATTTTTTTGAAAATTTTTTTCGAAATTTTTTTTCAAAATTTTCTTCAAAAATTTTTTTTCGAAATTTTTTTCGAAATTTTTTTTCAAAATTTTTTCGAAAATATTTTTTCGAAATTTTTTCGAAAATTTTTTTTCGAAATTTTTTTTCAAAATTTTTTTTGAAAATTTTTTTCGAAATTTTCTCAAAAATTTTTTTCCAATTTTTTTTCGAAATTTTTTTTCAAATTTTTTTCATAATTTTTTTCGAAATTTTTTTTTCGAAATTTTTTTCGAAAAGTCTTTCTCCAAAATTTTTTCGAAAATTCTTTTCGAAATTTTTTTTCAAAATTTTTTTAAAAATTTTTTTCGAAATTTTTTTAAAAATTTTTTGTTGAAAATTTTTTTTCGTAATTTTTTCGAATTTTTTTTTCCAAAATTTTTTCGAAAATTTTTTTGAAAATTTTTTTCGAAATTTTTCTTCAAAATTTTTTTCGAAAATTTTTTTTCGAAATTTTTTTCCAAAATTTTTTTCAAAATTTTTTTACAAATTTTTTTTTGAAAATTTTTTTGAAAATTTTTTTCGAAATTTTTTGTCAAAATTTTTTTCGAAAATTTTTTTTCGAATTTTTTTTTCGAAAATTTCTTTCAAAATTTTTTTCGAAATTTTTTTCGAAAATTTTTTTCGAAAATTTTTTTCAAAATTTTTTTCGAAAAATTTTTTCAAATTTTTTTTCGAAAATTTTTTTTCATAATTTTTTTCGATATTTTTTTTTTGGATTTTTTTCGAAAAATTTTTCTCTAAAATTTTTTCGAAAATTTTTTTGAAAATTTTTTTCGAAATTTTTTTTCAAAATTTTTTTTGAAAATTTTTTTTCGAAATTTTTTTCCAAAATTTTTTCGAAAATTTTTTTGCAAATTTTTTTTCGAGAAATTTTTTCGAAATTTTTTTTTCGAAATTTTTTTCGAAAAGTTTTTCTCCAAAATTTTTTCGAAAATTTTTTTGAAAAATTTTTTCGAAAATTTTTTTGAAAATTTTTTTCGAATTGTTTTTTCAAAATTTTTTTCGAAAATTTTTTTTCGAAATTTTTTTCGAAATTTTTTTCAAAATTTTTTTCGAAATTTTTTTCGAAAATTTTTTTCAAAAGTTTCTTCGAAAAATTTTTTTCCAAAATTTTTTCGAAAATTTTTTTGAAAATTTTTTTCGAAATTTTTTTTCAAATTTTTTTTTGGAAAATTTTTTTCATTTTTGTTCGAAATTTTTTTTTCGAAATTTTTTTCGAAAAATCTTTTTCCAAAATTTTTTCGAAATTTTTTTTTTAAATTTTTTCGAAAATTTTTTTAAAATTTTTTTTCGAAATTTTTTTTCAAATTTTTTTTTGAAAATTTTTTTCGAAATTTTCTCAAAAATTTTTTTCCAAAATTTTTTCGAAATTTTTTTTCAAAATTTCGAAAATTTTTTTTCGAAATTTTTCGAAAATTTTTTTAAAATTTTTTTCCAAAATTTTTCCGAAAATTTTTTTGAAAATTTTTTTCGAAATTTTTTTTCATAATTTTTTTCGAAATTTTTTTTTCGAAATTTTTTTTTCGAAATTTTTTTCGAAAAATTTTTCTCTAAAATTTTTTCGAAAATTTTTTTGAAAATTTTTTTCGAAAATTTTTTTTCGAAATTTTTTTCCAAAATTTTTTTAAAAATTTTTTTCTAAATTTTTTTACAAATTTTTTTTGAAAATTTTTTTTCGAAATTTTTTTCGAAAAATTTTTTTCGAAAAGTTTTTCTCCAAAATTTTTTCGAAAATTTTTTTGAAAAATTTTTTCGAAAATTTTTTTGAAAATTTTTTTCGAAATTTTTTTTCAAAATTTTTTTCGAAAATTTTTTTTCGAAATTTTTTTCGAAATTTTTTTCAAAATTTTTTTCGAAATTTTTTTCGAAAATTTTTTTCAAAAGTTTCTTCGAAAAATTTTTTTCCAAAATTTTTTCGAAAATTTTTTTAAAAATATTTTTCGAAATTTTTTTTCAAATTTTTTTTTGGAAAATTTTTTTCATTTTTGTTCGAAATTTTTTTTTTGAAATTTTTTTCGAAAAATTTTTTTCCAAAATTTTTTCGAAAATTTTTTTAAAAATTTTTTCAAAAATTTTTTTAAAAATTTTTTCAAAAATTTTTTTAAAATTTTTTCAAAAATTTTTTTAAAATTTTTTCAAAAATTTTTTTAAAATTTTTTTTCGAAATTTTTTTTCAAATTTTTTTTTGAAAATTTTTTTCGAAATTTTCTCAAAAATTTTTTTCCAAAATTTTTTCGAAATTTTTTTTCAAAATTTTTTCGAAAATTTTTTTTCGAAATTTTTCGAAAATTTTTTTAAAATTTTTTTCCAAAATTTTTCCGAAAATTTTTTTGAAAATTTTTTTCGAAATTTTTTTTCAATTTTTTTTTCGAAATTTTTTTTCATAATTTTTTTCGAAATTTTTTTTTCGAAATTTTTTTTTCGAAATTTTTTTCGAAAAATTTTTCTCTAAAATTTTTTCGAAAATTTTTTTGAAAATTTTTTTCGAAAATTTTTTTTTGAAATTTTTTTCCAAAATTTTTTTAAAAATTTTTTTCAAAATTTTTTTACAAATTTTTTTTGAAAATTTTTTTTCGAAATATTTTTCGAAAAATTTTTTTCCCAAATTTTTTCGAAAATTTTTTTTCGAAATTTTTTTCGAAAATTTTTTTTCGAAATTTTTTTTGGAATTTTTTTCGAAATTTTTTTCGAAAATTTTTTTGAAAATTTTTTCGAAAAATTTTTTTCGAAGTTTTTCTCCAAAATTTTTTCGAAAATTTTTTGAAAATTTTTTTCGAAATTTTTTTTCAAAATTTTTTTTGAAATTTTTTTTTCGAAATTTTTTTCGAAAAATTTTTTTCCAAAATTTTTTCGAAAATTTTTTTTCGAAATTTTTTTCAAAAATTTTTTTCAAAATTTTTTTCGAAAAATTTTTTTGAAAATTTTTTTCGAAAATTTTTTTGAATTTTTTTTTCGAAATTTTTTATCAAAATTTTTTTCGAAAATTTTTTTTCGAAATTTTTTTCGAAAAGTTCTTTCGAAATTTTTTTTCAAATTTTTTTCATAATTTTTTTCGAAATTTTTTTTTCGAAATTTTTTTCGAAAATTTTTTTAAAAATTTTTTTCGAAATTTTTTTTCAAAATTTTTTTAAAAATTTTTTTTTGAAAATTTTTTTTTGAAAATTTTTTTTTGAAATTTTTTCGAAAAATTTTTTTCCAAATTTTTTTGAAAATTTTTTTGAAAATTTTTTTCGATTTTTTTTTTCAAAATTTTTTTCGAAAATTTTTTTCTAAAATTTTTTTTCGAAAAATTTTTTTCGAAAATTTTTCGAAAATTTTTTTTAAAATTTTTTTGAAAATTTTTTTTCGAAAATGTTTTTGAAAAGTTTTTTCGAAGTTTTTTTTCAAAATTTTTTTTTTCGAAATTTTTTTCGAAAAATTTTTTTCCAAAATTTTTTCGAAATAATTTTTCAAAATTTTTTCGAAAATTTTTTTTCGAAATTTTTTCGAAAATTTTTTTTCGAAATTTTTTTTCAAAATTTTTTTTGAAAATTTTTTTCGAAATTTTCTCAAAAATTTTTTTCCAAAATTTTTTCGAAAATTTTTTTGAAGTTTTTTTTCAAAATTTTTTCCAAATTTTTTTTCAAAATTTTTTTCGAAATTTTTTTTAAAATTTTTTTCGAAAATTTTTTTTCGAAGTTTTTTTCAAAAATTTTTTTCAAAATTTTTTTCGAAAAATTTTTTTGAAAATTTTTTTCGAAATTTTTTATCAAAATTTTTTTCGAAAATTTTTTTTTGAAATTTTTTTCGAAAAGTTTTTTCGAAATTTTTTTTCAAATTTTTTTCATAATTTTTTTCGAAATTTTTTTTTTCGAAATTTTTTTCGAAAAGCCTTTCTCCAAAATTTTTTTGAAAATTCTTTTCGAAATTTTTTTTCAAAATTTTTTAAAAAATTTTTTTCGAAATTTTTTTAAAAATTTTTTTTTGAAAATTTTTTTTCGAAAATTTTTTTTCGAAATTTTTTCGAAATTTTTTTCCAAAATTTTTTTAAAAATTTTTTTCAAAATTTTTTTACAAATATTTTTTTGAAAATTTTTTTGAAATTTTTTTTCGAAATTTTTTGTCAAAATTTTTTTCGAAAATTTTTTTTTCGAATTTTTTTTCGAAAATTTCTTTCAAAATTTTTTTCGAAATTTTTTTCGAAAATTTTTTTCAAAATTTTTTTCGAAAAAATTTTTCAAATTTTTTTTCGAAAATTTTTTTTCATAATTTTTTTCGAAATTTTTTTTTTGGAATTTTTTTCGAAAAATTTTTCTCTAAAATTTTTTCGAAAATTTTTTTGAAAATTTTTTTCGAAATTTTTTTTCAAAATTTTTTTTGAAAATTTTTTTTCGAAATTTTTTTCCAAAATTTTTTCGAAAATTTTTTTGCAAATTTTTTTTCGAAAAATCTTTTCGAAATTTTTTTTTCGAAATTTTTTTCGAAAAGTTTTTCTCCAAAATTTTTTCGAAAATTTTTTTGAAAATTTTTTTCGAAATTTTTTTTCAAAATTTTTTTTGAAAATTTTTTTTCGAAATTTTTTTCGAAAAATTTTTTTCGAAAAATTTTTTTCCAAAATTTTTTCGAAAATTTTTTTGCAAATTTTTTTTCGAAAAATTTTTTCGAAAATTTTTTTGAAAATTTTTTTCGAAATTTTTTTTCAAAATTTTTTTCGAAAATTTTTTTTCGAAATTTTTTTCGAAATTTTTTTCAAAATTTTTTTCGAAATTTTTTTCGAAAATTTTTTTCAAAAGTTTCTTCGAAAAATTTTTTTCCAAAATTTTTTCGAAAATTTTTTTGAAAATTTTTTTAAAATTTTTTTCCAAAATTTTTCCGAAAATTTTTTTGAAAATTTTTTTCGAAATTTTTTTTCAAATTTTTTTTCGAAAATTTTTTTCATAATTTTTTTCGAAATTTTTTTTTCGAAATTTTTTTTTCGAAATTTTTTTCGAAAAATGTTTCTCTAAAATTTTTTCGAAAATTTTTTTGAAAATTTTTTTCGAAAATTTTTTTGAATTTTTTTTTCGAAATTTTTTATCAAAATTTTTTTCGAAAATTTTTTTTCGAAATTTTTTCCAAAAATTTCTTTCGAAATTTTTTTTCAAATTTTTTTCATAATTTTTTTCGAAATTTTTTTTTCGAAATTTTTTTCGAAAATTTTTTTGAAAATTTTTTTCGAAATTTTTTTTCAAAATTTTTTTAAAAATTTTTTTTTGAAAATTTTTTTTTGAAATTTTTTCGAAAAATTTTTTTCCAAAATTTTTTCGAAAATTTTTTTGAAAATTTTTTTCGAAATTTTTTTTCAAAATTTTTTTCGAAAATTTTTTTCTAAAATTTTTTTTCGAAAAATTTTTTTCCAAAATTTTTTCGAAAATTTTTTTGAAAATTTTTTTCGAAATTTTTTTTCAAAATTTTTTTCGAAAATTTTTTTTCGAAATTTTTTTCGAAATTTTTTTTCAAAATTTTTTTCGAAAATTTTTTTTCGAAAATTTTTTTTCGAAATTTTTTCGAAATTTTTTTTCCAAAATTTTTTCGAAAATTTTTTTGAAAATTTTTTTCGAAATTTTTCTTCAAAATTTTTTTCGAAAATTTTTTTTCGAAAATTTTTTTTCGAAATTTTTTTCCAAAATTTTTTTAAAAATTTTTTTCAAAATTTTTTTACAAATTTTTCTTTGAAAATTTTTTTGAAAATTTTTTTCGAAATTTTTTGTCAAAATTTTTTTCGAAAATTTTTTTTCGAAATTTTTTTCGAAAATTTCTTTCAAAATTTTTTTCGAAATTTTTTTCGAAATTTTTTTTCAAAATGTTTTTCAAAATATTTTTCGAAAATTTTTTTTTGAAATTTTTTTCGAAAATTTTTTTCAATATTTTTTTCGAAAATTTTTTTTCCAAAATTTTTTCGAAAATTTTTTTGAAAACTTTTTTCGAAATTTTTTTCAAAATTTTTTTCAAAATTCTTTTTGAAAATTTTTTCAAAATTCTTTTCGAAAATTTTTTTTTCGAAATTTTTTTCCAAAATTTTTTTCCAAAATTTTTTTCCAAAATTTTTTCGAAAATTTTTTAGCAAAATTTTTTTAGAAAATTTTTTTCAGAATTTTTTTTCAAAATTTTTTTTCAAAATTTCTTTTGAAAATTTTTTTTGGAAAATTTTTTTGAAAATTTTTTTTGAAATTTTTTTTCAAAATTTTTTTCGAAATTTTTTTCGAAAATTTTTTTCAAAATTTTTTTCGAAAAATTTTTTTTCAAAATTTTTCCGAAAATTTTTTTGAAAATTTTTTTGAAAATTTTTTTCGAAATTTTTTTTCAAATTTTTTTTCGAAATTGTTTTTCATAATTTTTTTCGAAATTTTTTTTTCGAAATTTTTTTCGAAAAATGTTTCTCTAAAATTTTTTCGAAAATTTTTTTCGAAATTTTTCTTCAAAATTTTTTTCGAAAATTTTTTTTCGAAATTTTTTTCCAAAATTTTTTTAAAAATTTTTTTCAAAATTTTTTTACAAAATTTTTTTTGAAAATTTTTTTTCGAAATTTTTTTCTCCAAAATTTTTTCGAAAATTTTTTTGAAAATTTTTTTTTTAATTTTTTTTCAAAATTTCTTTAAAAATTTTTTCGAAATTTTTTTAAAAATTTTTTTTTGAAAATTTTTTTTCGAAAATTTTTTTTCGAAAATTTTTTTTCGAAAATTTTTTTTCGAAATTTTTTCGAAAAATTTTTTTCCAAAATTTTTTCGAAAATTTTTTTGAAAATTTTTTTCGAAATTTTTTTTCAAAATTTTTTTCGAAAATTTTTTTTCGAAATTTTTTTCCAAAATTTTTTTCAAAATTTTTTTCAAAATTTTTTTACAAATTTTTTTTTGAAAATTTTTTTGAAAATTTTTTTCAAAATTTTTTTTCAAAATTTTTTTTGAAATTTTTTTTTCGAAATTTTTTTCCAAAATTTTTTCGAAAATTTTTTTGCAAATTTTTTTTCGAAAAATTTTTTCGAAATTTTTTTTTCGAAATTTTTTTCGAAAAGTTTTTCTCCAAAATTTTTTCGAAAATTTTTTTGAAATTTTTTTTCGAAATTTTTTTCAAAATTTTTTTTTGAAATTTTTTTTTCGAAATTTTTTTCGAAAAATTTTTTTCCAAAATTTTTTCGAAAATTTTTTTGCAATTTTTTTTTCGAAAAATTTTTTCGAAAATTTTTTTGAAAATTTTTTTCGAAATTTTTTTTCAAAATTTTCTTCGAAAATTTTTTTTCGAAATTTTTTTCGAAATTTTTTTTCAAAATTTTTTCGAAAATATTTTTTCGAAATTTTTTCGAAAATTTTTTTTCGAAATTTTTTTTCAAAATTTTTTTTGAAAATTTTTTTCGAAATTTTCTCAAAAATTTTTTTCCAAAATTTTTTCGAAATTTTTTTTCAAATTTTTTTCATAATTTTTTTCGAAATTTTTTTTTCGAAATTTTTTTCGAAAAGTCTTTCTCCAAAATTTTTTCGAAAATTCTTTTCGAAATTTTTTTTCAAAATTTTTTTAAAAATTTTTTTCGAAATTTTTTTAAAAATTTTTTGTTGAAAATTTTTTTTCGAAAATTTTTTTTCGAAATTTTTTCGAAATTTTTTTTCCAAAATTTTTTCGAAAATTTTTTTGAAAATTTTTTTCGAAATTTTTCTTCAAAATTTTTTTCGAAAATTTTTTTTCGAAATTTTTTTCCAAAATTTTTTTCAAAATTTTTTTACAAATTTTTTTTTGAAAATTTTTTTGAAAATTTTTTTCGAAATTTTTTTGAAAATTTTTTTCGAAATTTTTTTTTCGAATTTTTTTTCGAAAATTTCTTTCAAAATTTTTTTCGAAATTTTTTTCGAAAATTTTTTTCAAAATTTTTTTACAAATTTTTTTTTGAAAATTTTTTTGAAAATTTTTTTCAAAATTTTTTTTCAAAATTTTTTTTGAAATTTTTTTTTCGAAATTTTTTTCCAAAATTTTTTCGAAAATTTTTTTGCAAATTTTTTTTCGAAAAATTTTTTCGAAATTTTTTTTTCGAAATTTTTTTCGAAAAGTTTTTCTCCAAAATTTTTTCGAAAATTTTTTTGAAATTTTTTTTCGAAATTTTTTTCAAAATTTTTTTTTGAAATTTTTTTTTCGAAATTTTTTTCGAAAAATTTTTTTCCAAAATTTTTTCGAAAATTTTTTTGCAATTTTTTTTTCGAAAAATTTTTTCGAAAATTTTTTTGAAAATTTTTTTCGAAATTTTTTTTCAAAATTTTCTTCGAAAATTTTTTTTCGAAATTTTTTTCGAAATTTTTTTTCAAAATTTTTTCGAAAATATTTTTTCGAAATTTTTTCGAAAATTTTTTTTCGAAATTTTTTTTCAAAATTTTTTTTGAAAATTTTTTTCGAAATTTTCTCAAAAATTTTTTTCCAAAATTTTTTCGAAATTTTTTTTCAAATTTTTTTCATAATTTTTTTCGAAATTTTTTTTTCGAAATTTTTTTCGAAAAGTCTTTCTCCAAAATTTTTTCGAAAATTCTTTTCGAAATTTTTTTTCAAAATTTTTTTAAAAATTTTTTTCGAAATTTTTTTAAAAATTTTTTGTTGAAAATTTTTTTTCGAAAATTTTTTTTCGAAATTTTTTCGAAATTTTTTTTCCAAAATTTTTTCGAAAATTTTTTTGAAAATTTTTTTCGAAATTTTTCTTCAAAATTTTTTTCGAAAATTTTTTTTCGAAATTTTTTTCCAAAATTTTTTTCAAAATTTTTTTACAAATTTTTTTTTGAAAATTTTTTTGAAAATTTTTTTCGAAATTTTTTGTCAAAATTTTTTTCGAAAATTTTTTTTCGAATTTTTTTTCGAAAATTTCTTTCAAAATTTTTTTCGAAATTTTTTTCGAAAATTTTTTTCAAAATTTTTTTCGAAAAATTTTTTCAAATTTTTTTTCGAAAATTTTTTTTCATAATTTTTTTCGATATTTTTTTTTGGATTTTTTTCGAAAAATTTTTCTCTAAAATTTTTTCGAAAATTTTTTTGAAAATTTTTTTCGAAATTTTTTTTCAAAATTTTTTTTGAAAATTTTTTTTCGAAATTTTTTTCCAAAATATTTTCGAAAATTTTTTTGCAAATTTTTTTTCGAAAAATTTTTCGAAATTTTTTTTTCGAAATTTTTTTCGAATAGTTTTTCTCCAAAATTTTTTCGAAAATTTTTTTGAAAAATTTTTTCGAAAATTTTTTTGAAAATTTTTTTCGAAATTTTTTTTCAAAATTTTTTTCGAAAATTTTTTTTCGAAATTTTTTTCGAAATTTTTTTCGAAAATTTTTTTCAAAAGTTTCTTCGAAAAATTTTTTTCCAAAATTTTTTCGAAAATTTTTTTGAAAATTTTTTTCGAAATTTTTTTTCAAATTTTTTTTTGGAAAATTTTTTTCATTTTTGTTTGAAATTTTTTTTTCGAAATTTTTTTCGAAAAATTTTTTTCCAAAATTTTTTCGAAATTTTTTTTTTAAATTTTTTCGAAAATTTTTTTAAAATTTTTTTTCGAAATTTTTTTTCAAATTTTTTTTTGAAAATTTTTTTCAAAATTTTCTCAAAAATTTTTTTCCAAAATTTTTTCGAAATTTTTTTTCAAAATTTTTTCGAAAATTTTTTTTCGAAATTTTTCGAAAATTTTTTTAAAATTTTTTTCCAAAATTTTTCCGAAAATTTTTTTGAAAATTTTTTTCGAAATTTTTTTTCAATTTTTTTTTTCGAAAATTTTTTTCATAATTTTTTTCGAAATTTTTTTTTCGAAATTTTTTTTTCGAAATTTTTTTCGAAAAATTTTTCTCTAAAATTTTTTCGAAAATTTTTTTGAAAATTTTTTTCGAAAATTTTTTTTCGAAATTTTTTTCCAAAATTTTTTAAAAAATTTTTTTCAAAATTTTTTTACAAATTTTTTTTGAAAATTTTTTTTCGAAATTTTTTTCGAAAAATTTTTTTCCAAAATTTTTTCGAAAATTTTTTTTCGAAATTTTTTTCGAAAATTTTTTTTCGAAATTTTTTTCGAAATTTTTTTCGAAAATTTTTTTTCGAAATTTTTTTTTTTTTTTTTTGAAAATTTTTTCGAAAAATTTTTTTCGAAAGTTTTTCTCCAAAATTTTTTCGAAAATTTTTTTGAAAATTTTTTTCGAAATTTTTTTTCAAAATTTTTTTCGAAAATTTTTTTTCGAAATTTTTTTCGAAATTTTTTTCAAAATTTTTTTCGAAATTTTTTTCGAAAATTTTTTTCAAAAGTTTCTTCGAAAAATTTTTTTCCAAAATTTTTTCGAAAATTTTTTTGAAAATTTTTTTCGAAATTTTTTTTCAAATTTTTTTTTGGAAAATTTTTTTCATTTTTGTTCGAAATTTTTTTTTCGAAATTTTTTTCGAAAAATTTTTTTCCAAAATTTTTTCGAATTTTTTTTTTTAAATTTTTTCGAAAATTTTTTTAAAATTTTTTTTTGAAATTTTTTTTCAAATTTTTTTTTGAAAATTTTTTTCGAAATTTTCTCAAAAATTTTTTTCCAAAATTTTTTCGAAATTTTTTTTCAAAATTTTTTCGAAAATTTTTTTTCGAAATTTTTCGAAAATTTTTTTAAAATTTTTTTCCAAAATTTTTCCGAAAATTTTTTTGAAAATTTTTTTCGAAATTTTTTTTCAATTTTTTTTTCGAAAATTTTTTTCATAATTTTTTTCGAAATTTTTTTTTCGAAATTTTTTTCGAAAAATTTTTCTCTAAAATTTTTTCGAAAATTTTTTTGAAAATTTTTTTCGAAAATTTTTTTTCGAAATTTTTTTCCAAAATTTTTTTAAAATTTTTTTTCAAAATTTTTTTACAAATTTTTTTTGAAAATTTTTTTTCAAAATTTTTTTCGAAAAATTTTTTTCCAAAATTTTTTCGAAAATTTTTTTTCGAAATTTTTTTCGAAAATTTTTTTTCGAAATTTTTTTCGAAATTTTTTTCGAAAATTTTTTTTCGAAATTTTTTTCGGAAATTTTTTTGAAAATTTTTTCGAAAAATTTTTTTCGAAAAGTTTTTCTCCAAAATTTTTTCGAAAATTTTTTTGAAAATTTTTTTCGAAATTTTTTTTCAAAATTTTTTTTGAAATTTTTTTTTCGAAATTTTTTTCGAAAAATTTTTTTCCAAAATTTTTTCGAAAATTTTTTTTCGAAATTTTTTTCAAAAATTTTTTTCAAAATTTTTTTCGAAAAATTTTTTTGAAAATTTTTTTCGAAAATTTTTTAATTTTTTTTTCGAAATTTTTTATCAAAATTTTTTTCGAAAATTTTTTTTCGAAATTTTTTTCGAAAAGTTCTTTCGAAATTTTTTTTCAAATTTTTTTCATAATTTTTTTCGAAATTTTTTTTTCGAAATTTTTTTCAAAAATTTTTTTGAAAATTTTTTTCGAAATTTTTTTTCAAAATTTTTTTAAAAATTTTTTTTTGAAAATTTTTTTTTGAAATTTTTTCGAAAAATTTTTTTCCAAAATTTTTTCGAAATTTTTTTGAAAATTTTTTTCAAAATTTTTTTTCAAAATTTATTTCGAAAATTTTTTTCTAAAATTTTTTTTCGAAAAATTTTTTTCGAAAATTTTTTCGAAAATTTTTTTGAAAATTTTTTTGAAAATTTTTTTTCGAAAATTTTTTTGAAAAGTTTTTTCGAAGTTTTTTTTCAAAATTTTTTTTTTCGAAATTTTTTTCGAAAAATTTTTTTCCAAAATTTTTTCGAAATTATTTATCAAAATTTTTTCGAAAATTTTTTTTCGAAATTTTTTCGAAAATTTTTTTTCGAAATTTTTTTTCAAAATTTTTTTTGAAAATTTTTTCGAAATATTTTCAAAAATTTTTTTCCAAAATTTTTTCGAAATTTTTTTTGAAGTTTTTTTTCAAAATTTTTTTCGAAATTTTTTTTCAAAATTTTTTTCGAAATTTTTTTCAAAATTTTTTTCGAAAATTTTTTTTCGAAATTTTTTTCAAAAATTTTTTTCAAAATTTTTTTCGAAAAATTTTTTTGAAAATTTTTTTCGAAATTTTTTATCAAAATTTTTTTCGAAAATTTTTTTTCGAAATTTTTTTCGAAATTTTTTTTCAAATTTTTTTCATAATTTTTTTCGAAATTTTTTTTTCGAAATTTTTTTCGAAAAGCCTTTCTCCAAAATTTTTTCGAAAATTTTTTTGAAAATTCTTTTCGAAATTTTTTTTCAAAATTTTTTAAAAAATTTTTTTCGAAATTTTTTTAAAAATTTTTTTTTGAAAATTTTTTTTCGAAAATTTTTTTTCAAAATTTTTTCGAAATTTTTTTCCAAAATTTTTTTAAAAATTTTTTTAAAAATTTTTTTACAAATATTTTTTTGAAAATTTTTTTGAAATTTTTTTTCGAAATTTTTTGTCAAAATTTTTTTCGAAAATTTTTTTTTCGAATTTTTTTTCGAAAATTTCTTTCAAAATTTTTTTCGAAATTTTTTTCGAAAATTTTTTTCAAAATTTTTTTCGAAAAAATTTTTCAAATTTTTTTTCGAAAATTTTTTTTTATAATTTTTTTCGAAATTTTTTTTTTGGAATTTTTTTCGAAAAATTTTTCTCTAAAATTTTTTCGAAAATTTTTTTGAAAATTTTTTTCGAAATTTTTTTTCAAAATTTTTTTTGAAAATTTTTTTTCGAAATTTTTTTCCAAAATTTTTTCGAAAATTTTTTTGCAAATTTTTTTTCGAAAAATCTTTTCGAAATTTTTTTTTCGAAATTTTTTTCGAAAAGTTTTTCTCCAAAATTTTTTTGAAAATTTTTTTGAAAATTTTTTTCGAAATTTTTTTTCAAAATTTTTTTTGAAAATTTTTTTTCGAAATTTTTTTCGAAAAATATTTTTCGAAAAATTTTTTTCCAAAATTTTTTCGAAAATTTTTTTGCAAATTTTTTTTCGAAAAATTTTTTCGAAAATTTTTTTGAAAATTTTTTTCGAAATTTTTTTTCAAAATTTTTTTCGAAAATTTTTTTTCGAAATTTTTTTCAAAATTTTTTTCGAAATTTTTTTCGACAATTTTTTTCAAAAGTTTCTTCGAAAAATTTTTTTCCAAAATTTTTTCGAAAATTTTTTTGAAAATTTTTTTCGAAATTTTTTTTCAAATTTTTTTTTGGAAAATTTTTTTCATAATTTTTGTTCGAAATTTTTTTTTCGAAATTTTTTTCGAAAAATTTTTTTCCAAAATTTTTTCGAAATTTTTTTTGAAAATTTTTTTTCGAAATTTTCTCAAAAATTTTTTTCCAAAATTTTTTCGAAATTTTTTTTCAAAATTTTTTCGAAAATTTTTTTTCGAAATTTTTTCGAAAATTTTTTTAAAATTTTTTTCCAAAATTTTTCCGAAAATTTTTTTGAAAATTTTTTTCGAAATTTTTTTTCAAATTTTTTTTCGAGAATTTTTTTCATAATTTTTTTCGAAATTTTTTTTTCGAAATTTTTTTTTCGAAATTTTTTTTTCGAAATTTTTTTCGAAAAATTTTTCTCTAAAATTTTTTCGAAAATTTTTTTGAAAATTTTTTTCGAAAATTTTTTTTCGAAATTTTTTTCCAAAATTTTTTTAAAAATTTTTTTCAAATTTTTTTTACAAATTTTTTTTGAAAATTTTTTTTCGAAATTTTTTTCGAAGAATTTTTTTCCAAAATTTTTTCGAAAATTTTTTTTCGAAATTTTTTTCGAAAATTTTTTTTCGAAATTTTTTTTGAAATTTTTTTCGAAAATTTTTTTTCGAAATTTTTTTCGAAAATTTTTTTGAAAATTTTTTCGAAAAATTTTTTTCGAAAAGTTTTTCTCCAAAATTTTTTCGAAAATTTTTTTGAAAATTTTTTTCGAAATTTTTTTTCAAAATTTTTTTTGAAATTTTTTTTTCGAAATTTTTTTCGAAAAATTTTTTTCCAAAATTTTTTCGAAAATTTTTTTTCGAAATTTTTTTCAAAAATTTTTTTCAAAATTTTTTTCGAAAAATTTTTTTGAAAATTTTTTTCGAAAATTTTTTTGAATTTTTTTTTCGAAATTTTTTATCAAAATTTTTTTCGAAAATTTTTTTTCGAAATTTTTTTCGAAAAGTTCTTTCGAAATTTTTTTTCAAATTTTTTTCATAATTTTTTTCGAAATTTTTTTTTCGAAATTTTTTTCGAAAATTTTTTTGAAAATTTTTTTCGAAAATTTTTTTCTAAAATTTTTTTTCGAAAAATTTTTTTCCAAAATTTTTTCGAAAATTTTTTTGAAAATTTTTTTCGAAATTTTTTTTCAAAATTTTTTTCGAAAATTTTTTTTCGAAATTTTTTTCGAAATTTTTTTTCAAAATTTTTTTCGAAAATTTTTTTTCGAAAATTTTTTTTCGAAATTTTTTCGAAATTTTTTTTCCAAAATTTTTTCGAAAATTTTTTTGAAAATTTTTTTCGAAATTTTTCTTCAAAATTTTTTTCGAAAATTTTTTTTCGAAAATTTTTTTTCGAAATTTTTTTCCAAAATTTTTTTAAAAATTTTTTTCAAAATTTTTTTACAAATTTTTTTTTGAAAATTTTTTTGAAAATTTTTTTCGAAATTTTTTGTCAAAATTTTTTTTGAAAATTTTTTTTCGAAATTTTTTTCCAAAATTTTTTCGAAAATTTTTTTGCAAATTTTTTTTCGAAAAATTTTTTCGAAATTTTTTTTTCGAAATTTTTTTCGAAAAGTTTTTCTCCAAAATTTTCCGAAAATTTTTTTGAAAATTTTTTTCGAAATTTTTTTTCAAAATTTTTTTTGAAAATTTTTTTTCGAAATTTTTTTCGAAAAATTTTTTTCCAAAATTTTTTTAAAAATTTTTTTCAAAATTTTTTTACAAAATTTTTTTTGAAAATTTTTTTTCGAAATTTTTTTCGAAAAATTTTTTTCCAAAATTTTTTCGAAAATTTTTTTTCGACATTTTTTTCGAAAATTTTTTTTCGAAATTTTTTTCGAAAATTTTTTTGAAAATTTTTTTTCGAAAATTTTTTTGAAAAGTTTTTTCGAAGTTTTTTTTCAAAATTTTTTTTTTCGAAATTTTTTTCGAAAAATATTTTTCCAAAATTTTTTCGAAATTATTTTTCAAAATTTTTTCAAAATTTTTTTTCAAAATTTTTTTCGAAATTTTTTTAAAAATTTTTTTCGAAAATTTTTTTTCGAAATTTTTTTCAAAAATTTTTTTCAAAATTTTTTTCGAAAAATTTTTTTGAAAATTTTTTTCGAAAATTTTTTTGAAAATTTTTTTCGAAAATTTTTTTGAAAATTTTTTTCGAAATTTTTTATCAAAATTTTTTTCGAAAATTTTTTTTCGAAATTTTTTTCGAAAAGTTTTTTCGAAATTTTTTTTTAAATTTTTCTCATAATTTTTTTCGAAATTTTTTTTTCGAAATTTTTTTCGAAAAGTCTTTCTCCAAAATTTTTTCGAAAATTTAAAATTTTTTTGAAAATTTTTTTCGAAATTTTTTTTCAAAATTTTTTTCCAAAATTTTTTCGAAATTTTTCTTCAAAATTTTTTTCGAAAATTTTTTTTCGAAAATTTTCCAAAATTTTTTTAAAAATTTTTTTCAAAATTTTTTTACAAATTTTTTTTGAAAATTTTTTTTCGAAATTTTTTTCGAAAAATTTTTTTCCAAAATTTTTTCGAAATTTTTTTTTCGAAATTTTTTTCGAAAATTTTTTTTCGAAATTTTTTTCGAAATTTTTTTCGAAAATTTTTTTTCGAAATTTTTTTCGAAAATTTTTTTGAAAATTTTTTCGAAAAATTTTTTTCGAAAAGTTTTTCTCCAAAATTTTTTCGAAAATTTTTTTGAAGATTTTTTTCGAAATTTTTTTTCAAAATTTTTTTTGAAATTTTTTTTTCGAAATTTTTTCGAAAAATTTTTTTCCAAAATTTTTTCGAAAATTTTTTTTCGAAATTTTTTTCGAAAATTTTTTTCGAAAGTTTCTTCGAAAAATTTTTTTCCAAAATTTTTTCGAAAATTTTTTTGAAAATTTTTTTCGAAATTTTTTTTCAAATTTTTTTTTGGAAAATTTTTTTCATAATTTTTTTTCGAAATTTTTTTTCAAAATTTTTTTTGAAAATTTTTTTCGAAATTTTCTCAAAAATTTTTTTCCAAAATTTTTTCGAAATTTTTTTTCAAAATTTTTTCAAAAATTTTTTTTCGAAATTTTTTCGAAAATTTTTTTAAAATTTTTTTCCAAAATTTTTCCGAAAATTTTTTTGAAAATTTTTTTCGAAAATTTTTTTCATAATTTTTTTCGAAATTTTTTTTTTGAAATTTTTTTTTCGAAATTTTTTTCGAAAAATTTTTCTCGAAAATTTTTTCGACAATTTTTTTGAAAATTTTTTTCGAAATTTTTCTTCAAAATTTTTTTCGAAAATTTTTTTTCGAAATTTTTTTCCAAAATTTTTTTAAAAATTTTTTTCAAAATTTTTTTACAAATTTTTTTTGAAAATTTTTTTTCGAAATTTTTTTCAAAAAATTTTTTTCCAAAATTTTTTCGAAAATTTTTTTTCGAAATTTTTTTCGAAAATTTTTTTTCAAAATTTTTTTTGAAATTTTTTTTTCGAAATTTTTTTCGAAAAATTTTTTTCCAAAATTTTTTCGAAAATTTTTTTTCGAAATTTTTTTCGAAAACTTTTTTCAAAAGTTTCTTCGAAAAATTTTTTTCCAAAATTTTTTCGAAAATTTTTTTGAAAATTTTTTTCGAAATTTTTTTTTCGAAATTTTTTTCGAAAAGACTTTCTCCAAAATTTTTTCGAAAATTTTTTTGAAAATTTTTTTCGAAATTTTTTTTCAAAATTTTTTTAAAAATTTTTTTCGAAATTTTTTTAAAAATTTTTTTTTGAAAATTTTTTTTCGAAAATTTTTTTTCGAAATTTTTTCGAAAAATTTTTTTCCAAAAATTTTTTCGAAAATTTTTTTGAAAATTTTTTTCGAAATTTTTCTTCAAAATTTTTTTCGAAAATTTTTTTTCGAAATTTTTTTCCAAAATTTTTTTAAAAATTTTTTTCAAAATTTTTTTACAAATTTTTTTTTGAAGATTTTTTTGAAAATTTTTTTTGAAATTTTTTGTCAATTTTTTTTTCGAAAATTTTTTTTCGAAATTTTTTTCGAAAATTTCTTTCAAAATTTTTTTCGAAATTTTTTTCGAAAATTTTTTTCAAAATTTTTTTCGAAAAATTTTTTCAAATTTTTTTTCGAAAATTTTTTTTCATAATTTTTTTCGAAATTTTTTTTTTGGAATTTTTTTCGAAAATTTTTCTCTAAAATTTTTTCGAAAATTTTTTTGAAAATTTTTTTCGAAATTTTTTTTCAAAATTTTTTTTGAAATTTTTTTTTCGAAATTTTTTTCCAAAATTTTTTCGAAAATTTTTTTGCAAATTTTTTTTCGAAAAATTTTTTCGAAATTTTTTTTTCGAAATTTTTTTCGAAAAGTTTTTCTCCAAAATTTTTTCGAAAATTTTTTTGAAAATTTTTTTCGAAATTTTTTTCAAAATTTTTTTTGAAATTTTTTTTTCGAAATTTTTTTCGAAAAATTTTTTTCCAAAATTTTTTCGAAAATTTTTTTGCAAATTTTTTTTCGAAAAATTTTTTCGAAAATTTTTTTGAAAATTTTTTTCGAAATTTTTTTTCAAAATTTTCTTCGAAAATTTTTTTTCGAAATTTTTTTCGAAATTTTTTTTCAAAATTTTTTCGAAAATATTTTTTCGAAATTTTTTCGAAAATTTTTTTTCGAAATTTTTTTTCAAATTTTTTTTTGAAAATTTTTTTCGAAATTTTCTCAAAAATTTTTTTCCAAATTTTTTTCGAAATTTTTTTTCAAATTTTTTTCATAATTTTTTTCGAAATTTTTTTTTCGAAATTTTTTTCGAAAAGTCTTTCTCCAAAATTTTTTCGAAAATTCTTTTCGAAATTTTTTTTCAAACTTTTTTTAAAAATTTTTTTCGAAATTTTTTTAAAAATTTTTTGTTGAAAATTTTTTTTCGTAATTTTTTCGAATTTTTTTTTCCAAAATTTTTTCGAAAATTTTTTTGAAAATTTTTTTCGAAATTTTTCTTCAAAATTTTTTTCGAAAATTTTTTTTCGAAATTTTTTTCCAAAATTTTTTTCAAAATTTTTTTACAAATTTTTTTTTGAAAATTTTTTTGAAAATTTTTTTCGAAATTTTTTGTCAAAATTTTTTTCGAAAATTTTTTTTCGAATTTTTTTTTCGAAAATTTCTTTCAACATTTTTTTCGAAATTTTTTTCGAAAATTTTTTTCGAAAATTTTTTTCGAAAATTTTTTTCAAAATTTTTTTCGAAAAATTTTTTCAAATTTTTTTTCGAAAATTTTTTTTCATAATTTTTTTCGATATTTTTTTTTTGGATTTTTTTCGAAAAATTTTTCTCTAAAATTTTTTCGAAAATTTTTTTGAAAATTTTTTTCGAAATTTTTTTTCAAAATTTTTTTTGAAAATTTTTTTTCGAAATTTTTTTCCAAAATTTTTTCGAAAATTTTTTTGCAAATTTTTTTTCGAAAAATTTTTTCGAAATTTTTTTTTCGAAATTTTTTTCGAAAAGTTTTTCTCCAAAATTTTTTCGAAAATTTTTTTGAAAATTTTTTTCGAAATTTTTTTTCATAATTTTTTTCGAAATTTTTTTTTCGAAATTTTTTTCGAAAAATTTTTCTCTAAAATTTTTTCGAAAATTTTTTTGAAAATTTTTTTCGAAAATTTTTTTTCGAAATTTTTTTCCAAAATTTTTTTAAAAATTTTTTTCTAAATTTTTTTACAAATTTTTTTTGAAAATTTTTTTTCGAAATTTTTTTCGAAAAATTTTTTTCCAAAATTTTTTCGAAAATTTTTTTTCGAAATTTTTTTCGAAAATTTTTTTTCGAAATTTTTTTCGAAATTTTTTTCGAAAATTTTTTTTCGAAATTTTTTTCGAAAATTTTTTTGAAAATTTTTTCGAAAAATTTTTTTCGAAAAGTTTTTCTCCAAAATTTTTTCGAAAATTTTTTTGAAAAATTTTTTCGAAAATTTTTTTGAAAATTTTTTTCGAAATTTTTTTTCAAAATTTTTTTCGAAAATTTTTTTTCGAAATTTTTTTCGAAATTTTTTTCAAAATTTTTTTCGAAATTTTTTTCGAAAATTTTTTTCAAAAGTTTCTTCGAAAAATTTTTTTCCAAAATTTTTTCGAAAATTTTTTTGAAAATATTTTTCGAAATTTTTCAAATTTTTTTTTGGAAAATTTTTTTCATTTTTGTTCGAAATTTTTTTTTTGAAATTTTTTTCGAAAAATTTTTTTCCAAAATTTTTTCGAAAATTTTTTTAAAAATTTTTTCAAAATTTTTTTTAAAATTTTTTCAAAAATTTTTTTAAAATTTTTTTTCGAAATTTTTTTTCAAATTTTTTTTTGAAAATTTTTTTCGAAATTTTCTCAAAAATTTTTTTCCAAAATTTTTTCGAAATTTTTTTTCAAAATTTTTTCGAAAATTTTTTTTCGAAATTTTTCGAAAATTTTTTTAAAATTTTTTTCCAAAATTTTTCCGAAAATTTTTTTGAAAATTTTTTTCGAAATTTTTTTTCAATTTTTTTTTCGAAATTTTTTTTCATAATTTTTTTCGAAATTTTTTTTCGAAATTTTTTTTTCGAAATTTTTTTCGAAAAATTTTTTTCTAAAATTTTTTCGAAAATTTTTTTGAAAATTTTTTTCGAAAATTTTTTTTTGAAATTTTTTTCCAAAATTTTTTTAAAAATTTTTTTCAAAATTTTTTTACAAATTTTTTTTGAAAATTTTTTTTCGAAATATTTTTCGAAAAATTTTTTTCCCAAATTTTTTCGAAAATTTTTTTTCGAAATTTTTTTCGAAAATTTTTTTTCGAAATTTTTTTTGGAATTTTTTTCGAAAATTTTTTTTCGAAATTTTTTTCGAAAATTTTTTTGAAAATTTTTTCGAAAAATTTTTTTCGAAAAGTTTTTCTCCAAAATTTTTTCGAAAATTTTTTGAAAATTTTTTTCGAAATTTTTTTTCAAAATTTTTTTTGAAATTTTTTTTTCGAAATTTTTTTCGAAAAATTTTTTTCCAAAATTTTTTCGAAAATTTTTTTTCGAAATTTTTTTCAAAAATTTTTTTCAAAATTTTTTTCGAAAAATTTTTTTGAAAATTTTTTTCGAAAATTTTTTTGAATTTTTTTTTCGAAATTTTTTATCAAAATTTTTTTCGAAAATTTTTTTTCGAAATTTTTTTCGAAAAGTTCTTTCGAAATTTTTTTTCAAATTTTTTTCATAATTTTTTTCGAAATTTTTTTTTCGAAATTTTTTTCGAAAATTTTTTTGAAAATTTTTTTCGAAATTTTTTTTCAAAATTTTTTTAAAAATTTTTTTTTGAAAATTTTTTTTTGAAATTTTTTCGAAAAATTTTTTTCCAAATTTTTTTGAAAATTTTTTTGAAAATTTTTTTCGATTTTTTTTTTCAAAATTTTTTTCGAAAATTTTTTTCTAAAATTTTTTTTCGAAAAATTTTTTTCGAAAATTTTTTCGAAAATTTTTTTGAAAATTTTTTTGAAATTTTTTTTTCGAAAATGTTTTTGAAAAGTTTTTTCGACGTTTTTTTTCAAAATTTTTTTTTTCGAAATTTTTTTCGAAAAATTTTTTTCCAAAATTTTTTCGAAATTATTTTTCAAAATTTTTTCGAAAATTTTTTTTCGAAATTTTTTCGAAAATTTTTTTTCGAAATTTTTTTTCAAAATTTTTTTTGAAAATTTTTTTCGAAATTTTCTCAAAAATTTTTTTCCAAAATTTTTTCGAAAATTTTTTTGAAGTTTTTTTTCAAAATTTTTTTCCAAATTTTTTTTGAAAATTTTTTTCGAAATTTTTTTCAAAATTTTTTTCGAAATTTTTTATCAAAATTTTTTTCGAAAATTTTTTTTTGAAATTTTTTTCGAAAAGTTTTTTCGAAATTTTTTTTCAAATTTTTTTCATAATTTTTTTCGAAATTTTTTTTTTCGAAATTTTTTTCGAAAAGCCTTTCTCCAAAATTTTTTCGAAAATTTTTTTGAAAATTCTTTTCGAAATTTTTTTTCAAAATTTTTTAAAAAATTTTTTTCGAAATTTTTTTAAAAATTTTTTTTTGAAAATTTTTTTTCGAAAATTTTTTTTCGAAATTTTTTCGAAATTTTTTTCCAAAATTTTTTTAAAAATTTTTTTCAAAATTTTTTTACAAATATTTTTTTGAAAATTTTTTTGAAATTTTTTTTCGAAATTTTTTGTCAAAATTTTTTTCGAAAATTTCTTTTTCGAATTTTTTTTCGAAAATTTCTTTCAAAATTTTTTTCGAAATTTTTTTCGAAAATTTTTTTCAAAATTTTTTTCGAAAAAGTTTTTCAAATTTTTTTTCGAAAATTTTTTTTCATAATTTTTTTCGAAATTTTTTTTTTGGAATTTTTTTCGAAAAATTTTTCTCTAAAATTTTTTCGAAAATTTTTTTGAAAATTTTTTTCGAAATTTTTTTTCAAAATTTTTTTTGAAAATTTTTTTTCGTAATTTTTTTCCAAAATTTTTTCGAAAATTTTTTTGCAAATTTTTTTTCGAAAAACCTTTTCGAAATTTTTTTTTCGAAATTTTTTTCGAAAAGTTTTTCTCCAAAATTTTTTCGAAAATTTTTTTGAAAATTTTTTTCGAAATTTTTTTTCAAAATTTTTTTCGAAAATTTTTTTCTAAAATTTTTTTTCGAAAAATTTTTTTCCAAAATTTTTTCGAAAATTTTTTTGAAAATTTTTTTCGAAATTTTTTTTCAAAATTTTTTTCGAAAATTTTTTTTCGAAATTTTTTTCGAAATTTTTTTTCAAAATTTTTTTCGAAAATTTTTTTTCGAAAATTTTTTTTCGAAATTTTTTCGAAATTTTTTTTCCAAAATTTTTTCGAAAATTTTTTTGAAAATTTTTTTCGAAATTTTTCTTCAAAATTTTTTTCGAAAATTTTTTTTCGAAAATTTTTTTTCGAAATTTTTTTCCAAAATTTTTTTAAAAATTTTTTTCAAAATTTTTTTACAAATTTTTCTTTGAAAATTTTTTTGAAAATTTTTTTCGAAATTTTTTGTCAAAATTTTTTTCGAAAATTTTTTTTCGAAATTTTTTTCGAAAATTTCTTTCAAAATTTTTTTCGAAATTTTTTTCGAAAATTTTTTTCAAAATGTTTTTCAAAATATTTTTCGAAAATTTTTTTTTGAAATTTTTTTCGAAAATTTTTTTCAATATTTTTTTCGAAAATTTTTTTTCCAAAATTTTTTCGAAAATTTTTTTGAAAACTTTTTTCGAAATTTTTTTCAAAATTTTTTTCAAAATTCTTTTTGAAAATTTTTTCAAAATTCTTTTCGAAAATTTTTTTTTCGAAATTTTTTTCCAAAATTTTTTTCCAAAATTTTTTTCCAAAATTTTTTCGAAAATTTTTTAGCAAAATTTTTTTAGAAAATTTTTTTCAGAATTTTTTTTCAAAATTTTTTTTCAAAATTTCTTTTGAAAATTTTTTTTGGAAAATTTTTTTGAAAATTTTTTTTGAAATTTTTTTTCAAAATTTTTTTCGAAATTTTTTTCGAAAATTTTTTTCAAAATTTTTTTCGAAAAATTTTTTTTCAAAATTTTTCCGAAAATTTTTTTGAAAATTTTTTTGAAAATTTTTTTCGAAATTTTTTTTCAAATTTTTTTTCGAAATTGTTTTTCATAATTTTTTTCGAAATTTTTTTTTCGAAATTTTTTTCGAAAAATGTTTCTCTAAAATTTTTTCGAAAATTTTTTTCGAAATTTTTCTTCAAAATTTTTTTCGAAAATTTTTTTTCGAAATTTTTTTCCAAAATTTTTTTAAAAATTTTTTTCAAAATTTTTTTACAAAATTTTTTTTGAAAATTTTTTTTCGAAATTTTTTTCTCCAAAATTTTTTCGAAAATTTTTTTGAAAATTTTTTTTTTAATTTTTTTTCAAAATTTCTTTAAAAATTTTTTCGAAATTTTTTTAAAAATTTTTTTTTGAAAATTTTTTTTCGAAAATTTTTTTTCGAAAATTTTTTTTCGAAAATTTTTTTTCGAAATTTTTTCGAAAAATTTTTTTCCAAAATTTTTTCGAAAATTTTTTTGAAAATTTTTTTCGAAATTTTTTTTCAAAATTTTTTTCGAAAATTTTTTTTCGAAATTTTTTTCCAAAATTTTTTTAAAAATTTTTTTCAAAATTTTTTTACAAATTTTTTTTTGAAAATTTTTTTGAAAATTTTTTTCGAAATTTTTTTTCAAAATTTTTTTTGAAATTTTTTTTTCGAAATTTTTTTCCAAAATTTTTTCGAAAATTTTTTTGCAAATTTTTTTTCGAAAAATTTTTTCGAAATTTTTTTTTCGAAATTTTTTTCGAAAAGTTTTTCTCCAAAATTTTTTCGAAAATTTTTTTGAAATTTTTTTTCGAAATTTTTTTCAAAATTTTTTTTTGAAATTTTTTTTTCGAAATTTTTTTCGAAAAATTTTTTTCCAAAATTTTTTCGAAAATTTTTTTGCAATTTTTTTTTCGAAAAATGTTTTCGAAAATTTTTTTGAAAATTTTTTTCGAAATTTTTTTTCAAAATTTTCTTCGAAAATTTTTTTTCGAAATTTTTTTCGAAATTTTTTTTCAAAATTTTTTCGAAAATATTTTTTCGAAATTTTTTCGAAAATTTTTTTTCGAAATTTTTTTTCAAAATTTTTTTTGAAAATTTTTTTCGAAATTTTCTCAAAAATTTTTTTCCAAAATTTTTTCGAAATTTTTTTTCAAATTTTTTTCATAATTTTTTTCGAAATTTTTTTTTCGAAATTTTTTTCGAAAAGTCTTTCTCCAAAATTTTTTCGAAAATTCTTTTCGAAATTTTTTTTCAAAATTTTTTTAAAAATTTTTTTCGAAATTTTTTTAAAAATTTTTTGTTGAAAATTTTTTTTCGAAAATTTTTTTTCGAAATTTTTTCGAAATTTTTTTTCCAAAATTTTTTCGAAAATTTTTTTGAAAATTTTTTTCGAAATTTTTCTTCAAAATTTTTTTCGAAAATTTTTTTTCGAAATTTTTTTCCAAAATTTTTTTCAAAATTTTTTTACAAATTTTTTTTTGAAAATTTTTTTGAAAATTTTTTTCGAAATTTTTTGTCAAAATTTTTTTCGAAAATTTTTTTTCGAATTTTTTTTCGAAAATTTCTTTCAAAATTTTTTTCGAAATTTTTTTCGAAAATTTTTTTCAAAATTTTTTTCGAAAAATTTTTTCAAATTTTTTTTCGAAAATTTTTTTTCATAATTTTTTTCGATATTTTTTTTTTGGATTTTTTTCGAAAAATTTTTCTCTAAAATTTTTTCGAAAATTTTTTTGAAAATTTTTTTCGAAATTTTTTTTCAAAATTTTTTTTGAAAATTTTTTTTCGAAATTTTTTTCCAAAATATTTTCGAAAATTTTTTTGCAAATTTTTTTTCGAAAAATTTTTCGAAATTTTTTTTTCGAAATTTTTTTCGAATAGTTTTTCTCCAAAATTTTTTCGAAAATTTTTTTGAAAAATTTTTTCGAAAATTTTTTTGAAAATTTTTTTCGAAATTTTTTTTCAAAATTTTTTTCGAAAATTTTTTTTCGAAATTTTTTTCGAAATTTTTTTCGAAAATTTTTTTCAAAAGTTTCTTCGAAAAATTTTTTTCCAAAATTTTTTCGAAAATTTTTTTGAAAATTTTTTTCGAAATTTTTTTTCAAATTTTTTTTTGGAAAATTTTTTTCATTTTTGTTTGAAATTTTTTTTTCGAAATTTTTTTCGAAAAATTTTTTTCCAAAATTTTTTCGAAATTTTTTTTTTAAATTTTTTCGAAAATTTTTTTAAAATTTTTTTTCGAAATTTTTTTTCAAATTTTTTTTTGAAAATTTTTTTCAAAATTTTCTCAAAAATTTTTTTCCAAAATTTTTTCGAAATTTTTTTTCAAAATTTTTTCGAAAATTTTTTTTCGAAATTTTTCGAAAATTTTTTTAAAATTTTTTTCCAAAATTTTTCCGAAAATTTTTTTGAAAATTTTTTTCGAAATTTTTTTTCAATTTTTTTTTCGAAAATTTTTTTCATAATTTTTTTCGAAATTTTTTTTTCGAAATTTTTTTTTCGAAATTTTTTTCGAAAAATTTTTCTCTAAAATTTTGTCGAAAATTTTTTTGAAAATTTTTTTCGAAAATTTTTTTTCGAAATTTTTTTCCAAAATTTTTTAAAAATTTTTTTTCAAAATTTTTTTACAAATTTTTTTTGAAAATTTTTTTTCGAAATTTTTTTTGAAAATTTTTTTTCGAAATTTTTTTCGAAAAATTTTTTTCCAAAATTTTTTCGAAAATTTTTTTTCGAAATTTTTTTCGAAAATTTTTTTTCGAAATTTTTTTCGAAATTTTTTTCGAAAATTTTTTTTCGAAATTTTTTTTTTTTTTTTGAAAATTTTTTCGAAAAATTTTTTTCGAAAAGTTTTTCTCCAAAATTTTTTCGAAAATTTTTTTGAAAATTTTTTTCGAAATTTTTTTTCAAAATTTTTTTCGAAAATTTTTTTTCGAAATTTTTTTCGAAATTTTTTTCAAAATTTTTTTCGAAATTTTTTTCGAAAATTTTTTTTAAAAGTTTCTTCGAAAAATTTTTTTCCAAAATTTTTTCGAAAATTTTTTTGAAAATTTTTTTCGAAATTTTTTTTCAAATTTTTTTTTGGAAAATTTTTTTCATTTTTGTTCGAAATTTTTTTTTCGAAATTTTTTTCGAAAAATTTTTTTCCAAAATTTTTTCGAATTTTTTTTTTTAAATTTTTTCGAAAATTTTTTTAAAATTTTTTTTTGAAATTTTTTTTCAAATTTTTTTTTGAAAATTTTTTTCGAAATTTTCTCAAAAATTTTTTTCCAAAATTTTTTCGAAATTTTTTTTCAAAATTTTTTCGAAAATTTTTTTTCGAAATTTTTCGAAAATTTTTTTAAAATTTTTTTCCAAAATTTTTCCGAAAATTTTTTTGAAAATTTTTTTCGAAATTTTTTTTCAATTTTTTTTTCGAAAATTTTTTTCATAATTTTTTTCGAAATTTTTTTTTCGAAATTTTTTTCGAAAAATTTTTCTCTAAAATTTTTTCGAAAATTTTTTTGAAAATTTTTTTCGAAAATTTTTTTTCGAAATTTTTTTCCAAAATTTTTTTAAAATTTTTTTTCAAAATTTTTTTACAAATTTTTTTTGAAAATTTTTTTTCAAAATTTTTTTCGAAAAATTTTTTTCCAAAATTTTTTCGAAAATTTTTTTTCGAAATTTTTTTCGAAAATTTTTTTTCGAAATTTTTTTCGAAATTTTTTTCGAAAATTTTTTTTCGAAATTTTTTTCGAAAATTTTTTTGAAAATTTTTTCGAAAAATTTTTTTCGAAAAGTTTTTCTCCAAAATTTTTTCGAAAATTTTTTTGAAAATTTTTTTCGAAATTTTTTTTCAAAATTTTTTTTGAAATTTTTTTTTCGAAATTTTTTTTCGAAAAATTTTTTTCCAAAATTTTTTCGAAAATTTTTTTTCGAAATTTTTTTCAAAAATTTTTTTCAAAATTTTTTTCGAAAAATTTTTTTGAAAATTTTTTTCGAAAATTTTTTAATTTTTTTTTCGAAATTTTTTATCAAAATTTTTTTCGAAAATTTTTTTTCGAAATTTTTTTCGAAAAGTTCTTTCGAAATTTTTTTTCAAATTTTTTTCATAATTTTTTTCGAAATTTTTTTTTCGAAATTTTTTTCAAAAATTTTTTTGAAAATTTTTTTCGAAATTTTTTTTCAAAATTTTTTTAAAAATTTTTTTTTGAAAATTTTTTTTTGAAATTTTTTCGAAAAATTTTTTTCCAAAATTTTTTCGAAAATTTTTTTGAAAATTTTTTTCAAAATTTTTTTTCAAAATTTATTTCGAAAATTTTTTTCTAAAATTTTTTTTCGAAAAATTTTTTTCGAAAATTTTTTCGAAAATTTTTTTGAAAATTTTTTTGAAAATTTTTTTTCGAAAATTTTTTTGAAAAGTTTTTTCGAAGTTTTTTTTCAAAATTTTTTTTTTCGAAATTTTTTTCGAAAAATTTTTTTCCAAAATTTTTTCGAAATTATTTATCAAAATTTTTTCGAAAATATTTTTTCGAAATTTTTTCGAAAATTTTTTTTCGAAATTTTTTTTCAAAATTTTTTTTGAAAATTTTTTCGAATTATTTTCAAAAATTTTTTTCCAAAATTTTTTCGAAATTTTTTTTGAAGTTTTTTTTCAAAATTTTTTTCGAAATTTTTTTTCAAAATTTTTTTCGAAATTTTTTTCAAAATTTTTTTCGAAAATTTTTTTTCGAAATTTTTTTCAAAAATTTTTTTCAAAATTTTTTTCGAAAAATTTTTTTGAAAATTTTTTTCGAAATTTTTTATCAAAATTTTTTTCGAAAATTTTTTTTCGAAATTTTTTTCGAAAAGTTTTTTCGAAATTTTTTTTCAAATTTTTTTCATAATTTTTTTCGAAATTTTTTTTTCGAAATTTTTTTCGAAAAGCCTTTCTCCAAAATTTTTTCGAAAATTTTTTTGAAAATTCTTTTCGAAATTTTTTTTCAAAATTTTTTAAAAAATTTTTTTCGAAATTTTTTTAAAAATTTTTTTTTGAAAATTTTTTTTCGAAAATTTTTTTTCAAAATTTTTTTGAAATTTTTTTCCAAAATTTTTTTAAAAATTTTTTTAAAAATTTTTTTACAAATATTTTTTTGAAAATTTTTTTGAAATTTTTTTTCGAAATTTTTTGTCAAAATTTTTTTCGAAAATTTTTTTTTCGAATTTTTTTTCGAAAATTTCTTTCAAAATTTTTTTCGAAATTTTTTTCGAAAATTTTTTTCAAAATTTTTTTCGAAAAAATTTTTCAAATTTTTTTTCGAAAATTTTTTTTTATAATTTTTTTCGAAATTTTTTTTTTTGAATTTTTTTCGAAAAATTTTTCTCTAAAATTTTTTCGAAAATTTTTTTGAAAATTTTTTTCGAAATTTTTTTTCAAAATTTTTTTTGAAAATTTTTTTTCGAAATTTTTTTCCAAAATTTTTTCGAAAATTTTTTTGCAAATTTTTTTTCGAAAAATCTTTTCGAAATTTTTTTTTCGAAATTTTTTTCGAAAAGTTTTTCTCCAAAATTTTTTTGAAAATTTTTTTGAAAATTTTTTTCGAAATTTTTTTTCAAAATTTTTTTTGAAAATTTTTTTTCGAAATTTTTTTCGAAAAATATTTTTCGAAAAATTTTTTTCCAAAATTTTTTCGAAAATTTTTTTGCAAATTTTTTTTCGAAAAATTTTTTCGAAAATTTTTTTGAAAATTTTTTTCGAAATTTTTTTTCAAAATTTTTTTCGAAAATTTTTTTTCGAAATTTTTTTCAAAATTTTTTTCGAAATTTTTTTCGACAATTTTTTTCAAAAGTTTCTTCGAAAAATTTTTTTCCAAAATTTTTTCGAAAATTTTTTTGAAAATTTTTTTCGAAATTTTTTTTCAAATTTTTTTTTGGAAAATTTTTTTCATAATTTTTGTTCGAAATTTTTTTTTCGAAATTTTTTTCGAAAAATTTTTTTCCAAAATTTTTTCGAAATTTTTTTTGAAAATTTTTTTCGAAATTTTTTTTCAAAATTTTTTTCGAAAATTTTTTTTCGAAATTTTTTTCGAAATTTTTTTTCAAAATTTTTTTCGAAAATTTTTTTTCGAAAATTTTTTTTCGAAATTTTTTCGAAATTTTTTTTCCAAAATTTTTTCGAAAATTTTTTTGAAAATTTTTTTCGAAATTTTTCTTCAAAATTTTTTTCGAAAATTTTTTTTCGAAAATTTTTTTTCGAAATTTTTTTCCAAAATTTTTTTCAAAATTTTTTTACAAATTTTTTTTTGAAAATTTTTTTGAAAATTTTTTTCGAAATTTTTTGTCAAAATTTTTTTTGAAAATTTTTTTTCGAAATTTTTTTCCAAAATTTTTTCGAAAATTTTTTTGCAAATTTTTTTTCGAAAAATTTTTTCGAAATTTTTTTTTCGAAATTTTTTTCGAAAAGTTTTTCTCCAAAATTTTCCGAAAATTTTTTTGAAAATTTTTTTCGAAATTTTTTTTCAAAATTTTTTTTGAAAATTTTTTTTCGAAATTTTTTTCGAAAAATTTTTTTCCAAAATTTTTTTAAAAATTTTTTTCAAAATTTTTTTACAAAATTTTTTTTGAAAATTTTTTTTCGAAATTTTTTTCGAAAAATTTTTTTCCAAAATTTTTTCGAAAATTTTTTTTCGACATTTTTTTCGAAAATTTTTTTTCGAAATTTTTTTCGAAAATTTTTTTGAAAATTTTTTTTCGAAAATTTTTTTGAAAAGTTTTTTCGAAGTTTTTTTTCAAAATTTTTTTTTTCGAAATTTTTTTCGAAAAATATTTTTCCAAAATTTTTTCGAAATTATTTTTCAAAATTTTTTCAAAATTTTTTTTCAAAATTTTTTTCGAAATTTTTTTAAAAATTTTTTTCGAAAATTTTTTTTCGAAATTTTTTTCAAAAATTTTTTTCAAAATTTTTTTCGAAAAATTTTTTTGAAAATTTTTTTCGAAAATTTTTTTGAAAATTTTTTTCGAAAATTTTTTTGAAAATTTTTTTCGAAAATTTTTTTGAAAATTTTTTTCGAAAATTTTTTTGAAAATTTTTTTCGAAATTTTTTATCAAAATTTTTTTCGAAAATTTTTTTTCGAAATTTTTTTCGAAAAGTTTTTTCGAAATTTTTTTTTAAATTTTTTTCATAATTTTTTTCGAAATTTTTTTTTCGAAATTTTTTTCGAAAAGTCTTTCTCCAAAATTTTTTCGAAAATTTAAAATTTTTTTGAAAATTTTTTTCGAAATTTTTTTTCAAAATTTTTTTCCAAAATTTTTTCGAAATTTTTCTTCAAAATTTTTTTCGAAAATTTTTTTTCGAAAATTTTCCAAAATTTTTTTAAAAATTTTTTTCAAAATTTTTTTACAAATTTTTTTTGAAAATTTTTTTTCGAAATTTTTTTCGAAAAATTTTTTTCCAAAATTTTTTCGAAATTTTTTTTTCGAAATTTTTTTCGAAAATTTTTTTTCGAAATTTTTTTCGAAAATTTTTTTTCGAAATTTTTTTCGAAAATTTTTTTGAAAATTTTTTCGAAAAATTTTTTTCGAAAAGTTTTTCTCCAAAATTTTTTCGAAAATTTTTTTGAAGATTTTTTTCGAAATTTTTTTTCAAAATTTTTTTTGAAATTTTTTTTTCGAAATTTTTTCGAAAAATTTTTTTCCAAAATTTTTTCGAAAATTTTTTTTCGAAATTTTTTTCGAAAATTTTTTTCGAAAGTTTCTTCGAAAAATTTTTTTCCAAAATTTTTTCGAAAATTTTTTTGAAAATTTTTTTCGAAATTTTTTTTCAAATTTTTTTTTGGAAAATTTTTTTCATAATTTTTTTTCGAATTTTTTTTTCAAAATTTTTTTTGAAAATTTTTTTCGAAATTTTCTCAAAAATTTTTTTCCAAAATTTTTTCGAAATTTTTTTTCAAAATTTTTTCAAAAATTTTTTTTCGAAATTTTTTCGAAAATTTTTTTAAAATTTTTTTCCAAAATTTTTCCGAAAATTTTTTCGAAAATTTTTTTTCGAAATTTTTTCGAAAATTTTTTTTCGAAATTTTTTTTCAAAATTTTTTTTGAAAATTTTTTCGAAATATTTTCAAAAATTTTTTTCCAAAATTTTTTCGAAATTTTTTTTGAAGTTTTTTTTCAAAATTTTTTTCGAAATTTTTTTTCAAAATTTTTTTCGAAATTTTTTTCAAAATTTTTTTCGAAAATTTTTTTTCGAAATTTTTTTCAAAAATTTTTTTCAAAATTTTTTTCGAAAAATTTTTTTGAAAATTTTTTTCGAAATTTTTTATCAAAATTTTTTTCGAAAATTTTTTTTCGAAATTTTTTTCGAAAAGTTTTTTCGAAATTTTTTTTCAAATTTTTTTCATAATTTTTTTCGAAATTTTTTTTTCGAAATTTTTTTCGAAAAGCCTTTCTCCAAAATTTTTTCGAAAATTTTTTTGAAAATTCTTTTCGAAATTTTTTTTCAAAATTTTTTAAAAAATTTTTTTCGAAATTTTTTTAAAAATTTTTTTTTGAAAATTTTTTTTCGAAAATTTTTTTTCAAAATTTTTTCGAAATTTTTTTCCAAAATTTTTTTAAAAATTTTTTTAAAAATTTTTTTACAAATATTTTTTTGAAAATTTTTTTGAAATTTTTTTTCGAAATTTTTTGTCAAAATTTTTTTCGAAAATTTTTTTTTCGAATTTTTTTTCGAAAATTTCTTTCAAAATTTTTTTCGAAATTTTTTTCGAAAATTTTTTTCAAAATTTTTTTCGAAAAAATTTTTCAAATTTTTTTTCGAAAATTTTTTTTTATAATTTTTTTCGAAATTTTTTTTTTGGAATTTTTTTCGAAAAATTTTTCTCTAAAATTTTTTCGAAAATTTTTTTGAAAATTTTTTTCGAAATTTTTTTTCAAAATTTTTTTTGAAAATTTTTTTTCGAAATTTTTTTCCAAAATTTTTTCGAAAATTTTTTTGCAAATTTTTTTTCGAAAAATCTTTTCGAAATTTTTTTTTCGAAATTTTTTTCGAAAAGTTTTTCTCCAAAATTTTTTTGAAAATTTTTTTGAAAATTTTTTTCGAAATTTTTTTTCAAAATTTTTTTTGAAAATTTTTTTTCGAAATTTTTTTCGAAAAATATTTTTCGAAAAATTTTTTTCCAAAATTTTTTCGAAAATTTTTTTGCAAATTTTTTTTCGAAAAATTTTTTCGAAAATTTTTTTGAAAATTTTTTTCGAAATTTTTTTTCAAAATTTTTTTCGAAAATTTTTTTTCGAAATTTTTTTCAAAATTTTTTTCGAAATTTTTTTCGACAATTTTTTTCAAAAGTTTCTTCGAAAAATTTTTTTCCAAAATTTTTTCGAAAATTTTTTTGAAAATTTTTTTCGAAATTTTTTTTCAAATTTTTTTTTGGAAAATTTTTTTCATAATTTTTGTTCGAAATTTTTTTTTCGAAATTTTTTTCGAAAAATTTTTTTCCAAAATTTTTTCGAAATTTTTTTTGAAAATTTTTTTTCGAAATTTTCTCAAAAATTTTTTTCCAAAATTTTTTCGAAATTTTTTTTCAAAATTTTTTCGAAAATTTTTTTTCGAAATTTTTTCGAAAATTTTTTTAAAATTTTTTTCCAAAATTTTTCCGAAAATTTTTTTGAAAATTTTTTTCGAAATTTTTTTTCAAATTTTTTTTCGAGAATTTTTTTCATAATTTTTTTCGAAATTTTTTTTTCGAAATTTTTTTTTCGAAATTTTTTTTTCGAAATTTTTTTTTCGAAATTTTTTTCGAAAAATTTTTCTCTAAAATTTTTTCGAAAATTTTTTTGAAAATTTTTTTCGAAAATTTTTTTTCGAAATTTTTTTCCAAAATTTTTTTAAAAATTTTTTTCAAATTTTTTTTACAAATTTTTTTTGAAAATTTTTTTTCGAAATTTTTTTCGAAGAATTTTTTTCCAAAATTTTTTCGAAAATTTTTTTTCGAAATTTTTTTCGAAAATTTTTTTTCGAAATTTTTTTTGAAATTTTTTTCGAAAATTTTTTTTCGAAATTTTTTTCGAAAATTTTTTTGAAAATTTTTTCGAAAAATTTTTTTCGAAAAGTTTTTCTCCAAAATTTTTTCGAAAATTTTTTTGAAAATTTTTTTCGAAATTTTTTTTCAAAATTTTTTTTGAAATTTTTTTTTCGAAATTTTTTTCGAAAAATTTTTTTCCAAAATTTTTTCGAAAATTTTTTTTCGAAATTTTTTTCAAAAATTTTTTTCAAAATTTTTTTCGAAAAATTTTTTTGAAAATTTTTTTCGAAAATTTTTTTGAATTTTTTTTTCGAAATTTTTTATCAAAATTTTTTTCGAAAATTTTTTTTCGAAATTTTTTTCGAAAAGTTATTTCGAAATTTTTTTTCAAATTTTTTTCATAATTTTTTTCGAAATTTTTTTTTCGAAATTTTTTTCGAAAATTTTTTTGAAAATTTTTTTCGAAAATTTTTTTCTAAAATTTTTTTTCGAAAAATTTTTTTCCAAAATTTTTTCGAAAATTTTTTTGAAAATTTTTTTCGAAATTTTTTTTCAAAATTTTTTTCGAAAATTTTTTTTCGAAATTTTTTTCGAAATTTTTTTTCAAAATTTTTTTCGAAAATTTTTTTTCGAAAATTTTTTTTCGAAATTTTTTCGAAATTTTTTTTCCAAAATTTTTTCGAAAATTTTTTTGAAAATTTTTTTCGAAATTTTTCTTCAAAATTTTTTTCGAAAATTTTTTTTCGAAAATTTTTTTCCAAAATTTTTTTAAAAATTTTTTTCAAAATTTTTTTACAAATTTTTTTTTGAAAATTTTTTTGAAAATTTTTTTCGAAATTTTTTGTCAAAATTTTTTTTGAAAATTTTTTTTCGAAATTTTTTTCCAAAATTTTTTCGAAAATTTTTTTGCAAATTTTTTTTCGAAAAATTTTTTCGAAATTTTTTTTTCGAAATTTTTTTCGAAAAGTTTTTCTCCAAAATTTTCCGAAAATTTTTTTGAAAATTTTTTTCGAAATTTTTTTTCAAAATTTTTTTTGAAAATTTTTTTTCGAAATTTTTTTCGAAAAATTTTTTTCCAAAATTTTTTTAAAAATTTTTTTCAAAATTTTTTTACAAAATTTTTTTTGAAAATTTTTTTTCGAAATTTTTTTCGAAAAATTTTTTTCCAAAATTTTTTCGAATTTTTTTTTTTAAATTTTTTCGAAAATTTTTTTAAAATTTTTTTTTGAAATTTTTTTTCAAATTTTTTTTTGAAAATTTTTTTCGAAATTTTCTCAAAAATTTTTTTCCAAAATTTTTTCGAAATTTTTTTTCAAAATTTTTTTCGAAATTTTTTTTCAAAATTTTTTTCGAAATTTTTTTCAAAATTTTTTTCGAAAATTTTTTTTCGAAATTTTTTTCAAAAATTTTTTTCAAAATTTTTTTCGAAAAATTTTTTTGAAAATTTTTTTCGAAATTTTTTATCAAAATTTTTTTCGAAAATTTTTTTTCGAAATTTTTTTCGAAAAGTTTTTTCGAAATTTTTTTTCAAATTTTTTTCATAATTTTTTTCGAAATTTTTTTTTCGAAATTTTTTTCGAAAAGCCTTTCTCCAAAATTTTTTCGAAAATTTTTTTGAAAATTCTTTTCGAAATTTTTTTTCAAAATTTTTTAAAAAATTTTTTTCGAAATTTTTTTAAAAATTTTTTTTTGAAAATTTTTTTTCGAAAATTTTTTTTCAAAATTTTTTCGAAATTTTTTTCCAAAATTTTTTTAAAAATTTTTTTAAAAATTTTTTTACAAATATTTTTTTGAAAATTTTTTTGAAATTTTTTTTCGAAATTTTTTGTCAAAATTTTTTTCGAAAATTTTTTTTTCGAATTTTTTTTCGAAAATTTCTTTCAAAATTTTTTTCGAAATTTTTTTCGAAAATTTTTTTCAAAATTTTTTTCGAAAAAATTTTTCAAATTTTTTTTCGAAAATTTTTTTTTATAATTTTTTTCGAAATTTTTTTTTTTGAATTTTTTTCGAAAAATTTTTCTCTAAAATTTTTTCGAAAATTTTTTTGAAAATTTTTTTCGAAATTTTTTTTCAAAATTTTTTTTGAAAATTTTTTTTCGAAATTTTTTTCCAAAATTTTTTCGAAAATTTTTTTGCAAATTTTTTTTCGAAAAATCTTTTCGAAATTTTTTTTTCGAAATTTTTTTCGAAAAGTTTTTCTCCAAAATTTTTTTGAAAATTTTTTTGAAAATTTTTTTCGAAATTTTTTTTCAAAATTTTTTTTGAAAATTTTTTTTCGAAATTTTTTTCGAAAAATATTTTTCGAAAAATTTTTTTCCAAAATTTTTTCGAAAATTTTTTTGCAAATTTTTTTTCGAAAAATTTTTTCGAAAATTTTTTTGAAAATTTTTTTCGAAATTTTTTTTCAAAATTTTTTTCGAAAATTTTTTTTCGAAATTTTTTTCAAAATTTTTTTCAAAATTTTTTTCGACAATTTTTTTCAAAAGTTTCTTCGAAAAATTTTTTTCCAAAATTTTTTCGAAAATTTTTTTGAAAATTTTTTTCGAAATTTTTTTTCAAATTTTTTTTTGGAAAATTTTTTTCATAATTTTTGTTCGAAATTTTTTTTTCGAAATTTTTTTCGAAAAATTTTTTTCCAAAATTTTTTCGAAATTTTTTTTGAAAATTTTTTTCGAAATTTTTTTTCAAAATTTTTTTCGAAAATTTTTTTTCGAAATTTTTTTCGAAATTTTTTTTCAAAATTTTTTTCGAAAATTTTTTTTCGAAAATTTTTTTTCGAAATTTTTTCGAAATTTTTTTTCCAAAATTTTTTCGAAAATTTTTTTGAAAATTTTTTTCGAAATTTTTCTTCAAAATTTTTTTCGAAAATTTTTTTTCGAAAATTTTTTTTCGAAATTTTTTTCCAAAATTTTTTTCAAAATTTTTTTACAAATTTTTTTTTGAAAATTTTTTTGAAAATTTTTTTCGAAATTTTTTGTCAAAATTTTTTTTGAAAATTTTTTTTCGAAATTTTTTTCCAAAATTTTTTCGAAAATTTTTTTGCAAATTTTTTTTCGAAAAATTTTTTCGAAATTTTTTTTTCGAAATTTTTTTCGAAAAGTTTTTCTCCAAAATTTTCCGAAAATTTTTTTGAAAATTTTTTTCGAAATTTTTTTTCAAAATTTTTTTTGAAAATTTTTTTTCGAAATTTTTTTCGAAAAATTTTTTTCCAAAATTTTTTTAAAAATTTTTTTCAAAATTTTTTTACAAAATTTTTTTTGAAAATTTTTTTTCGAAATTTTTTTCGAAAAATTTTTTTCCAAAATTTTTTCGAAAATTTTTTTTCGACATTTTTTTCGAAAATTTTTTTTCGAAATTTTTTTCGAAAATTTTTTTGAAAATTTTTTTTCGAAAATTTTTTTGAAAAGTTTTTTCGAAGTTTTTTTTCAAAATTTTTTTTTTCGAAATTTTTTTCGAAAAATATTTTTCCAAAATTTTTTCGAAATTATTTTTCAAAATTTTTTCAAAATTTTTTTTCAAAATTTTTTTCGAAATTTTTTTAAAAATTTTTTTCGAAAATTTTTTTTCGAAATTTTTTTCAAAAATTTTTTTCAAAATTTTTTTCGAAAAATTTTTTTGAAAATTTTTTTCGAAAATTTTTTTGAAAATTTTTTTCGAAAATTTTTTTGAAAATTTTTTTCGAAAATTTTTTTGAAAATTTTTTTCGAAATTTTTTATCAAAATTTTTTTCGAAAATTTTTTTTCGAAATTTTTTTCGAAAAGTTTTTTCGAAATTTTTTTTTAAATTTTTTTCATAATTTTTTTCGAAATTTTTTTTTCGAAATTTTTTTCGAAAAGTCTTTCTCCAAAATTTTTTCGAAAATTTAAAATTTTTTTGAAAATTTTTTTCGAAATTTTTTTTCAAAATTTTTTTCCAAAATTTTTTCGAAATTTTTCTTCAAAATTTTTTTCGAAAATTTTTTTTCGAAAATTTTCCAAAATTTTTTTAAAAATTTTTTTCAAAATTTTTTTACAAATTTTTTTTGAAAATTTTTTTTCGAAATTTTTTTCGAAAAATTTTTTTCCAAAATTTTTTCGAAATTTTTTTTTCGAAATTTTTTTCGAAAATTTTTTTTCGAAATTTTTTTCGAAAATTTTTTTTCGAAATTTTTTTCGAAAATTTTTTTGAAAATTTTTTCGAAAAATTTTTTTCGAAAAGTTTTTCTCCAAAATTTTTTCGAAAATTTTTTTGAAGATTTTTTTCGAAATTTTTTTTCAAAATTTTTTTTGAAATTTTTTTTTCGAAATTTTTTCGAAAAATTTTTTTCCAAAATTTTTTCGAAAATTTTTTTTCGAAATTTTTTTCGAAAATTTTTTTCGAAAGTTTCTTCGAAAAATTTTTTTCCAAAATTTTTTCGAAAATTTTTTTGAAAATTTTTTTCGAAATTTTTTTTCAAATTTTTTTTTGGAAAATTTTTTTCATAATTTTTTTTCGAATTTTTTTTTCAAAATTTTTTTTGAAAATTTTTTTCGAAATTTTCTCAAAAATTTTTTTCCAAAATTTTTTCGAAATTTTTTTTCAAAATTTTTTCAAAAATTTTTTTTCGAAATTTTTTCGAAAATTTTTTTAAAATTTTTTTCCAAAATTTTTCCGAAAATTTTTTCGAAAATTTTTTTTCGAAATTTTTTCGAAAATTTTTTTTCGAAATTTTTTTTCAAAATTTTTTTTGAAAATTTTTTCGAAATATTTTCAAAAATTTTTTTCCAAAATTTTTTCGAAATTTTTTTTGAAGTTTTTTTTCAAAATTTTTTTCGAAATTTTTTTTCAAAATTTTTTTCGAAATTTTTTTCAAAATTTTTTTCGAAAATTTTTTTTCGAAATTTTTTTCAAAAATTTTTTTCAAAATTTTTTTCGAAAAATTTTTTTGAAAATTTTTTTCGAAATTTTTTATCAAAATTTTTTTCGAAAATTTTTTTTCGAAATTTTTTTCGAAAAGTTTTTTCGAAATTTTTTTTCAAATTTTTTTCATAATTTTTTTCGAAATTTTTTTTTCGAAATTTTTTTCGAAAAGCCTTTCTCCAAAATTTTTTCGAAAATTTTTTTGAAAATTCTTTTCGAAATTTTTTTTCAAAATTTTTTAAAAAATTTTTTTCGAAATTTTTTTAAAAATTTTTTTTTGAAAATTTTTTTTCGAAAATTTTTTTTCAAAATTTTTTCGAAATTTTTTTCCAAAATTTTTTTAAAAATTTTTTTAAAAATTTTTTTACAAATATTTTTTTGAAAATTTTTTTGAAATTTTTTTTCGAAATTTTTTGTCAAAATTTTTTTCGAAAATTTTTTTTTCGAATTTTTTTTCGAAAATTTCTTTCAAAATTTTTTTCGAAATTTTTTTCGAAAATTTTTTTCAAAATTTTTTTCGAAAAAATTTTTCAAATTTTTTTTCGAAAATTTTTTTTTATAATTTTTTTCGAAATTTTTTTTTTGGAATTTTTTTCGAAAAATTTTTCTCTAAAATTTTTTCGAAAATTTTTTTGAAAATTTTTTTCGAAATTTTTTTTCAAAATTTTTTTTGAAAATTTTTTTTCGAAATTTTTTTCCAAAATTTTTTCGAAAATTTTTTTGCAAATTTTTTTTCGAAAAATCTTTTCGAAATTTTTTTTTCGAAATTTTTTTCGAAAAGTTTTTCTCCAAAATTTTTTTGAAAATTTTTTTGAAAATTTTTTTCGAAATTTTTTTTCAAAATTTTTTTTGAAAATTTTTTTTCGAAATTTTTTTCGAAAAATATTTTTCGAAAAATTTTTTTCCAAAATTTTTTCGAAAATTTTTTTGCAAATTTTTTTTCGAAAAATTTTTTCGAAAATTTTTTTGAAAATTTTTTTCGAAATTTTTTTTCAAAATTTTTTTCGAAAATTTTTTTTCGAAATTTTTTTCAAAATTTTTTTCGAAATTTTTTTCGACAATTTTTTTCAAAAGTTTCTTCGAAAAATTTTTTTCCAAAATTTTTTCGAAAATTTTTTTGAAAATTTTTTTCGAAATTTTTTTTCAAATTTTTTTTTGGAAAATTTTTTTCATAATTTTTGTTCGAAATTTTTTTTTCGAAATTTTTTTCGAAAAATTTTTTTCCAAAATTTTTTCGAAATTTTTTTTGAAAATTTTTTTTCGAAATTTTCTCAAAAATTTTTTTCCAAAATTTTTTCGAAATTTTTTTTCAAAATTTTTTCGAAAATTTTTTTTCGAAATTTTTTCGAAAATTTTTTTAAAATTTTTTTCCAAAATTTTTCCGAAAATTTTTTTGAAAATTTTTTTCGAAATTTTTTTTCAAATTTTTTTTCGAGAATTTTTTTCATAATTTTTTTCGAAATTTTTTTTTCGAAATTTTTTTTTCGAAATTTTTTTTTCGAAATTTTTTTTTCGAAATTTTTTTCGAAAAATTTTTCTCTAAAATTTTTTCGAAAATTTTTTTGAAAATTTTTTTCGAAAATTTTTTTTCGAAATTTTTTTCCAAAATTTTTTTAAAAATTTTTTTCAAATTTTTTTTACAAATTTTTTTTGAAAATTTTTTTTCGAAATTTTTTTCGAAGAATTTTTTTCCAAAATTTTTTCGAAAATTTTTTTTCGAAATTTTTTTCGAAAATTTTTTTTCGAAATTTTTTTTGAAATTTTTTTCGAAAATTTTTTTTCGAAATTTTTTTCGAAAATTTTTTTGAAAATTTTTTCGAAAAATTTTTTTCGAAAAGTTTTTCTCCAAAATTTTTTCGAAAATTTTTTTGAAAATTTTTTTCGAAATTTTTTTTCAAAATTTTTTTTGAAATTTTTTTTTCGAAATTTTTTTCGAAAAATTTTTTTCCAAAATTTTTTCGAAAATTTTTTTTCGAAATTTTTTTCAAAAATTTTTTTCAAAATTTTTTTCGAAAAATTTTTTTGAAAATTTTTTTCGAAAATTTTTTTGAATTTTTTTTTCGAAATTTTTTATCAAAATTTTTTTCGAAAATTTTTTTTCGAAATTTTTTTCGAAAAGTTCTTTCGAAATTTTTTTTCAAATTTTTTTCATAATTTTTTTCGAAATTTTTTTTTCGAAATTTTTTTCGAAAATTTTTTTGAAAATTTTTTTCGAAAATTTTTTTCTAAAATTTTTTTTCGAAAAATTTTTTTCCAAAATTTTTTCGAAAATTTTTTTGAAAATTTTTTTCGAAATTTTTTTTCAAAATTTTTTTCGAAAATTTTTTTTCGAAATTTTTTTCGAAATTTTTTTTCAAAATTTTTTTCGAAAATTTTTTTTCGAAAATTTTTTTTCGAAATTTTTTCGAAATTTTTTTTCCAAAATTTTTTCGAAAATTTTTTTGAAAATTTTTTTCGAAATTTTTCTTCAAAATTTTTTTCGAAAATTTTTTTTCGAAAATTTTTTTCCAAAATTTTTTTAAAAATTTTTTTCAAAATTTTTTTACAAATTTTTTTTTGAAAATTTTTTTGAAAATTTTTTTCGAAATTTTTTGTCAAAATTTTTTTTGAAAATTTTTTTTCGAAATTTTTTTCCAAAATTTTTTCGAAAATTTTTTTGCAAATTTTTTTTCGAAAAATTTTTTCGAAATTTTTTTTTCGAAATTTTTTTCGAAAAGTTTTTCTCCAAAATTTTCCGAAAATTTTTTTGAAAATTTTTTTCGAAATTTTTTTTCAAAATTTTTTTTGAAAATTATTTTTCGAAATTTTTTTCGAAAAATTTTTTTCCAAAATTTTTTTAAAAATTTTTTTCAAAATTTTTTTACAAAATTTTTTTTGAAAATTTTTTTTCGAAATTTTTTTCGAAAAATTTTTTTCCAAAATTTTTTCGAATTTTTTTTTTTAAATTTTTTCGAAAATTTTTTTAAAATTTTTTTTTGAAATTTTTTTTCAAATTTTTTTTTGAAAATTTTTTTCGAAATTTTCTCAAAAATTTTTTTCCAAAATTTTTTCGAAATTTTTTTTCAAAATTTTTTCGAAAATTTTTTTTCGAAATTTTTCGAAAATTTTTTTAAAATTTTTTTCCAAAATTTTTCCGAAAATTTTTTTGAAAATTTTTTTCGAAATTTTTTTTCAATTTTTTTTTCGAAAATTTTTTTCATAATTTTTTTCGAAATTTTTTTTTCGAAATTTTTTTCGAAAAATTTTTCTCTAAAATTTTTTCGAAAATTTTTTTGAAAATTTTTTTCGAAAATTTTTTTTCGAAATTTTTTTCCAAAATTTTTTTAAAATTTTTTTTCAAAATTTTTTTACAAATTGTTTTTGAAAATTTTTTTTCAAAATTTTTTTCGAAAAATTTTTTTCCAAAATTTTTTCGAAAATTTTTTTTCGAAATTTTTTTCGAAAATTTTTTTTCGAAATTTTTTTCGAAATTTTTTTCGAAAATTTTTTTTCGAAATTTTTTTCGAAAATTTTTTTGAAAATTTTTTCGAAAAATTTTTTTCGAAAAGTTTTTCTCCAAAATTTTTTCGAAAATTTTTTTGAAAATTTTTTTCGAAATTTTTTTTCAAAATTTTTTTTGAAATTTTTTTTTCGAAATTTTTTTTCGAAAAATTTTTTTCCAAAATTTTTTCGAAAATTTTTTTTCGAAATTTTTTTCAAAAATTTTTTTCAAAATTTTTTTCGAAAAATTTTTTTGAAAATTTTTTTCGAAAATTTTTTAATTTTTTTTTCGAAATTTTTTATCAAAATTTTTTTCGAAAATTTTTTTTCGAAATTTTTTTCGAAAAGTTCTTTCGAAATTTTTTTTCAAATTTTTTTCATAATTTTTTTCGAAATTTTTTTTTCGAAATTTTTTTCAAAAATTTTTTTGAAAATTTTTTTCGAAATTTTTTTTCAAAATTTTTTTAAAAATTTTTTTTTGAAAATTTTTTTTTGAAATTTTTTCGAAAAATTTTTTTCCAAAATTTTTTCGAAAATTTTTTTGAAAATTTTTTTCAAAATTTTTTTTCAAAATTTATTTCGAAAATTTTTTTCTAAAATTTTTTTTCGAAAAATTTTTTTCGAAAATTTTTTCGAAAATTTTTTTGAAAATTTTTTTGAAAATTTTTTTTCGAAAATTTTTTTGAAAAGTTTTTTCGAAGTTTTTTTTCAAAATTTTTTTTTTCGAAATTTTTTTCGAAAAATTTTTTTCCAAAATTTTTTCGAAATTATTTATCAAAATTTTTTCGAAAATATTTTTTCGAAATTTTTTCGAAAATTTTTTTTCGAAATTTTTTTTCAAAATTTTTTTTGAAAATTTTTTCGAATTATTTTCAAAAATTTTTTTCCAAAATTTTTTCGAAATTTTTTTTGAAGTTTTTTTTCAAAATTTTTTTCGAAATTTTTTTTCAAAATTTTTTTCGAAATTTTTTTCAAAATTTTTTTCGAAAATTTTTTTTCGAAATTTTTTTCAAAAATTTTTTTCAAAATTTTTTTCGAAAAATTTTTTTGAAAATTTTTTTCGAAATTTTTTATCAAAATTTTTTTCGAAAATTTTTTTTCGAAATTTTTTTCGAAAAGTTTTTTCGAAATTTTTTTTCAAATTTTTTTCATAATTTTTTTCGAAATTTTTTTTTCGAAATTTTTTTCGAAAAGCCTTTCTCCAAAATTTTTTCGAAAATTTTTTTGAAAATTCTTTTCGAAATTTTTTTTCAAAATTTTTTAAAAAATTTTTTTCGAAATTTTTTTAAAAATTTTTTTTTGAAAATTTTTTTTCGAAAATTTTTTTTCAAAATTTTTTCGAAATTTTTTTCCAAAATTTTTTTAAAAATTTTTTTAAAAATTTTTTTACAAATATTTTTTTGAAAATTTTTTTGAAATTTTTTTTCGAAATTTTTTGTCAAAATTTTTTTCGAAAATTTTTTTTTCGAATTTTTTTTCGAAAATTTCTTTCAAAATTTTTTTCGAAATTTTTTTCGAAAATTTTTTTCAAAATTTTTTTCGAAAAAATTTTTCAAATTTTTTTTCGAAAATTTTTTTTTATAATTTTTTTCGTAATTTTTTTTTTTGAATTTTTTTCGAAAAATTTTTCTCTAAAATTTTTTCGAAAATTTTTTTGAAAATTTTTTTCGAAATTTTTTTTCAAAATTTTTTTTGAAAATTTTTTTTCGAAATTTTTTTCCAAAATTTTTTCGAAAATTTTTTTGCAAATTTTTTTTCGAAAAATCTTTTCGAAATTTTTTTTTCGAAATTTTTTTCGAAAAGTTTTTCTCCAAAATTTTTTTGAAAATTTTTTTGAAAATTTTTTTCGAAATTTTTTTTCAAAATTTTTTTTGAAAATTTTTTTTCGAAATTTTTTTCGAAAAATATTTTTCGAAAAATTTTTTTCCAAAATTTTTTCGAAAATTTTTTTGCAAATTTTTTTTCGAAAAATTTTTTCGAAAATTTTTTTGAAAATTTTTTTCGAAATTTTTTTTCAAAATTTTTTTCGAAAATTTTTTTTTCGAAATTTTTTTCAAAATTTTTTTCGAAATTTTTTTCGACAATTTTTTTCAAAAGTTTCTTCGAAAAATTTTTTTCCAAAATTTTTTCGAAAATTTTTTTGAAAATTTTTTTCGAAATTTTTTTTCAAATTTTTTTTTGGAAAATTTTTTTCATAATTTTTGTTCGAAATTTTTTTTTCGAAATTTTTTTCGAAAAATTTTTTTCCAAAATTTTTTCGAAATTTTTTTTGAAAATTTTTTTTCGAAATTTTCTCAAAAATTTTTTTCCAAAATTTTTTCGAAATTTTTTTTCAAAATTTTTTCGAAAATTTTTTTTCGAAATTTTTTCGAAACTTTTTTTAAAATTTTTTTCCAAAATTTTTCCGAAAATTTTTTTGAAAATTTTTTTCGAAATTTTTTTTCAAATTTTTTTTCGAGAATTTTTTTCATAATTTTTTTCGAAATTTTTTTTTCGAAATTTTTTTTTCGAAATTTTTTTTTCGAAATTTTTTTCGAAAAATTTTTCTCTAAAATTTTTTCGAAAATTTTTTTGAAAATTTTTTTCGAAAATTTTTTTTCGAAATTTTTTTCCAAAATTTTTTTAAAAATTTTTTTCAAATTTTTTTTACAAATTTTTTTTGAAAATTTTTTTTCGAAATTTTTTTCGAAGAATTTTTTTCCAAAATTTTTTCGAAAATTTTTTTTCGAAATTTTTTTCGAAAATTTTTTTTCGAAATTTTTTTTGAAATTTTTTTCGAAAATTTTTTTTCGAAATTTTTTTCGAAAATTTTTTTGAAAATTTTTTCGAAAAATTTTTTTCGAAAAGTTTTTCTCCAAAATTTTTTCGAAAATTTTTTTGAAAATTTTTTTCGAAATTTTTTTTCAAAATTTTTTTTGAAATTTTTTTTTCGAAATTTTTTTCGAAAAATTTTTTTCCAAAATTTTTTCGAAAATTTTTTTTCGAAATTTTTTTCAAAAATTTTTTTCAAAATTTTTTTCGAAAAATTTTTTTGAAAATTTTTTTCGAAAATTTTTTTGAATTTTTTTTTCGAAATTTTTTATCAAAATTTTTTTCGAAAATTTTTTTTCGAAATTTTTTTCGAAAAGTTCTTTCGAAATTTTTTTTCAAATTTTTTTCATAATTTTTTTCGAAATTTTTTTTTCGAAATTTTTTTCGAAAATTTTTTTGAAAATTTTTTTCGAAAATTTTTTTCTAAAATTTTTTTTCGAAAAATTTTTTTCCAAAATTTTTTCGAAAATTTTTTTGAAAATTTTTTTCGAAATTTTTTTTCAAAATTTTTTTCGAAAATTTTTTTTCGAAATTTTTTTCGAAATTTTTTTTCAAAATTTTTTTCGAAAATTTTTTTTCGAAAATTTTTTTTCGAAATTTTTTCGAAATTTTTTTTCCAAATTTTTTTCGAAAATTTTTTTGAAAATTTTTTTCGAAATTTTTCTTCAAAATTTTTTTCGAAAATTTTTTTTCGAAAATTTTTTTTCGAAATTTTTTTCCAAAATTTTTTTCAAAATTTTTTTACAAATTTTTTTTTGAAAATTTTTTTGAAAATTTTTTTCGAAATTTTTTGTCAAAATTTTTTTTGAAAATTTTTTTTCGAAATTTTTTTCCAAAATTTTTTCGAAAATTTTTTTGCAAATTTTTTTTCGAAAAATTTTTTCGAAATTTTTTTTTCGAAATTTTTTTCGAAAAGTTTTTCTCCAAAATTTTCCGAAAATTTTTTTGAAAATTTTTTTCGAAATTTTTTTTCAAAATTTTTTTTGAAAATTTTTTTTCGAAATTTTTTTCGAAAAATTTTTTTCCAAAATTTTTTTAAAAATTTTTTTCAAAATTTTTTTACAAAATTTTTTTTGAAAATTTTTTTTCGAAATTTTTTTCGAAAAATTTTTTTCCAAAATTTTTTCGAAAATTTTTTTTCGACATTTTTTTCGAAAATTTTTTTTCGAAATTTTTTTCGAAAATTTTTTTGAAAATTTTTTTTCGAAAATTTTTTTGAAAAGTTTTTTCGAAGTTTTTTTTCAAAATTTTTTTTTTCGAAATTTTTTTCGAAAAATATTTTTCCAAAATTTTTTCGAAATTATTTTTCAAAATTTTTTCAAAATTTTTTTTCAAAATTTTTTTCGAAATTTTTTTAAAAATTTTTTTCGAAAATTTTTTTTCGAAATTTTTTTCAAAAATTTTTTTCAAAATTTTTTTCGAAAAATTTTTTTGAAAATTTTTTTCGAAAATTTTTTTGAAAATTTTTTTCGAAAATTTTTTTGAAAATTTTTTTCGAAAATTTTTTTGAAAATTTTTTTCGAAATTTTTTATCAAAATTTTTTTCGAAAATTTTTTTTCGAAATTTTTTTCGAAAAGTTTTTTCGAAATTTTTTTTTAAATTTTTTTCATAATTTTTTTCGAAATTTTTTTTCGAAATTTTTTTCGAAAAGTCTTTCTCCAAAATTTTTTCGAAAATTTAAAATTTTTTTGAAAATTTTTTTCGAAATTTTTTTTCAAAATTTTTTTCCAAAATTTTTTCGAAATTTTTCTTCAAAATTTTTTTCGAAAATTTTTTTTCAAAAATTTTCCAAAATTTTTTTAAAAATTTTTTTCAAAATTTTTTTACAAATTTTTTTTGAAAATTTTTTTTCGAAATTTTTTTCGAAAAATTTTTTTCCAAAATTTTTTCGAAATTTTTTTTTCGAAATTTTTTTCGAAAATTTTTTTTCGAAATTTTTTTCGAAAATTTTTTTTCGAAATTTTTTTCGAAAATTTTTTTGAAAATTTTTTCGAAAAATTTTTTTCGAAAAGTTTTTCTCCAAAATTTTTTCGAAAATTTTTTTGAAGATTTTTTTCGAAATTTTTTTTCAAAATTTTTTTTGAAATTTTTTTTTCGAAATTTTTTCGAAAAATTTTTTTCCAAAATTTTTTCGAAAATTTTTTTTCGAAATTTTTTTCGAAAATTTTTTTCGAAAGTTTCTTCGAAAAATTTTTTTCCAAAATTTTTTCGAAAATTTTTTTGAAAATTTTTTTCGAAATTTTTTTTCAAATTTTTTTTTGGAAAATTTTTTTCATAATTTTTTTTCGAATTTTTTTTTCAAAATTTTTTTTGAAAATTTTTTTCGAAATTTTCTCAAAAATTTTTTTCCAAAATTTTTTCGAAATTTTTTTTCAAAATTTTTTCAAAAATTTTTTTTCGAAATTTTTTCGAAAATTTTTTTAAAATTTTTTTCCAAAATTTTTCCGAAAATTTTTTCGAAAATTTTTTTTCGAAATTTTTTCGAAAATTTTTTTTCGAAATTTTTTTTCAAAATTTTTTTTGAAAATTTTTTCGAAATATTTTCAAAAATTTTTTTCCAAAATTTTTTCGAAATTTTTTTTGAAGTTTTTTTTCAAAATTTTTTTCGAAATTTTTTTTCAAAATTTTTTTCGAAATTTTTTTCAAAATTTTTTTCGAAAATTTTTTTTCGAAATTTTTTTCAAAAATTTTTTTCAAAATTTTTTTCGAAAAATTTTTTTGAAAATTTTTTTCGAAATTTTTTATCAAAATTTTTTTCGAAAATTTTTTTTCGAAATTTTTTTCGAAAAGTTTTTTCGAAATTTTTTTTCAAATTTTTTTCATAATTTTTTTCGAAATTTTTTTTTCGAAATTTTTTTCGAAAAGCCTTTCTCCAAAATTTTTTCGAAAATTTTTTTGAAAATTCTTTTCGAAATTTTTTTTCAAAATTTTTTAAAAAATTTTTTTCGAAATTTTTTTAAAAATTTTTTTTTGAAAATTTTTTTTCGAAAATTTTTTTTCAAAATTTTTTCGAAATTTTTTTCCAAAATTTTTTTAAAAATTTTTTTAAAAATTTTTTTACAAATATTTTTTTGAAAATTTTTTTGAAATTTTTTTTCGAAATTTTTTGTCAAAATTTTTTTCGAAAATTTTTTTTTCGAATTTTTTTTCGAAAATTTCTTTCAAAATTTTTTTCGAAATTTTTTTCGAAAATTTTTTTCAAAATTTTTTTCGAAAAAATTTTTCAAATTTTTTTTCGAAAATTTTTTTTTATAATTTTTTTCGAAATTTTTTTTTTGGAATTTTTTTCGAAAAATTTTTCTCTAAAATTTTTTCGAAAATTTTTTTGAAAATTTTTTTCGAAATTTTTTTTCAAAATTTTTTTTGAAAATTTTTTTTCGAAATTTTTTTCCAAAATTTTTTCGAAAATTTTTTTGCAAATTTTTTTTCGAAAAATCTTTTCGAAATTTTTTTTTCGAAATTTTTTTCGAAAAGTTTTTCTCCAAAATTTTTTTGAAAATTTTTTTGAAAATTTTTTTCGAAATTTTTTTTCAAAATTTTTTTTGAAAATTTTTTTTCGAAATTTTTTTCGAAAAATATTTTTCGAAAAATTTTTTTCCAAAATTTTTTCGAAAATTTTTTTGCAAATTTTTTTTCGAAAAATTTTTTCGAAAATTTTTTTGAAAATTTTTTTCGAAATTTTTTTTCAAAATTTTTTTCGAAAATTTTTTTTCGAAATTTTTTTCAAAATTTTTTTCGAAATTTTTTTCGACAATTTTTTTCAAAAGTTTCTTCGAAAAATTTTTTTCCAAAATTTTTTCGAAAATTTTTTTGAAAATTTTTTTCGAAATTTTTTTTCAAATTTTTTTTTGGAAAATTTTTTTCATAATTTTTGTTCGAAATTTTTTTTTCGAAATTTTTTTCGAAAAATTTTTTTCCAAAATTTTTTCGAAATTTTTTTTGAAAATTTTTTTTCGAAATTTTCTCAAAAATTTTTTTCCAAAATTTTTTCGAAATTTTTTTTCAAAATTTTTTCGAAAATTTTTTTTCGAAATTTTTTCGAAAATTTTTTTAAAATTTTTTTCCAAAATTTTTCCGAAAATTTTTTTGAAAATTTTTTTCGAAATTTTTTTTCAAATTTTTTTTCGAGAATTTTTTTCATAATTTTTTTCGAAATTTTTTTTTCGAAATTTTTTTTTCGAAATTTTTTTTTCGAAATTTTTTTTTCGAAATTTTTTTCGAAAAATTTTTCTCTAAAATTTTTTCGAAAATTTTTTTGAAAATTTTTTTCGAAAATTTTTTTTCGAAATTTTTTTCCAAAATTTTTTTAAAAATTTTTTTCAAATTTTTTTTACAAATTTTTTTTGAAAATTTTTTTTCGAAATTTTTTTCGAAGAATTTTTTTCCAAAATTTTTTCGAAAATTTTTTTTTGAAATTTTTTTCGAAAATTTTTTTTCGAAATTTTTTTTGAAATTTTTTTCGAAAATTTTTTTTCGAAATTTTTTTCGAAAATTTTTTTGAAAATTTTTTCGAAAAATTTTTTTCGAAAAGTTTTTCTCCAAAATTTTTTCGAAAATTTTTTTGAAAATTTTTTTCGAAATTTTTTTTCAAAATTTTTTTTGAAATTTTTTTTTCGAAATTTTTTTCGAAAAATTTTTTTCCAAAATTTTTTCGAAAATTTTTTTTCGAAATTTTTTTCAAAAATTTTTTTCAAAATTTTTTTCGAAAAATTTTTTTGAAAATTTTTTTCGAAAATTTTTTTGAATTTTTTTTTCGAAATTTTTTATCAAAATTTTTTTCGAAAATTTTTTTTCGAAATTTTTTTCGAAAAGTTCTTTCGAAATTTTTTTTCAAATTTTTTTCATAATTTTTTTCGAAATTTTTTTTTCGAAATTTTTTTCGAAAATTTTTTTGAAAATTTTTTTCGAAAATTTTTTTCTAAAATTTTTTTTCGAAAAATTTTTTTCCAAAATTTTTTCGAAAATTTTTTTGAAAATTTTTTTCGAAATTTTTTTTCAAAATTTTTTTCGAAAATTTTTTTTCGAAATTTTTTTCGAAATTTTTTTTCAAAATTTTTTTCGAAAATTTTTTTTCGAAAATTTTTTTTCGAAATTTTTTCGAAATTTTTTTTCCAAAATTTTTTCGAAAATTTTTTTGAAAATTTTTTTCGAAATTTTTCTTCAAAATTTTTTTCGAAAATTTTTTTTCGAAAATTTTTTTCCAAAATTTTTTTAAAAATTTTTTTCAAAATTTTTTTACAAATTTTTTTTTGAAAATTTTTTTGAAAATTTTTTTCGAAATTTTTTGTCAAAATTTTTTTTGAAAATTTTTTTTCGAAATTTTTTTCCAAAATTTTTTCGAAAATTTTTTTGCAAATTTTTTTTCGAAAAATTTTTTCGAAATTTTTTTTTCGAAATTTTTTTCGAAAAGTTTTTCTCCAAAATTTTCCGAAAATTTTTTTGAAAATTTTTTTCGAAATTTTTTTTCAAAATTTTTTTTGAAAATTTTTTTTCGAAATTTTTTTCGAAAAATTTTTTTCCAAAATTTTTTTAAAAATTTTTTTCAAAATTTTTTTACAAAATTTTTTTTGAAAATTTTTTTTCGAAATTTTTTTCGAAAAATTTTTTTCCAAAATTTTTTCGAAAATTTTTTTTCGACATTTTTTTCGAAAATTTTTTTTCGAAATTTTTTTCGAAAATTTTTTTGAAAATTTTTTTTCGAAAATTTTTTTGAAAAGTTTTTTCGAAGTTTTTTTTCAAAATTTTTTTTTTCGAAATTTTTTTCGAAAAATATTTTTCCAAAATTTTTTCGAAATTATTTTTCAAAATTTTTTCAAAATTTTTTTTCAAAATTTTTTTCGAAATTTTTTTAAAAATTTTTTTCGAAAATTTTTTTTCGAAATTTTTTTCAAAAATTTTTTTCAAAATTTTTTTCGAAAAATTTTTTTGAAAATTTTTTTCGAAAATTTTTTTGAAAATTTTTTTCGAAAATTTTTTTGAAAATTTTTTTCGAAATTTTTTATCAAAATTTTTTTCGAAAATTTTTTTTCGAAATTTTTTTCGAAAAGTTTTTTCGAAATTTTTTTTTAAATTTTTTTCATAATTTTTTTCGAAATTTTTTTTTCGAAATTTTTTTCGAAAAGTCTTTCTCCAAAATTTTTTCGAAAATTTAAAATTTTTTTGAAAATTTTTTTCGAAATTTTTTTTCAAAATTTTTTTCCAAAATTTTTTCGAAATTTTTCTTCAAAATTTTTTTCGAAAATTTTTTTTCGAAAATTTTCCAAAATTTTTTTAAAAATTTTTTTCAAAATTTTTTTACAAATTTTTTTTGAAAATTTTTTTTCGAAATTTTTTTCGAAAAATTTTTTTCCAAAATTTTTTCGAAATTTTTTTTTCGAAATTTTTTTCGAAAATTTTTTTTCGAAATTTTTTTCGAAATTTTTTTCGAAAATTTTTTTTCGAAATTTTTTTCGAAAATTTTTTTTCGAAATTTTTTTCGAAAATTTTTTTGAAAATTTTTTCGAAAAATTTTTTTCGAAAAGTTTTTCTCCAAAATTTTTTCGAAAATTTTTTTGAAGATTTTTTTCGAAATTTTTTTTCAAAATTTTTTTTGAAATTTTTTTTTCGAAATTTTTTCGAAAAATTTTTTTCCAAAATTTTTTCGAAAATTTTTTTTCGAAATTTTTTTCGAAAATTTTTTTCGAAAGTTTCTTCGAAAAATTTTTTTCCAAAATTTTTTCGAAAATTTTTTTGAAAATTTTTTTCGAAATTTTTTTTCAAATTTTTTTTTGGAAAATTTTTTTCATAATTTTTTTTCGAAATTTTTTTTCAAAATTTTTTTTGAAAATTTTTTTCGAAATTTTCTCAAAAATTTTTTTCCAAAATTTTTTCGAAATTTTTTTTCAAAATTTTTTCAAAAATTTTTTTTCGAAATTTTTTCGAAAATTTTTTTAAAATTTTTTTCCAAAATTTTTCCGAAAATTTTTTTGAAAATTTTTTTCGAAAATTTTTTTCATAATTTTTTTCGAAATTTTTTTTTTGAAATTTTTTTTTCGAAATTTTTTTCGAAAAATTTTTCTCGAAAATTTTTTCGACAATTTTTTTGAAAATTTTTTTCGAAATTTTTCTTCAAAATTTTTTTTGGAAATTTTTTTTCGAAATTTTTTTCCAAAATTTTTTTAAAAATTTTTTTCAAAATTTTTTTACAAATTTTTTTTGAAAATTTTTTTTCGAAATTTTTTTCAAAAAATTTTTTTCCAAAATTTTTTCGAAAATTTTTTTTCGAAATTTTTTTCGAAAATTTTTTTTCAAAATTTTTTTTGAAATTTTTTTTTCGAAATTTTTTTCGAAAAATTTTTTTCCAAAATTTTTTCGAAAATTTTTTTTCGAAATTTTTTTCGAAAACTTTTTTCAAAAGTTTCTTCGAAAAATTTTTTTCCAAAATTTTTTCGAAAATTTTTTTGAAAATTTTTTTCGAAATTTTTTTTTCGAAATTTTTTTCGAAAAGACTTTCTCCAAAATTTTTTCGAAAATTTTTTTGAAAATTTTTTTCGAAATTTTTTTTCAAAATTTTTTTAAAAATTTTTTTCGAAATTTTTTTAAAAATTTTTTTTTGAAAATTTTTTTTCGAAAATTTCTTTTCGAAATTTTTTCGAAAAATTTTTTTCCAAAAATTTTTTCGAAAATTTTTTTGAAAATTTTTTTCGAAATTTTTCTTCAAAATTTTTTTCGAAAATTTTTTTTCGAAATTTTTTTCCAAAATTTTTTTAAAATTTTTTTTCAAAATTTTTTTACAAATTTTTTTTTGAAGATTTTTTTGAAAATTTTTTTTGAAATTTTTTGTCAATTTTTTTTTCGAAAATTTTTTTTCGAAATTTTTTTCGAAAATTTCTTTCAAAATTTTTTTCGAAATTTTTTTCGAAAATTTTTTTCAAAATTTTTTTCGAAAAATTTTTTCAAATTTTTTTTCGAAAATTTTTTTTCATAATTTTTTTCGAAATTTTTTTTTTGGAATTTTTTTCGAAAATTTTTCTCTAAAATTTTTTCGAAAATTTTTTTGAAAATTTTTTTCGAAATTTTTTTTCAAAATTTTTTTTGAAATTTTTTTTTCGAAATTTTTTTCCAAAATTTTTTCGAAAATTTTTTTGCAAATTTTTTTTCGAAAAATTTTTTCGAAATTTTTTTTTCGAAATTTTTTTCGAAAAGTTTTTCTCCAAAATTTTTTCGAAAATTTTTTTGAAAATTTTTTTCGAAATTTTTTTCAAAATTTTTTTTGAAATTTTTTTTTCGAAATTTTTTTCGAAAAATTTTTTTCCAAAATTTTTTCGAAAATTTTTTTGCAAATTTTTTTTCGAAAAATTTTTTCGAAAATTTTTTTGAAAATTTTTTTCGAAATTTTTTTTCAAAATTTTCTTCGAAAATTTTTTTTCGAAATTTTTTTCGAAATTTTTTTTCAAAATTTTTTCGAAAATATTTTTTCGAAATTTTTTCGAAAATTTTTTTTCGAAATTTTTTTTCAAAATTTTTTTTGAAAATTTTTTTCGAAATTTTCTCAAAAATTTTTTTCCAAATTTTTTTCGAAATTTTTTTTCAAATTTTTTTCATAATTTTTTTCGAAATTTTTTTTTCGAAATTTTTTTCGAAAAGTCTTTCTCCAAAATTTTTTCGAAAATTCTTTTCGAAATTTTTTTTCAAACTTTTTTTAAAAATTTTTTTCGAAATTTTTTTAAAAATTTTTTGTTGAAAATTTTTTCGAATTTTTTTTTCCAAAATTTTTTCGAAAATTTTTTTGAAAATTTTTTTCGAAATTTTTCTTCAAAATTTTTTTCGAAAATTTTTTTTCGAAATTTTTTTCCAAAATTTTTTTCAAAATTTTTTTACAAATTTTTTTTTGAAAATTTTTTTGAAAATTTTTTTCGAAATTTTTTGTCAAAATTTTTTTCGAAAATTTTTTTTCGAATTTTTTTTTCGAAATTTCTTTCAAAATTTTTTTCGAAATTTTTTTCGAAAATTTTTTTCGAAAATTTTTTTCGAAAATTTTTTTCAAAATTTTTTTCGAAAAATTTTTTCAAATTTTTTTTCGAAAATTTTTTTTCATAATTTTTTTCGATATTTTTTTTTTGGATTTTTTTCGAAAAATTTTTCTCTAAAATTTTTTCGAAAATTTTTTTGAAAATTTTTTTCGAAATTTTTTTTCAAAATTTTTTTTGAAAATTTTTTTTCGAAATTTTTTTCCAAAATTTTTTCGAAAATTTTTTTGCAAATTTTTTTTCGAAAAATTTTTTCGAAATTTTTTTTTCGAAATTTTTTTCGAAAAGTTTTTCTCCAAAATTTTTTCGAAAATTTTTTTGAAAATTTTTTTCGAAATTTTTTTTCATAATTTTTTTCGAAATTTTTTTTTCGAAATTTTTTTTTCGAAATTTTTTTCGAAAAATTTTTCTCTAAAATTTTTTCGAAAATTTTTTTGAAAATTTTTTTCGAAAATTTTTTTTCGAAATTTTTTTCCAAAATTTTTTTAAAAATTTTTTTCTAAATTTTTTTACAAATTTTTTTTGAAAATTTTTTTTCGAAATTTTTTTCGAAAAATTTTTTTCCAAAATTTTTTCGAAAATTTTTTTTCGAAATTTTTTTCGAAAATTTTTTTTCGAAATTTTTTTCGAAATTTTTTTCGAAAATTTTTTTTCGAAATTTTTTTCGAAAATTTTTTTGAAAATTTTTTCGAAAAATTTTTTTCGAAAAGTTTTTCTCCAAAATTTTTTCGAAAATTTTTTTGAAAAATTTTTTCGAAAATTTTTTTGAAAATTTTTTTCGAAATTTTTTTTCAAAATTTTTTTCGAAAATTTTTTTTCGAAATTTTTTTCGAAATTTTTTTCAAAATTTTTTTCGAAATTTTTTTCGAAAATTTTTTTCAAAAGTTTCTTCGAAAAATTTTTTTCCAAAATTTTTTCGAAAATTTTTTTGAAAATATTTTTCGAAATTTTTCAAATTTTTTTTTGGAAAATTTTTTTCATTTTTGTTCGAAATTTTTTTTTTGAAATTTTTTTCGAAAAATTTTTTTCCAAAATTTTTTCGAAAATTTTTTTAAAAATTTTTTCAAAATTTTTTTTAAAATTTTTTCAAAAATTTTTTTAAAATTTTTTTTCGAAATTTTTTTTCAAATTTTTTTTTGAAAATTTTTTTCGAAATTTTCTCAAAAATTTTTTTCCAAATTTTTTTCGAAATTTTTTTTCAAAATTTTTTCGAAAATTTTTTTTCGAAATTTTTCGAAAATTTTTTTAAAATTTTTTTCCAAAATTTTTCCGAAAATTTTTTTGAAAATTTTTTTCGAAATTTTTTTTCAATTTTTTTTTCGAAATTTTTTTTCATAATTTTTTTCGAAATTTTTTTTTCGAAATTTTTTTTTCGAAATTTTTTTCGAAAAATTTTTTTCTAAAATTTTTTCGAAAATTTTTTTGAAAATTTTTTTCGAAAATTTTTTTTTGAAATTTTTTTCCAAAATTTTTTTAAAAATTTTTTTCAAAATTTTTTTACAAATTTTTTTTGAAAATTTTTTTTCGAAATATTTTTCGAAAAATTTTTTTCCCAAATTTTTTCGAAAATTTTTTTTCGAAATTTTTTTCGAAAATTTTTTTTCGAAATTTTTTTTGGAATTTTTTTCGAAAATTTTTTTTCGAAATTTTTTTCGAAAATTTTTTTGAAAATTTTTTCGAAAAATTTTTTTCGAAAAGTTTTTCTCCAAAATTTTTTCGAAAATTTTTTGAAAATTTTTTTCGAAATTTTTTTTCAAAATTTTTTTTGAAATTTTTTTTTCGAAATTTTTTTCGAAATTTTTTTTCAAATTTTTTTCATAATTTTTTTCGAAATTTTTTTTTCGAAATTTTTTTCGAAAATTTTTTTGAAAATTTTTTTCGAAATTTTTTTTCAAAATTTTTTTAAAAATTTTTTTTTGAAAATTTTTTTTTGAAATTTTTTCGAAAAATTTTTTTCCAAATTTTTTTGAAAATTTTTTTGAAAATTTTTTTCGATTTTTTTTTTCAAAATTTTTTTCGAAAATTTTTTTCTAAAATTTTTTTTCGAAAAATTTTTTTCGAAAATTTTTTCGAAAATTTTTTTGAAAATTTTTTTGAAATTTTTTTTTCGAAAATGTTTTTGAAAAGTTTTTTCGACGTTTTTTTTCAAAATTTTTTTTTTCGAAATTTTTTTCGAAAAATTTTTTTCCAAAATTTTTTCGAAATTATTTTTCAAAATTTTTTCGAAAATTTTTTTTCGAAATTTTTTCGAAAATTTTTTTTCGAAATTTTTTTTCAAAATTTTTTTTGAAAATTTTTTTCGAAATTTTCTCAAAAATTTTTTTCCAAAATTTTTTCGAAAATTTTTTTGAAGTTTTTTTTCAAAATTTTTTTCCAAATTTTTTTTGAAAATTTTTTTCGAAATTTTTTTCAAAATTTTTTTCGAAATTTTTTATCAAAATTTTTTTCGAAAATTTTTTTTTGAAATTTTTTTCGAAAAGTTTTTTCGAAATTTTTTTTCAAATTTTTTTCATAATTTTTTTCGAAATTTTTTTTTTCGAAATTTTTTTCGAAAAGCCTTTCTCCAAAATTTTTTCGAAAATTTTTTTGAAAATTCTTTTCGAAATTTTTTTTCAAAATTTTTTAAAAAATTTTTTTCGAAATTTTTTTAAAAATTTTTTTTTGAAAATTTTTTTTCGAAAATTTTTTTTCGAAATTTTTTCGAAATTTTTTTCCAAAATTTTTTTAAAAATTTTTTTCAAAATTTTTTTACAAATATTTTTTTGAAAATTTTTTTGAAATTTTTTTTCGAAATTTTTTGTCAAAATTTTTTTCGAAAATTTCTTTTTCGAATTTTTTTTCGAAAATTTCTTTCAAAATTTTTTTCGAAATTTTTTTCGAAAATTTTTTTCAAAATTTTTTTCGAAAAAGTTTTTCAAATTTTTTTTCGAAAATTTTTTTTCATAATTTTTTTCGAAATTTTTTTTTTGGAATTTTTTTCGAAAAATTTTTCTCTAAAATTTTTTCGAAAATTTTTTTGAAAATTTTTTTCGAAATTTTTTTTCAAAATTTTTTTTGAAAATTTTTTTTCGTAATTTTTTTCCAAAATTTTTTCGAAAATTTTTTTGCAAATTTTTTTTCGAAAAACCTTTTCGAAATTTTTTTTTCGAAATTTTTTTCGAAAAGTTTTTCTCCAAAATTTTTTTGAAAATTTTTTTGAAAATTTTTTTCGAAATTTTTTTTCAAAATTTTTTTCGAAAATTTTTTTCTAAAATTTTTTTTCGAAAAATTTTTTTCCAAAATTTTTTCGAAAATTTTTTTGAAAATTTTTTTCGAAATTTTTTTTCAAAATTTTTTTCGAAAATTTTTTTTCGAAATTTTTTTCGAAATTTTTTTTCAAAATTTTTTTCGAAAATTTTTTTTCGAAAATTTTTTTTCGAAATTTTTTCGAAATTTTTTTTCCAAAATTTTTTCGAAAATTTTTTTGAAAATTTTTTTCGAAATTTTTCTTCAAAATTTTTTTCGAAAATTTTTTTTCGAAAATTTTTTTTCGAAATTTTTTTCCAAAATTTTTTTAAAAATTTTTTTCAAAATTTTTTTACAAATTTTTCTTTGAAAATTTTTTTGAAAATTTTTTTCGAAATTTTTTGTCAAAATTTTTTTCGAAAATTTTTTTTCGAAATTTTTTTCGAAAATTTCTTTCAAAATTTTTTTCGAAATTTTTTTCGAAAATTTTTTTCAAAATGTTTTTCAAAATATTTTTCGAAAATTTTTTTTTGAAATTTTTTTCGAAAATTTTTTTCAATATTTTTTTCGAAAATTTTTTTTCCAAAATTTTTTCGAAAATTTTTTTGAAAACTTTTTTCGAAATTTTTTTCAAAATTTTTTTCAAAATTCTTTTTGAAAATTTTTTCAAAATTCTTTTCGAAAATTTTTTTTTCGAAATTTTTTTCCAAAATTTTTTTCCAAAATTTTTTTCCAAAATTTTTTCGAAAATTTTTTAGCAAAATTTTTTTAGAAAATTTTTTTCAGAATTTTTTTTCAAAATTTTTTTTCAAAATTTCTTTTGAAAATTTTTTTTGGAAATTTTTTTTCGAAATTTTTTTCAAAATTTTTTTTTGAAATTTTTTTTTCGAAATTTTTTTCGAAAAATTTTTTTCCAAAATTTTTTCGAAAATTTTTTTGCAATTTTTTTTTCGAAAAATTTTTTCGAAAATTTTTTTGAAAATTTTTTTCGAAATTTTTTTTCAAAATTTTCTTCGAAAATTTTTTTTCGAAATTTTTTTCGAAATTTTTTTTCAAAATTTTTTCGAAAATATTTTTTCGAAATTTTTTCGAAAATTTTTTTTCGAAATTTTTTTTCAAAATTTTTTTTGAAAATTTTTTTCGAAATTTTCTCAAAAATTTTTTTCCAAAATTTTTTCGAAATTTTTTTTCAAATTTTTTTCATAATTTTTTTCGAAATTTTTTTTTCGAAATTTTTTTCGAAAAGTCTTTCTCCAAAATTTTTTCGAAAATTCTTTTCGAAATTTTTTTTCAAAATTTTTTTAAAAATTTTTTTCGAAATTTTTTTAAAAATTTTTTGTTGAAAATTTTTTTTCGAAAATTTTTTTTCGAAATTTTTTCGAAATTTTTTTTCCAAAATTTTTTCGAAAATTTTTTTGAAAATTTTTTTCGAAATTTTTCTTCAAAATTTTTTTCGAAAATTTTTTTTCGAAATTTTTTTCCAAAATTTTTTTCAAAATTTTTTTACAAATTTTTTTTTGAAAATTTTTTTGAAAATTTTTTTCGAAATTTTTTTCGAAAATTTTTTTCAAAATTTTTTTCGAAAAATTTTTTCAAATTTTTTTTCGAAAATTTTTTTTCATAATTTTTTTCGATATTTTTTTTTTGGATTTTTTTCGAAAAATTTTTCTCTAAAATTTTTTCGAAAATTTTTTTGAAAATTTTTTTCGAAATTTTTTTTCCTTTTTTTTTTTTGAAAATTTTTTTTCGAAATTTTTTTCCAAAATATTTTCGAAAATTTTTTTGCAAATTTTTTTTCGAAAAATTTTTCGAAATTTTTTTTTCGAAATTTTTTTCGAATAGTTTTTCTCCAAAATTTTTTCGAAAATTTTTTTGAAAAATTTTTTCGAAAATTTTTTTGAAAATTTTTTTCGAAATTTTTTTTCAAAATTTTTTTCGAAAATTTTTTTTCGAAATTTTTTTCGAAATTTTTTTCGAAAATTTTTTTCAAAAGTTTCTTCGAAAAATTTTTTTCCAAAATTTTTTCGAAAATTTTTTTGAAAATTTTTTTCGAAATTTTTTTTCAAATTTTTTTTTGGAAAATTTTTTTCATTTTTGTTTGAAATTTTTTTTTCGAAATTTTTTTCGAAAAATTTTTTTCCAAAATTTTTTCGAAATTTTTTTTTTAAATTTTTTCGAAAATTTTTTTAAAATTTTTTTTCGAAATTTTTTTTCAAATTTTTTTTTGAAAATTTTTTTCAAAATTTTCTCAAAAATTTTTTTCCAAAATTTTTTCGAAATTTTTTTTCAAAATTTTTTCGAAAATTTTTTTTCGAAATTTTTCGAAAATTTTTTTAAAATTTTTTTCCAAAATTTTTCCGAAAATTTTTTTGAAAATTTTTTTCGAAATTTTTTTTCAATTTTTTTTCGAAAATTTTTTTCATAATTTTTTTCGAAATTTTTTTTTCGAAATTTTTTTTTCGAAATTTTTTTCGAAAAATTTTTCTCTAAAATTTTGTCGAAAATTTTTTTGAAAATTTTTTTCGAAAATTTTTTTTCGAAATTTTTTTCCAAAATTTTTTAAAAAATTTTTTTCAAAATTTTTTTACAAATTTTTTTTGAAAATTTTTTTTCGAAATTTTTTTCGAAAAATTTTTTTCCAAAATTTTTTCGAAAATTTTTTTTCGAAATTTTTTTCGAAAATTTTTTTTCGAAATTTTTTTCGAAATTTTTTTCGAAAATTTTTTTTCGAAATTTTTTTTTTTTTTTTTTGAAAATTTTTTCGAAAAATTTTTTTCGAAAAGTTTTTCTCCAAAATTTTTTCGAAAATTTTTTTGAAAATTTTTTTCGAAATTTTTTTTCAAAATTTTTTTCGAAAATTTTTTTTCGAAATTTTTTTCGAAATTTTTTTCAAAATTTTTTTCGAAATTTTTTTCGAAAATTTTTTTCAAAAGTTTCTTCGAAAAATTTTTTTCCAAAATTTTTTCGAAAATTTTTTTGAAAATTTTTTTCGAAATTTTTTTTCAAATTTTTTTTTGGAAAATTTTTTTCATTTTTGTTCGAAATTTTTTTTTCGAAATTTTTTTCGAAAAATTTTTTTCCAAAATTTTTTCGAATTTTTTTTTTTAAATTTTTTCGAAAATTTTTTTAAAATTTTTTTTTGAAATTTTTTTTCAAATTTTTTTTTGAAAATTTTTTTCGAAATTTTCTCAAAAATTTTTTTCCAAAATTTTTTCGAAATTTTTTTTCAAAATTTTTTCGAAAATTTTTTTTCGAAATTTTTCGAAAATTTTTTTAAAATTTTTTTCCAAAATTTTTCCGAAAATTTTTTTGAAAATTTTTTTCGAAATTTTTTTTCAATTTTTTTTTCGAAAATTTTTTTCATAATTTTTTTCGAAATTTTTTTTTCGAAATTTTTTTCGAAAAATTTTTCTCTAAAATTTTTTCGAAAATTTTTTTGAAAATTTTTTTCGAAAATTTTTTTTCGAAATTTTTTTCCAAAATTTTTTTAAAATTTTTTTTCAAAATTTTTTTACAAATTTTTTTTGAAAATTTTTTTTCAAAATTTTTTTCGAAAAATTTTTTTCCAAAATTTTTTCGAAAATTTTTTTTCGAAATTTTTTTCGAAAATTTTTTTTCGAAATTTTTTTCGAAATTTTTTTCGAAAATTTTTTTTCGAAATTTTTTTCGAAAATTTTTTTGAAAATTTTTTCGAAAAATTTATTTCGAAAAGTTTTTCTCCAAAATTTTTTCGAAAATTTTTTTGAAAATTTTTTTCGAAATTTTTTTTCAAAATTTTTTTTGAAATTTTTTTTTCGAAATTTTTTTCGATAAATTTTTTTCCAAAATTTTTTCGAAAATTTTTTTTCGAAATTTTTTTCAAAAATTTTTTTCAAAATTTTTTTCGAAAAATTTTTTTGAAAATTTTTTTCGAAAATTTTTTAATTTTTTTTTCGAAATTTTTTATCAAAATTTTTTTCGAAAATTTTTTTTCGAAATTTTTTTCGAAAAGTTCTTTCGAAATTTTTTTTCAAATTTTTTTCATAATTTTTTTCGAAATTTTTTTTTCGAAATTTTTTTCAAAAATTTTTTTGAAAATTTTTTTCGAAATTTTTTTTCAAAATTTTTTTAAAAATTTTTTTTTGAAAATTTTTTTTTGAAATTTTTTCGAAAAATTTTTTTCCAAAATTTTTTCGAAAATTTTTTTGAAAATTTTTTTCAAAATTTTTTTTTAAAATTTATTTCGAAAATTTTTTTCTAAAATTTTTTTTCGAAAAATTTTTTTCGAAAATTTTTTCGAAAATTTTTTTGAAAATTTTTTTGAAAATTTTTTTTCGAAAATTTTTTTGAAAAGTTTTTTCGAAGTTTTTTTTCAAAATTTTTTTTTTCGAAATTTTTTTCGAAAAATTTTTTTCCAAAATTTTTTCGAAATTATTTATCAAAATTTTTTCGAAAATATTTTTTCGAAATTTTTTCGAAAATTTTTTTTCGAAATTTTTTTTCAAAATTTTTTTTGAAAATTTTTTCGAAATATTTTCAAAAATTTTTTTCCAAAATTTTTTCGAAATTTTTTTTGAAGTTTTTTTTCAAAATTTTTTTCGAAATTTTTTTTCAAAATTTTTTTCGAAATTTTTTTCAAAATTTTTTTCGAAAATTTTTTTTCGAAATTTTTTTCAAAAATTTTTTTCAAAATTTTTTTCGAAAAATTTTTTTGAAAATTTTTTTCGAAATTTTTTATCAAAATTTTTTTTGAAAATTTTTTTTCGAAATTTTTTTCGAAAAGTTTTTTCGAAATTTTTTTTCAAATTTTTTTCATAATTTTTTTCGAAATTTTTTTTTCGAAATTTTTTTCGAAAAGCCTTTCTCCAAAATTTTTTCGAAAATTTTTTTGAAAATTCTTTTCGAAATTTTTTTTCAAAATTTTTTAAAAAATTTTTTTCGAAATTTTTTTAAAAATTTTTTTTTGAAAATTTTTTTTCGAAAATTTTTTTTCAAAATTTTTTCGAAATTTTTTTCCAAAATTTTTTTAAAAATTTTTTTAAAAATTTTTTTACAAATATTTTTTTGAAAATTTTTTTGAAATTTTTTTTCGAAATTTTTTGTCAAAATTTTTTTCGAAAATTTTTTTTTCGAATTTTTTTTCGAAAATTTCTTTCAAAATTTTTTTCGAAATTTTTTTCGAAAATTTTTTTCAAAATTTTTTTCGAAAAAATTTTTCAAATTTTTTTTCGAAAATTTTTTTTTATAATTTTTTTCGAAATTTTTTTTTTGGAATTTTTTTCGAAAAATTTTTCTCTAAAATTTTTTCGAAAATTTTTTTGAAAATTTTTTTCGAAATTTTTTTTCAAAATTTTTTTTGAAAATTTTTTTTCGAAATTTTTTTCCAAAATTTTTTCGAAAATTTTTTTGCAAATTTTTTTTCGAAAAATCTTTTCGAAATTTTTTTTTCGAAATTTTTTTCGAAAAGTTTTTCTCCAAAATTTTTTTGAAAATTTTTTTGAAAATTTTTTTCGAAATTTTTTTTCAAAATTTTTTTTGAAAATTTTTTTTCGAAATTTTTTTCGAAAAATATTTTTCGAAAAATTTTTTTCCAAAATTTTTTCGAAAATTTTTTTGCAAATTTTTTTTCGAAAAATTTTTTCGAAAATTTTTTTGAAAATTTTTTTCGAAATTTTTTTTCAAAATTTTTTTCGAAAATTTTTTTTCGAAATTTTTTTCAAAATTTTTTTCGAAATTTTTTTCGACAATTTTTTTCAAAAGTTTCTTCGAAAAATTTTTTTCCAAAATTTTTTCGAAAATTTTTTTGAAAATTTTTTTCGAAATTTTTTTTCAAATTTTTTTTTGGAAAATTTTTTTCATAATTTTTGTTCGAAATTTTTTTTTCGAAATTTTTTTCGAAAAATTTTTTTCCAAAATTTTTTCGAAATTTTTTTTGAAAATTTTTTTTCGAAATTTTCTCAAAAATTTTTTTCCAAAATTTTTTCGAAATTTTTTTTCAAAATTTTTTCGAAAATTTTTTTAAAATTTTTTTCCAAAATTTTTCCGAAAATTTTTTTGAAAATTTTTTTCGAAATTTTTTTTCAAATTTTTTTTCGAGAATTTTTTTCATAATTTTTTTCGAAATTTTTTTTTCGAAATTTTTTTTTCGAAATTTTTTTTTCGAAATTTTTTTCGAAAAATTTTTCTCTAAAATTTTTTCGAAAATTTTTTTGAAAATTTTTTTCGAAAATTTTTTTTCGAAATTTTTTTCCAAAATTTTTTTAAAAATTTTTTTCAAATTTTTTTTACAAATTTTTTTTGAAAATTTTTTTTCGAAATTTTTTTCGAAGAATTTTTTTCCAAAATTTTTTCGAAAATTTTTTTTCGAAATTTTTTTCGAAAATTTTTTTTCGAAATTTTTTTTGAAATTTTTTTCGAAAATTTTTTTTCGAAATTTTTTTCGAAAATTTTTTTGAAAATTTTTTCGAAAAATTTTTTTCGAAAAGTTTTTCTCCAAAATTTTTTCGAAAATTTTTTTGAAAATTTTTTTCGAAATTTTTTTTCAAAATTTTTTTTGAAATTTTTTTTTCGAAATTTTTTTCGAAAAATTTTTTTCCAAAATTTTTTCGAAAATTTTTTTTCGAAATTTTTTTCAAAAATTTTTTTCAAAATTTTTTTCGAAAAATTTTTTTGAAAATTTTTTTCGAAAATTTTTTTGAATTTTTTTTTCGAAATTTTTTATCAAAATTTTTTTCGAAAATTTTTTTTCGAAATTTTTTTCGAAAAGTTCTTTCGAAATTTTTTTTCAAATTTTTTTTTTAATTTTTTTCGAAATTTTTTTTTCGAAATTTTTTTCGAAAATTTTTTTGAAAATTTTTTTCGAAAATTTTTTTCTAAAATTTTTTTTCGAAAAATTTTTTTCCAAAATTTTTTCGAAAATTTTTTTGAAAATTTTTTTCGAAATTTTTTTTCAAAATTTTTTTCGAAAATTTTTTTTCGAAATTTTTTTCGAAATTTTTTTTCAAAATTTTTTTCGAAAATTTTTTTTCGAAAATTTTTTTTCGAAATTTTTTCGAAATTTTTTTTCCAAAATTTTTTCGAAAATTTTTTTGAAAATTTTTTTCGAAATTTTTCTTCAAAATTTTTTTCGAAAATTTTTTTTCGAAAATTTTTTTTCGAAATTTTTTTCCAAAATTTTTTTAAAAATTTTTTTCAAAATTTTTTTACAAATTTTTTTTTGAAAATTTTTTTGAAAATTTTTTTCGAAATTTTTTGTCAAAATTTTTTTTGAAAATTTTTTTTCGAAATTTTTTTCCAAAATTTTTTCGAAAATTTTTTTGCAAATTTTTTTTCGAAAAATTTTTTCGAAATTTTTTTTTCGAAATTTTTTTCGAAAAGTTTTTCTCCAAAATTTTCCGAAAATTTTTTTGAAAATTTTTTTCGAAATTTTTTTTCAAAATTTTTTTTGAAAATTTTTTTTCGAAATTTTTTTCGAAAAATTTTTTTCCAAAATTTTTTTAAAAATTTTTTTCAAAATTTTTTTACAAAATTTTTTTTGAAAATTTTTTTTCGAAATTTTTTTCCAAAATTTTTTCGAAAATTTTTTTTCGACATTTTTTTCGAAAATTTTTTTTCGAAATTTTTTTCGAAAATTTTTTTGAAAATTTTTTTTCGAAAATTTTTTTGAAAAGTTTTTTCGAAGTTTTTTTTCAAAATTTTTTTTTTCGAAATTTTTTTCGAAAAATATTTTTCCAAAATTTTTTCGAAATTATTTTTCAAAATTTTTTCAAAATTTTTTTTCAAAATTTTTTTCGAAATTTTTTTAAAAATTTTTTTCGAAAATTTTTTTTCGAAATTTTTTTCAAAAATTTTTTTCAAAATTTTTTTCGAAAAATTTTTTTGAAAATTTTTTTCGAAAATTTTTTTGAAAATTTTTTTCGAAAATTTTTTTGAAAATTTTTTTCGAAATTTTTTATCAAAATTTTTTTCGAAAATTTTTTTTCGAAATTTTTTTCGAAAAGTTTTTTCGAAATTTTTTTTTAAATTTTTTTCATAATTTTTTTCGAAATTCTTTTTTCGAAATTTTTTTCGAAAAGTCTTTCTCCAAAATTTTTTCGAAAATTTAAAATTTTTTTGAAAATTTTTTTCGAAATTTTTTTTCAAAATTTTTTTCCAAAATTTTTTCGAAATTTTTCTTCAAAATTTTTTTCGAAAATTTTTTTTCGAAAATTTTCCAAAATTTTTTTAAAAATTTTTTTCAAAATTTTTTTACAAATTTTTTTTGAAAATTTTTTTTCGAAATTTTTTTCGAAAAATTTTTTTCCAAAATTTTTTCGAAATTTTTTTTTCGAAATTTTTTTCGAAAATTTTTTTTCGAAATTTTTTTCGAAATTTTTTTCGAAAATTTTTTTTCGAAATTTTTTTCGAAAATTTTTTTGAAAATTTTTTCGAAAAATTTTTTTCGAAAAGTTTTTCTCCAAAATTTTTTCGAAAATTTTTTTGAAGATTTTTTTCGAAATTTTTTTTCAAAATTTTTTTTGAAATTTTTTTTTCGAAATTTTTTCGAAAAATTTTTTTCCAAAATTTTTTCGAAAATTTTTTTTCGAAATTTTTTTCGAAAATTTTTTTCGAAAGTTTCTTCGAAAAATTTTTTTCCAAAATTTTTTCGAAAATTTTTTTGAAAATTTTTTTCGAAATTTTTTTTCAAATTTTTTTTTGGAAAATTTTTTTCATAATTTTTTTTCGAATTTTTTTTTCAAAATTTTTTTTGAAAATTTTTTTCGAAATTTTCTCAAAAATTTTTTTCCAAAATTTTTTCGAAATTTTTTTTCAAAATTTTTTCAAAAATTTTTTTTCGAAATTTTTTCGAAAATTTTTTTAAAATTTTTTTCCAAAATTTTTCCGAAAATTTTTTTGAAAATTTTTTTCGAAAATTTTTTTCATAATTTTTTTCGAAATTTTTTTTTTGAAATTTTTTTTTCGAAATTTTTTTCGAAAAATTTTTCTCGAAAATTTTTTCGACAATTTTTTTGAAAATTTTTTTCGAAATTTTTCTTCAAAATTTTTTTCGAAAATTTTTTTTCGAAATTTTTTTCCAAAATTTTTTTAAAAATTTTTTTCAAAATTTTTTTACAAATTTTTTTTGAAAATTTTTTTTCGAAATTTTTTTCAAAAAATTTTTTTCCAAAATTTTTTCGAAAATTTTTTTTCGAAATTTTTTTCGAAAATTTTTTTTCAAAATTTTTTTTGAAATTTTTTTTTCGAAATTTTTTTCGAAAAATTTTTTTCCAAAATTTTTTCGAAAATTTTTTTTCGAAATTTTTTTCGAAAACTTTTTTCAAAAGTTTCTTCGAAAAATTTTTTTCCAAAATTTTTTCGAAAATTTTTTTGAAAATTTTTTTCGAAATTTTTTTTTCGAAATTTTTTTCGAAAAGACTTTCTCCAAAATTTTTTCGAAAATTTTTTTGAAAATTTTTTTCGAAATTTTTTTTCAAAATTTTTTTAAAAATTTTTTTCGAAATTTTTTTAAAAATTTTTTTTTGAAAATTTTTTTTCGAAAATTTTTTTTCGAAATTTTTTCGAAAAATTTTTTTCCAAAAATTTTTTCGAAAATTTTTTTGAAAATTTTTTTCGAAATTTTTCTTCAAAATTTTTTTCGAAAATTTTTTTTCGAAATTTTTTTCCAAAATTTTTTTAAAAATTTTTTTCAAAATTTTTTTACAAATTTTTTTTTGAAGATTTTTTTGAAAATTTTTTTTGAAATTTTTTGTCAATTTTTTTTTCGAAAATTTTTTTTCGAAATTTTTTTCGAAAATTTCTTTCAAAATTTTTTTCGAAATTTTTTTCGAAAATTTTTTTCAAAATTTTTTTCGAAAAATTTTTTCAAATTTTTTTTCGAAAATTTTTTTTCATAATTTTTTTCGAAATTTTTTTTTTGGAATTTTTTTCGAAAATTTTTCTCTAAAATTTTTTCGAAAATTTTTTTGAAAATTTTTTTCGAAATTTTTTTTCAAAATTTTTTTTGAAATTTTTTTTTCGAAATTTTTTTCCAAAATTTTTTCGAAAATTTTTTTGCAAATTTTTTTTCGAAAAATTTTTTCGAAATTTTTTTTTCGAAATTTTTTTCGAAAAGTTTTTCTCCAAAATTTTTTCGAAAATTTTTTTGAAAATTTTTTTCGAAATTTTTTTCAAAATTTTTTTTGAAATTTTTTTTTCGAAATTTTTTTCGAAAAATTTTTTTCCAAAATTTTTTCGAAAATTTTTTTGCAAATTTTTTTTCGAAAAATTTTTTCGAAAATTTTTTTGAAAATTTTTTTCGAAATTTTTTTTCAAAATTTTCTTCGAAAATTTTTTTTCGAAATTTTTTTCGAAATTTTTTTTCAAAATTTTTTCGAAAATATTTTTTCGAAATTTTTTCGAAAATTTTTTTTCGAAATTTTTTTTCAAAATTTTTTTTGAAAATTTTTTTCGAAATTTTCTCAAAAATTTTTTTCCAAATTTTTTTCGAAATTTTTTTTCAAATTTTTTTCATAATTTTTTTCGAAATTTTTTTTTCGAAATTTTTTTCGAAGTCTTTCTCCAAAATTTTTTCGAAAATTCTTTTCGAAATTTTTTTTCAAACTTTTTTTAAAAATTTTTTTCGAAATTTTTTTAAAAATTTTTTGTTGAAAATTTTTTTTCGTAATTTTTTCGAATTTTTTTTTCCAAAATTTTTTCGAAAATTTTTTTGAAAATTTTTTTCGAAATTTTTCTTCAAAATTTTTTTCGAAAATTTTTTTACAAATTTTTTTTTGAAAATTTTTTTGAAAATTTTTTTCGAAATTTTTTGTCAAAATTTTTTTCGAAAATTTTTTTTCGAATTTTTTTTTCGAAAATTTCTTTCAAAATTTTTTTCGAAATTTTTTTCGAAAATTTTTTTCGAAAATTTTTTTCGAAAATTTTTTTCAAAATTTTTTTCGAAAAATTTTTTCAAATTTTTTTTTGAAAATTTTTTTTCATAATTTTTTTCGATATTTTTTTTTTGGATTTTTTTCGAAAAATTTTTCTCTAAAATTTTTTCGAAAATTTTTTTGAAAATTTTTTTCGAAATTTTTTTTCAAAATTTTTTTTGAAAATTTTTTTTCGAAATTTTTTTCCAAAATTTTTTCGAAAATTTTTTTGCAAATTTTTTTTCGAAAAATTTTTTCGAAATTTTTTTTTCGAAATTTTTTTCGAAAAGTTTTTCTCCAAAATTTTTTCGAAAATTTTTTTGAAAATTTTTTTCGAAATTTTTTTTCATAATTTTTTTCGAAATTTTTTTTTCGAAATTTTTTTTTCGAAATTTTTTTCGAAAAATTTTTCTCTAAAATTTTTTCGAAAATTTTTTTGAAAATTTTTTTCGAAAATTTTTTTTCGAAATTTTTTTCCAAAATTTTTTTAAAAATTTTTTTCTAAATTTTTTTACAAATTTTTTTTGAAAATTTTTTTTCGAAATTTTTTTCGAAAAATTTTTTTCCAAAATTTTTTCGAAAATTTTTTTTCGAAAATTTTTTTTCGAAATTTTTTTCGAAATTTTTTTCGAAAATTTTTTTTCGAAATTTTTTTCGAAAATTTTTTTGAAAATTTTTTCGAAAAATTTTTTTCGAAAAGTTTTTCTCCAAAATTTTTTCGAAAATTTTTTTGAAAAATTTTTTCGAAAATTTTTTTGAAAATTTTTTTCGAAATTTTTTTTCAAAATTTTTTTCGAAAATTTTTTTTCGAAATTTTTTTCGAAATTTTTTTCAAAATTTTTTTCGAAATTTTTTTCGAAAATTTTTTTCAAAAGTTTCTTCGAAAAATTTTTTTCCAAAATTTTTTCGAAAATTTTTTTGAAAATATTTTTCGAAATTTTTCAAATTTTTTTTTGGAAAATTTTTTTCATTTTTGTTCGAAATTTTTTTTTTGAAATTTTTTTCGAAAAATTTTTTTCCAAAATTTTTTCGAAAATTTTTTTAAAAATTTTTTCAAAATTTTTTTTAAAATTTTTTCAAAAATTTTTTTAAAATTTTTTTTCGAAATTTTTTTTCAAATTTTTTTTTGAAAATTTTTTTCGAAATTTTCTCAAAAATTTTTTTCCAAAATTTTTTCGAAATTTTTTTTCAAAATTTTTTCGAAAATTTTTTTTCGAAATTTTTCGAAAATTTTTTTAAAATTTTTTTCCAAAATTTTTCCGAAAATTTTTTTGAAAATTTTTTTCGAAATTTTTTTTCAATTTTTTTTTCGAACTTTTTTTTCATAATTTTTTTCGAAATTTTTTTTTCGAAATTTTTTTTTCGAAATTTTTTTTTCGAAATTTTTTTCTAAAATTTTTTCGAAAATTTTTTTGAAAATTTTTTTCGAAAATTTTTTTTTGAAATTTTTTTCCAAAATTTTTTTAAAAATTTTTTTCAAAATTTTTTTACAAATTTTTTTTGAAAATTTTTTTTCGAAATATTTTTCGAAAAATTTTTTTCCCAAATTTTTTCGAAAATTTTTTTTCGAAATTTTTTTCGAAAATTTTTTTTCGAAATTTTTTTTGGAATTTTTTTCGAAAATTTTTTTTCGAAATTTTTTTCGAAAATTTTTTTGAAAATTTTTTCGAAAAATTTTTTTCGAAAAGTTTTTCTCCAAAATTTTTTCGAAAATTTTTTGAAAATTTTTTTCGAAATTTTTTTTCAAAATTTTTTTTGAAATTTTTTTTTCGAAATTTTTTTCGAAAAATTTTTTTCCAAAATTTTTTCGAAAATTTTTTTTCGAAATTTTTTTCAAAAATTTTTTTCAAAATTTTTTTCGAAAAATTTTTTTGAAAATTTTTTTCGAAAATTTTTTTGAATTTTTTTTTCGAAATTTTTTATCAAAATTTTTTTCGAAAATTTTTTTTCGAAATTTTTTTCGAAAAGTTCTTTCGAAATTTTTTTTCAAATTTTTTTCATAATTTTTTTCGAAATTTTTTTTTCGAAATTTTTTTCGAAAATTTTTTTGAAAATTTTTTTCGAAATTTTTTTTCAAAATTTTTTTAAAAATTTTTTTTTGAAAATTTTTTTTTGAAATTTTTTCGAAAAATTTTTTTCCAAATTTTTTTGAAAATTTTTTTGAAAATTTTTTTCGATTTTTTTTTTCAAAATTTTTTTCGAAAATTTTTTTCTAAAATTTTTTTTCGAAAAATTTTTTTCGAAAATTTTTTCGAAAATTTTTTTGAAAATTTTTTTGAAATTTTTTTTTCGAAAATGTTTTTGAAAAGTTTTTTCGACGTTTTTTTTCAAAATTTTTTTTTTCGAAATTTTTTTCGAAAAATTTTTTTCCAAAATTTTTTCGAAATTATTTTTCAAAATTTTTTCGAAAATTTTTTTTCGAAATTTTTTCGAAAATTTTTTTTCGAAATTTTTTTTCAAAATTTTTTTTGAAAATTTTTTTCGAAATTTTCTCAAAAATTTTTTTCCAAAATTTTTTCGAAAATTTTTTTGAAGTTTTTTTTCAAAATTTTTTTCCAAATTTTTTTTGAAAATTTTTTTCGAAATTTTTTTCAAAATTTTTTTCGAAATTTTTTATCAAAATTTTTTTCGAAAATTTTTTTTTGAAATTTTTTTCGAAAAGTTTTTTCGAAATTTTTTTTCAAATTTTTTTCATAATTTTTTTCGAAATTTTTTTTTTCGAAATTTTTTTCGAAAAGCCTTTCTCCAAAATTTTTTCGAAAATTTTTTTGAAAATTCTTTTCGAAATTTTTTTTCAAAATTTTTTAAAAAATTTTTTTCGAAATTTTTTTAAAAATTTTTTTTTGAAAATTTTTTTTCGAAAATTTTTTTTCGAAATTTTTTCGAAATTTTTTTCCAAAATTTTTTTAAAAATTTTTTTCAAAATTTTTTTACAAATATTTTTTTGAAAATTTTTTTGAAATTTTTTTTCGAAATTTTTTGTCAAAATTTTTTTCGAAAATTTCTTTTTCGAATTTTTTTTCGAAAATTTCTTTCAAAATTTTTTTCGAAATTTTTTTCGAAAATTTTTTTCAAAATTTTTTTCGAAAAAGTTTTTCAAATTTTTTTTCGAAAATTTTTTTTCATAATTTTTTTCGAAATTTTTTTTTTGGAATTTTTTTCGAAAAATTTTTCTCTAAAATTTTTTCGAAAATTTTTTTGAAAATTTTTTTCGAAATTTTTTTTCAAAATTTTTTTTGAAAATTTTTTTTCGTAATTTTTTTCCAAAATTTTTTCGAAAATTTTTTTGCAAATTTTTTTTCGAAAAACCTTTTCGAAATTTTTTTTTCGAAATTTTTTTCGAAAAGTTTTTCTCCAAAATTTTTTCGAAAATTTTTTTGAAAATTTTTTTCGAAATTTTTTTTCAAAATTTTTTTCGAAAATTTTTTTCTAAAATTTTTTTTCGAAAAATTTTTTTCCAAAATTTTTTCGAAAATTTTTTTGAAAATTTTTTTCGAAATTTTTTTTCAAAATTTTTTTCGAAAATTTTTTTTCGAAATTTTTTTCGAAATTTTTTTTCAAAATTTTTTTCGAAAATTTTTTTTCGAAAATTTTTTTTCGAAATTTTTTCGAAATTTTTTTTCCAAAATTTTTTCGAAAATTTTTTTGAAAATTTTTTTCGAAATTTTTCTTCAAAATTTTTTTCGAAAATTTTTTTTCGAAAATTTTTTTTCGAAATTTTTTTCCAAAATTTTTTTAAAAATTTTTTTCAAAATTTTTTTACAAATTTTTCTTTGAAAATTTTTTTGAAAATTTTTTTCGAAATTTTTTGTCAAAATTTTTTTCGAAAATTTTTTTTCGAAATTTTTTTCGAAAATTTCTTTCAAAATTTTTTTCGAAATTTTTTTCGAAAATTTTTTTCAAAATGTTTTTCAAAATATTTTTCGAAAATTTTTTTTTGAAATTTTTTTCGAAAATTTTTTTCAATATTTTTTTCGAAAATTTTTTTTCCAAAATTTTTTCGAAAATTTTTTTGAAAACTTTTTTCGAAATTTTTTTCAAAATTTTTTTCAAAATTCTTTTTGAAAATTTTTTCAAAATTCTTTTCGAAAATTTTTTTTTCGAAATTTTTTTCCAAAATTTTTTTCCAAAATTTTTTTCCAAAATTTTTTCGAAAATTTTTTAGCAAAATTTTTTTAGAAAATTTTTTTCAGAATTTTTTTTCAAATTTTTTTTTCAAAATTTCTTTTGAAAATTTTTTTTGGAAAATTTTTTTGAAAATTTTTTTTGAAATTTTTTTTCAAAATTTTTTTCGAAATTTTTTTCGAAAATTTTTTTCAAAATTTTTTTCGAAAAATTTTTTTTCAAAATTTTTCCGAAAATTTTTTTGAAAATTTTTTTGAAAATTTTTTTCGAAATTTTTTTTCAAATTTTTTTTCGAAATTGTTTTTCATAATTTTTTTCGAAATTTTTTTTTCGAAATTTTTTTCGAAAAATGTTTCTCTAAAATTTTTTCGAAAATTTTTTTCGAAATTTTTCTTCCAAATTTTTTTCGAAAATTTTTTTTCGAAATTTTTTTCCAAAATTTTTTTAAAAATTTTTTTCAAAATTTTTTTACAAAATTTTTTTTGAAAATTTTTTTTCGAAATTTTTTTCTCCAAAATTTTTTCGAAAATTTTTTTGAAAATTTTTTTTTTAATTTTTTTTCAAAATTTCTTTAAAAATTTTTTCGAAATTTTTTTAAAAATTTTTTTTTGAAAATTTTTTTTCGAAAATTTTTTTTCGAAAATTTTTTTTCGAAAATTTTTTTTCGAAATTTTTTCGAAAAATTTTTTTCCAAAATTTTTTCGAAAATTTTTTTGAAAATTTTTTTCGAAATTTTTTTTCAAAATTTTTTTCGAAAATTTTTTTTCGAAATTTTTTTCCAAAATTTTTTTATAAAATTTTTTTCAAAATTTTTTTACAAATTTTTTTTTGAAAATTTTTTTGAAAATTTTTTTCGAAATTTTTTTTCAAAATTTTTTTTGAAATTTTTTTTTCGAAATTTTTTTCCAAAATTTTTTCGAAAATTTTTTTGCAAATTTTTTTTCGAAAAATTTTTTCGAAATTTTTTTTTCGAAATTTTTTTCGAAAAGTTTTTCTCCAAAATTTTTTCGAAAATTTTTTTGAAATTTTTTTTCGAAATTTTTTTCAAAATTTTTTTTTGAAATTTTTTTTTCGAAATTTTTTTCGAAAAATTTTTTTCCAAAATTTTTTCGAAAATTTTTTTGCAATTTTTTTTTCGAAAAATTTTTTCGAAAATTTTTTTGAAAATTTTTTTCGAAATTTTTTTTCAAAATTTTCTTCGAAAATTTTTTTTCGAAATTTTTTTCGAAATTTTTTTTCAAAATTTTTTCGAAAATATTTTTTCGAAATTTTTTCGAAAATTTTTTTTCGAAATTTTTTTTCAAAATTTTTTTTGAAAATTTTTTTCGAAATTTTCTCAAAAATTTTTTTCCAAAATTTTTTCGAAATTTTTTTTCAAATTTTTTTCATAATTTTTTTCGAAATTTTTTTTTCGAAATTTTTTTCGAAAAGTCTTTCTCCAAAATTTTTTCGAAAATTCTTTTCGAAATTTTTTTTCAAAATTTTTTTAAAAATTTTTTTCGAAATTTTTTTAAAAATTTTTTGTTGAAAATTTTTTTTCGAAAATTTTTTTTCGAAATTTTTTCGAAATTTTTTTTCCAAAATTTTTTCGAAAATTTTTTTGAAAATTTTTTTCGAAATTTTTCTTCAAAATTTTTTTCGAAAATTTTTTTTCGAAATTTTTTTCCAAAATTTTTTTCAAAATTTTTTTACAAATTTTTTTTTGAAAATTTTTTTGAAAATTTTTTTCGAAATTTTTTGTCAAAATTTTTTTCGAAAATTTTTTTTCGAATTTTTTTTCGAAAATTTCTTTCAAAATTTTTTTCGAAATTTTTTTCGAAAATTTTTTTCAAAATTTTTTTCGAAAAATTTTTTCAAATTTTTTTTCGAAAATTTTTTTTCATAATTTTTTTCGATATTTTTTTTTTGGATTTTTTTCGAAAAATTTTTCTCTAAAATTTTTTCGAAAATTTTTTTGAAAATTTTTTTCGAAATTTTTTTTCAAAATTTTTTTTGAAAATTTTTTTTCGAAATTTTTTTCCAAAATATTTTCGAAAATTTTTTTGCAAATTTTTTTTCGAAAAATTTTTCGAAATTTTTTTTTCGAAATTTTTTTCGAATAGTTTTTCTCCAAAATTTTTTCGAAAATTTTTTTGAAAAATTTTTTCGAAAATTTTTTTGAAAATTTTTTTCGAAATTTTTTTTCAAAATTTTTTTCGAAAATTTTTTTTCGAAATTTTTTTCGAAATTTTTTTCGAAAATTTTTTTCAAAAGTTTCTTCGAAAAATTTTTTTCCAAAATTTTTTCGAAAATTTTTTTGAAAATTTTTTTCGAAATTTTTTTTCAAATTTTTTTTTGGAAAATTTTTTTCATTTTTGTTTGAAATTTTTTTTTCGAAATTTTTTTCGAAAAATTTTTTTCCAAAATTTTTTCGAAATTTTTTTTTTAAATTTTTTCGAAAATTTTTTTAAAATTTTTTTTCGAAATTTTTTTTCAAATTTTTTTTTGAAAATTTTTTTCAAAATTTTCTCAAAAATTTTTTTCCAAAATTTTTTCAAAATTTTTTTTCAAAATTTTTTCGAAAATTTTTTTTCGAAATTTTTCGAAAATTTTTTTAAAATTTTTTTCCAAAATTTTTCCGAAAATTTTTTTGAAAATTTTTTTCGAAATTTTTTTTCAATTTTTTTTTCGAAAATTTTTTTCATAATTTTTTTCGAAATTTTTTTTTCGAAATTTTTTTTTCGAAATTTTTTTCGAAAAATTTTTCTCTAAAATTTTGTCGAAAATTTTTTTGAAAATTTTTTTCGAAAATTTTTTTTCGAAATTTTTTTCCAAAATTTTTTAAAAAATTTTTTTCAAAATTTTTTTACAAATTTTTTTTGAAAATTTTTTTTCGAAATTTTTTTCGAAAAATTTTTTTCCAAAATTTTTTCGAAAATTTTTTTTCGAAATTTTTTTCGAAAATTTTTTTTCGAAATTTTTTTCGAAATTTTTTTCGAAAATTTTTTTTCGAAATTTTTTTTTTTTTTTTTTGAAAATTTTTTCGAAAAATTTTTTTCGAAAAGTTTTTCTCCAAAATTTTTTCGAAAATTTTTTTGAAAATTTTTTTCGAAATTTTTTTTCAAAATTTTTTTCGAAAATTTTTTTTCGAAATTTTTTTCGAAATTTTTTTCAAAATTTTTTTCGAAATTTTTTTCGAAAATTTTTTTCAAAAGTTTCTTCGAAAAATTTTTTTCCAAAATTTTTTCGAAAATTTTTTTGAAAATTTTTTTCGAAATTTTTTTTCAAATTTTTTTTTGGAAAATTTTTTTCATTTTTGTTCGAAATTTTTTTTTCGAAATTTTTTTCGAAAAATTTTTTTCCAAAATTTTTTCGAATTTTTTTTTTTAAATTTTTTCGAAAATTTTTTTAAAATTTTTTTTTGAAATTTTTTTTCAAATTTTTTTTTGAAAATTTTTTTCGAAATTTTCTCAAAAATTTTTTTCCAAAATTTTTTCGAAATTTTTTTTCAAAATTTTTTCGAAAATTTTTTTTCGAAATTTTTCGAAAATTTTTTTAAAATTTTTTTCCAAAATTTTTCCGAAAATTTTTTTGAAAATTTTTTTCGAAATTTTTTTTCAATTTTTTTTTCGAAAATTTTTTTCATAATTTTTTTCGAAATTTTTTTTTCGAAATTTTTTTCGAAAAGTTTTTCTCTAAAATTTTTTCGAAAATTTTTTTGAAAATTTTTTTCGAAAATTTTTTTTCGAAATTTTTTTCCAAAATTTTTTTAAAATTTTTTTTCAAAATTTTTTTACAAATTTTTTTTGAAAATTTTTTTTCAAAATTTTTTTCGAAAAATTTTTTTCCAAAATTTTTTCGAAAATTTTTTTTCGAAATTTTTTTCGAAAATTTTTTTTCGAAATTTTTTTCGAAATTTTTTTCGAAAATTTTTTTTCGAAATTTTTTTCGAAAATTTTTTTGAAAATTTTTTCGAAAAATTTTTTTCGAAAAGTTTTTCTCCAAAATTTTTTCGAAAATTTTTTTGAAAATTTTTTTCGAAATTTTTTTTCAAAATTTTTTTTGAAATTTTTTTTTCGAAATTTTTTTTCGAAAAATTTTTTTCCAAAATTTTTTCGAAAATTTTTTTTCGAAATTTTTTTCAAAAATTTTTTTCAAAATTTTTTTCGAAAAATTTTTTTGAAAATTTTTTTCGAAAATTTTTTAATTTTTTTTTCGAAATTTTTTATCAAAATTTTTTTCGAAAATTTTTTTTCGAAATTTTTTTCGAAAAGTTCTTTCGAAATTTTTTTTCAAATTTTTTTCATAATTTTTTTCGAAATTTTTTTTTCGAAATTTTTTTCAAAAATTTTTTTGAAAATTTTTTTCGAAATTTTTTTTCAAAATTTTTTTAAAAATTTTTTTTTGAAAATTTTTTTTTGAAATTTTTTCGAAAAATTTTTTTCCAAAATTTTTTCGAAAATTTTTTTGAAAATTTTTTTCAAAATTTTTTTTCAAAATTTATTTCGAAAATTTTTTTCTAAAATTTTTTTTCGAAAAATTTTTTTCGAAAATTTTTTCGAAAATTTTTTTGAAAATTTTTTTGAAAATTTTTTTTCGAAAATTTTTTTGAAAAGTTTTTTCGAAGTTTTTTTTTCAAAATTTTTTTTTTCGAAATTTTTTTCGAAAAATTTTTTTCCAAAATTTTTTCGAAATTATTTATCAAAATTTTTTCGAAAATATTTTTTCGAAATTTTTTCGAAAATTTTTTTTCGAAATTTTTTTTCAAAATTTTTTTTGAAAATTTTTTCGAATTATTTTCAAAAATTTTTTTCCAAAATTTTTTCGAAATTTTTTTTGAAGTTTTTTTTCAAAATTTTTTTCGAAATTTTTTTTCAAAATTTTTTTCGAAATTTTTTTCAAAATTTTTTTCGAAAATTTTTTTTCGAAATTTTTTTCAAAAATTTTTTTCAAAATTTTTTTCGAAAAATTTTTTTGAAAATTTTTTTCGAAATTTTTTATCAAAATTTTTTTCGAAAATTTTTTTTCGAAATTTTTTTCGAAAAGTTTTTTCGAAATTTTTTTTCAAATTTTTTTCATAATTTTTTTCGAAATTTTTTTTTCGAAATTTTTTTCGAAAAGCCTTTCTCCAAAATTTTTTCGAAAATTTTTTTGAAAATTCTTTTCGAAATTTTTTTTCAAAATTTTTTAAAAAATTTTTTTCGAAATTTTTTTAAAAATTTTTTTTTGAAAATTTTTTTTCGAAAATTTTTTTTCAAAATTTTTTCGAAATTTTTTTCCAAAATTTTTTTAAAAATTTTTTTAAAAATTTTTTTACAAATATTTTTTTGAAAATTTTTTTGAAATTTTTTTTCGAAATTTTTTGTCAAAATTTTTTTCGAAAATTTTTTTTTCGAATTTTTTTTCGAAAATTTCTTTCAAAATTTTTTTCGAAATTTTTTTCGAAAATTTTTTTCAAAATTTTTTTCGAAAAAATTTTTCAAATTTTTTTTCGAAAATTTTTTTTTATAATTTTTTTCGAAATTTTTTTTTTGGAATTTTTTTCGAAAAATTTTTCTCTAAAATTTTTTCGAAAATTTTTTTGAAAATTTTTTTCGAAATTTTTTTTCAAAATTTTTTTTGAAAATTTTTTTTCGAAATTTTTTTCCAAAATTTTTTCGAAAATTTTTTTGCAAATTTTTTTTCGAAAAATCTTTTCGAAATTTTTTTTTCGAAATTTTTTTCGAAAAGTTTTTCTCCAAAATTTTTTTGAAAATTTTTTTCGAAATTTTTTTTCAAAATTTTTTTTGAAAATTTTTTTTCGAAATTTTTTTCGAAAAATATTTTTCGAAAAATTTTTTTCCAAAATTTTTTCGAAAATTTTTTTGCAAATTTTTTTTCGAAAAATTTTTTCGAAAATTTTTTTGAAAATTTTTTTCGAAATTTTTTTTCAAAATTTTTTTCGAAAATTTTTTTTCGAAATTTTTTTCAAAATTTTTTTCGAAATTTTTTTCGACAATTTTTTTCAAAAGTTTCTTCGAAAAATTTTTTTCCAAAATTTTTTCGAAAATTTTTTTGAAAATTTTTTTCGAAATTTTTTTTCAAATTTTTTTTTGGAAAATTTTTTTCATAATTTTTGTTCGAAATTTTTTTTTCGAAATTTTTTTCGAAAAATTTTTTTCCAAAATTTTTTCGAAATTTTTTTTGAAAATTTTTTTTCGAAATTTTCTCAAAAATTTTTTTCCAAAATTTTTTCGAAATTTTTTTTCAAAATTTTTTCGAAAATTTTTTTTCGAAATTTTTTCGAAAATTTTTTAAAAATTATTTTCCAAAATTTTTCCGAAAATTTTTTTGAAAATTTTTTTCGAAATTTTTTTTCAAATTTTTTTTCGAGAATTTTTTTCATAATTTTTTTCGAAATTTTTTTTTCGAAATTTTTTTTTCGAAATTTTTTTTTCGAAATTTTTTTTTCGAAATTTTTTTCGAAAAATTTTTCTCTAAAATTTTTTCGAAAATTTTTTTGAAAATTTTTTTCGAAAATTTTTTTTCGAAATTTTTTTCCAAAATTTTTTTAAAAATTTTTTTCAAATTTTTTTTACAAATTTTTTTTGAAAATTTTTTTTCGAAATTTTTTTCGAAGAATTTTTTTCCAAAATTTTTTCGAAAATTTTTTTTCGAAATTTTTTTCGAAAATTTTTTTTCGAAATTTTTTTTGAAATTTTTTTCGAAAATTTTTTTTCGAAATTTTTTTCGAAAATTTTTTTGAAAATTTTTTCGAAAAATTTTTTTCGAAAAGTTTTTCTCCAAAATTTTTTCGAAAATTTTTTTGAAAATTTTTTTCGAAATTTTTTTTCAAAATTTTTTTTGAAATTTTTTTTTCGAAATTTTTTTCGAAAAATTTTTTTCCAAAATTTTTTCGAAAATTTTTTTTCGAAATTTTTTTCAAAAATTTTTTTCAAAATTTTTTTCGAAAAATTTTTTTGAAAATTTTTTTCGAAAATTTTTTTGAATTTTTTTTTCGAAATTTTTTATCAAAATTTTTTTCGAAAATTTTTTTTCGAAATTTTTTTCGAAAAGTTCTTTCGAAATTTTTTTTCAAATTTTTTTCATAATTTTTTTCGAAATTTTTTTTTCGAAATTTTTTTCGAAAATTTTTTTGAAAATTTTTTTCGAAAATTTTTTTCTAAAATTTTTTTTCGAAAAATTTTTTTCCAAAATTTTTTCGAAAATTTTTTTGAAAATTTTTTTCGAAATTTTTTTTCAAAATTTTTTTCGAAAATTTTTTTTCGAAATTTTTTTCGAAATTTTTTTTCAAAATTTTTTTCGAAAATTTTTTTTCGAAAATTTTTTTTCGAAATTTTTTCGAAATTTTTTTTCCAAAATTTTTTCGAAAATTTTTTTGAAAATTTTTTTCGAAAAATTTTTTTCCAAAATTTTTTTAAAAATTTTTTTCAAAATTTTTTTACAAAATTTTTTTTGAAAATTTTTTTTCGAAATTTTTTTCGAAAAATTTTTTTCCAAAATTTTTTCGAAAATTTTTTTTCGACATTTTTTTCGAAAATTTTTTTTCGAAATTTTTTTCGAAAATTTTTTTGAAAATTGTTTTTCGAAAATTTTTTTGAAAAGTTTTTTCGAAGTTTTTTTTCAAAATTTTTTTTTTCGAAATTTTTTTCGAAAAATATTTTTCCAAAATTTTTTCGAAATTATTTTTCAAAATTTTTTCAAAATTTTTTTTCAAAATTTTTTTCGAAATTTTTTTAAAAATTTTTTTCGAAAATTTTTTTTCGAAATTTTTTTCAAAAATTTTTTTCAAAATTTTTTTCGAAAAATTTTTTTGAAAATTTTTTTCGAAAATTTTTTTGAAAATTTTTTTCGAAAATTTTTTTGAAAATTTTTTTCGAAATTTTTTATCAAAATTTTTTTCGAAAATTTTTTTTCGAAATTTTTTTCGAAAAGTTTTTTCGAAATTTTTTTTTAAATTTTTTTCATAATTTTTTTCGAAATTTTTTTTTCGAAATTTTTTTCGAAAAGTCTTTCTCCAAAATTTTTTCGAAAATTTAAAATTTTTTTGAAAATTTTTTTCGAAATTTTTTTTCAAAATTTTTTTCCAAAATTTTTTCGAAATTTTTCTTCAAAATTTTTTTCGAAAATTTTTTTTCGAAAATTTTCCAAAATTTTTTTAAAAATTTTTTTCAAAATTTTTTTACAAATTTTTTTTGAAAATTTTTTTTCGAAATTTTTTTCGAAAAATTTTTTTCCAAAATTTTTTCGAAATTTTTTTTTCGAAATTTTTTTCGAAAATTTTTTTTCGAAATTTTTTTCGAAATTTTTTTCGAAAATTTTTTTTCGAAATTTTTTTCGAAAATTTTTTTTCGAAATTTTTTTCGAAAATTTTTTTGAAAATTTTTTCGAAAAATTTTTTTCGAAAAGTTTTTCTCCAAAATTTTTTCGAAAATTTTTTTGAAGATTTTTTTCGAAATTTTTTTTCAAAATTTTTTTTGAAATTTTTTTTTCGAAATTTTTTCGAAAAATTTTTTTCCAAAATTTTTTCGAAAATTTTTTTTCGAAATTTTTTTCGAAAATTTTTTTCGAAAGTTTCTTCGAAAAATTTTTTTCCAAAATTTTTTCGAAAATTTTTTTGAAAATTTTTTTCGAAATTTTTTTTCAAATTTTTTTTTGGAAAATTTTTTTCATAATTTTTTTTCGAAATTTTTTTTCAAAATTTTTTTTGAAAATTTTTTTCGAAATTTTCTCAAAAATTTTTTTCCAAAATTTTTTCGAAATTTTTTTTCAAAATTTTTTCAAAAATTTTTTTTCGAAATTTTTTCGAAAATTTTTTTAAAATTTTTTTCCAAAATTTTTCCGAAAATTTTTTTGAAAATTTTTTTCGAAAATTTTTTTCATAATTTTTTTCGAAATTTTTTTTTTGAAATTTTTTTTTCGAAATTTTTTTCGAAAAATTTTTCTCGAAAATTTTTTCGACAATTTTTTTGAAAATTTTTTTCGAAATTTTTCTTCAAAATTTTTTTCGAAAATTTTTTTTCGAAATTTTTTTCCAAAATTTTTTTAAAAATTTTTTTCAAAATTTTTTTACAAATTTTTTTTGAAAATTTTTTTTCGAAATTTTTTTCAAAAAATTTTTTTCCAAAATTTTTTCGAAAATTTTTTTTCGAAATTTTTTTCGAAAATTTTTTTTCAAAATTTTTTTTGAAATTTTTTTTTCGAAATTTTTTTCGAAAAATTTTTTTCCAAAATTTTTTCGAAAATTTTTTTTCGAAATTTTTTTCGAAAACTTTTTTCAAAAGTTTCTTCGAAAAATTTTTTTCCAAAATTTTTTCGAAAATTTTTTTGAAAATTTTTTTCGAAATTTTTTTTTCGAAATTTTTTTCGAAAAGACTTTCTAAAAAATTTTTTCGAAAATTTTTTTGAAAATTTTTTTCGAAATTTTTTTTCAAAATTTTTTTAAAAATTTTTTTCGAAATTTTTTTAAAAATTTTTTTTTGAAAATTTTTTTTCGAAAATTTCTTTTCGAAATTTTTTCGAAAAATTTTTTTCCAAAAATTTTTTCGAAAATTTTTTTGAAAATTTTTTTCGAAATTTTTCTTCAAAATTTTTTTCGAAAATTTTTTTTCGAAATTTTTTTCCAAAATTTTTTTAAAAATTTTTTTCAAAATTTTTTTACAAATTTTTTTTTGAAGATTTTTTTGAAAATTTTTTTTGAAATTTTTTGTCAATTTTTTTTTCGAAAATTTTTTTTCGAAATTTTTTTCGAAAATTTCTTTCAAAATTTTTTTCGAAATTTTTTTCGAAAATTTTTTTCAAAATTTTTTTCGAAAAATTTTTTCAAATTTTTTTTCGAAAATTTTTTTTCATAATTTTTTTCGAAATTTTTTTTTTGGAATTTTTTTCGAAAATTTTTCTCTAAAATTTTTTCGAAAATTTTTTTGAAAATTTTTTTCGAAATTTTTTTTCAAAATTTTTTTTGAAATTTTTTTTTCGAAATTTTTTTCCAAAATTTTTTCGAAAATTTTTTTGCAAATTTTTTTTCGAAAAATTTTTTCGAAATTTTTTTTTCGAAATTTTTTTCGAAAAGTTTTTCTCCAAAATTTTTTCGAAAATTTTTTTGAAAATTTTTTTCGAAATTTTTTTCAAAATTTTTTTTGAAATTTTTTTTTCGAAATTTTTTTCGAAAAATTTTTTTCCAAAATTTTTTCGAAAATTTTTTTGCAAATTTTTTTTCGAAAAATTTTTTCGAAAATTTTTTTGAAAATTTTTTTCGAAATTTTTTTTCAAAATTTTCTTCGAAAATTTTTTTTCGAAATTTTTTTCGAAATTTTTTTTCAAAATTTTTTCGAAAATATTTTTTCGAAATTTTTTCGAAAATTTTTTTTCGAAATTTTTTTTCAAAATTTTTTTTGAAAATTTTTTTCGAAATTTTCTCAAAAATTTTTTTCCAAATTTTTTTCGAAATTTTTTTTCAAATTTTTTTCATAATTTTTTTCGAAATTTTTTTTTCGAAATTTTTTTCGAAAAGTCTTTCTCCAAAATTTTTTCGAAAATTCTTTTCGAAATTTTTTTTCAAACTTTTTTTAAAAATTTTTTTCGAAATTTTTTTAAAAATTTTTTGTTGAAAATTTTTTCGAATTTTTTTTTCCAAAATTTTTTCGAAAATTTTTTTGAAAATTTTTTTCGAAATTTTTCTTCAAAATTTTTTTCGAAAATTTTTTTTCGAAATTTTTTTCCAAAATTTTTTTCAAAATTTTTTTACAAATTTTTTTTTGAAAATTTTTTTGAAAATTTTTTTCGAAATTTTTTGTCAAAATTTTTTTCGAAAATTTTTTTTCGAATTTTTTTTTCGAAATTTCTTTCAAAATTTTTTTCGAAATTTTTTTCGAAAATTTTTTTCGAAAATTTTTTTCGAAAATTTTTTTCAAAATTTTTTTCGAAAAATTTTTTCAAATTTTTTTTCGAAAATTTTTTTTCATAATTTTTTTCGATATTTTTTTTTTGGATTTTTTTCGAAAAATTTTTCTCTAAAATTTTTTCGAAAATTTTTTTGAAAATTTTTTTCGAAATTTTTTTTCAAAATTTTTTTTGAAAATTTTTTTTCGAAATTTTTTTCCAAAATTTTTTCGAAAATTTTTTTGCAAATTTTTTTTCGAAAAATTTTTTCGAAATTTTTTTTTCGAAATTTTTTTCGAAAAGTTTTTCTCCAAAATTTTTTCGAAAATTTTTTTGAAAATTTTTTTCGAAATTTTTTTTCATAATTTTTTTCGAAATTTTTTTTTCGAAATTTTTTTTTCGAAATTTTTTTCGAAAAATTTTTCTCTAAAATTTTTTCGAAAATTTTTTTGAAAATTTTTTTCGAAAATTTTTTTTCGAAATTTTTTTCCAAAATTTTTTTAAAAATTTTTTTCTAAATTTTTTTACAAATTTTTTTTGAAAATTTTTTTTCGAAATTTTTTTCGAAAAATTTTTTTCCAAAATTTTTTCGAAAATTTTTTTTCGAAATTTTTTTCGAAAATTTTTTTTCGAAATTTTTTTCGAAATTTTTTTCGAAAATTTTTTTTCGAAATTTTTTTCGAAAATTTTTTTGAAAATTTTTTCGAAAAATTTTTTTCGAAAAGTTTTTCTCCAAAATTTTTTCGAAAATTTTTTTGAAAAATTTTTTCGAAAATTTTTTTGAAAATTTTTTTCGAAATTTTTTTTCAAAATTTTTTTCGAAAATTTTTTTTCGAAATTTTTTTCGAAATTTTTTTCAAAATTTTTTTCGAAATTTTTTTCGAAAATTTTTTTCAAAAGTTTCTTCGAAAAATTTTTTTCCAAAATTTTTTCGAAAATTTTTTTGAAAATATTTTTCGAAATTTTTCAAATTTTTTTTTGGAAAATTTTTTTCATTTTTGTTCGAAATTTTTTTTTTGAAATTTTTTTCGAAAAATTTTTTTCCAAAATTTTTTCGAAAATTTTTTTAAAAATTTTTTCAAAATTTTTTTTAAAATTTTTTCAAAAATTTTTTTAAAATTTTTTTTCGAAATTTTTTTTCAAATTTTTTTTTGAAAATTTTTTTCGAAATTTTCTCAAAAATTTTTTTCCAAAATTTTTTCGAAATTTTTTTTCAAAATTTTTTCGAAAATTTTTTTTCGAAATTTTTCGAAAATTTTTTTAAAATTTTTTTCCAAAATTTTTCCGAAAATTTTTTTGAAAATTTTTTTCGAAATTTTTTTTCAATTTTTTTTTCGAAATTTTTTTTCATAATTTTTTTCGAAATTTTTTTTTCGAAATTTTTTTTTCGAAATTTTTTTCGAAAAATTTTTTTCTAAAATTTTTTCGAAAATTTTTTTGAAAATTTTTTTCGAAAATTTTTTTTTGAAATTTTTTTCCAAAATTTTTTTAAAAATTTTTTTCAAAATTTTTTTACAAATTTTTTTTGAAAATTTTTTTTCGAAATATTTTTCGAAAAATTTTTTTCCCAAATTTTTTCGAAAATTTTTTTTCGAAATTTTTTTTGGAATTTTTTTCGAAAATTTTTTTTCGAAATTTTTTTCGAAAATTTTTTTGAAAATTTTTTCGAAAAATTTTTTTCGAAAAGTTTTTCTCCAAAATTTTTTCGAAAATTTTTTGAAAATTTTTTTCGAAATTTTTTTTCAAAATTTTTTTTGAAATTTTTTTTTCGAAATTTTTTTCGAAAAATTTTTTTCCAAAATTTTTTCGAAAATTTTTTTTCGAAATTTTTTTCAAAAATTTTTTTCAAAATTTTTTTCGAAAAATTTTTTTGAAAATTTTTTTCGAAAATTTTTTTGAATTTTTTTTTCGAAATTTTTTATCAAAATTTTTTTCGAAAATTTTTTTTCGAAATTTTTTTCGAAAAGTTCTTTCGAAATTTTTTTTCAAATTTTTTTCATAATTTTTTTCGAAATTTTTTTTTCGAAATTTTTTTCGAAAATTTTTTTGAAAATTTTTTTCGAAATTTTTTTTCAAAATTTTTTTAAAAATTTTTTTTTGAAAATTTTTTTTTGAAATTTTTTCGAAAAATTTTTTTCCAAATTTTTTTGAAAATTTTTTTGAAAATTTTTTTCGATTTTTTTTTTCAAAATTTTTTTCGAAAATTTTTTTCTAAAATTTTTTTTCGAAAAATTTTTTTCGAAAATTTTTTCGAAAATTTTTTTGAAAATTTTTTTGAAATTTTTTTTTCGAAAATGTTTTTGAAAAGTTTTTTCGACGTTTTTTTTCAAAATTTTTTTTTTCGAAATTTTTTTCGAAAAATTTTTTTCCAAAATTTTTTCGAAATTATTTTTCAAAATTTTTTCGAAAATTTTTTTTCGAAATTTTTTCGAAAATTTTTTTTCGAAATTTTTTTTCAAAATTTTTTTTGAAAATTTTTTTCAAAATTTTCTCAAAAATTTTTTTCCAAAATTTTTTCGAAAATTTTTTTGAAGTTTTTTTTCAAAATTTTTTTCCAAATTTTTTTTGAAAATTTTTTTCGAAATTTTTTTCAAAATTTTTTTCGAAATTTTTTATCAAAATTTTTTTCGAAAATTTTTTTTTGAAATTTTTTTCGAAAAGTTTTTTCGAAATTTTTTTTCAAATTTTTTTCATAATTTTTTTCGAAATTTTTTTTTTCGAAATTTTTTTCGAAAAGCCTTTCTCCAAAATTTTTTCGAAAATTTTTTTGAAAATTCTTTTCGAAATTTTTTTTCAAAATTTTTTAAAAAATTTTTTTCGAAATTTTTTTAAAAATTTTTTTTTGAAAATTTTTTTTCGAAAATTTTTTTTCGAAATTTTTTCGAAATTTTTTTCCAAAATTTTTTTAAAAATTTTTTTCAAAATTTTTTTACAAATATTTTTTTGAAAATTTTTTTGAAATTTTTTTTCGAAATTTTTTGTCAAAATTTTTTTCGAAAATTTCTTTTTCGAATTTTTTTTCGAAAATTTCTTTCAAAATTTTTTTCGAAATTTTTTTCGAAAATTTTTTTCAAAATTTTTTTCGAAAAAGTTTTTCAAATTTTTTTTCGAAAATTTTTTTTCATAATTTTTTTCGAAATTTTTTTTTTGGAATTTTTTTCGAAAAATTTTTCTCTAAAATTTTTTCGAAAATTTTTTTGAAAATTTTTTTCGAAATTTTTTTTCAAAATTTTTTTTGAAAATTTTTTTTCGTAATTTTTTTCCAAAATTTTTTCGAAAATTTTTTTGCAAATTTTTTTTCGAAAAACCTTTTCGAAATTTTTTTTTCGAAATTTTTTTCGAAAAGTTTTTCTCCAAAATTTTTTCGAAAATTTTTTTGAAAATTTTTTTCGAAATTTTTTTTCAAAATTTTTTTCGAAAATTTTTTTCTAAAATTTTTTTTCGAAAAATTTTTTTCCAAAATTTTTTCGAAAATTTTTTTGAAAATTTTTTTCGAAATTTTTTTTCAAAATTTTTTTCGAAAATTTTTTTTCGAAATTTTTTTCGAAATTTTTTTTCAAAATTTTTTTCGAAAATTTTTTTTCGAAAATTTTTTTTCGAAATTTTTTCGAAATTTTTTTTCCAAAATTTTTTCGAAAATTTTTTTGAAAATTTTTCTTCAAAATTTTTTTCGAAAATTTTTTTTCGAAAATTTTTTTTCGAAATTTTTTTCCAAAATTTTTTTAAAAATTTTTTTCAAAATTTTTTTACAAATTTTTCTTTGAAAATTTTTTTGAAAATTTTTTTCGAAATTTTTTGTCAAAATTTTTTTCGAAAATTTTTTTTCGAAATTTTTTTCGAAAATTTCTTTCAAAATTTTTTTCGAAATTTTTTTCGAAAATTTTTTTCAAAATGTTTTTCAAAATATTTTTCGAAAATTTTTTTTTGAAATTTTTTTCGAAAATTTTTTTCAATATTTTTTTCGAAAATTTTTTTTCCAAAATTTTTTCGAAAATTTTTTTGAAAACTTTTTTCGAAATTTTTTTCAAAATTTTTTTCAAAATTCTTTTTGAAAATTTTTTCAAAATTCTTTTCGAAAATTTTTTTTTCGAAATTTTTTTCCAAAATTTTTTTCCAAAATTTTTTTCCAAAATTTTTTCGAAAATTTTTTAGCAAAATTTTTTTAGAAAATTTTTTTCAGAATTTTTTTTCAAAATTTTTTTTCAAAATTTCTTTTGAAAATTTTTTTTGGAAAATTTTTTTGAAAATTTTTTTTGAAATTTTTTTTCAAAATTTTTTTCGAAATTTTTTTCGAAAATTTTTTTCAAAATTTTTTTCGAAAAATTTTTTTTCAAAATTTTTCCGAAAATTTTTTTGAAAATTTTTTTGAAAATTTTTTTCGAAATTTTTTTTCAAATTTTTTTTCGAAATTGTTTTTCATAATTTTTTTCGAAATTTTTTTTTCGAAATTTTTTTCGAAAAATGTTTCTCTAAAATTTTTTCGAAAATTTTTTTCGAAATTTTTCTTCAAAATTTTTTTCGAAAATTTTTTTTCGAAATTTTTTTCCAAAATTTTTTTAAAAATTTTTTTCAAAATTTTTTTACAAAATTTTTTTTGAAAATTTTTTTTCGAAATTTTTTTCTCCAAAATTTTTTCGAAAATTTTTTTGAAAATTTTTTTTTTAATTTTTTTTCAAAATTTCTTTAAAAATTTTTTCGAAATTTTTTTAAAAATTTTTTTTTGAAAATTTTTTTTCGAAAATTTTTTTTCGAAAATTTTTTTTCGAAAATTTTTTTTCGAAATTTTTTCGAAAAATTTTTTTCCAAAATTTTTTCGAAAATTTTTTTGAAAATTTTTTTCGAAATTTTTTTTCAAAATTTTTTTCGAAAATTTTTTTTCGAAATTTTTTTCCAAAATTTTTTTAAAAATTTTTTTCAAAATTTTTTTACAAATTTTTTTTTGAAAATTTTTTTGAAAATTTTTTTCGAAATTTTTTTTCAAAATTTTTTTTGAAATTTTTTTTTCGAAATTTTTTTCCAAAATTTTTTCGAAAATTTTTTTGCAAATTTTTTTTCGAAAAATGTTTTCGAAATTTTTTTTTCGAAATTTTTTTCGAAAAGTTTTTCTCCAAAATTTTTTCGAAAATTTTTTTGAAATTTTTTTTCGAAATTTTTTTCAAAATTTTTTTTTGAAATTTTTTTTTCGAAATTTTTTTCGAAAAATTTTTTTCCAAAATTTTTTCGAAAATTTTTTTGCAATTTTTTTTTCGAAAAATTTTTTCGAAAATTTTTTTGAAAATTTTTTTCGAAATTTTTTTTCAAAATTTTCTTCGAAAATTTTTTTTCGAAATTTTTTTCGAAATTTTTTTTCAAAATTTTTTCGAAATTTTTTCGAAAATTTTTTTTCGAAATTTTTTTTCAAAATTTTTTTTGAAAATTTTTTTCGAAATTTTCTCAAAAATTTTTTTCCAAAATTTTTTCGAAATTTTTTTTCAAATTTTTTTCATAATTTTTTTCGAAATTTTTTTTTCGAAATTTTTTTCGAAAAGTCTTTCTCCAAAATTTTTTCGAAAATTCTTTTCGAAATTTTTTTTCAAAATTTTTTTAAAAATTTTTTTCGAAATTTTTTTAAAAATTTTTTGTTGAAAATTTTTTTTCGAAAATTTTTTTTCGAAATTTTTTCGAAATTTTTTTTCCAAAATTTTTTCGAAAATTTTTTTGAAAATTTTTTTCGAAATTTTTCTTCAAAATTTTTTTCGAAAATTTTTTTTCGAAATTTTTTTCCAAAATTTTTTTCAAAATTTTTTTACAAATTTTTTTTTGAAAATTTTTTTGAAAATTTTTTTCGAAATTTTTTTCGAAAATTTTTTTCAAAATTTTTTTCGAAAAATTTTTTCAAATTTTTTTTCGAAAATTTTTTTTCATAATTTTTTTCGATATTTTTTTTTTGGATTTTTTTCGAAAAATTTTTCTCTAAAATTTTTTCGAAAATTTTTTTGAAAATTTTTTTCGAAATTTTTTTTCAAAATTTTTTTTGAAAATTTTTTTTCGAAATTTTTTTCCAAAATATTTTCGAAAATTTTTTTGCAAATTTTTTTTCGAAAAATTTTTCGAAATTTTTTTTTCGAAATTTTTTTCGAATAGTTTTTCTCCAAAATTTTTTCGAAAATTTTTTTGAAAAATTTTTTCGAAAATTTTTTTGAAAATTTTTTTCGAAATTTTTTTTCAAAATTTTTTTCGAAAATTTTTTTTCGAAATTTTTTTCGAAATTTTTTTCGAAAATTTTTTTCAAAAGTTTCTTCGAAAAATTTTTTTCCAAAATTTTTTCGAAAATTTTTTTGAAAATTTTTTTCGAAATTTTTTTTCAAATTTTTTTTTGGAAAATTTTTTTCATTTTTGTTTGAAATTTTTTTTTCGAAATTTTTTTCGAAAAATTTTTTTCCAAAATTTTTTCGAAATTTTTTTTTTTAATTTTTTCGAAAATTTTTTTAAAATTTTTTTTCGAAATTTTTTTTCAAATTTTTTTTTGAAAATTTTTTTCAAAATTTTCTCAAAAATTTTTTTCCAAAATTTTTTCGAAATTTTTTTTCAAAATTTTTTCGAAAATTTTTTTTCGAAATTTTTCGAAAATTTTTTTAAAATTTTTTTCCAAAATTTTTCCGAAAATTTTTTTGAAAATTTTTTTCGAAATTTTTTTTCAATTTTTTTTTCGAAAATTTTTTTCATAATTTTTTTCGAAATTTTTTTTTCGAAATTTTTTTTTCGAAATTTTTTTCGAAAAATTTTTCTCTAAAATTTTGTCAAAAATTTTTTTGAAAATTTTTTTCGAAAATTTTTTTTCGAAATTTTTTTCCAAAATTTTTTAAAAAATTTTTTTCAAAATTTTTTTACAAATTTTTTTTGAAAATTTTTTTTCGAAATTTTTTTCGAAAAATTTTTTTCCAAAATTTTTTCGAAAATTTTTTTTCGAAATTTTTTTCGAAAATTTTTTTTCGAAATTTTTTTCGAAATTTTTTTCGAAAATTTTTTTTCGAAATTTTTTTTTTTTTTTTTGAAAATTTTTTCGAAAAATTTTTTTCGAAAAGTTTTTCTCCAAAATTTTTTCGAAAATTTTTTTGAAAATTTTTTTCGAAATTTTTTTTCAAAATTTTTTTCGAAAATTTTTTTTCGAAATTTTTTTCGAAATTTTTTTCAAAATTTTTTTCGAAATTTTTTTCGAAAATTTTTTTCAAAAGTTTCTTCGAAAAATTTTTTTCCAAAATTTTTTCGAAAATTTTTTTGAAAATTTTTTTCGAAATTTTTTTTCAAATTTTTTTTTGGAAAATTTTTTTCATTTTTGTTCGAAATTTTTTTTTCGAAATTTTTTTCGAAAAATTTTTTTCCAAAATTTTTTCGAATTTTTTTTTTTAAATTTTTTCGAAAATTTTTTTAAAATTTTTTTTTGAAATTTTTTTTCAAATTTTTTTTTGAAAATTTTTTTCGAAATTTTCTCAAAAATTTTTTTCCAAAATTTTTTCGAAATTTTTTTTCAAAATTTTTTCGAAAATTTTTTTTCGAAATTTTTCGAAAATTTTTTTAAAATTTTTTTCCAAAATTTTTCCGAAAATTTTTTTGAAAATTTTTTTCGAAATTTTTTTTCAATTTTTTTTTCGAAAATTTTTTTCATAATTTTTTTCGAAATTTTTTTTTCGAAATTTTTTTCGAAAAATTTTTCTCTAAAATTTTTTCGAAAATTTTTTTGAAAATTTTTTTCGAAAATTTTTTTTCGAAATTTTTTTCCAAAATTTTTTTAAAATTTTTTTTCAAAATTTTTTTACAAATTTTTTTTGAAAATTTTTTTTCAAAATTTTTTTCGAAAAATTTTTTTCCAAAATTTTTTCGAAAATTTTTTTTCGAAATTTTTTTCGAAAATTTTTTTTCGAAATTTTTTTCGAAATTTTTTTCGAAAATTTTTTTTCGAAATTTTTTTCGAAAATTTTTTTGAAAATTTTTTCGAAAAATTTTTTTCGAAAAGTTTTTCTCCAAAATTTTTTCGAAAATTTTTTTGAAAATTTTTTTCGAAATTTTTTTTCAAAATTTTTTTTGAAATTTTTTTTTCGAAATTTTTTTCGAAAAATTTTTTTCCAAAATTTTTTCGAAAATTTTTTTTCGAAATTTTTTTCAAAAATTTTTTTCAAAATTTTTTTCGAAAAATTTTTTTGAAAATTTTTTTCGAAAATTTTTTAATTTTTTTTTCGAAATTTTTTATCAAAATTTTTTTCGAAAATTTTTTTTCGAAATTTTTTTCGAAAAGTTCTTTCGAAATTTTTTTTCAAATTTTTTTCATAATTTTTTTCGAAATTTTTTTTTCGAAATTTTTTTCAAAAATTTTTTTGAAAATTTTTTTCGAAATTTTTTTTCAAAATTTTTTTAAAAATTTTTTTTTGAAAATTTTTTTTTGAAATTTTTTCGAAAAATTTTTTTCCAAAATTTTTTCGAAAATTTTTTTGAAAATTTTTTTCAAAATTTTTTTTCAAAATTTATTTCGAAAATTTTTTTCTAAAATTTTTTTTCGAAAAATTTTTTTCGAAAATTTTTTCGAAAATTTTTTTGAAAATTTTTTTGAAAATTTTTTTTCGAAAATTTTTTTGAAAAGTTTTTTCGAAGTTTTTTTTCAAAATTTTTTTTTTCGAAATTTTTTTCGAAAAATTTTTTTCCAAAATTTTTTCGAAATTATTTATCAAAATTTTTTCGAAAATATTTTTTCGAAATTTTTTCGAAAATTTTTTTTCGAAATTTTTTTTCAAAATTTTTTTTGAAAATTTTTTCGAAATATTTTCAAAAATTTTTTTCCAAAATTTTTTCGAAATTTTTTTTGAAGTTTTTTTTCAAAATTTTTTTCGAAATTTTTTTTCAAAATTTTTTTCGAAATTTTTTTCAAAATTTTTTTCGAAAATTTTTTTTCGAAATTTTTTTCAAAAATTTTTTTCAAAATTTTTTTCGAAAAATTTTTTTGAAAATTTTTTTCGAAATTTTTTATCAAAATTTTTTTCGAAAATTTTTTTTCGAAATTTTTTTCGAAAAGTTTTTTCGAAATTTTTTTTCAAATTTTTTTCATAATTCTTTTCGAAATTTTTTTTCAAAATTTTTTAAAAAATTTTTTTCGAAATTTTTTTAAAAATTTTTTTTTGAAAATTTTTTTTCGAAAATTTTTTTTCAAAATTTTTTCGAAATTTTTTTCCAAAATTTTTTTAAAAATTTTTTTAAAAATTTTTTTACAAATATTTTTTTGAAAATTTTTTTGAAATTTTTTTTCGAAATTTTTTGTCAAAATTTTTTTCGAAAATTTTTTTTTCGAATTTTTTTTCGAAAATTTCTTTCAAAATTTTTTTCGAAATTTTTTTCGAAAATTTTTTTCAAAATTTTTTTCGAAAAAATTTTTCAAATTTTTTTTCGAAAATTTTTTTTTATAATTTTTTTCGAAATTTTTTTTTTGGAATTTTTTTCGAAAAATTTTTCTCTAAAATTTTTTCGAAAATTTTTTTGAAAATTTTTTTCGAAATTTTTTTTCAAAATTTTTTTTGAAAATTTTTTTTCGAAATTTTTTTCCAAAATTTTTTCGAAAATTTTTTTGCAAATTTTTTTTCGAAAAATCTTTTCGAAATTTTTTTTTCGAAATTTTTTTCGAAAAGTTTTTCTCCAAAATTTTTTTGAAAATTTTTTTGAAAATTTTTTTCGAAATTTTTTTTCAAAATTTTTTTTGAAAATTTTTTTTCGAAATTTTTTTCGAAAAATATTTTTCGAAAAATTTTTTTCCAAAATTTTTTCGAAAATTTTTTTGCAAATTTTTTTTCGAAAAATTTTTTCGAAAATTTTTTTGAAAATTTTTTTCGAAATTTTTTTTCAAAATTTTTTTCGAAAATTTTTTTTCGAAATTTTTTTCAAAATTTTTTTCGAAATTTTTTTCGACAATTTTTTTCAAAAGTTTCTTCGAAAAATTTTTTTCCAAAATTTTTTCGAAAATTTTTTTGAAAATTTTTTTCGAAATTTTTTTTCAAATTTTTTTTTGGAAAATTTTTTTCATAATTTTTGTTCGAAATTTTTTTTTCGAAATTTTTTTCGAAAAATTTTTTTCCAAAATTTTTTCGAAATTTTTTTTGAAAATTTTTTTTCGAAATTTTCTCAAAAATTTTTTTCCAAAATTTTTTCGAAATTTTTTTTCAAAATTTTTTCGAAAATTTTTTTAAAATTTTTTTCCAAAATTTTTCCGAAAATTTTTTTGAAAATTTTTTTCGAAATTTTTTTTCAAATTTTTTTTCGAGAATTTTTTTCATAATTTTTTTCGAAATTTTTTTTTCGAAATTTTTTTTTCGAAATTTTTTTTTCGAAATTTTTTTCGAAAAATTTTTCTCTAAAATTTTTTCGAAAATTTTTTTGAAAATTTTTTTCGAAAATTTTTTTTCGAAATTTTTTTCCAAAATTTTTTTAAAAATTTTTTTCAAATTTTTTTTACAAATTTTTTTTGAAAATTTTTTTTCGAAATTTTTTTCGAAGAATTTTTTTCCAAAATTTTTTCGAAAATTTTTTTTCGAAATTTTTTTCGAAAATTTTTTTTCGAAATTTTTTTTGAAATTTTTTTCGAAAATTTTTTTTCGAAATTTTTTTCGAAAATTTTTTTGAAAATTTTTTCGAAAAATTTTTTTCGAAAAGTTTTTCTCCAAAATTTTTTCGAAAATTTTTTTGAAAATTTTTTTCGAAATTTTTTTTCAAAATTTTTTTTGAAATTTTTTTTTCGAAATTTTTTTCGAAAAATTTTTTTCCAAAATTTTTTCGAAAATTTTTTTTCGAAATTTTTTTCAAAAATTTTTTTCAAAATTTTTTTCGAAAAATTTTTTTGAAAATTTTTTTCGAAAATTTTTTTGAATTTTTTTTTCGAAATTTTTTATCAAAATTTTTTTCGAAAATTTTTTTTCGAAATTTTTTTCGAAAAGTTCTTTCGAAATTTTTTTTCAAATTTTTTTTTTAATTTTTTTCGAAATTTTTTTTTCGAAATTTTTTTCGAAAATTTTTTTGAAAATTTTTTTCGAAAATTTTTTTCTAAAATTTTTTTTCGAAAAATTTTTTTCCAAAATTTTTTCGAAAATTTTTTTGAAAATTTTTTTCGAAATTTTTTTTCAAAATTTTTTTCGAAAATTTTTTTTCGAAATTTTTTTCGAAATTTTTTTTCAAAATTTTTTTCGAAAATTTTTTTTCGAAAATTTTTTTTCGAAATTTTTTCGAAATTTTTTTTCCAAAATTTTTTCGAAAATTTTTTTGAAAATTTTTTTCGAAATTTTTCTTCAAAATTTTTTTCGAAAATTTTTTTTCGAAAATTTTTTTTCGAAATTTTTTTCCAAAATTTTTTTAAAAATTTTTTTCAAAATTTTTTTACAAATTTTTTTTTGAAAATTTTTTTGAAAATTTTTTTCGAAATTTTTTGTCAAAATTTTTTTTGAAAATTTTTTTTCGAAATTTTTTTCCAAAATTTTTTCGAAAATTTTTTTGCAAATTTTTTTTCGAAAAATTTTTTCGAAATTTTTTTTTCGAAATTTTTTTCGAAAAGTTTTTCTCCAAAATTTTCCGAAAATTTTTTTGAAAATTTTTTTCGAAATTTTTTTTCAAAATTTTTTTTGAAAATTTTTTTTCGAAATTTTTTTCGAAAAATTTTTTTCCAAAATTTTTTTAAAAATTTTTTTCAAAATTTTTTTACAAAATTTTTTTTGAAAATTTTTTTTCGAAATTTTTTTCGAAAAATTTTTTTCCAAAATTTTTTCGAAAATTTTTTTTCGACATTTTTTTCGAAAATTTTTTTTCGAAATTTTTTTCGAAAATTTTTTTGAAAATTTTTTTTCGAAAATTTTTTTGAAAAGTTTTTTCGAAGTTTTTTTTCAAAATTTTTTTTTTCGAAATTTTTTTCGAAAAATATTTTTCCAAAATTTTTTCGAAATTATTTTTCAAAATTTTTTCAAAATTTTTTTTTAAAATTTTTTTCGAAATTTTTTTAAAAATTTTTTTCGAAAATTTTTTTTCGAAATTTTTTTCAAAAATTTTTTTCAAAATTTTTTTCGAAAAATTTTTTTGAAAATTTTTTTCGAAAATTTTTTTGAAAATTTTTTTCGAAAATTTTTTTGAAAATTTTTTTCGAAATTTTTTATCAAAATTTTTTTCGAAAATTTTTTTTCGAAATTTTTTTCGAAAAGTTTTTTCGAAATTTTTTTTTAAATTTTTTTCATAATTTTTTTCGAAATTTTTTTTTCGAAATTTTTTTCGAAAAGTCTTTCTCCAAAATTTTTTCGAAAATTTAAAATTTTTTTGAAAATTTTTTTCGAAATTTTTTTTCAAAATTTTTTTCCAAAATTTTTTCGAAATTTTTCTTCAAAATTTTTTTCGAAAATTTTTTTTCGAAAATTTTCCAAAATTTTTTTAAAAATTTTTTTCAAAATTTTTTTACAAATTTTTTTTGAAAATTTTTTTTCGAAATTTTTTTCGAAAAATTTTTTTCCAAAATTTTTTCGAAATTTTTTTTTCGAAATTTTTTTCGAAAATTTTTTTTCGAAATTTTTTTCGAAATTTTTTTCGAAAATTTTTTTTCGAAATTTTTTTCGAAAATTTTTTTGAAAATTTTTTCGAAAAATTTTTTTCGAAAAGTTTTTCTCCAAAATTTTTTCGAAAATTTTTTTGAAGATTTTTTTCGAAATTTTTTTTCAAAATTTTTTTTGAAATTTTTTTTTCGAAATTTTTTCGAAAAATTTTTTTCCAAAATTTTTTCGAAAATTTTTTTTCGAAATTTTTTTCGAAAATTTTTTTCGAAAGTTTCTTCGAAAAATTTTTTTCCAAAATTTTTTCGAAAATTTTTTTGAAAATTTTTTTCGAAATTTTTTTTCAAATTTTTTTTTGGAAAATTTTTTTCATAATTTTTTTTCGAATTTTTTTTTCAAAATTTTTTTTGAAAATTTTTTTCGAAATTTTCTCAAAAATTTTTTTCCAAAATTTTTTCGAAATTTTTTTTCAAAATTTTTTCAAAAATTTTTTTTCGAAATTTTTTCGAAAATTTTTTTAAAATTTTTTTCCAAAATTTTTCCGAAAATTTTTTTGAAAATTTTTTTCGAAAATTTTTTTCATAATTTTTTTCGAAATTTTTTTTTTGAAATTTTTTTTTCGAAATTTTTTTCGAAAAATTTTTCTCGAAAATTTTTTCGACAATTTTTTTGAAAATTTTTTTCGAAATTTTTCTTCAAAATTTTTTTCGAAAATTTTTTTTCGAAATTTTTTTCCAAAATTTTTTTAAAAATTTTTTTCAAAATTTTTTTACAAATTTTTTTTGAAAATTTTTTTTCGAAATTTTTTTCAAAAAATTTTTTTCCAAAATTTTTTCGAAAATTTTTTTTCGAAATTTTTTTCGAAAATTTTTTTTCAAAATTTTTTTTGAAATTTTTTTTTCGAAATTTTTTTCGAAAAATTTTTTTCCAAAATTTTTTCGAAAATTTTTTTTCGAAATTTTTTTCGAAAACTTTTTTCAAAAGTTTCTTCGAAAAATTTTTTTCCAAAATTTTTTCGAAAATTTTTTTGAAAATTTTTTTCGAAATTTTTTTTTCGAAATTTTTTTCGAAAAGACTTTCTCCAAAATTTTTTCGAAAATTTTTTTGAAAATTTTTTTCGAAATTTTTTTTCAAAATTTTTTTAAAAATTTTTTTCGAAATTTTTTTAAAAATTTTTTTTTGAAAATTTTTTTTCGAAAATTTTTTTTCGAAATTTTTTCGAAAAATTTTTTTCCAAAAATTTTTTCGAAAATTTTTTTGAAAATTTTTTTCGAAATTTTTCTTCAAAATTTTTTTCGAAAATTTTTTTTCGAAATTTTTTTCCAAAATTTTTTTAAAAATTTTTTTCAAAATTTTTTTACAAATTTTTTTTTGAAGATTTTTTTGAAAATTTTTTTTGAAATTTTTTGTCAATTTTTTTTTCGAAAATTTTTTTTCGAAATTTTTTTCGAAAATTTCTTTCAAAATTTTTTTCGAAATTTTTTTCGAAAATTTTTTTCAAAATTTTTTTCGAAAAATTTTTTCAAATTTTTTTTCGAAAATTTTTTTTCATAATTTTTTTCGAAATTTTTTTTTTGGAATTTTTTTCGAAAATTTTTCTCTAAAATTTTTTCGAAAATTTTTTTGAAAATTTTTTTCGAAATTTTTTTTCAAAATTTTTTTTGAAATTTTTTTTTCGAAATTTTTTTCCAAAATTTTTTCGAAAATTTTTTTGCAAATTTTTTTTCGAAAAATTTTTTCGAAATTTTTTTTTCGAAATTTTTTTCGAAAAGTTTTTCTCCAAAATTTTTTCGAAAATTTTTTTGAAAATTTTTTTCGAAATTTTTTTCAAAATTTTTTTTGAAATTTTTTTTTCGAAATTTTTTTCGAAAAATTTTTTTCCAAAATTTTTTCGAAAATTTTTTTGCAAATTTTTTTTCGAAAAATTTTTTCGAAAATTTTTTTGAAAATTTTTTTCGAAATTTTTTTTCAAAATTTTCTTCGAAAATTTTTTTTCGAAATTTTTTTCGAAATTCTTTTTCAAAATTTTTTCGAAAATATTTTTTCGAAATTTTTTCGAAAATTTTTTTTCGAAATTTTTTTTCAAAATTTTTTTTGAAAATTTTTTTCGAAATTTTCTCAAAAATTTTTTTCCAAATTTTTTTCGAAATTTTTTTTCAAATTTTTTTCATAATTTTTTTCGAAATTTTTTTTTCGAAATTTTTTTCGAAAAGTCTTTCTCCAAAATTTTTTCGAAAATTCTTTTCGAAATTTTTTTTCAAACTTTTTTTAAAAATTTTTTTCGAAATTTTTTTAAAAATTTTTTGTTGAAAATTTTTTTTCGTAATTTTTTCGAATTTTTTTTCCAAAATTTTTTCGAAAATTTTTTTGAAAATTTTTTTCGAAATTTTTCTTCAAAATTTTTTTCGAAAATTTTTTTTCGAAATTTTTTTCCAAAATTTTTTTCAAAATTTTTTTACAAATTTTTTTTTGAAAATTTTTTTGAAAATTTTTTTCGAAATTTTTTGTCAAAATTTTTTTCGAAATTTTTTTTTCGAATTTTTTTTTCGAAAATTTCTTTCAAAATTTTTTTCGAAATTTTTTTCGAAAATTTTTTTCGAAAATTTTTTTCGAAAATTTTTTTCAAAATTTTTTTCGAAAAATTTTTTCAAATTTTTTTTTGAAAATTTTTTTTCATAATTTTTTTCGATATTTTTTTTTTGGATTTTTTTCGAAAAATTTTTCTCTAAAATTTTTTCGAAAATTTTTTTGAAAATTTTTTTCGAAATTTTTTTTCAAAATTTTTTTTGAAAATTTTTTTTCGAAATTTTTTTCCAAAATTTTTTCGAAAATTTTTTTGCAAATTTTTTTTCGAAAAATTTTTTCGAAATTTTTTTTTCGAAATTTTTTTCGAAAAGTTTTTCTCCAAAATTTTTTCGAAAATTTTTTTGAAAATTTTTTTCGAAATTTTTTTTCATAATTTTTTTCGAAATTTTTTTTTCGAAATTTTTTTTTCGAAATTTTTTTCGAAAAATTTTTCTCTAAAATTTTTTCGAAAATTTTTTTGAAAATTTTTTTCGAAAATTTTTTTTCGAAATTTTTTTCCAAAATTTTTTTAAAAATTTTTTTCTAAATTTTTTTACAAATTTTTTTTGAAAATTTTTTTTCGAAATTTTTTTCGAAAAATTTTTTTCCAAAATTTTTTCGAAAATTTTTTTTCGAAAATTTTTTTTCGAAATTTTTTTCGAAATTTTTTTCGAAAATTTTTTTTCGAAATTTTTTTCGAAAATTTTTTTGAAAATTTTTTCGAAAAATTTTTTTCGAAAAGTTTTTCTCCAAAATTTTTTCGAAAATTTTTTTGAAAAATTTTTTCGAAAATTTTTTTGAAAATTTTTTTCGAAATTTTTTTTCAAAATTTTTTTCGAAAATTTTTTTTCGAAATTTTTTTCGAAATTTTTTTCAAAATTTTTTTCGAAATTTTTTTCGAAAATTTTTTTCAAAAGTTTCTTCGAAAAATTTTTTTCCAAAATTTTTTCGAAAATTTTTTTGAAAATATTTTTCGAAATTTTTCAAATTTTTTTTTGGAAAATTTTTTTCATTTTTGTTCGAAATTTTTTTTTTGAAATTTTTTTCGAAAAATTTTTTTCCAAAATTTTTTCGAAAATTTTTTTAAAAATTTTTTCAAAATTTTTTTTAAAATTTTTTCAAAAATTTTTTTAAAATTTTTTTTCGAAATTTTTTTTCAAATTTTTTTTTGAAAATTTTTTTCGAAATTTTCTCAAAAATTTTTTTCCAAAATTTTTTCGAAATTTTTTTTCAAAATTTTTTCGAAAATTTTTTTTCGAAATTTTTCGAAAATTTTTTTAAAATTTTTTTCCAAAATTTTTCCGAAAATTTTTTTGAAAATTTTTTTCGAAATTTTTTTTCAATTTTTTTTTCGAAATTTTTTTTCATAATTTTTTTCGAAATTTTTTTTTCGAAATTTTTTTTTCGAAATTTTTTTCGAAAAATTTTTTTCTAAAATTTTTTCGAAAATTTTTTTGAAAATTTTTTTCGAAAATTTTTTTTTGAAATTTTTTTCCAAAATTTTTTTACAAATTTTTTTTGAAAATTTTTTTTCGAAATATTTTTCGAAAAATTTTTTTCCCAAATTTTTTCGAAAATTTTTTTTCGAAATTTTTTTCGAAAATTTTTTTTCGAAATTTTTTTTGGAATTTTTTTCGAAAATTTTTTTTCGAAATTTTTTTCGAAAATTTTTTTGAAAATTTTTTCGAAAAATTTTTTTCGAAAAGTTTTTCTCCAAAATTTTTTCGAAAATTTTTTGAAAATTTTTTTCGAAATTTTTTTTCAAAATTTTTTTTGAAATTTTTTTTTCGAAATTTTTTTCGAAAAATTTTTTTCCAAAATTTTTTCGAAAATTTTTTTTCGAAATTTTTTTCAAAAATTTTTTTCAAAATTTTTTTCAAAATTTTTTTCGAAAAATTTTTTTGAAAATTTTTTTCGAAAATTTTTTTGAATTTTTTTTTCGAAATTTTTTATCAAAATTTTTTTCGAAAATTTTTTTTCGAAATTTTTTTCGAAAAGTTCTTTCGAAATTTTTTTTCAAATTTTTTTCATAATTTTTTTCGAAATTTTTTTTTCGAAATTTTTTTCGAAAATTTTTTTGAAAATTTTTTTCGAAATTTTTTTTCAAAATTTTTTTAAAAATTTTTTTTTGAAAATTTTTTTTTGAAATTTTTTCGAAAAATTTTTTTCCAAATTTTTTTGAAAATTTTTTTGAAAATTTTTTTCGATTTTTTTTTTCAAAATTTTTTTCGAAAATTTTTTTCTAAAATTTTTTTTCGAAAAATTTTTTTCGAAAATTTTTTCGAAAATTTTTTTGAAAATTTTTTTGAAATTTTTTTTTCGAAAATGTTTTTGAAAAGTTTTTTCGACGTTTTTTTTCAAAATTTTTTTTTTCGAAATTTTTTTCGAAAAATTTTTTTCCAAAATTTTTTCGAAATTATTTTTCAAAATTTTTTCGAAAATTTTTTTTCGAAATTTTTTCGAAAATTTTTTTTCGAAATTTTTTTTCAAAATTTTTTTTGAAAATTTTTTTCGAAATTTTCTCAAAAATTTTTTTCCAAAATTTTTTCGAAAATTTTTTTGAAGTTTTTTTTCAAAATTTTTTTCCAAATTTTTTTTGAAAATTTTTTTCGAAATTTTTTTCAAAATTTTTTTCGAAATTTTTTATCAAAATTTTTTTCGAAAATTTTTTTTTGAAATTTTTTTCGAAAAGTTTTTTCGAAATTTTTTTTCAAATTTTTTTCATAATTTTTTTCGAAATTTTTTTTTTCGAAATTTTTTTCGAAAAGCCTTTCTCCAAAATTTTTTCGAAAATTTTTTTGAAAATTCTTTTCGAAATTTTTTTTCAAAATTTTTTAAAAAATTTTTTTCGAAATTTTTTTAAAAATTTTTTTTTGAAAATTTTTTTTCGAAAATTTTTTTTCGAAATTTTTTCGAAATTTTTTTCCAAAATTTTTTTAAAAATTTTTTTCAAAATTTTTTTACAAATATTTTTTTGAAAATTTTTTTGAAATTTTTTTTCGAAATTTTTTGTCAAAATTTTTTTCGAAAATTTCTTTTTCGAATTTTTTTTCGAAAATTTCTTTCAAAATTTTTTTCGAAATTTTTTTCGAAAATTTTTTTCAAAATTTTTTTCGAAAAAGTTTTTCAAATTTTTTTTCGAAAATTTTTTTTCATAATTTTTTTCGAAATTTTTTTTTTGGAATTTTTTTCGAAAAATTTTTCTCTAAAATTTTTTCGAAAATTTTTTTGAAAATTTTTTTCGAAATTTTTTTTCAAAATTTTTTTTGAAAATTTTTTTTCGTAATTTTTTTCCAAAATTTTTTCGAAAATTTTTTTGCAAATTTTTTTTCGAAAAACCTTTTCGAAATTTTTTTTTCGAAATTTTTTTCGAAAAGTTTTTCTCCAAAATTTTTTCGAAAATTTTTTTGAAAATTTTTTTCGAAATTTTTTTTCAAAATTTTTTTTGAAAATTTTTTTTCGAAATTTTTTTCGAAAAATTTTTTTCGAAAAATTTTTTTCCAAAATTTTTTCGAAAATTTTTTTGCAAATTTTTTTTCGAAAAATTTTTTCGAAAATTTTTTTGAAAATTTTTTTCGAAATTTTTTTTCAAAATTTTTTTCGAAAATTTTTTTTCGAAATTTTTTTCGAAATTTTTTTCAAAATTTTTTTCGAAATTTTTTTCGAAAATTTTTTTCAAAAGTTTCTTCGAAAAATTTTTTTCCAAAATTTTTTCGAAAATTTTTTTGAAAATTTTTTTAAAATTTTTTTCCAAAATTTTTCCGAAAATTTTTTTGAAAATTTTTTTCGAAATTTTTTTTCAAATTTTTTTTCGAAAATTTTTTTCATAATTTTTTTCGAAATTTTTTTTTCGAAATTTTTTTTTCGAAATTTTTTTTTCGAAATTTTTTTCGAAAAATGTTTCTCTAAAATTTTTTCGAAAATTTTTTTGAAAATTTTTTTCGAATATTTTTTTTCGAAATTTTTTTCCAAAATTTTTTTAAAAATTTTTTTCAAATTTTTTTTAAAAATTTTTCTTGAAAATTTTTTTTCGAAATTTTTTTCGAAGAATTTTTTTCCAAAATTTTTTCGAAAATTTTTTTTCGAAAATTTTTTTTCGAAATTTTTTTTGAAATTTTTTTCGAAAATTTTTTTTCGAAATTTTTTTTTGAAATTTTTTTCGAAAAGTTTTTTCGAAATTTTTTTTCAAATTTTTTTCAAAATTTTTTTCGAAATTTTTTTTTTCGAAATTTTTTTCGAAAAGCCTTTCTCCAAAATTTTTTCGAAAATTTTTTTGAAAATTCTTTTCGAAATTTTTTTTCAAAATTTTTTAAAAAATTTTTTTGGAAATTTTTTTAAAAATTTTTTTTTGAAAATTTTTTTTCGAAAATTTTTTTTCGAAATTTTTTCGAAATTTTTTTCCAAAATTTTTTTAAAAATTTTTTTCAAAATTTTTTTACAAATATTTTTTTGAAAATTTTTTTGAAATTTTTTTTCGAAATTTTTTGTCAAAATTTTTTTCGAAAATTTTTTTTTCGAATTTTTTTTCGAAAATTTCTTTCAAAATTTTTTTCGAAATTTTTTTCGAAAATTTTTTTCAAAATTTTTTTCGAAAAAATTTTTCAAATTTTTTTTCGAAAATTTTTTTTCATAATTTTTTTCGAAATTTTTTTTTTGGAATTTTTTTCGAAAAATTTTTCTCTAAAATTTTTTCGAAAATTTTTTTGAAAATTTTTTTCGAAATTTTTTTTCAAATTTTTTTTTGAAAATTTTTTTTCGAAATTTTTTTCCAAAATTTTTTCGAAAATTTTTTTGCAAATTTTTTTTCGAAAAATCTTTTCGAAATTTTTTTTTCGAAATTTTTTTCGAAAAGTTTTTCTCCAAAATTTTTTCGAAAATTTTTTTGAAAATTTTTTTCGAAATTTTTTTTCAAAATTTTTTTTGAAAATTTTTTTTCGAAATTTTTTTCGAAAAATTTTTTTCGAAAAATTTTTTCCCAAAATTTTTTCGAAAATTTTTTTTCAAATTTTTTTTCGAAAAATTTTTTCGAAAATTTTTTTGAAAATTTTTTTCGAAATTTTTTTTCAAAATTTTTTTCGAAAATTTTTTTTCGAAATTTTTTTCGAAATTTTTTTCAAAATTTTTTTCGAAATTTTTTTCGAAAATTTTTTTCAAAAGTTTCTTCGAAAAATTTTTTTCCAAAATTTTTTCGAAAATTTTTTTGAAAATTTTTTTAAAATTTTTTTCCAAAATTTTTCCGAAAATTTTTTTGAAAATTTTTTTCGAAATTTTTTTTCAAATTTTTTCTCGAAAATTTTTTTCATAATTTTTTTCGAAATTTTTTTTTCGAAATTTTTTTTTCGAAATTTTTTTCGAAAAATGTTTCTCTAAAATTTTTTCGAAAATTTTTTTGAAAATTTTTTTCGAAAATTTTTTTTCGAAATTTTTTTCCAAAATTTTTTTAAAAATTTTTTTCAAATTTTTTTTAAAAATTTTTTTTGAAAATTTTTTTTCGAAATTTTTTTCGAAGAATTTTTTTCCAAAATTTTTTCGAAAATTTTTTTTTCGAAAATTTTTTTTCGAAATTTTTTTTGAAATTTTTTTCGAAAATTTTTTTTCGAAATTTTTTTCGAAAATTTTTTTGAAAATTTTTTCGAAAAATTTTTTTCGAAAAGTTTTTCTCCAAAATTTTTTCGAAAATTTTTTTGAAAATTTTTTTCGAAATTTTTTTCGAAAAATTTTTTTCCAAAATTTTTTCGAAAATTTTTTTTCGAAATTTTTTTCAAAAATTTTTTTCAAAATTTTTTTCGAAAAATTTTTTTGAAAATTTTTTTCGAAAATTTTTTTGAATTTTTTTTTCGAAATTTTTTATCAAAATTTTTTTCGAAAATTTTTTTCTAAAATTTTTTTTCGAAAAATTTTTTTCCAAAATTTTTTCGAAAATTTTTTTGAAAATTTTTTTCGAAATTTTTTTTCAAAATTTTTTTCGAAAATTTTTTTTCGAAATTTTTTTCGAAATTTTTTTTCAAAATTTTTTTCGAAAATTTTTTTTCGAAAATTTTTTTTCGAAATTTTTTCGAAATTTTTTTTCCAAAATTTTTTCGAAAATTTTTTTGAAAATTTTTTTCGAAATTTTTCTTCAAAATTTTTTTCGAAAATTTTTTTTCGAAAATTTTTTTTCGAAATTTTTTTCCAAAATTTTTTTAAAAATTTTTTTCAAAATTTTTTTACAAATTTTTCTTTGAAAATTTTTTTGAAAATTTTTTTCGAAATTTTTTGTCAAAATTTTTTTCGAAAATTTTTTTTCGAAATTTTTTTCGAAAATTTCTTTCAAAATTTTTTTCGAAATTTTTTTCGAAAATTTTTTTCAAAATTTTTTTCAAAATATTTTTCGAAAATTTTTTTTTGAAATTTTTTTCGAAAATTTTTTTCAATATTTTTTTCGAAAATTTTTTTTCCAAAATTTTTTCGAAAATTTTTTTGAAAACTTTTTTCGAAATTTTTTTCAAATTTTTTTTCAAAATTCTTTTTGAAAATTTTTTCAAAATTCTTTTCGAAAATTTTTTTTTCGAAATTTTTTTCCAAAATTTTTTTCCAAAATTTTTTCGAAAATTTTTTAGCAAAATTTTTTTAGAAAATTTTTTTCAGAATTTTTTTTCAAAATTTTTTTTCAAAATTTCTTTTGAAAATTTTTTTTGGAAAATTTTTTTGAAAATTTTTTTTGAAATTTTTTTTCAAAATTTTTTTCGAAATTTTTTTCGAAAATTTTTTTCAAAATTTTTTTCGAAAAATTTTTTTTCAAAATTTTTCCAAAAATTTTTTTGAAAATTTTTTTGAAAATTTTTTTCGAAATTTTTTTTCAAATTTTTTTTCGAAATTGTTTTTCATAATTTTTTTCGAAATTTTTTTTTCGAAATTTTTTTCGAAAAATGTTTCTCTAAAATTTTTTCGAAAATTTTTTTCGAAATTTTTCTTCAAAATTTTTTTCGAAAATTTTTTTTCGAAATTTTTTTCCAAAATTTTTTTAAAAATTTTTTTCAAAATTTTTTTACAAAATTTTTTTTGAAAATTTTTTTTCGAAATTTTTTTCTCCAAAATTTTTTCGAAAATTTTTTTGAAAATTTTTTTTTTAATTTTTTTTCAAAATTTCTTTAAAAATTTTTTTCGAAATTTTTTTAAAAATTTTTTTTTGAAAATTTTTTTTCGAAAATTTTTTTTCGAAATTTTTTCGAAAAATTTTTTTCCAAAATTTTTTCGAAAATTTTTTTGAAAATTTTTTTCGAAATTTTTTTTCAAAATTTTTTTCGAAATTTTTTTTTCGAAATTTTTTTCCAAAATTTTTTTAAAAATTTTTTTCAAAATTTTTTTACAAATTTTTTTTTGAAAATTTTTTTGAAAATTTTTTTCGAAATTTTTTTCGAAAATTTTTTTCGAAAATTTTTTTTCGAAATTTTTTTCAAAAATTTCTTTCAAAATTTTTTTCGAAATTTTTTTCGAAAATTTTTTTCAAAATTTTTTTCGAAAAATTTTTTCAAATTTTTTTTCGAAATTTTTTTTCCATAATTTTTTTCGAAATTTTTTTTTTGGAATTTTTTTCGAAAAATTTTTCTCTAAAATTTTTTCGAAAATTTTTTTGAAAATTTTTTTCGAAATTTTTTTTCAAAATTTTTTTTGAAAATTTTTTTTCGAAATTTTTTTCCAAAATTTTTTCGAAAATTTTTTTGCAAATTTTTTTTCGAAAAATTTTTTCGAAATTTTTTTTTCAAAATTTTTTTCGAAAAGTTTTTCTCCAAAATTTTTTCGAAAATTTTTTTGAAAATTTTTTTCGAAATTTTTTTTCAAAATTTTTTTTGAAAATTTTTTTTCGAAATTTCTTTCGAAAAATTTTTTTCGAAAAATTTTTTTCCAAAATTTTTTCGAAAATTTTTTTGCAAATTTTTTTTCGAAAAATTTTTTCAAAAATTTTTTTGAAAATTTTTTTCGAAATTTTTTTTCAAAATTTTTTTCGAAAATTTTTTTTCGAAATTTTTTTCGAAATTTTTTTCAAAATTTTTTTCGAAATTTTTTTCGAAAATTTTTTTCAAAAGTTTCTTCGAAAAATTTTTTTCCAAAATTTTTTCGAAAATTTTTTTGAAAATTTTTTTCGAAATTTTTTTTCAAATTTTTTTTTGGAAAATTTTTTTCATAATTTTTTTTCGAAATTTTTTTTCGAAATTTTTTTTCGAAAAATTTTTTTCCAAAATTTTTTTGAAATTATTTTTCAAAATTTTTTCGAAAATTTTTTTTCGAAATTTTTTCGAAAATTTTTTCGAAAATTTTTTTAAAATTTTTTTTCGAAATTTTTTTTCAAAATTTTTTTTGAAAATTTTTTTCGACATTTTCTCAAAACTTTTTTTCCAAAATTTTTTCGAAAATTTTTTTGAAGTTTTTTTTCAAAATTTTTTTCGAAATTTTTTTTCAAAATTTTTTTCGAAATTTTTTTCGAAATTTTTTTCGAAAATTTTTTTTCGAAATTTTTTTCAAAAATTTTTTTCAAAATTTTTTTCGAAAAATTTTTTTGAAAATTTTTTTCCAAAATTTTTTTGAAAATTTTTTTCGAAATTTTTTATCAAAATTTTTTTCGAAAATTTTTTTTCGAAATTTTTTTCGAAAAGTTTTTTCGAAATTTTTTTTCAAATTTTTTTCATAATTTTTTTCGAAATTTATTTTTCGAAATTTTTTTCGAAAAGTCTTTCTCCAAAATTTTTTCGAAAATTTTTTTGAAAATTTTTTTCGAAATTTTTTTTCAAAATTTTTTTAAAAATTATTTTCGAAATTTTTTTAAAAATTTTTTTCGAAATTTTTTTAAAAATTTTTTTTCGAAATTTTTTTCCAAAATTTTTTTCAAAATTTTCTCCAAATTTTTTTCGAAAATTTTTTTCAAAAGTTTCTTCGAAAAATTTTTTTCTAAAATTTTTTCGAAATTTTTTTCGAAAATTTTTTCAAAATTTTTTTCGAAAAATTTTTTTCCAAAATTTTTTCGAAAATTTTTTTGAAAATTTTTTTCGAAATTTTTTTACAAAATTTTTTTTGAAAATTTTTTTTCGAAATTTTTTTTCGAAATTTTTTTCGAAAAATTTTTTTCCAAAATTTTTTTAAAAATTTTTTTGCGAAATTTTTTTCGTAAATTTTTTTCGAAATTTTTTTTCAAAATTTTTTTTCAAATTTTTTTTTGAAAATTTTTTTTCGAAAATTTTTTTGAAAATTTTTTTCGAAATTTTTTTTCAAAATTTTTTTAGAAAATTTCTTTTCGAAATTTTTTTCGAAAATTTGTTTCAAATTTTTTACGAAAATTTTTTTCAAAATTTTCTTCGAAAAATTTTTTTCCAAAATTTTTTTCCAAAATTTTTTCGAAAATTTTTTTGAAAAGTTTTTTCGAAGTTTTTTTTAAAAATTTTTTTCGAAATTTTTTTCAAAATTTTTTCCAAAAATTTTTTCAAAAATTTTTTTCAAAATTTTTTTTCAAAATTTTTTTTGAAAATTTTTTTGAAAATTTTTTTCGAAATTTTTTTTCAAAATTTTTTTCGAAAATTTTTTTTCAAAATTTTTTTCGAAAATTTTTTTCAAATTTTTTTCGAAATTTTTTTCGAAAATTTTTTTAAAAATTTTCTTCGAAAAATTTTTTTCCAAATTTTTTTCGAAAATTTTTTTGAAAAGTTTTTTCGAAGTTTTTTTTCAAAATTTTTTTCGAAATTTTTTTCGAAAATTTTTTTTTCAAAATTTTTTCCAAAAATTTTTTTCGAAAATTTTTTTTCGAAATTTTTTTCGAAAATTTTTTTTCGAAATTTGTTTCGAAAATTTTTTTGAATATTTTTTCGAAAATTTTTTTTGAAAATTTTTTTTCCAAAATTTTTTTGAATATTTTTTTCGAAATTTTTTTTCAAAATTTTTTTCGAAAATTTTTTTTCGAAAATTTTTTGGAAAATTGTTTTCGAAAATTTTTTTTCGAAAATTTTTTTTCGAAATTCTTTTCGAAAATTTTTTCAAAATTTTTTTCGAAAAATTTTTTTCCAAAAGTTTTTCGAAAATTTTTTTGAAAATTTTTTTCCAAAATTTTTTCGACAATTTTTTTGAAAATTTTTTTCGAAATTTTTTTCTAAATTTTTTTTAAAATTTTTTTTCGAAATTTTTTTACAAAATTTTTTTTGAAAATTTTTTTTCGAAATTTTTTTTCGAAATTTTTTTCGAAAAATTTTTTTCCAAAATTTTTTTAAAAATTTTTTTGCGAAATTTTTTTCGTAAATTTTTTTCATAATTTTTTTTCAGAATTTTTTTTCAGAATTTTTTTTGAAAATTTTTTTTCGAAAATTTTTTTGAAAATTTTTTTCGAAATTTTTTTTCAAAATTTTTTCGAAAATTTTTTTGCAAATTTTTTTTCGAAAAATTTTTTCGAAAAATTTTTTCGAAATTTTTTTTTCGAAATTTTTTTCGAATAGTTTTTCTCCAAAATTTTTTCGAAAATTTTTTTGAAAATTTTTTTCGAAATTTTTTTTCAAAATTTTTTTTGAAATTTTTTTTTCGAAATTTTTTTCGAAAAATTTTTTTCCAAAATTTTTTTAAAAATTTTTTTCAAAATTTTTTTACAAAATTTTTTTTGAAAATTTTTTTTCGAAATTTTTTTCGAAAAATTTTTTTCCAAAATTTTTTCGAAAATTTTTTTTCGACTTTTTTATCGAAAATTTTTTTTCGAAATTTTTTTCGAAAATTTTTTTGAAAATTTTTTTTCGAAAATTTTTTTGAAAAGTTTTTTCGAAGTTTTTTTTCAAAATTTTTTTTTTCGAAATTTTTTTCGAAAAATATTTTTCCAAAATTTTTTCGAAATTATTTTTCAAAATTTTTTCAAAATTTTTTTTTCGAAATTTTTTTTCAAAATTTTTTTCGAAATTTTTTTCGAAATTTTTTTCGAAAATTTTTTTTCGAAATTTTTTTTAAAATTTTTTTCAAAATTTTTTTCGAAAAATTTTTTTGAAAATTTTTTTCGAAATTTTTTATCAAAATTTTTTTCGAAAATTTTTTTTCGAAATTTTTTTCGAAAAGTTTTTTCGAAATTTTTTTTCAAATTTTTTTCATAATTTTTTTCGAAATTTTTTTCGAAAAGTCTTTCTCCAAAATTTTTTCGAAAATTTAAAATTTTTTTGAAAATTTTTTTCGAAATTTTTTTTCAAAATTTTTTTCCAAAATTTTTTCGAAATTTTTCTTCAAAATTTTTTTCGAAAATTTTTTTTCGAAATTTTTTTCCAAAATTTTTTTAAAAATTTTTTTCAAAATTTTTTTACAAATTTTTTTTGAAAATTTTAATTCGAAATTTTTTTCGAAAAATTTTTTTCCAAAATTTTATCGAAATTTTTTTTTCGAAATTTTTTTCGAAAATTTTTTTTCGAAATTTTTTTCGAAATTTTTTTCGAAAATTTTTTTTCGAAATTTTTTTCGAAAATTTTTTTGAAAATTTTTTCGAAAAATTTTTTTCGAAAAGTTTTTCTCCAAAATTTTTTCGAAAATTTTTTTGAAAATTTTTTTCGAAATTTTTTTTCAAAATTTTTTTTGAAATTTTTTTTTCGAAATTTTTTCGAAAAATTTTTTTCCAAAATTTTTTCGAAAATTTTTTTTCGAAATTTTTTTCGAAAATTTTTTTCAAAAGTTTCTTCGAAAAATTTTTTTCCAAAATTTTTTCGAAAATTTTTTTGAAAATTTTTTTCGAAATTTTTTTTCAAATTTTTTTTTGGAAAATTTTTTTCATAATTTTTTTTCGAATTTTTTTTCGAAATTTTTTTCGAAAATTTTTTTTCGAAATTTTTTTCGAAAATTTTTTTGAAAATTTTTTTTCTTCGAAAATTTTTTTGAAAATTTTTTTTCGAAAATTTTTTTGAAAAGTTTTTTCGAAATTTTTTTTCAAAATTTTTTCGAAAATTTTTTTTCGAAATTTTTTTTCAAAATTTTTTTTGAAAATTTTTTTCGAAATTTTCTCAAAAATTTTTTTCCAAAATTTTTTCGAAATTTTTTTTCAAAATTTTTTCGAAATTTTTTTTTCGAAATTTTTTCGAAAATTTTTTTAAAATTTTTTTCCAAAATTTTTCCGAAAATTTTTTTGAAAATTTTTTTCGAAAATTTTTTTCATAATTTTTTTCGAAATTTTTTTTTTGAAATTTTTTTTTCGAAATTTTTTTCGAAAAATTTTTCTCTAAAATTTTTTCGACAATTTTTTTGAAAATTTTTTTCGAAAATTTTTTTTCGAATTTTTTTTCGAAAATTTCTTTCAAAATTTTTTTCGAAATTTTTTTCCAAAATTTTTTCGAAAATTTTTTTGCAAATTTTTTTTCGAAAAATTTTATCGAAATTTTTTTTTCGAAATTTTTTTCGAAAAGTTTTTCTCCAAAATTTTTTCGAAAATTTTTTTGAAAATTTTTTTCGAAATTTTTTTCAAAATTTTTTTTGAAAATTTTTTTTCGAAATTTTTTTCGAAAAATTTTTTTCCAAAATTTTTTCGAAAATTTTTTTGCAAATTTTTTTTCGAAAAATTTTTTCGAAAATTTTTTTGAAAATTTTTTTCGAAATTTTTTTTCAAAATTTTCTTCGAAAATTTTTTTTCAAAATTTTTTTCGAAATTTTTTTTCAAAATTTTTTCGAAAATATTTTTTCGAAATTTTTTTTCAAAATTTTTTTTGAAAATTTTTTTCGAAATTTTCTCAAAAATTTTTTTCCAAAATTTTTTCGAAATTTTTTTTCAAATTTTTTTCATAATTTTTTTCGAAATTTTTTTAAAAATTTTTTGTTGAAAATTTTTTTTCGAAAATTTTTTTTCGAAATTTTTTCGAAATTTTTTTTCCAAAATTTTTTCGAAAATTTTTTTGAAAATTTTTTTCGAAATTTTTCTTCAAAATTTTATTCGAAAATTTTTTTTCGAAATTTTTTTCCAAAATTTTTTTCAAAATTTTTTTACAAATTTTTTTTTGAAAATTTTTTTGAAAATTTTTTTCGAAATTTTTTGTCAAAATTTTTTTCGAAAATTTTTTTTCGAATTTTTTTTCGAAAATTTCTTTCAAAATTTTTTTCGAAATTTTTTTCGAAAATTTTTTTCAAAATTTTTTTCGAAAAATTTTTTCAAATTTTTTTTCGAAAATTTTTTTTCATAATTTTTTTCGATATTTTTTTTTGGATTTTTTTCGAAAAATTTTTCTCTAAAATTTTTTCGAAAATTTTTTTGAAAATTTTTTTCGAAATTTTTTTTCAAAATTTTTTTTGAAAATTTTTTTTCGAAATTTTTTCCAAAATTTTTTCGAAAATTTTTTTGCAAATTTTTTTCGAAAAATTTTTTCAAAATTTTTTTTTCGAAATTTTTTTCGAAAAGTTTTTCTCCAAAATTTTTCGAAAATTTTTTTGAAAAATTTTTTCGAAAATTTTTTTGAAAATTTTTTTCGAAATTTTTTTTCAAAATTTTTTTCGAAAATTTTTTTCGAAATTTTTTTCGAAATTTTTTCAAAATTTTTTTCGAAATTTTTTTCGAAAATTTTTTTCAAAAGTTTCTTCGAAAAATTTTTTCCAAAATTTTTTCGAAAATTTTTTTGAAAATTTTTCGAAAATTTTTTTGAAAATTTTTTTCGAAATTTTTTTTCAAATTTTTTTTTGGAAAATTTTTTTCATAATTTTTGTTCGAAATTTTTTTTTCGAAATTTTTTTCAAAAAATTTTTTTCCAAAATTTTTTCGAAATTTTTTTTTAAAAATTTTTTCGAAAATTTTTTTAAAATTTTTTTTCGAAATTTTTTTTCAAAATTTTTTTTGAAAATTTTTTTTCAAAATTTTTTTCGAAATTTTTTTTTCGAAATTTTTTTCGAAATTTTTTTCAAAATTTTTTTCGAAATTTTTTTTCGAAAATTTTTTTCAAAAGTTTCTTCGAAAAATTTTTTTCGAAAATTTTTTCAAAAATTTTTTTGAAAATTTTTTTCGAAATTTTTTTTCAAATTTTTTTTTGGAAAATTTTTTTCATTTTGTTCGAAATTTTTTTTTCGAAATTTTTTTCGAAAAATTTTTTTCCAAAATTTTTTCGAAATTTTTTTTTAAATTTTTTCGAAAATTTTTTTAAAATTTTTTTTCGAAATTTTTTTCAAATTTTTTTTCGAAATTTTTTTTCAAATTTTTTTTTGAAAATTTTTTTCGAAATTTTCTCAAAAATTTTTTTCCAAAATTTTTCGAAATTTTTTTCAAAATTTTTTGGAAAATTTTTTTTCGAAATTTTTCGAAAATTTTTTTAAAATTTTTTTCCAAAATTTTTCCCGAAAATTTTTTTGAAAATTTTTTTCGAAATTTTTTTTCAATTTTTTTTTCGAAATTTTTTTTCATAATTTTTTTCGAAATTTTTTTTTCGAAATTTTTTTTGAAAATTTTTTTCGAAAATTTTTTTTCGAAATTTTTTTCCAAAATTTTTTTAAAAATTTTTTTCAAAATTTTTTTACAATTTTTTTTGAAAATTTTTCTTCGAAATTTTTTTCGAAAAATTTTTTTCCAAAATTTTTTCGAAAATTTTTTTTCGAAATTTTTTTCGAAATTTTTTTTTCGAAATTTTTTTCGAAATTTTTTTCGAAAATTTTTTTTCGAAATTTTTTTCGATAATTTTTTGAAAATTTTTTCGAAAAATTTTTTTCGAAAAGTTTTTCTCCAAAATTTTTTCGAAAATTTTTTTGAAAATTTTTTTCGAAATTTTTTTTCAAAATTTTTTTTGAAATTTTTTTTTCGAAATTTTTTCGAAAAATTTTTTTCCAAATTTTTTCGAAAATTTTTTTTCGAAATTTTTTTCGAAATTTTTTCAAAATTTTTTTCGAAATTTTTTTCGAAAATTTTTTTCAAAAGTTTCTTCGAAAAATTTTTTTCCAAAATTTTTTCGAAAATTTTTTTGAAAATTTTTTTCGAAATTTTTTTTCAAATTTTTTTTGGAAAATTTTTTTCATAATTTTTGTTCGAAATTTTTTTTTCGAAATTTTTTCAAAAAATTTTTTTCCAAAATTTTTTCGAAATTTTTTTTAAAAATTTTTTCGAAAATTTTTTAAAATTTTTTTTCGAAATTTTTTTTCAAAATTTTTTTTGAAAATTTTTTTTCAAAATTTTTTTCGAAATTTTTTTTTCGAAATTTTTTTCGAAATTTTTTTCAAAATTTTTTTCGAAATTTTTTTCGAAAATTTTTTTCAAAAGTTTCTTCGAAAAATTTTTTTCGAAAATTTTTTCGAAAATTTTTTTGAAAATTTTTTTCGAAATTTTTTTTCAAATTTTTTTTTGGAAAATTTTTTTCATTTTTGTTCGAAATTTTTTTTTCGAAATTTTTTTCGAAAAATTTTTTTCCAAAATTTTTTCGAAATTTTTTTTTTAAATTTTTTCGAAAATTTTTTTAAAATTTTTTTTCGAAATTTTTTTTCAAATTTTTTTTCGAAATTTTTTTTCAAATTTTTTTTTGAAAATTTTTTTCGAAATTTTCTCAAAAATTTTTTTCCAAAATTTTTTCGAAATTTTTTTTCAAAATTTTTTCGAAAATTTTTTTTCGAAATTTTTCGAAAATTTTTTTAAAATTTTTTTCCAAAATTTTTCCGAAAATTTTTTTGAAAATTTTTTTCGAAATTTTTTTTCAATTTTTTTTTCGAAATTTTTTTTCATAATTTTTTTCGAAATTTTTTTTTCGAAATTTTTTTTGAAAATTTTTTTCGAAAATTTTTTTTCGAAATTTTTTTCCAAAATTTTTTTAAAATTTTTTTTCAAAATTTTTTTACAAATTTTTTTTGAAAATTTTTCTTCGAAATTTTTTTCGAAAAATTTTTTTCCAAAATTTTTTCGAAAATTTTTTTTCGAAATTTTTTTCGAAATTTTTTTTTCGAAATTTTTTTCGAAATTTTTTCGAAATTTTTTTCGAAAATTTTTTTTCGAAATTTTTTTCGATAATTTTTTTGAAAATTTTTTCGAAAAATTTTTTTCGAAAAGTTTTTCTCCAAAATTTTTTCGAAAATTTTTTTGAAAATTTTTTTCGAAATTTTTTTTCAAAATTTTTTTTGAAATTTTTTTTTCGAAATTTTTTTCGAAAAATTTTTTTCCAAAATTTTTTCGAAAATTTTTTTTCGAAATTTTTTTCAAAAATTTTTTTCAAAATTTTTTTCGAAAAGTTCTTTCGAAATTTTTTTTCAAATTTTTTTCATAATTTTTTTCGAAATTTTTTTTTCGAAATTTTTTTCGAAAATTTTTTTGAAAATTTTTTTCGAAATTTTTTTTCAAAATTTTTTTAAAAATTTTTTTTTGAAAATTTTTTTTTGAAATTTTTTCGAAAAATTTTTTTCCAAAATTTTTTCGAAAATTTTTTTGAAAATTTTTTTCGAAATTTTTTTTCAAAATTTTTTTCGAAAATTTTTTTCTAAAATTTTTTTTCGAAAAATTTTTTTCGAAAATTTTTTCGAAAATTTTTTTGAAAATTTTTTTGAAAATTTTTTTTCGAAAATTTTTTTGAAAAGTTTTTTCGAAGTTTTTTTTCAAAATTTTTTTTTTCGAAATTTTTTTCGAAAAATTTTTTTCCAAAATTTTTTCGAAATTATTTTTCAAAATTTTTTCGAAAATTTTTTTTCGAAATTTTTTCGAAAATTTTTTTTCGAAATTTTTTTTCAAAATTTTTTTTGAAAATTTTTTTCGAAGTTTTCTCAAAAATTTTTTTCCAAAATTTTTTCGAAAATTTTTTTGAAGTTTTTTTTCAAAATTTTTTTCGAAATTTTTTTTCAAAATTTTTTTCGAAATTTTTTTCAAAATTTTTTTCGAAAATTTTTTTTCGAAATTTTTTTCAAAAATTTTTTTCAAAATTTTTTTTGAAAAATTTTTTTGAAAATTTTTTTCGAAATTTTTTATCAAAATTTTTTTCGAAAATTTTTTTTCGAAATTTTTTTCGAAAAGTTTTTTCGAATTTTTTTTTCAAATTTTTTTCATAATTTTTTTCGAAATTTTTTTTTTCGAAATTTTTTTCGAAAAGCCTTTCTCCAAAATTTTTTCGAAAATTTTTTTGAAAATTTTTTTCGAAATTTTTTTTCAAAATTTTTTTCGAAAATTTTTTTTCGAAATTTTTTTCGAAATTTTTTTCAAAATTTTTTTCGAAATTTTTTTCGAAAATTTTTTTCAAAAGTTTCCTCGAAAAATTTTTTTCCAAAATTTTTTCGAAAATTTTTTTGAAAATTTTTTTCGAAATTTTTTTTCAAAATTTTTTTTGAAAATTTTTTTTCGTAATTTTTTTCCAAAATTTTTTCGAAAATTTTTTTGCAAATTTTTTTTCGAAAAACCTTTTCGAAATTTTTTTTTCGAAATTTTTTTCGAAAAGTTTTTCTCCAAAATTTTTTCGAAAATTTTTTTGAAAATTTTTTTCGAAATTTTTTTTCAAAATTTTTTTTGAAAATTTTTTTTCGAAATTTTTTTCGAAAAATTTTTTTCCAAAATTTTTTCGAAAATTTTTTTGCAAATTTTTTTTCGAAAAATTTTTTCGAAAATTTTTTTGAAAATTTTTTTCGAAATTTTTTTTCAAAATTTTTTTCGAAAATTTTTTTTCGAAATTTTTTTCGAAATTTTTTTCAAAATTTTTTTCGAAATTTTTTTCGAAAATTTTTTTCAAGTTTCTTCGAAAAATTTTTTTCCAAAATTTTTTCGAAAATTTTTTTGAAAATTTTTTTAAAATTTTTTTCCAAAATTTTTCCGAAAATTTTTTTGAAAATTTTTTTCGAAATTTTTTTTTCAAATTTTTTTTCGAAAATTTTTTTCATAATTTTTTTCGAAATTTTTTTTTCGAAATTTTTTTTTCGAAATTTTTTTCGAAAAATGTTTCCCTAAAATTTTTTCGTAAAATTTTTTTGAAAATTTTTTTCGAAAATTTTTTTTCGAAATTTTTTTCCAAAATTTTTTTAAAAATTTTTTTCAAATTTTTTTTAAAAATTTTTTTTGAAAATTTTTTTTCGAAATTTTTTTCGAAGAATTTTTTTCCAAAATTTTTTCGAAAATTTTTTTTCGAAAATTTTTTTTCGAAATTTTTTTTGAAATTTTTTTCGAAAATTTTTTTTCGAAATTTTTTTTTGAAATTTTTTTCGAAAAGTTTTTTCGAAATTTTTTTTCAAATTTTTTTCATAATTTTTTTCGAAATTTTTTTTTTCGAAATTTTTTTCGAAAAGCCTTTCTCCAAAATTTTTTCGAAAATTTTTTTGAAAATTCTTTTCGAAATTTTTTTTCAAAATTTTTTAAAAATTTTTTTCGAAATTTTTTTAAAAATTTTTTTTTGAAAATTTTTTTTCGAAAATTTTTTTTCGAAATTTTTTCGAAATTTTTTTCCAAAATTTTTTTAAAAATTTTTTTCAAAATTTTTTTACAAATATTTTTTTGAAAATTTTTTTGAAATTTTTTTTCGAAATTTTTTGTCAAAATTTTTTTCGAAAATTTTTTTTTCGAATTTTTTTTCGAAAATTTCTTTCAAAATTTTTTTCGAAATTTTTTTCGAAAATTCTTTTCAAAATTTTTTTCGAAAAAATTTTTCAAATTTTTTTTCGAAAATTTTTTTTCATAATTTTTTTCGAAATTTTTTTTTTGGAATTTTTTTCGAAAAATTTTTCTCTAAAATTTTTTCGAAAATTTTTTTGAAAATTTTTTTCGAAATTTTTTTTCAAATTTTTTTTTGAAAATTTTTTTTCGAAATTTTTTTCCAAAATTTTTTCGAAAATTTTTTTGCAAATTTTTTTTCGAAAAATCTTTTCGAAATTTTTTTTTCGAAATTTTTTTCGAAAAGTTTTTCTCCAAAATTTTTTCGAAAATTTTTTTGAAAATTTTTTTCGAAATTTTTTTTCAAAATTTTTTTTGAAAATTTTTTTTCGAAATTTTTTTCGAAAAATTTTTTTCGAAAAATTTTTTCCCAAAATTTTTTCGAAAATTTTTTTGCAAATTTTTTTTCGAAAAATTTTTTCGAAAATTTTTTTGAAAATTTTTTTCGAAATTTTTTTTCAAAATTTTTTTCGAAAATTTTTTTTCGAAATTTTTTTCGAAATTTTTTTCAAAATTTTTTTCGAAATTTTTTTCGAAAATTTTTTTCAAAAGTTTCTTCGAAAAATTTTTTTCCAAAATTTTTTCGAAAATTTTTTTGAAAATTTTTTAAAAATTTTTTTCCAAAATTTTTCCGAAAATTTTTTTGAAAATTTTTTTCGAAATTTTTTTTCAAATTTTTTTTCGAAAATTTTTTTCATAATTTTTTTCGAAATTTTTTTTTCGAAATTTTTTTTTCGAAATTTTTTTCGAAAAATGTTTCTCTAAAATTTTTTCGAAAATTTTTTTGAAAATTTTTTTCGAAAATTTTTTTTCGAAATTTTTTTCCAAAATTTTTTTAAAAATTTTTTTCAAATTTTTTTTAAAAATTTTTTTTGAAAATTTTTTTTCGAAATTTTTTTCGAAGAATTTTTTTCCAAAATTTTTTCGAAAATTTTTTTTCGAAAATTTTTTTTCGAAATTTTTTTTGAAATTTTTTTCGAAAATTTTTTTTCGAAATTTTTTTCGAAAATTTTTTTGAAAATTTTTTTCGAAATTTTTTTTCAAATTTTTTTTTGGAAAATTTTTTTCATAATTTTTGTTCGAAATTTTTTTTTCGAAATTTTTTTCAAAAAATTTTTTTCCAAAATTTTTTCGAAATTTTTTTTAAAAATTTTTTCGAAAATTTTTTTAAAATTTTTTTTCGAAATTTTTTTTCAAAATTTTTTTTGAAAATTTTTTTTCAAAATTTTTTTCGAAATTTTTTTTTCGAAATTTTTTTCGAAATTTTTTTCAAAATTTTTTTCGAAATTTTTTTCGAAAATTTTTTTCAAAAGTTTCTTCGAAAAATTTTTTTCGAAAATTTTTTCGAAAATTTTTTTGAAAATTTTTTTCGAAATTTTTTTTCAAATTTTTTTTTGGAAAATTTTTTTCATTTTTGTTCGAAATTTTTTTTTCGAAATTTTTTTCGAAAAATTTTTTTCGAAAAATTTTTTTCCAAAATTTTTTCGAAATTTTTTTTTTAAATTTTTTCGAAAATTTTTTTAAAATTTTTTTTCGAAATTTTTTTTCAAATTTTTTTTCGAAATTTTTTTTCAAATTTTTTTTTGAAAATTTTTTTCGAAATTTTCTCAAAAATTTTTTTCCAAAATTTTTTCGAAATTTTTTTTCAAAATTTTTTCGAAAATTTTTTTTCGAAATTTTTCGAAAATTTTTTTAAAATTTTTTTCCAAAATTTTTCCGAAAATTTTTTTGAAAATTTTTTTCGAAATTTTTTTTCAATTTTTTTTTCGAAATTTTTTTTCATAATTTTTTTCGAAATTTTTTTTTCGAAATTTTTTTTGAAAATTTTTTTCGAAAATTTTTTTTCGAAATTTTTTTCCAAAATTTTTTTAAAAATTTTTTTCAAAATTTTTTTACAAATTTTTTTTGAAAATTTTTCTTCGAAATTTTTTTCGAAAAAATTTTTTCCAAAATTTTATCGAAAATTTTTTTTCGAAATTTTTTTCGAAATTTTTTTTTCGAAATTTTTTTCGAAATTTTTTTCGAAAATTTTTTTTCGAAATTTTTTTCGATAATTTTTTTGAAAATTTTTTCGAAAAATTTTTTTCGAAAAGTTTTTCTCCAAAATTTTTTCGAAAATTTTTTTGAAAATTTTTTTCGAAATTTTTTTTCAAAATTTTTTTTGAAATTTTTTTTTCGAAATTTTTTTCGAAAAATTTTTTTCCAAAATTTTTTCGAAAATTTTTTTTCGAAATTTTTTTCAAAAATTTTTTTCAAAATTTTTTTCGAAAAATTTTTTTGAAAATTTTTTTCGAAAATTTTTTTGAATTTTTTTTTCGAAATTTTTTATCAAAATTTTTTTTGAAAATTTTTTTTCGAAATTTTTTTCGAAAAGTTCTTTCGAAATTTTTTTTCAAATTTTTTTCATAATTTTTTTCGAAATTTTTTTTTCGAAATTTTTTTCGAAAATTTTTTTGAAAATTTTTTTCGAAATTTTTTTTCAAAATTTTTTTAAAAATTTTTTTTTGAAAATTTTTTTTTGAAATTTTTTCGAAAAATTTTTTTCCAAAATTTTTTCGAAAATTTTTTTGAAAATTTTTTTCGAAATTTTTTTTCAAAATTTTTTTCGAAAATTTTTTTCTAAAATTTTTTTTCGAAAAATTTTTTTCGAAAATTTTTTCGAAAATTTTTTTGAAAATTTTTTTGAAAATTTTTTTTCGAAAATTTTTTTGAAAAGTTTTTTCGAAGTTTTTTTTCAAAATTTTTTTTTTCGAAATTTTTTTCGAAAAATTTTTTTCCAAAATTTTTTCGAAATTATTTTTCAAAATTTTTTTTCAAAATTTTTTTCGAAATTTTTTTCAAAATTTTTTTCGAAAATTTTTTTTCGAAATTTTTTTCAAAAATTTTTTTCAAAATTTTTTTTGAAAAATTTTTTTGAAAATTTTTTTCGAAATTTTTTATCAAAATTTTTTTCGAAAATTTTTTTTCGAAATTTTTTTCGAAAAGTTTTTTCGAATTTTTTTTTCAAATTTTTTTCATAATTTTTTTCGAAATTTTTTTTTTCGAAATTATTTTCGAAAAGCCTTTCTCCAAAATTTTTTCGAAAATTTTTTTGAAAATTTTTTTCGAAATTTTTTTTCGAAATTTTTTTCCAAAATTTTTTTAAAAATTTTTTTCAAAATTTTTTTACAAATTTTTTTTGAAAATTTTTCTTCGAAATTTTTTTCGAAAAATTTTTTTCCAAAATTTTTTCGAAAATTCTTTTTCGAAATTTTTTTCGAAAATTTTTTTTCGAAATTTTTTTCGAAATTTTTTTCGAAAATTTTTTTCGAAAATTTTTTTCGAAAATTTTTTTTCGAAATTTTTTTCGAAATTTTTTTCAAAATTTTTTTCGAAATTTTTTTCGAAAATTTTTTTCAAAAGTTTCTTCGAAAAATTTTTTTCCAAAATTTTTTCGAAAATTTTTTTGAAAATTTTTTTCGAAATTTTTTTTCAAATTTTTTTTTGGAAAATTTTTTTCATTTTTGTTCGAAATTTTTTTTTCGAAATTTTTTTCGAAAAATTTTTTTCCAAAATTTTTTCGAAATTTTTTTTTTAAATTTTTTCGAAAATTTTTTTGAAAATTTTTTTCGAAATTTTTTTTCAAATTTTTTTTTGGAAAATTTTTTTCATTTTTGTTCGAAATTTTTTTTTCGAAATTTTTTTCGAAAAATTTTTTTCCAAAATTTTTTCGAAATTTTTTTTTTAAATTTTTTCGAAAATTTTTTTAAAATTTTTTTTCGAAATTTTTTTTCAAATTTTTTTTTGAAAATTTTTTTCGAAATTTTCTCAAAAATTTTTTTCCAAAATTTTTTCGAAATTTTTTTTCAAAATTTTTTCGAAAATTTTTTTTCGAAATTTTTCGAAAATTTTTTAAAAATTTTTTTCCAAAATTTTTCCGAAAATTTTTTTGAAAATTTTTTTCGAAATTTTTTTTCAATTTTTTTTTCGAAATTTTTTTTCATAATTTTTTTCGAAATTTTTTTTTCGAAATTTTTTTTTCGAAAAATTTTTCTCTAAAATTTTTTCGAAAATTTTTTTGAAAATTTTTTTCGAAAATTTTTTTTCGAAATTTTTTTCCAAAATTTTTTTAAAAATTTTTTTCAAAATTTTTTTACAAATTTTTTTTGAAAATTTTTCTTCGAAATTTTTTTCGAAAAATTTTTTTCCAAAATTTTTTCGAAAATTCTTTTTCGAAATTTTTTTCGAAAATTTTTTTTCGAAATTTTTTTCGAAATTTTTTTCGAAAATTTTTTTTCGAAATTTTTTTCGAAAATTTTTTTGAAAATTTTTTCGAAAAATTTTTTTCGAAAAGTTTTTCTCCAAAATTTTTTTCGAAAATTTTTTCGAAAATTTTTTTGAAAATTTTTTTGAAAATTTTTTTTCGAAAATTTTTTTGAAAAGTTTTTTCGAAGTTTTTTTTCAAAATTTTTTTTTTCGAAATTTTTTTCGAAAAATTTTTTTCCAAAATTTTTTCGAAATTATTTTTCAAAATTTTTTCGAAAATTTTTTTTCGAAATTTTTTCGAAAATTTTTTTTCGAAATTTTTTTTCAAAATTTTTTTTGAAAATTTTTTTCGAAGTTTTCTCAAAAATTTTTTTCCAAAATTTTTTCGAAAATTTTTTTGAAGTTTTTTTTCAAAATTTTTTTCGAAATTTTTTTTCAAAATTTTTTTCGAAATTTTTTTCAAAATTTTTTTCGAAAATTTTTTTTCGAAATTTTTTTCAAAAATTTTTTTCAAAATTTTTTTCGAAAAATTTTTTTGAAAATTTTTTTCGAAATTTTTTATCAAAATTTTTTTCGAAAATTTTTTTTCGAAATTTTTTTCGAAAAGTTTTTTCGAAATTTTTTTTCAAATTTTTTTCATAATTTTTTTCGAATTTTTTTTTTTCGAAAAGCCTTTCTCCAAAATTTTTTCGAAAATTTTTTTGAAAATTCTTTTCGAAATTTTTTTTCAAAATTTTTTAAAAATTTTTTTTCGAAATTTTTTTAAAAATTTTTTTTGAAAATTTTTTTTCGAAAATTTTTTTTCGAAATTTTTTCGAAATTTTTTTCCAAAATTTTTTTAAAAATTTTTTTACAAATATTTTTTTGAAAATTTTTTTGAAATTTTTTTTCGAAATTTTTTGTCAAAATTTTTTTCGAAAATTTTTTTTTCGAATTTTTTTTCGAAAATTTCTTTCAAAATTTTTTTCGAAATTTTTTTCGAAAATTTTTTTCAAAATTTTTTTCGAAAAAATTTTTCAAATTTTTTTTTTTTTTTTTTTTCATAATTTTTTTCGAAATTTTTTTTTTGGAATTTTTTTCGAAAAATTTTTCTCTAAAATTTTTTCGAAAATTTTTTTGAAAATTTTTTTCGAAATTTTTTTTCAAAATTTTTTTTGAAAATTTTTTTTCGAAATTTTTTTCCAAAATTTTTTCGAAAATTTTTTTGCAAATTTTTTTTCGAAAAATCTTTTCGAAATTTTTTTTTCGAAATTTTTTTCGAAAAGTTTTTCTCCAAAATTTTTTCGAAAATTTTTTTGAAAATTTTTTTCGAAATTTTTTTTCAAAATTTTTTTTGAAAATTTTTTTTCGAAATTTTTTTCGAAAAATTTTTTTCGAAAAATTTTTTTCCAAAATTTTTTCGAAAATTTTTTTGCAAATTTTTTTTCGAAAAATTTTTTCGAAAATTTTTTTGAAAATTTTTTTCGAAATTTTTTTTCAAAATTTTTTTCGAAAATTTTTTTTCGAAATTTTTTTCGAAATTTTTTTCAAAATTTTTTTCGAAATTTTTTTCGAAAACTTTTTCAAAAGTTTCCTCGAAAAATTTTTTTCCAAAATTTTTTCGAAAATTTTTTTGAAAATTTTTTTGGAAATTTTTTTTCAAATTTTTTTTTGGAAAATTTTTTTCATAATTTTTGTTCGAAATTTTTTTTTTGGAAATTTTTTTCGAAAAATTTTTTTCCAAAATTTTTTCGAAAATTTTTTTGCAAATTTTTTTTCGAAAAATTTTTTCGAAAATTTTTTTGAAAATTTTTTTCGAAATTTTTTTTCAAAATTTTTTTCGAAAATTTTTTTTCGAAATTTTTTTCGAAATTTTTTTCAAAATTTTTTTCGAAATTTTTTTCGAAAATTTTTTTCAAAAGTTTCCTCGAAAAATTTTTTTCCAAAATTTTTTCGAAAATTTTTTTGAAAATTTTTTTGGAAATTTTTTTTCAAATTTTTTTTTGGAAAATTTTTTTCATAATTTTTGTTCGAAATTTTTTTTTTGGAAATTTTTTTCGAAAAATTTTTTTCCAAAATTTTTTCGAAATTTTTTTAAAAAATTTTTTCGAAAATTTTTTAAAAATTTTTTTCGAAATTTTTTTCAAAATTTTTTTTGAAAATTTTTTTTCGAAATTTTCTCAAAAATTTTTTTCCAAAATTTTTTCGAAATTTTTTTTCAAAATTTTTTCGAAAATTTTTTTTCGAAATTTTTTCGAAAATTTTTTAAAAATTTTTTTCCAAAATTTTTCCGAAAATTTTTTTGAAAATTTTTTTCGAAATTTTTTTTCAAATTTTTTTTCGAAAATTTTTTTCATAATTTTTTTCGAAATTTTTTTTTCGAAATTTTTTTTTCGAAATTTTTTTCGAAAAATTTTTCTCTAAAATTTTTTCGAAAATTTTTTTTCGAAATTTTTTTCCAAAATTTTTTTAAAAATTTTTTTCAAATTTTTTTTACAAATTTTTTTTGAAAATTTTTTTTCGAAATTTTTTTCGAAGAATTTTTTTCCAAAATTTTTTCGAAAATTTTTTTTCGAAATTTTTTTCGAAAATTTTTTTTCGAAATTTTTTTTGAAATTTTTTTCGGAAATTTTTTTTCAAAATTTTTTTAAAAATTTTTTTTTGAAAATTTTTTTTTGAAATTTTTTCGAAAAATTTTTTTCCAAAATTTTTTCGAAAATTTTTTTGAAAATTTTTTTCGAAATTTTTTTTCAAAATTTTTTTCGAAAATTTTTTTCTAAAATTTTTTTTCGAAAAATTTTTTTCCAAAATTTTTTCGAAAATTTTTTTGAAAATTTTTTTCGAAATTTTTTTTCAAAATTTTTTTCGAAAATTTTCTTTCGAAATTTTTTTCGAAATTTTTTTTCAAAATTTTTTTCGAAAATTTTTTTTCGAAAATTTTTTTTCGAAATTTTTTCGAAATTTTTTTTCCAAATTTTTTTCGAAAATTTTTTTGAAAATTTTTTTCGAAATTTTTCTTCAAAATTTTTTTCGAAAATTTTTTTTCGAAAATTTTTTTTCGAAATTTTTTTTCTAAAATTTTTTTAAAAATTTTTTTCAAAATTTTTTTACAAATTCTTTTTTGAAAATTTTTTTGAAAATTTTTTTCGAAATTTTTTGTCAAAATTTTTTTCGAAAATTTTTTTTCGAAATTTTTTCGAAATTTTTTTTCCAAAATTTTTTCGAAAATTTTTTTCGAAATTTTTCTTCAAAATTTTTTTCGAAAATTTTTTTTCGAAATTTTTTTCCAAAATTTTTTTCAAAATTTTTTTACAAATTTTTTTTTGAAAATTTTTTTGAAAATTTTTTTCGAAATTTTTTGTCAAAATTTTTTTCGAAAATTTTTTTTCGAATTTTTTTTCGAAAATTTCTTTCAAAATTTTTTTCGAAATTTTTTTCGAAAATTTTTTTTCATAATTTTTTTCGATATTTTTTTTTTTGGATTTTTTTCGAAAAATTTTTCTCTAAAATTTTTTCGAAAATTTTTTTGAAAATTTTTTTCGAAATTTTTTTTCAATTTTTTTTTCGAAAATTTTTTTCATAATTTTTTTCGAAATTTTTTTTTCGAAATTTTTTTTTCGAAATTTTTTTCGAAAAATTTTTTTCCAAAATTTTTTCGAAAATTTTTTTTCGAAATTTTTTTCGAAAATTTTTTTTCGAAATTTTTTTCGAAATTTTTTTCAAAAATTTTTTTTCGAAATTTTTTTCGAAAATTTTTTTGAAAATTTTTTCGAAAAATTTTTTTCGAAAAGTTTTTCTCCAAAATTTTTTCGAAAATTTTTTTGAAAAATTTTTTCGAAAATTTTTTTCAAAATTTTTTTCAAAATTTTTTTTCAAAATTTTTTTCGAAAATTTTTTTTCGAAATTTTTTTCGAAATTTTTTTCAACATTTTTTTCGAAATTTTTTTCGAAAATTTTTTTCAAAAGTTTCTTCGAAAAATTTTTTTCCAAAATTTTTTCGAAAATTTTTTTGAAAATTTTTTTCGAAATTTTTTTTCAAATTTTTTTTTGGAAAATTTTTTTCATTTTTGTTCGAAATTTTTTTTTCGAAATTTTTTTCGAAAAATTTTTTTCCAAAATTTTTTCGAAATTTTTTTTTTAAATTTTTTCGAAAATTTTTTTAAAATTTTTTTTCGAAATTTTTTTTCAAATTTTTTTTTGAAAATTTTTTTCGAAATTTTCTCAAAAATTTTTTTCCAAAATTTTTTCGAAATTTTTTTTTCGAAATATTTCGAAAATTTTTTTAAAATTTTTTTCCAAAATTTTGCCGAAAATTTTTTTGAAAATTTTTTTCGAAATTTTTTTTCAATTTTTTTTTCGAAATTTTTTTTCATGATTTTTTTCGAAATTTTTTTTTCGAAATTTTTTTTTCGAAATTTTTTTCGAAAAATTTTTCTCTAAAATTTTTTCGAAAATTTTTTTGAAAATTTTTTTCGAAAATTTTTTTTCGAAATTTTTTTCCAAAATTTTTTTCAAAATTTTTTTACAAATTTTTTTTGAAAATTTTTTTTCGAAATTTTTTTCGAAAAATTTTTTTCCAAAATTTTTTCGAAAATTTTTTTTCGAAATTTTTTTCGAAAATTTTTTTTCAAAATTTTTTTCGAAACTTTTTTTTTGAAACTTTTTTCGAAAATTTTTTTGAAAATTTTTTCGAAAAATTTTTTTCGAAAAGTTTTTCTCCAAAATTTTTTCGAAAATTTTTTTGAAAATTTTTTTCGAAATTTTTTTTCAAAATTTTTTTTGAAATTTTTTTTTCGAAATTTTTTTCGAAAAATTTTTTTCCAAAATTTTTTCGAAAATTTTTTTTCGAAATTTTTTTCAAAAATTTTTTTCAAAATTTTTTTCGAAAAATTTTTTTGAAAATTTTTTTCGAAAATTTTTTTGAATTTTTTTTTCGAAATTTTTTATCAAAATTTTTTTCGAAAATTTTTTTTCGAAATTTTTTTCGAAAAGTTCTTTCGAAATTTTTTTTCAAATTTTTTTCATAATTTTTTTCGAAATTTTTTTTCAAATTTTTTTCATAATTTTTTTCGAAATTTTTTTTTCGAAATTTTTTTCGAAAATTTTTTTGAAAATTTTTTTCGAAATTTTTTTTCAAAAATTTTTTAAAAATTTTTTTTTGAAATTTTTTTTTTGAAATTTTTTCGAAAAATTTTTTTCCAAAATTTTTTCGAAAATTTTTTTGAAAATTTTTTTCGAAATTTTTTTTCAAAATTTTTTTCAAAAATTTTTTTCTAAAATTTTTTTTCGAAAAATTTTTTTCGAAAATTTTTTCGAAAATTTTTTTGAAAATTTTTTTGAAAATTTTTTTTCGAAAATTTTTTTGAAAAGTTTTTTCGAAGTTTTTTTTCAAAATTTTTTTTTTCGAAATTTTTTTCGAAAAATTTTTTTCCAAAATTTTTTCGAAATTATTTTTCAAAATTTTTTCGAAAATTTTTTTTCGAAATTTTTTCGAAAATTTTTTTTCGAAATTTTTTTTCAAAATTTTTTTGAAAATTTTTTTCGAAATTTTCTCAAAAATTTTTTCCAAAATTTTTTCGAAAATTTTTTTGAAGTTTTTTTTCAAAATTTTTTTCGAAATTTTTTTTCAAAATTTTTTTCGAAATTTTTTTCATAATTTTTTTCGAAATTTTTTTTTCGAAATTTTTTTCGAAAAGCCTTTCTCCAAAATTTTTTCGAAAATTTTTTTGAAAATTCTTTTCGAAATTTTTTTTCAAAATTTTTTAAAAAATTTTTTTCGAAATTTTTTTAAAAATTTTTTTTTGAAAATTTTTTTTCGAAAATTTTTTTTCGAAATTTTTTCGAAATTTTTTTCCAAATTTTTTAAAAATTTTTTTATAAATATTTTTTTGAAAATTTTTTTGAAATTTTTTTTCGAAATTTTTTGTCAAAATTTTTTTCGAAAATTTTTTTTCGAATTTTTTTCGAAAATTTCTTTCAAATTTTTTTCGAAATTTTTTTCGAAAATTTTTTTCAAAATTTTTTTCGAAAAAATTTTTCAAATTTTTTTTCGAAAATTTTTTTTCATATTTTTTTCGAAATTTTTTTTTTGGAATTTTTTTCGAAAAATTTTTCTCTAAAATTTTTTCGAAAATTTGTTTGAAAATTTTTTTCGAAATTTTTTTCAAAATTTTTTTTTGAAAATTTTTTTTTCGAAATTTTTTTCCAAAATTTTTTCGAAAATTTTTTTGCAAATTTTTTTTCGAAAAATCTTTTCGAAATTTTTTTTTCGAAATTTTTTTCGAAAAGTTTTTCTCCAAAATTTTTTCGAAAATTTTTTTGAAAATTTTTTTCGAAATTTTTTTCAAAATTTTTTTTGAAAATTTTTTTTCGAAATTTTTTTCGAAAAATTTTTTTCGAAAAATTTTTTTCCAAAATTTTTTTGAAAATTTTTTTGCAAATTTTTTTTCGAAAAATTTTTTCGAAAATTTTTTTGAAAATTTTTTTCGAAATTTTTTTTCAAAATTTTTTTCGAAAATTTTTTTTCGAAATTTTTTTCGAAATTTTTTTCAAAATTTTTTTCGAAATTTTTTTCGAAAATTTTTTTCAAAAGTTTCTTCGAAAAATTTTTTTCCAAAATTTTTTCGAAAATTTTTTTGAAAATTTTTTTCGAAATTTTTTTTCAAATTTTTTTTTGGAAAATTTTTTTCATAATTTTTGTTCGAAATTTTTTTTTCGAAATTTTTTTCGAAAAATTTTTTTCCAAAATTTTTTCGAAATTTTTTTTAAAAATTTTTTCGAAAATTTTTTTAAAATTTTTTTTCGAAATTTTTTTTCAAAATTTTTTTTGAAAATTTTTTTTCGAAATTTTCTCAAAAATTTTTTTCCAAAATTTTTTTCGAAATTTTTTTTCAAAATTTTTTCGAAAATTTTTTTTCGAAATTTTTTTCGAAAAATTTTTTTCCAAAATTTTTTCGAAAATTTTTTTTCGAAATTTTTTTCGAAAATTTTTTTTCGAAATTTTTTTCGAAATTTTTTTCGAAAATTTTTTTTCGAAATTTTTTTCGAAAATTTTTTTGAAAATTTTTTCGAAAAATTTTTTTCGAAAAGTTTTTCTCCAAAATTTTTTCGAAAATTTTTTTGAAAAATTTTTTCGAAAATTTTTTTGAAAATTTTTTTCAAAATTTTTTTTCAAAATTTTTTTCGAAAATTTTTTTTCGAAATTTTTTTCGAAATTTTTTTCAAAATTTTTTTCGAAATTTTTTTCGAAAATTTTTTTCAAAAGTTTCTTCGAAAAATTTTTTTCCAAAATTTTTTCGAAAATTTTTTTGAAAATTTTTTTCGAAATTTTTTTTCAAATTTTTTTTTGGAAAATTTTTTTCATTTTTGTTCGAAATTTTTTTTTCGAAATTTTTTTCGAAAAATTTTTTTCCAAAATTTTTTCGAAAATTTTTTTTTTAATTTTTTCGAAAATTTTTTTAAAATTTTTTTTCGAAATTTTTTTTCAAATTTTTTTTTGAAAATTTTTTTCGAAATTTTCTCAAAAATTTTTTTCCAAAATTTTTTCGAAATTTTTTTTCAAAATTTTTTCGAAAATTTTTTTTCGAAATTTTTCGTAAATTTTTTTAAATTTTTTTCCAAAATTTTTCCGAAAATTTTTTTTCATAATTTTTTTCGAAATTTTTTTTTCGAAATTTTTTTTTCGAAATTTTTTTCGAAAAATTTTTCTCTAAAATTTTTTCAAAAATTTTTTTGAAAATTTTTTTCGAAAATTTTTTTTCGAAATTTTTTTCCAAAATTTTTTAAAAAAATTTTTTCAAAATTTTTTTACAAATTTTTTTTGAAAATTTTTCTTCGAAATTTTTTTCGAAAAATTTTTTTCCAAAATTTTTTCGAAAATTTTTTTCCAAAATTTTTTCGAAAATTTTTTTTCGAAATTTTTTTCGAAAATTTTTTTTCGAAATTTTTTTCGAAATTTTTTTCGAAAATTTTTTTTCGAAATTTTTTTCGAAAATTTTTTTGAAAATTTTTTCGAAAAATTTTTTTCGAAAAGTTTTTCTCCAAAATTTTTTCGAAAATTTTTTTGAAAATTTTTTTCGAAATTTTTTTTCAAAATTTTTTTTGAAATTTTTTTTTCGAAATTTTTTTCGAAAAATTTTTTTCCAAAATTTTTTCGAAAATTTTTTTTCGAAATTTTTTTCAAAAATTTTTTTCAAAATTTTTTTCGAAAAATTTTTTTGAAAATTTTTTTCGAAAATTTTTTTGAATTTTTTTTTCGTAATTTTTTATCAAAATTTTTTTCGAAAATTTTTTTTCGAAATTTTTTTCGAAAAGTTCTTTCGAAATTTTTTTTCAAATTTTTTTCATAATTTTTTTCGAAATTTTTTTTTCGAAATTTTTTTCGAAAATTTTTTTGAAAATTTTTTTCAAAATTTTTTTAAAAATTTTTTTTTGAAAATTTTTTTTTGAAATTTTTTCGAAAAATTTTTTTCCAAAATTGTTTCGAAAATTTTTTTGAAAATTTTTTTCGAAATTTTTTTTCAAAATTTTTTTCGAAAATTTTTTTCTAAAATTTTTTTTCGAAAAATTTTTTTCGAAAATTTTTTCGAAAATTTTTTTGAAAATTATTTTTCAAAATTTTTTCGAAAATTTTTTTTCGAAATTTTTTTTCAAAATTTTTTTTGAAAATTTTTTTCGAAGTTTTCTCAAAAATTTTTTTCCAAAATTTTTTCGAAAATTTTTTTGAAGTTTTTTTTCAAAATTTTTTTCGAAATTTTTTTTCAAAATTTTTTTCGAAATTTTTTTCAAAATTTTTTTCGAAAATTTTTTTTCGAAATTTTTTTCAAAAATTTTTTTCAAAATTTTTTTCGAAAAATTTTTTTGAAAATTTTTTTCGAAATTTTTTATCAAAATTTTTTTCGAAAATTTTTTTTCGAAATTTTTTTCGAAAAGTTTTTTCGAAATTTTTTTTCAAATTTTTTTCATAATTTTTTTCGAAATTTTTTTTTTCGAAATTTTTTTCGAAAAGCCTTTCTCCAAAATTTTTTCGAAAATTTTTTTGAAAATTCTTTTCGAAATTTTTTTAAAAATTTTTTTTTGAAAATTTTTTTTCGAAAATTTTTTTTCGAAATTTTTTCGAAATTTTTTTCCAAAATTTTTTTAAAAATTTTTTTACAAATATTTTTTTGAAAATTTTTTTGAAATTTTTTTTCGAAATTTTTTGTCAAAATTTTTTTCGAAAATTTTTTTTTCGAATTTTTTTTCGAAAATTTCTTTCAAAATTTTTTTCGAAATTTTTTTCGAAAATTTTTTTCAAAATTTTTTTCGAAAAAATTTTTCAAATTTTTTTTCGAAAATTTTTTTTCATAATTTTTTTCGAAATTTTTTTTTTGGAATTTTTTTCGAAAAATTTTTCTCTAAAATTTTTTCGAAAATTTTTTTGAAAATTTTTTTCGAAATTTTTTTTCAAAATTTTTTTTGAAAATTTTTTTTCGAAATTTTTTTCCAAAATTTTTTCGAAAATTTTTTTGCAAATTTTTTTTCGAAAAATCTTTTCGAAATTTTTTTTTCGAAATTTTTTTCGAAAAGTTTTTCTCCAAAATTTTTTCGAAAATTTTTTTGAAAATTTTTTTCGAAATTTTTTTTCAAAATTTTTTTTGAAAATTTTTTTTCGAAATTTTTTTCGAAAAATTTTTTTCGAAAAATTTTTTTCCAAAATTTTTTCGAAAATTTTTTTGCAAATTTTTTTTCGAAAAATTTTTTCGAAAATTTTTTTGAAAATTTTTTTCGAAATTTTTTTTCAAAATTTTTTTCGAAAATTTTTTTTCGAAATTTTTTTCGAAATTTTTTTCAAAATTTTTTTCGAAATTTTTTTCGAAAATTTTTTTCAAAAGTTTCCTCGAAAAATTTTTTTCCAAAATTTTTCTCTAAAATTTTTTCGAAAATTTTTTTTCAAAATTTTTTTAAAAATTTTTTTTTGAAATTTTTTCGAAAAATTTTTTTCCAAAATTTTTTCGAAAATTTTTTTGAAAATTTTTTTCGAAATTTTTTTTCAAAATTTTTTTCGAAAATTTTTTTCTAAAATTTTTTTTCGAAAAATTTTTTTCCAAAATTTTTTCGAAAATTTTTTTGAAAATTTTTTTCGAAATTTTTTTTCCAAAATTTTTTCGAAAATTTTTATGAAAATTTTTTTTCGAAATTTTTTTCCAAAATTTTTTTAAAAATTTTTTTCAAAATTTTTTTACAAATTTTTTTTTGAAAATTTTTTTGAAAATTTCTTTCGAAATTTTTTGTCAAAATTTTTTTCGAAATTTTTTGTCAAAATTTTTTTCGAAAATTTTTTTTCGAAATTTTTTTCGAATATTTCTTTCAAAATTTTTTTCGAAATTTTTTTCGAAAATTTTTTTCAAAATGTTTTTCAAAATATTTTTCGAAAATTTTTTTTTGAAATTTTTTTCGAAAATTTTTTTCAATATTTTTTTCGAAAATTTTTTTTCCAAAATTTTTTCGAAAATTTTTTTGAAAACTTTTTTCGAAATTTTTTTCAAAATTTTTTTCAAAATTTTTTTTGAAAATTTTTTCAAAATTCTTTTCGAAAATTTTTTTTTCGAAATTTTTTTCCAAAATTTTTTTCCAAAATTTTTTCGAAAATTTTTTAGCAAAATTTTTTTAGAAAATTTTTTTCAGAATTTTTTTTCAAAATTTTTTTTCAAAATTTTTTTTGAAAATTTTTTTTCGAAAATTTTTTTGAAAATTTTTTTTGAAATTTTTTTTCAAAATTTTTTTCGAAATTTTTTTCGAAAATTTTTTTCAAAATTTTTTTCGAAAAATTTTTTTTCAAAATTTTTCCGAAAATTTTTTTGAAAATTTTTTTGAAAATTTTTTTCGAAATTTTTTTTCAAATTTTTTTTCGAAATTGTTTTTCATAATTTTTTTCGAAATTTTTTTTTCGAAATTTTTTTTTCGAAATTTTTTTCGAAAAATTTTTCTCTAAAATTTTTTCGAAAATTTTTTTGAAAATTTTTTTCGAAATTTTTTTTCAAAATTTTTTTTGAAAATTTTTTTTCGAAATTTTTTTCCAAAATTTTATCGAAAATTTTTTTGCAAATTTTTTTTCGAAAAATTTTTTCGAAATTTTTTTTTCGAAATTTTTTTCGAAAAGTTTTTCTCCAAAATTTTTTCGAAAATTTTTTTGAAAAATTTTTTCGAAAATTTTTTTGAAAATTTTTTTCGAAATTTTTTTTCAAAATTTTTTTCGAAAATTTTTTTTCGAAATTTTTTTCGAAATTTTTTTCAAAATTTTTTTCGAAATTTTTTTCGAAAATTTTTTTCAAAAGTTTCTTCGAAAAATTTTTTTCCAAAATTTTTTCGAAAATTTTTTTGAAAATTTTTTTCGAAATTTTTTTTTAAATTTTTTTTTGGAAAATTTTTTTCATTTTTGTTCGAAATTTTTTTTTCGAAATTTTTTTCGAAAAATTTTTTTCCAAAATTTTTTCGAAATTTTTTTTTTAAATTTTTTCGAAAATTTTTTTAAAATTTTTTTTCGAAATTTTTTTTCAAATTTTTTTTTGAAAATTTTTTTCAAAATTTTCTCAAAAATTTTTTTCCAAAATTTTTTCGAAATTTTTTTTCAAAATTTTTTCGAAAATTTTTTTTCGAAATTTTTCGAAAATTTTTTTAAAATTTTTTTCCAAAATTTTTCCGAAAATTTTTTTGAAAATTTTTTTCGAAATTTTTTTTCAATTTTTTTTTCGAAAATTTTTTTCATAATTTTTTTCGAAATTTTTTTTTCGAAATTTTTTTCGAAAAATTTTTCTCTAAAATTTTTTCGAAAATTTTTTTGAAAATTTTTTTCGAAAATTTTTTTTCGAAATTTTTTTCCAAAATTTTTTTAAAAATTTTTTTCAAAATTTTTTTACAAATTTTTTTTGAAAATTTTTTTTCGAAATTTTTTTCGAAAATTTTTTTTCGAAACTTTTTTCGAAAATTTTTTTGAAAATTTTTTCGAAAATTTTTTTTCGAAAAGTTTTTCTCCAAAATTTTTTCGAAATTTTTTTTGAAAATTTTTTTCGAAATTTTTTTTCAAATTTTTTTCATAATTTTTTTCGAAATTTTTTTTTCGAAATTTTTTTCGAAAATTTTTTTGAAAATTTTTTTCGAAATTTTTTTTCAAAATTTTTTTTAAAATTTTTTTTCGAAATTTTTTTTTGAAATTTTTTTCGAAAATTTTTTTTCGAAACTTTTTTCGAAAATTTTTTTGAAAATTTTTTCGAAAAATTTTTTTCGAAAAGTTTTTCTCCAAAATTTTTTCGAAATTTTTTTCGAAAATTTTTTTTCGAAATTTTTTCGAAATTTTTTTCGAAAATTTTTTTTCGAAATTTTTTTCGAAAATTTTTTTGAAAATTTTTTCGAAAAATTTTTTTCGAAAAGTTTTTCTCCAAAATTTTTTCGAAAATTTTTTTGAAAATTTTTTTCGAAATTTTTTTCAAAATTTTTTTTCAAAAATTTTTTCGAAAATTTTTTTGAAAATTTTTTCGAAAAATTTTTTTCGAAAAGTTTTTCTCCAAAATTTTTTCGAAAATTTTTTTGAAAATTTTTTTCGAAATTTTTTTCAAAATTTTTTTCCAAAATTTTTCCGAAAATTTTTTTGAAAATTTTTTTCGAAATTTTTTTTCAAATTTTTTTTCGAAAATTTTTTTCATAATTTTTTTCGAAATTTTTTTTTCGAAATTTTTTTTTCGAAATTTTTTTTTCGAAATTTTTTTCGAAAAATTTTTCTCTAAAATTTTTTCGAAAATTTTTTTTCAAAATTTTTTTAAAAATTTTTTTTTGAAATTTTTTCGAAAAATTTTTTTCCAAAATTTTTTCGAAAATTTTTTTGAAAATTTTTTTCGAAATTTTTTTTCAAAATTTTTTTCGAAAATTTTTTTCTAAAATTTTTTTTCGAAAAATTTTTTTCCAAAATTTTTTCGAAAATTTTTTTGAAAATTTTTTTCGAAATTTTTTTTCCAAAATTTTTTCGAAAATTTTTTTGAAAATTTTTTTTCGAAATTTTTTTCCAAAATTTTTTTAAAAATTTTTTTCAAAATTTTTTTACAAATTTTTTTTTGAAAATTTTTTTGAAAATTTTTTTCGAAATTTTTTGTCAAAATTTTTTTCGAAAATTTTTTTTCGAAATTTTTTTCGAAAATTTCTTTCAAAATTTTTTTCGAAATTTTTTTCGAAAATTTTTTTCAAAATTTTTTTCAAAATATTTTTCGAAAATTTTTTTTTGAAATTTTTTTCGAAAATTTTTTTCAATATTTTTTTCGAAAATTTTTTTTCCAAAATTTTTTCGAAAATTTTTTTGAAAACTTTTTTCGAAATTTTTTTCAAAATTTTTTTCAAAATTTTTTTTGAAAATTTTTTCAAAATTCTTTTCGAAAATTTTTTTTTCGAAATTTTTTTCCAAAATTTTTTTCCAAAATTTTTTCGAAAATTTTTTAGCAAAATTTTTTTAGAAAATTTTTTTCAGAATTTTTTTTCAAAATTTTTTTTCAAAATTTTTTTTCAAAATTTTTTTTCGAAAATTTTTTTGAAAATTTTTTTTGAAATTTTTTTTCAAAATTTTTTTCGAAATTTTTTTCGAAAATTTTTTTCAAAATTTTTTTCGAAAAATTTTTTTTCAAAATTTTTCCGAAAATTTTTTTGAAAATTTTTTTGAAAATTTTTTTCGAAATTTTTTTTCAAATTTTTTTTCGAAATTGTTTTTCATAATTTTTTTCGAAATTTTTTTTTCGAAATTTTTTTTTCGAAATTTTTTTCGAAAAATTTTTCTCTAAAATTTTTTCGAAAATTTTTTTGAAAATTTTTTTCGAAATTTTTTTTCAAAATTTTTTTTGAAAATTTTTTTTCGAAATTTTTTTCCAAAATTTTTTCGAAAATTTTTTTGCAAATTTTTTTTCGAAAAATTTTTTCGAAATTTTTTTTTCGAAATTTTTTTCGAAAAGTTTTTCTCCAAAATTTTTTCGAAAATTTTTTTGAAAAATTTTTTCGAAAATTTTTTTGAAAATTTTTTTCGAAATTTTTTTTCAAAATTTTTTTCGAAAATTTTTTTTCGAAATTTTTTTCGAAATTTTTTTCAAAATTTTTTTCGAAATTTTTTTCGAAAATTTTTTTCAAAAGTTTCTTCGAAAAATTTTTTTCCAAAATTTTTTCGAAAATTTTTTTGAAAATTTTTTTCGAAATTTTTTTTCAAATTTTTTTTTGGAAAATTTCTTTCATTTTTGTTCGAAATTTTTTTTTCGAAATTTTTTTTGAAAAATTTTTTTCCAAAATTTTTTCGAAATTTTTTTTTTAAATTTTTTCGAAAATTTTTTTAAAATTTTTTTTCGAAATTTTTTTTCAAATTTTTTTTTGAAAATTTTTTTCAAAATTTTCTCAAAAATTTTTTTCCAAAATTTTTTCGAAATTTTTTTTCAAAATTTTTTCAAAAATTTTTTTTCGAAATTTTTCGAAAATTTTTTTAAAATTTTTTTCCAAAATTTTTCCGAAAATTTTTTTGAAAATTTTTTTCGAAATTTTTTTTCAATTTTTTTTTCGAAAATTTTTTTCATAATTTTTTTCGAAATTTTTTTTTCGAAATTTTTTTCGAAAAATTTTTCTCTAAAATTTTTTCGAAAATTTTTTTGAAAATTTTTTTCGAAAATTTTTTTTCGAAATTTTTTTCCAAAATTTTTTTAAAAATTTTTTTCAAAATTTTTTTACAAATTTTTTTTGAAAATTTTTTTTCGAAATTTTTTTCGAAAAATTTTTTTCCAAAATTTTTTCGAAAATTTTTTTTCGAAATTTTTTTCGAAAATTTTTTTTCAAAATTTTTTTCGAAAATTTTTTTTCGAAACTTTTTTCGAAAATTTTTTTGAAAATTTTTTCGAAAATTTTTTTTCGAAAAGTTTTTCTCCAAAATTTTTTCGAAATTTTTTTTGAAAATTTTTTTCGAAATTTTTTTTCAAATTTTTTTCATAATTTTTTTCGAAATTTTTTTTTCGAAATTTTTTTCGAAAATTTTTTTGAAAATTTTTTTCGAAATTTTTTTTCAAAATTTTTTTAAAAATTTTTTTTTGAAAATTTTTTTTTGAAATTTTTTCGAAAAATTTTTTTCCAAAATTTTTTTGAAAATTTTTTTGAAAATTTTTTTCGAAATTTTTTTTCAAAATTTTTTTCGAAAATTTTTTTCTAAAATTTTTTTTCGAAAAATCTTTTTCGAAAATTTTTTCGAAAATTTTTTTGAAAATTTTTTTGAAAATTTTTTTTCGAAAATTTTTTTGAAAAGTTTTTTCGGTTTTTTTTCAAAATTTTTTTTTTCGAAATTTTTTTCGAAAAATTTTTTTCCAAAATTTTTTCGAAATTATTTTTCAAAATTTTTTCGAAAATTTTTTTTCGAAATTTTTTCGAAAATTTTTTTTCGAAATTTTTTTTCGAAATTTTTTTTCAAAATTTTTTTTGAAAATTTTTTTTGAAAATTTTTTTCGAAATTTTCTCAAAAATTTTTTTCCAAAATTTTTTCGAAAATTTTTTTGAAGTTTTTTTTCAAAATTTTTTTCGAAATTTTTTTTCAAAATTTTTTTCGAAATTTTTTTCATAATTTTTTTCGAAATTTTTTTTTTCGAAATTTTTTTCGAAAAGCCTTTCTCCAAAATTTTTTCGAAAATTTTTTTGAAAATTCTTTTCGAAATTTTTTTTCAAAATTTTTTAAAAAATTTTTTTCGAAATTTTTTTAAAAATTTTTTTTTGAAAATTTTTTTTCGAAAATTTTTTTTCGAAATTTTTTCGAAATTTTTTTTCAAAATTTTTTTAAAAATTTTTTTACAAATATTTTTTTGAAAATTTTTTTGAAATTTTTTTTCGAAATTTTTTGTCAAAATTTTTTTCGAAATTTTTTTTTTCGAATTTTTTTTCGAAAATTTCTTTCAAAATTTTTTTCGAAATTTTTTTCGAAAATTTTTTTCAAAATTTTTTTCGAAAAAATTTTTCAAATTTTTTTTCGAAAATTTTTTTTCATAATTTTTTTCGAAATTTTTTTTTTGGAATTTTTTTCGAAAAATTTTTCTCTAAAATTTTTTCGAAAATTTGTTTGAAAATTTTTTTCGAAATTTTTTTTCAAAATTTTTTTTGAAAATTTTTTTTCGAAATTTTTTTCCAAAATTTTTTCGAAAATTTTTTTGCAAATTTTTTTTCGAAAAATCTTTTCGAAATTTTTTTTTCGAAATTTTTTTCGAAAAGTTTTTCTCCAAAATTTTTTCGAAAATTTTTTTGAAAATTTTTTTCGAAATTTTTTTTCAAAATTTTTTTTGAAAATTTTTTTTTGAAATTTTTTTCGAAAAATTTTTTTCGAAAAATTTTTTTCCAAAATTTTTTTGAAAATTTTTTTGCAAATTTTTTTTCGAAAAATTTTTTCGAAAATTTTTTTGAAAATTTTTTTCCAAATTTTTTTTCAAAATTTTTTTCGAAAATTTTTTTTCGAAATTTTTTTCGAAATTTTTTTCAAAATTTTTTTCGAAATTTTTTTCGAAAATTTTTTCCAAAATTTTTTCGAAAATTTTTTTGAAAATTTTTTTCGAAAAATTTTTTTGAAAATTTTTTTCGAAAATTTTTTTGAATTTTTTTTTCGAAATTTTTTATCAAAATTTTTTTCGAAAATTTTTTTTCGAAATTTTTTTCGAAAAGTTCTTTCGAAATTTTTTTTCAAATTTTTTTCATAATTTTTTTCGAAATTTTTTTTTCGAAATTTTTTTCGAAAATTTTTTTGAAAATTTTTTTCGAAATTTTTTTTCAAAATTTTTTTAAAAATTTTTTTTTGAAAATTTTTTTTTGAAATTTTTTCGAAAAATTTTTTTCCAAAATTTTTTCGAGAATTTTTTTGAAAATTTTTTTCGAAATTTTTTTTCAAAATTTTTTTCGAAAATTTTTTTCTAAAATTTTTTTTCGAAAAATTTTTTTCGAAAATTTTTTCGAAAATTTTTTTGAAAATTTTTTTGAAAATTTTTTTTCGAAAATTTTTTTGAAAAGTTTTTTCGAAGTTTTTTTTCAAAATTTTTTTTTTCGAAATTTTTTTCGAAAAATTTTTTTCCAAAATTTTTTCGAAATTATTTTTCAAAATTTTTTCGAAAATTTTTTTTCGAAATTTTTTCGAAAATTTTTTTTCGAAATTTTTTTTCAAAATTTTTTTTGAAAATTTTTTTCGAAATTTTCTCAAAAATTTTTTTCCAAAATTTTTTCGAAAATTTTTTTGAAGTTTTTTTTCAAAATTTTTTTCGAAATTTTTTTTCAAAATTTTTTTCGAAATTTTTTTCATAATTTTTTTCGAAATTTTTTTTTTCGAAATTTTTTTCGAAAAGCCTTTCTCCAAAATTTTTTCGAAAATTTTTTTGAAAATTCTTTTCGAAATTTTTTTTCAAAATTTTTTAAAAAATTTTTTTCGAAATTTTTTTAAAAATTTTTTTTTGAAAATTTTTTTTCGAAAATTTTTTTTCGAAATTTTTTCGAAATTTTTTTCCAAAATTTTTTTAAAAATTTTTTTACAAATATTTTTTTGAAAATTTTTTTGAAATTTTTTTTCGAAATTTTTTGTCAAAATTTTTTTCGAAATTTTTTTTTTCGAATTTTTTTTCGAAAATTTCTTTCAAAATTTTTTTCGAAATTTTTTTCGAAAATTTTTTTCAAAATTTTTTTCGAAAATTTTTTTCAAAATTTTTTTCGAAAAAATTTTTCAAATTTTTTTTCGAAAATTTTTTTTCATAATTTTTTTCGAAATTTTTTTTTTGGAATTTTTTTCGAAAAATTTTTCTCTAAAATTTTTTCGAAAATTTGTTTGAAAATTTTTTTCGAAATTTTTTTTCAAAATTTTTTTTGAAAATTTTTTTTCGAAATTTTTTTCCAAAATTTTTTCGAAAATTTTTTTGCAAATTTTTTTTCGAAAAATCTTTTCGAAATTTTTTTTTCGAAATTTTTTTCGAAGTTTTTCTCCAAAATTTTTTCGAAAATTTTTTTGAAAATTTTTTTCGAAATTTTTTTTCAAAATTTTTTTTAAAAATTTTTTTTCGAAATTTTTTTCGAAAAATTTTTTTCGAAAAATTTTTTTCCAAAATTTTTTTGAAAATTTTTTTGCAAATTTTTTTTCGAAAAATTTTTTCGAAAATTTTTTTGAAAATTTTTTTCCAAATTTTTTTTCAAAATTTTTTTCGAAAATTTTTTTTCGAAATTTTTTTCGAAATTTTTTTCAAAATTTTTTTCGAAATTTTTTTCGAAAATTTTTTTCAAAAGTTTCTTCGAAAAATTTTTTTCCAAAATTTTTTCGAAAATTTTTTTGAAAATTTTTTTCGAAATTTTTTTTCAAATTTTTTTTTGGAAAATTTTTTTCATAATTTTTGTTCGAAATTTTTTTTTCGAAATATTTTCGAAAAATTTTTTTCCAAAATTTTTTCGAAATTTTTTTTAAAAATTTTTTCGAAAATTTTTTTAAAATTTTTTTTCGAAATTTTTTTTCAAAATTTTTTTTGAAAATTTTTTTTCGAAATTTTCTCAAAAATTTTTTTCCAAAATTTTTTTCGAAATTTTTTTTCAAAATTTTTTCGAAAATTTTTTTTCGAAATTTTTTTCGAAAAATTTTTTTCCAAAATTTTTTCGAAAATTTTTTTCGAAATTTTTTTCGAAATTTTTTTCGAAATTGTTTTCGAAAATTTTTTTTCGAAATTTTTTTCGAAAATTTTTTTGAAAATTTTTTCGAAAAATTTTTTTCGAAAAGTTTTTCTCCAAAATTTTTTCGAAAATTTTTTTGAAAAATTTTTTTGAAAATTTTTTTCAAAATTTTTTTTCAAAATTTTTTTCGAAAATTTTTTTTCGAAATTTTTTTCGAAATTTTTTTCAAAATTTTTTTCGAAATTTTTTTCGAAAATTTTTTTCAAAAGTTTCTTCGAAAAATTTTTTTCCAAAATTTTTTCGAAAATTTTTTTGAAAATTTTTTTCGAAATTTTTTTTCAAATTTTTTTTTGGAAAATTTTTTTCATTTTTGTTCGAAATTTTTTTTTCGAAATTTTTTTCGAAAAATTTTTTTCCAAAATTTTTTCGAAATTTTTTTTTTAAATTTTTTCGAAAATTTTTTTAAAATTTTTTTTCGAAATTTTTTTTCAAAATTTTTTTCGAAAATTTTTTTTCGAAACTTTTTTCGAAAATTTTTTTGAAAATTTTTTCGAAAAATTTTTTTCGAAAAGTTTTTCTCCAAAATTTTTTCGAAATTTTTTTCGAAAATTTTTTTTCGAAATTTTTTTCGAAATTTTTTTCGAAAATTTTTTTTCGAAATTTTTTTCGAAAATTTTTTTGAAAATTTTTTCGAAAAATTTTTTTCGAAAAGTTTTTCTCCAAAATTTTTTCGAAAATTTTTTTGAAAATTTTTTTCGAAATTTTTTTCAAAATTTTTTTTCAAAAATTTTTTCGAAAATTTTTTTGAAAATTTTTTCGAAAAATTTTTTTCGAAAAGTTTTTCTCCAAAATTTTTTCGAAAATTTTTTTGAAAATTTTTTTCGAAATTTTTTTCAAAATTTTTTTTCAAAATTTTTTTCGAAAAATTTTTTTGAAAATTTTTTTCGAAAATTTTTTTGAATTTTTTTTTCGAAATTTTTTATCAAAATTTTTTTCGAAAATTTTTTTTAGAAATTTTTTTCGAAAAGTTCTTTCGAAATTTTTTTTCAAATTTTTTTCATAATTTTTTTCGAAAATTTTGTTTCGAAATTTTTTTCGAAAAGTTCTTTCGAAATTTTTTTTCAAATTTTTTTCATAATTTTTTTCGAAATTTTTTTTCAAAATTTTTTTCGAAAATTTTTTTCTAAAATTTTTTTTCGAAAAATTTTTTTCGAAAATTTTTTCGAAAATTTTTTTGAAAAGTTTTTTCGAAGTTTTTTTTCAAAATTTTTTTTTTCGAAATTTTTTTCGAAAAATTTTTTTCCAAAATTTTTTCGAAATTATTTTTCAAAATTTTTTCGAAAATTTTTTTTCGAAATTTTTTCGAAAATTTTTTTTCGAAATTTTTTTTCAAAATTTTTTTTGAAAATTTTTTTCGAAGTTTTCTCAAAAATTTTTTTCCAAAATTTTTTCGAAAATTTTTTTGAAGTTTTTTTTCAAAATTTTTTTCGAAATTTTTTTTCAAAATTTTTTTCGAAATTTTTTTCAAAATTTTTTTCGAAAATTTTTTTTCGAAATTTTTTTCAAAAATTTTTTTCAAAATTTTTTTCGAAAAATTTTTTTGAAAATTTTTTTCGAAATTTTTTATCAAAATTTTTTTCGAAAATTTTTTTTCGAAATTTTTTTCGAAAAGTTTTTTCGAAATTTTTTTTCAAATTTTTTTCATAATTTTTTTCGAAATTTTTTTTTTCGAAATTTTTTTCGAAAAGCCTTTCTCCAAAATTTTTTCCTAAATTTTTTTGAAAATTCTTTTCGAAATTTTTTTAAAAATTTTTTTTTGAAAATTTTTTTTCGAAAATTTTTTTTCGAAATTTTTTCGAAATTTTTTTCCAAAATTTTTTTAAAAATTTTTTTACAAATATTTTTTTGAAAATTTTTTTGAAATTTTTTTTCGAAATTTTTTGTCAAAATTTTTTTCGAAAATTTTTTTTTCGAATTTTTTTTCGAAAATTTCTTTCAAAATTTTTTTCGAAATTTTTTTCGAAAATTTTTTTCAAAATTTTTTTCGAAAAAATTTTTCAAATTTTTTTTCGAAAATTTTTTTTCATAATTTTTTTCGAAATTTTTTTTTTGGAATTTTTTTCGAAAAATTTTTCTCTAAAATTTTTTCGAAAATTTTTTTGAAAATTTTTTTCGAAATTTTTTTTCAAAATTTTTTTTGAAAATTTTTTTTCGAAATTTTTTTCCAAAATTTTTTCGAAAATTTTTTTGCAAATTTTTTTTCGAAAAATCTTTTCGAAATTTTTTTTTCGAAATTTTTTTCGAAAAGTTTTTCTCCAAAATTTTTTCGAAAATTTTTTTGAAAATTTTTTTCGAAATTTTTTTTCAAAATTTTTTTTGAAAATTTTTTTTCGAAATTTTTTTCGAAAAATTTTTTTCGAAAAATTTTTTTCCAAAATTTTTTTGAAAATTTTTTTACAAATTTTTTTTCGAAAAATTTTTTCGAAAATTTTTTTGAAAATTTTTTTCGAAATTTTTTTTCAAAATTTTTTTCGAAAATTTTTTTTCGAAATTTTTTTCGAAATTTTTTTCAAAATTTTTTTCGAAATTTTTTTCGAAAATTTTTTTCAAAAGTTTCTTCGAAAAATTTTTTTCCAAAATTTTTTCGAAAATTTTTTTGAAAATTTTTTTCGAAATTTTTTTTCAAATTTTTTTTTGGAAAATTTTTTTCATAATTTTTGTTCGAAATTTTTTTTTCGAAATTTTTTTCGAAAAATTTTTTTCCAAAATTTTTTCGAAATTTTTTTTAAAAATTTTTTCGAAAATTTTTTTAAAATTTTTTTTCGAAAGTTTTTTTCAAAATTTTTTTTGAAAATTTTTTTTCGAAATTTTCTCAAAAATTTTTTTCCAAAATTTTTTTCGAAATTTTTTTTCAAAATTTTTTCGAAAATTTTTTTTCGAAATTTTTTTCGAAAAATTTTTTTCCAAAATTTTTTCGAAAATTTCTTTTCGAAATTTTTTTCGAAAATTTTTTTTCGAAATTTTTTTCGAAATTTTTTTCGAAAATTTTTTTTCGAAATTTTTTTCGAAAATTTTTTTGAAAATTTTTTCGAAAAATTTTTTTCGAAAAGTTTGTCTCCAAAATTTTTTCGAAAATTTTTTTGAAAAATTTTTTCGAAAATTTTTTTGAAAATTTTTTTCAAAATTTTTTTTCAAAATTTTTTTCGAAAATTTTTTTTCGATTTTTTTTTCGAAATTTTTTTCAAAATTTTTTTCGAAATTTTTTTCGAAAATTTTTTTCAAAAGTTTCTTCGAAAAATTTTTTTCCAAAATTTTTTCGAAAATTTTTTTGAAAATTTTTTTCGAAATTTTTTTTCAAATTTTTTTTTGGAAAATTTTTTTCATTTTTGTTCGAAATTTTTTTTTCGAAATTTTTTTCGAAAAATTTTTTTCCAAAATTTTTTCGAAATTTTTTTTTTAAATTTTTTCGAAAATTTTTTTAAAATTTTTTTTCGAAATTTTTTTTCAAATTTTTTTTTGAAAATTTTTTTCGAAATTTTTTCAAAAATTTTTTTCCAAAATTTTTTCGAAATTTTTTTTCAAAATTTTTTCGAAAATTTTTTTTCGAAATTTTTCGTAAATTTTTTTAAAATTTTTTTCCAAAATTTTTCCGAAAATTTTTTTTCATAATTTTTTTCGAAATTTTTTTTTCGAAATTTTTTTCGAAAAATTTTTCTCTAAAATTTTTTCGAAAATTTTTTTGAAAATTTTTTTCGAAAATTTTTTTTCGAAATTTTTTTCCAAAATTTTTTAAAAAAATTTTTTCAAAATTTTTTTACAAATTTTTTTTGAAAATTTTTCTTCGAAATTTTTTTCGAAAAATTTTTTTCCAAAATTTTTTCGAAAATTTTTTTTCGAAATTTTTTTCGAAAATTTTTTTTCGAAATTTTTTTCGAAATTTTTTTCGAAAATTTTTTTTCGAAATTTTTTTCGAAAATTTTTTTGAAAATTTTTTCGAAAAATTTTTTTCGAAAAGTTTTTCTCCAAAATGTTTTCGAAAATTTTTTTGAAAATTTTTTTCGAAATTTTTTTTCAAAATTTTTTTTGAAATTTTTTTTTCGAAATTTTTTTCGAAAAATTTTTTTCCAAAATTTTTTCGAAAATTTTTTTTCGAAATTTTTTTCAAAAATTTTTTTCAAAATTTTTTTCGAAAAATTTTTTTGAAAATTTTTTTCGAAAATTTTTTTGAATTTTTTTTTCGTAATTTTTTATCAAAATTTTTTTCGAAAATTTTTTTTCGAAATTTTTTTCGAAAAGTTCTTTCGAAATTTTTTTTCAAATTTTTTTCATAATTTTTTTCGAAATTTTTTTTTCGAAATTTTTTTCGAAAATTTTTTTGAAAATTTTTTTCAAAATTTTTTTAAAAATTTTTTTTTGAAAATTTTTTTTTGAAATTTTTTCGAAAAATTTTTTTCCAAAATTGTTTCGAAAATTTTTTTGAAAATTTTTTTCGAAATTTTTTTTCAAAATTTTTTTCGAAAATTTTTTTCTAAAATTTTTTTTCGAAAAATTTTTTTCGAAAATTTTTTCGAAAATTTTTTTGAAAATTTATTTGAAAATTTTTTTTCGAAAATTTTTTTGAAAAGTTTTTTCGAAGTTTTTTTTCAAAATTTTTGTTTTCGAAATTTTTTTCGAAAAATTTTTTTCCAAAATTTTTTCGAAATTATTTTTCAAAATTTTTTCGAAAATTTTTTTTCGAAATTTTTTCGAAAATTTTTTTTCGAAATTTTTTTTCAAAATTTTTTTTGAAAATTTTTTTCGAAGTTTTCTCTCAAAATTTTTTTCCAAAATTTTTTCGAAAATTTTTTTGAAGTTTTTTTTCAAAATTTTTTTCGAAATTTTTTTTCAAAATTTTTTTCGAAATTTTTTTCAAAATTTTTTTCGAAAATTTTTTTTCGAAATTTTTTTCAAAAATTTTTTTCAAAATTTTTTTCGAAAAATTTTTTTGAAAATTTTTTTCGAAATTTTTTATCAAAATTTTTTTCGAAAATTTTTTTTCGAAATTTTTTTCGAAAAGTTTTTTCGAAATTTTTTTTCAAATTTTTTTCATAATTTTTTTCGAAATTTTTTTTTTTCGAAATTTTTTTCGAAAAGCCTTTCTCCAAAATTTTTTCGAAAATTTTTTTGAAAATTCTTTTCGAAATTTTTTTAAAAATTTTTTTTTGAAAATTTTTTTTCGAAATTTTTTTTTCGAAATTTTTTCGAAATTTTTTTCCAAAATTTTTTTAAAAATTTTTTTACAAATATTTTTTTGAAAATTTTTTTGAAATTTTTTTTCGAAATTTTTTGTCAAAATTTTTTTCGAAAATTTTTTTTTCGAATTTTTTTTCGAAAATTTCTTTCAAAATTTTTTTCGAAATTTTTTTCGAAAATTTTTTTCAAAATTTTTTTCGAAAAAATTTTTCAAAATTTTTTTTCGAAAATTTTTTTTCATAATTTTTTTCGAAATTTTTTTTTTGGAATTTTTTTCGAAACATTTTTCTCTAAAATTTTTTCGAAAATTTTTTTGAAAATTTTTTTCGAAATTTTTTTTCAAAATTTTTTTCGAAAATTTTTTTTCGAAATTTTTTTCGAAATTTTTTTCAAAATTTTTTTCGAAATTTTTTTCGAAAATTTTTTTCAAAAGTTTCCTCGAAAAATTTTTTTCCAAAATTTTTTCGAAAATTTTTTTGAAAATTTTTTTCGAAATTTTTTTTCAAATTTTTTTTTGGAAAATTTTTTCGAAAATTTTTTTGAAGTTTTTTTTCAAAATTTTTTTCGAAATTTTTTTTCAAAATTTTTTTCGAAATTTTTTTCAAAATTTTTTTCGAAAATTTTTTTTCGAAATTTTTTTCAAAAATTTTTTTCAAAATTTTTTTCGAAAAATTTTTTTGAAAATTTTTTTCGAAATTTTTTATCAAAATTTTTTTCGAAAATTTTTTTTCGAAATTTTTTTCGAAAAGTTTTTTCGAAATTTTTTTTCAAATTTTTTTCATAATTTTTTTCGAAATTTTTTTTTTCGAAATTTTTTTCGAAAAGCCTTTCTCCAAAATTTTTTCGAAAATTTTTTTGAAAATTCTTTTCGAAATTTTTTTAAAAATTTTTTTTTGAAAATTTTTTTTCGAAAATTTTTTTTCGAAATTTTTTCGAAATTTTTTTCCAAAATTTTTTTAAAAATTTTTTTACAAATATTTTTTTGAAAATTTTTTTGAAATTTTTTTTCGAAATTTTTTGTCAAAATTTTTTTCGAAAATTTTTTTTTCGAATTTTTTTTCGAAAATTTCTTTCAAAATTTTTTTCGAAATTTTTTTCGAAAATTTTTTTCAAAATTTTTTTCGAAAAAATTTTTCAAAATTTTTTTTCGAAAATTTTTTTTCATAATTTTTTTCGAAATTTTTTTTTTGGAATTTTTTTCGAAAAATTTTTCTCTAAAATTTTTTCGAAAATTTTTTTGAAAATTTTTTTCGAAATTTTTTTTCAAAATTTTTTTTGAAAATTTTTTTTCGAAATTTTTTTCCAAAATTTTTTCGAAAATTTTTTTGCAAATTTTTTTTCGAAAAATCTTTTCGAAATTTTTTTTTCGAAATTTTTTTCGAAAAGTTTTTCTCCAAAATTTTTTCGAAAATTTTTTTGAAAATTTTTTTCGAAATTTTTTTTCAAAATTTTTTTTGAAAATTTTTTTTCGAAATTTTTTTCGAAAAATTTTTTTCGAAAAATTTTTTTCCAAAATTTTTTCGAAAATTTTTTTGCAAATTTTTTTTCGAAAAATTTTTTCGAAAATTTTTTGAAAATTTTTTTCGAAATTTTTTTTCAAAATTTTTTTCGAAAATTTTTTTTCGAAATTTTTTTCGAAATTTTTTTCAAAATTTTTTTCGAAATTTTTTTCGAAAATTTTTTTCAAAAGTTTCCTCGAAAAATTTTTTTCCAAAATTTTTTCGAAAATTTTTTTGAAAATTTTTTTCGAAATTTTTTTTCAAATTTTTTTTTGGAAAATTTTTTTCATAATTTTTGTTCGAAATTTTTTTTTTGGAAATTTTTTTCGAAAAATTTTTTTAAAATTTTTTTTCGAAATTTTTTTCAAAATTTTTTTTGAAAATTTTTTTCGAAATTTTCTCAAAAATTTTTTTCCAAAATTTTTTCGAAATTTTTTTTCAAAATTTTTTCGAAAATTTTTTTTCGAAATTTTTTCGAAAATTTTTTTAAAATTTTTTTCCAAAATTTTTCCGAAAATTTTTTTGAAAATTTTTTTCGAAATTTTTTTTCAAATTTTTTTTCGAAAATTTTTTTCATAATTTTTTTCGAAATTTTTTTTTCGAAATTTTTTTTTCGAAATTTTTTTTTCGAAATTTTTTTCGAAAAATTTTTCTCTAAAATTTTTTCGAAAATTTTTTTTCAAAATTTTTTTAAAAATTTTTTTTTGAAATTTTTTCGAAAAATTTTTTTCCAAAATTTTTTCGAAAATTTTTTTGAAAATTTTTTTCGAAATTTTTTTTCAAAATTTTTTTCGAAAATTTTTTTCTAAAATTTTTTTTTGGAAAAATTTTTTTCCAAAATTTTTTCGAAAATTTTTTTGAAAATTTTTTTCGAAATTTTTTTTCCAAAATTTTTTCGAAAATTTTTTTGAAAATTTTTTTTCGAAATTTTTTTCCAAAATTTTTTTAAAAATTTTTTTCAAAATTTTTTTACAAATTTTTTTTTGAAAATTTTTTTGAAAATTTTTTTCGAAATTTTTTGTCAAAATTTTTTTCGAAAATTTTTTTTCGAAATTTTTTTCGAAAATTTCTTTCAAAATTTTTTTCGAAATTTTTTTCGAAAATTTTTTTCAAAATTTTTTTTTGAAATTTTTTTCGAAAATTTTTTTCAATATTTTTTTCGAAAATTTTTTTTCCAAAATTTTTTCGAAAATTTTTTTGAAAACTTTTTTCGAAATTTTTAGCAAAATTTTTTTAGAAAATTTTTTTAAAAAATTTTTTTCAGAATTTTTTTTCAAAATTTTTTTTCAAAATTTTTTTTGAAAATTTTTTTTCGAAAATTTTTTTGAAAATTTTTTTTGAAATTTTTTTTCAAAATTTTTTTCGAAATTTTTTTCGAAAATTATTTTCAAAATTTTTTTCGAAAAATTTTTTTTCAAAATTTTTCCGAAAATTTTTTTGAAAATTTTTTTGAAAATTTTTTTCGAAATTTTTTTTCAATTTTTTTTTCGAAATTGTTTTTCATAATTTTTTTCGAAATTTTTTTTTCGAAATTTTTTTTTCGAAATTTTTTTTGAAAAATTTTTCTCTAAAATTTTTTCGAAAATTTTTTTGAAAATTTTTTTCGAAATTTTTTTTCAAAATTTTTTTTGAAAATTTTTTTTCGAAATTTTTTTCCAAAATTTTTTCGAAAATTTTTTTGCAAATTTTTTTTCGAAAAATTTTTTCGAAATTTTTTTTTCGAAATTTTTTTCGAAAAGTTTTTCTCCAAAATTTTTTCGAAAATTTTTTTGAAAATTTTTTTCGAAATTTTTTTTCAAAATTTTTTTCGAAAATTTTTTTTCGAAATTTTTTTCGAAATTTTTTTCAAAATTTTTTTCGAAATTTTTTTCGAAAATTTTTTTCAAAAGTTTCTTCGAAAAATTTTTTTCCAAAATTTTTTCGAAAATTTTTTTGAAAATTTTTTTCGAAATTTTTTTTCAAATTTTTTTTTGGAAAATTTTTTTCATTTTTGTTCGAAATTTTTTTTTCGAAATTTTTTTCGAAAAATTTTTTTCCAAAATTTTTTCGAAATTTTTTTTTTAAATTTTTTCGAAAATTTTTTTAAAATTTTTTTTCGAAATTTTTTTTCAAATTTTTTTTTGAAAATTTTTTTCGAAATATTTTAAAAAATTTTTTTCCAAAATTTTTTCGAAATTTTTTTTCAAAATTTTTTCGAAAATTTTTTTTCGAAATTTTTCGAAAATTTTTTTAAAATTTTTTTCCAAAATTTTTCCGAAAATATTTTTGAAAATTTTTTTCGAAATTTTTTTTCAATTTTTTTTTCGAAAATTTTTTTCATAATTTTTTTCGAAATTTTTTTTTCGAAATTTTTTTTTCGAAATTTTTTTCGAAAAATTTTTCTCTAAAATTTTTTCGAAAATTTTTTTGAAAATTTTTTTCGAAAATTTTTTTTCGAAATTTTTTTCCAAAATTTTTTTAAAAATTTTTTTCAAAATTTTTTTACAAATTTTTTTTGAAAATTTTTTTTCGAAATTTTTTTCGAAAAATTTTTTTCCAAAATTTTTTCGAAAATTTTTTTTCGAAATTTTTTTCGAAAATTTTTTTTCAAAATTTTTTTCGAAAATTTTTTTTCGAAACTTTTTTCGAAAATTTTTTTGAAAATTTTTTCGAAAATTTTTTTTCGAAAAGTTTTTCTCCAAAATTTTTTCGAAAATTTTTTTGAAAATTTTTTTCGAAATTTTTTTTCAAAATTTTTTTTGAAATTTTTTTTTCGAAATTTTTTTCGAAAAATTTTTTTCCAAAATTTTTTCGAAAATTTTTTTTCGAAATTTTTTTCAAAAATTTTTTTCAAAATTTTTTTCGAAAAATTTTTTTGAAAATTTTTTTCGAAAATTTTTTTGAATTTTTTTTTCGAAATTTTTTATCAAAATTTTTTTCGAAAATTTTTTTTCGAAATTTTTTTCGAAAAGTTCTTTCGAAATTTTTTTTCAAATTTTTTTCATAATTTTTTTCGAAATTTTTTTTTCGAAATTTTTTTCGAAAATTTTTTTGAAAATTTTTTTCGAAATTTTTTTTCAAAATTTTTTTAAAAATTTTTTTTTGAAAATTTTTTTTTGAAATTTTTTCGAAAAATTTTTTTCCAAATTTTTTTCGAAAATTTTTTTGAAAATTTTTTTCGAAATTTTTTTTCAAAATTTTTTTCGAAAATTTTTTTCTAAAATTTTTTTTCGAAAAATTTTTTTCGAAAATTTTTTCGAAAATTTTTTTGAAAATTTTTTTGAAAATTTTTTTTCGAAAATTTTTTTGAAAAGTTTTTTCGAAGTTTTTTTTCAAAATTTTTTTTTTCGAAATTTTTTTCGAAAAATTTTTTTCCAAAATTTTTTCGAAATTATTTTTCAAAATTTTTTCGAAAATTTTTTTTCGAAATTTTTTCGAAAATTTTTTTTCGAAATTTTTTTTCAAAATTTTTTTTGAAAATTTTTTTCGAAATTTTCTCAAAAATTTTTTTCCAAAATTTTTTCGAAAATTTTTTTGAAGTTTTTTTTCAAAATTTTTTTCGAAATTTTTTTTCAAAATTTTTTTCGAAATTTTTTTCATAATTTTTTTCGAAATTTTTTTTTTCGAAATTTTTTTCGAAAAGCCTTTCTCCAAAATTTTTTCGAAAATTTTTTTGAAAATTCTTTTCGAAATTTTTTTTCAAAATTTTTTAAAAAATTTTTTTTCGAAATTTTTTTAAAAATTTTTTTTTGAAAATTTTTTTTCGAAAATTTTTTTTCGAAATTTTTTCGAAATTTTTTTTCAAATTTTTTTAAAAATTTTTTTACAAATATTTTTTTGAAAATTTTTTTGAAATTTTTTTTCGAAATTTTTTGTCAAAATTTTTTTCGAAAATTTTTTTTTCGAATTTTTTTTCGAAAATTTCTTTCAAAATTTTTTTCGAAATTTTTTTCGAAAATTTTTTTCAAAATTTTTAGTTCGAAAATTTTTTTCAAAATTTTTTTCGAAAAAATTTTTCAAATTTTTTTTCGAAAATTTTTTTTCATAATTTTTTTCGAAATTTTTTTTTTGGAATTTTTTTCGAAAAATTTTTCTCTAAAATTTTTTCGAAAATTTGTTTGAAAATTTTTTTCGAAATTTTTTTTCAAAATTTTTTTTGAAAATTTTTTTTCGAAATTTTTTTCCAAAATTTTTTCGAAAATTTTTTTGCAAATTTTTTTTCGAAAAATCTTTTCGAAATTTTTTTTTCGAAATTTTTTTCGAAAAGTTTTTCTCCAAAATTTTTTCGAAAATTTTTTTGAAAATTTTTTTCGAAATTTTTTTTCAAAATTTTTTTTGAAAATTTTTTTTCGAAATTTTTTTCGAAAAATTTTTTTCGAAAAATTTTTTTCCAAAATTTTTTTGAAAATTTTTTTGCAAATTTTTTTTCGAAAAATTTTTTCGAAAATTTTTTTGAAAATTTTTTTCCAAATTTTTTTTCAAAATTTTTTTCGAAAATTTTTTTTCGAAATTTTTTTCGAAATTTTTTTCAAAATTTTTTTCGAAATTTTTTTCGAAAATTTTTTTCAAAAGTTTCTTCGAAAAATTTTTTTCCAAAATTTTTTCGAAAATTTTTTTGAAAATTTTTTTCGAAATTTTTTTCAAAATTTTTTTTCAAAATTTTTTTCGAAAAATTTTTTTGAAAATTTTTTTCGAAAATTTTTTTGAATTTTTTTTTCGAAATTTTTTATCAAAATTTTTTTCGAAAATTTTTTTTCGAAATTTTTTTCGAAAAGTTCTTTCGAAATTTTTCTTCAAATTTTTTTCATAATTTTTTTCGAAAATTTTTTTTCGAAATTTTTTTCGAAAAGTTCTTTCGAAATTTTTTTTCAAATTTTTTTCATAATTTTTTTCGAAATTTTTTTTCAAAATTTTTTTCGAAAATTTTTTTCTAAAATTTTTTTTCGAAAAATTTTTTTCGAAAATTTTTTCGAAAATTTTTTTGAAAAGTTTTTTCGAAGTTTTTTTTCAAAATTTTTTTTTTCGAAATTTTTTTCGAAAAATTTTTTTCCAAAATTTTTTCGAAATTATTTTTCAAAATTTTCTCAAAAATTTTTTTCCAAAATTTTTTCGAAAATTTTTTTGAATTTTTTTTTCAAAATTTTTTTCGAAATTTTTTTTCAAAATTTTTTTCGAAATTTTTTTCAAAATTTTTTTCGAAAATTTTTTTTCGAAATTTTTTTCAAAAATTTTTTTCAAAATTTTTTTCGAAAAATTTTTTTGAAAATTTTTTTCGAAATTTTTTATCAAAATTTTTTTCGAAAATTTTTTTTCGAAATTTTTTTCGAAAAGTTTTTTCGAAATTTTTTTTCAAATTTTTTTCATAATTTTTTTCGAAATTTTTTTTTTCGAAATTTTTTTCGAAAAGCCTTTCTCCAAAATTTTTTCGAAAATTTTTTTGAAAATTCTTTTCGAAATTTTTTTAAAAATTTTTTTTTGAAAATTTTTTTTCGAAAATTTTTTTTCGAAATTTTTTCGAAATTTTTTTCCAAAATTTTTTTAAAAATTTTTTTACAAATATTTTTTTGAAAATTTTTTTGAAATTTTTTTTCGAAATTTTTTGTCAAAATTTTTTTCGAAAATTTTTTTTTCGAATTTTTTTTCGAAAATTTCTTTCAAAATTTTTTTCGAAATTTTTTACGAAAATTTTTTTCAAAATTTTTTTCGAAAAAATTTTTCAAATTTTTTTTCGAAAATTTTTTTTCATAATTTTTTTCGAAATTTTTTTTTTGGAATTTTTTTCGAAAAATTTTTCTCTAAAATTTTTTCGAAAATTTTTTTGAAAATTTTTTTCGAAATTTTTTTTCAAAATTTTTTTTGAAAATTTTTTTTCGAAATTTTTTTCCAAAATTTTTTCGAAAATTTTTTTGCAAATTTTTTTTCGAAAAATCTTTTCGAAATTTTTTTTTCGAAATTTTTTTCGAAAAGTTTTTCTCCAAAATTTTTTCGAAAATTTTTTTGAAAATTTTTTTCGAAATTTTTTTTCAAATTTTTTTTTGAAAATTTTTTTTCGAAATTTTTTTCGAAAAATTTTTTTCGAAAAATTTTTTTCGAAAAATTTTTTTCCAAAATTTTTTCGAAAATTTTTTTGCAAATTTTTTTTCGAAAAATTTTTTCGAAAATTTTTTTGAAAATTTTTTTCGAAATTTTTTTTCAAAATTTTTTTCGAAAATTTTTTTTCGAAATTTTTTTCGAAATTTTTTTCAAAATTTTTTTCGAAATTTTTTTCGAAAATTTTTTTCAAAAGTTTCCTCGAAAAATTTTTTTCCAAAATTTTTTCGAAAATTTTTTTGAAAATTTTTTTCGAAATTTTTTTTCAATTTTTTTTTGGAAAATTTTTTTCATAATTTTTGTTCGAAATTTTTTTTTTGAAAATTTTTTTGGAAAAATTTTTTTAAAATTTTTTTTCGAAATTTTTTTCAAAATTTTTTTTGAAAATTTTTTTCGAAATTTTCTCAAAAATTTTTTTCCAAAATTTTTTCGAAATTTTTTTTCAAAATTTTTTCGAAAATTTTTTTTCGAAATTTTTTCGAAAATTTTTTTAAAATTTTTTTCCAAAATTTTTCCGAAAATTTTTTTGAAAATTTTTTTCGAAATTTTTTTTCAAATTTTTTTTCGAAAATTTTTTTCATAATTTTTTTCGAAATTTTTTTTTCGAAATTTTTTTTTCGAAATTTTTTTTTCGAAATTTTTTTCGAAAAATTTTTCTCTAAAATTTTTTCGAAAATTTTTTTTCAAAATTTTTTTAAAAATTTTTTTTTGAAATTTTTTCGAAAAATTTTTTTCCAAAATTTTTTCGAAAATTTTTTTGAAAATTTTTTTCGAAATTTTTTTTCAAAATTTTTTTCGAAAATTTTTTTCTAAAATTTTTTTTCGAAAAATTTTTTTCCAAAATTTTTTCGAAAATTTTTTTGAAAATTTTTTTCGAAATTTTTTTTCCAAAATTTTTTCGAAAATTTTTTTGAAAATTTTTTTTCGAAATTTTTTTCCAAAATTTTTTTAAAAATTTTTTTCAAAATTTTTTTACAAATTTTTTTTTGAAAATTTTTTTGAAAATTTTTTTCGAAATTTTTTGTCAAAATTTTTTTCGAAAATTTTTTTTCGAAATTTTTTTCGAAAATTTCTTTCAAAATTTTTTTCGAAATTTTTTTCGAAAATTTTTTTCAAAATTTTTTTCAAAATATTTTTCGAAAATTTTTTTTTGAAATTTTTTTCGAAAATTTTTTTCAATATTTTTTTCGAAAATTTTTTTTCCAAAATTTTTTCGAAAATTTTTTTGAAAACTTTTTTCGAAATTTTTTTCAAAATTTTTTTCAAAATTTTTTTTGAAAATTTTTTCAAAATTCTTTTCGAAAATTTTTTTTTCGAAATTTTTTTCCAAAATTTTTTTCCAAAATTTTTTCGAAAATTTTTTAGCAAAATTTTTTTAGAAAATTTTTTTCAGAATTTTTTTTCAAAATTTTTTTTCAAAATTTTTTTTGAAAATTTTTTTTCAAAATTTTTTTTGAAAATTTTTTTTCGAAAATTTTTTTGAAAATTTTTTTTGAAATTTTTTTTCAAAATTTTTTTCGAAATTTTTTTCGAAAATTTTTTTCAAAATTTTTTTCGAAAAATTTTTTTTCAAAATTTTTCCGAAAATTTTTTTGAAAATTTTTTTGAAAATTTTTTTCGAAATTTTTTTTCAAATTTTTTTTCGAAATTGTTTTTCATAATTTTTTTCGAAATTTTTTTTTCGAAATTTTTTTTTCGAAATTTTTTTCGAAAAATTTTTCTCTAAAATTTTTTCGAAAATTTTTTTGAAAATTTTTTTCGAAATTTTTTTTCAAAATTTTTTTTGAAAATTTTTTTTCGAAATTTTTTTCCAAAATTTTTTCGAAAATTTTTTTGCAAATTTTTTTCGAAAAATTTTTTCGAAATTTTTTTTTCGAAATTTTTTTCGAAAAGTTTTTCTCCAAAATTTTTTCGAAAATTTTTTTGAAAAATTTTTTCGAAAATTTTTTTGAAAATTTTTTTCGAAATTTTTTTTCAAAATTTTTTTCGAAAATTTTTTTTCGAAATTTTTTTCGAAATTTTTTTCAAAATTTTTTTCGAAATTTTTTTCGAAAATTTTTTTCAAAAGTTTCTTCGAAAAATTTTTTTCCAAAATTTTTTCGAAAATTTTTTTGAAAATTTTTTTCGAAATTTTTTTTCAAATTTTTTTTTGGAAAATTTTTTTCATTTTTGTTCGAAATTTTTTTTTCGAAATTTTTTTTGAAAAATTTTTTTCCAAAATTTTTTCGAAATTTTTTTTTTAAATTTTTTCGAAAATTTTTTTAAAATTTTTTTTCGAAATTTTTTTTCAAATTTTTTTTTGAAAATTTTTTTCGAAATTTTCTCAAAAATTTTTTTCCAAAATTTTTTCGAAATTTTTTTTCAAAATTTTTTCGAAAATTTTTTTTCGAAATTTTTCGAAAATTTTTTTAAAATTTTTTTCCAAAATTTTTCCGAAAATTTTTTTGAAAATTTTTTTCGAAATTTTTTTTCAATTTTTTTTTCGAAAATTTTTTTCATAATTTTTTTCGAAATTTTTTTTTCGAAATTTTTTTTCGAAATTTTTTTCGAAAAATTTTTCTCTAAAATTTTTTCGAAAATTTTTTTGAAAATTTTTTTCGAAAATTTTTTTTCGTAATTTTTTTCGAAAATTTTTTTTCGTAATTTTTTTCGAAAATTTTTTTAAAAATTTTTTTCAAAATTTTTTTACAAATTTTTTTTGAAAATTTTTTTTCGAAATTTTTTTCGAAAAATTTTTTTCCAAAATTTTTTCGAAAATTTTTTTCGAAATTTTTTTCGAAAATTTTTTTTCAAAATTTTTTTCGAAAATTTTTTTTCGAAACTTTTTTCGAAAATTTTTTTGAAAATTTTTTCGAAAATTTTTTTTCGAAAAGTTTTTCTCCAAAATTTTTTCGAAAATTTTTTTGAAAATTTTTTTCGAAATTTTTTTTCAAAATTTTTTTTGAAATTTTTTTTTCGAAATTTTTTTCGAAAAATTTTTTTCCAAAATTTTTTCGAAAATTTTTTTTCGAAATTTTTTTCAAAAATTTTTTTCAAAATTTTTTTCGAAAAATTTTTTTGAAAATTTTTTTCGAAAATTTTTTTGAATTTTTTTTTCGAAATTTTTTATCAAAATTTTTTTCGAAAATTTTTTTTCGAAATTTTTTTCGAAAAGTTCTTTCGAAATTTTTTTTCAAATTTTTTTCATAATTTTTTTCGAAATTTTTTTTTCGAAATTTTTTTCGAAAATTTTTTTGAAAATTTTTTTCGAAATTTTTTTTCAAAATTTTTTTAAAAATTTTTTTTTGAAAATTTTTTTTTGAAATTTTTTCGAAAAATTTTTTTCCAAAATTTTTTCGAAAATTTTTTTGAAAATTTTTTTCGAAATTTTTTTTCAAAATTTTTTTCGAAAATTTTTTTCTAAAATTTTTTTTCGAAAAATTTTTTTCGAAAATTTTTTCGAAAATTTTTTTGAAAATTTTTTTGAAAATTTTTTTTCGAAAATTTTTTTGAAAAGTTTTTTCGAAGTTTTTTTTCAAAATTTTTTTCGAAAAATTTTTTTCCAAAATTTTTTCGAAATTATTTTTCAAAATTTTTTCGAAAATTTTTTTTCGAAATTTTTTCGAAAATTTTTTTTCGAAATTTTTTTTCAAAATTTTTTTTGAAAATTTTTTTCGAAATTTTCTCAAAAATTTTTTTCCAAAATTTTTTCGAAAATTTTTTTGAAGTTTTTTTTCAAAATTTTTTTCGAAATTTTTTTTCAAAATTTTTTTCGAAATTTTTTTCATAATTTTTTTCGAAATTTTTTTTTTCGAAATTTTTTTCGAAAAGCCTTTCTCCAAAATTTTTTCGAAAATTTTTTTGAAAATTCTTTTCGAAATTTTTTTTCAAAATTTTTTAAAAAATTTTTTTCGAAATTTTTTTAAAAATTTTTTTTTGAAAATTTTTTTTCGAAAATTTTTTTTCGAAATTTTTTCGAAATTTTTTTCCAAAATTTTTTTAAAAATTTTTTTACAAATATTTTTTTGAAAATTTTTTTGAAATTTTTTTTCGAAATTTTTTGTCAAAATTTTTTTCGAAAATTTTTTTTTCGAATTTTTTTTCGAAAATTTCTTTCAAAATTTTTTTCGAAATTTTTTTCGAAAATTTTTTTCAAAATTTTTTTCGAAAATTTTTTTCAAAATTTTTTTCGAAAAAATTTTTCAAATTTTTTTTCGAAAATTTTTTTTCATAATTTTTTTCGAAATTTTTTTTTTGGAATTTTTTTCGAAAAATTTTTCTCTAAAATTTTTTCGAAAATTTGTTTGAAAATTTTTTTCGAAATTTTTTTTCAAAATTTTTTTCCAAAATTTTTTCGAAAATTTTTTTGCAAATTTTTTTTCGAAAAATCTTTTCGAAATTTTTTTTTCGAAATTTTTTTCGAAAAGTTTTTCTCCAAAATTTTTTCGAAAATTTTTTTGAAAATTTTTTTCGAAATTTTTTTTCAAAATTTTTTTTGAAAATTTTTTTTCGAAATTTTTTTCGAAAAATTTTTTTCGAAAAATTTTTTTCCAAAATTTTTTTGAAAATTTTTTTGCAAATTTTTTTTCGAAAAATTTTTTCGAAAATTTTTTTGAAAATTTTTTTCCAAATTTTTTTTCAAAATTTTTTTCGAAAATTTTTTTTCGAAATTTTTTTCGAAATTTTTTTCAAAATTTTTTTCGAAATTTTTTTCGAAAATTTTTTTCAAAAGTTTCTTCGAAAAATTTTTTTCCAAAATTTTTTCGAAAATTTTTTTGAAAATTTTTTTCGAAATTTTTTTTCAAATTTTTTTTTGGAAAATTTTTTTCATAATTTTTGTTCGAAATTTTTTTTTCGAAATTTTTTTCGAAAAATTTTTTTCCAAAATTTTTTCGAAATTTTTTTTAAAAATTTTTTCGAAAATTTTTTAAAAATTTTTTTTCGAAATTTTTTTTCAAAATTTTTTTTGAAAATTTTTTTTCGAAATTTTCTCAAAAATTTTTTTCCAAAATTTTTTTCGAAATTTTTTTTCAAAATTTTTTCGAAAATTTTTTTTCGAAATTTTTTTCGAAAAATTTTTTTTCGAAATTTTTTTCGAAAATTTTTTTTCGAAATTTTTTTCGAAATTTTTTTCGAAAATTTTTTTTCGAAATTTTTTTCGAAAATTTTTTTGAAAATTTTTTCGAAATTTTTTTTCAAATTTTTTTTTGGAAAATTTTTTTCATTTTTGTTCGAAATTTTTTTTTCGAAATTTTTTTCGAAAAATTTTTTTCCAAAATTTTTTCGAAATTTTTTTTTTAAATTTTTTCGAAAATTTTTTTAAAATTTTTTTTCGAAATTTTTTTTCAAAATTTTTTTCGAAAATTTTTTTTCGAAACTTTTTTCGAAAATTTTTTTGAAAATTTTTTCGAAAAATTTTTTTCGAAAAGTTTTTCTCCAAAATTTTTTCGAAATTTTTTTCGAAAATTTTTTTTCGAAATTTTTTTCGAAATTTTTTTCGAAAATTTTTTTTCGAAATTTTTTTCGAAAATTTTTTTGAAAATTTTTTCGAAAAATTTTTTGAAAATTTTTTCGAAAAATTTTTTTCGAAAAGTTTTTCTCCAAAATTTTTTCGAAAATTTTTTTGAAAATTTTTTTCGAAATTTTTTTCAAAATTTTTTTTCAAAAATTTTTTCGAAAATTTTTTTGAAAATTTTTTCGAAAAATTTTTTTCGAAAAGTTTTTCTCCAAAATTTTTTCGAAAATTTTTTTGAAAATTTTTTTCGAAATTTTTTTCAAAATTTTTTTTCAAAATTTTTTTCGAAATATTTTTTTGAAAATTTTTTTCGAAAATTTTTTTGAATTTTTTTTTCGAAATTTTTTATCAAAATTTTTTTCGAAAATTTTTTTTCGAAATTTTTTTCGAAAAGTTCTTTCGAAATTTTTTTTCAAATTTTTTTCATAATTTTTTTCGAAAATTTTTTTTCGAAATTTTTTTCGAAAAGTTCTTTCGAAATTTTTTTTCAAATTTTTTTCATAATTTTTTTCGAAATTTTTTTTCAAAATTTTTTTCGAAAATTTTTTTCTAAAATTTTTTTTCGAAAAATTTTTTTCGAAAATTTTTTCGAAAATTTTTTTGAAAAGTTTTTTCGAAGTTTTTTTTCAAAATTTTTTTTTTCGAAATTTTTTTCGAAAAATTTTTTTCCAAAATTTTTTCGAAATTATTTTTCAAAATTTTTTCGAAAATTTTTTTTCGAAATTTTTTCGAAAATTTTTTTTCGAAATTTTTTTTCAAAATTTTTTTTGAAAATTTTTTTCGGTTTTCTCAAAAATTTTTTTCCAAAATTTTTTCGAAAATTTTTTTGAAGTTTTTTTTCAAAATTTTTTTCGAAATTTTTTTTCAAAATTTTTTTCGAAATTTTTTTCAAAATTTTTTTCGAAAATTTTTTTTCGAAATTTTTTTCAAAATTTTTTTTCAAAATTTTTTTCGAAAAATTTTTTTGAAAATTTTTTTCGAAATTTTTTATCAAAATTTTTTTCGAAAATTTTTTTTCGAAATTTTTTTCGAAAAGTTTTTTCGAAATTTTTTTTCAAATTTTTTTCATAATTTTTTTCGAAATTTTTTTTTTCGAAATTTTTTTCGAAAAGCCTTTCTCCAAAATTTTTTCGAAAATTTTTTTGAAAATTCTTTTCGAAATTTTTTTAAAAATTTTTTTTTGAAAATTTTTTTTCGAAAATTTTTTTTCGAAATTTTTTCGAAATTTTTTTCCAAAATTTTTTTAAAAATTTTTTTACAAATATTTTTTTGAAAATTTTTTTGAAATTTTTTTTCGAAATTTTTTGTCAAAATTTTTTTCGAAAATTTTTTTTTCGAATTTTTTTTCGAAAATTTCTTTCAAAATTTTTTTCGAAATTTTTTTCGAAAATTTTTTTCAAAATTTTTTTCGAAAAAATTTTTCAAATTTTTTTTCGAAAATTTTTTTTCATAATTTTTTTCGAAATTTTTTTTTTGGAATTTTTTTCGAAAAATTTTTCTCTAAAATTTTTTCGAAAATTTTTTTGAAAATTTTTTTCGAAATTTTTTTTCAAAATTTTTTTTGAAAATTTTTTTTCGAAATTTTTTTCCAAAATTTTTTCGAAAATTTTTTTGCAAATTTTTTTTCGAAAAATCTTTTCGAAATTTTTTTTTCGAAATTTTTTTCGAAAAGTTTTTCTCCAAAATTTTTTCGAAAATTTTTTTGAAAATTTTTTTCGAAATTTTTTTTCAAAATTTTTTTTGAAAATTTTTTTTCGAAATTTTTTTCGAAAAATTTTTTTCGAAAAATTTTTTTCCAAAATTTTTTTGAAAATTTTTTTGCAAATTTTTTTTCGAAAAATTTTTTCGAAAATTTTTTTGAAAATTTTTTTCGAAATTTTTTTTCAAAATTTTTTTCGAAAATTTTTTTTCGAAATTTTTTTCGAAATTTTTTTCAAAATTTTTTTCGAAATTTTTTTCGAAAATTTTTTTCAAAAGTTTCTTCGAAAAATTTTTTTCCAAAATTTTTTCGAAAATTTTTTTGAAATTTTTTTTCGAAATTTTTTTTCAAATTTTTTTTTGGAAAATTTTTTTCATAATTTTTGTTCGAAATTTTTTTTTCGAAATTTTTTTCGAAAAATTTTTTTCCAAAATTTTTTCGAAATTTTTTTTAAAAATTTTTTCGAAAATTTTTTTAAAATTTTTTTTCGAAATTTTTTTTCAAAATTTTTTTTGAAAATTTTTTTTCGAAATTTTCTCAAAAATTTTTTTCCAAAATTTTTTTCGAAATTTTTTTTCAAAATTTTTTCGAAAATTTTTTTTCGAAATTTTTTTCGAAAAATTTTTTTCCAAAATTTTTTCGAAAATTTTTTTTCGAAATTTTTTTCGAAAATTTTTTTTCGAAATTTTTTTCGAAATTTTTTTCGAAAATTTTTTTTCGAAATTTTTTTCGAAAATTTTTTTGAAAATTTTTTCGAAAAATTTTTTTCGAAAAGTTTTTCTCCAAAATTTTTTCGAAAATTTTTTTGAAAAATTTTTTCGAAAATTTTTTTGAAAATTTTTTTCAAAATTTTTTTTCAAAATTTTTTTCGAAAATTTTTTTTCGATTTTTTTTTCGAAATTTTTTTCAAAATTTTTTTCGAAATTTTTTTCGAAAATTTTTTTCAAAAGTTTCTTCGAAAAATTTTTTTCCAAAATTTTTTCGAAAATTTTTTTGAAAATTTTTTTCGAAATTTTTTTTCAAATTTTTTTTTGGAAAATTTTTTTCATTTTTGTTCGAAATTTTTTTTTCGAAATTTTTTTCGAAAAATTTTTTTCCAAAATTTTTTCGAAATTTTTTTTTTAAATTTTTTCGAAAATTTTTTTAAAATTTTTTTTCGAAATTTTTTTTCAAATTTTTTTTTGAAAATTTTTTTCGAAATTTTCTCAAAAATTTTTTTCCAAAATTTTTTCGAAATTTTTTTTCAAAATTTTTTCGAAAATTTTTTTTCGAAATTTTTCGTAAATTTTTTTAAAATTTTTTTCCAAAATTTTTCCGAAAATTTTTTTTCATAATTTTTTTCGAAATTTTTTTTTCGAAATTTTTTTCGAAAAATTTTTCTCTAAAATTTTTTCGAAAATTTTTTTGAAAATTTTTTTCGAAAATTTTTTTTCGAAATTTTTTTCCAAAATTTTTTAAAAAAATTTTTTCAAAATTTTTTTACAAATTTTTTTTGAAAATTTTTCTTCGAAATTTTTTTCGAAAAATTTTTTTCCAAAATTTTTTCGAAAATTTTTTTTCGAAATTTTTTTCGAAAATTTTTTTTCGAAATTTTTTTCGAAATTTTTTTCGAAAATTTTTTTTCGAAATTTTTTTCGAAAATTTTTTTGAAAATTTTTTCGAAAAATTTTTTTCGAAAAGTTTTTCTCCAAAATTTTTTCGAAAATTTTTTTGAAAATTTTTTTCGAAATTTTTTTTCAAAATTTTTTTTGAAATTTTTTTTTCGAAATTTTTTTCGAAAAATTTTTTTCCAAAATTTTTTCGAAAATTTTTTTTCGAAATTTTTTTCAAAAATTTTTTTCAAAATTTTTTTCGAAAAATTTTTTTGAAAATTTTTTTCGAAAATTTTTTTTAAATTTTTTTTCGTAATTTTTTATCAAAATTTTTTTCGAAAATTTTTTTTCGAAATTTTTTTCGAAAAGTTCTTTCGAAATTTTTTTTCAAATTTTTTTCATAATTTTTTTCGAAATTTTTTTTTCGAAATTTTTTTCGAAAATTTTTTTGAAAATTTTTTTCAAAATTTTTTTAAAAATTTTTTTTGAAAATTTTTTTTTGAAATTTTTTCGAAAAATTTTTTTCCAAAATTGTTTCGAAAATTTTTTTGAAAATTTTTTTCGAAATTTTTTTTCAAAATTTTTTTCGAAAATTTTTTTCTAAAATTTTTTTTCCAAAAATTTTTTTCGAAAATTTTTTCGAAAATTTTTTTGAAAATTTTTTTGAAAATTTTTTTTCGAAAATTTTTTTGAAAAGTTTTTTCGAAGTTTTTTTCGAAAAATTTTTTTGAAAATTTTTTTCGAAATTTTTTATCAAAATTTTTTTCGAAAATTTTTTTTCGAAATTTTTTTCGAAAAGTTTTTTCGAAATTTTTTTTCAAATTTTTTTCATAATTTTTTTCGAAATTTTTTTTTTCGAAATTTTTTTCGAAAAGCCTTTCTCCAAAATTTTTTCGAAAATTTTTTTGAAAATTCTTTTCGAAATTTTTTTAAAAATTTTTTTTTGAAAATTTTTTTTCGAAAATTTTTTTTCGAAATTTTTTCGAAATTTTTTTCCAAAATTTTTTAAAAAATTTTTTTACAAATATTTTTTTGAAAATTTTTTTGAAATTTTTTTTCGAAATTTTTTGTCAAAATTTTTTTCGAAAATTTTTTTTTCGAATTTTTTTTCGAAAATTTCTTTCAAAATTTTTTTCGAAATTTTTTTCGAAAATTTTTTTCAAAATTTTTTTCGAAAAAATTTTTCAAAATTTTTTTTCGAAAATTTTTTTTCATAATTTTTTTCGAAATTTTTTTTTTGGAATTTTTTTCGAAAAATTTTTCTCTAAAATTTTTTCGAAAATTTTTTTGAAAATTTTTTTCGAAATTTTTTTTCAAAATTTTTTTTGAAAATTTTTTTTCGAAATTTTTTTCCAAAATTTTTTCGAAAATTTTTTTGCAAATTTTTTTTCGAAAAATCTTTTCGAAATTTTTTTTTCGAAATTTTTTTCGAAAAGTTTTTCTCCAAAATTTTTTCGAAAATTTTTTTGAAAATTTTTTTCGAAATTTTTTTTCAAAATTTTTTTTGAAAATTTTTTTTCGAAATTTTTTTCGAAAAATTTTTTTCGAAAAATTTTTTTCGAAAAATTTTTTTTCAAAATTTTTTCGAAAATTTTTTTGCAAATTTTTTTTCGAAAAATTTTTTCGAAAATTTTTTTGAAAATTTTTTTCGAAATTTTTTTTCAAAATTTTTTTCGAAAATTTTTTTTCGAAATTTTTTTCGAAATTTTTTTCAAAATTTTTTTCGAAATTTTTTTTGAAAATTTTTTTCAAAAGTTTCCTCGAAAAATTTTTTTCCAAAATTTTTTCGAAAATTTTTTTGAAAATTTTTTTCGAAATTTTTTTTCAAATTTTTTTTTGGAAAATTTTTTCGAAAATTTTTTTGAAGTTTTTTTTCAAAATTTTTTTCGAAATTTTTTTTCAAAATTTTTTTCGAAATTTTTTTCAAAATTTTTTTCGAAAATTTTTTTTCGAAATTTTTTTCAAAAATTTTTTTCAAAATTTTTTTCGAAAAATTTTTTTGAAAATTTTTTTCGAAATTTTTTATCAAAATTTTTTTCGAAAATTTTTTTTCGAAATTTTTTTCGAAAAGTTTTTTCGAAATTTTTTTTCAAATTTTTTTCATAATTTTTTTCGAAATTTTTTTTTTCGAAATTTTTTTCGAAAAGCCTTTCTCCAAAATTTTTTCGAAAATTTTTTTGAAAATTCTTTTCGAAATTTTTTTAAAAATTTTTTTTTGAAAATTTTTTTTCGAAAATTTTTTTTCGAAATTTTTTCGAAATTTTTTTCCAAAATTTTTTTAAAAATTTTTTTACAAATATTTTTTTGAAAATTTTTTTGAAATTTTTTTTCGAAATTTTTTGTCAAAATTTTTTTCGAAAATTTTTTTTTCGAATTTTTTTTCGAAAATTTCTTTCAAAATTTTTTTCGAAATTTTTTTCGAAAATTTTTTTCAAAATTTTTTTCGAAAAAATTTTTCAAAATTTTTTTTCGAAAATTTTTTTTCATAATTTTTTTCGAAATTTTTTTTTTGGAATTTTTTTCGAAAAATTTTTCTCTAAAATTTTTTCGAAAATTTTTTTGAAAATTTTTTTCGAAATTTTTTTTCAAAATTTTTTTTGAAAATTTTTTTTCGAAATTTTCTTCCAAAATTTTTTCGAAAATTTTTTTGCAAATTTTTTTTCGAAAAATCTTTTCGAAATTTTTTTTTCGAAATTTTTTTCGAAAAGTTTTTCTCCAAAATTTTTTCGAAAATTTTTTTGAAAATTTTTTTCGAAATTTTTTTTCAAAATTTTTTTTGAAAATTTTTTTTCGAAATTTTTTTAGAAAAATTTTTTTCGAAAAATTTTTTTCGAAAAATTTTTTTCCAAAATTTTTTCGAAAATTTTTTTGCAAATTTTTTTTCGAAAAATTTTTTCGAAAATTTTTTTGAAAATTTTTTTCGAAATTTTTTTTCAAAATTTTTTTCGAAAATTTTTTTTCGAAATTTTTTTCGAAATTTTTTCAAAATTTTTTTCGAAATTTTTTTCGAAAATTTTTTTCAAAAGTTTCCTCGAAAAATTTTTTTCCAAAATTTTTTCGAAAATTTTTTTGAAAATTTTTTTCGAAATTTTTTTTCAAATTTTTTTTTGGAAAATTTTTTTCATAATTTTTGTTCGAAATTTTTTTTTTGGAAATTTTTTTCGAAAAATTTTTTTAAAATTTTTTTTCGAAATTTTTTTCAAAATTTTTTTTGAAAATTTTTTTCGAAATTTTCTCAAAAATTTTTTTCCAAAATTTTTTCGAAATTTTTTTTTAAAATTTTTTCGAAAATTTTTTTTCGAAATTTTTTCGAAAATTTTTTTAAAATTTTTTTCCAAAATTTTTCCGAAAATTTTTTTGAAAATTTTTTTCGAAATTTTTTTTCAAATTTTTTTTCGAAAATTTGTTTCATAATTTTTTTCGAAATTTTTTTTTCGAAATTTTTTTTTCGAAATTTTTTTTTCGAAATTTTTTTCGAAAAATTTTTCTCTAAAATTTTTTCGAAAATTTTTTTTCAAAATTTTTTTAAAAATTTTTTTTTGAAATTTTTTCGAAAAATTTTTTTCCAAAATTTTTTCGAAAATTTTTTTGAAAATTTTTTTCGAAATTTTTTTTCAAAATTTTTTTCGAAAATTTTTTTCTAAAATTTTTTTTTGGAAAAATTTTTTTCCAAAATTTTTTCGAAAATTTTTTTGAAAATTTTTTTCGAAATTTTTTTTCCAAAATTTTTTCGAAAATTTTTTTGAAAATTTTTTTTCGAAATTTTTTTCCAAAATTTTTTTAAAAATTTTTTTCAAAATTTTTTTACAAATTTTTTTTTGAAAATTTTTTTGAAAATTTTTTTCGAAATTTTTTGTCAAAATTTTTTTCGAAAATTTTTTTTCGAAATTTTTTTCGAAAATTTCTTTCAAAATTTTTTTCGAAATTTTTTTCGAAAATTTTTTTCAAAATTTTTTTCAAAATATTTTTCGAAAATTTTTTTTTGAAATTTTTTTCGAAAATTTTTTTCAATATTTTTTTCGAAAATTTTTTTTCCAAAATTTTTTCGAAAATTTTTTTGAAAACTTTTTTCGAAATTTTTTTCAAAATTTTTTTCAAAATTTTTTTTGAAAATTTTTTCAAAATTCTTTTCGAAAATTTTTTTTTCGAAATTTTTTTCCAAAATTTTTTTCCAAAATTTTTTCGAAAATTTTTTAGCAAAATTTTTTTAGAAAATTTTTTTCAGAATTTTTTTTCAAAATTTTTTTTCAAAATTTTTTTTCAAAATTTTTTTTCGAAAATTTTTTTGAAAATTTTTTTTGAAAATTTTTTTCGAAATTTTTTTTCAAATTTTTTTTTGGAAAATTTTTTTCATTTTTGTTCGAAATTTTTTTTTCGAAATTTTTTTCGAAAAATTTTTTTCCAAAATTTTTTCGAAATTTTTTTTTTAAATTTTTTCGAAAATTTTTTAAAAATTTTTTTTCGAAATTTTTTTTCAAATTTTTTTTTGAAAATTTTTTTCGAAATTTTCTCAAAAATTTTTTTCCAAAATTTTTTCGAAATTTTTTTTCAAAATTTTTTCGAAAATTTTTTTTCGAAATTTTTCGAAAATTTTTTTAAAATTTTTTTCCAAAATTTTTCCGAAAATTTTTTTGAAAATTTTTTTCGAAATTTTTTTTCAATTTTTTTTTCGAAAATTTTTTTCATAATTTTTTTCGAAATTTTTTTTTCGAAATTTTTTTTTCGAAATTTTTTTCGAAAAATTTTTCTCTAAAATTTTTTCGAAAATTTTTTTGAAAATTTTTTTCGAAAATTTTTTTTCGAAATTTTTATCCAAAATTTTTTTAAAAATTTTTTTCAAAATTTTTTTACAAATTTTTTTTGAAAATTTTTTTTCGAAATTTTTTTCGAAAAATTTTTTTCCAAAATTTTTTCGAAAATTTTTTTTCGAAATTTTTTTCGAAAATTTTTTTTCAAAATTTTTTTCGAAAATTTTTTTTCGAAACTTTTTTCGAAAATTTTTTTGAAAATTTTTTCGAAAATTTTTTTTCGAAAAGTTTTTCTCCAAAATTTTTTTGAAAATTTTTTTGAAAATTTTTTTCGAAATTTTTTTTCAAAATTTTTTTTGAAATTTTTTTTTCGAAATTTTTTTCGAAAAATTTTTTTCCAAAATTTTTTCGAAAATTTTTTTTCGAAATTTTTTTCAAAAATTTTTTTCAAAATTTTTTTCGATAAATTTTTTTGAAAATTTTTTTCGAAAATTTTTTTGAATTTTTTTTTCGAAATTTTTTATCAAAATTTTTTTCGAAAATTTTTTTTCGAAATTTTTTTCGAAAAGTTCTTTCGAAATTTTTTTTCAAATTTTTTTCATAATTTTTTTCGAAATTTTTTTTTCGAAATTTTTTTCGAAAATTTTTTTGAAAATTTTTTTCGAAATTTTTTTTCAAAATTTTTTTAAAAATTTTTTTTTGAAAATTTTTTTTTGAAATTTTTTCGAAAAATTTTTTTCCAAATTTTTTTCGAAAATTTTTTTGAAAATTTTTTTCGAAATTTTTTTTCAAAATTTTTTTCGAAAATTTTTTTCTAAAATTTTTTTTCGAAAAATTTTTTTCGAAAATTTTTTCGAAAATTTTTTTGAAAATTTTTTTGAAAATTTTTTTTCGAAAATTTTTTTGAAAAGTTTTTTCGAAGTTTTTTTTCAAAATTTTTTTTTTCGAAATTTTTTTCGAAAAATTTTTTTCCAAAATTTTTTCGAAATTATTTTTCAAAATTTTTTCGAAAATTTTTTTTCGAAATTTTTTCGAAAATTTTTTTTCGAAATTTTTTTTCAAAATTTTTTTTGAAAATTTTTTTCGAAATTTTCTCAAAAATTTTTTTCCAAAATTTTTTCGAAAATTTTTTTGAAGTTTTTTTTCAAAATTTTTTTCGAAATTTTTTTTCAAAATTTTTTTCGAAATTTTTTTCATAATTTTTTTCGAAATTTTTTTTTTCGAAATTTTTTTCGAAAAGCCTTTCTCCAAAATTTTTTCGAAAATTTTTTTGAAAATTCTTTTCGAAATTTTTTTTCAAAATTTTTTAAAAAATTTTTTTCGAAATTTTTTTAAAAATTTTTTTTTGAAAATTTTTTTTCGAAAATTTTTTTTCGAAATTTTTTCGAAATTTTTTTCCAAAATTTTTTTAAAAATTTTTTTACAAATATTTTTTTGAAAATTTTTTTGAAATTTTTTTTCGAAATTTTTTGTCAAAATTTTTTTCGAAAATTTTTTTTTCGAATTTTTTTTCGAAAATTTCTTTCAAAATTTTTTTCGAAATTTTTTTCGAAAATTTTTTTCAAAATTTTTTTCGAAAATTTTTTTCAAAATTTTTTTCGAAAAAATTTTTCAAATTTTTTTTCGAAAATTTTTTTTCATAATTTTTTTCGAAATTTTTTTTTTGGAATTTTTTTCGAAAAATTTTTCTCTAAAATTTTTTCGAAAATTTGTTTGAAAATTTTTTTCGAAATTTTTTTTCAAAATTTTTTTTGAAAATTTTTTTTCGAAATTTTTTTCCAAAATTTTTTCGAAAATTTTTTTGCAAATTTTTTTTCGAAAAATCTTTTCGAAATTTTTTTTTCGAAATTTTTTTCGAAAAGTTTTTCTCCAAAATTTTTTCGAAAATTTTTTTGAAAATTTTTTTCGAAATTTTTTTTCAAAATTTTTTTTGAAAATTTTTTTTCGAAATTTTTTTCGAAAAATTTTTTTCGAAAAATTTTTTTCCAAAATTTTTTTGAAAATTTTTTTGCAAATTTTTTTTCGAAAAATTTTTTCGAAAATTTTTTTGAAAATTTTTTTCCAAATTTTTTTTCAAAATTTTTTTCGAAAATTTTTTTTCGAAATTTTTTTCGAAATTTTTTTCAAAATTTTTTTCGAAATTTTTTTCGAAAATTTTTTTCAAAAGTTTCTTCGAAAAATTTTTTTCCAAAATTTTTTCGAAAATTTTTTTGAAAATTTTTTTCGAAATTTTTTTTCAAATTTTTTTTTGGAAAATTTTTTTCATAATTTTTGTTCGAAATTTTTTTTTCGAAATTTTTTTCGAAAAATTTTTTTCCAAAATTTTTTCGAAATTTTTTTTAAAAATTTTTTCGAAAATTTTTTTAAAATTTTTTTTCGAAATTTTTTTTCAAAATTTTTTTTGAAAATTTTTTTTCGAAATTTTCTCAAAAATTTTTTTCCAAAATTTTTTTCGAAATTTTTTTTCAAAATTTTTTCGAAAATTTTTTTTCGAAATTTTTTTCGAAAAATTTTTTTCCAAAATTTTTTCCATAATTTTTTTTCGAAATTTTTTTCGAAAATTATTTTTCGAAATTTTTTTCGAAATTTTTTTCGAAAATTTTTTTTCGAAATTTTTTTCGAAAATTTTTTTGAAAATTTTTTCGAAAAATTTTTTTCGAAAAGTTTTTCTCCAAAATTTTTTCGAAAATTTTTTTGAAAAATTTTTTCGAAAATTTTTTTGAAAATTTTTTTCAAAATTTTTTTTCAAAATTTTTTTCGAAAATTTTTTTTCGAAATTTTTTTCGAAATTTTTTTCAAAATTTTTTTCGAAATTTTTTTCGAAAATTTTTTTCAAAAGTTTCTTCGAGAAATTTTTTTCCAAAATTTTTTCGAAAATTTTTTTGAAAATTTTTTTCGAAATTTTTTTTCAAATTTTTTTTTGGAAAATTTTTTTCATTTTTGTTCGAAATTTTTTTTTCGAAATTTTTTTCGAAAAATTTTTTTCCAAAATTTTTTCGAAATTTTTTTTTTAAATTTTTTCGAAAATTTTTTTAAAATTTTTTTTCGAAATTTTTTTTCAAAATTTTTTTCGAAAATTTTTTTTCGAAACTTTTTTCGAAAATTTTTTTGAAAATTTTTTCGAAAAATTTTTTTCGAAAAGTTTTTCTCCAAAATTTTTTCGAAATTTTTTTCGAAAATTTTTTTTCGAAATTTTTTTCGAAATTTTTTTCGAAAATTTTTTTTCGAAATTTTTTTCAAAATTTTTTTTCAAAATTTTTTTCGAAAATTTTTTTGAAAATTTTTTCGAAAAATTTTTTTCGAAAAGTTTTTCTCCAAAATTTTTTCGAAAATTTTTTTGAAAATTTTTTTCGAAATTTTTTTCAAAATTTTTTTTCAAAATTTTTTTAGAAAAATTTTTTTGAAAATTTTTTTCGAAAATTTTTTTGAATTTTTTTTTCGAAATTTTTTATCAAAATTTTTTTCGAAAATTTTTTTTCGAAATTTTTTTCGAAAAGTTCTTTCGAAATTTTTTTTCAAATTTTTTTCATAATTTTTTTCGAAAATTTTTTTTCGAAATTTTTTTCGAAAAGTTCTTTCGAAATTTTTTTTCAAATTTTTTTCATAATTTTTTTCGAAATTTTTTTTCAAAATTTTTTTCGAAAATTTTTTTCTAAAATTTTTTTTCGAAAAATTTTTTTCGAAAATTTTTTCGAAAATTTTTTTGAAAAGTTTTTTCGAAGTTTTTTTTCAAAATTTTTTTTTTCGAAATTTTTTTCGAAAAATTTTTTTCCAAAATTTTTTCGAAATTATTTTTCAAAATTTTTTCGAAAATTTTTTTTCGAAATTTTTTCGAAAATTTTTTTTCGAAATTTTTTTTCAAAATTTTTTTTGAAAATTTTTTTCGAAGTTTTCTCAAAAATTTTTTTCCAAAATTTTTTCGAAAATTTTTTTGAAGTTTTTTTTCAAAATTTTTTTCGAAATTTTTTTTCAAAATTTTTTTCGAAATTTTTTTCAAAATTTTTTTCGAAAATTTTTTTTCGAAATTTTTTTCAAAAATTTTTTTCAAAATTTTTTTCGAAAAATTTTTTTGAAAATTTTTTTCGAAATTTTTTATCAAAATTTTTTTCGAAAATTTTTTTTCGAAATTTTTTTCGAAAAGTTTTTTCGAAATTTTTTTTCAAATTTTTTTCATAATTTTTTTCGAAATTTTTTTTTTCGAAATTTTTTTCGAAAAGCCTTTCTCCAAAATTTTTTCGAAAATTTTTTTGAAAATTCTTTTCGAAATTTTTTTAAAAATTTTTTTTTGAAAATTTTTTTTCGAAAATTTTTTTTCGAAATTTTTTCGAAATTTTTTTCCAAAATTTTTTTAAAAATTTTTTTACAAATATTTTTTTGAAAATTTTTTTGAAATTTTTTTTCGAAATTTTTTGTCAAAATTTTTTTCGAAAATTTTTTTTTCGAATTTTTTTTCCAAAATTTCTTTCAAAATTTTTTTCGAAATTTTTTTCGAAAATTTTTTTCAAAATTTTTTTCGAAAAAATTTTTCAAATTTTTTTTCGAAAATTTTTTTTCATAATTTTTTTCGAAATTTTTTTTTTGGAATTTTTTTCGAAAAATTTTTCTCTAAAATTTTTTCGAAAATTTTTTTGAAAATTTTTTTCGAAATTTTTTTTCAAAATTTTTTTTGAAAATTTTTTTTCGAAATTTTTTTCCAAAATTTTTTCGAAAATTTTTTTGCAAATTTTTTTTCGAAAAATCTTTTCGAAATTTTTTTTTCGAAATTTTTTTCGAAAAGTTTTTCTCCAAAATTTTTTCGAAAATTTTTTTGAAAATTTTTTTCGAAATTTTTTTTCAAAATTTTTTTTGAAAATTTTTTTTCGAAATTTTTTTCGAAAAATTTTTTTCGAAAAATTTTTTTCCAAAATTTTTTCGAAAATTTTTTTGCAAATTTTTTTTCGAAAAATTTTTTCGAAAATTTTTTTGAAAATTTTTTTCGAAATTTTTTTTCAAAATTTTTTTCGAAAATTTTTTTTCGAAATTTTTTTCGAAATTTTTTTCAAAATTTTTTTCGAAATTTTTTTCGAAAATTTTTTTCAAAAGTTTCCTCGAAAAATTTTTTTCCAAAATTTTTTCGAAAATTTTTTTGAAAATTTTTTTCGAAATTTTTTTTCAAATTTTTTTTTGGAAAATTTTTTTCATAATTTTTGTTCGAAATTTTTTTTTTGGAAATTTTTTTCGAAAATTTTTTTAAAATTTTTTTTCGAAATTTTTTTCAAAATTTTTTTTGAAAATTTTTTTCGAAATTTTCTCAAAAATTTTTTTCCAAAATTTTTTCGAAATTTTTTTTCAAAATTTTTTCGAAAATTTTTTTTCGAAATTTTTTCGAAAATTTTTTTAAAATTTTTTTCCAAAATTTTTCCGAAAATTTTTTTGAAAATTTTTTTCGAAATTTTTTTTCAAATTTTTTTTCGAAAATTTTTTTCATAATTTTTTTCGAAATTTTTTTTTCGAAATTTTTTTTTCGAAATTTTTTTCGAAAAATTTTTCTCTAAAATTTTTTCGAAAATTTTTTTCGAAAATTTTTTTTCGAAAATTTTTTTTCGAAATTTTTTTCCAAAATTTTTTTAAAAATTTTTTTCAAAATTTTTTTACAAATTTTTTTTTGAAAATTTTTTTGAAAATTTTTTTCGAAATTTTTTGTCAAAATTTTTTTCGAAAATTTTTTTTCGAAATTTTTTTCGAAAATTTCTTTCAAAATTTTTTTCGAAATTTTTTTCGAAAATTTTTTTCAAAATTTTTTTCAAAATATTTTTCGAAAATTTTTTTTTGAAATTCTTTTCGAAAATTTTTTTCAATATTTTTTTCGAAAATTTTTTTTCCAAAATTTTTTCGAAAATTTTTTTGAAAACTTTTTTCGAAATTTTTTTCAAAATTTTTTTCAAAATTTTTTTTGAAAATTTTTTCAAAATTCTTTTCGAAAATTTTTTTTTCGAAATTTTTTTCCAAAATTTTTTTCCAAAATTTTTTTCCAAAATTTTTTCGAAAATTTTTTAGCAAAATTTTTTTAGAAAATTTTTTTCAGAATTTTATTTCAAAATTTTTTTTCAAAATTTTTTTTGGAAATTTTTTTTCGAAAATTTTTTTGAAAATTTTTTTTAAAATTTTTTTTCAAAATTTTTTTCGAAATTTTTTTCCAAAATTTTTTTCAAAATTTTTTTCGAAAAATTTTTTTTCAAAATTTTTCCGAAAATTTTTTTGAAAATTTTTTTGAAAATTTTTTTCGAAATTTTTTTTCAAATTTTTTTTCGAAATTGTTTTTCATAATTTTTTTCGAAATTTTTTTTTCGAAATTTTTTTCGAAAAATTTTTCTCTAAAATTTTTTCGAAAATTTTTTTCGAAATTTTTCTTCAAAATTTTTTTAAAAATTTTTTTCAAATTTTTTTTACAAATTTTTTTCGAAATTTTTTTTTCGAAATTTTTTTTTCGAAATTTTTTTCGAAAAATTTTTCTCTAAAATTTTTTCGAAAATTTTTTTGAAAATTTTTTTCGAAATTTTTTTTCAAAATTTTTTTTGAAAATTTTTTTTCGAAATTTTTTTCCAAAATTTTTTCGAAAATTTTTTTGCAAATTTTTTTTCGAAAAATTTTTTCGAAATTTTTTTTTCGAAATTTTTTTCGAAAAGTTTTTCTCCAAAATTTTTTCGAAAATTTTTTTGAAAAATTTTTTCGAAAATTTTTTTGAAAATTTTTTTCGAAATTTTTTTTCAAAATTTTTTTCGAAAATTTTTTTTCGAAATTTTTTTCGAAATTTTTTTCAAAATTTTTTTCGAAATTTTTTTCGAAAATTTTTTTCAAAAGTTTTTTCGAAAAATTTTTTTCCAAAATTTTTTCGAAAATTTTTTTGAAAATTGTTTTCGAAATTTTTTTTAAAATTTTTTTTCGAAAATTTTTTTTCGAAAATTTTTTCGAAAATTTTTTTGAAAATTTTTTTGAAAATTTTTTTTCGAAAATTTTTTTGAAAAGTTTTTTCGAAGTTTTTTTCAAAATTTTTTTTTTCGAAATTTTTTTCGAAAAATTTTTTTCCAAAATTTTTTCGAAATTATTTTTCAAAATTTTTTCGAAAATTTTTTTTCGAAATTTTTTCGAAAATTTTTTTTCGAAATTTTTTTTCAAAATTTTTTTTGAAAATTTTTTTCGAAGTTTTCTCAAAAATTTTTTTCCAAAATTTTTTCGAAAATTTTTTTGAAGTTTTTTTTCAAAATTTTTTTCGAAATTTTTTTTCAAAATTTTTTTCGAAATTTTTTTCAAAATTTTTTTCGAAAATTTTTTTTCGAAATTTTTTTCAAAAATTTTTTTCAAAATTTTTTTCGAAAAATTTTTTTGAAAATTTTTTTCGAAATTTTTTATCAAAATTTTTTTCGAAAATTTTTTTTCGAAATTTTTTTCGAAAAGTTTTTTCGAAATTTTTTTTCAAATTTTTTTCATAATTTTTTTCGAAATTTTTTTTTTCGAAATTTTTTTCGAAAAGCCTTTCTCCAAAATTTTTTCGAAAATTTTTTTGAAAATTCTTTTCGATATTTTTTTAAAAATTTTTTTTTGAAAATTTTTTTTCGAAAATTTTTTTTCGAAATTTTTTCGAAATTTTTTTCCAAAATTTTTTTAAAAATTTTTTTACAAATATTTTTTTGAAAATTTTTTTGAAATTTTTTTTCGAAATTTTTTGTCAAAATTTTTTTGAAAATTTTTTTCGAAATTTTTTTTCAAAATTTTTTTTGAAAATTTTTTTTCGAAATTTTTTTCGAAAAATTTTTTTCGAAAAATTTTTTTCCAAAATTTTTTCGAAAATTTTTTTGCAAATTTTTTTTCGAAAAATTTTTTCGAAAATTTTTTTGAAAATTTTTTTCGAAATTTTTTTTCAAAATTTTTTTCGAAAATTTTTTTTCGAAATTTTTTTCGAAATTTTTTTCAAAATTTTTTTCGAAATTTTTTTCGAAAATTTTTTTCAAAAGTTTCCTCGAAAAATTTTTTTCCAAAATTTTTTCGAAAATTTTTTTGAAAATTTTTTTCGAAATTTTTTTTCAAATTTTTTTTTGGAAAATTTTTTTCATAATTTTTGTTCGAAATTTTTTTTTTGGAAATTTTTTTCGAAAAATTTTTTTAAAATTTTTTTTCGAAATTTTTTTCAAAATTTTTTTTGAAAATTTTTTTCGAAATTTTCTCAAAAATTTTTTTCCAAAATTTTTTCGAAATTTTTTTTCAAAATTTTTTCGAAAATTTTTTTTCGAAATTTTTTCGAAAATTTTTTTAAAATTTTTTTCCAAAATTTTTCCGAAAATTTTTTTGAAAATTTTTTTCGAAATTTTTTTTCAAATTTTTTTTCGAAAATTTTTTTCATAATTTTTTTCGAAATTTTTTTTTCGAAATTTTTTTTTCGAAATTTTTTTTTCGAAATTTTTTTCGAAAAATTTTTCTCTAAAATTTTTTCGAAAATTTTTTTTCAAAATTTTTTTAAAAATTTTTTTTTGAAATTTTTTCGAAAAATTTTTTTCCAAAATTTTTTCGAAAATTTTTTTGAAAATTTTTTTCGAAATTTTTTTTCAAAATTTTTTTCGAAAATTTTTTTCTAAAATTTTTTTTCGAAAAATTTTTTTCCAAAATTTTTTCGAAAATTTTTTTGAAAATTTTTTTCGAAATTTTTTTTTCAAAATTTTTTCGAAAATTTTTTTGAAAATTTTTTTTCGAAATTTTTTTCCAAAATTTTTTTAAAAATTTTTTTCAAAATTTTTTTCGAAAATTTTTTTTTGAAATTTTTTTCGAAAATTTTTTTCAATATTTTTTTCGAAAATTTTTTTTCCAAAATTTTTTCGAAAATTTTTTTGAAAACTTTTTTCGAAATTTTTTTCAAAATTTTTTTCAAAATTTTTTTTGAAAATTTTTTCAAAATTCTTTTCGAAAATTTTTTTTTCGAAATTTTTTTCCAAAATTTTTTTCCAAAATTTTTTCGAAAATTTTTTAGCAAAATTTTTTTAGAAAATTTTTTTCAGAATTTTTTTTCAAAATTTTTTTTCAAAATTTTTTTTGAAAATTTTTTTTCGAAAATTTTTTTGAAAATTTTTTTTGAAATTTTTTTTCAAAATTTTTTTCGAAATTTTTTTCGAAAATTTTTTTCAAAATTTTTTTCGAAAAATTTTTTTTCAAAATTTTTCCGAAAATTTTTTTAAAAATTTTTTTGAAAATTTTTTTCGAAATTTTTTTTCAAATTTTTTTTCGAAATTGTTTTTCATAATTTTTTTCGAAATTTTTTTTTCGAAATTTTTTTTTCGAAATTTTTTTCGAAAAATTTTTCTCTAAAATTTTTTCGAAAATTTTTTTGAAAATTTTTTTCGAAATTTTTTTTCAAAATTTTTTTTGAAAATTTTTTTTCGAAATTTTTTTCCAAAATTTTTTCGAAAATTTTTTTGCAAATTTTTTTTCGAAAAATTTTTTCGAAATTTTTTTTTCGAAATTTTTTTCGAAAAGTTTTTCTCCAAAATTTTTTCGAAAATTTTTTTGAAAAATTTTTTCGAAAATTTTTTTGAAAATTTTTTTCAAAATTTTTTTTCAAAATTTTTTTCGAAAATTTTTTTTCGAAATTTTTTTCGAAATTTTTTTCAAAATTTTTTTCGAAATTTTTTTCGAAAATTTTTTTCAAAAGTTTCTTCGAAAAATTTTTTTCCAAAATTTTTTCGAAAATTTTTTTGAAAATTTTTTTCGAAATTTTTTTTCAAATTTTTTTTTGGAAAATTTTTTTCATTTTTGTTCGAAATTTTTTTTTCGAAATTTTTTTCGAAAAATTTTTTCCAAAATTTTTTCGAAATTTTTTTTTTAAATTTTTTCGAAAATTTTTTTAAAATTTTTTTTCGAAATTTTTTTTCAAATTTTTTTTTGAAAATTTTTTTCGAAATTTTCTCAAAAATTTTTTTCCAAAATTTTTTCGAAATTTTTTTTCAAAATTTTTTCGAAAATTTTTTTAAAATTTTTTTCCAAAATTTTTCCGAAAATTTTTTTGAAAATTTTTTTCGAAATTTTTTTTCAATTTTTTTTTCGAAAATTTTTTTCATAATTTTTTTCGAAATTTTTTTTTCGAAATTTTTTTTTCGAAATTTTTTTTTCGAAATTTTTTTCGAAAAATTTTTCTCTAAAATTTTTTCGAAAATTTTTTTGAAAATTTTTTTCGAAAATTTTTTTTCGAAATTTTTTTCCAAAATTTTTTTAAAAATTTTTTTCAAAATTTTTTTACAAATTTTTTTTGAAAATTTTTTTTCGAAATTTTTTTCGAAAAATTTTTTTCCAAAATTTTTTCGAAAATTTTTTTTCGAAATTTTTTTCGAAAATTTTTTTTTCAAAATTTTTTTCGAAAATTTTTTTTCGAAACTTTTTTCGAAAATTTTTTTGAAAATTTTTTCGAAAATTTTTTTTCGAAAAGTTTTTCTCCAAAATTTTTTCGAAAATTTTTTTGAAAATTTTTTTCGAAATTTTTTTTCAAAATTTTTTTTGAAATTTTTTTTTCGAAATTTTTTTCGAAAAATTTTTTTCCAAAATTTTTTCGAAAATTTTTTTTCGAAATTTTTTTCAAAAATTTTTTTCAAAATTTTTTTCGAAAAATTTTTTTGAAAATTTTTTTCGAAAATTTTTTTGAATTTTTTTTTCGAAATTTTTTATCAAAATTTTTTTCGAAAATTTTTTTTCGAAAAGTTCTTTCGAAATTTTTTTTCAAATTTTTTTCATAATTTTTTTCGAAATTTTTTTTTCGAAATTTTTTTCGAAAATTTTTTTGAAATTTTTTTTCGAAATTTTTTTTCAAAATTTTTTTAAAAATTTTTTTTTGAAAATTTTTTTTTGAAATTTTTTCGAAAAATTTTTTTCCAAAATTTTTTCGAAAATTTTTTTGAAAATTTTTTTCGAAATTTTTTTTCAAAATTTTTTTCAAAAATTTTTTTCTAAAATTTTTTTTCGAAAAATTTTTTTCGAAAATTTTTTCGAAAATTTTTTTGAAAATTTTTTTGAAAATTTTTTTTCGAAAATTTTTTTGAAAAGTTTTTTCGAAGTTTTTTTTCAAAATTTTTTTCGAAATTTTTTTTCAAAATTTTTTTCGAAATTTTTTTCATAATTTTTTTCGAAATTTTTTTTTTCGAAATTTTTTTCGAAAAGCCTTTCTCCAAAATTTTTTCGAAAATTTTTTTGAAAATTCTTTTCGAAATTTTTTTTTAAATTTTTTAAAAAATTTTTTTCGAAATTTTTTTAAAAATTTTTTTTTGAAAATTTTTTTTCGAAAATTTTTTTTCGAAATTTTTTCGAAATTTTTTTCCAAAATTTTTTTAAAAATTTTTTTACAAATATTTTTTTGAAAATTTTTTTGAAATTTTTTTTCGAAATTTTTTGTCAAAATTTTTTTCGAAAATTTTTTTTTCGAATTTTTTTTCGAAAATTTCTTTCAAAATTTTTTTCGAAATTTTTTTCGAAAATTTTTTTCAAAATTTTTTTCGAAAAAATTTTTCAAAATTTTTTTTCGAAAATTTTTTTTCATAATTTTTTTCGAAATTTTTTTTTTGGAATTTTTTTCGAAAAATTTTTCTCTAAAATTTTTTCGAAAATTTTTTTGAAAATTTTTTTCGAAATTTTTTTTCAAAATTTTTTTTGAAAATTTTTTTTCGAAATTTTTTTCCAAAATTTTTTCGAAAATTTTTTTGCAAATTTTTTTTCGAAAAATCTTTTCGAAATTTTTTTTTCGAAATTTTTTTCGAAAAGTTTTTCTCCAAAATTTTTTCGAAAATTTTTTTGAAAATTTTTTTCGAAATTTTTTTTCAAAATTTTTTTTGAAAATTTTTTTTCGAAATTTTTTTCGAAAAATTTTTTTCGAAAAATTTTTTTCCAAAATTTTTTCGAAAATTTTTTTGCAAATTTTTTTTCGAAAAATTTTTTCGAAAATTTTTTTGAAAATTTTTTTCCAAATTTTTTTTCAAAATTTTTTTCGAAAATTTTTTTTCGAAATTTTTTTCGAAATTTTTTTCAAAATTTTTTTCGAAATTTTTTTCGAAAATTTTTTTCAAAAGTTTCCTCGAAAAATTTTTTTCCAAAATTTTTTCGAAAATTTTTTTGAAAATTTTTTTCGAAATTTTTTTTCAAATTTTTTTTTGGAAAATTTTTTTCATAATTTTTGTTCGAAATTTTTTTTTGGAAATTTTTTTCGAAAAATTTTTTTAAAATTTTTTTTCGAAATTTTTTTCAAAATTTTTTTTGAAAATTTTTTTCGAAATTTTCTCAAAAATTTTTTTCCAAAATTTTTTCGAAATTTTTTTTCAAAATTTTTTCGAAAATTTTTTTTCGAAATTTTTTCGAAAATTTTTTTAAAATTTTTTTCCAAAATTTTTCCGAAAATTTTTTTGAAAATTTTTTTCGAAATTTTTTTTCAAATTTTTTTTCGAAAATTTTTTTCATAATTTTTTTCGAAATTTTTTTTTCGAAATTTTTTTTTCGAAATTTTTTTTTCGAAATTTTTTTCGAAAAATTTTTCTCTAAAATTTTTTCGAAAATTTTTTTTCAAAATTTTTTTAAAAATTTTTTTTTGAAATTTTTTCGAAAAATTTTTTTCCAAAATTTTTTCGAAAATTTTTTTGAAAATTTTTTTCGAAATTTTTTTTCAAAATTTTTTTCGAAAATTTTTTTCTAAAATTTTTTTTTGGAAAAATTTTTTTCCAAAATTTTTTCGAAAATTTTTTTGAAAATTTTTTTCGAAATTTTTTTTCCAAAATTTTTTCGAAAATTTTTTTGAAAATTTTTTTTCGAAATTTTTTTCCAAAATTTTTTTAAAAATTTTTTTTAAAATTTTTTTACAAATTTTTTTTTGAAAATTTTTTTGAAAATTTTTTTCGAAATTTTTTGTCAAAATTTTTTTCGAAAATTTTTTTTCGAAATTTTTTTCGAAAATTTCTTTCAAAATTTTTTTCGAAATTTTTTTCGAAAATTTTTTTCAAAATTTTTTTCAAAATATTTTTCGAAAATTTTTTTTTGAAATTTTTTTCGAAAATTTTTTTCAATATTTTTTTCGAAAATTTTTTTTCCAAAATTTTTTCGAAAATTTTTTTGAAAACTTTTTTCGAAATTTTTTTCAAAATTTTTTTCAAAATTTTTTTTGAAAATTTTTTCAAAATTCTTTTCGAAAATTTTTTTTTCGAAATTTTTTTCCAAAATTTTTTTCCAAAATTTTTTCGAAAATTTTTTAGCAAAATTTTTTTAGAAAATTTTTTTCAGAATTTTTTTTCAAAATTTTTTTCATAATTTTTTTCGAAATTTTTTTTTCGAAATTTTTTTTTCGAAATTTTTTTTTCGAAATTTTTTTCGAAAAATTTTTCTCTAAAATTTTTTCGAAAATTTTTTTCGAAAATTTTTTTTCGAAAATTTTTTTTCGAAATTTTTTTCCAAAATTTTTTTAAAAATTTTTTTCAAAATTTTTTTACAAATTTTTTTTTGAAAATTTTTTTGAAAATTTTTTTCGAAATTTTTTGTCAAAATTTTTTTCGAAAATTTTTTTTCGAAATTTTTTTCGAAAATTTCTTTCAAAATTTTTTTCGAAATTTTTTTCGAAAATTTTTTTCAAAATTTTTTTCAAAATATTTTTCGAAAATTTTTTTTTGAAATTCTTTTCGAAAATTTTTTTCAATATTTTTTTCGAAAATTTTTTTTCCAAAATTTTTTCGAAAATTTTTTTGAAAACTTTTTTCGAAATTTTTTTCAAAATTTTTTTCAAAATTTTTTTTGAAAATTTTTTCAAAATTCTTTTCGAAAATTTTTTTTTCGAAATTTTTTTCCAAAATTTTTTTCCAAAATTTTTTTCCAAAATTTTTTCGAAAATTTTTTAGCAAAATTTTTTTAGAAAATTTTTTTCAGAATTTTATTTCAAAATTTTTTTTCAAAATTTTTTTTGGAAATTTTTTTTCGAAAATTTTTTTGAAAATTTTTTTTGAAATTTTTTTTCAAAATTTTTTTCGAAATTTTTTTCGAAAATTTTTTTCAAAATTTTTTTCGAAAAATTTTTTTTCAAAATTTTTCCGAAAATTTTTTTGAAAATTTTTTTGAAAATTTTTTTCGAAATTTTTTTTCAAATTTTTTTTCGAAATTGTTTTTCATAATTTTTTTCGAAATTTTTTTTTCGAAATTTTTTTCGAAAAATTTTTCTCTAAAATTTTTTCGAAAATTTTTTTCGAAATTTTTCTTCAAAATTTTTTTAAAAATTTTTTTCAAATTTTTTTTACAAATTTTTTTCGAAATTTTTTTTTCGAAATTTTTTTTTCGAAATTTTTTTCGAAAAATTTTTCTCTAAAATTTTTTCGAAAATTTTTTTGAAAATTTTTTTCGAAATTTTTTTTCAAAATTTTTTTTGAAAATTTTTTTTCGAAATTTTTTTCCAAAATTTTTTCGAAAATTTTTTTGCAAATTTTTTTTCGAAAAATTTTTTCGAAATTTTTTTTTCGAAATTTTTTTCGAAAAGTTTTTCTCCAAAATTTTTTCGAAAATTTTTTTGAAAAATTTTTTCGAAAATTTTTTTGAAAATTTTTTTCGAAATTTTTTTTCAAAATTTTTTTCGAAAATTTTTTTTCGAAATTTTTTTCGAAATTTTTTTCAAAATTTTTTTCGAAATTTTTTTCGAAAATTTTTTTCAAAAGTTTTTTCGAAAAATTTTTTTCCAAAATTTTTTCGAAAATTTTTTTGAAAATTGTTTTCGAAATTTTTTTTAAAATTTTTTTTCGAAAAATTTTTTTCGAAAATTTTTTCGAAAATTTTTTTGAAAATTTTTTTTCGAAAATTTTTTTGAAAAGTTTTTTCGAAGTTTTTTTTCAAAATTTTTTTTTTCGAAATTTTTTTCGAAAAATTTTTTTCCAAAATTTTTTCGAAATTATTTTTCAAAATTTTTTCGAAAATTTTTTTTCGAAATTTTTTCGAAAATTTTTTTTCGAAATTTTTTTTCAAAATTTTTTTTGAAAATTTTTTTCGAAGTTTTCTCAAAAATTTTTTTCCAAAATTTTTTCGAAAATTTTTTTGAAGTTTTTTTTCAAAATTTTTTTCGAAATTTTTTTTCAAAATTTTTTTCGAAATTTTTTTCAAAATTTTTTTCGAAAATTTTTTTTCGAAATTTTTTTCAAAAATTTTTTTCAAAAGTTTTTTCGAAAAATTTTTTTGAAAATTTTTTTCGAAATTTTTTATCAAAATTTTTTTCGAAAATTTTTTTTCGAAATTTTTTTCGAAAAGTTTTTTCGAAATTTTTTTTCAAATTTTTTTCATAATTTTTTTCGAAATTTTTTTTTTCGAAATTTTTTTCGAAAAGCCTTTCTCCAAAATTTTTTCGAAAATTTTTTTGAAAATTCTTTTCGAAATTTTTTTAAAAATTTTTTTTTGAAAATTTTTTTTCGAAAATTTTTTTTCGAAATTTTTTCGAAATTTTTTTCCAAAATTTTTTTAAAAATTTTTTTACAAATATTTTTTTGAAAATTTTTTTGAAATTTTTTTTCGAAATTTTTTGTCAAAATTTTTTTCGAAAATTTTTTTTTCGAATTTTGTTTCGAAAATTTCTTTCAAAATTTTTTTCGAAAATTTTTTTGAAAATTTTTTTCGAAATTTTTTTTCAAAATTTTTTTTGAAAATTTTTTTTCGAAATTTTTTTCCAAAATTTTTTCGAAAATTTTTTTGCAAATTTTTTTTCGAAAAATCTTTTCGAAATTTTTTTTTCGAAATTTTTTTCGAAAAGTTTTTCTCCAAAATTTTTTCGAAAATTTTTTTGAAAATTTTTTTCGAAATTTTTTTTCAAAATTTTTTTTGAAAATTTTTTTTCGAAATTTTTTTCGAAAAATTTTTTTCGAAAAATTTTTTTCCAAAATTTTTTCGAAAATTTTTTTGCAAATTTTTTTTCGAAAAATTTTTTCGAAAATTTTTTTGAAAATTTTTTTCGAAATTTTTTTTCAAAATTTTTTTCGAAAATTTTTTTTCGAAATTTTTTTCGAAATTTTTTTCAAAATTTTTTTCGAAATTTTTTTCGAAAATTTTTTTCAAAAGTTTCCTCGAAAAATTTTTTTCCAAAATTTTTTCGAAAATTTTTTTGAAAATTTTTTTCGAAATTTTTTTTCAAATTTTTTTTTGGAAAATTTTTTTCATAATTTTTGTTCGAAATTTTTTTTTTGGAAATTTTTTTCGAAAAATTTTTTTAAAATTTTTTTTCGAAATTTTTTTCAAAATTTTTTTTGAAAATTTTTTTCGAAATTTTCTCAAAAATTTTTTTCCAAAATTTTTTCGAAATTTTTTTTCAAAATTTTTTCGAAAATTTTTTTTCGAAATTTTTTCGAAAATTTTTTTAAAATTTTTTTCCAAAATTTTTTTGAAAATTTTTTTGAAAATTTTTTTCGAAATTTTTTTTCAAATTTTTTTTCGAAAATTTTTTCATAATTTTTTTCGAAATTTTTTTTTCGAAATTTTTTTTTCGAAATTTTTTTCGAAAAATTTTTCTCTAAAATTTTTTCGAAAATTTTTTTTCAAAATTTTTTTAAAAATTTTTTTTTGAAATTTTTTCGAAAAATTTTTTTCCAAAATTTTTTCGAAAATTTTTTTGAAAATTTTTTTCGAAATTTTTTTTCAAAATTTTTTTCGAAAATTTTTTTCTAAAATTTTTTTTCGAAAAATTTTTTTCCAAAATTTTTTCGAAAATTTTTTTGAAAATTTTTTTCGAAATTTTTTTTCCAAAATTTTTTCGAAAATTTTTTTGAAAATTTTTTTTCGAAATTTTTTTCCAAAATTTTTTTAAAAATTTTTTTCAAAATTTTTTTCGAAAATTTTTTTTTGAAATTTTTTTCGAAAATTTTTTTCAATATTTTTTTCGAAAATTTTTTTTCCAAAATTTTTTCGAAAATTTTTTTGAAAACTTTTTTCGAAATTTTTTTCAAAATTTTTTTCAAAATTTTTTTTGAAAATTTTTTCAAAATTCTTTTCGAAAATTTTTTTTTCGAAATTTTTTTCCAAAATTTTTTTCCAAAATTTTTTCGAAAATTTTTTAGCAAAATTTTTTTAGAAAATTTTTTTCAGAATTTTTTTTCAAAATTTTTTTTCAAAATTTTTTTTGAAAATTTTTTTTCGAAAATTTTTTTGAAAATTTTTTTTGAAATTTTTTTTCAAAATTTTTTTCGAAATTTTTTTCGAAAATTTTTTTCAAAATTTTTTTCGAAAAATTTTTTTTCAAAATTTTTCCGAAAATTTTTTTAAAAATTTTTTTGAAAATTTTTTTCGAAATTTTTTTTCAAATTTTTTTTCGAAATTGTTTTTCATAATTTTTTTCGAAATTTTTTTTTCGAAATTTTTTTTTCGAAATTTTTTTCGAAAAATTTTTCTCTAAAATTTTTTCGAAAATTTTTTTGCAAATTTTTTTTCGAAAAATTTTTTCGAAAATTTTTTTGAAAATTTTTTTCCAAATTTTTTTTCAAAATTTTTTTCGAAAATTTTTTTTCGAAATTTTTTTCGAAATTTTTTTCAAAATTTTTTTCGAAATTTTTTTCGAAAATTTTTTTCAAAAGTTTCCTCGAAAAATTTTTTTCCAAAATTTTTTCGAAAATTTTTTTGAAAATTTTTTTCGAAATTTTTTTTCAAATTTTTTTTTGGAAATTTTTTTCGAAAATTTTTTTGAAGTTTTTTTTCAAAATTTTTTTCGAAATTTTTTTTCAAAATTTTTTTCGAAATTTTTTTCAAAATTTTTTTCGAAAATTTTTTTTCGAAATTTTTTTCAAAAATTTTTTTCAAAATTTTTTTCGAAAAATTTTTTTGAAAATTTTTTTCGAAATTTTTTATCAAAATTTTTTTCGAAAATTTTTTTTCGAAATTTTTTTTGAAAAGTTTTTTCGAAATTTTTTTTCAAATTTTTTTCATAATTTTTTTCGAAATTTTTTTTTTCGAAATTTTTTTCGAAAAGCCTTTCTCCAAAATTTTTTCGAAAATTTTTTTGAAAATTCTTTTCGAAATTTTTTAAAAAATTTTTTTTTGAAAATTTTTTTTCGAAAATTTTTTTTCGAAATTTTTTCGAAATTTTTTTCCAAAATTTTTTTAAAAATTTTTTTACAAATATTTTTTTGAAAATTTTTTTGAAATTTTTTTTCGAAATTTTTTGTCAAAATTTTTTTCGAAAATTTTTTTTTCGAATTTTTTTTCGAAAATTTCTTTCAAAATTTTTTTCGAAATTTTTTTCGAAAATTTTTTTCAAAATTTTTTTCGAAAAAATTTTTCAAAATTTTTTTTCGAAAATTTTTTTTCATAATTTTTTTCGAAATTTTTTTTTTGGAATTTTTTTCGAAAAATTTTTCTCTAAAATTTTTTCGAAAATTTTTTTGAAAATTTTTTTCGAAATTTTTTTTCAAAATTTTTTTTGAAAATTTTTTTTACGAAATTTTTTTCCAAAATTTTTTCGAAAATTTTTTTGCAAATTTTTTTTCGAAAAATCTTTTCGAAATTTTTTTTTCGAAATTTTTTTCGAAAAGTTTTTCTCCAAAATTTTTTCGAAAATTTTTTTGAAAATTTTTTTCGAAATTTTTTTTCAAAATTTTTTTTGAAAATTTTTTTTCGAAATTTTTTTCGAAAAATTTTTTTCGAAAAATTTTTTTCCAAAATTTTTTCGAAAATTTTTTTGCAAATTTTTTTTCGAAAAATTTTTTCGAAAATTTTTTTGAAAATTTTTTTCGAAATTTTTTTTCAAAATTTTTTTCGAAAATTTTTTTTCGAAATTTTTTTCGAAATTTTTTTCAAAATTTTTTTCGAAATTTTTTTCGAAAATTTTTTTCAAAAGTTTCCTCGAAAAATTTTTTTCCAAAATTTTTTCGAAAATTTTTTTGAAAATTTTTTTCGAAATTTTTTTTCAAATTTTTTTTTGGAAAATTTTTTTCATAATTTTTGTTCGAAATTTTTTTTTTGGAAATTTTTTTCGAAAAATTTTTTTAAAATTTTTTTTCGAAATTTTTTTCAAAATTTTTTTTGAAAATTTTTTTCGAAATTTTCTCAAAAATTTTTTTCCAAAATTTTTCCAAAATTTTTCCAAAATTTTTGGAATTTTTCTCTAAAATTTTTTCGAAAATTTTTTTGAAAATTTTTTTCGAAATTTTTTTTCAAAATTTTTTTTGAAAATTTTTTTTACGAAATTTTTTTCCAAAATTTTTTCGAAAATTTTTTTGCAAATTTTTTTTCGAAAAATCTTTTCGAAATTTTTTTTTCGAAATTTTTTTCGAAAAGTTTTTCTCCAAAATTTTTTCGAAAATTTTTTTGAAAATTTTTTTCGAAATTTTTTTACAAAATTTTTTTTGAAAATTTTTTTTCGAAATTTTTTTCGAAAAATTTTTTTCGAAAAATTTTTTTCCAAAATTTTTTCGAAAATTTTTTTGCAAATTTTTTTTCGAAAAATTTTTTCGAAAATTTTTTTGAAAATTTTTTTCGAAATTTTTTTTCAAAATTTTTTTCGAAAATTTTTTTTCGAAATTTTTTTCGAAATTTTTTTCAAAATTTTTTTCGAAATTTTTTTCGAAAATTTTTTTCAAAAGTTTCCTCGAAAAATTTTTTTCCAAAATTTTTTCGAAAATTTTTTTGAAAATTTTTTTCGAAATTTTTTTTCAAATTTTTTTTTGGAAAATTTTTTTCATAATTTTTGTTCGAAATTTTTTTTTTGGAAATTTTTTTCGAAAAATTTTTTTAAAATTTTTTTTCGAAATTTTTTTCAAAATTTTTTTTGAAAATTTTTTTCGAAATTTTCTCAAAAATTTTTTTCCAAAATTTTTTCGAAATTTTTTTTCAAAATTTTTTCGAAAATTTTTTTTCGAAATTTTTTCGAAAATTTTTTTAAAATTTTTTTCCAAAATTTTTCCGAAAATTTTTTTGAAAATTTTTTTCGAAATTTTTTTTCAAATTTTTTTTCGAAAATTTTTTTCATAATTTTTTTCGAAATTTTTTTTTCGAAATTTTTTTTTCGAAATTTTTTTTTCGAAATTTTTTTCGAAAAATTTTTCTCTAAAATTTTTTCGAAAATTTTTTTTCAAAATTTTTTTAAAAATTTTTTTTTGAAATTTTTTCGAAAAATTTTTTTCCAAAATTTTTTCGAAAATTTTTTTGAAAATTTTTTTCGAAATTTTTTTTCAAAATTTTTTTCGAAAATTTTTTTCTAAAATTTTTTTTTGGAAAAATTTTTTTCCAAAATTTTTTCGAAAATTTTTTTGAAAATTTTTTTCGAAATTTTTTTTCCAAAATTTTTTCGAAAATTTTTTTGAAAATTTTTTTTCGAAATTTTTTTCCAAAATTTTTTTAAAAATTTTTTTCAAAATTTTTTTACAAATTTTTTTTTGAAAATTTTTTTGAAAATTTTTTTCGAAATTTTTTGTCAAAATTTTTTTCGAAAATTTTTTTTCGAAATTTTTTTCGAAAATTTCTTTCAAAATTTTTTTCGAAATTTTTTTCGAAAATTTTTTTCAAAATTTTTTTCAAAATATTTTTCGAAAATTTTTTTTTGAAATTTTTTTCGAAAATTTTTTTCAATATTTTTTTCGAAAATTTTTTTTCCAAAATTTTTTCGAAAATTTTTTTGAAAACTTTTTTCGAAATTTTTTTCAAAATTTTTTTCAAAATTTTTTTTAAAAATTTTTTCAAAATTCTTTTCGAAAATTTTTTTTTCGAAATTTTTTTCCAAAATTTTTTTCCAAAATTTTTTCGAAAATTTTTTAGCAAAATTTTTTTAGAAAATTTTTTTCAGAATTTTTTTTCAAAATTTTTTTTCAAAATTTTTTTTGAAAATTTTTTTTCGAAAATTTTTTTGAAAATTTTTTTTGAAATTTTTTTTCAAAATTTTTTTCGAAATTTTTTTCGAAAATTTTTTTCAAAATTTTTTTCGAAAAATTTTTTTTCAAAATTTTTCCGAAAATTTTTTTGAAAATTTTTTTGAAAATTTTTTTCGAAATTTTTTTTCAAATTTTTTTTCGAAATTGTTTTTCATAATTTTTTTCGAAATTTTTTTTTCGAAATTTTTTTTTCGAAATTTTTTTCGAAAAATTTTTCTCTAAAATTTTTTCGAAAATTTTTTTGAAAATTTTTTTCGAAATTTTTTTTCAAAATTTTTTTTGAAAATTTTTTTTCGAAATTTTTTTCCAAAATTTTTTCGAAAATTTTTTTGCAAATTTTTTTTCGAAAAATTTTTTCGAAATTTTTTTTTCGAAATTTTTTTCGAAAAGTTTTTCTCCAAAATTTTTTCGAAAATTTTTTTGAAAATTTTTTTCGAAATTTTTTTTCAAAATTTTTTTCGAAAATTTTTTTTCGAAATTTTTTTCGAAATTTTTTTCAAAATTTTTTTCGAAATTTTTTTCGAAAATTTTTTTCAAAAGTTTCTTCGAAAAATTTTTTTCCAAAATTTTTTCGAAAATTTTTTTGAAAATTTTTTTCGAAATTTTTTTTCAAATTTTTTTTTGGAAAATTTTTTTCATTTTTGTTCGAAATTATTTTTTCGAAATTTTTTTCGAAAAATTTTTTTCCAAAATTTTTTCGAAATTTTTTTTTTAAATTTTTTCGAAAATTTTTTTAAAATTTTTTTTCGAAATTTTTTTTCAAATTTTTTTTTGAAAATTTTTTTCGAAATTTTCTCAAAAATTTTTTTCGAAAATTTTTTCGAAATTTTTTTTCAAAATTTTTTCGAAAATTTTTTTTCGAAATTTTTCGAAAATTTTTTTAAAATTTTTTTCCAAAATTTTTCCGAAAATTTTTTTGAAAATTTTTTTCGAAATTTTTTTTCAATTTTTTTTTCGAAAATTTTTTTCATAATTTTTTTCGAAATTTTTTTTTCGAAATTTTTTTTTCGAAATTTTTTTCGAAAAATTTTTCTCTAAAATTTTTTCGAAAATTTTTTTGAAAATTTTTTTCGAAAATTTTTTTTCGAAATTTTTTTCCAAAATTTTTTTAAAAATTTTTTTCAAAATTTTTTTACAAATTTTTTTTGAAAATTTTTTTTCGAAATTTTTTTCGAAAAATTTTTTTCCAAAATTTTTTCGAAAATTTTTTTTCGAAATTTTTTTCGAAAATTTTTTTTCAAAATTTTTTTCGAAAATTTTTTTTCGAAACTTTTTTCGAAAATTTTTTTGAAAATTTTTTCGAAAATTTTTTTTCGAAAAGTTTTTCTCCAAAATTTTTTCGAAAATTTTTTTGAAAATTTTTTTCGAAATTTTTTTTCAAAATTTTTTTTGAAATTTTTTTTTCGAAATTTTTTTCGAAAAATTTTTTTCCAAAATTTTTTCGAAAATTTTTTTTCGAAATTTTTTTCAAAAATTTTTTTCAAAATTTTTTTCGATAAATTTTTTTGAAAATTTTTTTCGAAAATTTTTTTGAATTTTTTTTTCGAAATTTTTTATCAAAATTTTTTTCGAAAATTTTTTTTCGAAATTTTTTTCGAAAAGTTCTTTCGAAATTTTTTTTCAAATTTTTTTCATAATTTTTTTCGAAATTTTTTTTTCGAAATTTTTTTCGAAAATTTTTTTGAAAATTTTTTTCGAAATTTTTTTTCAAAATTTTTTTAAAAATTTTTTTTTGAAAATTTTTTTTTGAAATTTTTTCGAAAAATTTTTTTCCAAATTTTTTTTCGAAAATTTTTTTGAAAATTTTTTTCGAAATTTTTTTTCAAAATTTTTTTCGAAAATTTTTTTCTAAAATTTTTTTTCGAAAAATTTTTTCGAAAATTTTTTCGAAAATTTTTTTGAAAATTTTTTTGAAAATTTTTTTTCGAAAATTTTTTTGAAAAGTTTTTTCGAAGTTTTTTTTCAACATTTTTTTTTTCGAAATTTTTTTCGAAAAATTTTTTTCCAAAATTTTTTCGAAATTATTTTTCAAAATTTTTTCGAAAATTTTTTTTCGAAATTTTTTCGAAAATTTTTTTTCGAAATTTTTTTTCAAAATTTTTTTTGAAATTTTTTTTCGAAATTTTCTCAAAAATTTTTTTCCAAAATTTTTTCGAAAATTTTTTTGAAGTTTTTTTTCAAAATTTTTTTCGAAATTTTTTTTCAAAATTTTTTTCGAAATTTTTATTCATAATTTTTTTCGAAATTTTTTTTTTCGAAATTTTTTTCGAAAAGCCTTTCTCCAAAATTTTTTCGAAAATTTTTTTGAAAATTCTTTTCGAAATTTTTTTTCAAAATTTTTTTTCAAAATTTTTTTCGAAATTTTTTTAAAAATTTTTTTTTGAAAATTTTTTTTCGAAAATTTTTTTTCGAAATTTTTTCGAAATTTTTTTCCAAAATTTTTTTAAAAATTTTTTTACAAATATTTTTTTGAAAATTTTTTTGAAATTTTTTTTCGAAATTTTTTGTCAAAATTTTTTTCGAAAATTTTTTTTTCGAATTTTTTTTCGAAAATTTCTTTCAAAATTTTTTTCGAAATTTTTTTCGAAAATTTTTTTCAAAATTTTTTTCGAAAATTTTCTTCAAAATTTTTTTCGAAAAAATTTTTCAAATTTTTTTTCGAAAATTTTTTTTCATAATTTTTTTCGAAATTTTTTTTTTGGAATTTTTTTCGAAAAATTTTTCTCTAAAATTTTTTCGAAAATTTGTTTGAAAATTTTTTTCGAAATTTTTTTTCAAAATTTTTTTTGAAAATTTTTTTTCGAAATTTTTTTCCAAAATTTTTTCGAAAATGTTTTTGCAAATTTTTTTTCGAAAAATCTTTTCGAAATTTTTTTTTCGAAATTTTTTTCGAAAAGTTTTTCTCCAAAATTTTTTCGAAAATTTTTTTGAAAATTTTTTTCGAAATTTTTTTTCAAAATTTTTTTTGAAAATTTTTTTTCGAAATTTTTTTCGAAAAATTTTTTTCGAAAAATTTTTTTCCAAAATTTTTTTGAAAATTTTTTTGAAAATTTTTTTGCAAATTTTTTTTCGAAAAATTTTTTCGAAAATTTTTTTGAAAATTTTTTTCCAAATTTTTTTTCAAAATTTTTTTCGAAAATTTTTTTTCGAAATTTTTTTCGAAATTTTTTTCAAAATTTTTTTCGAAATTTTTTTCGAAAATTTTTTTCAAGTTTCTTCGAAAAATTTTTTTTCGAAATTTTTTTCGAAAATTTTTTTTCGAAATTTTTTTCGAAATTTTTTTCGAAAATTTTTTTTCGAAATTTTTTTCGAAAATTTTTTTGAAAATTTTTTCGAAAAATTTTTTTCGAAAAGTTTTTCTCCAAAATTTTTTCGAAAATTTTTTTGAAAAATTTTTTCGAAAATTTTTTTGAAAATTTTTTTCAAAATTTTTTTTCAAAATTTTTTTCGAAAATTTTTTTTCGAAATTTTTTTCGAAATTTTTTTCAAAATTTTTTTCGAAATTTTTTTCGAAAATTTTTTTCAAAAGTTTCTTCGAAAAATTTTTTTCCAAAATTTTTTCGAAAATTTTTTTGAAAATTTTTTTCGAAATTTTTTTTCAAATTTTTTTTTGGAAAATTTTTTTCATTTTTGTTCGAAATTTTTTTTTCGAAATTTTTTTCGAAAAATTTTTTTCCAAAATTTTTTCGAAATTTTTTTTTTAAATTTTTTCGAAAATTTTTTTAAAATTTTTTTTCGAAATTTTTTTTCAAAATTTTTTTCGAAATTTTTTTTTCGAAAATTTTTTCGAAAATTTTTTTGAAAATTTTTTCGAAAAATTTTTTTCGAAAAGTTTTTCTCCAAAATTTTTTCGAAATTTTTTTCGAAAATTTTTTTTCGAAATTTTTTTCGAATTTTTTTTCGAAAATTTTTTTTCGAAATTTTTCTCCAAAATTTTTTCGAAAATTTTTTTGAAAATTTTTTTCGAAATTTTTTTCAAAATTTTTTTTCAAAATTTTTTTCGAAAATTTTTTTGAAAATTTTTTCGAAAAATTTTTTTCGAAAAGTTTTTCTCCAAAATTTTTTCGAAAATTTTTTTGAAAATTTTTTTCGAAATTTTTTTCAAAATTTTTTTTCAAAATTTTTTTCGAAAAATTTTTTTGAAAATTTTTTTCGAAAATTTTTTTGAATTTTTTTTTCGAAATTTTTTATCAAAATTTTTTTCGAAAATTTTTTTTCGAAATTTTTTTCGAAAAGTTCTTTCGAAATTTTTTTTCAAATTTTTTTCATAATTTTTTTCGAAAATTTTTTTTCGAAATTTTTTTCGAAAAGTTCTTTCGAAATTTTTTTTCAAATTTTTTTCATAATTTTTTTCGAAATTTTTTTTCAAAATTTTTTTCGAAAATTTTTTTCTAAAATTTTTTTTCGAAAAATTTTTTTCGAAAATTTTTTCGAAAATTTTTTTGAAAAGTTTTTTCGAAGTTTTTTTTCAAAATTTTTTTTTTCTAAATTTTTTTCGAAAAATTTTTTTCCAAAATTTTTTCGAAATTATTTTTCAAAATTTTTTCGAAAATTTTTTTTCGAAATTTTTTCGGAAATTTTTTTTCGAAATTTTTTTTCAAAATTTTTTTTGAAAATTTTTTTCGAAGTTTTCTCAAAAATTTTTTTCCAAAATTTTTTCGAAAATTTTTTTGAAGTTTTTTTTCAAAATTTTTTTCGAAATTTTTTTTCAAAATTTTTTTCGAAATTTTTTTCAAAATTTTTTTCGAAAATTTTTTTTCGAAATTTTTTTCAAAAATTTTTTTCAAAATTTTTTTCGAAAAATTTTTTTGAAAATTTTTTTCGAAATTTTTTATCAAAATTTTTTTCGAAAATTTTTTTTCGAAATTTTTTTCGAAAAGTTTTTTCGAAATTTTTTTTCAAATTTTTTTCATAATTTTTTTCGAAATTTTTTTTTTCGAAATTTTTTTCGAAAAGCCTTTCTCCAAAATTTTTTCGAAAATTTTTTTAAAAATTCTTTTCGAAATTTTTTTAAAAATTTTTTTTTGAAAATTTTTTTTCGAAAATTTTTTTTCGAAATTTTTTCGAAATTTTTTTCCAAAATTTTTTTAAAAATTTTTTTACAAATATTTTTTTGAAAATTTTTTTGAAATTTTTTTTCGAAATTTTTTGTCAAAATTTTTTTCGAAAATTTTTTTTTCGAATTTTTTTTCGAAAATTTCTTTCAAAATTTTTTTCGAAATTTTTTTCGAAAATTTTTTTCAAAATTTTTTTCGAAAAAATTTTTCAAATTTTTTTTCGAAAATTTTTTTTCATAATTTTTTTCGAAATTTTTTTTTTGGAATTTTTTTCGAAAAATTTTTCTCTAAAATTTTTTCGAAATTTTTTTTCAAAATTTTTTTTGAAAATTTTTTTTCGAAATTTTTTTCCAAAATTTTTTCGAAAATTTTTTTGCAAATTTTTTTTCGAAAAATCTTTTCGAAATTTTTTTTTCGAAATTTTTTTCGAAAAGTTTTTCTCCAAAATTTTTTCGAAAATTTTTTTGAAAATTTTTTTCGAAATTTTTTTTCAAAATTTTTTTTGAAAATTTTTTTTCGAAATTTTTTTCGAAAAACTTTTTTCGAAAAATTTTTTTCCAAAATTTTTTCGAAAATTTTTTTGCAAATTTTTTTTCGAAAAATTTTTTCGAAAATTTTTTTGAAAATTTTTTTCGAAATTTTTTTTCAAAATTTTTTTCGAAAATTTTTTTTCGAAATTTTTTTCGAAATTTTTTTCAAAATTTTTTTCGAAATTTTTTTCGAAAATTTTTTTCAAAAGTTTCCTCGAAAAATTTTTTTCCAAAATTTTTTCGAAAATTTTTTTGAAAATTTTTTTCGAAATTTTTTTTCAAATTTTTTTTTGGAAAATTTTTTTCATAATTTTTGTTCGAAATTTTTTTTTTGGAAATTTTTTTCGAAAAATTTTTTTAAAATTTTTTTTCGAAATTTTTTTCAAAATTTTTTTTGAAAATTTTTTTCGAAATTTTCTCAAAAATTTTTTTCCAAAATTTTTTCGAAATTTTTTTTCAAAATTTTTTCGAAAATTTTTTTTCGAAATTTTTTCGAAAATTTTTTTAAAATTTTTTTCCAAAATTTTTCCGAAAATTTTTTTGAAAATTTTTTTCGAAATTTTTTTTCAAATTTTTTTTCGAAAATTTTTTTCATAATTTTTTTCGAAATTTTTTTTTCGAAATTTTTTTTTCGAAATTTTTTTTTCGAAATTTTTTTTTCGAAATTTTTTTCGAAAAATTTTTCTCTAAAATTTTTTCGAAAATTTTTTTTCAAAATTTTTTTAAAAATTTTTTTTTGAAATTTTTTCGAAAAATTTTTTTCCAAAATTTTTTCGAAAATTTTTTTGAAAATTTTTTTCGAAATTTTTTTTCAAAATTTTTTTCGAAAATTTTTTTCTAAAATTTTTTTTCGAAAAATTTTTTTCCAAAATTTTTTCGAAAATTTTTTTGAAAATTTTTTTCGAAATTTTTTTTCCAAAATTTTTTCGAAAATTTTTTTGAAAATTTTTTTTCGAAATTTTTTTCCAAAATTTTTTTAAAAATTTTTTTCAAAATTTTTTTACAAATTTTTTTTTGAAAATTTTTTTGAAAATTTTTTTCGAAATTTTTTGTCAAAATTTTTTTCGAAAATTTTTTTTCGAAATTTTTTTCGAAAATTTCTTTCAAAATTTTTTTCGAAATTTTTTTCGAAAATTTTTTTCAAAATTTTTTTCAAAATATTTTTCGAAAATTTTTTTTTGAAATTTTTTTCGAAAATTTTTTTCAATATTTTTTTCGAAAATTTTTTTTTCCAAAATTTTTTCGAAAATTTTTTTGAAAACTTTTTTCGAAATTTTTTTCAAAATTTTTTTCAAAATTTTTTTTGAAAATTTTTTCAAAATTCTTTTCGAAAATTTTTTTTTCGAAATTTTTTTCCAAAATTTTTTTCCAAAATTTTTTCGAAAATTTTTTAGCAAAATTTTTTTAGAAAATTTTTTTCAGAATTTTTTTTCAAAATTTTTTTTCAAAATTTTTTTTGAAAATTTTTTTTCGAAAATTTTTTTGAAAATTTTTTTTGAAATTTTTTTTCAAAATTTTTTTCGAAATTTTTTTGGAGAAAAACTTTTCGAAAAAAAATTTTCGAAAAAATTTTCAAAAAAATTTTCGAAAAAAGTTTCGAAAAAAAATTTTCGAAAAAAATTTTGAAAAAAAAATTTTCGAAAAAAATTTCGAAAAAAAATTTTCGAAAAAATTTTGGAAAAAAATTTTTCGAAAAAAATTTCGAAAAAAAATTTTCAAAAAAAATTTGTAAAAAAATTTTGAAAAAAATTTTTAAAAAAATTTTGGAAAAAAATTTCGAAAAAAAATTTTCGAAAAAAATTTTCAAAAAAATTTTCGAAAAAATTTTAGAGAAAAATTTTTCGAAAAAAATTTCGAAAAAAAAATTTCGAAAAAAAAATTTCGAAAAAAATTATGAAAAAAATTTTCGAAAAAAAAATTGAAAAAAAATTTCGAAAAAAATTTTCAAAAAAATTTTCGGAAAAATTTTGGAAAAAAATTTTAAAAAAATTTTCGAAAAATTTCGAAAAAAAATTTTCGAAAAAATTTTGAAAAAAAATTTCGAAAAAATTTTGGAAAAAAATTTTTGAGAAAATTTCGAAAAAAATTTTCAAAAAAAAATTTTAAAAAAAATTTCGAAAAAAAATTTTAAAAAAATTTTCGAAAAAATTTAAAAAAAAAATTTCGAAAAAATTTTGGAAAAAAATTTTTCGAAAAAAATTTCGAAAAAAAAATTTCGAACAAAAATGAAAAAAATTTTCCAAAAAAAAATTTGAAAAAAAATTTCGAAAAAAATTTTCAAAAAAATTTTCGAAAAAATTTTGGAAAAAAATTTTTCGAAGAAACTTTTGAAAAAAATTTTCGAAAAAAATTTCGAAAAAAATTTTGAAAAAAATTTCGAAAAAAATTTCGAAAAAAAATTTTCGAAAAAAATTTTGAAAAAAAATTTCGAAAAAAATTTTCAAAAAAATTTTCGAAAAAATTTTTCAAAAAAATTTTCGAAAAAATTTTGGAGAAAAACTTTTCGAAAAAAATTTCGAAAAAAAAATTTCGAAAAAATTTTTCGAAAAAAAATTTGCAAAAAAATTTTCGAAAAAATTTTGGAAAAAAATTTCGAAAAAAAATTTTCAAAAAAAATTTTGAAAAAAAATTTCGAAAAAAATTTTCAAAAAAATTTTCGAAAAAATTTTAGAGAAAAATTTTTCGAAAAAAATTTCGAAAAAAAAATTTCGAAAAAAAAATTTCGAAAAAAATTATGAAAAACAATTTCGAAAAAAAATTTGAAAAAAAATTTCGAAAAAAATTTTCAAAAAAATTTTTAAAAAAATTTTCGGAAAAATTTTGAAAAAAAATTTTTCGAAAAAAATTTTGAAAAAAATTTTCGAAAAAAATTTCGAAAAAAATTTTGAAAAAAAATTTCAAAAAAAATTTTCAAAAAAATTTTCGAAAAAAAATTTTCAAAAAAAATTTTGAAAAAAAATTTTGAAAAAAAATTCTGAAAAAAATTTTCTAAAAAAATTTTGCTAAAAAATTTTCGAAAAAATTTTGGAAAAAAATTTTGGAAAAAAATTTCGAAAAAAAAATTTTCGAAAAGAATTTTGAAAAAATTTTCAAAAAAAATTTTGAAAAAAATTTTGAAAAAAATTTCGAAAAAAGTTTTCAAAAAAATTTTCGAAAAAATTTTGGAAAAAAAATTTTCGAAAAAAATATTGGAAAAAAATTTTCGAAAAAAATTTCAAAAAAAAATTTTCGAAAAAAATTTTGAAAAAAATTTTTAAAAAAATTTTGGAAAAAAATTTCGAAAAAAAATTTTCAAAAAAATTTTCGAAAAAATTTTGGAAAAAAAATTTCGAAAAAAAATTTTCAAAAAAATTTTCGAAAAAATTTTGGAAAAAAATTTTTCGAAAAAAAATTTTAGAAAAAAATTTTCGAAAAAAATTTTGAAAAAAAATTTCGAAAAAAATTTTCAAAAAAATTTTCGAAAAAATTTTGGAAAAAAATTTTTCGAAAAAATTTCAAAAAAAAATTTTTAAAAAAATTTTGAAAAAAAATTTTCGAAAAAATTTTAGAGAAAAATTTTTCGAAAAAAATTTCGAAAAAAAAATTTCGAAAAAAAAATTTCGAAAAAAATTATGAAAAAAATTTTCGAAAAAAAATTTGAAAAAAAATTTCGAAAAAAATTTTCAAAAAAATTTTCGGAAAAATTTTGGAAAAAAATTTTAAAAAAATTTTCGAAAAAATTTCGAAAAAAAATTTTCGAAAAAATTTTGAAAAAAAATTTCGAAAAAATTTTGGAAAAAAATTTTTGAGAAAATTTCGAAAAAAATTTTCAAAAAAAATTTTGAAAAAAATTTCGAAAAAAAATTTTAAAAAAATTTTTCGAAAAAAATTTCCAAAAAAAAAATTTCGAACAAAAATTATGAAAAAAATTTTCCAAAAAAAAATTTGAAAAAAAATTTCGAAAAAAATTTTCAAAAAAATTTTCGAAAAAATTTTGGAAAAAAATTTTTCGAGGAATCTTTTGAAAAAAATTTTCGAAAAAAATTTCGAAAAAAATTTTGAAAAAAATTTCGAAAAAAATTTCGAAAAAAAATTTTCGAAAAAAATTTTGAAAAAAAATTTCGAAAAAAATTTTCAAAAAAATTTTCGAAAAAATTTTTCGAAAAAAAATTTGCAAAAAAATTTTCGAAAAAATTTTGGAAAAAAATTTTTCGAAAAAAATTTTTCGAAAAAAATTTCGAAAAAAAATTTTCAAAAAAAATTTTGAAAAAAAATTTCGAAAAAAATTTTCAAAAAAATTTTCGAAAAAATTTTGGAGAAAAACTTTTCGAAAAAAATTTCGAAAAAAAAATTTCGAAAAGATTTTTCGAAAAAAAATTTGCAAAAAAATTTTCGAAAAAATTTTGGAAAAAAATTTCGAAAAAAAATTTTCAAAAAAAATTTTGAAAAAAAATTTCGAAAAAAATTTTCAAAAAAATTTTCGAAAAAATTTTAGAGAAAAATTTTTCGAAAAAAATTCCAAAAAAAAAATTTCGAAAAAAATTATGAAAAAAAATTTTCGAAAAAAAATTTGAAAAATTTTTTCGAAAAAAATTTTGAAAAAAATTTTCGAAAAAATTTTGGAAAAAAATTTTTCGAAGAAACTTCTGAAAAAAATTTTCGAAAAAAATTTCGAAAAAAATTTTGAAAAAAATTTCGAAAAAAATTTCGAAAAAAAATTTTCGAAAAAAATTTTGAAAAAAAATTTCGAAAAAAATTTTCAAAAAAATTTTCGAAAAAATTTTTCAAAAAAATTTTCGAAAAAATTTTGGAGAAAAACTTTTCGAAAAAAATTTCGAAAAAAAAATTTCGAAAAAATTTTTCGAAAAAAAATTTGCAAAAAAATTTTCGAAAAAATTTTGGAAAAAAATTTCGAAAAAAAATTTTCAAAAAAAATTTTGAAAAAAAATTTCGAAAAAAATTTTCAAAAAAATTTTCGAAAAAATTTTAGAGAAAAATTTTTCGAAAAAAATTTCGAAAAAAAAATTTCGAAAAAAAAATTTCGAAAAAAATTATGAAAAACAATTTCGAAAAAAAATTTGAAAAAAAATTTCGAAAAAAATTTTCAAAAAAATTTTTAAAAAAATTTTCGGAAAAATTTTGAAAAAAAATTTTTCGAAAAAAATTTTGAAAAAAATTTTCGAAAAAAATTTCGAAAAAAATTTTGAAAAAAAATTTCAAAAAAAATTTTCAAAAAAATTTTCGAAAAAAAATTTTCAAAAAAAATTTTGAAAAAAAATTTTGAAAAAAAATTCTGAAAAAAATTTTCTAAAAAAATTTTGCTAAAAAATTTTCGAAAAAATTTTGGAAAAAAATTTTGGAAAAAAATTTCGAAAAAAAAATTTTCGAAAAGAATTTTGAAAAAATTTTCAAAAAAAATTTTGAAAAAAATTTTGAAAAAAATTTCGAAAAAAGTTTTCAAAAAAATTTTCGAAAAAATTTTGGAAAAAAAATTTTCGAAAAAAATATTGGAAAAAAATTTTCGAAAAAAATTTCAAAAAAAAATTTTCGAAAAAAATTTTGAAAAAAATTTTTAAAAAAATTTTGGAAAAAAATTTTAAAAAAATTTTGGAAAAAAATTTCGAAAAAAAATTTTCAAAAAAATTTTCGAAAAAATTTTGGAAAAAAAATTTCGAAAAAAATTTTCAAAAAAATTTTTCGAAAAAAAATTTTAGAAAAAAATTTTCGAAAAAAATTTTGAAAAAAAATTTCGAAAAAAATTTTCAAAAAAATTTTCGAAAAAATTTTGGAAAAAAATTTTTCGAAAAAATTTCAAAAGAAAATTTTTAAAAAAATTTTGAAAAAAAATTTTCGAAAAAATTTTAGAGAAAAATTTTTCGAAAAAAATTTCGAAAAAAAAATTTCGAAAAAAAAATTTCGAAAAAAAAATTTCGAAAAAAATTATGAAAAAAATTTTCGAAAAAAAATTTGAAAAAAAATTTCGAAAAAAATTTTCAAAAAACTTTTCGGAAAAATTTTGGAAAAAAATTTTAAAAAAATTTTCGAAAAAATTTCGAAAAAAAATTTTCGAAAAAATTTTGAAAAAAAATTTCGAAAAAATTTTGGAAAAAAATTTTTGAGAAAATTTCGAAAAAAATTTTCAAAAAAAATTTTGAAAAAAATTTCGAAAAAAAATTTTAAAAAAATTTTTCGAAAAAAATTTCCAAAAAAAAAATTTCGAACAAAAATTATGAAAAAAATTTTCCAAAAAAAAATTTGAAAAAAAATTTCGAAAAAAATTTTCAAAAAAATTTTCGAAAAAATTTTGGAAAAAACTTTTTCGAGGAATCTTTTGAAAAAAATTTTCGAAAAAAATTTCGAAAAAAATTTTGAAAAAAATTTCGAAAAAAATTTCGAAAAAAAATTTTCGAAAAAAATTTTGAAAAAAAATTTCGAAAAAAATTTTCAAAAAAATTTTCGAAAAAATTTTTCGAAAAAAAATTTGCAAAAAAATTTTCGAAAAAATTTTGGAAAAAAATTTTTCGAAAAAAATTTTTCGAAAAAAATTTCGAAAAAAAATTTTCAAAAAAAATTTCGAAAAAAAATTTGAAAAAAAATTTCGAAAAAAATTTTGAAAAAAAACTTCGAAAAAAATTTTCAAAAAAAATTTCGAAAAAAAATTTTCGAAAAAAATTTTGAAAAAAAATTTCGAAAAAAATTTTCAAAAAAATTTTCGAAAAAATTTTGGAAAAAAATTTTTCGAAAAAAATTTTGAAAAAATTTTCGAAAAAAATTTCGAAAAAAAAATTTCGAAAAAAAATTTTCGAAAACAATTTTCCAAAAAATTTTCGAAAAAAAAATTTCGAAAAAAATTTTGAAAAAAAATTTCGAAAAAAATTTTCAAAAAAATTTTCTAAAAAAAATTTTCAAAAAAAATTTGAAAAAAAATTTTGAAAAAAATTTACGAAAAAAATTTCGCAAAAAAAATTTTAAAAAAATTTTGGAAAAAAATTTCGAAAAAAAATTTCGAAAAAAAATTTTCAAAAAAAATTTTGTAAAAAAATTTCGAAAAAAATTTTTAAAAAAAAATTGGAAAAAAATTTCGAAAAAAAATTTTCGAAAAAAATTTTGAAAAAAAATTTCGAAAAAAATTTCGATAAAAAATTTTCAAAAAAATTTTCGAAAAAATTTTAGAGAAAAATTTCGAAAAAAATTATGAAAAAAAATTGAAAAAAAATTTCAAAAAAAATTTTCGAAAAAAATTTCGAAAAAAAATTTTCGAAAAACATTTTGATAAAAAATTTCGAAAAAAATGATCAAAAAAATTTTCGAAAAAAATTTTCAAAAAAATTTTCAAAAAAAATTTTGAAAAAAATTTTTGGAAAAAATTTTGAAAAAAAAATTTTCGAAAAAAATTTCGAAAAAAATTTTAAAAAAAAACTTCGAAAAAACTTTTCAAAAAAATTTGAAAAAAATTTTCGAAAAAAATTTCGAAAAAAAATTTTCGAAAAAAATTTTGAAAAAAAATTTCGAAAAAAATTTTCAAAAAAATTTTGGAAAAAAATTTTTCGAAAAAAATTTCGAAAAAAAATTTCGAAAAAAAATTTTCAAAAAAAATTTTGTAAAAAAATTTCGAAAAAAATTTTTAAAAAAAATTTGGAAAAAAATTTCGAAAAAAATTTCGAAAAAAAATTTTTAAAAAAAATTTAGAAAAAAATTTATCGAAGAAACTTTTGAAAAAAATTTTCAAAAAAATTTTCGAAAAAATTTTGGAAAAAAAATTTTCGAAAAAAATTTCGAAAAAAAAATTTCGAAAAAAAAATTTCGAAAAAAAAATTTCGAAAAAAATTATGAAAAAAATTTGAAAAAAAATTTCGAAAAAAATTTTCAAAAAAATTTTCGGAAAAATTTTGGAAAAAAATTTAAAAAAAAAAATTTCGAAAAAATTTTGAAAAAAAATTTCGAAAAAATTTTGGAAAAAAATTTTTGAGAAAATTTCGAAAAAAATTTTCAAAAAAAATTTTGAAAAAAAATTTCGAAAAAAAATTTTAAAAAAATTTTCGAAAAAATTTTGAAAAAAAATTTCGAAAAAATTTTGGAAAAAAATTTTTCGAAAAAAAATTCGAAAAAAAAATTTCGAACAAAAATTATGAAAAAAATTTTCCAAAAAAAAATTTGAAAAAAAATTTCGAAAAAAATTTTCAAAAAAATTTTCGAAAAAATTTTGGAAAAAAATTTTTCGAAGAAACTTTTGAAAAAAATTTTCGAAAAAAATTTCGAAAAAAATTTTGAAAAAAATTTCGAAAAAAAATTTTGAAAAAAAATTTCGAAAAAAATTTTCAAAAAAATTTTCGAAAAAATTTTAGAGAAAAATTTTTCGAAAAAAATTCCAAAAAAAAAATTTCGAAAAAAATTATGAAAAAAAATTTTCGAAAAAAAATTTGAAAAAATTTTTCGAAAAAAATTTTGAAAAAAATTTTCGAAAAAAATTTCGAAAAAAATTTTGAAAGAAATTTTCGTAAAAAATTTCGAAAAAAAATTTTCGAAAAAAATTTTCGAAAAAAATTCCGAAAAAAATTTTCAAAAAAATTTTCAAAAAAAAATTTGTAAAAAAATTTTGAAAAAAATTTTTAAAAAAATTTTGGAAAAAAATTATCGAAAAAAATTTTGAAAAAAAATTTCGAAAAAAATTTTCAAAAAAATTTTCGAAAAAATTTTGGAAAAAAATTTTTCGAAAAAATTTCGAAAAAAAATTTTCGAAAAAAAATTTTCGGAAAAAAATTTTTAAAAAAATTTCGAAAAAAAATTTTAAAAAAATTTTGAAAAAAAATTTCGAAAAAAATTTTCAAAAAAATTTTAAATTTTCGAAAAAATTTTGGAGAAAGACTTTTCGAAAAAAATTTCGAAAAAAAAATTTCAAAAAAAATTATGAAAAAAATTTGAAAAAAAATTTCGAAAAAACTTTTCGAAAAAAATTTCGAAAAAAAATTTTCGAAAAAAATTTTGATAAAAACTTTCGAAAAAAATTTTCAAAAAAATTTTCGAAAAAAATTTTCAAAAAAATTTTTCGAAAAAAATTTTGAAAAAAATTTTTAAAAAAAATTTGGAAAAAAATTTCGAAAAGAATTTCGAAAAAAAATTTAGAAAAAAATTTTTCGAAGAAACTTTTGAAAAAAATTTTCAAAAAAATTTTCGAAAAAATTTTGGAAAAAAATTTTTCGAAAAAAATTTCGAAAAAAAATTTTCGAAAAAAATTTTGAAAAAAAATTTCGAAAAAAAATTTTCAAAAAAAATTTCGAAAAAAAAATTTCGAAAAAATTTTGGAAAAAAATTTTTCGAAAAAAATTTCGAAAAAAAATTTTCAAAAAAAATTTGTAAAAAAATTTTGAAAAAAATTTTTAAAAAAATTTTTAAAAAAATTTTTAAAAAAATTTTGCAAAAAAATTTCGAAAAAAAAATTTTCGAAAAAAATTTTGAAGAAAAATTTCGAAAAAAATTTTCAAAAAAATTTTCGAAAAAATTTTAGAGAAAAATTTTTCGAAAAAAATTTCAAAAAAAAAATTTCGAAAAAAATTATGAAAAAAATTTGAAAAAAAATTTCGAAAAAAATTTTCAAAAAAATTTTCGGAAAAATTTTGGAAAAAAATTTAAAAAAAAAAATTTCGAAAAAATTTTGAAAAAAAATTTCGAAAAAATTTTGGAAAAAAATTTTTGAGAAAATTTCGAAAAAAATTTTCAAAAAAAATTTTGAAAAAAAATTTCGAAAAAAAATTATGAAAAAAATTTTCCAAAAAAAAATTTGAAAAAAAATTTCGAAAAAAATTTTCAAAAAAATTTTCGAAAAAATTTTGGAAAAAAATTTTTCGAAGAAACTTTTGAAAAAAATTTTCGAAAAAAATTTCGAAAAAAATTTTGAAAAAAATTTCGAAAAAAAATTTTCGAAAAAAATTTTGAAAAAAAAATTTCGAAAAAAATTTTCAAAAAAATTTTCGAAAAAATTTTAGAGAAAAATTTTTCGAAAAAAATTCCAAAAAAAAAATTTCGAAAAAAATTATGAAAAAAAATTTTCGAAAAAAAATTTGAAAAAATTTTTCGAAAAAAATTTTGAAAAAAATTTTCGAAAAAAATTTCGAAAAAAATTTTGAAAGAAATTTTCGAAAAAAATTTCGAAAAAAAATTTTCGAAAAAAATTTTCGAAAAAAATTTCGAAAAAAATTTTCAAAAAAATTTTCAAAAAAATATTTGTAAAAAAATTTTGAAAGAAATTTTTAAAAAAATTTTGGAAAAAAATTTTAGAAAAAAATTTTGAAAAAAAATTTCGAAAAAAATTTTCAAAAAAATTTTCGAAAAAATTTTGGAAAAAAATTTTTCGAAAAAATTTCGAAAAAAAATTTTCGAAAAAAATTATGAAAAAAAATTTTCGAAAAAAAATTTGAAAAAATTTTTCGAAAAAAATTTTGAAAAAAATTTTCGAAAAAAATTTCGAAAAAAATTTTGAAAGAAATTTTCGAAAAAATTTTGGAAAAAAAATTTCGAAAAAAATTTTCAAAAAAATTTTCGAAAAAATTTTGGAAAAAAATTTTTCGAAAGAAAATTTTAGAAAAAAATTTTCGAAAAAAATTTTGAAAAAAAATTTCGAAAAAAATTTTCAAAAAAATTTTCGAAAAAATTTTGGAAAAAAATTTTTCGATATAAATTTCAAAAAAAAATTTTTAAAAAAATTTTGAAAAAAAATTTTCGAAAAAATTTTAGAGAAAAATTTTTCGAAAAAAATTTCGAAAAAAAAATTTCGAAAAAAATTATGAAAAAAATTTTCGAAAAAAAATTTGAAAAAAAATTTCGAAAAAAATTTTCAAAAAAATTTTCGGAAAAATTTTGGAAAAAAATTTTAAAAAAATTTTCGAAAAAATTTCGAAAAAAAATTTTCGAAAAAATATTGAAAAAAAATTTCGAAAAAATTTTGGAAAAAAATTTTTGAGAAAATTTCGAAAAAAATTTTCAAAAAAAATTTTGAAAAAAATTTCGAAAAAAAATTTTAAAAAAATTTTTCGAAAAAAATTTCCAAAAAAAAAATTTCGAACAAAAATTATGAAAAAAATTTTCCAAAAAAAAATTTGAAAAAAAATTTTGAAAAAAATTTTCAAAAAAATTTTCGAAAAAATTTTGGAAAAAAATTTTTCGAGGAAACTTTTGAAAAAAAATTTTGAAAAAAATTTCGAAAAAAATTTTGAAAAAAATTTCGAAAAAAATTTCGAAAAAAAATTTTCGAAAAAAATTTTGAAAAAAAATTTCGAAAAAAATTTTCAAAAAAATTTTCGAAAAAATTTTTCGAAAAAAAATTTGCAAAAAAATTTTCGAAAAAATTTTGGAAAAAAATTTTTCGAAAAAAATTTTTCGAAAAAAATTTCGAAAAAAAATTTTCAAAAAAAATTTTGAAAAAAAATTTCGAAAAAAATTTTCAAAAAAATTTTCGAAAAAATTTTGGAGAAAAACTTTTCGAAAAAAATTTCGAAAAAAAAATTTCGAAAAGATTTTTCGAAAAAAAATTTGCAAAAAAATTTTCGAAAAAATTTTGGAAAAAAATTTCGAAAAAAAATTTTCAAAAAAAATTTTGAAAAAAAATTTCGAAAAAAATTTTCAAAAAAATTTTCGAAAAAATTTTAGAGAAAAATTTTTCGAAAAAAATTCCAAAAAAAAAATTTCGAAAAAAATTATAAAAAAAAATTTTCGAAAAAAAATTTGAAAAATTTTTTCGAAAAAAATTTTGAAAAAAATTTTCGAAAAAAATTTCGAAAAAAATTTTGAAAGAAATTTTCGAAAAAAAATTCGAAAAAAAAATTTTCGAAAAAAATTTTGACAAAAAATTTCGAAAAAAAATTTCAAAAAAATATTTGTAAAAAAATTTTTAAAAAAATTTTGGAAAAAAATTTCGAAAAAAATTTCGAAAAAATTTCGAAAAAAAATTTTCGAAAAAAAATTTTCAAAAAAAAATTTTTAAAAAAATTTCGAAAAGAATTTTCAAAAAAATTTTCGAAAAAATTTTGGAGAAAGGCTTTTCGAAAAAAATTTCGAAAAAAAAAATTTCGAAAAAAATTATGAAAAAAATTTGAAAAAAAATTTCGAAAAAACTTTTCGAAAAAAATTTCGAAAAAAAATTTTCGAAAAAAATTTTGATAAAAAATTTCGAAAAAAATTTTCAAAAAAATTTTTCGAAAAAAATTTTGAAAAAAATTTTTGAAAAAAATTTCGAAAAAAAATTTTCGAAAAAAATTTTGAAAAAAATTTCGAAAAAAATTTTGAAAAAAAATTTCGAAAAAAATTTTGAAAAAAAACTTCAAAAAAATTTTCGAAAAAATTTTGGAAAAAAATTTTTGAGAAAACTTCGAAAAAAATTTTCAAAAAAAATTTTGACAAAAAATTTCGAAAAAAAATTTTCGAAAAAATTTCGAAAAAAAATTTTCGAAAAAATTTTGAAAAATAATTTCGAAAAAATTTTGGAAAAAAATTTTTCGAAAAAAATTTCGAAAAAAAAAATTTTGAAAAAAAACTTCGAAAAAACTTTTCAAAAAAATTTTCGAAAAAAAATTTTCAAAAAAATTTTCAAAAAAATTTTCGAAAAAATTTTCGAAAAAAATTTTTCGAAAAAAAATTTTAAAAAAAATTTCGAAAAAAATTTTCAAAAAAATTTTCGAAAAAATTTTGGAAAAAAATTTTTCGAAGAAACTCTTGAAAAAAATTTTCGAAAAAAATTTCGAAAAAAATTTTGAAAAAAATTTCGAAAAAAATTTCGAAAAAAAATTTTCGAAAAAAATTTTGAAAAAAAATTTCGAAAAAAATTTTCAAAAAAATTTTCGAAAAAATTTTTCAAAAAAATTTTCGAAAAAATTTTGGAGAAAAACTTTTCGAAAAAAATTTCGAAAAAATTTTTCGAAAAAAAATTTGCAAAAAAATTTTCGAAAAAATTTTGGAAAAAAATTTTGAAAAAAAATTTTCAAAAAAAATTTGGAAAAAAAATTTCGAAAAAAATTTTCAAAAAAATTTTCGAAAAAATTTTAGAGAAAAATTTTTCGAAAAAAATTTCGAAAAAAAAATTTCGAAAAAAAAATTTCGAAAAAAAAATTTCGAAAAAAATTTGTAAAAAAAATTTGAAAAAAATTTTTAAAAAAATTTTGAAGAAAAATTTCGAAAAAAATTTTCGAAAAAATTTTAGAGAAAAATTTTTCGAAAAAAATTTCGAAAAAAAAATTTCGAAAAAAATTATGAAAAACAATTTCGAAAAAAAATTTGAAAAAAAATTTCGAAAAAAATTTTCAAAAAAATTTTCAAAAAAATTTTCGGAAAAATTTTGAAAAAAAATTTTTCGAAAAAAATTTTGAAAAAAATTTTGGAAAAAAATTTCGAAAAAAATTTTGAAAAAAAATTTCAAAAAAAATTTTCAAAAAAATTTTCGAAAAAAAATTTTCAAAAAAAATTTTGAAAAAAAATTTTGAAAAAAAATTCTGAAAAAAATTTTCTAAAAAAATTTTGCTAAAAAATTTTCGAAAAAATTTTGGAAAAAAATTTTGGAAAAAAATTTCGAAAAAAAAATTTTCGAAAAGAATTTTGAAAAAATTTTCAAAAAAAATTTTGAAAAAAATTTTGAAAAAAATTTCGAAAAAAGTTTTCAAAAAAATTTTCGAAAAAATTTTGGAAAAAAAATTTTCGAAAAAAATATTGAAAAAAATTTTCGAAAAGAATTTCAAAAAAAAATTTTCGAAAAATATTTTGAAAAAAATTTTGAAAAAAATTTTCGAAAAAAATTTCGAAAAAAATTTTGAAAGAAATTTTCGAAAAAAATTTCGAAAAAAAATTTTCGAAAAAAATTTTGACAAAAAATTTCGAAAAAAATTTTCAAAAAAATTTTCAAAAAAAAATTTGTAAAAAAATTTTGAAAAAAATTTTTAAAAAAATTTTGGAAAAAAATTTCGAAAAAAAATTTTCGAAAAAAAATTTTCGAAAAAAATTTTGAAGAAAAATTTCGAAAAAAAATTTTCAAAAAAATTTTCGAAAAAATTTTGGAAAAAAAATTTCGAAAAAAATTTTCAAAAAAATTTTCGAAAAAATTTTGGAAAAAAATTTTTCGAAAAAAAATTTTAGAAAAAAATTTTCGAAAAAAATTTTGAAAAAAAATTTCGAAAAAAATTTTCAAAAAAATTTTCGAAAAAATTTTGGAAAAAAATTTTTCGAAAAAATTTCAAAAAAAAATTTTCAAAAAAAAATTTTTAAAAAAATTTTGAAAAAAAACTTTCGAAAAAATTTTAGAGAAAAATTTTTCGAAAAAAATTTCGAAAAAAAAATTTCGAAAAAAAAATTTCGAAAAAAATTATGAAAAAAATTTTCGAAAAAAAATTTGAAAAAAAATTTCGAAAAAAATTTTCAAAAAAATTTTCGGAAAAATTTTGGAAAAAAATTTTAAAAAAATTTTCGAAAAAATTTCGAAAAAAAATTTTCGAAAAAATTTTGAAAAAAAATTTCGAAAAAATTTTGGAAAAAAATTTTTGAGAAAATTTCGAAAAAAATTTTCAAAAAAAATTTTGAAAAAAATTTCGAAAAAAAATTTTTAAAAAATTTTCGAAAAAAATTTCCAAAAAAAAAATTTCGAACAAAAATTATGAAAAAAATTTTCCAAAAAAAAATTTGAAAAAAAATTTCGAAAAAAATTTTCAAAAAAATTTTCGAAAAAATTTTGGAAAAAAATTTTTCGAGGAAACTTTTGAAAAAAATTTTCGAAAAAAATTTCGAAAAAAATTTTGAAAAAAATTTCGAAAAAAATTTCGAAAAAAAATTTTCGAAAAAAATTTTGAAAAAAAATTTCGAAAAAAATTTTCAAAAAATTTTTCGAAAAAAAATTTGCAAAAAAATTTTCGAAAAAATTTTGGAAAAAAATTTTTCGAAAAAAATTTTTCGAAAAAAATTTCGAAAAAAAATTTTCAAAAAAAATTTTGAAAAAAAATTTCGAAAAAAATTTTCAAAAAAATTTTCGAAAAAATTTTGGAGAAAAACTTTTCGAAAAAAATTTCGAAAAAAAAATTTCGAAAAGATTTTTCGAAAAAAAATTTGCAAAAAAATTTTCGAAAAAATTTTGGAAAAAAATTTCGAAAAAAAATTTTCAAAAAAAATTTTGAAAAAAAATTTCGAAAAAAATTTTCAAAAAAATTTTCGAAAAAATTTTAGAGAAAAATTTTTCGAAAAAAATTCCAAAAAAAAATTTCGAAAAAAATTATGAAAAAAAATTTTCGAAAAAAAATTTGAAAAATTTTTTCGAAAAAAATTTTGAAAAAAATTTTCGAAAAAAATTTCGAAAAAAATTTTGAAAGAAATTTTCGAAAAAAAATTCGAAAAAAAAATTTTCGAAAAAAATTTTGACAAAAAATTTCGAAAAAAAATTTCAAAAAAATTTTCAAAAAAATATTTGTAAAAAAATTTTTAAAAAAATTTTGGAAAAAAATTTCGAAAAAATTTCGAAAAAAAATTTTCGAAAAAAAATTTTCAAAAAAAAATTTTTAAAAAAATTTCGAAAAGAATTTTCAAAAAAATTTTCGAAAAAATTTTGGAGAAAGGCTTTTCGAAAAAAATTTCGAAAAAAAAAATTTCGAAAAAAATTATGAAAAAAATTTGAAAAAAAATTTCGAAAAAACTTTTCGAAAAAAATTTCGAAAAAAAATTTTCGAAAAAAATTTTGATAAAAAATTTCGAAAAAAATTTTCAAAAAAATTTTTCGAAAAAAATTTTGAAAAAAATTTTTGAAAAAAATTTCGAAAAAAAATTTTCGAAAAAAATTTTGAAAAAAATTTCGAAAAAAATTTTGAAAAAAAATTTCGAAAAAAATTTTGAAAAAAAACTTCAAAAAAATTTTCGAAAAAATTTTGGAAAAAAATTTTTGAGAAAACTTCGAAAAAAATTTTCAAAAAAAATTTTGAAAAAAAATTTCGAAAAAAAATTTTCGAAAAAATTTCGAAAAAAAATTTTCGAAAAAATTTTGAAAAATAATTTCGAAAAAATTTTGGAAAAAAATTTTTCGAAAAAAATTTCGAAAAAAAAAATTTTGAAAAAAAACTTCGAAAAAACTTTTCAAAAAAATTTTCGAAAAAATTTTCGAAAAAAATTTTTCGAAAAAAAATTTTAGAAAAAAATTTTCGAAAAAAATTTTGAAAAAAAATTTCGAAAAAAATTATGAAAAAAATTTGAAAAAAAATTTCGAAAGAACTTTTCGAAAAAAATTTCGAAAAAAAATTTTCGAAAAAAATTATGAAAAAAATTTGAAAAAAAATTTCGAAAGAACTTTTCGAAAAAAATTTCGAAAAAAAATTTTCGAAAAAAATTTTGATAAAAAATTTCGAAAAAAAAATTCAAAAAAATTTTCGAAAAAAATTTTCAAAAAAATTTTTCGAAAAAAATTTTGAAAAAAAATTTTGAAAAAAATTTCGAAAAAAATTTTCAAAAAAATTTTCGAAAAAATTTTGGAGAAAAACTTTTCGAAAAAAATTTTTCGAAAAAATTTTCAAAAAAATTTTCGAAAAAAATTTTGAAAAAAAATTTTGAAAAAAATTTCGAAAAAAATTTTCAAAAAAATTTTCGAAAAAATTTTGGAGAAAAACTTTTCGAAAAAAATTTTTCGAAAAAATTTTCAAAAATATTTTCGAAAAAAATTTCGAAAAAAAATTTTCGAAAAAAATTTCGAAAAAAATTTCGAAAAAAAATTTTCGAAAAAAATTTCGAAAAAATTTTGGAGAAAAACTTTTCGAAAAAAATTTTTCGAAAAAATTTTCAAAAAAATTTTCGAAAAAAGTTTCGAAAAAAAATTTTCGAAAAAAATTTTGAAAAAAAATTTCGAAAAAAAATTTTAAAAAAATTTTCGAAAAAATTTAAAAAAAAAATTTTGAAAAAATTTTGGAAAAAAATTTTTCGAAAAAAATTTCGAAAAAAAAATTTCGAACAAAAATGAAAAAAATTTTCCAAAAAAAAATTTGAAAAAAAATTTCGAAAAATATTTTCAAAAAAATTTTCGAAAAAATTTTGGAAAAAAATTTTTCGAAGAAACTTTTGAAAAAAATTTTCGAAAAAAATTTCGAAAAAAATTTTGAAAAAAATTTCGAAAAAAATTTCGAAAAAAAATTTTCGAAAAAAATTTTGAAAAAAAATTTTGAAAAAAATTTTCAAAAAAATTTTCGAAAAAATTTTTCAAAAAAATTTTCGAAAAAATTTTGGAGAAAAACTTTTCGAAAAAAATTTTTCGAAAAAATTTTCAAAAAAATTTTCGAAAAAAATTTCGAAAAAAAATTTTCGAAAAAAATTTCGAAAAAAATTTCGAAAAAAAATTTTCGAAAAAAATTTCGAAAAAAAATTTTCGAAAAAATTTTGGAAAAAAATTTTTCGAAAAAAATTTCGAAAAAAAATTTTCGAAAAAATTTTGAAAAAAAATTTCGAAAAAAATTTTGGAAAAAAATTTTTGAGAAAATTTCGAAAAAAAATTTTCAAAAAAAATTTTGAAAAAAAATTTCGAAAAAAAATTTTAAAAAAATTTTCGAAAAAATTTTTAAAAAAAATTTCGAAAAAATTTTGGAAAAAAATTTTTCGAAAAAAATTTCGAAAAAAAAATTTCGAACAAAAATTATGAAAAAAATTTTCCAAAAAAAAATTTGAAAAAAAATTTCGAAAAAAATTTTCAAAAAAATTTTCGAAAAAATTTTGGAAAAAAATTTTTCGAAGAAACTTTTGAAAAAAATTTTCGAAAAAAATTTCGAAAAAAATTTTGAAAAAAATTTCGAAAAAAATTTCGAAAAAAAATTTTCGAAAAAAATTTTGAAAAAAAATTTGGAAAAAAATTTTCAAAAAAATTTTCGAAAAAATTTTTCGAAAAAAAATTTGCAAAAAAATTTTCAAAAAAATTTTGGAAAAAAATTTTTCGAAAAAAATTTTTCGAAAAAAATTTCGAAAAAAAATTTTCAAAAAAAATTTTGAAAAAAAATTTCGAAAAAAATTTTCAAAAAAATTTTCGAAAAAATTTTGGAGAAAAACTTTTCGAAAAAAATTTCGAAAAAAAAATTTCGAAAAGATTTTTCGAAAAAAAATTTGCAAAAAAATTTTCGAAAAAATTTTGGAAAAAAATTTCGAAAAAAAATTTTCAAAAAAAATTTTGAAAAAAAATTTCGAAAAAAATTTTCAAACAAATTTTCGAAAAAATTTTAGAGAAAAATTTTTCGAAAAAAATTCCAAAAAAAAAATTTCGAAAAAAATTATGAAAAAAAATTTTCGAAAAAAAATTTGAAATATTTTTTCGAAAAAAATTTTGAAAAAAATTTTCGAAAAAAATTTTGAAAAAAATTTTCGAAAAAAATTTCGAAAAAAATTTTGAAAGAAATTTTCGAAAAAAAATTCGAAAAAAAAATTTTCGAAAAAAATTTTGACAAAAAATTTCGAAAAAAAATTTCAAAAAAATTTTCAAAAAAATATTTGTAAAAAAATTTTTAAAAAAATTTTGGAAAAAAATTTCGAAAAAATTTCGAAAAAAAATTTTCGAAAAAAAATTTTCAAAAAAAAATTTTTAAAAAAATTTCGAAAAAAATTTTTTAAAAAATTTTGAAAAAAAATTTCGAAAAGAATTTTCAAAAAAATTTTCGAAAAAATTTTGGAGAAAGGCTTTTCGAAAAAAATTTCGAAAAAAAAAATTTCGAAAAAAATTATGAAAAAAATTTCGAAAAAAATTTTGAAAAAAAATTTCGAAAAAAATTTAGAAAAAAAACTTCGAAAAAACTTTTCAAAAAAATTTTCGAAAAAAAATTTTCAAAAAAATTTTCAAAAAAATTTTCGAAAAAATTTTCGAAAAAAATTTTTCGAAAAAAAATTTTAGAAAAAAATTTTCGAAAAAAATTTTGAAAAAAAATTTCGAAAAAAATTTTCAAAAAAATTTTCGAAAAAATTTTGGAAAAAAATTTTTCGAAAATTTTTTCGACAATTTTTTTGAAAATTTTTTTCGAAATTTTTTTCCAAATTTTTTTAAAAAATTTTTTTCGAAATTTTTTTACAAAATTTTTTTTGAAAATTTTTTTTCGAAATTTTTTTTCGAAATTTTTTTCGAAAAATTTTTTTCCAAAATTTTTTTAAAAATTTTTTTGCGAAATTTTTTTCGTAAATTTTTTTCAAAATTTTTTTTCAAAATTTTTTTTCAAAATTTTTTTTGAAAATTTTTTTTTGAAAATTTTTTTGAAAATTTTTTTCGAAATTTTTTTTCAAAATTTTTTTCGAAAATTTTTTTTCGAAAATTTTTTTGAAAATTTTTTTCGAAATTTTTTTTCAAAATTTTTTTCGAAAATTTTTTTTCGAAATTTTTTTCGAAAAATTTTTTTCCAAAATTATAATGAAATATACGAATAAGGATAAACATCGCTACAGATAATAAGTAAAAAACAAAGTAGAAACTGAATTAGCCTCAAATTAAAGAAATTATAACGAAATAAGCTAATGTGTATAAACATCGTTACAGATAATAAGTAAAAAACGAAGTTGAAACTGAATTAGCCTCGAATTAAAGAAATTATAACGAAATATACGAATGAGGATAAACATCGTTACAGATAATAGGTAAAAAACGAAGTTGAAACTGAATTAACCTCAAATTAAAGAAATTATAACGAAATATACGAATGAGGATAAACATTGTTACAGATAATAAGTAAAAAAGAAAGTAGAAACTGAATTAGCCTCAAATTAAAGAAATTATAACGAAATATACGAATGAGGATAAACATCGTTAGAGATAATAAGTAAAAAACGAAGTTGTAACTGAATTATCCTCAAATTAAAGAAATGATAACGAAATATACGAATGAGGATAAACATCGTTACAGATAATAAGTAAAAAACGAAGTTGAAACTGAATTAGCCTCAAATTAAAGAAATTATAACGAAATATACGAATGTAGATAAACATCGCTACGTATAATATGTAAAAAACAAAGTTGAAACTGAATTAGCCTCAAATTAAAGAAATTATAACGAAATATACGAATGAGGATAAACATCGTTACAGATAATAAGTAAAAAACGAAGTTAAAACCGAATTAGCCTCAAATTAAAGAAATTACAACGAAATATACGAATGAGGATAAACATCGGTAAAGATAATAAGTAAAAAACGAAGTTGAAACTGAATTAGCCTCAAATTAAAGAAGTTATAACGAAATATACTAATGAGGATAAACATCGTTACAGATAATAAGTAAAAAACGAAGTTGAAACTGAATTAGCCTCAAATTAAAGAAATTATAACGAAATATACGAATGAGGATAAACATCGTTAGAGATAATAAGTAAAAAACGAAGTTGAAACTGAATTAGCCTCAAATTAAAGAAATTATAACGAAATATACGAATGAGGATAAACATCGTTACAGGTAATAAGTAAAAAACAAAGTTCAAACTGAATTAGCCTCAAATTAAAGATATTATAACGATATATACGAATGAGGATAAACATCGTTACAGATAATAAGTAAAAAACAAAGTTGAAACTGGATTAGACTCAAATTAAAGATATTATAACGAAATATACGAATGAGGATAAACTTCGTTACAGATAATAAGTAAAAAACGAAGTTGAAACTGGAATAGCCTCAAATTAAATAAATTATAACGAAATATACGAATGAGGATAAACATCGTTACAGATAATAAGTAAAAAACAAAGTTGAAACTGAATTAGCCTCAAATTAAAGAAATTACAACGAAATATACGAATGAGGATAAACATCGTTACAGATAATATGTAAAAAACATAGTTGAAACTGAATTAACCTCAAATTAAAGAAATTATAACTAAATATACAAATGAGGATAAACATCGTTACAGATAATAAGTAAAAAACGAAGTTGAAACTGAATTAGCCTCAAATTAAAGAAATTATAACGAAATATACGAATGAGGATAAACATCGTTACAGGTAATAAGTAAAAAACAAAGTTCAAACTGAATTTGCCTCAAATTAAAGAAATTATAACGAAATATACGAATGAGGATAAACATCGTTAGAGATAATAAGTAAAAAACAAAGTTGAAACTGAATTAGACTCAAATTAAAGAAATTATAACGAAATATACGAATGAGGATAAACATCGTTACAGATAATAAGTAAAAAACGAAGTTGAAACTGGATTAGCCTCAAATTAAAGAAATTATAACGAAATATACGAATGAGGATAAACATCGTTACAGATAATAAGTAAAAAACAAAGTAGAAACTGAATTAGCCTCAAATTAAAGAAATTATAACGAAATAAACTAATGTGTATAAACATCGTTACAGATAATAAGTAAAATACGAAGTTGAAACTGAATTGGCCTCAAATTAAAGAAATTATAACGAAATATACGAATGAGGAGAAACATCGTTACAGATAATAAGTAAAAAACGAAGTTGAAACTGAATTAGCCTCAAATTAAAGAAATTATAACGAAATATACGAATGAGGATAAACATCGTTACAGATAATAAGTAAAAAACGAAGTTGAAACTGGATTAGCCTCAAATTAAAGAAATTATAACGAAATATACGAATGAGGATAAACATCGTTACAGATAATAAGTAAAAAACGAAGTAGAAAATGAATTAGCCTCAAATTAAAGAAATTATAACGAAATAAACTAATGTGTATAAACATCGTTACAGATAATAAGTAAAATACGAAGTTGAAACTGAATTAGCCTCAAATTAAAGAAATTATAACGAAATATACGAATGAGGATAAAAATCGTTACAGATAATAAGTAAAAAACAAAGTTGAAGCTGAATTAGCCTCAAATTAAAGAAATTAAAACGAAATATACGAATGAGGAAAAACATCGTTACAGATAATATGTAAAAAACATAGTTGAAACTGAATTAACCTCAAACTAAAGAAATTATAACTAAATATACGAATGAGGATAAACATCGTTACAGATAATAAGTAAAAAACAAAGTTGAAACTGAATTAGACTCAAATTAAAGAAATTATAACGAAATATACGAATGAGGATAAACATCATTACAGATAATATGTAAAAAACATAGTTGAAACTGAATTAACCTCAAATTAAAGAAATTATAACTAAATATACGAATGAGGATAAACATCGTTACAGATAATAAGTAAAAAACGAAGTTGAAACTGAATTAGCCTCAAATTAAAGAAATTATAACGAAATATACGAATGAGGATAAACATCGTTACAGGCAATAAGTAAAAAACAAAGTTCAAACTGAATTAGCCTCAAATTAAAGAAATTATAACGAAATATACGAATGAGGATAAACATCGTTAGAGATAATAATTAAAAAACGAAGTTGAAACTGAATTAGACTCAAATTAAAGAAATTATAACGAAATATACGAATGAGGATGAACATCGTTACAGATAATAAGTAAAAAACGAAGTTGAAACTCGATTAGCCTCAAATTAAAGAAATTATAACATAATATACGAATGAGGATAAACATCGTTACAGATAATAAGTAAAAAACGAAGTTGAAACTGAATTAGCCTCAAATTAAAGAAATTATAACGAAATATACGAATGTAGATAAACATCGTTACAGATAATAAGTAAAAAACGAAGTTGGAACTCAATTAGCGTCAAATTAAAGAAATTATAACGAAATATACAAATGAGGATACACATCGTTACAGGTAATAAGTAAAAAACAAAGTTGAAACTGAATTAGCCTCAAATTAAAGAAATTATAACGAAATATACGAATGAGGATAAACATCGTTACAGATAATAAGAAAAAACGAAGTTGAAACTGAATTAGCCTCAAATTAAAGAAATTATAACGAAATACACGAATGTGGATAAACATCGTTACAGATAATAAGTAAAAAACGAAGTTGAAACTGAATTAGCCTTAAATTAAAGAAATTATAACGAAATATACGAATAAGGATAAACATCGTTACAGATAATAAGTAAAAAACAAAGTTGAAACTGAATTAGCCTCAAATTAAAGAAATTATAACGAAATATACGAAAGAGGATAAACATCGTTACAGATAATAAGTAAAAAACAGAGTTGAAACTGAATTAACCTCAAATTAAAGAAATTATAACGAAATAAACTAATGTGCATAAACATCGTTACAGATAATAAGTAAAAAACGAAGTTGAAACTGAATTAGCCTCAAATTAAAGAAATTATAACGAAATATACGAATGAGGATAAACATCGTTACAGGTAATAAGTAAAAAACAAAGTTCAAACTGAATTTGCCTCAAATTAAAGAAATTATAACGAAATATACGAATGAGGATAAACATCGTTAGAGATAATAAGTAAAAAACAAAGTTGAAACTGAATTAGACTCAAATTAAAGAAATTATAACGAAATATACGAATGAGGATAAACATCGTTACAGATAATAAGTAAAAAACGAAGTTGAAACTGGATTAGCCTCAAATTAAAGAAATTATAACGAAATATACGAATGAGGATAAACATCGTTACAGATAATAAGTAAAAAACAAAGTAGAAACTGAATTAGCCTCAAATTAAAGAAATTATAACGAAATATACGAATGAGGATAAACATCGTTACAGAAAATAAGTAAAAAACGAAGTTGAAACTGAATTAGCCTCAAATTAAAAAAATTATAACGAAATATAAGAATGAGGATAAACATCGTTACAGATAATAAGTAAAAAACGAAGTTGAAACTGAATTAGCCTCAAATTAAAGAAATTATAATGAAATATACGAATGAGGATAAACATCGCTACAGATAATAAGTAAAAAACAAAGTAGAAACTGAATTAGCCTCAAATTAAAGAAATTATAACGAAATAAGCTAATGTGTATAAACATCGTTACAGATAATAAGTAAAAAACGAAGTTGAAACTGAATTAGCCTCGAATTAAAGAAATTATAACGAAATATACGAATGAGGATAAACATCGTTACAGATAATAGGTAAAAAACGAAGTTGAAACTGAATTAGCCTCAAATTAAAGAAATTATAACGAAATATACGAATGAGGATAAACATTGTTACAGATAATAAGTAAAAAAGAAAGTAGAAACTGAATTAGCCTCAAATTAAAGAAATTATAACGAAATATACGAATGAGGATAAACATCGTTAGAGATAATAAGTAAAAAACGAAGTTGTAACTGAATTATCCTCAAATTAAAGAAGTTATAACGAAATATACTAATGAGGATAAACATCGTTACAGATAATAAGTAAAAAACGAAGTTGAAACTGAATTAGCCTCAAATTAAAGAAATTATAACGAAATATACGAATGAGGATAAACATCGTTACAGATAATAAGTAAAAAACGAAGTTGAAACTGAATTAGCCTCAAATTAAAGAAATTATAACGAAATATACGAATGAGGATAAACATCGTTACAGGTAATAAGTAAAAAACAAAGTTCAAACTGAATTAGCCTCAAATTATAAACATCGTTACAGATAATAAGTAAAATACGAAGTTGAAACTGAATTAGCCTCAAATTAAAGAAATTATAACGAAATATACGTATGAGGATAAACATCGTTACAGATAATAAGTAAAAAACAAAGTTGAAGCTGAATTAGCCTCAAATTAAAGAAATTAAAACGAAATATACGAATGAGGAAAAACATCGTTACAGATAATATGTAAAAAACATAGTTGAAACTGAATTAACCTCAAATTAAAGAAATTATAACTAAATATACGAATGAGGATAAACATCGTTACAGATAATAAGTAAAAAACAAAGTTGAAACTGAATTAGACTCAAATTAAAGAAATTATAACGAAATATACGAATGAGGATTAACATCGTTACAGATAATATGTAAAAAACATAGTTGAAACTGAATTAACCTCAAATTAAAGAAATTATAACTAAATATACGAATGAGGATAAACATCGTTACAGATAATAAGTAAAAAACGAAGTTGAAACTGAATTAGCCTCAAATTAAAGAAATTATAACGAAATATACGAATGAGGATAAACATCGTTACAGGCAATAAGTAAAAAACAAAGTTCAAACTGAATTAGCCTCAAATTAAAGAAATTATAACGAAATATACGAATGAGGATAAACATCGTTAGAGATAATAATTAAAAAACGAAGTTGAAACTGAATTAGACTCAAATTAAAGAAATTATAACGAAATATACGAATGAGGATAAACATCGTTACAGATAATAAGTAAAAAACGAAGTTGAAACTGGATTAGCCTCAAATTAAAGAAATTATAACATAATATACGAATGAGGATAAACATCGTTACAGATAATAAGTAAAAAACGAAGTTGAAACTGAATTAGGCTTAAATTAAAGAAATTATAACGAAATATACGAATAAGGATAAACATCGTTACAGATAATAAGTAAAAAACAAAGTTGAAACTGAATTAGCCTCAAATTAAAGAAATTATAACGAAATATACGAATGAGGATAAACATCGTTACAGATAATAAGTAAAAAACGAAGTTGAAACTGAATTAGCCTCAAATTAAAGAAATTATAACGAAATATACGAAAGAGGATAATCATCGTTACAGATAATAAGTAAAAAACAGAGTTGAAACTGAATTAGCCTCAAATTAAAGAAATTATAACGAAATAAACTAATGTGCATAAACATCGTTACAGATAATAAGTAAAAAACGAAGTTGAAACTGAATTAGCCTCAAATTAAAGAAATTATAACGAAATATACGAATAAGGATAAACATCGTTACAGATAATAAGTAAAAAACAAAGTTGAAACTGAATTAGCCTCAAATTAACGAAATTATAACGAAATATACGAATGAGGATAAACATCGTTACAGATAATAAGTAAAAAACGAAGTTGAAACTGAATTAGCCTCAAATTAAAGAAATTATAACGAAATATACGAAAGAGGATAAACATCGTTACAGATAATAAGTAAAAAACAGAGTTGAAACTGAATTAGCCTCAAATTAAAGAAATTATAACGAAATAAACTAATGTGCATAAACATCGTTACAGATAATAAGTAAAAAACGAAGTTGAAACTGAATTAGCCTCAAATTAAAGAAATTATAACGAAATATACGAAAGAGGATAAACATCGTTACAGGTAATAAGTAAAAAACAAAGTTCAAACTGAATTAGCATCAAATTAAAGAAATTATAACGAAATATACGAATGAGGATAAACATCGTTAGAGATAATAAGTAAAAAACAAAGTTGAAACTGAATTAGCCTCAAATTAAAGAAACTATAACGAAATATACGAATGAGGATAAACATCGTTACAGATAATATGTAAAAAACAAAGTAGAAACTGAATTAGCCTCAAATTAAAGAAATTATAACGAAATAAACTAATGTGTATAATCATCGTTACAGATAATAAGTAAAATACGAAGTTGAAACTGAATTAGCCTCAAATTAAAGAAATTATAACGAAATATACGAATGAGGATAAACATCGTTACAGATAATAAGTAAAAAACAAAGTTGAAGCTGAATTAGCCTCAAATTAAAGAAATTAAAACGAAATATACGAATGAGGAAAAACATCGTTACAGATAATATGTAAAAAACATAGTTGAAACTGAATTAACCTCAAATTAAAGAAATTATAACTAAATATACGAATGAGGATAAACATCGTTACAGATAATAAGTAAAAAACAAAGTTGAAACTGAATTAGACTCAAATTAAAGAAATTATAACGAAATATACGAATGAGGATAAACATCGTTACAGATAATATGTAAAAAACATAGTTGAAACTGAATTAACCTCAAATTAAAGAAATTATAACTAAATATACGAATGAGGATAAACATCGTTACAGATAATAAGTAAAAAACGAAGTTGAAACTGAATTAGCCTCAAATTAAAGAAATTATAACGAAATATACGAATGAGGATAAACATCGTTACAGATAATAAGTAAAAAACGAAGTTGAAACTGAATTAGCCTCAAATTAAAGAAATTATAACGAAATATACGAATGTAGATAAACATCGTTACAGATAATAAGTAAAAAACGAAGTTGGAACTCAATTAGCGTCAAATTAAAGAAATTATAACGAAATATACGAATGAGGATACACATCGTTACAGGTAATAAGTAAAAAACAAAGTTGAAACTGAATTAGCCTCACATTAAAGAAATTATAACGAAATATACGAATGAGGATAAACATCGTTACAGATAATAAGAAGAAACGAAGTTGAAACTGAATTAGCCTCAAATTAAAGAAATTATAACGAAATACACGAATGTGGATAAACATCGTTACAGATAATAAGTAAAAAACAAAGTTGAAACTGAATTAGCCTCAAATTAAAGAAATTATAACGAAATATACGAATGAGGATAAACATCGTTACAGATAATAAGTAAAAAACGAAGTTGAAACTGAATTAGCCTCAAATTAAAGAAATTATAACGTAATATACGAAAGAGGATAAACATCCTCAATTCTCTACCTGGCTGTTGAAGTGAGCGGACGTGCCTTTCACTTCCTTCAGTGGAGCCCAACGGACTTACGAGCGACCATTGTAGCAGTAGCATTAGAGTAGAAGTAGACGTACTGTTAAGTAGAACTAACTTTTCTTTTCTTTTACTTGTTAACCTTTCTTATAGCTTATTTACTTATAGTAGTAGTTATCTTAACTAATAACCTCCGTGTCATTTTTTTTTTTAAAATCGTAATACTTATTAGTCGTATACCGTAGTGTAGTAATTTTCTAACACTTTTCTTTTATTTTACTTGTTAGCCTTTCTTATAGCTTATTTACTTATAGTAGTAGTTATCTTAACTAATAACCTCCGTGTCATTTTTTAAAATCGTAATACTTATTAGTCGTATACCGTAGTGTAGTAATTTTCTAACACTCCATTTGCGTTGATTGTGTACTAACCATCTTGTGTGCGAAGTAACGTTGTTTGCGTTGTGACTAACTTTCACTTTCTACCTGCGCTTGACCCTTGATCCCTTCACTCGAGCACTCCAGGAATAACTTCCCCGCGTATATTAGGCGTTAGGCTAGTCTATTACATACGATATTTAAGAGCTTATAGAAACCCGTAATTGGAAAAGATAGGATGACTCCCCTTAGGCCCTCTGTTTCTCTCTTCAAGAGTGCTGCTGATTGCGAGTCCTTGCGGGCCCGGGTCGCGGTGCTTGAGAAGTTAGTTGCGGAGCTCCGCTCTAGGGTGGAAGGTAGCGAGGACTCTTGCGTCCGGGTGGGACACGTGGGGCGCTCCTCGAGATCCCTCCGCGCCGGGATGGCGGCTCGGGTTCGCCCCAGTGCTAACGCCGGCTGGGTGATCGAGGAGTCTTGCGCGGTCTCTCCACGGGTAGGGACGACTCCCTCCATAAAGCCTGATGAGTGGAGGGTGGCTACACGTGGTAGTCGTGGGGTGGTGCTGCGGAAGCAGGTGGTATGTGATCCTACCCCTGTTAGCAACAGGTTTGCGGTGCTGTCGGAGGATAGCTCAACGAACTCTGTGACCGTACCTACTCCACCTAAGAGAAGTCGGGTTGGGAAGGGAGGGCTGTTAGTGATAGGTAGTTCTAACGTCCGGCGTGTGATGGCGCCTTTGCTATCAAGGGCCCGCCGGGAGGGAGTGGTGGAGCGGGTGTTCTCCAGGTGTATACCAGGAGGTACGGTGCCCCAGGTGACGAAGGTGGTTCGGGAAGAGGTCGTTGGCACGGGCTGCTCTAGTCTGCGGGTGGTGGCGCATGTTGGCACCAATGACGCTTCGAAGCGCGGCTCCGAGGAGATCTTGAGTTCCTTTAGGGACTTAAACTCCGAGGTCGGTCGTGTCCGAGAGGAGTCTGGGGTTAATGTGCATTTAACCATCTGCAGCATTGTCCCACGGATTGACTGTGGCTCTGAGGTTTGGAGTAGGGTGGAGGGGCTAAACCGAAGGCTATGGTCTTTCTGTAGGGACATGGGGGTGGATTTCGTTGACCTTCGTCCGATTCTCGGATCGTGTGGGGCACCCCTAAATGGCTCGGGGGTTCATTACACGCAGGAGGCATCCGAGGGTGTAGCGCGTAGGATCCTTGATCATAGTAGGGCTTTTTTAGGCTAGAGAGCAGGGTAGAGTGTAGGCGTCCTAGGGGAATGGGTGTAATTGAGAGGGTAACAGAGAACAATATTACGAGAAATCCGGCCAATACCGCAAATAAATTAGAGTTACCAAGCGATGAAGGCGCTGACATCCGTGATGTCAATAGTGTTAACGTTAGGGATTTCGATAAAAAAGGTGAAATAAAACGCGATAAGAAAGAAAATGCTATATCAACCAATTGGCGGAATAATAGTATGAAGAACGCATGTATTCCTAAAACGATTACCAATGGTAAGGCTGAGGTTTATCTGAGAAGCGATAGTGAGAAATTAAATGTCGTCGTATTGAACTGCCGCAGCATCCGTAAGAAAATTGCCGATTTTGAGCATATTATTCGCAGTCTAGAAGCCGATGTCGTGATCGGTACAGAGAGTTGGCTCACTGACGAGATTGCAAGTCAGGAGGTATTCCCTCACGACTATAGAGTTTTTAGAAAGGATCGTAGTATCCGGACGGGAGGTGGAGTATTTATAGCAGTCAGCAAGGCATACGAAAGTTTTCCACTACCGATTAATGACGCCGAAATAGAAAGTGTTTGGTGTGGAGTTAGAGGAAGCGATTACACTATAGCAAATATATGCGCATTTTATAGGCCTCCCAATTCAAGTTTAGAAATGATTCATAATCTCGAGAAACAAGTAGCAACGCTAATATCGAAAAATAAAGAGAGGGCCATTATAATAGGAGGAGACTTCAACTTACCTTCAATAGACTGGAATCACAATTGCTTTGATCCCGGTGGTAGAGAGCGTGAATCATGCGAAGCACTTATAGAAACCTTCGTTAAACACTCGTTGTGTCAGCTAGTAAGATGTCCCACGAGATCGAACAATATATTAGATTTACTCGTAACGAACTACCCCGAGCGTATGAACAAGCTTTCCATAGAGGAAGGAATAAGCGATCATAATGCTGTGTACGTCGAATTTAAGCTAAAAGTGGAGAAACAGGTTAAAGCTAGAAGACGCGTATATATGTACGCCAAAGGCGATTTCTCGAAATTTAGGTCTTTTTTACAGACACAATTCCCTAATTTCTGCGAGGCATCTATCGACGCTAGTACTGAGGAATTATGGTGCGTGTTCAGGGATATGATGCGAGAGGGTACGGATAAATTCATTCCACATAAAGTTAAACGTGATGGTGCGGAACCAAGATGGTACAACCAGAAAGTTAGATGCGCTCTTAGACGGCAAAGAAAACTTCACGCTCGCTTAAATAGTAATTCTTCAAAAGTCACAGAGGAACAGAGGTCAATGATACGGCAAAAATACAGAGAGGCGCGGTCAAGAGCTAGAGTAACAATGCGAGAAGCATTTAATGATTACAAAAAGAAAGTTTTGCATAATAATTTGAAAGAAAATCCGAAAGCATTTTGGTCGTACGTTAGGGAGGTTCATGGTAGAGGTCCCACCATAGCGTCATTGAGAACGGAGGCAGGTGATGTAGTACACGATAGCGCGGAAAAAGCAAACTTGTTAAATGAACACTTTCAGAAAGCGTTTACTTCGGTGAGCAACGAGTTTGAGGAACCAGATTCGAATGATAAGGGAAATTCGATGGAAGATTTGATATTCTCCGAAACAGGTATCGCGCACCAGCTAGAGTCGATTAAGCAAAATAAGTCTCCCGGGCCGGAGGGCATACCCGCGCGTGTGTTGAAAGAGCTAGCCTCGGTAATCGCACCTTACTTGAAAATAATATTCGAAAAATCCGTTGCACATGGTACCGTTCCAAAAGACTGGAAGCTAGCATACGTAACGCCCATCCACAAAGGCGGTGATAAAGAGAACCCCGAAAATTATAGACCGATTTCCTTGACGTCATTATCGTGTAAGATTCTAGAACATATAATCGTTAGCTCTGTTCTGCGTTATTTAGATGGTCGTTCTTCGCTAAGCAAAAACCAACACGGGTTTCGGAAAGGTAGGTCATGCGAAACGCAACTCGCCCTGTTCGTAAACGATTTGTTGCAATGCGGAGAGAAAAACAGTCAGGTTGATGCAATTTTTATTGATTTTAAAAAAGCGTTTGACAAAGTACCCCATAATAAATTAATAGGAAAACTAGGAAAGTACGGCATAAACCCTAATATCGTGAGTTGGGTAAAAGACTTCCTCTCCAACAGAAAACAGATAGTAGTTATTGATGGGAAATCTTCATACCCGGTAAAAGTCGCATCAGGTGTTCCACAGGGAAGTGTTATTGGCCCACTGCTATTCCTGATATATATAAACGATATCTGCTCGGTAGTTCGCTGCAAAATAAGACTTTTCGCAGATGACACCGTTTTATATAAGGAGATAACGAGTCAGGATGACCAAAAATCGCTTCAGGAAGATTTAAACGCCCTTTCAGCATGGTGTCAACATTGGAAAATCGAAGTTAATCAGAGCAAATGTTCCCTATTGAGTTTCTGGAAGAGTAAGAACAATGACTTAAACTCGGAGTACAGAATTGATAGATTGAATATCCAATCTGCAGAGTACGTTAAATATTTAGGAGTCACCATTTGTCCTGATCTATCGTGGAATATGCATATTCGAAGGATCGTAGGCGCAGCTAATAAGAAATTGGGCTTCGTAGGCAGAATAGTAAGAAGTAGCACAGAACAGGTACGAGAAACGTGTTATTTATCATTGGTCAGATCTCAGGTCGAATACGCTTCCAGCATATGGGATCCGTACGAAAAGGGACAGATACTTGAGTTAGAAAGAATCCAACGCAGAGCAGCCAGATTCGTTAAGCAAAAATATGAGCAAAAATTAAGCGTCACATCACTCTTGAAGGAGTTGAATTGGATATCGCTAGAGGATCGCAGAATTAGCGCTAGGTTAAGGCTTCTGGAGAAATTTAGGTCGGAAGTTCTCTTAGAGGAGGTGTCAGGAATATTAGAGGCACCTACGTACATGGGCAGGCACGATCACGAGAATAAAATACGAGAGATCGACTGTAGGACCGAGCGATACCAGAGCTCGTTTTTTCCAAGGACCATACGGGATCATAACAGGAGAGTGATTCCCACGAGGGACGTTATTAGGTAGGGCTTGGTGTGCTGCACCCCCTGCCACCCACCAGTCTGGTGATTTGCAGGGTATCATGTAGATGTAGATGTAGATGTAGATCGTTACAGATAATAAGTAAAAAACAGAGTTGAAACTGAATTAGCCTCAAATTAAAGAAATTATAACGAAATAAACTAATGTGCATAAACATCGTTACAGATAATAAGTAAAAAACGAAGTTGAAACTGAATTAGCCTCAAATTAAAGAAATTATAACGAAATATACGAATGAGGATAAACATCGTTACAGATAATAAGTAAAAAACAAAGTAGAAACTGAATTAGTCTCAAATTAAAGAAATTATAACGAAATAAACTAATGTGCATAAACATCGTTACAGATAATAAGTAAAAAACGAAGTTGAAACTGAATTAGCCTCAAATTAAAGAAATTATAACGAAATATACGAATGAGGAATAACATCGTTACAGGTAATAAGTAAAAAACAAAGTTCAAACTGAATTAGCCTCAAATTGAAGAAATTATAACGAAATATACGAATGAGGATAAACATCGTTAGAGATAATGAGTAAAAAACAAAGTTGAAACTGAATTAGACTCAAATTAAAGAAATTATAACGAAATATACGAATGAGGATAAACATCGTTACAGATAATAAGTAAAAAACGAAGTTGAAACTGGATTAGCCTCAAATTAAAGAAATTATAACGAAATATACGAATGAGGATAAACATCGTTACAGATAATAAGTAAAGAACAAAGTAGAAACTGAATTAGCCTCAAATTAAAGAAATTATAACGAAATAAACTAATGTGTATAAACATCGTTACAGATAATAAGTAAAAAACGAAGTTGAAACTGAATTAGCCTCAAATTAAAGAAATTATAACGAAATATACGAATGAGGATAAACATCGTTACAGGTAATAAGTAAAAAACAAAGTTCAAAATGAATTAGCCTCAAATTAAAGATATTATAACGAAATATACGAATGAGGATAAACATCGTTACAGATAATAAGTAAAAAACAAAGTTGAAACTGAATTAGACTCAAATTAAAGAAATTATAACGAAATATACGAATGAGGATAAACATCGTTACAGATAATAAGTAAAAAACGAAGTTGAAACTGGATTAGCCTCAAATTAAAGAAATTATAACGAAATATACGAATGAGGATAAACATCGTTACAGATAATAAGTAAAAAACGAAGTTGAAACTGAATTAGCCTCAAATTAAAGAAATTATAACGTAATATACGAACGTGGATAAACATCGTTACAGATAATAAGTAAAAAACGAAGTTGAAACTGAATTAGCCTCAAATTAAAGAAATTATAACGAAATATACGAATGAGGATAAACATCGTTACAGGTAATAAGTAAAGAACAAAGTTGAAACTGAATTAGCCTCAAATTAAAGAAATTATAACGAAATATACGAATGAGGATAAACATCGTTACAGATAATAAGTAAAAAAACGAAGTTGAAACTGAATTAGCCTCAAATTAAAGAAATTATAACGAAATATACGAATGTGGATAAACATCGTCACAGATAATAAGTAAAAAACGAAGTTGAAACTGAATTAGCCTCAAATTAAAGAAATTATAACGAAATACACGAATGAGGATAAACATCGTTACAGATAATAAGTAAAAAACGAAGTTGAAACTGAATTAGCCTCAAATTAAAGAAATTATAACGAAATATACGAATGTAGATAAAAATCGTTACAGATAATAAGTAAAAAACGAAGTTGGAACACAATTAGCGTCAAAAAAAGAAATTATAACGAAATATACGAATGAGGATAAACATCGTTACAGGTAATAAGTAAAGAACAAAGTTGAAACTGAATTAGCCTCAAATTAAAGAAATTATAACGAAATATACGAATGAAGATAAACATCGTTACAGATAATAAGTAAAAAAATGAAGTTGAAACTGAATTAGCCTCAAATTAAAGAAATTATAACGAAATATACGAATGTGGATAAACATCGCTACAGATAATAAGTAAAAAACGAAGTTGAAACTGAATTAGCCTCAAATTAAAGAAATTATAACGAAATATACGAATGAGGATAAACATCGTTACAGATAATAAGTAAAAAACGAAGGTGAAACTGAATTAGCCTCAAATTAAAGAAATTATAACGAAATATACGAATGAGGATAAACATCCCTACAGATAATAAGTAAAAAAAAAAGTTGAAACTGAATTAGCCTCAAATTAAAGAAATTATAACGAAATAAGCTAATGTGTATAAACATCGTTACAGATAATAAGTAAAAAACGAAGTTGAAACTGAATTAGCCTCAAATTAAAGAAATTATAACGAAATATTCGAATGAGGATAAACATCGTTACAGATAATAGGTAAAAAACGAAGTTGAAACTGAATTAGCCTCAAATTAAAGAAATTATAACGAAATATACGGATGAGGATAAACATTGATACAGATAATAAGTAAAAAAGAAAGTAGAAACTGAATTAGCCTCAAATTAAAGAAATTATAACGAAATATACGAATGAGGATAAACATCGTTAGAGATAATAAGTAAAAAACGAAGTTGAAACTGAATTAGCCTCAAATTAAAGATATGATAACGAAATATACGAATGCGGATAAACATCGTTACAGATAATAAGTAAAAAACAAAGTTGAAACATAATTAGTCTCAATTTAAAGAAATTATAACGAAATATACGAATGAGGATAAACATCGTTACAGATAATAAGTAAAAAACGAAGTTGAAACTGAATTAGCCTCAAATTAAAGAAATTATAACGAAATATACGAATGTGGATAAACATCGCTACGTATAATAAGTAAAAAACAAAGTTGAAACTGAATTAGCCTCAAATTAAAGAAATTATAACGAAATATACGAATGAGGATAAACATCGTTACAGATAATAAGTAAAAAACGAAGTTGAAACTGAATTAGCCTCAAATTAAAGAAAAATTATAACGAAATATACGAATGAGGATAAACATCGTTACAGATAATAAGTAAAAAACGAAGTAGAAACTGATTTAGCCTCAAATTAAAAAAATTATAACGAAATATACGAATGAGGATAAACGTCGTTACAGATAATAAGTAAAAAACGAAGTTGAAACTGAATTAGCCTCAAATTAAAGAAATTATAACGAAATATACGAATGTGGATAAACATCGTTACAGATAATAAGCAAAAAACGAAGTTGAAACTGAATTAGCCTCAAATTAAAGAAATTATAACGAAATATACGAATGAGGATAAACATCGTTACAGGAAATAAGTAAAAAACAAAGTTCAAAATGAATTAGCCTCAAATTAAAGATATTATAACGAAATATACGAATGAGGATAAACATCGTTACAGATAATAAGTAAAAAACAAAGTTGAAACTGAATTAGACTCAAATTAAAGAAATTATAACGAAATATACGAATGAGGATAAACATCGTTACAGATAATAAGTAAAAAACGAAGTTGAAACTGGATTAGCCTCAAATTAAAGAAATTATAACGAAATATACGAATGAGGATAAACATCGTTACAGATAATAAGTAAAAAAAAAGTTGAAACTGAATTAGCCTCAAATTAAAGAAATTATAACGTAATATACGAACGTGGATAAACATCGTTACAGATAATAAGTAAAAAACGAAGTTGAAACTGAATTAGCCTCAAATTAAAGAAATTATAACGAAATACACGAATGAGGATAAACATCGTTACAGATAATAAGTAAAAAACGAAGTTGAAACTGAATTAGCCTCAAATTAAAGAAATTATAACGAAATATACGAATGTAGATAAAAATCGTTACAGATAATAAGTAAAAAACGAAGTTGGAACTCAATTAGCGTCAAAAAAAGAAATTATAACGAAATATACGAATGAGGATAAACATCGTTACAGGTAATAAGTAAAGAACAAAGTTGAAACTGAATTAGCCTCAAATTAAAGAAATTATAACGAAATATACGAATGAGGATAAACATCGTTACAGATAATAAGTAAAAAAACGAAGTTGAAACTGAATTAGCCTCAAATTAAAGAAATTATAACGAAATATACGAATGTGGATAAACATCGTCACAGATAATAAGTAAAAAACGAAGTTGAAACTGAATTAGCCTCAAATTAAAGAAATTATAACGAAATACACGAATGAGGATAAACATCGTTACAGATAATAAGTAAAAAACGAAGTTGAAACTGAATTAGCCTCAAATTAAAGAAATTATAACGAAATATACGAATGAGGATAAACATCGTTACAGATAATAAGTAAAAAAATGAAGTTGAAACTGAATTAGCCTCAAATTAAAGAAATTATAACGAAATATACGAATGTGGATAAACATCGTTACAGATAATAAGTAAAAAACGAAGTTGAAACTGAATTAGCCTCAAATTAAAGAAATTATAACGAAATATACGAATGAGGATAAACATCGTTACAGATAATAAGTAAAAAACGAAGTTGAAACTGAATTAGCCTCAAATTAAAGAAATTATAACGAAATATACGAATGAGGATAAACATCCCTACAGATAATAAGTAAAAAAAAAAGTTGAAACTGAATTAGCCTCAAATTAAAGAAATTATAACGAAATATTCGAATGAGGATAAACATCGTTACAGATAATAGGTAAAAAACGAAGTTGAAACTGAATTAGCCTCAAATTAAAGAAATTATAACGAAATATACGGATGAGGATAAACATTGATACAGATAATAAGTAAAAAAGAAAGTAGAAACTGAATTAGCCTCAAATTAAAGAAATTATAACGAAATATACGAATGAGGATAAACATCGTTAGAGATAATAAGTAAAAAACGAAGTTGAAACTGAATTAGCCTCAAATTAAAGATATGATAACGAAATATACGAATGCGGATAAACATCGTTACAGATAATAAGTAAAAAACAAAGTTGAAACATAATTAGTCTCAATTTAAAGAAATTATAACGAAATATACGAATGAGGATAAACATCGTTACAGATAATAAGTAAAAAACGAAGTTGAAACTGAATTAGCCTCAAATTAAAGAAATTATAACGAAATATACGAATGTGGATAAACATCGCTACGTATAATAAGTAAAAAACAAAGTTGAAACTGAATTAGCCTCAAATTAAAGAAATTATAACGAAATATACGAATGAGGATAAACATCGTTACAGATAATAAGTAAAAAACGAAGTTGAAACTGAATTAGCCTCAAATTAAAGAAAAATTATAACGAAATATACGAATGAGGATAAACATCGTTACAGATAATAAGTAAAAAACGAAGTAGAAACTGATTTAGCCTCAAATTAAAAAAATTATAACGAAATATACGAATGAGGATAAACGTCGTTACAGATAATAAGTAAAAAACGAAGTTGAAACTGAATTAGCCTCAAATTAAAGAAATTATAACGAAATATACGAATGTGGATAAACATCGTTACAGATAATAAGCAAAAAACGATGTTGAAACTGAATTAGCCTCAAATTAAAGAAATTATAACGAAATATACGAATGAGGATAAACATCGTTACAGATAATAAGTAAAAAACGAAGTTGAAACTGAATTAGCCTCAAATTAAAGAAATTATAACGAAATATACGAATGAGGATAAACATCGTTACAGGTAATAAGTAAAAAACAAAGTTCAAACTGAATTAGCCTCAAATTAAAGATATTATAACGAAATATACGAATGAGGATAAACATCGTTACAGATAATAAGTAAAAAACAAAGTTGAAACTGAATTAGACTCAAATTAAAGATATTATAACGAAATATACGAATGAGGATAAACATCGTTACAGATAATAAGTAAAAAACGAAGCTGAAACTGAATTAGCCTCAAATTAAAGAAATTATAACGAAATACACGAATGAGGATAAACATCGTTACAGATAATAAGTAAAAAACGAAGTTGAAACTGAATTAGCCCCCAATTCAAGAAATTATAACGAAATATACGAATGTAGATAAAAATCGTTACAGATAATAAGTAAAAAACGAAGTTGGAACTCAATTAGCGTCAAAATAAAGAAATTATAACGAAATATACGAATGAGGATAAACATCGTTACAGGTAATAAGTAAAGAACAAAGTTGAAACTGAATTAGCCTCAAATTAAAGAAATTATAACGAAATATACGAATGAGGATAAACATCGTTACAGATAATAAGTAAAAAAAACGAAGTTGAAAATGAATTAGCCTCAAATTAAAGAAATTATAACGAAATATACGAATGTGGATAAACATCGTTACAGATAATAAGTAAAAAACGAAGTTGAAACTGAATTAGACTCAAACTAAAGAAATTATAACGAAATATACGAATGAGGATAAACATCGTTACAGATAATAAGTAAAAAACGAAGTTGAAACTGGATTAGCCTCAAATTAAAGAAATTATAACGAAATATAGGAATGAGGATAAACATCGTTACAGATAATAAGTAAAAAACAAAGTTGAAACTGAATTAGACTCAAATTAAAGAAATTATAACGAAATATACGAATGAGGATAAACATCGTTACAGATAATAAGTAAAAAACGAAGTTGAAACTGGATTAGCCTCAAATTAAAGAAATTACAACGAAATATACGAATGAGGATAAACATCGGTGCAGATAATAAGTAAAAAACAAATTAGAAACTGAATTAGCCTCAAATTAAAGAAATTATAACGAAATAAACTAATGTGTATAAACATCGTTACAGATAATAAGTAAAAAACGAGTTGAAACTGAATTAGCCTCAAATTAAAGAAATTATAACGAAATATACGAATGAGGATAAACATCGTTACAGATAATAAGTAAAAAACAAAGTTGAAACTGAATTAGCCTCAAATTAAAGAAACTATAACGAAATATACGAATGAGGATAAACATCGTTACAGATAATAAGTAAAAAACGAAGTTGAAACTGAATTAGCCTCAAATTAAAGAAATTATAACGAAATATACGAATGAGGATAAACATCTTTACAGATAATAAGTAAAAAACAAAGTAGAAACTGAATTAGTCTCAAATTAAAGAAATTATAACGAAATAAACTAATGTGCATAAACATCGTTACAGATAATAAGTAAAAAACGAAGTTGAAACTGAATAAGCCTCAAATTAAAGAAATTATAACGAAATATACGAATGAGGATAAACATCGTTACAGGTAATAAGTAAAAAACAAAGTTCAAACTGAATTAGCCTCAAATTAAAGAAATTATAACGAAATATACGAATGAGAATAAACACCGTTAGAGATAATAAGTAAAAAACAAAGTTGAAACTGAATTAGACTCAAATTAAAGAAATTATAACGAAATATACGAATGAGGATAAACATCGTTACAGATAATAAGTAAAAAACGAAGTTGAAACTGGATTAGCCTCAAATTAAAGAAATTATAACGAAATATACGAATGAGGATAAACATCGTTACAGATAATAAGTAAAGAACAAAGTAGAAACTGAATTAGCCTCAAATTAAAGAAATTATAACGAAATAAACTAATGTGTATAAACATCGTTACAGATAATACGTAAAAAACGAAGTTGAAATTGAATTAGCCTCAAATTAAAGATATTATAACGAAATATACGAATGAGGATAAACTACGTTACAGGTAATAAGTAAAAAACAAAGTTCAAAATGAATTAGCCTCAAATTAAAGATATTGTAACGAAATATACGAATGAGGATAAACATCGTTACAGATAATAAGTAAAAAACAAAGTTGAAACTGAATTAGACTCAAATTAAAGAAATTATAACGAAATATACGAATGAGGATAAACATCGTTACAGATAATAAGTAAAAAACGAAGTTGAAACTGGATTAGCCTCAAATTAAAGACATTATAACGAAATATACGAATGAGGATAAACATCGTTACAGATAATAAGTAAAAAACAAAGTTGAAACTTAATTAGCCTCAAATTAAAGAAATTAAAACGTAATATACTAACGTGGATAAACATCGTTACAGATAATAAGTAAAAAACGAAGTTGAAACTGAATTAGCCTCAAATTAAAGAAATTATAACGAAATACACGAATGAGGATAAACATCGTAACAGATAATAAGTAAAAAACGAAGTTGAAACTGAATTAGCCTCAAATTAAAGAAATTATAACGAAATATACGAATGTAGATAAACATCGTTACAGGTAGTAAGTAAAAAACAAAGTTCAAACTGAATTAGCCTCAAATTAAAGATATTTTAAAGAAATATACGAGTGAGGATAAACATCGTTACAGATAATAAGTAAAAAACAAAGTTGAAACTGAATTAGACTCAAATTAAAGAAATTATAACGAAATATACGAATGAGGATAAACATCGTTACAGATAATAAGTAAAAAACGAAGTTGAAACTGGATTAGCCTCAAATTAAAGAAATTATAACGAAATACACGAATGAGGATAAACATCGTAACAGATAATAAGTAAAAAACGAAGTTGAAACTGAATTAGCCTCAAATTAAAGAAATTATAACGAAATATACGAATGTAGATAAACATCGTTACAGATAATAAGTAAAAAACGAAGTTGGAACTCAATTAGCGTCAAATTAAAGAAACTATAACGAAATATACGAATGAGGATAAACATCGTTACAGATAATAAGTAAAAAACGAAGTTGAAACTGAATTAGCCTCAAATTAAAGAAATTATAACGAAATATACGAATGAGGATAAACATCGTTACAGATAATAAGTAAAAAACGAAGTTGAAACTGGATTAGCCTCAAATTAAAGAAATTATAACGAAATATACGAATGAGGGTAAACATCGTTAGAGATAATAAGTAAAAAACAAAGTTGAAACTGAATTAGACTCAAATTAAAGAAATTATAACGAAATATACGAATGAGGATAAACATCGTTACAGATAATAAGTAAAAAACGAAGTTGAAACTGGATTAGCCTCAAATTAAAGATATTATAACGAAATATACGAATGAGGATAAACATCGTTACAGATAATAAGTAAAGAACAAAGTAGAAACTGAATTAGCCTCAAATTAAAGAAATTATAACGAAATAAACTAATGTGTATAAACATCGTTACAGATAATAAGTAAAAAACGAAGTTGAAACTGAATTAGCCTCAAATTAAAGAAATTATAACGAAATATACGAATGAGGATAATCATCGTTACAGGTAATTAGTAAAAAACAAAGTTCAAAATGAATTAGCCTCAAATTAAAGATATTGTAACGAAATATAAGAATGAGGATAAACATCGTTACAGATAATAAGTAAAAAACAAAGTTGAAACTGAATTAGCCTCAAATTAAAGAAACTATAACGAAATATACGAATGAGGATAAACATCGTTACAGATAATAAGTAAAAAACAAAGTTGAAACTGAATTAGCCTCAAATTAAAGAAATTATAACGCAATATACTAACGTGGATAAACATCGTTACAGATAATAAGTAAAAAACGAAGTTGAAACTGAATTAGCCTCAAATTAAAGAAATTATAACGAAATACACGAATGAGGATAAACATCGTTACAGATAATAAGTAAAAAACGAAGTTGAAAATGAATTAGCCTCAAATTAAAGAAATTATAACGAAATATACGAATGTAGATAAACATCGTTACAGATAATAAGTAAAAAACGAAGTTGGAACTCAATTAGCGTCAAATTAAAGAAATTATAACGAAATATACGAATGAGGATAAACATCGTTACAGGTAATAAGTAAAAAACAAAGTTGAAACTGAATTAGCCTCAAATTAAAGAAATTATAACGAAATATACGAATGAGGATAAACATCGTTACAGATAATAAGTAAAAAAACGAATATGAAACTGAATTAGCCTCAAATTAAAGAAATTACAACGAAATATACGAATGTGGATAAACATCGTTACAGATAATAAGTAAAAAACGAAGTTGAAACTGAATTAGCCTCAAATTAAAGAAATTATAACGAAATATACGAATGAGGATAAACATCGTTACAGATAATAAGTAAAAAACGAAGTTGAAACTGAATTAGCCTCAAATTAAAGAAATTATAACGAAATATACGAATGAGGATAAACATCGTTACAGATAATAAGTAAAAAACGAAGTTGAAACTGAATTAACCTCAAATTAAAGAAATTATAACGAAATATACGAATGAGGATAAACATCATTACAGATAATAAGTAAAAAACAAAGTTGAAACTGAATTAGCCTCAAATTAAAGAAACTATAACGAAATATACGAATGAGGATAAACATCGTTACAGATAATAAGTAAAAAACGAAGTTGAAACTGAATTAGCCTCAAATTAAAAAAATTATAACGAAATATACGAATGAGGATAAACATCGTTACATATAATAAGTAAAAAACGAAGTTGAAACTGAATTAGCCTCAAATTAAAGAAATTATAACGAAATATACGAATGAGGATAAACATCGTTACAGATAATAAGTAAAAAACGAAGTAGAAACTGAATTAGCCTCAAATTAAAGAAATTATAACGAAATAAACTAATGTGTATAAACATCGTTACAGATAATACGTAAAAAACGAAGTTGAAATTGAATTAGCCTCAAATTAAAGATATTATAACGAAATATACGAATGAGGATAAACATCGTTACAGGTAATAAGTAAAAAACAAAGTTCAAAATGAATTAGCCTCAAATTAAAGATATTGTAACGAAATATACGAATGAGGATAAACATCGTTACAGATAATAAGTAAAGAACAAAGTAGAAACTGAATTAGCCTCAAATTAAAGAAATTATAACGAAATAAACTAATGTGTATAAACATCGTTACAGATAATACGTAAAAAACGAAGTTGAAATTGAATTAGCCTCAAATTAAAGATATTATAACGAAATATACGAATGAGGATTAACATCGTTACAGGTAATAAGTAAAAAACAAAGTTTAAAATGAATTAGCCTCAAATTAAAGATATTGTAACGAAATATACGAATGAGGATAAACATCGTTACAGATAATAAGTAAAAAACAAAGTTGAAACTGAATTAGACTCAAATTAAAGAAATTATAACGAAATATACGAATGAGGATAAACATCGTTACAGATAATAAGTAAAAAACGAAGTTGAAACTGGATTAGCCTCAAATTAAAGACATTATGACGAAATATACGAATGAGGATAAACATCGTTACAGATAATAAGTAAAAAACAAAGTTGAAACTGAATTAGACTCAAATTAAAGAAATTAAAACATAATATACTAACGTGGATAAACATCGTTACAGATAATAAGTAAAAAACGAAGTTGAAACTGAATTAGCCTCAAATTAAAGAAATTATAACGAAATACACGAATGAGGATAAAAATCGTAACAGATAATAAGTAAAAAACGAAGTTGAAACTGAATTAGCCTCAAATTAAAGAAATTATAACGAAATATACGAATGTAGATAAACATCGTTACAGATAATAAGTAAAAAACGAAGTTGGAACTCAATTAGCGTCAAATTAAAGAAATTATAACGAAATATACGAATGAGGATAAACATCGTTACAGGTAATAAGTAAAAAACAAAGTTGAAACTGAATTAGCCTCAAATTAAAGAAATTATAACGAAATATACGAATGAGGATAAACATCGTTACAGATAATAAGTAAAAAAACGAAGTTGAAACTGAATTAGCCTCAAATTAAAGAAATTATAACGAAATATACGAATGTGGATATACATCGTTACAGATAATAAGTAAAAAACGAAGTTGAAACTGAATTAGCCTCAAATTAAAGAAATTATAACGAAATATACGAATGAGGATAAACATCGTTACAGGTAATAAGTAAAAAACAAAGTTCAAACTGAATTAGCCTCAAATTAAAGATATTTTAAAGAAATATACGAGTGAGGATAAACATCGTTACAGATAATAAGTAAAAAACAAAGTTGAAACTGAATTAGACTCAAATTAAAGAAATTATAACGAAATATACGAATGAGGATAAACATCGTTACAGATAATAAGTAAAAAACGAAGTTGAAACTGGATTAGCCTCAAATTAAAGAAATTACAACGAAATACACGAATGAGGATAAACATCGTTACAGATAATAAGTAAAAAACAAAGTAGAAACTGAATTAGCCTCAAATTAAAGAAATTATAACGAAATAAACTAATGTGTATAAACATCGTTAGAGATAATAAGTAAAAAACGAAGTTGAAACTGAATTAGCCTCAAATTAAAGAAATTATAACGAAATATACGAATGAGGATAAACATCGTTACAGATAATAAGTAAAAAACAATGTTGAAACTGAATTAGCCTCAAATTAAAGAAACTATAACGAAATATACGAATGAGGATAAACATCGTTACAGATAATAAGTAAAAAACGAAGTTGAAACTGAATTAGCCTCAAATTAAAGAAATTATAACGAAATATACGAATGTAGATAAACATCGTTACAGATAATAAGTAAAAAACGAAGTTGGAACTCAATTAGCGTCAAATTAAAGAAATTATAACGAAATATACGAATGAGGATAAACATCGTTACAGGTAATAAGTAAAAAACAAAGTTGAAACTGAATTAGCCTCAAATTAAAGAAATTATAACGAAATATACGAATGAGGATAAACATCGTTACAGATAATAAGTAAAAAAACGAATATGAAACTGAATTAGCCTCAAATTAAAGAAATTATAACGAAATATACGAATGTGGATAAACATCGTTACAGATAATAAGTAAAAAACGAAGTTGAAACTGAATTAGCCTCAAATTAAAGAAATTATAACGAAATATACGAATGAGGATAAACATCGTTACAGATAATAAGTAAAAAACGAAGTTGAAACTGAATTAGCCTCAAATTAAAGAAATTATAACGAAATATACGAATGAGGATAAACATCGTTACAGATAATAAGTAAAAAACGAAGTTGAAACTGAATTAGCCTCAAATTAAAGAAATTATAACGAAATATACGAATGAGGATAAACATCATTACAGATAATAAGTAAAAAACAAAGTTGAAACTGAATTAGCCTCAAATTAAAGAAACTATAACGAAATATACGAATGAGGATAAACATCGTTACAGATAATAAGTAAAAAAACGAAGTTGAAACTGAATTAGCCTCAAATTAAAGAAATTATAACGAAATATACGAATGAGGATAAACATCGTTACAGATAATAAGTAAAAAACGAAGTAGAAACTGAATTAGCCTCAAATTAAAGAAATTATAACGAAATAAACTAATGTGTATAAACATCGTTACAGATAATACGTAAAAAACGAAGTTGAAATTGAATTAGCCTCAAATTAAAGATATTATAACGAAATATACGAATGAGGATAAACATCGTTACAGGTAATAAGTAAAAAACAAAGTTCAAAATGAATTAGCCTCAAATTAAAGATATTGTAACGAAATATACGAATGAGGATAAACATCGATACAGATAATAAGTAAAAAACAAAGTTGAAACTGAATTACACTCAAATTAAAGAAATTATAACGAAATATAGGAATGAGGATAAACATCGTTACAGATAATAAGTAAAAAACAAAGTTGAAACTGAATTAGCCTCAAATTAAAGAAATTAAAACGTAATATACTAACGTGGATAAACATCGTTACAGATAATAAGTAAAAAACGAAGTTGAAACTGAATTAGCCTCAAATTAAAGAAATTACAACGAAATATACGAATGAGGATAAACATCGTTACAGGTAATAAGTAAAAAACAAAGTTCAAACTGAATTAGCCTCAAATTAAAGATATTTTAAAGAAATATACGAGTGAGGATAAACATCGTTACAGATAATAAGTAAAAAACAAAGTTGAAACTGAATTAGACTCAAATTAAAGAAATTATAACGAAATATACGAATGAGGATAAACATCGTTACAGATAATAAGTAAAAAACGAAGTTGAAACTGGATTAGCCTCAAATTAAAGAAATTACAACGAAATATACGAATGAGGATAAACATCGTTACAGATAATAAGTAAAAAACAAAGTAGAAACTGAATTAGCCTCAAATTAAAGAAATTATAACGAAATAAACTAATGTGTATAAACATCGTTACAGATAATAAGTAAAAAACGAAGTTGAAACTGAATTAGCCTCAAATTAAAGAAATTATAACGAAATATACGAATGAGGATAAACATCGTTACAGATAATAAGTAAAAAACAATGTTGAAACTGAATTAGCCTCAAATTAAAGAAACTATAACGAAATATACGAATGAGGATAAACATCGTTACAGATAATAAGTAAAAAACGAAGTTGAAACTGAATTAGCCTCAAATTAAAGAAATTATAACGAAATATACGAATGAGGATAAACATCGTTACAGATAATAAGTAAAAAACAAAGTAGAAACTGAATTAGTCTCAAATTAAAGAAATTATAACGATATAAACTAATGTGCATAAACATCGTTACAGATAATAAGTAAAAAACGAAGTTGAAACTGAATTAGCCTCAAATTAAAGAAATTATAACGAAATATACGAATGAGGATAAACATCGTTACAGGTAATAAGTAAAAAACAAAGTTCAAACTGAATTAGCCTCAAATTAAAGAAATTATAACGAAATATACGAATGAGGATAAACATCGTTAGAGATAATTAGTAAAAAACAAAGTTGAAACTGAATTAGGCTCAAATTAAAGAAATTATAACGAAATATACGAATGAGGATAAACATCGTTACAGATAATAAGTAAAAAACGAAGTTGAAACTGGATTAGCCTCAAATTAAAGAAATTATAACGAAATATACGAATGAGGATAAACATCGTTACAGATAATAAGTAAAGAACAAAGTAGAAACTGAATTAGCCTCAAATTAAAGAAACTATAACGAAATAAACTAATGTGTATAAACATCGTTACAGATAATAAGTAAAAAACGAAGTTGAAAATGAATTAGCCTCAAATTAAAGAAATTATAACGAAATATACGAATGAGGATAAACATCGTTACAGGTAATAAGTAAAAAACAAAGTTCAAACTGAATTAGCCTCAAATTAAAGAAATTATAACGAAATATACGAATGAGGATAAACATCGTTAGAGATAATTAGTAAAAAACAAAGTTGAAACTGAATTAGGCTCAAATTAAAGAAATTATAACGAAATATACGAATGAGGATAAACATCGTTACAGATAATAAGTAAAAAACGAAGTTGAAACTGGATTAGCCTCAAATTAAAGAAATTATAACGAAATATACGAATGAGGATAAACATCGTTACAGATAATAAGTAAAGAACAAAGTAGAAACTGAATTAGCCTCAAATTAAAGAAATTATAACGAAATAAACTAATGTGTATAAACATCGTTACAGATAATAAGTAAAAAACGAAGTTGAAAATGAATTAGCCTCAAATTAAAGAAATTATAACGAAATATACGAATGAGGATAAACATCGTTACAGGTAATAAGTAAAAAACAAAGTTCAAAATGAATTAGCCTCAAATTAAAGATATTGTAACGAAATATACGAATGAGGATAAACATCGTCACAGATAATAAGTAAAAAACAAAGTTGAAACTGAATTAGACTCAAATTAAAGAAATTATAACGAAATATACGAATGAGGATAAACATCGTCACAGATAATAAGTAAAAAACGAAGTTGAAACTGGATTAGCCTCAAATTAAATACATTATAACGAAATATACGAATGAGGATAAACATCGTTACAGATAATAAGTAAAAAACAAAGTTGAAACTGAATTAGCCTCAAATTAAAGAAATTATAACGCAATATACTAACGTGGATAAACATCGTTACAGATAATAAGTAAAAAACGAAGTTGAAACTGAATTAGCCTCAAATTAAAGAAATTATAACGAAATACACGAATGAGGATAAACATCGTTACAGATAATAAGTAAAAAACGAAGTTGAAACTGAATTAGCCTCAAATTAAAGAAATTATAACGAAATATACGAATGTAGATAAACATCGTTACAGATAATAAGTAAAAAACGAAGTTGGAACTCAATTAGCGTCAAATTAAAGAAATTATAACGAAATATACGAATGAGGATAAACATCGTTACAGGTAATAAGTAAAAACAAAGTTGAAACTGAATTAGACTCAAATTAAAGAAATTATAACGAAATATACAAATGAGGATAAACATCGTTACAGATAATAAGTAAAAAAACGAATATGAAACTGAATTAGCCTCAAATTAAAGAAATTATAACGAAATATACGAATGTGGATAAACATCGTTACAGATAATAAGTAAAAAACGAAGTTGAAACTGAATTAGCCTCAAATTAAAGAAATTATAACGAAATATACGAATTAGGATAAACATCGTTACAGATAATAAGTAAAAAACGAAGTTGAAACTGAATTAGCCTCAAATTAAAGAAATTATAACGAAATATACGAATTAGGATATACATCGTTACAGATAATAAGTAAAAAACGAAGTTGAAACTGAATTAACCTCAAATTAAAGAAATTATAACGAAATATACGAATGAGGATAAACATCGTTATAGATAATAAGTAAAAAACAAAGTTGAAACTGAATTAGCCTCAAATTAAAGAAACTATAACGAAATATACGAATGAGGATAAACATCGTTACAGATAATAAGTAAAAAACGAAGTTGAAACTGAATTAGCCTCAAATTAAAAAAATTATAACGAAATATACGAATGAGGATAAACATCGTTACATATAATAAGTAAAAAACGAAGTTGAAACTGAATTAGCCTCAAATTAAAGAAATTATAACGAAATATACGAATGAGGATAAACATCGCTACAGATAATAAGTAAAAAACAAAGTAGAAATTGAATTAGCCTCAAATTAAAGAAATTATAACGAAATAAGCTAATGTGTATTAACATCGTTACAGATAATAAGTAAAAAACGAAGTTGAAACTGAAATTGCCTCAAATTAAAGAAATTATAACGAAATATACGAATGAGGATAAACATCGTTACAGATAATAGGTAAAAAACGAAGTTGAAACTGAATTAGCCTCAAATTAAAGAAATTATAACGAAATATACGAATGAGGATAAACATTGTTACAGATAATAAGTAAAAAAGAAAGTAGAAACTGAATTAGCTTCAAATTAAAGAAATTATAACGAAATATACGAATGAGGATAAACATCGTTAGAGATAATAAGTAAAAAACGAAGTTGTAACTGAATTAGCCTCAAATTAAAGAAATGATAACGAAATATACGAATGTGGATAAACATCGCTACGTATAATAAGTAAAAAACAAAGTTGAAACTGAATTAGCCTCAAATTAAAGAAATTATAACGAAATATACGAATGAGGATAAACATCGTTACAGATAATAAGAAAAAACGAAGTTGAAACCGAATTAGCCTCAAATTAAGGAAATTACAACGAAATATACGAATGAGGATTAACATCGGTAAAAATAATAAGTAAAAAACGAAGTAGAAACTGAATTAGCCTCAAATTAAAGAAATTATAACGAAATATGCGAATGAGGATAAACATCGTTACAGATAATAAGTAAAAAACAAAGTAGAAACTGAATTAGTCTCAAATTAAAGAAATTATAACGAAATAAACTAATGTGCATAAACATCGTTACAGATAATAAGTAAAAAACGAAGTTGAAACTGAATTAGCCTCAAATTAAAGAAATTATAACGAAATATACGAATGAGGATAAACATCGTTACAGATAATAAGTAAAAAACGAAGTTGAAACTGAATTAGCCTCAAATTAAAGAAATTATAACGAAATATACGAATGAGGATAAACATCGTTACAGGTAATAAGTAAAAAACAAAGTTCAAAATGAATTAGCCTCAAATTAAAGATATTGTAACGAAATATACGAATGAGGATAAACATCGTCACAGATAATAAGTAAAAAACAAAGTTGAAACTGAATTAGACTCAAATTAAAGAAATTATAACGAAATATACGAATGAGGATAAACATCGTCACAGATAATAAGTAAAAAACGAAGTTGAAACTGGATTAGCCTCAAATTAAATACATTATAACGAAATATACGAATGAGGATAAACATCGTTACAGATAATAAGTAAAAAACAAAGTTGAAACTGAATTAGCCTCAAATTAAAGAAATTATAACGCAATATACTAACGTGGATAAACGTCGTTACAGATAATAAGTAAAAAACGAAGTTGAAACTGAATTAGCCTCAAATTAAAGAAATTATAACGAAATATACGAATGTAGATAAACATCGTTACAGATAATAAGTAAAAAACGAAGTTGGAACTCAATTAGCGTCAAATTAAAGAAATTATAACGAAATATACGAATGAGGATAAACATCGTTACAGGTAATAAGTAAAAAACAAAGTTGAAACTGAATTAGCCTCAAATTAAAGAAATTATAACGAAATATACGAATGAGGATAAACATCGTTACAGATAATAAGTAAAAAAACGAATATGAAACTGAATTAGCCTCAAATTAAAGAAATTATAACGAAATATACGAATGTGGATAAACATCGTTAGAGATAATAAGTAAAAAACGAAGTTGAAACTGAATTAGCCTCAAATTAAAGAAATTATAACGAAATATACGAATGAGGATAAACATCGTTACAGATAATAAGTAAAAAACGAAGTTGAAACTGAATTAGCCTCAAATTAAAGAAATTATAATGAAATATACGAATGAGGATAAACATCGTTACAGATAATAAGTAAAAAACGAAGTAGAAACTGAATTAGCCTCAAATTAAAGAAATTATAACGAAATATACGAATGAGGATAAACATCGTTACAGATAATAAGTAAAAAACAAAGTTGAAACTGAATTAGCCTCAAATTAAAGAAACTATAACGAAATATACGAATGAGGATAAACATCGTTACAAATAATAAGTAAAAAACGAAGTTGAAACTGAATTATCCTCAAATTAAAAAAATTATAACGAAATATACGAATGAGGATAAACATCGTTACATATAATAAGTAAAAAACGAAGTTGAAACTGAATTAGCCTCAAATTAAAGAAATTATAACGAAATATACGAATGAGGATAAACATCGTTACAGATAATAAGTAAAAAACGAAGTAGAAACTGAATTAGCCTCAAATTAAAGAAATTATAACGAAATAAACTAATGTGTATAAACATCGTTACAGATAATACGTAAAAAACGAAGTTGAAATTGAATTAGCCTCAAATTAAAGATATTATAACGAAATATACGAATGAGGATAAACATCGTTACAGGTAATAAGTAAAAAACAAAGTTCAAAATGAATTAGCCTCAAATTAAAGATATTGTAACGAAATATACGAATGAGGATAAACATCGTTACAGATAATAAGTAAAGAACAAAGTAGAAACTGAATTAGCCTCAAATTAAAGAAATTATAACGCAATATACTAACGTGGATAAACGTCGTTACAGATAATAAGTAAAAAACGAAGTTGAAACTGAATTAGCCTCAAATTAAAGAAATTATAACGAAATATACGAATGTAGATAAACATCGTTACAGATAATAAGTAAAAAACGAAGTTGGAACTCAATTAGCGTCAAATTAAAGAAATTATAACGAAATATACGAATGAGGATAAACATCGTTACAGGTAATAAGTAAAAAACAAAGTTGAAACTGAATTAGCCTCAAATTAAAGAAATTATAACGAAATATACGAATGAGGATAAACATCGTTACAGATAATAAGTAAAAAAACGAATATGAAACTGAATTAGCCTCAAATTAAAGAAATTATAACGAAATATACGAATGTGGATAAACATCGTTAGAGATAATAAGTAAAAAACGAAGTTGAAACTGAATTAGCCTCAAATTAAAGAAATTATAACGAAATATACGAATGAGGATAAACATCGTTACAGATAATAAGTAAAAAACGAAGTTGAAACTGAATTAGCCTCAAATTAAAGAAATTATAATGAAATATACGAATGAGGATAAACATCGTTACAGATAATAAGTAAAAAACGAAGTTGAAACTGAATTAGCCTCAAATTAAAGAAATTATAACGAAATATACGAATGAGGATAAACATCGTTACAGATAATAAGTAAAAAACAAAGTTGAAACTGAATTAGCCTCAAATTAAAGAAACTATAACGAAATATACGAATGAGGATAAACATCGTTACAAATAATAAGTAAAAAACGAAGTTGAAACTGAATTATCCTCAAATTAAAAAAATTATAACGAAATATACGAACGAGGATAAACATCGTTACATATAATAAGTAAAAAACGAAGTTGAAACTGAATTAGCCTCAAATTAAAGAAATTATAACGAAATATACGAATGAGGATAAACATCGTTACAGATAATAAGTAAAAAACGAAGTAGAAACTGAATTAGCCTCAAATTAAAGAAATTATAACGAAATAAACTAATGTGTATAAACATCGTTACAGATAATACGTAAAAAACGAAGTTGAAATTGAATTAGCCTCAAATTAAAGATATTATAACGAAATATACGAATGAGGATAAACATCGTTACAGGTAATAAGTAAAAAACAAAGTTCAAAATGAATTAGCCTCAAATTAAAGATATTGTAACGAAATATACGAATGAGGATAAACATCGTTACAGGTAATAAGTAAAAAACAAAGTTCAAAATGAATTAGCCTCAAATTAAAGATATTGTAACGAAATATACGAATGAGGATAAACATCGTTACAGATAATAAGTAAAAAACAAAGTTGAAACTGAATTAGGCTCAAATTAAAGAAATTATAACGAAATATACGAATGAGGATAAACATCGTTACAGATAATAAGTAAAAAACGAAGTTGAAACTGAATTAGCCTCAAATTAAAGAAATTAAAACGTAATATACTAACGTGGATAAACATCGTTACAGATAATAAGTAAAAAACGAAGTTGAAACTGAATTAGCCTCAAATTAAAGAAATTATAACGAAATACACGAATGAGGATAAACATCGTAACAGATAATAAGTAAAAAACGAAGTTGAAACTGAATTAGCCTCAAATTAAAGAAATTATAACGAAATATACGAATGTAGATAAACATCGTTACAGATAATAAGTAAAAAACGAAGTTGAAACTGAATTAGCGTCAAATTAAAGAAATTATAACGAAATATACGAATGAGGATAAACATCGTTACAGGTAATAAGTAAAAAACAAAGTTGAAACTGAATTAGCCTCAAATTAAAGAAATTATAACGAAATATACGAATGAGGATAAACATCGTTACAGATAATAAGTAAAAAAACGAAGTTGAAACTGAATTAGCCTCAAATTAAAGAAATTATAACGAAATATACGAATGTGGATAAACATCGTTACAGATAATAAGTAAAAAACGAAGTTGAAACTGAATTAGCCTCAAATTAAAGAAATTATAACGAAATATACGAATGAGGATAAACATCGTTACAGGTAATAAGTAAAAAACAAAGTTCAAACTGAATTAGCCTCAAATTAAAGATATTTTAAAGAAATATACGAGTGAGGATAAACATCGTTACAGATAATAAGTAAAAAACAAAGTTGAAACTGAATTAGACTCAAATTAAAGAAATTATAACGAAATATACGAATGAGGATAAACATCGTTACAGATAATAAGTAAAAAACGAAGTTGAAACTGGATTAGCCTCAAATTAAAGAAATTACAACGAAATATACGAATGAGGATAAACATCGTTACAGATAATAAGTAAAAAACAAAGTAGAAACTGAATTAGCCTCAAATTAAAGAAATTATAACGAAATAAACTAATGTGTATAAACATCGTTACAGATAATAAGTAAAAAACGAAGTTGAAACTGAATTAGCCTCAAATTAAAGAAATTATAACGAAATATACGAATGAGGATAAACATCGTTACAGATAATAAGTAAAAAACAATGTTGAAACTGAATTAGCCTCAAATTAAAGAAACTATAACGAAATATACGAATGAGGATAAACATCGTTACAGATAATAAAAAAAAACGAAGTTGAAACTGAATTAGCCTCAAATTAAAGAAATTAAAACGTAATATACTAACGTGGATAAACATCGTTACAGATAATAAGTAAAAAACGAAGTTGAAACTGAATTAGCCTCAAATTAAAGAAATTATAACGAAATACACGAATGAGGATAAACATCGTAACAGATAATAAGTAAAAAACGAAGTTGAAACTGAATTAGCCTCAAATTAAAGAAATTATAACGAAATATACGAATGTAGATAAACATCGTTACAGATAACAAGTAAAAAACGAAGTTGAAACTGAATTAGCGTCAAATTAAAGAAATTATAACGAAATACACGAATGAGGATAAACATCGTTACAGGTAATAAGTAAAAAACAAAGTTGAAACTGAATTAGCCTCAAATTAAAGAAATTATAACGAAATATACGAATAAGGATAAACATCGTTACAGATAATAAGTAAAAAAACGAAGTTGAAACTGAATTAGCCTCAAATTAAAGAAATTATAACGAAATATACGAATGTGGATAAACATCGTTACAGATAATAAGTAAAAAACGAAGTTGAAACTGAATTAGCCTCAAATTAAAGAAATTATAACGAAATATACGAATGAGGATAAACATCGTTACAGGTAATAAGTAAAAAACAAAGTTCAAACTGAATTAGCCTCAAATTAAAGATATTTTAAAGAAATATACGAGTGAGGATAAACATCGTTACAGATAATAAGTAAAAAACAAAGTTGAAACTGAATTAGACTCAAATTAAAGAAATTATAACGAAATATACGAATGAGGATAAACATCGTTACAGATAATAAGTAAAAAACGAAGTTGAAACTGGATTAGCCTCAAATTAAAGAAATTACAACGAAATATACGAATGAGGATAAACATCGTTACAGATAATAAGTAAAAAACAAAGTAGAAACTGAATTAGCCTCAAATTAAAGAAATTATAACGAAATAAACTAATGTGTATAAACATCGTTACAGATAATAAGTAAAAAACGAAGTTGAAACTGAATTAGCCTCAAATTAAAGAAATTATAACGAAATATACGAATGAGGATAAACATCGTTACAGATAATAAGTAAAAAACAATGTTGAAACTGAATTAGCCTCAAATTAAAGAAACTATAACGAAATATACGAATGAGGATAAACATCGTTACAGATAATAAGTAAAAAACGAAGTTGAAACTGAATTAGCCTCAAATTAAAGAAATTATAACGAAATATACGAATGAGGATAAACATCGTTACAGATAATAAGTAAAAAACAAAGTAGAAACTGAATTAGTCTCAAATTAAAGAAATTATAACGAAATAAACTAATGTGCATAAACATCGTTACAGATAATAAGTAAAAAACGAAGTTGAAACTGAATTAGCCTCAAATTAAAGAAATTATAACGAAATATACGAATGAGGATAAACATCGTTACAGGTAATAAGTAAAAAACAAAGTTGAAACTGAATTAGCCTCAAATTAAAGAAATTATAACGAAATATACGAATGAGGATAAACATCGTTAGAGATAATAAGTAAAAAACAAAGTTGAAACTGAATTAGACTCAAATTAAAGAAATTATAACGAAATATACGAATGAGGATAAACATCGTTACAGGTAATAAGTAAAAAACAAAGTTCAAAATGAATCAGCCTCAAATTAAAGATATTGTAACGAAATATACGAATGAGGATAAACATCGTCACAGATAATAAGTAAAAAACAAAGTTGAAACTGAATTAGACTCAAATTAAAGAAATTATAACGAAATATACGAATGAGGATAAACATCGTCACAGATAATAAGTAAAAAACGAAGTTGAAACTGGATTAGCCTCAAATTAAATACATTATAACGAAATATACGAATGAGGATAAACATCGTTACAGATAATAAGTAAAAAACAAAGTAGAAACTGAATTAGCCTCAAATTAAAGAAATTATAACGAAATAAACTAATGTGTATAAACATCGTTACAGATAATAAGTAAAATACGAAGTTGAAACTGAATTAGCCTCAAATTATAGAAATTATAACGAAATATACGAATGAGGATAAACATCGTTACAGGTAATAAGTAAAAAACAGAGTTCAAACTGAATTAGCCTCAAATTAAAGATATTATAACGAAATATACGATTGAGGATAAACATCGTTACAGGTAATAAGTAAAAAACAAAGTTGAAACTGAATTAGCCTCAAATTAAAGAAATTATAACGAAATATACGAATGAGGATAAACATCGTTACAGATAATAAGTAAAAAACGAAGTTGAAACTGAATTAGCCTCAAATTAAAGAAATTATAACGAAATATACGAATGTGGATAAACATCGTTACAGATAATAAGTAAAAAACGAAGTTGAAACTGAATTAGCCTCAAATTAAAGAAATTATAACGAAATATACGAATGAGGATAAACATCGTTACAGATAATAAGTAAAAAACAAAGTTGAAACTGAATTATAACGAAATAAACTAATGTGCATAAACATCGTTACAGATAATAAGTAAAAAACGAAGTTGAAACTGAATTAGCCTCAAATTAAAGAAATTATAACGAAATATACGAATGTGGATAAACATCGCTACGTATAATAAGTAAAAAACAAAGTTGAAACTGAATTAGCCTCAAATTAAAGAAATTATAACGCAATATACGAATGAGGATAAACATCGTTACAGATAATAAGAAAAAACGAAGTTGAAACCGAATTAGCCTCAAATTAAGGAAATTACAACGAAATATACGAATGAGGATTAACATCGGTAAAAATAATAAGTAAAAAACGAAGTAGAAACTGAATTAGCCTCAAATTAAAGAAATTATAACGAAATATGCGAATGAGGATAAACATCGTTACAGATAATAAGTAAAAAACAAAGTAGAAACTGAATTAGTCTCAAATTAAAGAAATTATAACGAAATAAACTAATGTGCATAAACATCGTTACAGATAATAAGTAAAAAACGAAGTTGAAACTGAATTAGCCTCAAATTAAAGAAATTATAACGAAATATACGAATGAGGATAAACATCGTTACAGATAATAAGTAAAAAACGAAGTTGAAACTGAATTAGCCTCAAATTAAAGAAATTATAACGAAATATACGAATGAGGATAAACATCGTTACAGGTAATAAGTAAAAAACAAAGTTCAAAATGAATTAGCCTCAAATTAAAGATATTGTAACGAAATATACGAATGAGGATAAACATCGTCACAGATAATAAGTAAAAAACAAAGTTGAAACTGAATTAGACTCAAATTAAAGAAATTATAACGAAATATACGAATGAGGATAAACATCGTCACAGATAATAAGTAAAAAACGAAGTTGAAACTGGATTAGCCTCAAATTAAATACATTATAACGAAATATACGAATGAGGATAAACATCGTTACAGATAATAAGTAAAAAACAAAGTTGAAACTGAATTAGCCTCAAATTAAAGAAATTATAACGCAATATACTAACGTGGATAAACGTCGTTACAGATAATAAGTAAAAAACGAAGTTGAAACTGAATTAGCCTCAAATTAAAGAAATTATAACGAAATATACGAATGTAGATAAACATCGTTACAGATAATAAGTAAAAAACGAAGTTGGAACTCAATTAGCGTCAAATTAAAGAAATTATAACGAAATATACGAATGAGGATAAACATCGTTACAGGTAATAAGTAAAAAACAAAGTTGAAACTGAATTAGCCTCAAATTAAAGAAATTATAACGAAATATACGAATGAGGATAAACATCGTTACAGATAATAAGTAAAAAAACGAATATGAAACTGAATTAGCCTCAAATTAAAGAAATTATAACGAAATATACGAATGTGGATAAACATCGTTAGAGATAATAAGTAAAAAACGAAGTTGAAACTGAATTAGCCTCAAATTAAAGAAATTATAACGAAATATACGAATGAGGATAAACATCGTTACAGATAATAAGTAAAAAACGAAGTTGAAACTGAATTAGCCTCAAATTAAAGAAATTATAATGAAATATACGAATGAGGATAAACATCGTTACAGATAATAAGTAAAAAACGAAGTTGAAACTGAATTAGCCTCAAATTAAAGAAATTATAACGAAATATACGAATGAGGATAAACATCGTTACAGATAATAAGTAAAAAACAAAGTTGAAACTGAATTAGCCTCAAATTAAAGAAACTATAACGAAATATACGAATGAGGATAAACATCGTTACAAATAATAAGTAAAAAACGAAGTTGAAACTGAATTATCCTCAAATTAAAAAAATTATAACGAAATATACGAATGAGGATAAACATCGTTACATATAATAAGTAAAAAACGAAGTTGAAACTGAATTAGCCTCAAATTAAAGAAATTATAACGAAATATACGAATGAGGATAAACATCGTTACAGATAATAAGTAAAAAACGAAGTAGAAACTGAATTAGCCTCAAATTAAAGAAATTATAACGAAATAAACTAATGTGTATAAACATCGTTACAGATAATACGTAAAAAACGAAGTTGAAATTGAATTAGCCTCAAATTAAAGATATTATAACGAAATATACGAATGAGGATAAACATCGTTACAGGTAATAAGTAAAAAACAAAGTTCAAAATGAATTAGCCTCAAATTAAAGATATTGTAACGAAATATACGAATGAGGATAAACATCGTTACAGATAATAAGTAAAGAACAAAGTAGAAACTGAATTAGCCTCAAATTAAAGAAATTATAACGCAATATACTAACGTGGATAAACGTCGTTACAGATAATAAGTAAAAAACGAAGTTGAAACTGAATTAGCCTCAAATTAAAGAAATTATAACGAAATATACGAATGTAGATAAACATCGTTACAGATAATAAGTAAAAAACGAAGTTGGAACTCAATTAGCGTCAAATTAAAGAAATTATAACGAAATATACGAATGAGGATAAACATCGTTACAGGTAATAAGTAAAAAACAAAGTTGAAACTGAATTAGCCTCAAATTAAAGAAATTATAACGAAATATACGAATGAGGATAAACATCGTTACAGATAATAAGTAAAAAAACGAATATGAAACTGAATTAGCCTCAAATTAAAGAAATTATAACGAAATATACGAATGTGGATAAACATCGTTAGAGATAATAAGTAAAAAACGAAGTTGAAACTGAATTAGCCTCAAATTAAAGAAATTATAACGAAATATACGAATGAGGATAAACATCGTTACAGATAATAAGTAAAAAACGAAGTTGAAACTGAATTAGCCTCAAATTAAAGAAATTATAATGAAATATACGAATGAGGATAAACATCGTTACAGATAATAAGTAAAAAACGAAGTTGAAACTGAATTAGCCTCAAATTAAAGAAATTATAACGAAATATACGAATGAGGATAAACATCGTTACAGATAATAAGTAAAAAACAAAGTTGAAACTGAATTAGCCTCAAATTAAAGAAACTATAACGAAATATACGAATGAGGATAAACATCGTTACAAATAATAAGTAAAAAACGAAGTTGAAACTGAATTATCCTCAAATTAAAAAAATTATAACGAAATATACGAACGAGGATAAACATCGTTACATATAATAAGTAAAAAACGAAGTTGAAACTGAATTAGCCTCAAATTAAAGAAATTATAACGAAATATACGAATGAGGATAAACATCGTTACAGATAATAAGTAAAAAACGAAGTAGAAACTGAATTAGCCTCAAATTAAAGAAATTATAACGAAATAAACTAATGTGTATAAACATCGTTACAGATAATACGTAAAAAACGAAGTTGAAATTGAATTAGCCTCAAATTAAAGATATTATAACGAAATATACGAATGAGGATAAACATCGTTACAGGTAATAAGTAAAAAACAAAGTTCAAAATGAATTAGCCTCAAATTAAAGATATTGTAACGAAATATACGAATGAGGATAAACATCGTTACAGATAATAAGTAAAGAACAAAGTAGAAACTGAATTAGCCTCAAATTAAAGAAATTATAACGAAATAAACTAATGTGTATAAACATCGTTACAGATAATACGTAAAAAACGAAGTTGAAATTGAATTAGCCTCAAATTAAAGATATTATAACGAAATATACGAATGAGGATAAACATCGTTACAGGTAATAAGTAAAAAACAAAGTTCAAACTGAATTAGCCTCAAATTAAAGATATTTTAAAGAAATATACGAGTGAGGATAAACATCGTTACAGATAATAAGTAAAAAACAAAGTTGAAACTGAATTAGACTCAAATTAAAGAAATTATAACGAAATATACGAATGAGGATAAACATCGTTACAGATAATAAGTAAAAAACGAAGTTGAAACTGGATTAGCCTCAAATTAAAGAAATTACAACGAAATATACGAATGAGGATAAACATCGTTACAGATAATAAGTAAAAAACAAAGTAGAAACTGAATTAGCCTCAAATTAAAGAAATTATAACGAAATAAAATAATGTGTATAAACATCGTTACAGATAATAAGTAAAAAACGAAGTTGAAACTGAATTAGCCTCAAATTAAAGAAATTATAACGAAATATACGAATGAGGATAAACATCGTTACAGATAATAAGTAAAAAACAATGTTGAAACTGAATTAGCCTCAAATTAAAGAAACTATAACGAAATATACGAATGAGGATAAACATCGTTACAGATAATAAAAAAAAACGAAGTTGAAACTGAATTAGCCTCAAATTAAAGAAATTAAAACGTAATATACTAACGTGGATAAACATCGTTACAGATAATAAGTAAAAAACGAAGTTGAAACTGAATTAGCCTCAAATTAAAGAAATTATAACGAAATACACGAATGAGGATAAACATCGTAACAGATAATAAGTAAAAAACGAAGTTGAAACTGAATTAGCCTCAAATTAAAGAAATTATAACGAAATATACGAATGTAGATAAACATCGTTACAGATAATAAGTAAAAAACGAAGTTGAAACTGAATTAGCGTCAAATTAAAGAAATTATAACGAAATATACGAATGAGGATAAACATCGTTACAGGTAATAAGTAAAAAACAAAGTTGAAACTGAATTAGCCTCAAATTAAAGAAATTATAACGAAATATACGAATGAGGATAAACATCGTTACAGATAATAAGTAAAAAAACGAAGTTGAAACTGAATTAGCCTCAAATTAAAGAAATTATAACGAAATATACGAATGTGGATAAACATCGTTACAGATAATAAGTAAAAAACGAAGTTGAAACTGAATTAGCCTCAAATTAAAGAAATTATAACGAAATATACGAATGAGGATAAACATCGTTACAGGTAATAAGTAAAAAACAAAGTTCAAACTGAATTAGCCTCAAATTAAAGATATTTTAAAGAAATATACGAGTGAGGATAAACATCGTTACAGATAATAAGTAAAAAACAAAGTTGAAACTGAATTAGACTCAAATTAAAGAAATTATAACGAAATATACGAATGAGGATAAACATCGTTACAGATAATAAGTAAAAAACGAAGTTGAAACTGGATTAGCCTCAAATTAAAGAAATTACAACGAAATATACGAATGAGGATAAACATCGTTACAGATAATAAGTAAAAAACAAAGTAGAAACTGAATTAGCCTCAAATTAAAGAAATTATAACGAAATAAACTAATGTGTATAAACATCGTTACAGATAATAAGTAAAAAACGAAGTTGAAACTGAATTAGCCTCAAATTAAAGAAATTATAACGAAATATACGAATGAGGATAAACATCGTTACAGATAATAAGTAAAAAACAATGTTGAAACTGAATTAGCCTCAAATTAAAGAAACTATAACGAAATATACGAATGAGGATAAACATCGTTACAGATAATAAGTAAAAAACGAAGTTGAAACTGAATTAGCCTCAAATTAAAGAAATTATAACGAAATATACGAATGAGGATAAACATCGTTACAGATAATAAGTAAAAAACAAAGTAGAAACTGAATTAGTCTCAAATTAAAGAAATTATAACGAAATAAACTAATGTGCATAAACATCGTTACAGATAATAAGTAAAAAACGAAGTTGAAACTGAATTAGCCTCAAATTAAAGAAATTATAACGAAATATACGAATGAGGATAAACATCGTTACAGGTAATAAGTAAAAAACAAAGTTGAAACTGAATTAGCCTCAAATTAAAGAAATTATAACGAAATATACGAATGAGGATAAACATCGTTAGAGATAATAAGTAAAAAACAAAGTTGAAACTGAATTAGACTCAAATTAAAGAAATTATAACGAAATATACGAATGAGGATAAACATCGTTACAGGTAATAAGTAAAAAACAAAGTTCAAAATGAATCAGCCTCAAATTAAAGATATTGTAACGAAATATACGAATGAGGATAAACATCGTCACAGATAATAAGTAAAAAACAAAGTTGAAACTGAATTAGACTCAAATTAAAGAAATTATAACGAAATATACGAATGAGGATAAACATCGTCACAGATAATAAGTAAAAAACGAAGTTGAAACTGGATTAGCCTCAAATTAAATACATTATAACGAAATATACGAATGAGGATAAACATCGTTACAGATAATAAGTAAAAAACAAAGTAGAAACTGAATTAGCCTCAAATTAAAGAAATTATAACGAAATAAACTAATGTGTATAAACATCGTTACAGATAATAAGTAAAATACGAAGTTGAAACTGAATTAGCCTCAAATTATAGAAATTATAACGAAATATACGAATGAGGATAAACATCGTTACAGGTAATAAGTAAAAAACAGAGTTCAAACTGAATTAGCCTCAAATTAAAGATATTATAACGAAATATACGATTGAGGATAAACATCGTTACAGGTAATAAGTAAAAAACAAAGTTGAAACTGAATTAGCCTCAAATTAAAGAAATTATAACGAAATATACGAATGAGGATAAACATCGTTACAGATAATAAGTAAAAAACGAAGTTGAAACTGAATTAGCCTCAAATTAAAGAAATTATAACGAAATATACGAATGTGGATAAACATCGTTACAGATAATAAGTAAAAAACGAAGTTGAAACTGAATTAGCCTCAAATTAAAGAAATAATAACGAAATATACGAATGAGGATAAACATCGTTACAGATAATAAGTAAAAAACAAAGTTGAAACTGAATTATAACGAAATAAACTAATGTGCATAAACATCGTTACAGATAATAAGTAAAAAACGAAGTTGAAACTGAATTAGCCTCAAATTAAAGAAATTATAACGAAATATACGAATGAGGATAATCATCGTTACAGGTTATAAGTAAAAAAGAAAGTTCAAAGTGAATTAGCCTCAAATTAAAGAAATTATAACGAAATATACGAATGAGGATAAACATCGTTAGAGATAATAAGTAAAAAACAAAGTTGCAACTGAATTAGACTCAAATTAAAGAAATTATAACGAAATATACGAATGAGGATAAACATCGTTACAGATAATAAGTAAAAAACGAAGTTGAAACTGGATTAGCCTCAAATTAAAGAAATTATAACGAAATATACGAATGGGGATAAACATCGTTACAGATAATAAGTAAAAAACAAAATAGAAACTGAATTAGCCTCAAATTAAAGAAATTATAACGAAATAAACTAATGTGTATAAACATCGTTACAGATAATAAGTAAAAAACGAAGTTGTAACTGAATTAGCCTCAAATTAAAGAAATGATAACGAAATATACGAATGAGGATAAACATCGTTACAGGTAATAAGTAAAAAACAAAGTTGAAACTGAATTAGCCTCAAATTAAAGAAATTATAACGAAATATACGAATGGGGATAAACATCGTTACAGATAATAAGTAAAAAACGAAGTTGAAACTGAATTAGCCTCAAATTAAAGAAATTATAACGAAATATACGAATGAGTATAAACATCGTTACAGATAATAAGTAAAAAACTAAGTAGAAACTGAATTAGCCTAAAATTAATGAAATTATAACGAAATAAATTAAAGTGTTTAAACATCGTTACAGATAATAAGTAAAAAACGAAGTTGAAACTGAATTACCCTCAAATTAAAGAAATTATAACGAAATATACGAATGAGTATAAACATCGTTACAGATAATAAGTAAAAAACTAAGTAGAAACTGAATTAGCCTAAAATTAACGAAATTATAACGAAATAAATTAAAGTGTTTAAACATCGTTACAGATAATAAGTAAAAAACGAAGTAGAAACTGAATTAGCCTCAAATTAAAGAAATTATAACGAAATAAACTAATGTGTATAAACATCGTTACAGATAATAAGTAAAAAACGAAGTTGTAACTGAATTAGCCTCAAATTAAAGAAATGATAACGAAATATACGAATGAGGATAAACATCGTTACAGGTAATAAGTAAAAAACAAAGTTGAAACTGAATTAGCCTCAAATTAAAGAAATTATAACGAAATATACGAATGAGGATAAACATCGTTACAGATAATAAGTAAAAAACGAAGTTGAAACCGAATTAGCCTCAAATTAAAGAAATTACAACGAAATATACGAATGAGGATAAACATCGGTAAAGATAATAAGTAAAAAACGAAGTTGAAACTGAATTAGCCTCAAATTAAAGAAGTTATAACGAAATATACGAATGAGTATAAACATCGTTACAGATAATAAGTAAAAAACGAAGTTGAAACTGAATTAGCCTCAAATTAAAGAAATTATAACGAAATATACGAATGAGGATAAACATCGTTACAGATAATAAGTAAAAAACGAAGTACAAACTGATTTAGCCTCAAATTAAAAAAATTATAACGAAATATACGAATGAGAATAAACGTCGTTACAGATAATAAGTAAAAAACGAAGTTGAAACTGAATTAGCCTCAAATTAAAGAAATTATAAAGAAATATACGGATGTGGATAAACATCGTTACAGATAATAAGTAAAAAACGAAGTTGAAACTGAATTAGCCTAAAATTAAAGAAATTATAACGAAATATACGAATGAGGATAAACATCGTTACAGATAATAAGTAAAAAACGAAGTTGAAACTGAATTAGCCTCAAATTAAAGAAATTATAACGAAATATACGAATGTGTATAAACATCGCTACGTATAATAAGTAAAAAACGAATTTGAAACTGAATTAGCCTCAAATTAAAGAAATAATAACGAAATATACGAATGAGGATAAACATCGTTAGAGATAATAGGTAAAAAACGAAGTTGAAACTGAATTAGCCTCAAATTAAAGAAATTAAAACGAAATATACGAATGAGGATAAACATTGTTACAGATAATAAGTAAAAAAGAAAGTAGAAACTGAATTAGCCTCAAATTAAAGAAATTATAACGAAATATACGAATGAGGATAAACATCGTTAGAGATAATAAGTAAAAAACGAAGTTGTAACTGAATTAGCCTCAAATTAAAGAAATGATAACGAAATATACGAATGAGGATAAACATCGTTACAGATAATAAGTAAAAAACAAAGTTGAAATATAATTAGTCTCAAATTAAAGAAATTATAACGAAATATACGAATGAGGATAAACATCGTTACAGATAATAAGTAAAAAACGAAGTTGAAACCGAATTAGCCTCAAATTAAAGAAATTACAACGAAATATACGAATGAGGATAAACATCGGTAAAGATAATAAGTAAAAAACGAAGTTGAAACTGAATTAGCCTCAAATTAAAGAAGTTATAACGAAATATACGAATGAGTATAAACATCGTTACAGATAATAAGTAAAAAACGAAGTTGAAACTGAATTAGCCTCAAATTAAAGAAATTATAACGAAATATACGAATGAGGATAAACATCGTTACAGATAATAAGTAAAAAACGAAGTACAAACTGATTTAGCCTCAAATTAAAAAAATTATAACGAAATATACGAATGAGAATAAACGTCGTTACAGATAATAAGTAAAAAACGAAGTTGAAACTGAATTAGCCTCAAATTAAAGAAATTATAACGAAATATACGGATGTGGATAAACATCGTTACAGATAATAAGTAAAAAACGAAGTTGAAACTGAATTAGCCTCAAATTAAAGAAATTATAACGAAATATACGAATGAGGATAAACATCGTTACAGATAATAAGTAAAAAACGAAGTTGAAAGCGAATTAGCCTCAAATTAAAGAAATTACAACGAAATATACGAATGAGGATTAACATCGGTAAAGATAATAAGTAAAAAACGAAGTTGAAACTGAATTAGCCTCAAATTAAAGAAGTTATAACGAAATATACGAATGAGTATAAACATCGTTACAGATAATAAGTAAAAAACGAAGCTGAAACTGAATTAGCCTCAAATTAAAGAAATTATAACGAAATATACGAATGAGGATAAACATCGTTACAGATAATAAGTAAAAAACGAAGTAGAAACTGATTTAGCCTCAAATTAAAACAAATATAACGAAATATACGAATGAGGATAAACGTCGTTACAGATAATAAGTAAAAAAACGATGTTGAAACTGAATTAGCCTCAAATTAAAGAAATTATAACGAAATATACGAATGTGGATAAACATCGTTACAGATAATAAGTAAAAAACGAAGTTGAAACTGAATTAGCCTCAAATTAAAGAAATTATAACGAAATATACGAATGAGGATAAACATCGTTACAGATAATAAGTAAAAAACGAAGTTGAAACTGGATTAGCCTCAAATTAAAGAAATTATAACGAAATATACGAATGAGGATAAACATCGTTACAGATAATAAGTAAAAAACAAAGTGGAAACTGAATTATCCTCAAATTAAAGAAATTAAAACGAAATATACGAATGAGGATAAACATCGTTACAGATAATATGTAAAAAACATAGTTGAAACTGAATTAACCTCAAATTAAAGAAATTATAACTAAATATACGAATGAGGATAAACATCGTTACATATAATAAGTAAAAAACGAAGTTGAAACCGAATTAGCCTCAAATTAAAGAAATGATAACGAAATATACGAATGAGGATAAACATCGTTACAGATAATAAGTAAAAAACGAAGTTGGAACTCAATTAGCCTCACATTAAAGAAATTATAACGAAATATACGAATGAGGATAAACATCGTTACAGATAATAAGTAAAAAACGAAGTTGAAACTGAATTAGCCTCAAATTAAAGAAATTATAACGAAATATACTGTGGCGGTACAGGTTCAACCTGTAGCACTGTTGGCCACATTAAAGCCTTGGTTGCAAAATTGAATAGGGTTTTGGGCGCGCCGAAGACGAAGGAGAAATCGACGTCAGCGTGACCTTCCAGGTTCGTGGCCTGCGAGTCACGTTGCCGGAAGGGGGAGTGAAAAACGCGGTGCATCACCCGCGCCCTATATAAGAAGGCGTCTCCGACGCCTAAAAGAGAGACTTCACCTGGGTCGCGTCGGTGCAACAGTTCGAGTCAGTGGTATAATTTTTACAAAGAGTGCTTCAAGTAGTCGGCTGGCGGAGAAACACGCAACCTAGAGGACTTCTGTTCGTAAACGGAGGAGCAAGTACGCTGTGGACTGGTCTTGAGTTTTAATCTCAAAATTTGAGGACTATAAGGTTTTCTGGAATTACTTTTGTTGAAGAACTTTATATACCTTTTGTTTAAGAAACTAGAGTCTACATAATTAGTGGTGTATTATTAGATAATACGTGTGTGATCTTTAAAAATGTTTGTGAATTAAAAACAATAACTTTGGAATGTGAACTAAATGATTGTGACTTTGGTTGTTCTTGAACTATCTTGTGCACTTGCGACACGCTCGGCTCCGAACCTTGTAAATTAAATCGAAGCGAAAATTTCACCTTTTCGGCTACAATACGAATGAGGATAAACATCGCTACAGATAATAAGTAAAAAACAAAGTAGAAACTGAATTAGCCTCAAATTAAAGAAATTATAACGAAATAAGCTAATGTGTATAAACATCGTTACAGATAATAAGTAAAAAACGAAGTTGAAACTGAATTAGCCTCAAATTAAAGAAATAATAACGAAATATACGAATGAGGATAAACATCGTTAGAGATAATAGGTAAAAAACGAAGTTGAAACTGAATTAGCCTCAAATTAAAGAAATTATAACGAAATATACGAATGAGGATAAACATTGTTACAGATAATAAGTAAAAAAGAAAGTAGAAACTGAATTAGCCTCAAATTAAAGAAATTATAACGAAATATACGAATGAGGATAAACATAGTTAGAGATAATAAGTAAAAAACGAAGTTGTAACTGAATTAGCCTCAAATTAAAGAAATGATAACGAAATATACGAATGAGGATAAACATCGTTACAGATAATAAGTAAAAAACAAAGTTGAAACATAATTAGTCTCAAATTAAAGAAATTATAACGAAATATACGAATGAGGATAAACATCGTTACAGATAATAAGTAAAAAACGAAGTTGAAACCGAATTAGCCTCAAATTAAAGAAATTACAACGAAATATACGAATGAGGATAAACATCGGTAAAGATAATAAGTAAAAAACGAAGTTGAAACTGAATTAGCCTCAAATTAAAGAAGTTATAACGAAATATACGAATGAGTATAAACATCGTTACAGATAATAAGTAAAAAACGAAGTTGAAACTGAATTAGCCTCAAATTAAAGAAATTATAACGAAATATACGAATGAGGATAAACATCGTTACAGATAATAAGTAAAAAACGTAGTACAAACTGATTTAGCCTCAAATTAAAAAAATTATAACGAAATATACGAATGAGAATAAACGTCGTTACAGATAATAAGTAAAAAACGAAGTTGAAACTGAATTAGCCTCAAATTAAAGAAATTATAACGAAATATACGAATGTGGATAAACATCGTTACAGATAATAAGTAAAAAACGAAGTTGAAACTGAATTAGCCTCAAATTAAAGAAATTATAACGAAATATACGAATGAGGATAAACATCGTTACAGATAATAAGTAAAAAACGAAGTTGAAACTGAATTAGCCTCAAATTAAAGAAATTATAACGAAATATACGAATGTGGATAAACATCGCTACGTATAATAAGTAAAAAACAAAGTTGAAACTGAATTAGCCTCAAATTAAAGAAATTATAACGAAATATACGAATGAGGATAAACATCGTTACAGATAATAAGTAAAAAACGAAGTTGAAAGCGAATTAGCCTCAAATTAAAGAAATTACAACGAAATATACGAATGAGGATAAACATCGTTACAGATAATAAGTAAAAAACGAAGTTGAAACTGAATTAGCCTCAAATTAAAGAAATTATAACGAAATATACGAATGAGGATAAACATCGTTACAGGTAATAAGTAAAAAACAAAGTTCAAACTGAATTAGCCTCAAATTAAAGATATTATAACGAAATATACGAATGAGGATAAACATCGTTACAGATAATAAGTGAAAAACAAAGTTGAAACTGAATTAGACTCAAATTAAAGAAATTATAACGAAATATACGAATGAGGATAAAAATCGTTACAGATAATAAGTAAAAAACGAAGTTGAAACTGGATTAGCCTCAAATTAAAGAAATTATAACGAAATATACGAATGAGGATAAACATCGTTACAGATAATAAGTAAAAAACAAAGTGGAAACTGAATTATCCTCAAATTAAAGAAATTAAAACGAAATATACGAATGAGGATAAACATCGTTACAGATAATATGTAAAAAACATAGTTGAAACTGAATTAACCTCAAATTAAAGAAATTATAACTAAATATACGAATGAGGATAAACATCGTTACATATAATAAGTAAAAAACGAAGTTGAACCCGAATTAGCCTCAAGCTTAAGAAATTACAACGAAATATACGAATGAGGATTAACATCGGTAAAGATAATAAGTAAAAAACGAAGTTGAAACTGAATTAGCCTCAAATTAAAGAAGTTATAACGAAATATACGAATGAGTATAAACATCGTTACAGATAATAAGTAAAAAACGAAGTTGAAACTGAATTAGACTCAAATTAAAGAAATTATAACGAAATATACGAATGAGGATAAACATCGTTACAGATAATAAGTAAAAAACGAAGTTGAAACTGGATTAGCCTCAAATTAAGGAAATTATAACGAAATATACGAATGAGGATAAACATCGTTACAGATAATAAGTAAAAAACAAAGTAGAAACTGAATTAGCCTCAAATTAAAGAAATTATAACGAAATAAACTAATGTGTATAAACATCGTTACAGATAATAAGTAAAAAACGAAGTTGAAACTGAATTAGCCTCAAATTAAAGAAATTATAACGAAATATACGAATGTGGATAAACATCGCTACGTATAATAAGTAAAAAACAAAGTTCAAACTGAATTAGCCTCAAATTAAAGATATTATAACAAATATACGAATGAGGATAAACATCGTTACAGATAATAAGTAAAAAACAAAGTTGAAAGCGAATTAGCCTCAAATTAAAGAAATTACAACGAAATATACGAATGAGGATTAACATCGGTAAAGATAATAAGTAAAAAACGAAGTAGAAACTGAATTAGCCTCAAATTAAAGAAGTTATAACGAAATATACGAATGAGTATAAACATCGTTACAGATAATAAGTAAAAAACAAAGTTGAAACTGAATTAGTCTCAAATTAAAGAAATTATAACGAAATATACGAATGAGGATAAACATCGTTACAGATAATAAGTAAAAAACGAAGTAGATACTGATTTAGCCTAAAATTAAAAAAAATATAACGAAATATACGAATGAGGATAAACGTCGTTACAGATAATAAGTAAAAAATGAAGTTGAAACTGAATTAGCCTCAAATTAAAGAAATTATAACGAAATATACGAATGTGGATAAACATCGTTACAGATAATAAGTAAAAAACGAAGTTGAAACTGAATTAGCCTCAAATTAAAGAAATTATAACGAAATATACGAATGAGGATAAACATCGTTACAGATAATAAGTAAAAAACGTAGTACAAACTGATTTAGCCTCAAATTAAAAAAATTATAACGAAATATACGAATGAGAATAAACGTCGTTACAGATAATAAGTAAAAAACGAAGTTGAAACTGAATTAGCCTCAAATTAAAGAAATTATAACGAAATATACGAATGTGGATAAACATCGTTACAGATAATAAGTAAAAAACGAAGTTGAAACTGAATTAGCCTCAAATTAAAGAAATTATAACGAAATATACGAATGAGGATAAACATCGTTACAGATAATAAGTAAAAAACGAAGTTGAAACTGAATTAGCCTCAAATTAAAGAAATTATAACGAAATATACGAATGTGGATAAACATCGCTACGTATAATAAGTAAAAAACAAAGTTGAAACTGAATTAGCCTCAAATTAAAGAAATTATAACGAAATATACGAATGAGGATAAACATCGTTACAGATAATAAGTAAAAAACGAAGTTGAAAGCGAATTAGCCTCAAATTAAAGAAATTACAACGAAATATACGAATGAGGATAAACATCGTTACAGATAATAAGTAAAAAACGAAGTTGAAACTGAATTAGCCTCAAATTAAAGAAATTATAACGAAATATACGAATGAGGATAAACATCGTTACAGGTAATAAGTAAAAAACAAAGTTCAAACTGAATTAGCCTCAAATTAAAGATATTATAACGAAATATACGAATGAGGATAAACATCGTTACAGATAATAAGTGAAAAACAAAGTTGAAACTGAATTAGACTCAAATTAAAGAAATTATAACGAAATATACGAATGAGGATAAAAATCGTTACAGATAATAAGTAAAAAACGAAGTTGAAACTGGATTAGCCTCAAATTAAAGAAATTATAACGAAATATACGAATGAGGATAAACATCGTTACAGATAATAAGTAAAAAACAAAGTGGAAACTGAATTATCCTCAAATTAAAGAAATTAAAACGAAATATACGAATGAGGATAAACATCGTTACAGATAATATGTAAAAAACATAGTTGAAACTGAATTAACCTCAAATTAAAGAAATTATAACTAAATATACGAATGAGGATAAACATCGTTACATATAATAAGTAAAAAACGAAGTTGAACCCGAATTAGCCTCAAGCTTAAGAAATTACAACGAAATATACGAATGAGGATTAACATCGGTAAAGATAATAAGTAAAAAACGAAGTTGAAACTGAATTAGCCTCAAATTAAAGAAGTTATAACGAAATATACGAATGAGTATAAACATCGTTACAGATAATAAGTAAAAAACGAAGTTGAAACTGAATTAGACTCAAATTAAAGAAATTATAACGAAATATACGAATGAGGATAAACATCGTTACAGATAATAAGTAAAAAACGAAGTTGAAACTGGATTAGCCTCAAATTAAGGAAATTATAACGAAATATACGAATGAGGATAAACATCGTTACAGATAATAAGTAAAAAACAAAGTAGAAACTGAATTAGCCTCAAATTAAAGAAATTATAACGAAATAAACTAATGTGTATAAACATCGTTACAGATAATAAGTAAAAAACGAAGTTGAAACTGAATTAGCCTCAAATTAAAGAAATTATAACGAAATATACGAATGTGGATAAACATCGCTACGTATAATAAGTAAAAAACAAAGTTCAAACTGAATTAGCCTCAAATTAAAGATATTATAACAAATATACGAATGAGGATAAACATCGTTACAGATAATAAGTAAAAAACAAAGTTGAAAGCGAATTAGCCTCAAATTAAAGAAATTACAACGAAATATACGAATGAGGATTAACATCGGTAAAGATAATAAGTAAAAAACGAAGTAGAAACTGAATTAGCCTCAAATTAAAGAAGTTATAACGAAATATACGAATGAGTATAAACATCGTTACAGATAATAAGTAAAAAACAAAGTTGAAACTGAATTAGTCTCAAATTAAAGAAATTATAACGAAATATACGAATGAGGATAAACATCGTTACAGATAATAAGTAAAAAACGAAGTAGATACTGATTTAGCCTAAAATTAAAAAAAATATAACGAAATATACGAATGAGGATAAACGTCGTTACAGATAATAAGTAAAAAATGAAGTTGAAACTGAATTAGCCTCAAATTAAAGAAATTATAACGAAATATACGAATGTGGATAAACATCGTTACAGATAATAAGTAAAAAACGAAGTTGAAACTGAATTAGCCTCAAATTAAAGAAATTATAACGAAATATATGAATGAGGATAAACATCGTTACAGATAATAAGTAAAAAACGAAGTTGAAACTGAATTAGCCTCAAATTAAAGAAATTATAAGGAAATATACGAATGAGGATAAACATCGTTACAGGTAATAAGTAAAAAACAAAGTTCAAACTGAATTAGCCTCAAATTAAAGATATTATAACGAAAAATACGAATGAGGATAAACATCGTTACAGATATTAAGTAAAAAACAAAGTTGAAACTGAATTAGACTCAAATTAAAGAAATTATAACGAAATATACGAATGAGGATAAACATCGTTACAGATAATAAGTAAAAAACGAAGTTGAAACTGGATTAGCCTCAAATTAAAGAAATTATAACGAAATATACGAATGAGGATAAACATCGTTACAGATAATAAGTAAAAAACAAGGTGGAAACTGAATTAGCCTCAAATTAAAGAAATTAAAACGAAATATACGAATGAGGATAAACATCGTTACAGATAATATGTAAAAAACATAGTTGAAACTGAATTAACCTCAAATTAAAGAAATTATAACTAAATATACGAATGAGGATAAACATCGTTACAGATAATAAGTAAAAAACGAAGTTGAAACCGAATTAGCCTCAAATTAAAGAAATTACAACGAAATATACGAATGAGGATTAACATCGGTAAAGATAATAAGTAAAAAACGAAGTTGAAACTGAATTAGCCTCAAATTAAAGAAGTTATAACGAAATATACGAATGAGTATAAACATCGTTACAGATAATAAGTAAAAAACGAAGTTGAAACTGAATTAGACTCAAATTAAAGAAATTATAACGAAATATACGAATGAGGATAAACATCGTTACAGATAATAAGTAAAAAACAAAGTTGAAACTGAATTATAACGAAATAAACTAATGTGCATAAACATCGTTACAGATAATAAGTAAAAAACGAAGTTGAAACTGAATTAGCCTCAAATTAAAGAAATTATAACGAAATATACGAATGAGGATAATCATCGTTACAGGTAATAAGTAAAAAAGAAAGTTCAAAGTGAATTAGCCTCAAATTAAAGAAATTATAACGAAATATACGAATGAGGATAAACATCGTTAGAGATAATAAGTAAAAAACAATGTTGCAACTGAATTAGACTCAAATTAAACAAATTATAACGAAATATACGAATGAGGATAAACATCGTTACAGATAATAAGTAAAAAACGAAGTTGAAACTGGATTAGCCTCAAATTAAAGAAATCATAACGAAATATACGAATGAGGATAAACATCGTTACAGATAATAAGTAAAAAACAATGTAGAAACTGAATTAGCCTCAAATTAAAGAAATTATAACGAAATAAACTAATGTGTATAAACATCGTTACAGATAATAAGTAAAAAACGAAGTTGTAACTGAATTAGCCTCAAATTAAAGAAATTATAACGAAATATACGAATGAGGATAAACATCGTCACAGATAATAAGTAAAAAACGAAGTTGAAACTGAATTAGCCTCAAATTAAAGAATCTATAACGAAATATACGAATGAGGATAAACATCGTTACAGATAATAAGTAAAAAACGAAGTTGGAACTCAATTAGCGTCAAATTAAAGAAATTATAACGAAATATACGAATGTGGATAAACATCGTTACAGATAATAAGTAAAAAACAAAATTGAAACTGAACTAGCCTCAAATTAAAGAAATTATTATGAAATATACGAATGTGGATAAACATCGTTACAGATAATAAGGAAAAAACGAACTTGAAACTGAATTAGCCTCAAATTAAAGAAATTATAACGAAATATGCGAATGAGGATAAACATCGTTACAGATAATAAGTAAAAAAACGAAGTTGAAACTGAATTAGCCTCAAATTAAAGAAATTATAAAGAAATATACGAATGAGGATAAACATCGCTACAGATAATAAGTAAAAAACAAAATTGAAACTGAACTAGCCTCAAATTAAAGAAATTATTATGAAATATACGAATGTGGATAAACATCGTTACAGATAATAAGGAAAAAACGAACTTGAAACTGAATTAGCCTCAAATTAAAGAAATTATAACGAAATATGCGAATGAGGATAAACATCGTTACAGATAATAATTAAAAAACGAAGTTGAAACTGGATTAGCCTCAAATTAAAGAAATCATAACGAAATATACGAATGAGGATAAACATCGTTACAGATAATAAGTAAAAAACAAAGTAGAAACTGAATTAGCCTCAAATTAAAGAAATTATAACGAAATAAACTAATGTGTATAAACATCGTTACAGATAATAAGTAAAAAACGAAGTTGTAACTGAATTAGCCTCAAATTAAAGAAATTATAACGAAATATACGAATGAGGATAAACATCGTCACAGATAATAAGTAAAAAACGAAGTTGAAACTGAATTAGCCTCAAATTAAAGAATCTATAACGAAATATACGAATGAGGATAAACATCGTTACAGATAATAAGTAAAAAACGAAGTTGTAACTGAATTAGCCTCAAATTAAAGAAATGATAACGAAATATACGAATGAGGATAAACATCGTTACAGGTAATAAGTAAAAAACAAAGTTGAAACTGAATTAGCCTCAAATTAAAGAAATTATAACGAAATATACGAATGAGTATAAACATCGTTACAGATAATAAGTAAAAAACTATGTAGAAACTGAATTAGCCTAAAATTAATGAAATTATAACGAAATAAATTAAAGTGTTTAAACATCGTTACAGATAATAAGTAAAAAACGAAGTTGAAACTGAATTAGCCTCAAATTAAAGAAATTATAACGAAATATACGAATGAGTATAAACATCGTTACAGATAATAAGTAAAAAACTAAGTAGAAACTGAATTAGCCTAAAATTAATGAAATTATAACGAAATAAATTAAAGTGTTTAAACATCGTTACAGATAATAAGTAAAAAACGAAGTAGAAACTGAATTAGCCTCAAATTAAAGAAATTATAACGAAATAAACTAATGTGTATAAACATCGTTACAGATAATAAGTAAAAAACGAAGTTGTAACTGAATTAGCCTCAAATTAAAGAAATGATAACGAAATATACGAATGAGGATAAACATCGTTACAGGTAATAAGTAAAAAACAAAGTTGAAACTGAATTAGCCTCAAATTAAAGAAATTATAACGAAATATACGAATGAGGATAAACATCGTTACAGGTAATAAGTAAAACACAAAGTTCAAACTGAATTAGCCTCAAATTAAAGAAATTATAACGAAATATACGAATGAGGATAAACATCGTTACAGATAATAAGTAAAAAACGAAGTTGGAACTCAATTAGCCTCACATTAAAGAAATTATAACGAAATATACGAATGAGGATAAACATCGTTACAGATAATAAGTAAAAAACGAAGTTGAAACTGAATTAGCCTCAAATTAAAGAAATTATAACGAAATATACTGTGGCGGTACAGGTTCAACCTGTAGCACTGTTGGCCACATTAAAGCCTTGGTTGCAAAATTGAATAGGGTTTTGGGCGCGCCGAAGACGAAGGAGAAATCGACGTCAGCGTGACCTTCCAGGTTCGTGGCCTGCGAGTCACGTTGCCGGAAGGGGGAGTGAAAAACGCGGTGCATCACCCGCGCCCTATATAAGAAGGCGTCTCCGACGCCTAAAAGAGAGACTTCACCTGGGTCGCGTCGGTGCAACAGTTCGAGTCAGTGGTATAATTTTTACAAAGAGTGCTTCAAGTAGTCGGCTGGCGGAGAAACACGCAACCTAGAGGACTTCTGTTCGTAAACGGAGGAGCAAGTACGCTGTGGACTGGTCTTGAGTTTTAATCTCAAAATTTGAGGACTATAAGGTTTTCTGGAATTACTTTTGTTGAAGAACTTTATATACCTTTTGTTTAAGAAACTAGAGTCTACATAATTAGTGGTGTATTATTAGATAATACGTGTGTGATCTTTAAAAATGTTTGTGAATTAAAAACAATAACTTTGGAATGTGAACTAAATGATTGTGACTTTGGTTGTTCTTGAACTATCTTGTGCACTTGCGACACGCTCGGCTCCGAACCTTGTAAATTAAATCGAAGCGAAAATTTCACCTTTTCGGCTACAATACGAATGAGGACAAACATCGCTACAGATAATAAGTAAAAAACAAAGTAGAAACTGAATTAGCCTCAAATTAAAGAAATTATAACGAAATAAGCTAATGTGTATAAACATCGTTACAGATAATAAGTAAAAAACGAAGTTGAAACTGAATTAGCCTCAAATTAAAGAAATAATAACGAAATATACGAATGAGGATAAACATCGTTAGAGTTAATAGGTAAAAAACGAAGTTGAAACTGAATTAGCCTCAAATTAAAGAAATTATAACGAAATATACGAATGAGGATAAACATTGTTACAGATAATAAGTAAAAAACGAAGTTGAAACTGAATTAGCCTCAAATTAAAGAAATTATAACGAAATATACGAATGAGGATAAACATCGTTACAGATAATAAGTAAAAAACGAAGTTGAAACTGAATTAGCCTCAAATTAAAGAAATTATAACGAAATATACGAATGAGGATAAACATCGTTACAGGTAATAAGTAAAAAACAAAGTTCAAACTGAATTAGCCTCAAATTAAAGATATTATAACGAAATATACGAATGAGGATAAACATCGTTACAGATAATAAGTAAAAAACAAAGTTGAAACTGAATTAGCCTCAAATTAAAGAAATTATAACGAAATATACGAATGAGGATAAACATCGTTACAGATAATAAGTAAAAAACGAAGTTGAAAGCGAATTAGCCTCAAATTAAAGAAATTACAACGAAATATACGAATGAGGATTAACATCGGTAAAGATAATAAGTAAAAAACGAAGTTGAAACTGAATTAGCCTCAAATTAAAGAAGTTATAACGAAATATACGAATGAGTATAAACATCGTTACAGATAATAAGTAAAAAACGAAGCTGAAACTGAATTAGCCTCAAATTAAAGAAATTATAACGAAATGTACGAATGAGGATAAACATCGTTACAGATAATAAGTAAAAAACGAAGTAGAAACTGATTTAGCCTCAAATTAAAACAAATATAACGAAATATACGAATGAGGATAAACGTCGTTACAGATAATAAGTAAAAAACGATGTTGAAACTGAATTAGCCTCAAATTAAAGAAATTATAACGAAATATACGAATGTGGATAAACATCGTTACAGATAATAAGTAAAAAACGAAGTTGAAACTGAATTAGCCTCAAATTAAAGAAATTATAACGAAATATACGAATGAGGATAAACATCGTTACAGATAATAAGTAAAAAACGAAGTTGAAACTGAATTAGCCTCAAATTAAAGAAATTATAACGAAATATACGAATGAGGATAAACATCGTTACAGGTAATAAGTAAAAAACAAAGTTCAAACTGAATTAGCCTCAAATTAAAGATATGATAACGAAATATACGAATGAGGATAAACAACGTTACAGATAATAAGTGAAAAACAAAGTTGAAACTGAATTAGACTCAAATTAAAGAAATTATAACGAAATATACGAATGAGGATAAACATCGTTACAGATAATAAGTAAAAAACGAAGTTGAAACTGGATTAGCCTCAAATTAAAGAAATTATAACGAAATATACGAATGAGGATAAACATCGTTACAGATAATAAGTAAAAAACAAAGTGGAAACTGAATTATCCTCAAATTAAAGAAATTAAAACGAAATATACGAATGAGGATAAACATCGTTACAGATAATATGTAAAAAACATAGTTGAAACTGAATTAACCTCAAATTAAAGAAATTATAACTAAATATACGAATGAGGATAAACATCGTTACATATAATAAGTAAAAAACGAAGTTGAAACCGAATTAGCCTCAAATTAAAGAAATTACAACGAAATATACGAATGAGGATTAACATCGGTAAAGATAATAAGTAAAAAACGAAGTTGAAACTGAATTAGCCTCAAATTAAAGAAGTTATAACGAAATATACGAATGAGTATAAACATCGTTACAGATAATAAGTAAAAAACGAAGTTGAAACTGAATTAGACTCAAATTAAAGAAATTATAACGAAATATACGAATGAGGATAAACATCGTTACAGATAATAAGTAAAAAACGAAGTTGAAACTGGATTAGCCTCAAATTAAAGAAATTATAACGAAATATACGAATGAGGATAAACATCGTTACAGATAATAAGTAAAAAACAAAGTAGAAACTGAATTAGCCTCAAATTAAAGATATTATAACGAAATATACGAATGAGGATAAACAACGTTACAGATAATAAGTGAAAAACAAAGTTGAAACTGAATTAGACTCAAATTAAAGAAATTATAACGAAATATACGAATGAGGATAAACATCGTTACAGATAATAAGTAAAAAACGAAGTTGAAACTGGATTAGCCTCAAATTAAAGAAATTATAACGAAATATACGAATGAGGATAAACATCGTTACAGATAATAAGTAAAAAACAAAGTGGAAACTGAATTATCCTCAAATTAAAGAAATTATAACGAAATATACGAATGAGGATAAACATCGTTACAGGTAATAAGTAAAACACAAAGTTGAAACTGAATTAGCCTCAAATTAAAGAAATTATAACGAAATATACGAATGAGGATAAACATCGTTACAGATAATAAGTAAAAAACGAAGTTGGAACTCAATTAGCCTCACATTAAAGAAATTATAACGAAATATACGAATGAGGATAAACATCGTTACAGATAATAAGTAAAAAACGAAGTTGAAACTGAATTAGGCTCAAATTAAAGAAATTATAACGAAATATACTGTGGCGGTACAGGTTCAACCTGTAGCACTGTTGGCCACATTAAAGCCTTGGTTGCAAAATTGAATAGGGTTTTGGGCGCGCCGAAGACGAAGGAGAAATCGACGTCAGCGTGACCTTCCAGGTTCGTGGCCTGCGAGTCACGTTGCCGGAAGGGGGAGTGAAAAACGCGGTGCATCACCCGCGCCCTATATAAGAAGGCGTCTCCGACGCCTAAAAGAGACTCACCTGGAAGGTTGACATAAACGCCGACAAAAGCGTGCATGTCAACTTTACCAGGAGGCCCAAATTTCAGCCTTCTTTCCGCCTCCGCCTTCGGGGCTCCCAGATACCCTTGCTCGCTAGTCACAAGTTTCTCGGTTTACACCTCGATAGTAAACTGACATGGGGTCTACACGTGCAGCAGGCGCTTCAAAAAGCATACGGAGTGAGGAAATTGCTCTCTCCATTACTATGCAAAAATTCCAAATTAAGACTGGGTGAAAAACTTCGGCTATATACCTCTATTGTTCGGCCAACCCTGCTGTACGGCTGCGAGCTGTTCTGCAACACAGCAAAGACACACCTATCCAAGTTAGAAACATTCCAGAACAAAACACTGCGCTACCTCACAAACACCTCCCGACTCGTTCCGGCTTACGAGATTAGACAAGCACACCGTATCCCAGCCATTCACGACTTCATCCGAAAGCGAGTCGCCGGTTTCGAGAAGTCCCTGATACACAGTCCACTCACGGTTAACATTTGGCAATATGACGCGACAAAGAAATGCAAGTTCAAACGCCCAAAGGAAATATCCTTCATTTGAGTAATGAGGCTTAAATCTGTTTTCTGTCCTGTCATTAATACTCACACTCTCATCTTCATTACATGTGAGAAAAAATGTCATGGGAATAAGTCTTCCCCTCCCCGCAGAAAGACGCTGCGGGGAGATATGAATGTCAATTCTTAAAAGAGTTCCGGTGGCCCAGGGAAACTCACCCTGGAGCCGAATATTCGCAAAGTCGCGATGTTTTTCCGCGCCTGGAAATAATACAACCCGCCAGGCAGTCGCTCTCGCAGGAATAGTATTTTCCGGGCAAAGGCGCCCGATCATCCCCTCCCCTTCTGCCGCCGCCGGTAAACACCAACACGGCTGGCGTAAACAACCGCCGGGGCCGCAAGCCCCGTTACCTCCCCCCTCCTCCTGCTCGAGCGAAGTCAGCTGAGCGGAGGGATACGCTTGGCGAGTCGCCTGCTTCCCCATCCCCTACCCTTCCCTTTTTTCTTTTGTTTACGTTTTCCTTGGTTCGAGTCATTCATCCTCATTACAGTAACTCGTTCGCGAGTTCTTTCGTCGGACTTGTTTCGCTATCTACCCCTTCTAGGATATACAGTATCGATACCAATTAATTTACACACAGACAAAAAGTTTGCAATGTCATGAATGTCGGCAAGGGCAGAGGAATCTCGCCCGGAACGGCACTCACTGTACGGAGCGGCAATTCCGCTCTGTAACAAGGAGCGATTGGGATTGGGACGCCTAAAAGAGAGACTTCACCTGGGTCGCGTCGGTGCAACAGTTCGAGTCAGTGGTATAATTTTTACAAAGAGTGCTTCAAGTAGTCGGCTGGCGGAGAAACACGCAACCTAGAGGACTTCTGTTCGTAAACGGAGGAGCAAGTACGCTGTGGACTGGTCTTGAGTTTTAATCTCAAAATTTGAGGACTATAAGGTTTTCTGGAATTACTTTTGTTGAAGAACTTTATATACCTTTTGTTTAAGAAACTAGAGTCTACATAATTAGTGGTGTATTATTAGATAATACGTGTGTGATCTTTAAAAATGTTTGTGAATTAAAAACAATAACTTTGGAATGTGAACTAAATGATTGTGACTTTGGTTGTTCTTGAACTATCTTGTGCACTTGCGACACGCTCGGCTCCGAACCTTGTAAATTAAATCGAAGCGAAAATTTCACCTTTTCGGCTACAATACGAATGAGGACAAACATCGCTACAGATAATAAGTAAAAAACAAAGTAGAAACTGAATTAGCCTCAAATTAAAGAAATTATAACGAAATAAGCTAATGTGTATAAACATCGTTACAGATAATAAGTAAAAAACGAAGTTGAAACTGAATTAGCCTCAAATTAAAGAAATAATAACGAAATATACGAATGAGGATAAACATCGTTACAGATAATAGGTAAAAAACGAAGTTGAAACTGAATTAGCCTCAAATTAAAGAAATTATAACGAAATATACGAATGAGGATAAACATTGTTACAGATAATAAGTAAAAAAGAAAGTAGAAACTGAATTAGCCTCAAATTAAAGAAATTATAACGAAATATACGAATGAGGATAAACATCGTTAGAGATAATAAGTAAAAAACGAAGTTGTAACTGAATTAGCCTCAAATTAAAGAAATGATAACGAAATATACGAATGAGGATAAACATCGTTACAGATAATAAGTAAAAAACAAAGTTGAAACATAATTAGTCTCAAATTAAAGAAATTATAACGAAATATACGAATGAGGATAAACATCGTTACAGATAATAAGTAAAAAACGAAGTTGAAACCGAATTAGCCTCAAATTAAAGAAATTACAACGAAATATACGAATGAGGATAAACATCGGTAAAGATAATAAGTAAAAAACGAAGTTGAAACTGAATTAGCCTCAAATTAAAGAAGTTATAACGAAATATACGAATGAGTATAAACATCGTTACAGATAATAAGTAAAAAACGAAGTTGAAACTGAATTAGCCTCAAATTAAAGAAATTATAACGAAATATACGAATGAGGATAAACATCGTTACAGATAATAAGTAAAAAACGAAGTACAAACTGATTTAGCCTCAAATTAAAAAAATTATAACGAAATATACGAATGAGAATAAACGTCGTTACAGATAATAAGTAAAAAACGAAGTTGAAACTGAATTAGCCTCAAATTAAAGAAATTATAACTAAATATACGAATGTGGATAAACATCGTTACAGATAATAAGTAAAAAACGAAGTTGAAACTGAATTAGCCTCAAATTAAAGAAATTATAACGAAATATACGAATGAGGATAAACATCGTTACAGATAATAAGTAAAAAACGAAGTTGAAACTGAATTAGCCTCAAATTAAAGAAATTATAACGAAATATACGAATGTGGATAAACATCGCTACGTATAATAAGTAAAAAACAAAGTTGAAACTGAATTAGCCTCAAATTAAAGAAATTATAACGAAATATACGAATGAGGATAAACATCGTTACAGATAATAAGTAAAAAACGAAGTTGAAAGCGAATTAGCCTCAAATTAAAGAAATTACAACGAAATATACGAATGAGGATTAACATCGGTAAAGATAATAAGTAAAAAACGAAGTTGAAACTGAATTAGCCTCAAATTAAAGATGTTATAACGAAATATACGAATGAGTATAAACATCGTTACAGATAATAAGTAAAAAACGAAGCTGAAACTGAATTAGCCTCAAATTAAAGAAATTATAACGAAATATACGAATGAGGATAAACATCGTTACAGATAATAAGTAAAAAACGAAGTAGAAACTGATTTAGCCTCAAATTAAAACAAATATAACGAAATATACGAATGAGGATAAACGTCGTTACAGATAATAAGTAAAAAACGATGTTGAAACTGAATTAGCCTCAAATTAAAGAAATTATAACGAAATATACGAATGTGGATAAACATCGTTACAGATAATAAGTAAAAAACGAAGTTGAAACTGAATTAGCCTCAAATTAAAGAAATTATAACGAAATATACGAATGAGGATAAACATCGTTACAGATAATAAGTAAAAAACGAAGTTGAAACTGAATTAGCCTCAAATTAAAGAAATTATAACGAAATATACGAATGAGGATAAACATCGTTACAGGTAATAAGTAAAAAACAAAGTTCAACCTGAATTAGCCTCAAATTAAAGATATTATAACGAAATATACGAATGAGGATAAACAACGTTACAGATAATAAGTGAAAAACAAAGTTGAAACTGAATTAGACTCAAATTAAAGAAATTATAACGAAATATACGAATGAGGATAAACATCGTTACAGATAATAAGTAAAAAACGAAGTTGAAACTGGATTAGCCTCAAATTAAAGAAATTATAACGAAATATACGAATGAGGATAAACATCGTTACAGATAATAAGTAAAAAACAAAGTGGAAACTGAATTATCCTCAAATTAAAGAAATTAAAACGAAATATACGAATGAGGATAAACATCGTTACAGATAATATGTAAAAAACATAGTTGAAACTGAATTAACCTCAAATTAAAGAAATTATAACTAAATATACGAATGAGGATAAACATCGTTACATATAATAAGTAAAAAACGAAGTTGAAACCGAATTAGCCTCAAATTAAAGAAATTACAACGAAATATACGAATGAGGATTAACATCGGTAAAGATAATAAGTAAAAAACGAAGTTGAAACTGAATTAGCCTCAAATTAAAGAAGTTATAACGAAATATACGAATGAGTATAAACATCGTTACAGATAATAAGTAAAAAACGAAGTTGAAACTGAATTAGACTCAAATTAAAGAAATTATAACGAAATATACGAATGAGGATAAACATCGTTACAGATAATAAGTAAAAAACGAAGTTGAAACTGGATTAGCCTCAAATTAAAGAAATTATAACGAAATATACGAATGAGGATTAACATCGGTAAAGATAATAAGTAAAAAACGAAGTAGAAACTGAATTAGCCTCAAATTAAAGAAGTTATAACGAAATATACGAATGAGTATAAACATCGTTACAGATAATAAGTAAAAAACGAAGTTGAAACTGAATTAGCCTCAAATTAAAGAAATTATAACGAAATATACGAATGAGGATAAACATCGTTACAGATAATAAGTAAAAAACGAAGTAGATACTGATTTAGCCTAAAATTAAAAAAAATATAACGAAATATACGAATGAGGATAAACGTCGTTACAGATAATAAGTAAAAAATGAAGTTGAAACTGAATTAGCCTCAAATTAAAGAAATTATAACGAAATATACGAATGTGGATAAACATCGTTACAGATAATAAGTAAAAAACGAAGTTGAAACTGAATTAGCCTCAAATTAAAGAAATTATAACGAAATATATGAATGAGGATAAACATCGTTACAGATAAAAAGTAAAAAACGAAGTTGAAACTGAATTAGCCTCAAATTAAAGAAATTATAACGAAATATACGAATGAGGATAAACATCGTTACAGGTAATAAGTAAAAAACAAAGTTCAAACTGAATTAGCCTCAAATTAAAGATATTATAACGAAATATACGAATGAGGATAAACATCGTTACAGATAATAAGTAAAAAACAAAGTTGAAACTGAATTAGACTCAAATTAAAGAAATTATAACGAAATATACGAATGAGGATAAACATCGTTACAGATAATAAGTAAAAAACGAAGTTGAAACTGGATTAGCCTCAAATTAAAGAAATTATAACGAAATATACGAATGAGGATAAACATCGTTACAGATAATAAGTAAAAAACAAGGTGGAAACTGAATTAGCCCCAAATTAAAGAAATTAAAACGAAATATACGAATGAGGATAAACATCGTTACAGATAATATGTAAAAAACATAGTTGAAACTGAATTAACCTCAAATTAAAGAAATTATAACTAAATATACGAATGAGGATAAACATCGTTACAGATAATAAGTAAAAAACGAAGTTGAAACCGAATTAGCCTCAAATTAAAGAAATTACAACGAAATATACGAATGAGGATTAACATCGGTAAAGATAATAAGTAAAAAACGAAGTTGAAACTGAATTAGCCTCAAATTAAAGAAGTTATAACGAAATATACGAATGAGTATAAACATCGTTACAGATAATAAGTAAAAAACGAAGTTGAAACTGAATTAGACTCAAATTAAAGAAATTATAACGAAATATACGAATGAGGATAAACATCGTTACAGATAATAAGTAAAAAACAAAGTTGAAACTGAATTATAACGAAATAAACTAATGTGCATAAACATCGTTACAGATAATAAGTAAAAAACGAAGTTGAAACTGAATTAGCCTCAAATTAAAGAAATTATAACGAAATATACGAATGAGGATAATCATCGTTACAGGTAATAAGTAAAAAAGAAAGTTCAAAGTGAATTAGCCTCAAATTAAAGAAATTATAACGAAATATACGAATGAGGATAAACATCGTTAGAGATAATAAGTAAAAAACAAAGTTGCAACTGAATTAGACTCAAATTAAACAAATTATAACGAAATATACGAATGAGGATAAACATCGTTACAGATAATAAGTAAAAAACGAAGTTGAAACTGGATTAGCCTCAAATTAAAGAAATCATAACGAAATATACGAATGAGGATAAACATCGTTACAGATAATAAGTAAAAAACAAAGTAGAAACTGAATTAGCCTCAAATTAAAGAAATTATAACGAAATAAACTAATGTGTATAAACATCGTTACAGATAATAAGTAAAAAACGAAGTTGTAACTGAATTAGCCTCAAATTAAAGAAATTATAACGAAATATACGAATGAGGATAAACATCGTCACAGATAATAAGTAAAAAACGAAGTTGAAACTGAATTAGCCTCAAATTAAAGAATCTATAACGAAATATACGAATGAGGATAAACATCGTTACAGATAATAAGTAAAAAACGAAGTTGGAACTCAATTAGCGTCAAATTAAAGAAATTATAACGAAATATACGAATTTGGATAAACATCGTTACAGATAATAAGTAAAAAACAAAATTGAAACTGAACTAGCCTCAAATTAAAGAAATTATTATGAAATATACGAATGTGGATAAACATCGTTACAGATAATAAGGAAAAAACGAACTTGAAACTGAATTAGCCTCAAATTAAAGAAATTATAACGAAATATGCGAATGAGGATAAACATCGTTACAGATAATAAGTAAAAAAACGAAGTTGAAACTGAATTAGCCTCAAATTAAAGAAATTATAAAGAAATATACGAATGAGGATAAACATCGCTACAGATAATAAGTAAAAAACAAAGTAGAAACTGAATTAGCCTCAAATTAAAGAAATTATAACGAAATAAGCTAATGTGTATAAACATCGTTAAAGATAATAAGTAAAAAACGAAGTTGAAACTGAATTAGCCTCAAATTAAAGAAATTATAACGAAATATACGAATGAGGATAAACATTGTTACAGATAATAAGTAAAAAAGAAAGTAGAAACTGAATTAGCCTCAAATTAAAGAAATTATAACGAAATATACGAATGAGGATAAACATCGTTAGAGATAATAAGTAAAAAACGAAGTTGTAACTGAATTAGCCTCAAATTAAAGAAATGATAACGAAATATACGAATGAGGATAAACGTCGTTACAGATAATAAGTAAAAAACGAAGTTGAAACTGAATTAGCCTCAAATTAAAGAAATTATAACGAAATATACGAATGAGGATAAACATCGTTACAGATAATAAGTAAAAAACGAAGTTGAAACTGGATTAGCCTCAAATTAAAGAAATTATAACGAAATATACGAATGAGGATAAACATCGTTACAGATAATAAGTAAAAAACAAAGTAGAAACTGAATTAGCCTGAAATTAAAGAAATTATAACGAAATAAACTAATGTGTATAAACATCGTTACAGATAATAAGTAAAAAACGAAGTTGAAACTGAATTAGCCTAAATTAAAGAAATTATAACGAAATATACGAATGTGGATAAACATCGCTACGTATAATAAGTAAAAAACAAAGTTCAAACTGAATTAGCCTCAAATTAAAGATATTATAACGAAATATACGAATGAGGATAAACATCGTTACAGATAATAAGTAAAAAACGAAGTTGAAACTGAATTAGCCTCAAATTAAAGAAATTACAACGAAATATACGAATGAGGATTAACATCGGTAAAGATAATAAGTAAAAAACGAAGTTGAAACTGAATTAGCCTCAAATTAAAGAAGTTATAACGAAATATACGAATGAGTATAAACATCGTTACAGATAATAAGTAAAAAACGAAGTTGAAACTGAATTAGCCTCAAATTAAAGAAATTATAACGAAATATACGAATGAGGATAAACATCGTTACAGATAGTAAGTAAAAAACGAAGTAGAAACTGATTTAGCCTAAAATTAAAAAAAATATAACGAAATATACGAATGAGGATAAACGTCGTTACAGATAATAAGTAAAAAACGAAGTTGAAACTGAATCAGCCTCAAATTAAAGAAATTATAACGAAATATACGAATGAGGATAAACATCGTTACAGATAATAAGTAAAAAACGAAGTTGAAACTGAATTAGCCTCAAATTAAAGAAATTATAACGAAATATACGAATGAGGATAAACATCGTTACAGATAATAAGTAAAAAACGAAGTTGAAACTGAATTAGCCTCAAATTAAAGAAATTATAACGAAATATACTAATGTGGATAAACATCGCTACGTATAATAAGTAAAAAACAAAGTTGAAACTGAATTAGCCTCAAATTAAAGAAATTATAACGAAATATACGAATGAGGATAAACATCGTTACAGATAATAAGTAAAAAACGAAGTTGAAACCGAATTAGCCTCAAATTAAAGAAATTACAACGAAATATACGAATGAGGATTAACATCGGTAAAGATAATAAGTAAAAAACGAAGTTGAAACTGAATTAGCCTCAAATTAAAGAAGTTATAACGAAATATACGAATGAGTATAAACATCGTTACAGATAATAAGTAAAAAACGAAGTTGAAACTGAATTAGACTCAAATTAAAGAAATTATAACGAAATATACGAATGAGGATAAACATCGTTACAGATAATAAGTAAAAAACGAAGTTGAAACTGGATTAGCCTCAAATTAAAGAAATCATAACGAAATATACGAATGAGGATAAACATCGTTACAGATAATAAGTAAAAAACAAAGTAGAAACTGAATTAGCCTCAAATTAAAGAAATTATAACGAAATAAACTAATGTGTATAAACATCGTTACAGATAATAAGTAAAAAACGAAGTTGTAACTGAATTAGCCTCAAATTAAAGAAATTATAACGAAATATACGAATGAGGATAAACATCGTCACAGATAATAAGTAAAAAACGAAGTTGAAACTGAATTAGCCTCAAATTAAAGAATCTATAACGAAATATACGAATGAGGATAAACATCGTTACAGATAATAAGTAAAAAACGAAGTTGGAACTCAATTAGCGTCAAATTAAAGAAATTATAACGAAATATACGAATGTGGATAAACATCGTTACAGATAATAAGTAAAAAACAAAATTGAAACTGAACTAGCCTCAAATTAAAGAAATTATTATGAAATATACGAATGTGGATAAACATCGTTACAGATAATAAGGAAAAAACGAACTTGAAACTGAATTAGCCTCAAATTAAAGAAATTATAACGAAATATGCGAATGAGGATAAACATCGTTACAGATAATAAGTAAAAAAACGAAGTTGAAACTGAATTAGCCTCAAATTAAAGAAATTATAAAGAAATATACGAATGAGGATAAACATCGCTACAGATAATAAGTAAAAAACAAAGTAGAAACTGAATTAGCCTCAAATTAAAGAAATTATAACGAAATAAGCTAATGTGTATAAACATCGTTAAAGATAATAAGTAAAAAACGAAGTTAAACTGAATTAGCCTCAAATTAAAGAAATTATAACGAAATATACGAATGAGGATAAACATTGTTACAGATAATAAGTAAAAAAGAAAGTAGAAACTGAATTAGCCTCAAATTAAAGAAATTATAACGAAATATACGAATGAGGATAAACATCGTTAGAGATAATAAGTAAAAAACGAAGTTGTAACTGAATTAGCCTCAAATTAAAGAAATGATAACGAAATATACGAATGAGGATAAACGTCGTTACAGATAATAAGTAAAAAACGAAGTTGAAACTGAATTAGCCTCAAATTAAAGAAATTATAACGAAATATACGAATGAGGATAAACATCGTTACAGATAATAAGTAAAAACGAAGTTGAAACTGGATTAGCCTCAAATTAAAGAAATTATAACGAAATATACGAATGAGGATAAACATCGTTACAGATAATAAGTAAAAAACAAAGTAGAAACTGAATTAGCCTCAAATTAAAGAAATTATAACGAAATAAACTAATGTGTATAAACATCGTTACAGATAATAAGTAAAAAACGACGTTGAAACTGAATTAGCCTAAATTAAAGAAATTATAACGAAATATACGAATGTGGATAAACATCGCTACGTATAATAAGTAAAAAACAAAGTTCAAACTGAATTAGCCTCAAATTAAAGATATTATAACGAAATATACGAATGAGGATAAACATCGTTACAGATAATAAGTAAAAAACGAAGTTGAAACTGAATTAGCCTCAAATTAAAGAAATTACAACGAAATATACGAATGAGGATTAACATCGGTAAAGATAATAAGTAAAAAACGAAGTTGAAACTGAATTAGCCTCAAATTAAAGAAGTTATAACGAAATATACGAATGAGTATAAACATCGTTACAGATAATAAGTAAAAAACGAAGTTGAAACTGAATTAGCCTCAAATTAAAGAAATTATAACGAAATATACGAATGAGGATAAACATCGTTACAGATAGTAAGTAAAAAACGAAGTAGAAACTGATTTAGCCTAAAATTAAAAAAAATATAACGAAATATACGAATGAGGATAAACGTCGTTACAGATAATAAGTAAAAAACGAAGTTGAAACTGAATCAGCCTCAAATTAAAGAAATTATAACGAAATATACGAATGAGGATAAACATCGTTACAGATAATAAGTAAAAAACGAAGTTGAAACTGAATTAGCCTCAAATTAAAGAAATTATAACGAAATATACGAATGAGGATAAACATCGTTACAGATAATAAGTAAAAAACGAAGTTGAAACTGAATTAGCCTCAAATTAAAGAAATTATAACGAAATATACTAATGTGGATAAACATCGCTACGTATAATAAGTAAAAAACAAAGTTGAAACTGAATTAGCCTCAAATTAAAGAAATTATAACGAAATATACGAATGAGGATAAACATCGTTACAGATAATAAGTAAAAAACGAAGTTGAAACCGAATTAGCCTCAAATTAAAGAAATTACAACGAAATATACGAATGAGGATTAACATCGGTAAAGATAATAAGTAAAAAACGAAGTTGAAACTGAATTAGCCTCAAATTAAAGAAGTTATAACGAAATATACGAATGAGTATAAACATCGTTACAGATAATAAGTAAAAAACGAAGTTGAAACTGAATTAGACTCAAATTAAAGAAATTATAACGAAATATACGAATGAGGATAAACATCGTTACAGATAATAAGTAAAAAACGAAGTTGAAACTGGATTAGCCTCAAATTAAAGAAATTATAACGAAATATACGAATGAGGATAAACATCGTTACAGATAATAAGTAAAAAACAAAGTAGAAACTAAATTAGCCTCAAATTAAAGAAATTATAACGAAATAAACTAATGTGTATAAACATCGTTACAGATAATAAGTAAAAGACGAAGTTGAAACTGAATTAGCCTAAATTAAAGAAATTATAACGAAATATACGAATGTGGATAAACATCGCTACGTATAATAAGTAAAAAACAAAGTTCAAACTGAATTAGCCTCAAATTAAAGATATTATAACGAAATATACGAATGAGGATAAACATCGTTACAGATAATAAGTAAAAAACGAAGTTGAAAGCGAATTAGCCTCAAATTAAAGAAATTACAACGAAATATACGAATGAGGATTAACATCGGTAAAGATAATAAGTAAAAAACGAAGTTGAAACTGAATTAGCCTCAAATTAAAGAAGTTATAACGAAATATACGAATGAGTATAAACATCGTTACAGATAATAAGTAAAAAACGAAGTTGAAACTGAATTAGCCTCAAATTAAAGAAATTATAACGAAATATACGAATGAGGATAAACATCGTTACAGATAATAAGTAAAAAACGAAGTAGAAACTGATTTAGCCTAAAATTAAAAAAAATATAACGAAATATACGAATGAGGATAAACGTCGTTACAGATAATAAGTAAAAAACGAAGTTGAAACTGAATTAGCCTCAAATTAAAGAAATTATAACGAAATATACGAATGAGGATAAACATCGTTACAGATAATAAGTAAAAAACGAAGTTGAAACTGAATTAGCCTCAAATTAAAGAAATTATAACGAAATATACGAATGAGGATAAACATCGTTACAGGTAATAAGTAAAAAACAAAGTTCAAACTGAATTAGCCTCAAATTAAAGATATTATAACGAAATATACGAATGAGGATAAACATCGTTACAGATAATAAGTAAAAAACAAAGTTGAAACTGAATTAGACTCAAATTAAAGAAATTATAACGAAATATACGAAAGAGGATAAACATCGTTACAGATAATAAGTAAAAAACGAAGTTGAAACTGGATTAGCCTCAAATTAAAGAAATTATAACGAAATATACGAATGAGGATAAACATCGTTACAGATAATAAGTAAAAAACAAAGTGGAAACTGAATTAGCCTCAAATTAAAGAAATTAAAACGAAATATACGAATGAGGATAAACATCGTTACAGATAATATGTAAAAAACATAGTTGAAACTGAATTAACCTCAAATTAAAGAAATTATAACTAAATATACGAATGAGGATAAACATCGTTACAGATAATAAGTAAAAAACGAAGTTGAAACCGAATTAGCCTCAAATTAAAGAAATTACAACGAAATATACGAATGAGGATTAACATCGGTAAAGATAATAAGTAAAAAACGAAGTTGAAACTGAATTAGCCTCAAATTAAAGAAGTTATAACGAAATATACGAATGAGTATAAACATCGTTACAGATAATAAGTAAAAAACGAAGTTGAAACTGAATTAGACTCAAATTAAAGAAATTATAACGAAATATACGAATGAGGATAAACATCGTTACAGATAATAAGTAAAAAACGAAGTTGAAACTGGATTAGCCTCAAATTAAAGAAATTATAACGAAATATACGAATGAGGATAAACATCGTTACAGATAATAAGTAAAAAACAAAGTAGAAACTAAATTAGCCTCAAATTAAAGAAATTATAACGAAATAAACTAATGTGTATAAACATCGTTACAGATAATAAGTAAAAGACGAAGTTGAAACTGAATTAGCCTAAATTAAAGAAATTATAACGAAATATACGAATGTGGATAAACATCGCTACGTATAATAAGTAAAAAACAAAGTTCAAACTGAATTAGCCTCAAATTAAAGATATTATAACGAAATATACGAATGAGGATAAACATCGTTACAGATAATAAGTAAAAAACGAAGTTGAAAGCGAATTAGCCTCAAATTAAAGAAATTACAACGAAATATACGAATGAGGATTAACATCGGTAAAGATAATAAGTAAAAAACGAAGTTGAAACTGAATTAGCCTCAAATTAAAGAAGTTATAACGAAATATACGAATGAGTATAAACATCGTTACAGATAATAAGTAAAAAACGAAGTTGAAACTGAATTAGCCTCAAATTAAAGAAATTATAACGAAATATACGAATGAGGATAAACATCGTTACAGATAATAAGTAAAAAACGAAGTAGAAACTGATTTAGCCTAAAATTAAAAAAAATATAACGAAATATACGAATGAGGATAAACGTCGTTACAGATAATAAGTAAAAAACGAAGTTGAAACTGAATTAGCCTCAAATTAAAGAAATTATAACGAAATATACGAATGAGGATAAACATCGTTACAGATAATAAGTAAAAAACGAAGTTGAAACTGAATTAGCCTCAAATTAAAGAAATTATAACGAAATATACGAATGAGGATAAACATCGTTACAGGTAATAAGTAAAAAACAAAGTTCAAACTGAATTAGCCTCAAATTAAAGATATTATAACGAAATATACGAATGAGGATAAACATCGTTACAGATAATAAGTAAAAAACAAAGTTGAAACTGAATTAGACTCAAATTAAAGAAATTATAACGAAATATACGAAAGAGGATAAACATCGTTACAGATAATAAGTAAAAAACGAAGTTGAAACTGGATTAGCCTCAAATTAAAGAAATTATAACGAAATATACGAATGAGGATAAACATCGTTACAGATAATAAGTAAAAAACAAAGTGGAAACTGAATTAGCCTCAAATTAAAGAAATTAAAACGAAATATACGAATGAGGATAAACATCGTTACAGATAATATGTAAAAAACATAGTTGAAACTGAATTAACCTCAAATTAAAGAAATTATAACTAAATATACGAATGAGGATAAACATCGTTACAGATAATAAGTAAAAAACGAAGTTGAAACCGAATTAGCCTCAAATTAAAGAAATTACAACGAAATATACGAATGAGGATTAACATCGGTAAAGATAATAAGTAAAAAACGAAGTTGAAACTGAATTAGCCTCAAATTAAAGAAGTTATAACGAAATATACGAATGAGTATAAACATCGTTACAGATAATAAGTAAAAAACGAAGTTGAAACTGAATTAGACACAAATTAAAGAAATTATAACGAAATATACGAATGAGGATAAACATCGTTACAGATAATAAGTAAAAAACGAAGTTGAAACTGGATTAGCCTCAAATTAAAGAAATTATAACGAAATATACGAATGAGGATAAACATCGTTACATATAATAAGTAAAAAACAAAGTAGAAACTGAATTAGCCTCAAATTAAAGAAATTATAACGAAATAAACTAATGTGTATAAACATCGTTACAGATAATAAGTAAAATACGAAGTTGAAACTGAATTAGCCTCAAATTAAAGAAATTATAACGAAATATACGAATGAGGATAAACATCGTTACAGGTAATAAGTAAAAAACAAAGTTCAAACTGAATTAGCCTCAAATTAAAGATATTATAACGAAATATACGAATGAGGATAAACATCGTTACAGGTAATAAGTAAAAAACAAAGTTGAAACTGAATTAGCCTCAAATTAAAGAAATTATAACGAAATATACGAATGAGGATAAACATCGTTACAGATAATAAGTAAAAAACTAAGTTGAAACTGAATTAGCCTCAAATTAAAGAAATTATAACGAAATATACGAATGAGGATAAACATCGTTACAGATAATAAGTAAAAAACAAAGTTGAAACTGAATTATAACGAAATAAACTAATGTGCATAAACATCGTTACAGATAATAAGTAAAAAACGAAGTTGAAACTGAATTAGCCTCAAATTAAAGAAATTATAACGAAATATACGAATGAGGATAATCATCGTTACAGGTAATAAGTAAAAAAGAAAGTTCAAAGTGAATTAGCCTCAAATTAAAGAAATTATAACGAAATATACGAATGAGGATAAACATCGTTAGAGATAATAAGTAAAAAACAAAGTTCCAACTGAATTAGACTCAAATTAAAGAAATTATAACGAAATATACGAATGAGGATAAACATCGTTACAGATAATAAGTAAAAAACGAAGTTGAAACTGGATTAGCCTCAAATTAAAGAAATTATAACGAAATATACGAATGAGGATAAACATCGTTACAGATAATAAGTAAAAAACAAAGTAGAAACTGAATTAGCCTCAAATTAAAGAAATTATAACGAAATAAACTAATGTGTATAAACATCGTTACAGATAATAAGTAAAAAACGAAGTTGTAACTGAATTAGCCTCAAATTAAAGAAATGATAACGAAATATACGAATGAGGATAAACATCGTTACAGGTAATAAGTAAAAAACAAAGTTGAAACTGAATTAGCCTCAAATTAAAGAAATTATAACGAAATATACGAATGAGGATAAACATCGTTACAGATAATAAGTAAAAAACGAAGTTGAAACTGAATTAGCCTCAAATTAAAGAAATTATAACGAAATATACGAATGAGTATAAACATCGTTACAGATAATAAGTAAAAAACGAAGTAGAAACTGAATTAGCCTAAAATTAATGAAATTATAACGAAATAAATTAAAGTGTTTAAACATCGTTACAGATAATAAGTAAAAAACGAAGTAGAAACTGAATTAGCCTCAAATTAAAGAAATTATAACGAAATAAACTAATGTGAATAAACATCGTTACAGATAATAAGTAAAAAACGAAGTTGTAACTGAATTAGCCTCAAATTAAAGAAATGATAACGAAATATACGAATGAGGATAAACATCGTTACAGGTAATAAGTAAAAAACGAAGTTGAAACTGAATTAGCCTCAAATTAAAGAAATTATAACGAAATATACGAATGAGTATAAACATCGTTACAGATAATAAGTAAAAAACGAAGTAGAAACTGAATTAGCCTCAAATTAAAGAAATTATAACGAAATAAACTAATGTGTATAAACATCGTTACAGATAATAAGTAAAAAACGAAGTTGTAACTGAATTAGCCTCAAATTAAAGAAATGATAACGAAATATACGAATGAGGATAAACATCGTTACAGGTAATAAGTAAAAAACAAAGTTGAAACTGAATTAGCCTCAAATTAAAGAAATTATAACGAAATATACGAATGAGGATAAACATCGTTACAGATAATAAGTAAAAAACGAAGTTGAAACTGAATTAGCCTCAAATTAAAGAAATTATAACGAAATAAACTAATGTGTATAAACATCGTTACAGATAATAAGTAAAAAACGAAGTTGTAACTGAATTAAGCTTAAATTAAAGAAATGATAACGAAATATACGAATGAGGATAAACATCGTTACAGGTAATAAGTAAAAAACAAAGTTGAAACTGAATTAGCCTCAAATTAAAGAAATTATAACGAAATATACGAATGAGTATAAACATCGTTACAGATAATAAGTAAAAAACTAAGTAGAAACTGAATTAGCCTAAAATTAATGAAATTATAACGAAATAAATTAAAGTGTTTAAACATCGTTACAGATAATAAGTAAAAAACGAAGTAGAAACTGAATTAGCCTCAAATTAAAGAAATTATAACGAAATAAACTAATGTGTATAAACATCGTTACAGATAATAAGTAAAAAACGAAATTGTAACTGAATTAGCCTCAAATTAAAGAAATGATAACGAAATATACGAATGAGGATAAACATCGTTACAGGTAATAAGTAAAAAACAAAGTTGAAACTGAATTAGCCTCAAATTAAAGAAATTATAACGAAATATACGAATGAGGATAAACATCGTTACAGGTAATAAGTAAAACTCAAAGTTCAAACTGAATTAGCCTCAAATTAAAGAAATTATAACAAAATATACGAATGAGGATAAACATCGTTACAGATAATAAGTAAAAAACGAAGTTGGAACTCAATTAGCCTCACATTAAAGAAATTATAACGAAATATACGAATGAGGATAAACATCGTTACAGATAATAAGTAAAAAACGAAGTTGAAACTGAATTAGCCTCAAATTAAAGAAATTATAACGAAATATACGAATGAGGATAAACATCGTTACAGATAATAAGTAAAAAACGAAGTTGAAACTGAATTAGCCTCAAATTAAAGAATCTATAACGAAATATACGAATGAGGATAAACATCGTTACAGATAATAAGTAAAAAACGAAGTTGGAACTCAATTAGCGTCAAATTAAAGAAATTATAACGAAATATACGAATGTGGATAAACATCGTTACAGATAATAAGTAAAAAACAAAATTGAAACTGAATTAGCCTCAAATTAAAGAAATTATTACGAAATATACGAATGTGGATAAACATCGTTACAGATAATAAGGAAAAAACGTAGTTGAAACTGAATTAGCCTCAAATTAAAGAAATTATAACGAAATATACGAATAAGGATAAACATCGTTACAGATAATAAGTAAAAAACGAACTTGAAACTGAATTAGCCTCAAATTAAAGAAATTATAACGAAATATGCGAATGAGGATAAACATCGTTACAGATAATAAGTAAAAAAACGAAGTTGAAATTGAATTAGCCTTAAATTAAAGAAATTATAACGAAATATACGAATGAGGATAAACATCGCTACAGATAATAAGTAAAAAACAAAGTAGAAACTGAATTAGCCTCAAATTAAAGAAATTATAACGAAATATGCTAATGTGTATAAACATCGTTACAGATAATAAGTAAAAAACGAAGTTGAAATTGAATTAGCCTCAAATTAAAGAAATTATAACGAAATATACGAATGAGGATAAACATCGTTAGAGATAATAAGTAAAAAACGAAGTTGAAACTGAATTAGCCTCAAATTAAAGAAGTTATAACGAAATATACGAATGAGTATAAACATCGTTACAGATAATAAGTAAAAAACGAAGTTGAAACTGAATTAGCCTCAAATTAAAGAAATTCTAACGAAATATACGAATGAGGATAAACATCGTTACAGATAATAAATAAAAAACGAAGTACAAACTGATTTAGCCTCAAATTAAAAAAATTATAACGAAATATACGAATGAGGATAAACGTCGTTACAGATAATAAGTAAAAAACGAAGTTGAAACTGAATTAGCGTCAAATTAAAGAAATTATAACGAAATATACGAATGTGGATAAACATCGTTACAGATAATAAGTAAAAAACGAAGTTGAAACTGAATTAGCCTCAAATTAAAGAAATTATAACGAAATATACGAATGAGGATAAACATCGTTACAGATAATAAGTAAAAAACGAAGTTGAAACTGAATTAGCCTCAAATTAAAGAAATTATAACGAAATATACTAATGTGGATAAACATCGCTACGTATAATAAGTAAAAAACAAAGTTGAAACTGAATTAGCCTCAAATTAAAGAAATTATAACGAAATATACGAATGAGGATAAACATCGTTACAGATAATAAGTAAAAAACGAAGTTGAAACCGAATTAGCCTCAAATTAAAGAAATTACAACGAAATATACGAATGAGGATTAACATCGGTAAAGATAATAAGTAAAAAACGAAGTTGAAACTGAATTAGCCTCAAATTAAAAAAGTTATAACGAAATATACGAATGAGTATAAACATCGTTACAGATAATAAGTAAAAAACGAAGTTGAAACTGAATTAGCCTCAAATTAAAGAAATTATAACGAAATATACGAATGTGGATAAACATCGTTACAGATAATAAGTAAAAAACGAAGTTGAAACTGAATTAGCCTCAAATTAAAGAAATTATAACGAAATATACGAATGAGGATAAACATCGTTACAGATAATAAGTAAAAAACAAAATTGAAACTGAATTAGCCTCAAATTAAAGAAATTATTACGAAATATACGAATGTGGATAAACATCGTTACAGATAATAAGGAAAAAACGAAGTTGAAACTGAATTAGCCTCAAATTAAAGAAATTATAACGAAATATACGAATAAGGATAAACATCGTTACAGATAATAAGTAAAAAACGAACTTGAAACTGAATTAGCCTCAAATTAAAGAAATTATAACGAAATATGCGAATGAGGAGAAACATCGTTACAGATAATAAGTAAAAAAACGAAGTTGAAACTGAATTAGCCTCAAATTAAAGAAATTATAACGAAATATACGAATGAGGATAAACATCGCTACAGATAATAAGTAAAAAACAAAGTAGAAACTGAATTAGCCTCAAATTAAAGAAATTATAACGAAATAAGCTAATGTGTATAAACATCGTTACAGATAATAAGTAAAAAACGAAGTTGAAACTGAATTAGCCTCAAATTAAAGAAATTATAACGAAATATACGAATGAGGATAAACATCGTTACAGATAATAGGTAAAAAACGAAGTTGAAACTGAATTAGCCTCAAATTAAAGAAATTATAACGAAATATACGAATGAGGATAAACATTGTTACAGATAATAAGTAAAAAAGAAAGTAGAAACTGAATTAGCCTCAAATTAAAGAAATTATAACGAAATATACGAATGAGGATAAACATCGTTAGAGATAATAAGTAAAAAACGAAGTTGTAACTGAATTAGCCTCAAATTAAAGAAATGATAACGAAATATACGAATGAGGATAAACATCGTTACAGATAATAAGTAAAAAACAAAGTTGAAACATAATTAGTCTCAAATTAAAGGAATTATAACGAAATATACGAATGAGGATAAACATCGTTACAGATAATAAGTAAAAAACGAAGTTGAAACCGAATTAGCCTCAAATTAAAGAAATTACAACGAAATATACGAATGAGGATTAACATCGGTAAAGATAATAAGTAAAAAACGAAGTTGAAACTGAATTAGCCTCAAATTAAAGAAGTTATAACGAAATATACGAATGAGTATAAACATCGTTACAGATAATAAGTAAAAAACGAAGTTGAAACTGAATTAGCCTCAAATTAAAGAAATTCTAACGAAATATACGAATGAGGATAAACATCGTTACAGATAATAAGTAAAAAACGAAGTACAAACTGATTTAGCCTCAAATTAAAAAAATTATAACGAAATATACGAATGAGGATAAACGTCGTTACAGATAATAAGTAAAAAACGAAGTTGAAACTGAATTAGCCTCAAATTAAAGAAATTATAACGAAATATACGAATGTGGATAAACATCGTTACAGATAATAAGTAAAAAACGAAGTTGAAACTGAATTAGCCTCAAATTAAAGAAATTATAACGAAATATACGAATGAGGATAAACATCGTTACAGATAATAAGTAAAAAACGAAGTTGAAACTGAATTAGCCTCAAATTAAAGAAATTATAACGAAATATACGAATGTGGATAAACATCGCTACGTATAATAAGTAAAAAACAAAGTTGAAACTGAATTAGCCTCAAATTAAAGAAATTATAACGAAATATACGAATGAGGATAAACATCGTTACAGATAATAAGTAAAAAACGAAGTTGAAACCGAATTAGCATCAAATTAAAGAAATTACAACGAAATATACGAATGAGGATTAACATCGGTAAAGATAATAAGTAAAAAACGAAGTTGAAACTGAATTAGCCTCAAATTAAAGAAGTTATAACGAAATATACGAATGAGTATAAACATCGTTACAGATAATAAGTAAAAAACGAAGTTGAAACTGAATTAGCCTCAAATTAAAGAAATTATAACGAAATATACGAATGAGGATAAACATCGTAACAGATAATAAGTAAAAAACGAAGTAGAAACTGATTTAGCCTCAAATTAAAAAAATTATAACGAAATAGACGAATGAGGATAAACGTCGTTACAGATAATAAGTAAAAACGAAGTTGAAACTGGATTAGCCTCAAATTAAAGAAATTATAACGAAATATACGAATGAGGATAAACATCGTTACAGATAATAAGTAAAAAACAAAGTGGAAACTGAATTAGCCTCAAATTAAAGAAATTAAAACGAAATATACGAATGAGGATAAACATCGTTACAGATAATAAGTAAAAAACGAAGTTGAAACTGAATTAGCCTCAAATTAAAGAAATTATAACGAAATATACGAATGAGGATAAACATCGTTACAGATAATAGGTAAAAAACGAAGTTGAAACTGAATTAGCCTCAAATTAAAGAAATTATAACGAAATATACGAATGAGGATAAACATTGTTACAGATAATAAGTAAAAAAGAAAGTAGAAACTGAATTAGCCTCAAATTAAAGAAATTATAACGAAATATACGAATGAGGATAAACATCGTTAGAGATAATAAGTAAAAAACGAAGTTGTAACTGAATTAGCCTCAAATTAAAGAAATGATAACGAAATATACGAATGAGGATAAACATCGTTACAGATAATAAGTAAAAAACAAAGTTGAAACATAATTAGTCTCAAATTAAAGGAATTATAACGAAATATACGAATGAGGATAAACATCGTTACAGATAATAAGTAAAAAACGAAGTTGAAACCGAATTAGCCTCAAATTAAAGAAATTACAACGAAATATACGAATGAGGATTAACATCGGTAAAGATAATAAGTAAAAAACGAAGTTGAAACTGAATTAGCCTCAAATTAAAGAAGTTATAACGAAATATACGAATGAGTATAAACATCGTTACAGATAATAAGTAAAAAACGAAGTTGAAACTGAATTAGCCTCAAATTAAAGAAATTCTAACGAAATATACGAATGAGGATAAACATCGTTACAGATAATAAGTAAAAAACGAAGTACAAACTGATTTAGCCTCAAATTAAAAAAATTATAACGAAATATACGAATGAGGATAAACGTCGTTACAGATAATAAGTAAAAAACGAAGTTGAAACTGAATTAGCCTCAAATTAAAGAAATTATAACGAAATATACGAATGTGGATAAACATCGTTACAGATAATAAGTAAAAAACGAAGTTGAAACTGAATTAGCCTCAAATTAAAGAAATTATAACGAAATATACGAATGAGGATAAACATCGTTACAGATAATAAGTAAAAAACGAAGTTGAAACTGAATTAGCCTCAAATTAAAGAAATTATAACGAAATATACGAATGTGGATAAACATCGCTACGTATAATAAGTAAAAAACAAAGTTGAAACTGAATTAGCCTCAAATTAAAGAAATTATAACGAAATATACGAATGAGGATAAACATCGTTACAGATAATAAGTAAAAAACGAAGTTGAAACCGAATTAGCATCAAATTAAAGAAATTACAACGAAATATACGAATGAGGATTAACATCGGTAAAGATAATAAGTAAAAAACGAAGTTGAAACTGAATTAGCCTCAAATTAAAGAAGTTATAACGAAATATACGAATGAGTATAAACATCGTTACAGATAATAAGTAAAAAACGAAGTTGAAACTGAATTAGCCTCAAATTAAAGAAATTATAACGAAATATACGAATGAGGATAAACATCGTAACAGATAATAAGTAAAAAACGAAGTAGAAACTGATTTAGCCTCAAATTAAAAAAATTATAACGAAATAGACGAATGAGGATAAACGTCGTTACAGATAATAAGTAAAAACGAAGTTGAAACTGGATTAGCCTCAAATTAAAGAAATTATAACGAAATATACGAATGAGGATAAACATCGTTACAGATAATAAGTAAAAAACAAAGTGGAAACTGAATTAGCCTCAAATTAAAGAAATTAAAACGAAATATACGAATGAGGATAAACATCGTTACAGATAATATGTAAAAAATATAGTTGAAACTGAATTAACCTCAAATTAAAGAAATTATAACGAAATATACGAATGAGGATAAACGTCGTTACAGATAATAAGTAAAAAACGAAGTTGAAACTGAATTAGCCTCAAATTAAAAAAAATAAAACGAAATATACGAATGTGGATAAACATCGTTACAGATAATAAGTAAAAAACGAAGTTGAAACTGAATTAGCCTCAAATTAAAGAAATTATAACGAAATATACGAATGAGGATAAACATCGTTACAGATAATAAGTAAAAAACGAAGTTGAAACTGAATTAGCCTCAAATTAAAGAAATTATAACGAAATATACGAATGAGGATAAACATCGTTACAGATAATAAGTAAAAAACGAAGTTGAAACTGAATTAGCCTCAAATTAAATAAATTATAACGAAATATACGAATGAGGATAAACATCGTTACAGATAATAAGTAAAAAACGAAGTAGAAACAGATTTAGCCTCAAATTAAAAAAATTATAACGAAATATACGAATGAGGATAAACGTCGTTACAGATAATAAGTAAAAAACGAAGTTGAAACTGAATTAGCCTCAAATTAAAGAAATTATAACGAAATATACGAATGTGGATAAACATCGTTACAGATAATAAGTAAAAAACGAAGTTGAAACTGAATTAGCCTCAAATTAAAGAAATTATAACGAAATATACGGATGAGGATAAACATCGTTACAGATAATAAGTAAAAAACGAAGTTGAAACTGAATTAGCCTCAAATTAAAGAAATTATAACGAAATATACGAATGAGGATAAACATCGTTACAGGTAATAGTAAAAAACAAAGTTCAAACTGAATTAGCCTCAAATTAAAGATATTATAACGAAATATACGAATGAGGATAAACATCGTTACAGATAATAAGTAAAAAACAAAGTTGAAACTGAATTAGACTCAAATTAAAGAAATTATAACGAAATATACGAATGAGGATAAACATCGTTACAGATAATAAGTAAAAAACGAAGTTGAAACTGGATTAGCCTCAAATTAAAGAAATTATAACGAATAATCGAATGAGGATAAACATCGTTACAGATAATAAGTAAAAAACAAAGTAGAAACTGAATTAGCCTCAAATTAAAGAAATTATAACGAAATAAACTAATGTGTATAAAGATCGTTACAGATAATAAGTAAAATACGAAGTTGAAACTGAATTAGCCTCAAATTAAAGAAATTATAACGAAATATACGAATGTGGATAAACATCGTTACAGGTAATAAGTAAAAAACAAAGTTCAAACTGAATTAGCCTCAAATTAAAGATATTATAACGAAATATACGAATGAGGATAAACATCGTTACAGATAATAAGTAAAAAACAAAGTTGAAACTGAATTAGACTCAAATTAAAGAAATTATAACGAAATATACGAATGAGGATAAACATCGTTACAGATAATAAGTAAAAAACGAAGTTGAAACTGGATTAGGCTCAAATTAAAGAAATTATAACGAAATATACGAATGAGGATAAACATCGTTACAGATAATAAGTAAAAAACGAAGTTGAAACTGAATTAGCCTCAAATTAAAGAAATTATAACGAAATATACGAATGTAGATAAACATCGTTACAGATAATAAGTAAAAAACGAAGTTGGAACTCAATTAGCGTCAAATTAAAGAAATTATAACGAAATATACGAATGAGGATAAACATCGTTACAGGTAATAAGTAAAAAACAAAGTTGAAACTGAATTAGCCTCAAATTAAAGAAATTATAACGAAATATAGGAATGAGGATAAACATCGTCACAGATAATAAGTAAAAAACGAAGGTGAAACTGAATTAGCCTCAAATTAAAGAAAATATAACGAAATATACGAATGTGGATAAACATCGTTACAGATAATAAGTAAAAATCGAAGTTGAAACTGAATTAGCCTCAAATTAAAGAAATTATAACGAAATATACGAATGAGGATAAACATCGTTACAGATAGTAAGTAAAAAACAAAGTTGAAACTGAATTATAACGAAATAAACTAATGTGCATAAACATCGTTACAGATAATAAGTAAAAAACGAAGTTGAAACTGAATTAGCCTCAAATTAAAGAAATTATAACGAAATTTACGAATGAGGATAAACATCGTTACAGATAATAAGTAAAAAACGAAGTTGAAACTGAATTAGCCTCAAATTAAAGAAATTATAACGAAATATACGAATGTGGATAAACATCGCTACGTATAATAAGTAAAAAACAAAGTTGAAACTGAATTAGCCTCAAATTAAAGAAATTATAACGAAATATACGAATGAGGATAAACATCGTTACAGATAATAAGTAAAAAACGAAGTTGAAACCGAATTAGCATCAAATTAAAGAAATAACAACGAAATATACGAATGAGGATTAACATCGGTAAAGATAATAAGTAAAAAACGAAGTTGAAACTGAATTAGCCTCAAATTAAAGAAGTTATAACGAAATATACGAATGAGTATAAACATCGTTACAGATAATAAGTAAAAAACGAAGTTGAAACTGAATTAGCCTCAAATTAAAGAAATTATAACGAAATATACGAATGAGGATAAACATCGTAACAGATAATAAGTAAAAAACGAAGTAGAAACTGATTTAGCCTCAAATTAAAAAAATTATAACGAAATATACGAATGAGGATAAACGTCGTTACAGATAATAAGTAAAAAACGAAGTTGAAACTGAATTAGCCTCAAATTAAAGAAATTATAACGAAATATACGAATGTGGATAAACATCGTTACAGATAATAAGTAAAAAACGAAGTTGAAACTGAATTAGCCTCAAATTAAAGAAATTATAACGAAATATAAGAATGAGGATAAACATCGTTACAGGTAATAAGTAAAAAACAAAGTTCAAACTGAATTAGCCTCAAATTAAAGATATTATAACGAAATATACGAATGAGGATAAACATCGTTACAGATAATAAGTAAAAAACAAAGTTGAAACTGAATTAGACTCAAATTAAAGAAATTATAACGAAATATACGAATGAGGATAAACATCGTTACAGATAATAAGTAAAAAACGAAGTTGAAACTGGATTAGCCTCAAATTAAAGAAATTATAACGAAATATACGAATGAGGATAAACATCGTTACAGATAATAAGTAAAAAACAAAGTGGAAACTGAATTAGCCTCAAATTAAAGAAATTAAAACGAAATATACGAATGAGGATAAACATCGTTACAGATAATATGTAAAAAATATAGTTGAAACTGAATTAACCTCAAATTAAAGAAATTATAACGAAATATACGAATGAGGATAAACGTCGTTACAGATAATAAGTAAAAAACGAAGTTGAAACTGAATTAGCGTCAAATTAAAGAAATTATAACGAAATATACGAATGTGGATAAACATCGTTACAGATAATAAGTAAAAAACGAAGTTGAAACTGAATTAGCCTCAAATTAAAGAAATTATAACGAAATATACGAATGAGGATAAACATCGTTACAGATAATAAGTAAAAAACGAAGTTGAAACTGAATTAGCCTCAAATTAAAGAAATTATAACGAAATATACGAATGAGTATAAACATCGTTACAGATAATAAGTAAAAAACGAAGTTGGAACCGAATTAGCCTCAAATTAAAGAAATAACAACGAAATATACGAATGAGGATTAACATCGGTAAAGATAATAAGTAAAAAACGAAGTTGAAACTGAATTAGCCTCAAATTAAAGAAGTTATAACGAAATATACGAATGAGTATAAACATCGTTACAGATAATAAGTAAAAAACGAAGTTGAAACTGAATTTGCCTCAAATTAAAGAAATTATAACGAAATATACGAATGAGGATAAACATCGTTACAGATAATAAGTAAAAAACGAAGTAGAAACTGATTTAGCCTCAAATTAAAAAAATTATAACGAAATATACGAATGAGGATAAACGTCGTTACAGATAATAAGTAAAAAACGAAGTTGAAATTGAATTAGCCTCAAATTAAAGAAATTATAACGAAATATACGAATGTGGATAAACATCGTTACAGATAATAAGTAAAAAACAAAGTTGAAACTGAATTATCCTCAAATTAAAGAAATTATAACGAAATATACGAATGAGGATAAACATCGTTACAGATAATAAGTAAAAAACGAAGTTGTAACTGAATTAGCCTCAAATTAAAGAAATTATAACGAAATATACGAATGAGGATAAACATCGTTTCAGGTAATAGTAAAAAACAAAGTTGAAACTGAATTAGCCTCAAATTAAAGATATTATAACGAAATATACGAATGAGGATAAACATCGTTACAGATAATAAGTAAAAAACAAAGTTGAAACTGAATTAGCCTCAAATTAAAGAAATTATAACGAAATATACGAATGAGGATAAACATCGTTACAGATAATAAGTAAAAAACGAAGTTGGAACTCAATTAGCCTCAAATTAAAGAAATTATAACGAATAATCGAATGAGGATAAACATCGTTACAGATAATAAGTAAAAAACGAAGTTGAAACTGAATTAGCCTCAAATTAAAGAAATTATAACGAAATAAACGAATGTGTATAAACATCGTTACAGATAATAAGTAAAAAACGAAGTTGAAACTGAATTAGCCTCAAATTAAAGAAATTATAACGAAATATACGAATGAGGATAAACATCGTTACAGATAATAAGTAAAAAACGAAGTTGGAACTCAATTAGCGTCAAATTATAGAAATTATAACGAAATATACGAATGTGGATAAACATCGTTACAGATAATAAGTAAAAAACAAAATTGAAACTGAATTAGCCTCAAATTAAAGAAATTATTACGAAATATACGAATGTGGATAAACATCGTTACAGATAATAAGGAAAAAACGAAGTAGAAACTGAATTAGCCTCAAATTAAAGAAATTATAACGAAATATACGAATAAGGATAAACATCGTTACAGATAATAAGTAAAAAACGAACTTGAAACTGAATTAGCCTCAAATTAAAGAAATTATAACGAAATATACGAATGAGGATAAACATCGTTACAGATAATAAGTAAAAAACGAAGTTGAAACCGAATTAGCCTCAAATTAAAGAAATTACAACGAAATATACGAATGAGGATTAACATCGGTAAAGATAATAAGTAAAAAACGAAGTTGAAACTGAATTAGCCTCAAATTAAAGAAGTTATAACGAAATATACGAATGAGTATAAGCATCGTTACAGATAATAAGTAAAAAACGAAGTTGAAACTGAATTAGCCTCAAATTAAAGAAATTCTAACGAAATATACGAATGAGTATAAACATCGTTACAGATAATAAGTAAAAAACGAAGTACAAACTGAATTAGCCTCAAATTAAAGAAATTATAACGAAATATACGAATGAGGATAAACATCGTTACAGATAATAAGTAAAAAACGAAGTAGAAACTGAATTAGCCTCAAATTAAAAAAATTATAACGAAATATACGAATGTGGATAAACATCGTTACAGATAATAAGTAAAAAACGAAGTTGAAACTGAATTAGCCTCAAATTAAAGAAATTATAACGAAATATACGAATGAGGATAAACATCGTTACAGATAATAAGTAAAAAACAAAGTTCAAACTGGATTAGGCTCAAACTAAAGAAATTATAACGAAATATACGAATGTGGATAAACATCGCTACGTATAATAAGTAAAAAACAAAGTTGAAACTGAATTAGCCTCAAATTAAAGAAATTATAACGAAATATACGAATGAGGATAAACATCGTTACAGATAATAAGTAAAAAACGAAGTTGAAACCGAATTAGCCTCAAATTAAAGAAATTACAACGAAATATACGAATGAGGACTAACATCGGTAAAGATAATAAGTAAAAAACAAAGTTCAAACTGAATTAGCCTCAAATTAAAGAAATTATAACGAAATATACGAATGAGGATAAACATCGTTACAGATAATAAGTAAAAAACGAAGTTGAAACTGAATTAGCCTCAAATTAAAGAAATTATAACGAAATATACGAATGTGGATAAACATCGTTACAGATAATAAGTAAAAAACGAAGTAGAAACTGATTTAGCCTCAAATTAAAAAAATTATAACGAAATATACGAATGAGGATAAAAAACGTTACAGATAATAAGTAAAAAACAAAGTTGAAACTGAATTAGACTCAAATTAAAGAAATTATAACGAAATATACGAATGTGGATAAACATCGTTACAGATAATAAGTAAAAAACGAAGTTGAAACTGAATTAGCCTCAAATTAAAGAAATTATAACGAAATATACGAATGAGGTTAAACATCGTTACAGATAATAAGTAAAAAACGAAGTTGAAACTGAATTAGCCTCAAATTAAAGAAATTATAACGAAATATACGAATGAGGATAAACATCGTTACAGGTAATAGTAAAAAACAAAGTTCAAACTGAATTAGCCTCAAATTAAAGATATTATAACGAAATAAACGAATGAGGATAAACATCGTTACAGATAATAAGTAAAAAACAAAGTTGAAACTGAATTAGACTCAAATTAATGAAATTATAACGAAATATACGAATGAGGATAAACATCGTTACAGATAATAAGTAAAAAACGAAGTTGAAACTGGATTAGCCTCAAATTAAAGAAATTATAACGAATAATCGAATGAGGATAAACATCGTTACAGATAATAAGTAAAAAACAATGTAGAAACTGAATTAGCCTCAAATTAAAGAAATTATAACGAAATAAACTAATGTGTATAAACATCGTTACAGATAATAAGTAAAATACGAAGTTGAAACTGAATTAGCCTCAAATTAAAGAAATTATAACGAAATATACGAATGAGGATAAACATCGTTACAGGTAATAAGTAAAAAACAAAGTTCAAGCTGAATTAGCCTCAAATTAAAGATATTATAACGAAATATACGAATGAGGATAAACATCGTTACAGATAATAAGTAAAAAACAAAGTTGAAACTGAATTAGACTCAAATTAAAGAAATTATAACGAAATATACGAATGAGGATAAACATCGTTACAGATAATAAGTAAAAAACGAAGTTGAAACTGGATTAGGCTCAAATTAAAGAAATTATAACGAAATATACGAATGAGGATAAACATCGTTACAGATAATAAGTAAAAAACGAAGTTGAAACTGAATTAGCCTCAAATTAAAGAAATTATAACGAAATATACGAATGTAGATAAACATCGTTACAGATAATAAGTAAAAAACGAAGTTGGAACTCAATTAGCGTCAAATTAAAGAAATTATAACGAAATATACGAATGAGGATAAACATCGTTACAGGTAATAAGTAAAAAACAAAGTTGAAACTGAATTAGCCTCAAATTAAAGAAATTAAAACGAAATATAGGAATGAGGATAAACATCGTTACAGATAATAAGTAAAAAACGAAGGTGAAACTGAATTAGCCTCAAATTAAAGAAAATATAACGAAATATACGAATGTGGATAAACATCGTTACAGATAATAAGTAAAAAACGAAGTTGAAACTGAATTAGCCTCAAATTAAAGAAATAATAACGAAATATACGAATGAGGATAAACGTCGTTACAGATAATAAGTAAAAAACGAAGTTGAAACTGAATTAGCCTCAAATTAAAGAAATTATAACGAAATTTACGAATGAGGATAAACATCGTTACAGATAATAAGTAAAAAACGAAGTTGAAACTGAATTAGCCTCAAATTAAAGAAATTATAACGAAATATACGAATGTGGATAAACATCGCTCCGTATAATAAGTAAAAAACAAAGTTGAAACTGAATTAGCCTCAAATTAAAGAAATTATAACGAAATATACGAATGAGGATAAACATCGTTACAGATAATAAGTAAAAAACGAAGTTGAAACCGAATTAGCATCAAATTAAAGAAATTACAACGAAATATACGAATGAGGATTAACATCGGTAAAGATAATAAGTAAAAAACGAAGTTGAAACTGAATTAGCCTCAAATTAAAGAAGTTATAACGAAATATACGAATGAGTATAAACATCGTTACAGATAATAAGTAAAAAACGAAGTTGAAACTGAATTAGCCTCAAATTAAAGAAATTATAACGAAATATACGAATGAGGATAAACATCGTAACAGATAATAAGTAAAAAACGAAGTAGAAACTGATTTAGCCTCAAATTAAAAAAATTATAACGAAATATACGAATGAGGATAAACGTCGTTACAGATAATAAGTAAAAAACGAAGTTGAAACTGAATTAGCCTCAAATTAAAGAAATTATAACGAAATATACGAATGTGGATAAACATCGTTACAGATAATAAGTAAAAAACGAAGTTGAAACTGAATTAGCCTCAAATTAAAGAAATTATAACGAAATATACGAATGAGGATAAACATCGTTACAGATAATAAGTAAAAAACGAAGTTGAAACTGAATTAGACTCAAATTAAAGAAATTATAACGAAAAATACGAATGAGGATAAACATCGTTACAGGTAAAAAGTAAAAAACAAAGTTCAAACTGAATTAGCCTCAAATTAAAGATATTATAACGAAATATACGAATGAGGATAAACATCGTTACAGATAATAAGTAAAAAACAAAGTTGAAACTGAATTAGACTCAAATTAAAGAAATTATAACGAAATATACGAATGAGGATAAACATCGTTACAGATAATAAGTAAAAAACGAAGTTGAAACTGGATTAGCCTCAAATTAAAGAAATTATAACGAAATATACGAATGAGGATAAACATCGTTACAGATAATAAGTAAAAAACAAAGTGAAAACTGAATTAGCCTCAAATTAAAGAAATTAAAACGAAATATACGAATGAGGATAAACATCGTTACAGATAATATGTAAAAAATATAGTTGAAACTGAATTAACCTCAAATTAAAGAAATTATAACGAAATATACGAATGAGGATAAACGTCGTTACAGATAATAAGTAAAAAACGAAGTTGAAACTGAATTAGCCTCAAATTAAAGAAATTATAACGAAATATACGAATGTGGATAAACATCGTTACAGATAATAAGTAAAAAACGAAGTTGAAACTGAATTAGCCTCAAATTAAAGAAATTATAACGAAATATACGAATGAGGATAAACATCGTTACAGATAATAAGTAAAAAACGAAGTTGAAACTGAATTAGCCTCAAATTAAGGAAATTATAACGAAATATACGAATGTGGATAAACATCGCTACGTATAATAAGTAAAAAACAAAGTTGAAACTGAATTAGCCTCAAATTAAAGAAATTATAACGAAATATACGAATGAGGATAAACATCGTTACAGATAATAAGTAAAAAACGAAGTTGAAACCGAATTAGCCTCAAATTAAAGAAATAACAACGAAATATACGAATGAGGATTAACATCGGTAAAGATAATAAGTAAAAAACGAAGTTGAAACTGAATTAGCCTCAAATTAAAGAAGTTATAACGAAATATACGAATGAGTATAAACATCGTTACAGATAATAAGTAAAAAACGAAGTTGAAACTGAATTAGCCTCAAATTAAAGAAATTATAACGAAATATACGAATGAGGATAAACATCGTTACAGATAATAAGTAAAAAACGAAGTAGAAACTGATTTAGCCTCAAATTAAAGAAATTATAACGAAATATACGAATGAGGATAAACATCGTTACAGGTAATAAGTAAAAAACAAAGTTCAAACTGAATTAGCCTCAAATTAAAGAAATTATAACGAAATATACGAATGAGGATAAACATCGTTACAGATAATAAGTAAAAAACAAAGTTGAAACTGAATTAGACTCAAATTAAAGAAATTATAACGAAATATACGAATGAGGATAAACATCGTTACAGATAATAAGTAAAAAACAAAGTTGAAACTGAATTAGTCTCAAATTAAAGAAATTAAAACGAAATATACGAATGAGGATAAACATCGTTACAGATAATATGTAAAAAACAAAGTTGAACTGAATTAACCTCAAATTAAAGAAATTATAACTAAATATACGAATGAGGATAAACATCGTTACAGATAATAAGTAAAAAACAAAGTAGAAAATGAATTAACCTCAAATTAAAGAAATTATAACGAAATATACGAATGAGGATAAACATCGTTACAGATAATAAGTAAAAAACGAAGTTGAAACTGAATTACCCTCAAATTAAAGAAATTATAACGAAATATACGAATGTGGATAAACATCGTTACAGATAATAAGTAAAAAACGAAGTTGAAACTGAATTAGCCTCAAATTAAAGAAATTATAAAGAAATATACGAATGAGGATAAACATCGTTACAGATAATAAGTAAAAAACAAAGTTGAAACTGAATTAGCCTCAAATTAAAGAAATTATAACGAAATATACGAATGAGGATAAACATCGTTACAGATAATAAGTAAAAAACGAAGTTGAAACTGAATTAGCCTCAAATTAAAAAAATTATAACGAAATATACGAATGAGGATAAACGTCGTTACAGATAATAAGTAAAAAACGAAGTTGAAACTGAATTAGCCTCAAATTAAAGAAATTATAACGAAATATACGAATGTGGATAAACATCGTTACAGATAATAAGTAAAAAACAAAGTTGAAACTGAATTAGCCTCAAATTAAAGAAATTATAACGAAATATACGGATGAGGATAAACATCGTTACAGATAATAAGTAAAAAACGAAGTTGAAACTGAATTAGCCTCAAATTAAAGAAATTATAACGAAATATACGAATGAGGATAAACATCGTTACAGGTAATAGTAAAAAACAAAGTTCAAACTGAATTAGCCTCAAATTAAAGATATTATAACGAAATATACGAATGAGGATAAACATCGTTACAGATAATAAGTAAAAAACAAAGTTGAAACTGAATTAGACTCAAATTAAAGAAATTATAACGAAATATACGAATGAGGATAAACATCGTTACAGATAATAAGTAAAAAACGAAGTTGAAACTGGATTAGCCTCAAATTAAAGAAATTATAACGAATAATCGAATGAGGATAAACATCGTTACAGATAATAAGTAAAAAACAAAGTAGAAACTGAATTAGCCTCAAATTAAAGAAATTATAACGAAATAAACTAATGTGTATAAAGATCGTTACAGATAATAAGTAAAATACGAAGTTGAAACTGAATTAGCCTCAAATTAAAGAAATTATAACGAAATATACGAATGTGGATAAACATCGTTACAGGTAATAAGTAAAAAACAAAGTTCAAACTGAATTAGCCTCAAATTAAAGATATTATAACGAAATATACGAATGAGGATAAACATCGTTACAGATAATAAGTAAAAAACAAAGTTGAAACTGAATTAGACTCAAATTAAAGAAATTATAACGAAATATACGAATGAGGATAAACATCGTTACAGATAATAAGTAAAAAACGAAGTTGAAACTGGATTAGGCTCAAATTAAAGAAATTATAACGAAATATACGAATGAGGATAAACATCGTTACAGATAATAAGTAAAAAACGAAGTTGAAACTGAATTAGCCTCAAATTAAAGAAATTATAACGAAATATACGAATGTAGATAAACATCGTTACAGATAATAAGTAAAAAACGAAGTTGGAACTCAATTAGCGTCAAATTAAAGAAATTATAACGAAATATACGAATGAGGATAAACATCGTTACAGGTAATAAGTAAAAAACAAAGTTGAAACTGAATTAGCCTCAAATTAAAGAAATTATAACGAAATATAGGAATGAGGATAAACATCGTCACAGATAATAAGTAAAAAACGAAGGTGAAACTGAATTAGCCTCAAATTAAAGAAAATATAACGAAATATACGAATGTGGATAAACATCGTTACAGATAATAAGTAAAAATCGAAGTTGAAACTGAATTAGCCTCAAATTAAAGAAATTATAACGAAATATACGAATGAGGATAAACATCGTTACAGATAGTAAGTAAAAAACAAAGTTGAAACTGAATTATAACGAAATAAACTAATGTGCATAAACATCGTTACAGATAATAAGTAAAAAACGAAGTTGAAACTGAATTAGCCTCAAATTAAAGAAATTATAACGAAATTTACGAATGAGGATAAACATCGTTACAGATAATAAGTAAAAAACGAAGTTGAAACTGAATTAGCCTCAAATTAAAGAAATTATAACGAAATATACGAATGTGGATAAACATCGCTACGTATAATAAGTAAAAAACAAAGTTGAAACTGAATTAGCCTCAAATTAAAGAAATTATAACGAAATATACGAATGAGGATAAACATCGTTACAGATAATAAGTAAAAAACGAAGTTGAAACCGAATTAGCATCAAATTAAAGAAATAACAACGAAATATACGAATGAGGATTAACATCGGTAAAGATAATAAGTAAAAAACGAAGTTGAAACTGAATTAGCCTCAAATTAAAGAAGTTATAACGAAATATACGAATGAGTATAAACATCGTTACAGATAATAAGTAAAAAACGAAGTTGAAACTGAATTAGCCTCAAATTAAAGAAATTATAACGAAATATACGAATGAGGATAAACATCGTAACAGATAATAAGTAAAAAACGAAGTAGAAACTGATTTAGCCTCAAATTAAAAAAATTATAACGAAATATACGAATGAGGATAAACGTCGTTACAGATAATAAGTAAAAAACGAAGTTGAAACTGAATTAGCCTCAAATTAAAGAAATTATAACGAAATATACGAATGTGGATAAACATCGTTACAGATAATAAGTAAAAAACGAAGTTGAAACTGAATTAGCCTCAAATTAAAGAAATTATAACGAAATATAAGAATGAGGATAAACATCGTTACAGGTAATAAGTAAAAAACAAAGTTCAAACTGAATTAGCCTCAAATTAAAGATATTATAACGAAATATACGAATGAGGATAAACATCGTTACAGATAATAAGTAAAAAACAAAGTTGAAACTGAATTAGACTCAAATTAAAGAAATTATAACGAAATATACGAATGAGGATAAACATCGTTACAGATAATAAGTAAAAAACGAAGTTGAAACTGGATTAGCCTCAAATTAAAGAAATTATAACGAAATATACGAATGAGGATAAACATCGTTACAGATAATAAGTAAAAAACAAAGTGGAAACTGAATTAGCCTCAAATTAAAGAAATTAAAACGAAATATACGAATGAGGATAAACATCGTTACAGATAATATGTAAAAAATATAGTTGAAACTGAATTAACCTCAAATTAAAGAAATTATAACGAAATATACGAATGAGGATAAACGTCGTTACAGATAATAAGTAAAAAACGAAGTTGAAACTGAATTAGCGTCAAATTAAAGAAATTATAACGAAATATACGAATGTGGATAAACATCGTTACAGATTATAAGTAAAAAACGAAGTTGAAACTGAATTAGCCTCAAATTAAAGAAATTATAACGAAATATACGAATGAGGATAAACATCGTTACAGATAATAAGTAAAAAACGAAGTTGAAACTGAATTAGCCTCAAATTAAAGAAATTATAACGAAATATACGAATGAGTATAAACATCGTTACAGATAATAAGTAAAAAACGAAGTTGGAACCGAATTAGCCTCAAATTAAAGAAATAACAACGAAATATACGAATGAGGATTAACATCGGTAAAGATAATAAGTAAAAAACGAAGTTGAAACTGAATTAGCCTCAAATTAAAGAAGTTATAACGAAATATACGAATGAGTATAAACATCGTTACAGATAATAAGTAAAAAACGAAGTTGAAACTGAATTTGCCTCAAATTAAAGAAATTATAACGAAATATACGAATGAGGATAAACATCGTTACAGATAATAAGTAAAAAACGAAGTAGAAACTGATTTAGCCTCAAATTAAAAAAATTATAACGAAATATACGAATGAGGATAAACGTCGTTACAGATAATAAGTAAAAAACGAAGTTGAAATTGAATTAGCCTCAAATTAAAGAAATTATAACGAAATATACGAATGTGGATAAACATCGTTACAGATAATAAGTAAAAAACAAAGTTGAAACTGAATTATCCTCAAATTAAAGAAATTATAACGAAATATACGAATGAGGATAAACATCGTTACAGATAATAAGTAAAAAACGAAGTTGTAACTGAATTAGCCTCAAATTAAAGAAATTATAACGAAATATACGAATGAGGATAAACATCGTTTCAGGTAATAGTAAAAAACAACGTTGAAACTGAATTAGCCTCAAATTAAAGATATTATAACGAAATATACGAATGAGGATAAACATCGTTACAGATAATAAGTAAAAAACAAAGTTGAAACTGAATTAGCCTCAAATTAAAGAAATTATAACGAAATATACGAATGAGGATAAACATCGTTACAGATAATAAGTAAAAAACGAAGTTGGAACTCAATTAGCCTCAAATTAAAGAAATTATAACGAATAATCGAATGAGGATAAACATCGTTACAGATAATAAGTAAAAAACGAAGTTGAAACTGAATTAGCCTCAAATTAAAGAAATTATAACGAAATAAACGAATGTGTATAAACATCGTTACAGATAATAAGTAAAAAACGAAGTTGAAACTGAATTAGCCTCAAATTAAAGAAATTATAACGAAATATACGAATGAGGATAAACATCGTTACAGATAATAAGTAAAAAACGAAGTTGGAACTCAATTAGCGTCAAATTATAGAAATTATAACGAAATATACGAATGTGGATAAACATCGTTACAGATAATAAGTAAAAAACAAAATTGAAACTGAATTAGCCTCAAATTAAAGAAATTATTACGAAATATACGAATGTGGATAAACATCGTTACAGATAATAAGGAAAAAACGAAGTTGAAACTGAATTAGCCTCAAATTAAAGAAATTATAACGAAATATACGAATAAGGATAAACATCGTTACAGATAATAAGTAAAAAACGAACTTGAAACTGAATTAGCCTCAAATTAAAGAAATTATAACGAAATATACGAATGAGGATAAACATCGTTACAGATAATAAGTAAAAAACGAAGTTGAAACCGAATTAGCCTCAAATTAAAGAAATTACAACGAAATATACGAATGAGGATTAACATCGGTAAAGATAATAAGTAAAAAACGAAGTTGAAACTGAATTAGCCTCAAATTAAAGAAGTTATAACGAAATATACGAATGAGTATAAGCATCGTTACAGATAATAAGTAAAAAACGAAGTTGAAACTGAATTAGCCTCAAATTAAAGAAATTCTAACGAAATATACGAATGAGTATAAACATCGTTACAGATAATAAGTAAAAAACGAAGTACAAACTGAATTAGCCTCAAATTAAAGAAATTATAACGAAATATACGAATGAGGATAAACATCGTTACAGATAATAAGTAAAAAACGAAGTAGAAACTGAATTAGCCTCAAATTAAAAAAATTATAACGAAATATACGAATGTGGATAAACATCGTTACAGATAATAAGTAAAAAACGAAGTTGAAACTGAATTAGCCTCAAATTAAAGAAATTATAACGAAATATACGAATGAGGATAAACATCGTTACAGATAATAAGTAAAAAACAAAGTTCAAACTGGATTAGGCTCAAACTAAAGAAATTATAACGAAATATACGAATGTGGATAAACATCGCTACGTATAATAAGTAAAAAACAAAGTTGAAACTGAATTAGCCTCAAATTAAAGAAATTATAACGAAATATACGAATGAGGATAAACATCGTTACAGATAATAAGTAAAAAACGAAGTTGAAACCGAATTAGCCTCAAATTAAAGAAATTACAACGAAATATACGAATGAGGACTAACATCGGTAAAGATAATAAGTAAAAAACAAAGTTCAAACTGAATTAGCCTCAAATTAAAGAAATTATAACGAAATATACGAATGAGGATAAACATCGTTACAGATAATAAGTAAAAAACGAAGTTGAAACTGAATTAGCCTCAAATTAAAGAAATTATAACGAAATATACGAATGTGGATAAACATCGTTACAGATAATAAGTAAAAAACGAAGTAGAAACTGATTTAGCCTCAAATTAAAAAAATTATAACGAAATATACGAATGAGGATAAAAAACGTTACAGATAATAAGTAAAAAACAAAGTTGAAACTGAATTAGACTCAAATTAAAGAAATTATAACGAAATATACGAATGTGGATAAACATCGTTACAGATAATAAGTAAAAAACGAAGTTGAAACTGAATTAGCCTCAAATTAAAGAAATTATAACGAAATATACGAATGAGGTTAAACATCGTTACAGATAATAAGTAAAAAACGAAGTTGAAACTGAATTAGCCTCAAATTAAAGAAATTATAACGAAATATACGAATGAGGATAAACATCGTTACAGGTAATAGTAAAAAACAAAGTTCAAACTGAATTAGCCTCAAATTAAAGATATTATAACGAAATAAACGAATGAGGATAAACATCGTTACAGATAATAAGTAAAAAACAAAGTTGAAACTGAATTAGACTCAAATTAATGAAATTATAACGAAATATACGAATGAGGATAAACATCGTTACAGATAATAAGTAAAAAACGAAGTTGAAACTGGATTAGCCTCAAATTAAAGAAATTATAACGAATAATCGAATGAGGATAAACATCGTTACAGATAATAAGTAAAAAACAATGTAGAAACTGAATTAGCCTCAAATTAAAGAAATTATAACGAAATAAACTAATGTGTATAAACATCGTTACAGATAATAAGTAAAATACGAAGTTGAAACTGAATTAGCCTCAAATTAAAGAAATTATAACGAAATATACGAATGAGGATAAACATCGCTACGTATAATAAGTAAAAAACAAAGTTGAAACTGAATTAGCCTCAAATTAAAGAAATTATAACGAAATATACGAATGTAGATAAACATCGTTACAGATAATAAGTAAAAAACGAAGTTGGAACTCAATTAGCGTCAAATTAAAGAAATTATAACGAAATATACGAATGAGGATAAACATCGTTACAGGTAATAAGTAAAAAACAAAGTTGAAACTGAATTAGCCTCAAATTAAAGAAATTAAAACGAAATATAGGAATGAGGATAAACATCGTTACAGATAATAAGTAAAAAACGAAGGTGAAACTGAATTAGCCTCAAATTAAAGAAAATATAACGAAATATACGAATGTGGATAAACATCGTTACAGATAATAAGTAAAAAACGAAGTTGAAACTGAATTAGCCTCAAATTAAAGAAATAATAACGAAATATACGAATGAGGATAAACGTCGTTACAGATAATAAGTAAAAAACGAAGTTGAAACTGAATTAGCCTCAAATTAAAGAAATTATAACGAAATTTACGAATGAGGATAAACATCGTTACAGATAATAAGTAAAAAACGAAGTTGAAACTGAATTAGCCTCAAATTAAAGAAATTATAACGAAATATACGAATGTGGATAAACATCGCTCCGTATAATAAGTAAAAAACAAAGTTGAAACTGAATTAGCCTCAAATTAAAGAAATTATAACGAAATATACGAATGAGGATAAACATCGTTACAGATAATAAGTAAAAAACGAAGTTGAAACCGAATTAGCATCAAATTAAAGAAATTACAACGAAATATACGAATGAGGATTAACATCGGTAAAGATAATAAGTAAAAAACGAAGTTGAAACTGAATTAGCCTCAAATTAAAGAAGTTATAACGAAATATACGAATGAGTATAAACATCGTTACAGATAATAAGTAAAAAACGAAGTTGAAACTGAATTAGCCTCAAATTAAAGAAATTATAACGAAATATACGAATGAGGATAAACATCGTAACAGATAATAAGTAAAAAACGAAGTAGAAACTGATTTAGCCTCAAATTAAAAAAATTATAACGAAATATACGAATGAGGATAAACGTCGTTACAGATAATAAGTAAAAAACGAAGTTGAAACTGAATTAGCCTCAAATTAAAGAAATTATAACGAAATATACGAATGTGGATAAACATCGTTACAGATAATAAGTAAAAAACGAAGTTGAAACTGAATTAGCCTCAAATTAAAGAAATTATAACGAAATATACGAATGAGGATAAACATCGTTACAGATAATAAGTAAAAAACGAAGTTGAAACTGAATTAGACTCAAATTAAAGAAATTATAACGAAAAATACGAATGAGGATAAACATCGTTACAGGTAAAAAGTAAAAAACAAAGTTCAAACTGAATTAGCCTCAAATTAAAGATATTATCACGAAATATACGAATGAGGATAAACATCGTTACAGATAATAAGTAAAAAACAAAGTTGAAACTGAATTAGACTCAAATTAAAGAAATTATAACGAAATATACGAATGAGGATAAACATCGTTACAGATAATAAGTAAAAAACGAAGCTGAAACTGGATTAGCCTCAAATTAAAGAAATTATAACGAAATATACGAATGAGGATAAACATCGTTACAGATAATAAGTAAAAAACAAAGTGAAAACTGAATTAGCCTCAAATTAAAGAAATTAAAACGAAATATACGAATGAGGATAAACATCGTTACAGATAATATGTAAAAAATATAGTTGAAACTGAATTAACCTCAAATTAAAGAAATTATAACGAAATATACGAATGAGGATAAACGTCGTTACAGATAATAAGTAAAAAACGAAGTTGAAACTGAATTAGCCTCAAATTAAAGAAATTATAACGAAATATACGAATGTGGATAAACATCGTTACAGATAATAAGTAAAAAACGAAGTTGAAACTGAATTAGCCTCAAATTAAAGAAATTATAACGAAATATACGAATGAGGATAAACATCGTTACAGATAATAAGTAAAAAACGAAGTTGAAACTGAATTAGCCTCAAATTAAGGAAATTATAACGAAATATACGAATGTGGATAAACATCGCTACGTATAATAAGTAAAAAACAAAGTTGAAACTGAATTAGCCTCAAATTAAAGAAATTATAACGAAATATACGAATGAGGATAAACATCGTTACAGATAATAAGTAAAAAACGAAGTTGAAACCGAATTAGCCTCAAATTAAAGAAATAACAACGAAATATACGAATGAGGATTAACATCGGTAAAGATAATAAGTAAAAAACGAAGTTGAAACTGAATTAGCCTCAAATTAAAGAAGTTATAACGAAATATACGAATGAGTATAAACATCGTTACAGATAATAAGTAAAAAACGAAGTTGAAACTGAATTAGCCTCAAATTAAAGAAATTATAACGAAATATACGAATGAGGATAAACATCGTTACAGATAATAAGTAAAAAACGAAGTAGAAACTGATTTAGCCTCAAATTAAAGAAATTATAACGAAATATACGAATGAGGATAAACATCGTTACAGGTAATAAGTAAAAAACAAAGTTCAAACTGAATTAGCCTCAAATTAAAGAAATTATAACGAAATATACGAATGAGGATAAACATCGTTACAGATAATAAGTAAAAAACAAAGTTGAAACTGAATTAGACTCAAATTAAAGAAATTATAACGAAATATACGAATGAGGATAAACATCGTTACAGATAATAAGTAAAAAACAAAGTTGAAACTGAATTAGTCTCAAATTAAAGAAATTAAAACGAAATATACGAATGAGGATAAACATCGTTACAGATAATATGTAAAAAACAAAGTTGAACTGAATTAACCTCAAATTAAAGAAATTATAACTAAATATACGAATGAGGATAAACATCGTTACAGATAATAAGTAAAAAACAAAGTAGAAAATGAATTAACCTCAAATTAAAGAAATTATAACGAAATATACGAATGAGGATAAACATCGTTACAGATAATAAGTAAAAAACGAAGTTGAAACTGAATTACCCTCAAATTAAAGAAATTATAACGAAATATACGAATGTGGATAAACATCGTTACAGATAATAAGTAAAAAACGAAGTTGAAACTGAATTAGCCTCAAATTAAAGAAATTATAAATAAATATACGAATGAGGATAAACATCGTTACAGATAATAAGTAAAAAACAAAGTTGAAACTGAATTAGCCTCAAATTAAAGAAATTATAACGAAATATACGAATGAGGATAAACATCGTTACAGATAATAAGTAAAAAACGAAGTTGAAACTGAATTAGCCTCAAATTAAAAAAAATTATAACGAAATATACGAATGAGGATAAACATCGTTACAGATAATAAGTACAAAACAAAGTTGAAACTGAATTAGCCTCAAATTAAAGAAATTATAACGAAATATACGAATGAGGATAAACATCGTTACAGATAATAAGTAAAAAACGAAGGTGAAACTGAATTAGCCTCAAATTAAAGAAATTATAACGAAATATACGAATGAGGATAAACATCGTTACAGATAATAAGTAAAAAACGAAGTTGAAACTGAATTAGCCTCAAATTAATGAAATTATAACGAAATATACGAATGAGGATAGACATCGCTACCGATAATAAGTAAAAAACAAAGTAGAAACTGAATTAGCCTCAAATTAAAGAAATTTTAACGAAATAAGCTAATGTGTATAAACATCGTTACAGATAATAAGTAAAAAACGAAGTTGAAACTGAATTAGCCTCAAATTAAAGAAATTATAACGAAATATACGAATGAGGATAAACATCGTTACAGATAATAAGTAAAAAACGAAGTTGAAACTGAATTAGCCTCAAATTAAAGAAATTATAACGAAATATACGAATGAGGATAAACATCGTTACAGATAATAAGTAAAAAACGAAGTTGAAACTGAATTAGCCTCAAATTAAAGAAATTATAACGAAATATACGAATGAGGATAAACATCGTTACAGGTAATAAGTAAAAAACAAAGTTGAAACTGAGTTAGCCTCAAATTAAAGAAATTATAACGAAATATACGAATGAGGATAAACATCGTTACAGATAATAAGTAAAAAACAAAGTTGAAACTGAATTAGCCTCAAATTAAAGAAATTATAACGAAATATACGAATGAGGATAAACATCGTCACAGATAATAAGTAAAAAACGAAGTTGAAACTGAATTAGCCTCAAATTAAAGAAATTATAACGAAATATACGAATGAGGATAAACATCGTTACAGATAATAAGTAAAAAACAAAGTAGAAACTGAATTAGCCTCAAATTAAAGAAATTATAACGAAATAAACTAATGTGTATAAACATCGTTACAGATAATAAGAAAAAAACGAAGTTGAAACTGAATTAGCCTCAAATTAAAGAAATTATAACGAAATATACGAATGAGGATAAACATCGTTACAGGTAATAAGTAAAAAACAAAGTTCAAACTGAATTAGCCTCAAATTAAAGAAATTATAACGAAATATACGAATGAGGATAAACATCGTTACAGATAATAAGTAAAAAAAAAAGTTGAAACTGAATTAGACTCAAATTAACGAAATTATAACGAAATATACGAATGAGGATAAACATCGTTACAGATAATAAGTAAAAAACAAAGTTGAACCTGAATTAGCCTCAAATTAAAGAAATTAAAACGAAATATACGAATGAGGATAAACATCGTTACAGATAATATGTAAAAAACAAAGTTGAAACTGAGTTAGCCTCAAATTAAAGTAAATTATAACGAAATATACTAATGAGGATAAACATCGTTACAGATAATAAGTAAAAAACGAAGTTGAAACTGAATTAGCTTCAAATTAAAGAAATTATAACGAAATATACGAATGAGGATAAACATCGTTACAGATAATAAGTAAAAAACTAAGTAGAAACTGAATTAGCCTAAAATTAAAGAAATTATAACGAAATAAATTAATGTGTTTAAACATCGTTACAGATAATAAGTAAAAAACGAAGTTGAAACTGAATTAGCCTCAAATTAAAGAAATTATAACGTAATATACGAATGAGGATAAACATCGTTACAGGTAATAAGTAAAACACAAAGTTCAAACTGAATTAGCCTCAAATTAAAGAAATTATAACGAAATATACGAATGAGGATAAACATCGTTACAGATAATAAGTAAAAAACGAACTTGATACTGAATTAGCCTCAAATTAAAGAAATTATAACGAAATATGCGAATGAGGATAAACATCGTTACAGATAGTAAGTAAAAAACGGAGTTGAAACAGAATTAGCATCAATTTAAAGAAATTATAACGAAATATACGAATGAGGATAAACATCGCTACAGATAATAAGTAAAAAACAAAGTAGAAACTGAATTAGCCTGAAAATAAGAAATTAGAACGAAATAAACTAATGTGTATAAACATCGTTACAGATAATAAGTAAAAAACGAAGTTGAAACTGAATTAGCCTCAAATTAAAGAAATTATAACGAAATATAAGAATGAGGATAAACATCGTTACAGATAATAAGTAAAAAACGAAGTTGAAACTGAATTAGCCTCAAATTAAAGAAATTATAACGAAATATACGAATGAGGATAAACATCGTTACAGATAATAAGTAAAAAACAAAGTAGAAACTGAATTAGCCTCAAATTAAAGAAATTATAACGAAATATACGAAAGAGGATAAACATCGTTAGAGATAATAAGTAAAAAACGAAGTTGTAACTGAATTAGCCTCAAATTAAAGAAATGATAACGATATATACGAATGAGGATAAACATCGTTACAGATAATAAGTAAAAAACAAAGTTGAAACTGAGTTAGCCTCAAATTAAAGAAATTATAACGAAATATACTAATGAGGATAAACATCGTTACAGATAATAAGTAAAAAACGAAGTTGAAAATGAATTAGCCTCTAATTAAAGAAATTATAACGAAATATACGAATGAGGATAAACATCGCTACAGATAATAAGTAAAAAACAAAGTAGAAACTGAATTAGCCTCAAATTAAAGAAATTATAACGAAATAAACTAATGTGCATAAACATCGTTACAGATAATAAGTAAAAAACGAAGTTGAAACTGAATTAGCCTCAAATTAAAGAAATTATAACGAAATATACGAATGAGGATAATCATCGTTACAGGTAATAAGTAAAAAACAAAGTTCAAACTGAATTAGCCTCAAATTAAAGAAATTATAACGAAATATACGAATGAGGATAAACATCGTTAGAGATAATAAGTAAAAAACAAAGTTGAAACTGAATTAACATCGTTAGAGATAATAAGTAAAAAACTAAGTTGCAACTGAATTAGACTCAAATTAAAGAAATTATAACGAAATATACGAATGAGGATAAACATCGTTACAGATAATAAGTAAAAAACGAAGTTGAAACTGAATTAGCCTCAAATTAAAGAAATTATAACGAAATAAACGAATGAGGATAAACATCGTTACAGATAATAAGTAAAAAACAAAGTAGAAACTGAATTAGCCTAAAATTAAAGAAATTATAACGAAATAAATTAATGTGTTTAACCATCGTTACAGATTATAAGTAAAAAAAGAAGTTGAAACTGAATTAGCCTCAAATTAAAGAAATTATAACGAAATATACGAATGAGGATAAACATCGTTACAGGTAATAAGTAAAACACAAAGTTCAAACTGAATTAGCTCAAATTAAAGAAATTATAACGAAATATACGAATGTTTATCCTTATTCGTATATTTCGTTATAATTTATTTAATTTGAGGCTAATCCAGTTTCAACATCGTTTTTTACTTATTATCTGTAACGATGTTTAAACACATTAATTTATTTCGTTATAATTTCTTTAATTTTAGGCTAATTCAGTTTCTACTTTGTTTTTTACTTATTATCTGTAACGATGTTTATCCTCATTCGTATATTTCGTTATAATTAAAGAAATTATAACGAAATAAACTAATGTGTATAAACATCGTTACAGATAATAAGTAAAAAACGAAGTTGAAACTGAATTAGCCTCAAATTAAAGAAATTATAACGAAATATACGAATGAGGATAAACATCGTTACAGATAATAGGTAAAAAACGAAGTTGAAACTGAATTAGCCTCAAATTAAAGAAATTATAACGAAATATACGAATGAGGATAAACATCGTTACAGATAATAAGTAAAAAACAAAGTAGAAACTAAATTAGCCTCAAATTAATGAAATTATAACGAAATATACGAATGAGGATAAACATCGTTAGAGATAATAAGTAAAAAACGAAGTTGTAACTGAATTAGCCTCAAATTAAAGAAATGATAACGAAATATACGAATGAGGATAAACATCGTTACAGATAATAAGTAAAAAACAAAGTTGAAACATAATTAGTCTCAAATTAAAGAAATTATAACGAAATATACGAATGAGGATAAACATCGTTACAGATAATAAGTAAAAAACGAAGTTGAAACTGAATTAGCCTCAAATTAAAGAAATTATAACGAAATATACGAATGTGGATAAACATCGCTACGTATAATAAGTAAAAAACAAAGTTGAAACTGAATTAGCCTCAAATTAGAGAAATTATAACGAAATATACGAATGAGGATAAACATCGTTACAGATAATAAGTAAAAAACGAAGTTGAAACCGAATTATCCTCAAATTAAAGAAATTACAACGAAATATACGAATGAGGATAAACATCGGTAAAGATAATAAGTAAAAAACGAAGTTGAAACTGAATTAGCCTCAAATTAAAGAAATTATAACGAAATATACGAATGAGGATGAACATCGTTACAGATAATAAGTAAAAAACGAAGTTGAAACTGAATTAGCCTCAAATTAAAGAAATTATAACGAAATATACGAATGAGGATAAACATCGTTACAGATAATAAGTAAAAAACGAAGTTGAAACTGAATTAGCCTCAAATTAAAGAAATTATAACGAAATATACGAATGAGGATAAACATCGTTACAGATAATAAGTAAAAAACGAAGTTGAAACTCAATTAGCGTCAAATTAAATAAATTATAACGAAATATACGAATGAGGATAAACATCGTTACAGATAATAAGTAAAAAACAAAGTTGAAACTGAATTAGCCTCAAATTAAAGAAATTAAAACGAAATATACGAATGAGGATAAACATCGTTACAGATAATATGTAAAAAACATAGTTGAAACTAAATTAGCCTCAAATTAAAGAAATTATAACGAAATATACGAATGTGGATAAACATCGTTACAGATAATAAGTAAAAAACAAAGTAGAAACTGGATTAGCCTCAAATTAAAGAAATTATAAGGAAATATACGAATGTGGATAAATACCGTTACATATAATAAGTAAAAAACGAAGTTGAAACTGAATTAGCCTCAAATTAAAGAAATTATAACGAAATATACGAATGAGGATAAACATCGTTACAGATGATAAGTAAAAAACGAAGTTGAAACTGGATTAGCCTCAAATTAAAGAAATTATAACGAAATATACGAATGAGGATAAACATCGTTACAGATAATAAGTAAAAAACAAAGTTGAAACTGAATTAGCCTCAAATTAAAGAAATTAAAACGAAATATACGAATGAGGATAAACATCGTTACAGATAATATGTAAAAAACATAGTTGAAACTGAATTAACCTCAAATTAAAGAAATTATAACGAAATATACGAATGAGGATAAACATCGTTACAGATAATAAGTAAAAAACAAAGTTGAAACTGAATTAGCCCCAAATTAAAGAAATTATAACGAAATATACGAATGAGGATGAACATCGTTACAGATAATAAGTAAAAAACGAAGTTGAAACTGAATTAGCCTCAAATTAAAGAAATTATAACGAAATATACGAATGAGGATAAACATCGTTACAGATAATAAGTAAAAAACGAAGTTGAAACTGAATTAGCCTCAAATTAAAAAAATGATAACGAAATATACGAATGAGGATAAACATCGTTACAGATAATAAGTAAAAAACAAAGTTGAAACTGAATTAGCCTCAAATTAAAGAAATGATAACGAAATATACGAATGAGGATAAACATCGTTACAGATAATAAGTAAAAAACTAAGTTGAAACTGAATTAGCCTCAAATTAAAGAAATTATAACGAAATATACGAATGAGGATAAACATCGTTACAGATAATAAGTAAAAAACGAAGTTGAAACTGAATTAGCCTCAAATTAAAGAAATTATAACGAAATATACGAATGAGGATAAACATCGTTACAGATAATAAGTAAAAAACGAAGTTGAAACTGAATTAGCCTCAAATTAAAGAAATTATAACGAAATATACGAATGAGGATAAACATCGTTACAGATAATAAGTAAAAAACAAAGTAGAAACTGAATTAGCCTCAAATTAAAGAAATTACAACGAAATAAACTAATGTGTATAAACATCGTTACAGATAATAAGTAAAAAACGAAGTTGAAACTGAATTAACCTCAAATTAAAGAAATTATAACGAAATATACGAATGAGGATAAACATCGTTACAGGTAATAAGTAAAAAACAAAGTTCAAACTGAATTAGCCTCAAATTAAAGAAATTATAACGAAATATACGAATGAGGATAAACATCGTTACAGATAATAAGTAAAAAACAAAGTTGAAACTGAATTAGACTCAAATTAAAGAAATTATAACGAAATATACGAATGAGGATAAACATCGTTACAGATAATAAGTAAAAAACAAAGTTGAAACTGAATTAGACTCAAGTTAAAGAAATTAAAACGAAATATACGAATGAGGATAAACATCGTTACAGATAATATGTAAAAAACATAGTTGAACTGAATTAACCTCAAATTAAAGAAATTATAACTAAATATACGAATGAGGATAAACATCGTTACAGATAATAAGTAAAAAACAAAGTAGAAAATGAATTAACCTCAAATTAAAGAAATTATAACGAAATATACGAATGAGGATAAACATCGTTACAGATAGTAAGTAAAAAACGAAGTTGAAACTGAATTAGCCTCAAATTAAAGAAATTATAACGAAATATACGAATGAGGATAAACATCGTTACAGATAATAAGTAAAAAACTAAGGTGAAACTGAATTAGCCTCAAATTAAAAAAATGATAACGAAATACACGAATGAGGATAAACATCGTTACAGATAATAAGTAAAAAACAAAGTTGAAACTGAGATAGCCTCAAATTAAAGTAATTATAACGAAATATACGAATGAGGATAAACATCGTTACAGATAATAAGTAAAAAACGAAGTTGAAACTGAATTAGCCTCAAATTAAAGAAATTATAACGAAATATACGAATGAGGATAAACATCGTTACAGATAATAAGTAAAAAACAAAGTAGAAACTGAATTAGCCTCAAATTAAAGATATTACAACGAAATAAACTAATGTGTATAAACATCGTTACAGATAATAAGTAAAAAACGAAGTTGAAACTGAATTAGCCTCAAATTAAAGAAATTATAACGAAATATACGAATGAGGATAAACATCGTTACAGGTAATAAGTAAAAAACAAAGTTCAAACTGAATTAGCCGCAAATTAAAGAAATTATAACGAAATATACGAATGAGGATAAACATCGTTACAGATAATAAGTAAAAAACAAAGTTGAAACTGAATTAGAATCAAATTAAAGAAATTAAAACGAAATATACGAATGAGGATAAACATCGTTACAGATAATATGTAAAAATCATAGTTGAACTGAATTAACCTCAAATTAAAGAAATTATAACTAAATATACGAATGAGGATAAACATCGTTACAGATAATAAGTAAAAAACAAAGTAGAAAATGAATTAACCTCAAATTAAAGAAATTATAACGAAATATACGAATGAGGATAAACATCGTTACAGATAATAAGTAAAAAACGAAGTTGAAACTGAATTACCCTCAAATTAAAGAAATTATAACGAAATATACGAATGTGGATAAACATCGTTACAGATAATAAGTAAAAAACGAAGTTGAAACTGAATTAGCCTCAAATTAAAGAAATTATAAAGAAATATACGAATGAGGATAAACATCGTTACAGATAATAAGTAAAAAACAAAGTTGAAACTGAATTAGCCTCAAATTAAAGAAATTATAACGAAATATACGAATGAGGATAAACATCGTTACAGATAATAAGTAAAAAACGAAGTTGAAACTGAATTAGCCTCAAATTAAAAAAAATTATAACGAAATATACGAATGAGGATAAACATCGTTACAGATAATAAGTAAAAAACAAAGTTGAAACTGAATTAGCCTCAAATTAAAGAAATTATAACGAAATATACGAATGAGGATAAACATCGTTACAGATAATAAGTAAAAAACGAAGTTGAAACTGAATTAGCCTCAAATTAAAGAAATTATAACGAAATATACGAATGAGGATAAACATCGTTACAGATAATAAGTAAAAAACGAAGTTGAAACTGAATTAGCCTCAAATTAATGAAATTATAACGAAATATACGAATGAGGATAGACATCGCTACCGATAATAAGTAAAAAACAAAGTAGAAACTGAATTAGCCTCAAATTAAAGAAATTTTAACGAAATAAGCTAATGTGTATAAACATCGTTACAGATAATAAGTAAAAAACGAAGTTGAAACTGAATTAGCCTCAAATTAAAGAAATTATAACGAAATATACGAATGAGGATAAACATCGTTACAGATAATAAGTAAAAAACGAAGTTGAAACTGAATTAGCCTCAAATTAAAGAAATTATAACGAAATATACGAATGAGGATAAACATCGTTACAGATAATAAGTAAAAAACGAAGTTGAAACTGAATTAGCCTCAAATTAAAGAAAATATAACGAAATATACGAATGAGGATAAACATCGTTACAGGTAATAAGTAAAAAACAAAGTTCAAACTGAATTAGCCTCAAATTAAAGAAATTATAACGAAATATACGAATGAGGATAAACATCGTTACAGATAATAAGTAAAAAACAAAGTTGAAACTGAGTTAGCCTCAAATTAAAGAAATTATAACGAAATATACGAATGAGGATAAACATCGTTACAGATAATAAGTAAAAAACAAAGTTGAAACTGAATTAGCCTCAAATTAAAGAAATTATAACGAAATATACGAATGAGGATAAACATCGTCACAGATAATAAGTAAAAAACGAAGTTGAAACTGAATTAGCCTCAAATTAAAGAAATTATAACGAAATATACGAATGAGGATAAACATCGTTACAGATAATAAGTAAAAAACAAAGTAGAAACTGAATTAGCCTCAAATTAAAGAAATTATAACGAAATAAACTAATGTGTATAAACATCGTTACAGATAATAAGTAAAAAACGAAGTTGAAACTGAATTAGCCTCAAATTAAAGAAATTATAACGAAATATACGAATGAGGATAAACATCGTTACAGATAATAAGTAAAAAACGAAGTTGAAACTGAATTAGCCTCAAATTAAAGAAATTATAACGAAATATACGAATGAGGATAAACATCGTTACAGATAATAAGTAAAAAACGAAGTTGAAACTGAATTAGCCTCAAATTAAAGAAAATATAACGAAATATACGAATGAGGATAAACATCGTTACAGGTAATAAGTAAAAAACAAAGTTCAAACTGAATTAGCCTCAAATTAAAGAAATTATAACGAAATATACGAATGAGGATAAACATCGTTACAGATAATAAGTAAAAAACAAAGTTGAAACTGAGTTAGCCTCAAATTAAAGAAATTATAACGAAATATACGAATGAGGATAAACATCGTTACAGATAATAAGTAAAAAACAAAGTTGAAACTGAATTAGCCTCAAATTAAAGAAATTATAACGAAATATACGAATGAGGATAAACATCGTCACAGATAATAAGTAAAAAACGAAGTTGAAACTGAATTAGCCTCAAATTAAAGAAATTATAACGAAATATACGAATGAGGATAAACATCGTTACAGATAATAAGTAAAAAACAAAGTAGAAACTGAATTAGCCTCAAATTAAAGAAATTATAACGAAATAAACTAATGTGTATAAACATCGTTACAGATAATAAGAAAAAAACGAAGTTGAAACTGAATTAGCCTCAAATTAAAGAAATTATAACGAAATATACGAATGAGGATAAACATCGTTACAGGTAATAAGTAAAAAACAAAGTTCAAACTGAATTAGCCTCAAATTAAAGAAATTATAACGAAATATACGAATGAGGATAAACATCGTTACAGATAATAAGTAAAAAACGAAGTTGAAACTGAATTAGCCTCAAATTAAAGAAATTATAACGAAATATACGAATGAGGATAAACATCGTTACAGATAATAAGTAAAAAACGAAGTTGAAACTGAATTAGCCTCAAATTAAAGAAATTATAACGAAATATACTAATGTGGATAAACATCGCTACGTATAATAAGTAAAAAACAAAGTTGAAACTGAATTAGCCTCAAATTAAAGAAATTATAACGAAATATACGAATGAGGATAAACATCGTTACAGATAATAAGTAAAAAACGAAGTTGAAACCGAATTAGCCTCAAATTAAAGAAATTACAACGAAATATACGAATGAGGATTAACATCGGTAAAGATAATAAGTAAAAAACGAAGTTGAAAATGAATTAGCCTCAAATTAAAAAAGTTATAACGAAATATACGAATGAGTATAAACATCGATACAGATAGTAAGTAAAAAACGAAGTTGAAACTGAATTAGCCTCAAATTAAAGAAATTATAACGAAATATACGAATGTGGATAAACATCGTTACAGATAATAAGTAAAAAACGAAGTTGAAACTGAATTAGCCTCAAATTAAAGAAATTATAACGAAATATACGAATGAGGATAAACATCGTTACAGATAATAAGTAAAAAACAAAATTGAAACTGAATTAGCCTCAAATTAAAGAAATTATTACGAAATATACGAATGTGGATAAACATCGTTACAGATAATAAGGAAAAAACGAAGTTGAAACTGAATTAGCCTCAAATTAAAGAAATTATAACGAAATATACGAATAAGGATAAACATCGTTACAGATAATAAGTAAAAAACGAACTTGAAACTGAATTAGCCTCAAATTAAAGAAATTATAACGAAATATGCGAATGAGGATAAACATCGTTACAGATAATAAGTAAAAAAACGAAGTTGAAACTGAATTAGCCTCAAATTAAAGAAATTATAACGAAATATACGAATGAGGATAAACATCGCTACAGATAATAAGTAAAAAACAAAGTAGAAACTGAATTTGCCTCAAATTAAAGAAATTATAACGAAATAAGCTAATGTGTATAAACATCGTTACAGATAATAAGTAAAAAACGAAGTTGAAACTGAATTAGCCTCAAATTAAAGAAATTATAACGAAATATACGAATGAGGATAAACATCGTTACAGATAATAGGTAAAAAACGAAGTTGAAACTGAATTAGCCTCAAATTAAAGAAATTATAACGAAATATACGAATGAGGATAAACATTGTTACAGATAATAAGTAAAAAAGAAAGTAGAAACTGAATTAGCCTCAAATTAAAGAAATTATAACGAAATATACGAATGAGGATAAACATCGTTAGAGATAATAAGTAAAAAACGAAGTTGTAACTGAATTAGCCTCAAATTAAAGAAATGATAACGAAATATACGAATGAGGATAAACATCGTTACAGATAATAAGTAAAAAACAAAGTTGAAACATAATTAGTCTCAAATTAAAGGAATTATAACGAAATATACGAATGAGGATAAACATCGTTACAGATAATAAGTAAAAAACGAAGTTGAAACCGAATTAGCCTCAAATTAAAGAAATTACAACGAAATATACGAATGAGGATTAACATCGGTAAAGATAATAAGTAAAAAACGAAGTTGAAACTGAATTAGCCTCAAATTAAAGAAGTTATAACGAAATATACGAATGAGTATAAACATCGTTACAGATAATAAGTAAAAAACGAAGTTGAAACTGAATTAGCCTCAAATTAAAGAAATTCTAACGAAATATACGAATGAGGATAAACATCGTTACAGATAATAAGTAAAAAACGAAGTACAAACTGATTTAGCCTCAAATTAAAAAAATTATAACGAAATATACGAATGAGGATAAACGTCGTTACAGATAATAAGTAAAAAACGAAGTTGAAACTGAATTAGCCTCAAATTAAAGAAATTATAACGAAATATACGAATGTGGATAAACATCGTTACAGATAATAAGTAAAAAACGAAGTTGAAACTGAATTAGCCTCAAATTAAAGAAATTATAACGAAATATACGAATGAGGATAAACATCGTTACAGATAATAAGTAAAAAACGAAGTTGAAACTGAATTAGCCTCAAATTAAAGAAATTATAACGAAATATACGAATGTGGATAAACATCGCTACGTATAATAAGTAAAAAACAAAGTTGAAACTGAATTAGCCTCAAATTAAAGAAATTATAACGAAATATACGAATGAGGATAAACATCGTTACAGATAATAAGTAAAAAACGAAGTTGAAACCGAATTAGCATCAAATTAAAGAAATTACAACGAAATATACGAATGAGGATTAACATCGGTAAAGATAATAAGTAAAAAACGAAGTTGAAACTGAATTAGCCTCAAATTAAAGAAGTTATAACGAAATATACGAATGAGTATAAACATCGTTACAGATAATAAGTAAAAAACGAAGTTGAAACTGAATTAGCCTCAAATTAAAGAAATTATAACGAAATATACGAATGAGGATAAACATCGTAACAGATAATAAGTAAAAAACGAAGTAGAAACTGATTTAGCCTCAAATTAAAAAAATTATAACGAAATAGACGAATGAGGATAAACGTCGTTACAGATAATAAGTAAAAAACGAAGTTGAAACTGGATTAGCCTCAAATTAAAGAAATTATAACGAAATATACGAATGAGGATAAACATCGTTACAGATAATAAGTAAAAAACAAAGTGGAAACTGAATTAGCCTCAAATTAAAGAAATTAAAACGAAATATACGAATGAGGATAAACATCGTTACAGATAATATGTAAAAAATATAGTTGAAACTGAATTAACCTCAAATTAAAGAAATTATAACGAAATATACAAATGAGGATAAACGTCGTTACAGATAATAAGTAAAAAACGAAGTTGAAACTGAATTAGCCTCAAATTAAAGAAATTATAACGAAATATACGAATGTGGATAAACATCGTTACAGATAATAAGTAAAAAACGAAGTTGAAACTGAATTAGCCTCAAATTAAAGAAATTATAAAGAAATATACGAATGAGGATAAACATCGTTACAGATAATAAGTAAAAAACGAAGTTGAAACTGAATTAGCCTCAAATTAAAGAAATTATAACGAAATATACGAATGAGGATAAACATCGTTACAGATAATAAGTAAAAAACGAAGTTGAAACTGAATTAGCCTCAAATTAAAGAAATTATAACGAAATATACGAATGAGGATAAACATCGTTACAGGTAATAGTAAAAAACAAAGTTCAAACTGAATTAGCCTCAAATTAAAGTTATTATAACGAAATATACGAATGAGGATAAACATCGTTACAGATAATAAGTAAAAAACAAAGTTGAAACTGAATTAGACTCAAATTAATGAAATTATAACGAAATATACGAATGAGGATAAACATCGTTACAGATAATAAGTAAAAAACGAAGTTGAAACTGGATTAGCCTCAAATTAAAGAAATTATAACGAATAATCGAATGAGGATAAACATCGTTACAGATAATAAGTAAAAAACAAAGTAGAAACTGAATTAGCCTCAAATTAAAGAAATTATAACGAAATAAACTAATGTGTATAAACATCGTTACAGATAATAAGTAAAATACGAAGTTGAAACTGAATTAGCCTCAAATTAAAGAAATTATAACGAAATATACGAATGAGGATAAACATCGTTACAGGTAATAAGTAAAAAACAAAGTTCAAAATGAATTAGCCTCAAATTAAAGATATTATAACGAAATATACGAATGAGGATAAACATCGTTACAGATAATAAGTAAAAAACAAAGTTGAAACTGAATTAGACTCAAATTAAAGAAATTATAACGAAATATACGAATGAGGATAAACATCGTTACAGATAATAAGTAAAAAACGAAGTTGAAACTGGATTAGGCTCAAATTAAAGAAATTACAACGAAATATACGAATGAGGATAAACATCGTTACAGATAATAAGTAAAAAACGAAGTTGAAACTGAATTAGCCTCAAATTAAAGAAATTATAACGAAATATACGAATGTAGATAAACATCGTTACAGATAATAAGTAAAAAACGAAGTTGGAACTCAATTAGCGTCAAATTAAAGAAATTATAACGAAATATACGAATGAGGATAAACATCGTTACAGGTAATAAGTAAAAAACAAAGTTGAAACTGAATTAGCCTCAAATTAAAGAAATTATAACGAAATATAGGAATGAGGATAAACATCGTTACAGATAATAAGTAAAAAACGAAGGTGAAACTGAATTAGCCTCAAATTAAAGAAAATATAACGAAATATACGAATGTGGATAAACATCGTTACAGATAATAAGTAAAAAACGAAGTTGAAACTGAATTAGCCTCAAATTAAAGAAATTATAACGAAATATACGAATGAGGATAAACATCGTTACAGATAATAAGTAAAAAACAAAGTTGAAACTGAATTATAACGAAATAAACTAATGTGCATAAACATCGTTACAGATAATAAGTAAAAAACGAAGTTGAAACTGAATTAGCCTCAAATTAAAGAAATTATAACGAAATATACGAATGAGGATAAACATCGTTACAGATAATAAGTAAAAAACGAAGTTGAAACTGAATTAGCCTCAAATTAAAGAAATTATAACGAAATATACGAATGTGGATAAACATCGCTACGTATAATAAGTAAAAAACAAAGTTGAAACTGAATTAGCCTCAAATTAAAGAAATTATAACGAAATATACGAATGAGGATAAACATCGTTACAGATAATAAGTAAAAAACGAAGTTGAAAACGAATTAGCATCAAATTAAAGAAATTACAACGAAATATACGAATGAGGATTAACATCGGTAAAGATAATAAGTAAAAAACGAAGTTGAAACTGAATTAGCCTCAAATTAAAGAAGTTATAACGAAATATACGAATGAGTATAAACATCGTTACAGATAATAAGTAAAAAACGAAGTTGAAACTGAATTAGCCTCAAATTAAAGAAATTATAACGAAATATACGAATGAGGATAAACATCGTAACAGATAATAAGTAAAAAACGAAGTAGAAACTGATTTAGCCTCAAATTAAAAAAATTATAACGAAATATACGAATGAGGATAAACGTCGTTACAGATAATAAGTAAAAAACGAAGTTGAAACTGAATTAGCCTCAAATTAAAGAAATTATAACGAAATATACGAATGTGGATAAACATCGTTACAGATAATAAGTAAAAAACGAAGTTGAAACTGATATAGCCTCAAATTAAAGAAATTATAACGAAATATACGAATGAGGATAAACATCGTTACAGATAATAAGTAAAAAACGAAGTTGAAACTGAATTAGCCTCAAATTAAAGAAATTATAACGAAATATACGAATGAGGATAAACATCGTTACAGGTAATAAGTAAAAAACAAAGTTCAAACTGAATTAGCCTCAAATTAAAGATATTATAACGAAATATACGAATGAGGATAAACATCGTTACAGATAATAAGTAAAAAACAAAGTTGAAACTGAATTAGACTCAAATTAAAGAAATTATAACGAAATATACGAATGAGGATAAACATCGTTACAGATAATAAGTAAAAAACGAAGTTGAAACTGGATTAGGCTCAAATTAAAGAAATTACAACGAAATATACGAATGAGGATAAACATCGTTACAGATAATAAGTAAAAAACGAAGTTGAAACTGAATTAGCCTCAAATTAAAGAAATTATAACGAAATATACGAATGTAGATAAACATCGTTACAGATAATAAGTAAAAAACGAAGTTGGAACTCAATTAGCGTCAAATTAAAGAAATTATAACGAAATATACGAATGAGGATAAACATCGTTACAGGTAATAAGTAAAAAACAAAGTTGAAACTGAATTAGCCTCAAATTAAAGAAATTATAACGAAATATAGGAATGAGGATAAACATCGTTACAGATAATAAGTAAAAAACGAAGGTGAAACTGAATTAGCCTCAAATTAAAGAAAATATAACGAAATATACGAATGTGGATAAACATCGTTACAGATAATAAGTAAAAAACGAAGTTGAAACTGAATTAGCCTCAAATTAAAGAAATTATAACGAAATATACGAATGAGGATAAACATCGTTACAGATAATAAGTAAAAAACAAAGTTGAAACTGAATTATAACGAAATAAACTAATGTGCATAAACATCGTTACAGATAATAAGTAAAAAACGAAGTTGAAACTGAATTAGCCTCAAATTAAAGAAATTATAACGAAATTTACGAATGAGGATAAACATCGTTACAGATAATAAGTAAAAAACGAAGTTGAAACTGAATTAGCCTCAAATTAAAGAAATTATAACGAAATATACGAATGTGGATAAACATCGCTACGTATAATAAGTAAAAAACAAAGTTGAAACTGAATTAGCCTCAAATTAAAGAAATTATAACGAAATATACGAATGAGGATAAACATCGTTACAGATAATAAGTAAAAAACGAAGTTGAAACCGAATTAGCATCAAATTAAAGAAATTATAACGAAATATACGAATGAGGATAAACATCGTTACAGATAATAAGTAAAAAACGAAGTTGAAACTGAATTAGCCTCAAATTAAAGAAATTATAACGAAATATACGAATGTGGATAAACATCGCTACGTATAATAAGTAAAAAACAAAGTTGAAACTGAATTAGCCTCAAATTAGAGAAATTATAACGAAATATACGAATGAGGATAAACATCGTTACAGATAATAAGTAAAAAACGAAGTTGAAACCGAATTATCCTCAAATTAAAGAAATTACAACGAAATATACGAATGAGGATAAACATCGGTAAAGATAATAAGTAAAAAACGAAGTTGAAACTGAATTAGCCTCAAATTAAAGAAATTATAACGAAATATACGAATGAGGATGAACATCGTTACAGATAATAAGTAAAAAACGAAGTTGAAACTGAATTAGCCTCAAATTAAAGAAATTATAACGAAATATACGAATGAGGATAAACATCGTTACAGATAATAAGTAAAAAACGAAGTTGAAACTGAATTAGCCTCAAATTAAAGAAATTATAACGAAATATACGAATGAGGATAAACATCGTTACAGATAATAAGTAAAAAACGAAGTTGAAACTCAATTAGCGTCAAATTAAATAAATTATAACGAAATATACGAATGAGGATAAACATCGTTACAGATAATAAGTAAAAAACAAAGTTGAAACTGAATTAGCCTCAAATTAAAGAAATTAAAACGAAATATACGAATGAGGATAAACATCGTTACAGATAATATGTAAAAAACATAGTTGAAACTAAATTAGCCTCAAATTAAAGAAATTATAACGAAATATACGAATGTGGATAAACATCGTTACAGATAATAAGTAAAAAACAAAGTAGAAACTGGATTAGCCTCAAATTAAAGAAATTATAAGGAAATATACGAATGTGGATAAATACCGTTACATATAATAAGTAAAAAACGAAGTTGAAACTGAATTAGCCTCAAATTAAAGAAATTATAACGAAATATACGAATGAGGATAAACATCGTTACAGATGATAAGTAAAAAACGAAGTTGAAACTGGATTAGCCTCAAATTAAAGAAATTATAACGAAATATACGAATGAGGATAAACATCGTTACAGATAATAAGTAAAAAACAAAGTTGAAACTGAATTAGCCTCAAATTAAAGAAATTAAAACGAAATATACGAATGAGGATAAACATCGTTACAGATAATATGTAAAAAACATAGTTGAAACTGAATTAACCTCAAATTAAAGAAATTATAACGAAATATACGAATGAGGATAAACATCGTTACAGATAATAAGTAAAAAACAAAGTTGAAACTGAATTAGCCCCAAATTAAAGAAATTATAACGAAATATACGAATGAGGATGAACATCGTTACAGATAATAAGTAAAAAACGAAGTTGAAACTGAATTAGCCTCAAATTAAAGAAATTATAACGAAATATACGAATGAGGATAAACATCGTTACAGATAATAAGTAAAAAACGAAGTTGAAACTGAATTAGCCTCAAATTAAAAAAATGATAACGAAATATACGAATGAGGATAAACATCGTTACAGATAATAAGTAAAAAACAAAGTTGAAACTGAATTAGCCTCAAATTAAAGAAATGATAACGAAATATACGAATGAGGATAAACATCGTTACAGATAATAAGTAAAAAACTAAGTTGAAACTGAATTAGCCTCAAATTAAAGAAATTATAACGAAATATACGAATGAGGATAAACATCGTTACAGATAATAAGTAAAAAACGAAGTTGAAACTGAATTAGCCTCAAATTAAAGAAATTATAACGAAATATACGAATGAGGATAAACATCGTTACAGATAATAAGTAAAAAACGAAGTTGAAACTGAATTAGCCTCAAATTAAAGAAATTATAACGAAATATACGAATGAGGATAAACATCGTTACAGATAATAAGTAAAAAACAAAGTAGAAACTGAATTAGCCTCAAATTAAAGAAATTACAACGAAATAAACTAATGTGTATAAACATCGTTACAGATAATAAGTAAAAAACGAAGTTGAAACTGAATTAACCTCAAATTAAAGAAATTATAACGAAATATACGAATGAGGATAAACATCGTTACAGGTAATAAGTAAAAAACAAAGTTCAAACTGAATTAGCCTCAAATTAAAGAAATTATAACGAAATATACGAATGAGGATAAACATCGTTACAGATAATAAGTAAAAAACAAAGTTGAAACTGAATTAGACTCAAATTAAAGAAATTATAACGAAATATACGAATGAGGATAAACATCGTTACAGATAATAAGTAAAAAACAAAGTTGAAACTGAATTAGACTCAAGTTAAAGAAATTAAAACGAAATATACGAATGAGGATAAACATCGTTACAGATAATATGTAAAAAACATAGTTGAACTGAATTAACCTCAAATTAAAGAAATTATAACTAAATATACGAATGAGGATAAACATCGTTACAGATAATAAGTAAAAAACAAAGTAGAAAATGAATTAACCTCAAATTAAAGAAATTATAACGAAATATACGAATGAGGATAAACATCGTTACAGATAGTAAGTAAAAAACGAAGTTGAAACTGAATTAGCCTCAAATTAAAGAAATTATAACGAAATATACGAATGAGGATAAACATCGTTAAAGATAATAAGTAAAAAACTAAGGTGAAACTGAATTAGCCTCAAATTAAAAAAATGATAACGAAATACACGAATGAGGATAAACATCGTTACAGATAATAAGTAAAAAACAAAGTTGAAACTGAGATAGCCTCAAATTAAAGTAATTATAACGAAATATACGAATGAGGATAAACATCGTTACAGATAATAAGTAAAAAACGAAGTTGAAACTGAATTAGCCTCAAATTAAAGAAATTATAACGAAATATACGAATGAGGATAAACATCGTTACAGATAATAAGTAAAAAACAAAGTAGAAACTGAATTAGCCTCAAATTAAAGATATTACAACGAAATAAACTAATGTGTATAAACATCGTTACAGATAATAAGTAAAAAACGAAGTTGAAACTGAATTAGCCTCAAATTAAAGAAATTATAACGAAATATACGAATGAGGATAAACATCGTTACAGGTAATAAGTAAAAAACAAAGTTCAAACTGAATTAGCCGCAAATTAAAGAAATTATAACGAAATATACGAATGAGGATAAACATCGTTACAGATAATAAGTAAAAAACAAAGTTGAAACTGAATTAGAATCAAATTAAAGAAATTAAAACGAAATATACGAATGAGGATAAACATCGTTACAGATAATATGTAAAAATCATAGTTGAACTGAATTAACCTCAAATTAAAGAAATTATAACTAAATATACGAATGAGGATAAACATCGTTACAGATAATAAGTAAAAAACAAAGTAGAAAATGAATTAACCTCAAATTAAAGAAATTATAACGAAATATACGAATGAGGATAAACATCGTTACAGATAATAAGTAAAAAACGAAGTTGAAACTGAATTACCCTCAAATTAAAGAAATTATAACGAAATATACGAATGTGGATAAACATCGTTACAGATAATAAGTAAAAAACGAAGTTGAAACTGAATTAGCCTCAAATTAAAGAAATTATAAAGAAATATACGAATGAGGATAAACATCGTTACAGATAATAAGTAAAAAACAAAGTTGAAACTGAATTAGCCTCAAATTAAAGAAATTATAACGAAATATACGAATGAGGATAAACATCGTTACAGATAATAAGTAAAAAACGAAGTTGAAACTGAATTAGCCTCAAATTAAAAAAAATTATAACGAAATATACGAATGAGGATAAACATCGTTACAGATAATAAGTAAAAAACAAAGTTGAAACTGAATTAGCCTCAAATTAAAGAAATTATAACGAAATATACGAATGAGGATAAACATCGTTACAGATAATAAGTAAAAAACGAAGTTGAAACTGAATTAGCCTCAAATTAAAGAAATTATAACGAAATATACGAATGAGGATAAACATCGTTACAGATAATAAGTAAAAAACGAAGTTGAAACTGAATTAGCCTCAAATTAATGAAATTATAACGAAATATACGAATGAGGATAGACATCGCTACCGATAATAAGTAAAAAACAAAGTAGAAACTGAATTAGCCTCAAATTAAAGAAATTTTAACGAAATAAGCTAATGTGTATAAACATCGTTACAGATAATAAGTAAAAAACGAAGTTGAAACTGAATTAGCCTCAAATTAAAGAAATTATAACGAAATATACGAATGAGGATAAACATCGTTACAGATAATAAGTAAAAAACGAAGTTGAAACTGAATTAGCCTCAAATTAAAGAAATTATAACGAAATATACGAATGAGGATAAACATCGTTACAGATAATAAGTAAAAAACGAAGTTGAAACTGAATTAGCCTCAAATTAAAGAAAATATAACGAAATATACGAATGAGGATAAACATCGTTACAGGTAATAAGTAAAAAACAAAGTTCAAACTGAATTAGCCTCAAATTAAAGAAATTATAACGAAATATACGAATGAGGATAAACATCGTTACAGATAATAAGTAAAAAACAAAGTTGAAACTGAGTTAGCCTCAAATTAAAGAAATTATAACGAAATATACGAATGAGGATAAACATCGTTACAGATAATAAGTAAAAAACAAAGTTGAAACTGAATTAGCCTCAAATTAAAGAAATTATAACGAAATATACGAATGAGGATAAACATCGTCACAGATAATAAGTAAAAAACGAAGTTGAAACTGAATTAGCCTCAAATTAAAGAAATTATAACGAAATATACGAATGAGGATAAACATCGTTACAGATAATAAGTAAAAAACAAAGTAGAAACTGAATTAGCCTCAAATTAAAGAAATTATAACGAAATAAACTAATGTGTATAAACATCGTTACAGATAATAAGAAAAAAACGAAGTTGAAACTGAATTAGCCTCAAATTAAAGAAATTATAACGAAATATACGAATGAGGATAAACATCGTTACAGGTAATAAGTAAAAAACAAAGTTCAAACTGAATTAGCCTCAAATTAAAGAAATTATAACGAAATATACGAATGAGGATAAACATCGTTACAGATAATAAGTAAAAAACGAAGTTGAAACTGAATTAGCCTCAAATTAAAGAAATTATAACGAAATATACGAATGAGGATAAACATCGTTACAGATAATAAGTAAAAAACGAAGTTGAAACTGAATTAGCCTCAAATTAATGAAATTATAACGAAATATACGAATGAGGATAGACATCGCTACCGATAATAAGTAAAAAACAAAGTAGAAACTGAATTAGCCTCAAATTAAAGAAATTTTAACGAAATAAGCTAATGTGTATAAACATCGTTACAGATAATAAGTAAAAAACGAAGTTGAAACTGAATTAGCCTCAAATTAAAGAAATTATAACGAAATATACGAATGAGGATAAACATCGTTACAGATAATAAGTAAAAAACGAAGTTGAAACTGAATTAGCCTCAAATTAAAGAAATTATAACGAAATATACGAATGAGGATAAACATCGTTACAGATAATAAGTAAAAAACGAAGTTGAAACTGAATTAGCCTCAAATTAAAGAAAATATAACGAAATATACGAATGAGGATAAACATCGTTACAGGTAATAAGTAAAAAACAAAGTTCAAACTGAATTAGCCTCAAATTAAAGAAATTATAACGAAATATACGAATGAGGATAAACATCGTTACAGATAATAAGTAAAAAACAAAGTTGAAACTGAGTTAGCCTCAAATTAAAGAAATTATAACGAAATATACGAATGAGGATAAACATCGTTACAGATAATAAGTAAAAAACAAAGTTGAAACTGAATTAGCCTCAAATTAAAGAAATTATAACGAAATATACGAATGAGGATAAACATCGTCACAGATAATAAGTAAAAAACGAAGTTGAAACTGAATTAGCCTCAAATTAAAGAAATTATAACGAAATATACGAATGAGGATAAACATCGTTACAGATAATAAGTAAAAAACAAAGTAGAAACTGAATTAGCCTCAAATTAAAGAAATTATAACGAAATAAACTAATGTGTATAAACATCGTTACAGATAATAAGAAAAAAACGAAGTTGAAACTGAATTAGCCTCAAATTAAAGAAATTATAACGAAATATACGAATGAGGATAAACATCGTTACAGGTAATAAGTAAAAAACAAAGTTCAAACTGAATTAGCCTCAAATTAAAGAAATTATAACGAAATATACGAATGAGGATAAACATCGTTACAGATAATAAGTAAAAAACGAAGTTGAAACTGAATTAGCCTCAAATTAAAGAAATTATAACGAAATATACGAATGAGGATAAACATCGTTACAGATAATAAGTAAAAAACGAAGTTGAAACTGAATTAGCCTCAAATTAAAGAAATTATAACGAAATATACTAATGTGGATAAACATCGCTACGTATAATAAGTAAAAAACAAAGTTGAAACTGAATTAGCCTCAAATTAAAGAAATTATAACGAAATATACGAATGAGGATAAACATCGTTACAGATAATAAGTAAAAAACGAAGTTGAAACCGAATTAGCCTCAAATTAAAGAAATTACAACGAAATATACGAATGAGGATTAACATCGGTAAAGATAATAAGTAAAAAACGAAGTTGAAACTGAATTAGCCTCAAATTAAAAAAGTTATAACGAAATATACGAATGAGTATAAACATCGATACAGATAGTAAGTAAAAAACGAAGTTGAAACTGAATTAGCCTCAAATTAAAGAAATTATAACGAAATATACGAATGTGGATAAACATCGTTACAGATAATAAGTAAAAAACGAAGTTGAAACTGAATTAGCCTCAAATTAAAGAAATTATAACGAAATATACGAATGAGGATAAACATCGTTACAGATAATAAGTAAAAAACAAAATTGAAACTGAATTAGCCTCAAATTAAAGAAATTATTACGAAATATACGAATGTGGATAAACATCGTTACAGATAATAAGGAAAAAACGAAGTTGAAACTGAATTAGCCTCAAATTAAAGAAATTATAACGAAATATACGAATAAGGATAAACATCGTTACAGATAATAAGTAAAAAACGAACTTGAAACTGAATTAGCCTCAAATTAAAGAAATTATAACGAAATATGCGAATGAGGATAAACATCGTTACAGATAATAAGTAAAAAAACGAAGTTGAAACTGAATTAGCCTCAAATTAAAGAAATTATAACGAAATATACGAATGAGGATAAACATCGCTACAGATAATAAGTAAAAAACAAAGTAGAAACTGAATTTGCCTCAAATTAAAGAAATTATAACGAAATAAGCTAATGTGTATAAACATCGTTACAGATAATAAGTAAAAAACGAAGTTGAAACTGAATTAGCCTCAAATTAAAGAAATTATAACGAAATATACGAATGAGGATAAACATCGTTACAGATAATAGGTAAAAAACGAAGTTGAAACTGAATTAGCCTCAAATTAAAGAAATTATAACGAAATATACGAATGAGGATAAACATTGTTACAGATAATAAGTAAAAAAGAAAGTAGAAACTGAATTAGCCTCAAATTAAAGAAATTATAACGAAATATACGAATGAGGATAAACATCGTTAGAGATAATAAGTAAAAAACGAAGTTGTAACTGAATTAGCCTCAAATTAAAGAAATGATAACGAAATATACGAATGAGGATAAACATCGTTACAGATAATAAGTAAAAAACAAAGTTGAAACATAATTAGTCTCAAATTAAAGGAATTATAACGAAATATACGAATGAGGATAAACATCGTTACAGATAATAAGTAAAAAACGAAGTTGAAACCGAATTAGCCTCAAATTAAAGAAATTACAACGAAATATACGAATGAGGATTAACATCGGTAAAGATAATAAGTAAAAAACGAAGTTGAAACTGAATTAGCCTCAAATTAAAGAAGTTATAACGAAATATACGAATGAGTATAAACATCGTTACAGATAATAAGTAAAAAACGAAGTTGAAACTGAATTAGCCTCAAATTAAAGAAATTCTAACGAAATATACGAATGAGGATAAACATCGTTACAGATAATAAGTAAAAAACGAAGTACAAACTGATTTAGCCTCAAATTAAAAAAATTATAACGAAATATACGAATGAGGATAAACGTCGTTACAGATAATAAGTAAAAAACGAAGTTGAAACTGAATTAGCCTCAAATTAAAGAAATTATAACGAAATATACGAATGTGGATAAACATCGTTACAGATAATAAGTAAAAAACGAAGTTGAAACTGAATTAGCCTCAAATTAAAGAAATTATAACGAAATATACGAATGAGGATAAACATCGTTACAGATAATAAGTAAAAAACGAAGTTGAAACTGAATTAGCCTCAAATTAAAGAAATTATAACGAAATATACGAATGTGGATAAACATCGCTACGTATAATAAGTAAAAAACAAAGTTGAAACTGAATTAGCCTCAAATTAAAGAAATTATAACGAAATATACGAATGAGGATAAACATCGTTACAGATAATAAGTAAAAAACGAAGTTGAAACCGAATTAGCATCAAATTAAAGAAATTACAACGAAATATACGAATGAGGATTAACATCGGTAAAGATAATAAGTAAAAAACGAAGTTGAAACTGAATTAGCCTCAAATTAAAGAAGTTATAACGAAATATACGAATGAGTATAAACATCGTTACAGATAATAAGTAAAAAACGAAGTTGAAACTGAATTAGCCTCAAATTAAAGAAATTATAACGAAATATACGAATGAGGATAAACATCGTAACAGATAATAAGTAAAAAACGAAGTAGAAACTGATTTAGCCTCAAATTAAAAAAATTATAACGAAATAGACGAATGAGGATAAACGTCGTTACAGATAATAAGTAAAAAACGAAGTTGAAACTGGATTAGCCTCAAATTAAAGAAATTATAACGAAATATACGAATGAGGATAAACATCGTTACAGATAATAAGTAAAAAACAAAGTGGAAACTGAATTAGCCTCAAATTAAAGAAATTAAAACGAAATATACGAATGAGGATAAACATCGTTACAGATAATATGTAAAAAATATAGTTGAAACTGAATTAACCTCAAATTAAAGAAATTATAACGAAATATACAAATGAGGATAAACGTCGTTACAGATAATAAGTAAAAAACGAAGTTGAAACTGAATTAGCCTCAAATTAAAGAAATTATAACGAAATATACGAATGTGGATAAACATCGTTACAGATAATAAGTAAAAAACGAAGTTGAAACTGAATTAGCCTCAAATTAAAGAAATTATAAAGAAATATACGAATGAGGATAAACATCGTTACAGATAATAAGTAAAAAACGAAGTTGAAACTGAATTAGCCTCAAATTAAAGAAATTATAACGAAATATACGAATGAGGATAAACATCGTTACAGATAATAAGTAAAAAACGAAGTTGAAACTGAATTAGCCTCAAATTAAAGAAATTATAACGAAATATACGAATGAGGATAAACATCGTTACAGGTAATAGTAAAAAACAAAGTTCAAACTGAATTAGCCTCAAATTAAAGTTATTATAACGAAATATACGAATGAGGATAAACATCGTTACAGATAATAAGTAAAAAACAAAGTTGAAACTGAATTAGACTCAAATTAATGAAATTATAACGAAATATACGAATGAGGATAAACATCGTTACAGATAATAAGTAAAAAACGAAGTTGAAACTGGATTAGCCTCAAATTAAAGAAATTATAACGAATAATCGAATGAGGATAAACATCGTTACAGATAATAAGTAAAAAACAAAGTAGAAACTGAATTAGCCTCAAATTAAAGAAATTATAACGAAATAAACTAATGTGTATAAACATCGTTACAGATAATAAGTAAAATACGAAGTTGAAACTGAATTAGCCTCAAATTAAAGAAATTATAACGAAATATACGAATGAGGATAAACATCGTTACAGGTAATAAGTAAAAAACAAAGTTCAAAATGAATTAGCCTCAAATTAAAGATATTATAACGAAATATACGAATGAGGATAAACATCGTTACAGATAATAAGTAAAAAACAAAGTTGAAACTGAATTAGACTCAAATTAAAGAAATTATAACGAAATATACGAATGAGGATAAACATCGTTACAGATAATAAGTAAAAAACGAAGTTGAAACTGGATTAGGCTCAAATTAAAGAAATTACAACGAAATATACGAATGAGGATAAACATCGTTACAGATAATAAGTAAAAAACGAAGTTGAAACTGAATTAGCCTCAAATTAAAGAAATTATAACGAAATATACGAATGTAGATAAACATCGTTACAGATAATAAGTAAAAAACGAAGTTGGAACTCAATTAGCGTCAAATTAAAGAAATTATAACGAAATATACGAATGAGGATAAACATCGTTACAGGTAATAAGTAAAAAACAAAGTTGAAACTGAATTAGCCTCAAATTAAAGAAATTATAACGAAATATAGGAATGAGGATAAACATCGTTACAGATAATAAGTAAAAAACGAAGGTGAAACTGAATTAGCCTCAAATTAAAGAAAATATAACGAAATATACGAATGTGGATAAACATCGTTACAGATAATAAGTAAAAAACGAAGTTGAAACTGAATTAGCCTCAAATTAAAGAAATTATAACGAAATATACGAATGAGGATAAACATCGTTACAGATAATAAGTAAAAAACAAAGTTGAAACTGAATTATAACGAAATAAACTAATGTGCATAAACATCGTTACAGATAATAAGTAAAAAACGAAGTTGAAACTGAATTAGCCTCAAATTAAAGAAATTATAACGAAATTTACGAATGAGGATAAACATCGTTACAGATAATAAGTAAAAAACGAAGTTGAAACTGAATTAGCCTCAAATTAAAGAAATTATAACGAAATATACGAATGTGGATAAACATCGCTACGTATAATAAGTAAAAAACAAAGTTGAAACTGAATTAGCCTCAAATTAAAGAAATTATAACGAAATATACGAATGAGGATAAACATCGTTACAGATAATAAGTAAAAAACGAAGTTGAAAACGAATTAGCATCAAATTAAAGAAATTACAACGAAATATACGAATGAGGATTAACATCGGTAAAGATAATAAGTAAAAAACGAAGTTGAAACTGAATTAGCCTCAAATTAAAGAAGTTATAACGAAATATACGAATGAGTATAAACATCGTTACAGATAATAAGTAAAAAACGAAGTTGAAACTGAATTAGCCTCAAATTAAAGAAATTATAACGAAATATACGAATGAGGATAAACATCGTAACAGATAATAAGTAAAAAACGAAGTAGAAACTGATTTAGCCTCAAATTAAAAAAATTATAACGAAATATACGAATGAGGATAAACGTCGTTACAGATAATAAGTAAAAAACGAAGTTGAAACTGAATTAGCCTCAAATTAAAGAAATTATAACGAAATATACGAATGTGGATAAACATCGTTACAGATAATAAGTAAAAAACGAAGTTGAAACTGATATAGCCTCAAATTAAAGAAATTATAACGAAATATACGAATGAGGATAAACATCGTTACAGATAATAAGTAAAAAACGAAGTTGAAACTGAATTAGCCTCAAATTAAAGAAATTATAACGAAATATACGAATGAGGATAAACATCGTTACAGGTAATAAGTAAAAAACAAAGTTCAAACTGAATTAGCCTCAAATTAAAGATATTATAACGAAATATACGAATGAGGATAAACATCGTTACAGATAATAAGTAAAAAACAAAGTTGAAACTGAATTAGACTCAAATTAAAGAAATTATAACGAAATATACGAATGAGGATAAACATCGTTACAGATAATAAGTAAAAAACGAAGTTGAAACTGGATTAGGCTCAAATTAAAGAAATTACAACGAAATATACGAATGAGGATAAACATCGTTACAGATAATAAGTAAAAAACGAAGTTGAAACTGAATTAGCCTCAAATTAAAGAAATTATAACGAAATATACGAATGTAGATAAACATCGTTACAGATAATAAGTAAAAAACGAAGTTGGAACTCAATTAGCGTCAAATTAAAGAAATTATAACGAAATATACGAATGAGGATAAACATCGTTACAGGTAATAAGTAAAAAACAAAGTTGAAACTGAATTAGCCTCAAATTAAAGAAATTATAACGAAATATAGGAATGAGGATAAACATCGTTACAGATAATAAGTAAAAAACGAAGGTGAAACTGAATTAGCCTCAAATTAAAGAAAATATAACGAAATATACGAATGTGGATAAACATCGTTACAGATAATAAGTAAAAAACGAAGTTGAAACTGAATTAGCCTCAAATTAAAGAAATTATAACGAAATATACGAATGAGGATAAACATCGTTACAGATAATAAGTAAAAAACAAAGTTGAAACTGAATTATAACGAAATAAACTAATGTGCATAAACATCGTTACAGATAATAAGTAAAAAACGAAGTTGAAACTGAATTAGCCTCAAATTAAAGAAATTATAACGTAATTTACGAATGAGGATAAACATCGTTACAGATAATAAGTAAAAAACGAAGTTGAAACTGAATTAGCCTCAAATTAAAGAAATTATAACGAAATATACGAATGTGGATAAACATCGCTACGTATAATAAGTAAAAAACAAAGTTGAAACTGAATTAGCCTCAAATTAAAGAAATTATAACGAAATATACGAATGAGGATAAACATCGTTACAGATAATAAGTAAAAAACGAAGTTGAAACCGAATTAGCATCAAATTAAAGAAATTACAACGAAATATACGAATGAGGATTAACATCGGTAAAGATAATAAGTAAAAAACGAAGTTGAAACTGAATTAGCCTCAAATTAAAGAAGTTATAACGAAATATACGAATGAGTATAAACATCGTTACAGATAATAAGTAAAAAACGAAGTTGAAACTGAATTAGCCTCAAATTAAAGAAATTATAACGAAATATACGAATGAGGATAAACATCGTAACAGATAATAAGTAAAAAACGAAGTAGAAACTGATTTAGCCTCAAATTAAAAAAATTATAACGAAATATACGAATGAGGATAAACGTCGTTACAGATAATAAGTAAAAAACGAAGTTGAAACTGAATTAGCCTCAAATTAAAGAAATTATAACGAAATATACGAATGTGGATAAACATCGTTACAGATAATAAGTAAAAAACGAAGTTGAAACTGATATAGCCTCAAATTAAAGAAATTATAACGAAATATACGAATGAGGATAAACATCGTTACAGATAATAAGTAAAAAACGAAGTTGAAACTGAATTAGCCTCAAATTAAAGAAATTATAACGAAATATACGAATGAGGATAAACATCGTTACAGGTAATAAGTAAAAAACAAAGTTCAAACTGAATTATCCTCAAATTAAAGATATTATAACGAAATATACGAATGAGGATAAACATCGTTACAGATAATAAGTAAAAAACAAAGTTGAAACTGAATTAGACTCAAATTAAAGAAATTATAACGAAATATACGAATGAGGATAAACATCGTTACAGATAATAAGTAAAAAACGAAGTTGAAACTGGATTAGCCTCAAATTAAAGAAATTATAACGAAATATACGAATGAGGATAAACATCGTTACAGATAATAAGTAAAAAACAAAGTGGAAACTGAATTAGCCTCAAATTAAAGAAATTAAAACGAAATATACGAATGAGGATAAACATCGTTACAGATAATATGTAAAAAATATAGTTGAAACTGAATTAACCTCAAATTAAAGAAATTATAACGAAATATACGAATGAGGATAAACGTCGTTACAGATAATAAGTAAAAAACGAAGTTGAAACTGAATTAGCCTCAAATTAAAGAAATTATAACGAAATATACGAATGTGGATAAACATCGTTACAGATAATAAGTAAAAAACGAAGTTGAAACTGAATTAGCCTCAAATTAAAGAAATTATAACGAAATATACGAATGAGGATAAACATCGTTACAGATAATAAGTAAAAAACGAAGTTGAAACTGAATTAGCCTCAAATTAAAGAAATTATAACGAAATATACGAATGTGGATAAACATCGCTACGTATAATAAGTAAAAAACAAAGTTGAAACTGAATTAGCCTCAAATTAAAGAAATTATAACGAAATATACGAATGAGGATAAACATCGTTACAGATAATAAGTAAAAAACGAAGTTGAAACCGAATTAGCCTCAAATTAAAGAAATAACAACGAAATATACGAATGAGGATTAACATCGGTAAAGATAATAAGTAAAAAACGAAGTTGAAACTGAATTAGCCTCAAATTAAAGAAGTTATAACGAAATATACGAATGAGTATAAACATCGTACAGATAATAAGTAAAAAACGAAGTTGAAACTGAATTAGCCTCAAATTAAAGAAATTATAACGAAATATACGAATGAGGATAAACATCGTTACAGATAATAAGTAAAAAACGAAGTAGAAACTGATTTAGCCTCAAATTAAAAAAATTATAACGAAATATACGAATGAGGATAAACGTCGTTACAGATAATAAGTAAAAAACGAAGTTGAAATTGAATTAGCCTCAAATTAAAGAAATTATAACGAAATATACGAATGTGGATAAACATCGTTACAGATAATAAGTAAAAAACGAAGTTGAAACTGAATTAGCCTCAAATTAAAGAAATTATAACGAAATATACGAATGAGGATAAACATCGTTACAGATAATAAGTAAAAAACGAAGTTGAAACTGAATTAGCCTCAAATTAAAGAAATTATAACGAAATATACGAATGAGGATAAACATCGTTACAGGTAATAGTAAAAAACAAAGTTCAAACTGAATTAGCCTCAAATTAAAGATATTATAACGAAATATACGAATGAGGATAAACATCGTTACAGATAATAAGTAAAAAACAAAGTTGAAACTGAATTAGACTCAAATTAAAGAAATTAAAACGAAATATACGAATGAGGATAAACATCGTTACAGATAATAAGTAAAAAACGAAGTTGAAACTGGATTAGCCTCAAATTAAAGAAATTATAACGAATAATCGAATGAGGATAAACATCGTTACAGATAATAAGTAAAAAACAAAGTAGAAACTGAATTAGCCTCAAATTAAAGAAATTATAACGAAATAAACTAATGTGTATAAACATCGTTACAGATAATAAGTAAAATACGAAGTTGAAACTGAATTAGCCTCAAATTAAAGAAATTATAAAGAAATATACGAATGAGGATAAACATCGTTACAGGTAATAAGTAAAAAACAAAGTTCAAACTGAATTAGCCTCAAATTAAAGATATTATAACGAAATATACGAATGAGGATAAACATCGTTACAGATAATAAGTAAAAAACAAAGTTGAAACTGAATTAGACTCAAATTAAAGAAATTATAACGAAATATACGAATGAGGATAAACATCGTTACAGATAATAAGTAAAAAACGAAGTTGAAACTGGATTAGGCTCAAATTAAAGAAATTATAACGAAATATACGAATGAGGATAAACATCGTTACAGATAATAAGTAAAAAACGAAGTTGAAACTGAATTAGCCTCAAATTAAAGAAATTATAACGAAATATACGAATGTAGATAAACATCGTTACAGATAATAAGTAAAAAACGAAGTTGGAACTCAATTAGCGTCAAATTAAAGAAATTATAACGAAATATACGAATGAGGATAAACATCGTTACAGGTAATAAGTAAAAAACAAAGTTGAAACTGAATTAGCCTCAAATTAAAGAAATTATAACGAAATATAGGAATGAGGATAAACATCGTTACAGATAATAAGTAAAAAACGAAGGTGAAACTGAATTAGCCTCAAATTAAAGAAAATATAACGAAATATACGAATGTGGATAAACATCGTTACAGATAATAAGTAAAAAACGAAGTTGAAACTGAATTAGCCTCAAATTAAAGAAATTATAACGAAATATACGAATGAGGATAAACATCGTTACAGATAATAAGTAAAAAACAAAGTTGAAAATGAATTATAACGAAGTAAAATAATGTGCATAAACATCGTTACAGATAATAAGTAAAAAACGAAGTTGAAACTGAATTAGCCTCAAATTAAAGAAATTATAACGAAATTTACGAATGAGGATAATCATCGTTACAGGTAATAAGTAAAAAAGAAAGTTCAAAGTGAATTACCCTCAAATTAAAGAAATTATAACGAAATATACGAATGAGGATAAACATCGTTAGAGATAATAAGTAAAAAACAAAGTTGCAACTGAATTAGACTCAAATTAAAGAAATTATAACGAAATATATGAATGAGGATAAACATCGTTACAGATAATAAATAAAAAACGAAGTTGAAACTGGATTAGCCTCAAATTAAAGAAATTATAACGAAATATACGAATGAGGATAAACATCGTTACAGATAATAAGTAAAAAACAAAGTAGAAACTGAATTAGCCTCAAATTAAAGAAATTATAACGAAATAAACTAATGTGTATAAACATCGTTACAGATAATAAGTAAAAAACGAAGTTGTAACTGAATTAGCCTCAAATTAAAGAAATGCTAACGAAATATACGAATGAGGATAAACATCGTTACAGGTAATAAGTAAAAAACAAAGTTGAAACTGAATTAGCCTCAAATTAAAGAAATTATAACGAAATATACGAATGAGGATAAACATCGTTACAGATAATAAGTAAAAAACGAAGTACAAACTGAATTAGCCTCAAATTAAAGAAATTATAACGAAATATACGAATGAGTATAAACATCGTTACAGATAATAAGTAAAAAACTAAGTAGAAACTGAATTAGCCTAAAATTAATGAAATTATAACGAAATAAATTAAAGTGTTTAAACATCGTTACAGATAATAAGTAAAAAACGAAGTTGAAACTGAATTAGCCTCAAATTAAAGAAATTATAACGAAATATACGAATGTGGATAAACATCGTTACAGATAATAAGTAAAAAACGAAGTTGAAACTGAATTAGCCTCAAATTAAAGAAATTATAACGAAATATACGAATGAGGATAAACATCGTTACAGATAATAAGTAAAAAACGAAGTTGAAACTGAATTAGCCTCAAATTAAAGAAATTATAACGAAATATACGAATGTGGATAAACATCGCTACGTATAATAAGTAAAAAACAAAGTTGAAACTGAATTAGCCTCAAATTAAAGAAATTATAACGAAATATACGAATGAGGATAAACATCGTTACAGATAATAAGTAAAAAACGAAGTTGAAACCGAATTAGCCTCAAATTAAAGAAATTACAACGAAATATACGAATGAGGATTAACATCGGTAAAGATAATAAGTAAAAAACGAAGTTGAAACTGAATTAGCCTCAAATTAAAGAAGTTATAACGAAATATACGAATGAGTATAAACATCGTTACAGATAATAAGTAAAAAACGAAGTTGAAACTGAATTAGCCTCAAATTAAAGAAATTATAACGATATATACGAATGAGGATAAACATCGTTACAGATAATAAGTAAAAAACGAAGTAGAAACTGATTTAGCCTCAAATTAAAAAAATTATAACGAAATATACGAATGAGGATAAACGTCGTTACAGATAATAAGTAAAAAACGAAGTTGAAACTGAATTAGCCTCAAATTAAAGAAATTATAACGAAATATACGAATGTGGATAAACATCGTTACAGATAATAAGTAAAAAACGAAGTTGAAACTGAATTAGCCTCAAATTACAGAAATTATAACGAAATATACGAATGAGGATAAACATCGTTACAGATAATAAGTAAAAAACGAAGTTGAAACTGAATTAGCCTCAAATTAAAGAAATTATAACGAAATATACGAATGAGGATAAACATCGTTACAGGTAATAAGTAAAAAACAAAGTTCAAACTGAATTAGCCTCAAATTAAAGATATTAAAACGAAATATACGAATGAGGATAAACATCGTTACAGATAATAAGTAAAAAACAAAGTGGAAACTGAATTAGCCTCAAATTAAAGAAATTAAAACGAAATATACGAATGAGGATAAACATCGTTACATATAATATGTAAAAAACATAGTTGAAACTGAATTAACCTCAAATTAAAGAAATTATAACTAAATATACGAATGAGGATAAACATCGTTACAGATAATAAGTAAAAAACGAAGTTGAAACCGAATTAGCCTCAAATTAAAGAAATTACAACGAAATATACGAATGAGGATTAACATCGGTAAAGATAATAAGTAAAAAACGAAGTTGAAACTGAATTAGCCTCAAATTAAAGAAGTTATAACGAAATATACGAATGAGTATAAACATCGTTACAGATAATAAGTAAAAAACGAAGTTGAAACTGAATTAGACTCAAATTAAAGAAATTATAACGAAATATACGAATGAGGATAAACATCGTTACAGATAATAAGTAAAAAACGAAGTTGAAACTGGATTAGCCTCAAATTAAAGAAATTATAACGAATAATCGAATGAGGATAAACATCGTTACAGATAATAAGTAAAAAACAAAGTAGAAACTGAATTAGCCTCAAATTAAAGAAATTATAACGAAATAAACTAATGTGTATAAACATCGTTACAGATAATAAGTAAAATACGAAGTTGAAACTGGATTAGCCTCAAATTAAAGAAATTATAACGAAATATACGAATGAGGATAAACATCGTTACATATAATAAGTAAAAAACAAAGTAGAAACTGAATTAGCCTCAAATTAAAGAAATTATAACGAATAAACTAATGTGTATAAACATCGTTACAGATAATAAGTAAAAAACGAAGTTGTAACTGAATTAGCCTCAAATTAAAGAAATGATAACGAAATATACGAATGAGGATAAACATCGTTACAGGTAATAAGTAAAAAACAAAGTTGAAACTGAATTAGCCTCAAATTAAAGAAATTATAACGAAATATACGAATGAGGATAAACATCGTTACAGATAATAAGTAAAAAACGAAGTACAAACTGAATTAGCCTCAAATTAAAGAAATTATAACGAAATATACGAATGTGGATAAACATCGTTACAGATAATAAGTAAAAAACGAAGTTGAAACTGAATTAGCCTTAAATTAAAGAAATTATAACGAAATATACGAATGTGGATAAACATCGTTACAGATAATAAGTAAAAAACGAAGTTGAAACTGAATTAGCCTCAAATTAAAGAAATTATAACGAAATATACGAATGAGGATAAACATCGTTACAGATAATAAGTAAAAAACGAAGTTGAAACTGAATTAGCCTCAAATTAAAGAAATTATAACGAAATATACGAATGTGGATAAACATCGCTACCTATAATAAGTAAAAAACAAAGTTGAAACTGAATTAGCCTCAAATTAAAGAAATTATAACGAAATATAAGAATGAGGATTAACATCGGTAAAGATAATAAGTAAAAAACGAAGTTGAAACTGAATTAACCTCAAATTAAAGAAATTACAACGAAATATAAGAATGAGGATTAACATCGGTAAAGATAATAAGTAAAAAACGAAGTTGAAACTGAATTAGCCTCAAATTAAAGAAGTTATAAAGAAATATACGAATGAGTATAAACATCGTTACAGATAATAAGTAAAAAACGAAGTTGAAACTGAATTAGCCTCAAATTAAAGAAATTATAACGAAATATACGAATGAGGATAAACATCGTTACAGATAATAAGTAAAAAACGAAGTAGAAACTGATTTAGCCTCAAATTAAAAAAATTATAACGAAATATACGAATGAGGATAAACGTCGTTACAGATAATAAGTAAAAAACGAAGTTGAAACTGAATTAGCCTCAAATTAAAGAAATTATAACGAAATATACGAATGTGGATAAACATCGTTACAGATAATAAGTAAAAAACAAAGTTGAAACTGAATTAGCCTCAAATTACAGAAATTATAACGAAATATACGAATGAGGATAAACATCGTTACAGATAATAAGTAAAAAACGAAGTTGAAACTGAATTAGCCTCAAATTAAAGATATTATAACGAAATATACGAATGAGGATAAACATCGTTACAGATAATAAGTAAAAAACAAAGTTGAAACTGAATTAGACTCAAATTAAAGAAATTATAACGAAATATACGAATGAGGATAAACATCGTTACAGATAATAAGTAAAAAACGAAGTTGAAACTGGATTAGCCTCAAATTAAAGAAATTATAACGAAATATACGAATGAGGATAAACATCGTTACAGATAACAAGTAAAAAACAAAGTGGAAACTGAATTAGCCTCAAATTAAAGAAATTAAAACGAAATATACGAATGAGGATAAACATCGTTACAGATAATATGTAAAAAATATAGTTGAAACTGAATTAACCTCAAATTAAAGAAATTATAACGAAATATACGAATGAGGATAAACGTTGTTACAGATAATAAGTAAAAAACGAAGTTGAAACTGAATTAGCCTCAAATTAAAGAAATTATAACGAAATATACGAATGTGGATAAACATCGTTACAGATAATAAGTAAAAAACGAAGTTGAAACTGAATTAGCCTCAAATTAAAGAAATTATAACGAAATATACGAATGAGGATAAACATCGTTACAGATAATAAGTAAAAAACGAAGTTGAAACTGAATTAGCCTCAAATTAAAGAAATTATAACGAAATATATGAATGTGGATAAACATCGCTACGTATAATAAGTAAAAAACAAAGTTGAAACTGAATTAGCCTCAAATTAAAGAAATTATAACGAAATATACGAATGAGGATAAACATCGTTACAGATAATAAGTAAAAAACGAAGTTGAAACCGAATTAGCCTCAAATTAAAGAAATTGCAACGAAATATACGAATGAGGATTAACATCGGTAAAGATAATAAGTAAAAAACGAAGTTGAAACTGAATTAGCCTCAAATTAAAGAAGTTATAACGAAATATACGAATGAGTATAAACATCGTTACAGATAATAAGTAAAAAACGAAGTTGAAACTGAATTAGCCTCAAATTAAAGAAATTATAACGAAATATACGAATGAGGATAAACATCGTTACAGATAATAAGTAAAAAACGAAGTAGAAACTGATTTAGCCTCAAATTAAAAAAATTATAACGAAATATACGAATGAGGATAAACGTCTTTACAGATAATAAGTAAAAAACGAAGTTGAAACTGAATTAGCTTCAAATTAAAGAAATTATAACGAAATATACGAATGTGGATAAACATCGTTACAGATAATAAGTAAAAAACGAAGTTGAAACTGCATTAGCCTCAAATTAAAGAAATTATAACGAAATATACGAATGAGGATAAACATCGTTACAGATAATAAGTAAAAAACGAAGTTGAAACTGAATTAGACTCAAATTAAAGAAATTATAACGAAATATACGAATGAGGATAACATCGTTACAGATAATAAGTAAAAAACGAAGTTGAAACTGGATTAGCCTCAAATTAAAGAAATTATAACGAATAATCGAATGAGGATAAACATCGTTACAGATAATAAGTAAAAAACAAAGTAGAAACTGAATTAGCCTCAAATTAAAGAAATTATAACGAAATAAACTAATGTGTATAAACATCGTTACAGATAATAAGTAAAATACGAAGTTGAAACTGGATTAGGCTCAAACTAAAGAAATTATAACGAAATATACGAATGAGGATAAACATCGTTACAGATAATAAGTAAAAAACGAAGTTGAAACTGAATTAGCCTCAAATGAAAGAAATTATAACGAAATATACGAATGTAGATAAACATCGTTACAGATAATAAGTAAAAAACGAAGTTGGAACTCAATTAGCGTCAAATTAAAGAAATTATAACGAAATATACGAATGAGGATAAACATCGTTACAGGTAATAAGTAAAAAACAAAGTTGAAACTGAATTAGCCTCAAATTAAAGAAATTATAACGAAATATAGGAATGAGGATAAACATCGTTACAGATAATAAGTAAAAAACGAAGGTGAAACTGAATTAGCCTCAAATTAAAGAAAATATAACGAAATATACGAATGTGGATAAACATCGTTACAGATAATAAGTAAAAAACGAAGTTGAAACTGAATTAGCCTCAAATTAAAGAAATTATAACGAAATATACGAATGAGGATAAACATCGTTACAGATAATAAGTAAAAGACAAAGTTGAAACTGAATTATAACGAAATAAACTAATGTGCATAAACATCGTTACAGATAATAAGTAAAAAACGAAGTTGAAACTGTATTAGCCTCAAATTAAAGAAATTATAACGAAATATACGAATGAGGATAATCATCGTTACAGGTAATAAGTAAAAAAGAAAGTTCAAAGTGAATTACCCTCAAATTAAAGAAATTATAACGAAATATACGAATGAGGATAAACATCGTTAGAGATAATAAGTAAAAAACAAGGTTGCAACTGAATTAGACTCAAATTAAAGAAATTATAACGAAATATACGAATGAGGATAAACATCGTTACAGATAATAAGTAAAAAATGAAGTTGAAACTGGATTAGCTTCAAATTAAAGAAATTATAACGAAATATACGAATGAGGATAAACATCGTTACAGATAATAAGTAAAAAACAAAGTAGAAACTGAATTAGCCTCAAATTAAAGAAATTATAACGAAATAAACTAATGTGTATAAACATCGTTACAGATAATAAGTAAAAAACGAAGTTGTAACTGAATTATCCTCAAATTAAAGAAATGATAACGAAATATACGAATGAGGATAAACATCGTTTCAGGTAATAAGTAAAAAACAAAGTTGAAACTGAATTAGCCTCAAATTAAAGAAATTATAACGAAATATACGAATGAGGATAAACATCGTTACAGGTAATAAGTAAAACACAAAGTTCAAACTGAATTAGCCTCAACTTAAAGAAATTATAACGAAATATACGAATGAGGATAAACATCGTTACAGATAATAAGTAAAAAACGAAGTTGGAACTCAATTAGCCTCACATTAAAGAAATTATAACGAAATATACGAATGAGGATAAACATCGTTAGAGATAATAAGTAAAAAACGAAGTTGAAACTGAATTAGCCTCAAATTAAAGAAATTATAACGAAATATACGAATGAGGATAAACATCGTTACAGATAATAAGTAAAAAACGAAGTTGAAACTGAATTAGCCTCAAATTAAAGAATCTATAACGAAATATACGAATGAGGATAAACATCGTTACAGATAATAAGTAAAAAACGAAGTTGGAACTCAATTAGCGTCAAATTAAAGAAATTATAACGAAATATACGAATGTGGATAAACATCGTTACAGATAATAAGTAAAAAACAAAATTGAAACTGAATTAGCCTCAAATTAAAGAAATTATAACGAAATATACGAATAAGGATAAACATCGTTACAGATAATAAGTAAAAAACGAACTTGAAACTGAATTAGCCTCAAATTAAAGAAATTATAACGAAATATGCGAATGAGGATAAACATCGTTACAGATAATAAGTAAAAAAACGAAGTTGAAACTGAATTAGCCTCAAATTAAAGAAATTATAACGAAATATACGAATAAGGATAAACATCGTTACAGATAATAAGTAAAAAACGAACTTGAAACTGAATTACCCTCAAATTAAAGAAATTATAACGAAATATACGAATGAGGATAAACATCGTTAGAGATAATAAGTAAAAAACAAAGTTGCAACTGAATTAGACTCAAATTAAAGAAATTATAACGAAATATATGAATGAGGATAAACATCGTTACAGATAATAAATAAAAAACGAAGTTGAAACTGGATTAGCCTCAAATTAAAGAAATTATAACGAAATATACGAATGAGGATAAACATCGTTACAGATAATAAGTAAAAAACAAAGTAGAAACTGAATTAGCCTCAAATTAAAGAAATTATAACGAAATAAACTAATGTGTATAAACATCGTTACAGATAATAAGAAAAAAACGAAGTTGTAACTGAATTAGCCTCAAATTAAAGAAATGCTAACGAAATATACGAATGAGGATAAACATCGTTACAGGTAATAAGTAAAAAACAAAGTTGAAACTGAATTAGCCTCAAATTAAAGAAATTATAACGAAATATACGAATGAGGATAAACATCGTTACAGATAATAAGTAAAAAACGAAGTACAAACTGAATTAGCCTCAAATTAAAGAAATTATAACGAAATATACGAATGAGTATAAACATCGTTACAGATAATAAGTAAAAAACTAAGTAGAAACTGAATTAGCCTAAAATTAATGAAATTATAACGAAATAAATTAAAGTGTTTAAACATCGTTACAGATAATAAGTAAAAAACGAAGTTGAAACTGAATTAGCCTCAAATTAAAGAAATTATAACGAAATATACGAATGTGGATAAACATCGTTACAGATAATAAGTAAAAAACGAAGTTGAAACTGAATTAGCCTCAAATTAAAGAAATTATAACGAAATATACGAATGAGGATAAACATCGTTACAGATAATAAGTAAAAAACGAAGTTGAAACTGAATTAGCCTCAAATTAAAGAAATTATAACGAAATATACGAATGTGGATAAACATCGCTACGTATAATAAGTAAAAAACAAAGTTGAAACTGAATTAGCCTCAAATTAAAGAAATTATAACGAAATATACGAATGAGGATAAACATCGTTACAGATAATAAGTAAAAAACGAAGTTGAAACCGAATTAGCCTCAAATTAAAGAAATTACAACGAAATATACGAATGAGGATTAACATCGGTAAAGATAATAAGTAAAAAACGAAGTTGAAACTGAATTAGCCTCAAATTAAAGAAGTTATAACGAAATATACGAATGAGTATAAACATCGTTACAGATAATAAGTAAAAAACGAAGTTGAAACTGAATTAGCCTCAAATTAAAGAAATTATAACGATATATACGAATGAGGATAAACATCGTTACAGATAATAAGTAAAAAACGAAGTAGAAACTGATTTAGCCTCAAATTAAAAAAATTATAACGAAATATACGAATGAGGATAAACGTCGTTACAGATAATAAGTAAAAAACGAAGTTGAAACTGAATTAGCCTCAAATTAAAGAAATTATAACGAAATATACGAATGTGGATAAACATCGTTACAGATAATAAGTAAAAAACGAAGTTGAAACTGAATTAGCCTCAAATTAAAGAAATTATAACGAAATATACGAATGAGGATAAACATCGTTACAGGTAATAAGTAAAAAACAAAGTTCAAACTGAATTAGCCTCAAATTAAAGATATTAAAACGAAATATACGAATGAGGATAAACATCGTTACAGATAATAAGTAAAAAACAAAGTGGAAACTGAATTAGCCTCAAATTAAAGAAATTAAAACGAAATATACGAATGAGGATAAACATCGTTACATATAATATGTAAAAAACATAGTTGAAACTGAATTAACCTCAAATTAAAGAAATTATAACTAAATATACGAATGAGGATAAACATCGTTACAGATAATAAGTAAAAAACGAAGTTGAAACCGAATTAGCCTCAAATTAAAGAAATTACAACGAAATATACGAATGAGGATTAACATCGGTAAAGATAATAAGTAAAAAACGAAGTTGAAACTGAATTAGCCTCAAATTAAAGAAGTTATAACGAAATATACGAATGAGTATAAACATCGTTACAGATAATAAGTAAAAAACGAAGTTGAAACTGAATTAGACTCAAATTAAAGAAATTATAACGAAATATACGAATGAGGATAAACATCGTTACAGATAATAAGTAAAGAACGAAGTTGAAACTGGATTAGCCTCAAATGAAAGAAATTATAACGAATAATCGAATGAGGATAAACATCGTTACAGATAATAAGTAAAAAACAAAGTAGAAACTGAATTAGCCTCAAATTAAAGAAATTATAACGAAATAAACTAATGTGTATAAACATCGTTACAGATAATAAGTAAAATACGAAGTTGAAACTGGATTAGCCTCAAATTAAAGAAATTATAACGAAATATACGAATGAGGATAAACATCGTTACATATAATAAGTAAAAAACAAAGTAGAAACTGAATTAGCCTCAAATTAAAGAAATTATAACGAATAAACTAATGTGTATAAACATCGTTACAGATAATAAGTAAAAAACGAAGTTGTAACTGAATTAGCCTCAAATTAAAGAAATGATAACGAAATATACGAATGAGGATAAACATCGTTACAGGTAATAAGTAAAAAACAAAGTTGAAACTGAATTAGCCTCAAATTAAAGAAATTATAACGAAATATACGAATGAGGATAAACATCGTTACAGATAATAAGTAAAAAACGAAGTACAAACTGAATTAGCCTCAAATTAAAGAAATTATAACGAAATATACGAATGTGGATAAACATCGTTACAGATAATAAGTAAAAAACGAAGTTGAAACTGAATTAGCCTTAAATTAAAGAAATTATAACGAAATATACGAATGTGGATAAACATCGTTACAGATAATAAGTAAAAAACGAAGTTGAAACTGAATTAGCCTCAAATTAAAGAAATTATAACGAAATATACGAATGAGGATAAACATCGTTACAGATAATAAGTAAAAAACGAAGTTGAAACTGAATTAGCCTCAAATTAAAGAAATTATAACGAAATATACGAATGTGGATAAACATCGCTACGTATAATAAGTAAAAAACAAAGTTGAAACTGAATTAGCCTCAAATTAAAGAAATTATAACGAAATATAAGAATGAGGATTAACATCGGTAAAGATAATAAGTAAAAAACGAAGTTGAAACTGAATTAACCTCAAATTAAAGAAATTACAACGAAATATAAGAATGAGGATTAACATCGGTAAAGATAATAAGTAAAAAACGAAGTTGAAACTGAATTAGCCTCAAATTAAAGAAGTTATAAAGAAATATACGAATGAGTATAAACATCGTTACAGATAATAAGTAAAAAACGAAGTTGAAACTGAATTAGCCTCAAATTAAAGAAATTATAACGAAATATACGAATGAGGATAAACATCGTTACAGATAATAAGTAAAAAACGAAGTAGAAACTGATTTAGCCTCAAATTAAAAAAATTATAACGAAATATACGAATGAGGATAAACGTCGTTACAGATAATAAGTAAAAAACGAAGTTGAAACTGAATTAGCCTCAAATTAAAGAAATTATAACGAAATATACGAATGTGGATAAACATCGTTACAGATAATAAGTAAAAAACAAAGTTGAAACTGAATTAGCCTCAAATTACAGAAATTATAACGAAATATACGAATGAGGATAAACATCGTTACAGATAATAAGTAAAAAACGAAGTTGAAACTGAATTAGCCTCAAATTAAAGAAATTATAACGAAATATACGAATGAGGATAAACATCGTTACAGGTAATAAGTAAAAAACAAAGTTCAAACTGAATTAGCCTCAAATTAAAGATATTATAACGAAATATACGAATGAGGATAAACATCGTTACAGATAATAAGTAAAAAACAAAGTTGAAACAGAATTAGACTCAAATTAAAGAAATTATAACGAAATATACGAATGAGGATAAACATCGTTACAGATAATAAGTAAAAAACGAAGTTGAAACTGGATTAGCCTCAAATTAAAGAAATTATAACGAAATATACGAATGAGGATAAACATCGTTACAGATAACAAGTAAAAAACAAAGTGGAAACTGAATTAGCCTCAAATTAAAGAAATTAAAACGAAATATACGAATGAGGATAAACATCGTTACAGATAATATGTAAAAAATATAGTTGAAACTGAATTAACCTCAAATTAAAGAAATTATAACGAAATATACGAATGAGGATAAACGTTGTTACAGATAATAAGTAAAAAACGAAGTTGAAACTGAATTAGCCTCAAATTAAAGAAATTATAACGAAATATACGAATGTGGATAAACATCGTTACAGATAATAAGTAAAAAACGAAGTTGAAACTGAATTAGCCTCAAATTAAAGAAATTATAACGAAATATACGAATGAGGATAAACATCGTTACAGATAATAAGTAAAAAACGAAGTTGAAACTGAATTAGCCTCAAATTAAAGAAATTATAACGAAATATATGAATGTGGATAAACATCGCTACGTATAATAAGTAAAAAACAAAGTTGAAACTGAATTAGCCTCAAATTAAAGAAATTATAACGAAATATACGAATGAGGATAAACATCGTTACAGATAATAAGTAAAAAACGAAGTTGAAACCGAATTAGCCTCAAATTAAAGAAATTGCAACGAAATATACGAATGAGGATTAACATCGGTAAAGATAATAAGTAAAAAACGAAGTTGAAACTGAATTAGCCTCAAATTAAAGAAGTTATAACGAAATATACGAATGAGTATAAACATCGTTACAGATAATAAGTAAAAAACGAAGTTGAAACTGAATTAGCCTCAAATTAAAGAAATTATAACGAAATATACGAATGAGGATAAACATCGTTACAGATAATAAGTAAAAAACGAAGTAGAAACTGATTTAGCCTCAAATTAAAAAAATTATAACGAAATATACGAATGAGGATAAACGTCTTTACAGATAATAAGTAAAAAACGAAGTTGAAACTGAATTAGCTTCAAATTAAAGAAATTATAACGAAATATACGAATGTGGATAAACATCGTTACAGATAATAAGTAAAAAACGAAGTTGAAACTGCATTAGCCTCAAATTAAAGAAATTATAACGAAATATACGAATGAGGATAAACATCGTTACAGATAATAAGTAAAAAACGAAGTTGAAACTGAATTAGACTCAAATTAAAGAAATTATAACGAAATATACGAATGAGGATAACATCGTTACAGATAATAAGTAAAAAACGAAGTTGAAACTGGATTAGCCTCAAATTAAAGAAATTATAACGAATAATCGAATGAGGATAAACATCGTTACAGATAATAAGTAAAAAACAAAGTAGAAACTGAATTAGCCTCAAATTAAAGAAATTATAACGAAATAAACTAATGTGTATAAACATCGTTACAGATAATAAGTAAAATACGAAGTTGAAACTGGATTAGGCTCAAACTAAAGAAATTATAACGAAATATACGAATGAGGATAAACATCGTTACAGATAATAAGTAAAAAACGAAGTTGAAACTGAATTAGCCTCAAATGAAAGAAATTATAACGAAATATACGAATGTAGATAAACATCGTTACAGATAATAAGTAAAAAACGAAGTTGGAACTCAATTAGCGTCAAATTAAAGAAATTATAACGAAATATACGAATGAGGATAAACATCGTTACAGGTAATAAGTAAAAAACAAAGTTGAAACTGAATTAGCCTCAAATTAAAGAAATTATAACGAAATATAGGAATGAGGATAAACATCGTTACAGATAATAAGTAAAAAACGAAGGTGAAACTGAATTAGCCTCAAATTAAAGAAAATATAACGAAATATACGAATGTGGATAAACATCGTTACAGATAATAAGTAAAAAACGAAGTTGAAACTGAATTAGCCTCAAATTAAAGAAATTATAACGAAATATACGAATGAGGATAAACATCGTTACAGATAATAAGTAAAAGACAAAGTTGAAACTGAATTATAACGAAATAAACTAATGTGCATAAACATCGTTACAGATAATAAGTAAAAAACGAAGTTGAAACTGTATTAGCCTCAAATTAAAGAAATTATAACGAAATATACGAATGAGGATAATCATCGTTACAGGTAATAAGTAAAAAAGAAAGTTCAAAGTGAATTACCCTCAAATTAAAGAAATTATAACGAAATATACGAATGAGGATAAACATCGTTAGAGATAATAAGTAAAAAACAAGGTTGCAACTGAATTAGACTCAAATTAAAGAAATTATAACGAAATATACGAATGAGGATAAACATCGTTACAGATAATAAGTAAAAAATGAAGTTGAAACTGGATTAGCCTCAAATTAAAGAAATTATAACGAAATATACGAATGAGGATAAACATCGTTACAGATAATAAGTAAAAAACAAAGTAGAAACTGAATTAGCCTCAAATTAAAGAAATTATAACGAAATAAACTAATGTGTATAAACATCGTTACAGATAATAAGTAAAAAACGAAGTTGTAACTGAATTATCCTCAAATTAAAGAAATGATAACGAAATATACGAATGAGGATAAACATCGTTTCAGGTAATAAGTAAAAAACAAAGTTGAAACTGAATTAGCCTCAAATTAAAGAAATTATAACGAAATATACGAATGAGGATAAACATCGTTACAGGTAATAAGTAAAACACAAAGTTCAAACTGAATTAGCCTCAACTTAAAGAAATTATAACGAAATATACGAATGAGGATAAACATCGTTACAGATAATAAGTAAAAAACGAAGTTGGAACTCAATTAGCCTCACATTAAAGAAATTATAACGAAATATACGAATGAGGATAAACATCGTTAGAGATAATAAGTAAAAAACGAAGTTGAAACTGAATTAGCCTCAAATTAAAGAAATTATAACGAAATATACGAATGAGGATAAACATCGTTACAGATAATAAGTAAAAAACGAAGTTGAAACTGAATTAGCCTCAAATTAAAGAATCTATAACGAAATATACGAATGAGGATAAACATCGTTACAGATAATAAGTAAAAAACGAAGTTGGAACTCAATTAGCGTCAAATTAAAGAAATTATAACGAAATATACGAATGTGGATAAACATCGTTACAGATAATAAGTAAAAAACAAAATTGAAACTGAATTAGCCTCAAATTAAAGAAATTATAACGAAATATACGAATAAGGATAAACATCGTTACAGATAATAAGTAAAAAACGAACTTGAAACTGAATTAGCCTCAAATTAAAGAAATTATAACGAAATATGCGAATGAGGATAAACATCGTTACAGATAATAAGTAAAAAAACGAAGTTGAAACTGAATTAGCCTCAAATTAAAGAAATTATAACGAAATATACGAATGAGGATAAACATCGCTACAGATAATAAGTAAAAAACAAAGTAGAAACTGAATTAGTCTCAAATTAAAGAAATTATAACGAAATAAGCTAATGTGTATAATCATCGTTACAGATAATAAGTAAAAAACGAAGTTGAAACTGAATTAGCCTCAAATTAAAGAAATTATAACGAAATATACGAATGAGGATAAACATCGTTACAGATAATAGGTAAAAAACGAAGTTGAAACTGAATTAGCCTCAAATTAAAGAAATTATAACGAAATATACGAATGAGGATAAACATTGTTACAGATAATAAGTAAAAAAAAAGTAGAAACTGAATTAGCCTCAAATTAAAGAAATTATAACGAAATATACGAATGAGGATAAACATCGTTAGAGATAATAAGTAAAAAACGAAGTTGTAACTGAATTAGCCTCAAATTAAAGAAATGATAACGAAATATACGAATGAGGATAAACATCGTTACAGATAATAAGTAAAAAACAAAGTTGAAACATAATTAGTCTCAAATTAAAGAAATTATAACGAAATATACGAATGAGGATAAACATCGTTACAGATAATAAGTAAAAAACGAAGTTGAAACCGAATTAGCCTCAAATTAAAGAAATTACAACGAAATATACGAATGAGGATTAACATCGGTAAAGATAATAAGTAAAAAACGAAGTTGAAACTGAATTAGCCTCAAATTAAAGAAGTTATAACGAAATATACGAATGAGTATAAACATCGTTACAGATAATAAGTAAAAAACGAAGTTGAAACTGAATTAGCCTCAAACTAAAGAAATTCTAACGAAATATACGAATGAGGATAAACATCGTTACAGATAATAAGTAAAAAACGAAGTACAAACTGAATTAGACTCAAATTAAAAAAATTATAACGAAATATACGAATGAGGATAAACGTCGTTACAGATAATAAGTAAAAAACGAAGTTGAAACTGAATTAGCCTCAAATTAAAGAAATTATAACGAAATATACGAATGTGGATAAACATCGTTACAGATAATAAGTAAAAAACGAAGTTGAAACTGAATTAGCCTCAAATTAAAGAAATTATAACGAAATATACGAATGAGGATAAACATCGTTACAGATAATAAGTAAAAAACGAAGTTGAAACTGAATTAGCCTCAAATTAAAGAAATTATAACGAAATATACGAATGTGGATAAACATCGCTACGTATAATAAGTAAAAAAGAAGTTGAAACTGAATTAGCCTCAAATTAAAGAAATTATAAAGAAATATACGAATGAGGATAAACATCGTTACAGATAATAAGTAAAAAACGAACTTGAAACCGAATTAGCCTCAAATTAAAGAAATTACAACGAAAAATACGAATGAGGACTAACATCGGTAAAGATAATAAGTAAAAAACGAAGTTCAAACTGAATTAGCCTCAAATTAAAGAAATTATAACGAAATATACGAATGTGGATAAACATCGCTACGTATAATAAGTAAAAAACAAAGTTGAAACTGAATTAGCCTCAAATTAAAGAAATTATAACGAAATATACGAATGAGGATAAACATCGTTACAGATAATAAGTAAAAAACGAAGTTGAAACCGAATTAGCCTCAAATTAAAGAAATTGCAACGAAATATACGAATGAGGATTAACATCGGTAAAGATAATAAGTAAAAAACGAAGTTGAAACTGAATTAGCCTCAAATTAAAGAAGTTATAACGAAATATACGAATGAGTATAAACATCGTTACAGATAATAAGTAAAAAACGAAGTTGAAACTGAATTAGCCTCAAATTAAAGAAATTATAACGAAATATACGAATGAGGATAAACATCGTTACAGATAATAAGTAAAAAACGAAGTAGAAACTGATTTAGCCTCAAATTAAAGAAATTATAACGAAATATACGAATGAGGATAAACGTTGTTACAGATAATAAGTAAAAAACGAAGTTGAAACTGAATTAGCCTCAAATTAAAGAAATTATAACGAAATATACGAATGTGGATAAACATCGTTACAGATAATAAGTAAAAAACGAAGTTGAAACTGAATTAGCCTCAAATTAAAGAAATTATAACGAAATATACGAATGAGGATAAACATCGTTACAGATAATAAGTAAAAAACGAAGTTGAAACTGAATTAGCCTCAAATTAAAGAAATTATAACGAAATATACGAATGTGGATAAACATCGCTACGTATAATAAGTAAAAAACAAAGTTGAAACTGAATTAGCCTCAAATTAAAGAAATTAAAACGAAATATACGAATGAGGATAAACATCGTTACAGATAATAAGTAAAAAACGAAGTTGAAACCGAATTAGCCTCAAATTAAAGAAATTGCAACGAAATATACGAATGAGGATTAACATCGGTAAAGATAATAAGTAAAAAACGAAGTTGAAACTGAATTAGCCTCAAATTAAAGAAGTTATAACGAAATATACGAATGAGTATAAACATCGTTACAGATAATAAGTAAAAAACGAAGTTGAAACTGAATTAGCCTCAAATTAAAGAAATTATAACGAAATATACGAATGAGGATAAACATCGTTACAGATAATAAGTAAAAAACGAAGTAGAAACTGATTTAGCCTCAAATTAAAAAAATTATAACGAAATATACGAATGAGGATAAACGTCTTTACAGATAATAAGTAAAAAACGAAGTTGAAACTGAATTAGCTTCAAATTAAAGAAATTATAACGAAATATACGAATGTGGATAAACATCGTTACAGATAATAAGTAAAAAACGAAGTTGAAACTGCATTAGCCTCAAATTAAAGAAATTATAACGAAATATACGAATGAGGATAAACATCGTTACAGATAATAAGTAAAAAACGAAGTTGAAACTGAATTAGCCTCAAATTAAAGAAATTATAACGAAATATACGAATGTGGATAAACATCGCTACGTATAATAAGTAAAAAAGAAGTTGAAACTGAATTAGCCTCAAATTAAAGAAATTATAACGAAATATACGAATGAGGATAAACATCGTTACAGATAATAGGTAAAAAACGAAGTTGAAACTGAATTAGCCTCAAATTAAAGAAATTATAACGAAATATACGAATGAGGATAAACATTGTTACAGATAATAAGTAAAAAAAAAGTAGAAACTGAATTAGCCTCAAATTAAAGAAATTATAACGAAATATACGAATGAGGATAAACATCGTTAGAGATAATAAGTAAAAAACGAAGTTGTAACTGAATTAGCCTCAAATTAAAGATATTATAACGAAATATACGAATGAGGATAAACATCGTTACAGATAATAAGTAAAAAACAAAGTTGAAACTGAATTAGACTCAAATTAAAGAAATTATAACGAAATATACGAATGAGGATAAACATCGTTACAGATAATAAGTAAAAAACGAAGTTGAAACTGGATTAGGCTCAAACTAAAGAAATTATAACGAAATATACGAATGAGGATAAACATCGTTACAGATAATAAGTAAAAAACGAAGTTGAAACTGAATTAGCCTCAAATGAAAGAAATTATAACGAAATATACGAATGTAGATAAACATCGTTACAGATAATAACTAAAAAACGAAGTTGGAACTCAATTAGCGTCAAATTAAAGAAATTATAACGAAATATACGAATGAGGATAAACATCGTTACAGGTAATAAGTAAAAAACAAAGTTGAAACTGAATTAGCCTCAAATTCAAAGAAATTATAACGAAATATAGGAATGAGGATAAACATCGTTACAGATAATAAGTAAAAAACGAAGGTGAAACTGAATTATCCTCAAATTAAAGAAAATATAACGAAATATACGAATGTGGATAAACATCGTTACAGATAATAAGTAAAAAACGAAGTTGAAACTGAATTAGCCTCAAATTAAAGAAATTATAACGAAATATACGAATGAGGATAAACATCGTTACAGATAATAAGTAAAAGACAAAGTTGAAACTGAATTATAACGAAATAAACTAATGTGCATAAACATCGTTACAGATAATAAGTAAAAAACGAAGTTGAAACTGTATTAGCCTCAAATTAAAGAAATTATAACGAAATATACGAATGAGGATAATCATCGTTACAGGTAATAAGTAAAAAAGAAAGTTCAAAGTGAATTACCCTCAAATTAAAGAAATTATAACGAAATATACGAATGAGGATAAACATCGTTAGAGATAATAAGTAAAAAACAAGGTTGCAACTGAATTAGACTCAAATTAAAGAAATTATAACGAAATATACGAATGAGGATAAACATCGTTACAGATAATAAGTAAAAAATGAAGTTGAAACTGGATTAGCCTCAAATTAAAGAAATTATAACGAAATATACGAATGAGGATAAACATCGTTACAGATAATAAGTAAAAAACAAAGTAGAAACTGAATTAGCCTCAAATTAAAGAAATTATAACGAAATAAACTAATGTGTATAAACATCGTTACAGATAATAAGTAAAAAACGAAGTTGTAACTGAATTATCCTCAAATTAAAGAAATGATAACGAAATATACGAATGAGGATAAACATCGTTTCAGGTAATAAGTAAAAAACAAAGTTGAAACTGAATTAGCCTCAAATTAAAGAAATTATAACGAAATATACGAATGAGGATAAACATCGTTACAGGTAATAAGTAAAACACAAAGTTCAAACTGAATTAGCCTCAACTTAAAGAAATTATAACGAAATATACGAATGAGGATAAACATCGTTACAGATAATAAGTAAAAAACGAAGTTGGAACTCAATTAGCCTCACATTAAAGAAATTATAACGAAATATACGAATGAGGATAAACATCGTTAGAGATAATAAGTAAAAAACGAAGTTGAAACTGAATTAGCCTCAAATTAAAGAAATTATAACGAAATATACGAATGAGGATAAACATCGTTACAGATAATAAGTAAAAAACGAAGTTGAAACTGAATTAGCCTCAAATTAAAGAATCTATAACGAAATATACGAATGAGGATAAACATCGTTACAGATAATAAGTAAAAAACGAAGTTGGTACTCAATTAGCGTCAAATTAAAGAAATTATAACGAAATATACGAATGTGGATAAACATCGTTACAGATAATAAGTAAAAAACAAAATTGAAACTGAATTAGCCTCAAATTAAAGAAATTATAACGAAATATACGAATAAGGATAAACATCGTTACAGATAATAAGTAAAAAACGAACTTGAAACTGAATTAGCCTCAAATTAAAGAAATTATAACGAAATATGCGAATGAGGATAAACATCGTTACAGATAATAAGTAAAAAAACGAAGTTGAAACTGAATTAGCCTCAAATTAAAGAAATTATAACGAAATATACGAATGAGGATAAACATCGCTACAGATAATAAGTAAAAAACAAAGTAGAAACTGAATTAGTCTCAAATTAAAGAAATTATAACGAAATAAGCTAATGTGTATAATCATCGTTACAGATAATAAGTAAAAAACGAAGTTGAAACTGAATTAGCCTCAAATTAAAGAAATTATAACGAAATATACGAATGAGGATAAACATCGTTACAGATAATAGGTAAAAAACGAAGTTGAAACTGAATTAGCCTCAAATTAAAGAAATTATAACGAAATATACGAATGAGGATAAACATTGTTACAGATAATAAGTAAAAAAGAAAGTAGAAACTGAATTAGCCTCAAATTAAAGAAATTATAACGAAATATACGAATGAGGATAAACATCGTTAGAGATAATAAGTAAAAAACGAAGTTGTAACTGAATTAGCCTCAAATTAAAGAAATGATAACGAAATATACGAATGAGGATAAACATCGTTACAGATAATAAGTAAAAAACAAAGTTGAAACATAATTAGTCTCAAATTAAAGAAATTATAACGAAATATACGAATGAGGATAAACATCGTTACAGATAATAAGTAAAAAACGAAGTTGAAACCGAATTAGCCTCAAATTAAAGAAATTACAACGAAATATACGAATGAGGATTAACATCGGTAAAGATAATAAGTAAAAAACGAAGTTGAAACTGAATTAGCCTCAAATTAAAGAAGTTATAACGAAATATACGAATGAGTATAAACATCGTTACAGATAATAAGTAAAAAACGAAGTTGAAACTGAATTAGCCTCAAACTAAAGAAATTCTAACGAAATATACGAATGAGGATAAACATCGTTACAGATAATAAGTAAAAAACGAAGTACAAACTGATTTAGCCTCAAATTAAAAAAATTATAACGAAATATACGAATGAGGATAAACGTCGTTACAGATAATAAGTAAAAAACGAAGTTGAAACTGAATTAGCCTCAAATTAAAGAAATTATAACGAAATATACGAATGTGGATAAACATCGTTACAGATAATAAGTAAAAAACGAAGTTGAAACTGAATTAGCCTCAAATTAAAGAAATTATAACGAAATATACGAATGAGGATAAACATCGTTACAGATAATAAGTAAAAAACGAAGTTGAAACTGAATTAGCCTCAAATTAAAGAAATTATAACGAAATATACGAATGTGGATAAACATCGCTACGTATAATAAGTAAAAAAGAAGTTGAAACTGAATTAGCCTCAAATTAAAGAAATTATAAAGAAATATACGAATGAGGATAAACATCGTTACAGATAATAAGTAAAAAACGAACTTGAAACCGAATTAGCCTCAAATTAAAGAAATTACAACGAAATATACGAATGAGGACTAACATCGGTAAAGATAATAAGTAAAAAACGAAGTTCAAACTGAATTAGCCTCAAATTAAAGAAGTTATAACGAAATATACGAATGAGTATAAACATCGTTACAGATAATAAGTAAAAAACGAAGTTGAAACTGAATTAGCCTCAAATTAAAGAAATTATAACGAAATATACGAATGAGGATAAACATCGTTACAGATAATAAGTAAAAAACGAAGTAGAAACTGATTTAGCCTCAAATTAAAAAAATTATAACGAAATATACGTATGAGGAAAAACGTCGTTACAGATAATAAGTAAAAAACGAAGTTGAAACTGAATTAGCCTCAAATTAAAGAAATTATAACGAAATATACGAATGTGGATAAACATCGTTACAGATAATAAGTAAAAAACGAAGTTGAAACTGAATTATCCTCAAATTAAAGAAATTATAACGAAATATACGAATGAGGATAAACATCGTTACAGATAATAAGTAAAAAACGAAGTTGAAACTGAATTAGCCTCAAATTAAAGAAATTATAACGAAATATACGAATGAGGATAAACATCGTTACAGGTAATAAGTAAAAAACAAAGTTCAAACTGAATTAGCCTCAAATTAAAGATATTATAACGAAATATACGAATGAGGATAAACATCGTTACAGATAATAAGTAAAAAACAAAGTTGAAACTGAATTAGACTCAAATTAAAGAAATTATAACGAAATATACGAATGAGGATAAACATCGTTAGAGATAATAAGTAAAAAACGATGTTGAAACTGGATTAGCCTCAAATTATAGAAATTATAACGAAATATACGAATGAGGATAAACATCGTTACAGATAATAAGTAAAAAACAAAGTGGAAACTGAATTAGCCTCAAATTAAAGAAATTAAAACGAAATATACGAATGTAGATAAACATCGTTACAGATAATAAGTAAAAAACGAAGTTGGAACTCAATTAGCGTCAAATTAAAGAAATTATAACGAAATATACGAATGAGGGTAAACATCGTTACAGGTAATAAGTAAAAAACGATGTTGAAACTGAATTAGCCTCAAATTAAAGAAATTATAACGAAATATACGAATGTGGATAAACATCGTTACAGATAATAAGTAAAAAACGAAGTTGAAACTGAATTAGCCTCAAATTAAAGAAATTATAACGAAATATACGAATGTGGATAAACATCCTACGTATAATAAGTAAAAAACAAAGTTGAAACTGAATTAGCCTCAAATTAAAGAAATTATAACGAAATATAAGAATGAGGATTAACATCGGTAAAGATAATAAGTAAAAAACGAAGTTGAAACCGAATTAACCTCAAATTAAAGAAATTACAACGAAATATAAGAATGAGGATTAACATCGGTAAAGATAATAAGTAAAAAACGAAGTTAAAACTGAATTAGCCTCAAATTAAAGAAGTTATAACGAAATATACGAATGAGGATAAACATCGTTACAGATAATAAGTAAAAAACGAAGTTGAAACTGAATTAGCCTCAAATTAAAGAAATTATAACGAAATATACGAATGAGGATAAACATCGTTACAGATAATAAGTAAAAAACGAAGTTGAAACTGAATTAGCCTCAAATTAAAGAAATTATAACGAAATATACGAATGTGGATAAACATCGCTACGTATAATAAGTAAAAAACAAAGTTGAAACTGAATTAGCCTCAAATTAAAGAAATTATAACGAAATATACGAATGAGGATAAACATCGTTACAGATAATAAGTAAAAAACGAAGTTGAAACCGAATTAGCCTCAAATTAAAGAAATTACAACGAAATATACGAATGAGGATTAACATCGGTAAAGATAATAAGTAAAAAACGAAGTTGAAACTGAATTAGCCTCAAATTAAAGAAGTTATAACGAAATATACGAATGAGTATAAACATCGTTACAGATAATAAGTAAAAAACGAAGTTGAAACTGAATTAGCCTCAAATTAAAGAAATTATAACGATATATACGAATGAGGATAAACATCGTTACAGATAATAAGTAAAAAACGAAGTAGAAACTGATTTAGCCTCAAATTAAAAAAATTATAACGAAATATACGAATGAGGATAAACGTCGTTACAGATAATAAGTAAAAAACGAAGTTGAAACTGAATTAGCCTCAAATTAAAGAAATTATAACGAAATATACGAATGTGGATAAACATCGTTACAGATAATAAGTAAAAAACGAAGTTGAAACTGAATTAGCCTCAAATTACAGAAATTATAACGAAATATACGAATGAGGATAAACATCGTTACAGATAATAAGTAAAAAACGAAGTTGAAACTGAATTAGCCTCAAATTAAAGAAATTATAACGAAATATACGAATGAGGATAAACATCGTTACAGGTAATAAGTAAAAAACAAAGTTCAAACTGAATTAGCCTCAAATTAAAGATATTAAAACGAAATATACGAATGAGGATAAACATCGTTACAGATAATAAGTAAAAAACAAAGTGGAAACTGAATTAGCCTCAAATTAAAGAAATTAAAACGAAATATACGAATGAGGATAAACATCGTTACATATAATATGTAAAAAACATAGTTGAAACTGAATTAACCTCAAATTAAAGAAATTATAACTAAATATACGAATGAGGATAAACATCGTTACAGATAATAAGTAAAAAACGAAGTTGAAACCGAATTAGCCTCAAATTAAAGAAATTACAACGAAATATACGAATGAGGATTAACATCGGTAAAGATAATAAGTAAAAAACGAAGTTGAAACTGAATTAGCCTCAAATTAAAGAAGTTATAACGAAATATACGAATGAGTATAAACATCGTTACAGATAATAAGTAAAAAACGAAGTTGAAACTGAATTAGACTCAAATTAAAGAAATTATAACGAAATATACGAATGAGGATAAACATCGTTACAGATAATAAGTAAAAAACGAAGTTGAAACTGGATTAGCCTCAAATTAAAGAAATTATAACGAATAATCGAATGAGGATAAACATCGTTACAGATAATAAGTAAAAAACAAAGTAGAAACTGAATTAGCCTCAAATTAAAGAAATTATAACGAAATAAACTAATGTGTATAAACATCGTTACAGATAATAAGTAAAATACGAAGTTGAAACTGGATTAGCCTCAAATTAAAGAAATTATAACGAAATATACGAATGAGGATAAACATCGTTACATATAATAAGTAAAAAACAAAGTAGAAACTGAATTAGCCTCAAATTAAAGAAATTATAACGAATAAACTAATGTGTATAAACATCGTTACAGATAATAAGTAAAAAACGAAGTTGTAACTGAATTAGCCTCAAATTAAAGAAATGATAACGAAATATACGAATGAGGATAAACATCGTTACAGGTAATAAGTAAAAAACAAAGTTGAAACTGAATTAGCCTAAAATTAAAGAAATTATAACGAAATATACGAATGAGGATAAACATCGTTACAGATAATAAGTAAAAAACGAAGTACAAACTGAATTAGCCTCAAATTAAAGAAATTATAACGAAATATACGAATGTGGATAAACATCGTTACAGATAATAAGTAAAAAACGAAGTTGAAACTGAATTAGCCTTAAATTAAAGAAATTATAACGAAATATACGAATGTGGATAAACATCGTTACAGATAATAAGTAAAAAACGAAGTTGAAACTGAATTAGCCTCAAATTAAAGAAATTATAACGAAATATACGAATGAGGATAAACATCGTTACAGATAATAAGTAAAAAACGAAGTTGAAACTGAATTAGCCTCAAATTAAAGAAATTATAACGAAATATACGAATGTGGATAAACATCGCTACGTATAATAAGTAAAAAACAAAGTTGAAACTGAATTAGCCTCAAATTAAAGAAATTATAACGAAATATAAGAATGAGGATTAACATCGGTAAAGATAATAAGTAAAAAACGAAGTTGAAACCGAATTAACCTCAAATTAAAGAAATTACAACGAAATATAAGAATGAGGATTAACATCGGTAAAGATAATAAGTAAAAAACGAAGTTGAAACTGAATTAGCCTCAAATTAAAGAAGTTATAACGAAATATACGAATGAGTATAAACATCGTTACAGATAATAAGTAAAAAACGAAGTTGAAACTGAATTAGCCTCAAATTAAAGAAATTATAACGAAATATACGAATGAGGATAAACATCGTTACAGATAATAAGTAAAAAACGAAGTAGAAACTGATTTAGCCTCAAATTAAAAAAATTATAACGAAATATACGAATGAGGATAAACGTCGTTACAGATAATAAGTAAAAAACGAAGTTGAAACTGAATTAGCCTCAAATTAAAGAAATTATAACGAAATATACGAATGTGGATAAACATCGTTACAGATAATAAGTAAAAAACAAAGTTGAAACTGAATTAGCCTCAAATTACAGAAATTATAACGAAATATACGAATGAGGATAAACATCGTTACAGATAATAAGTAAAAAACGAAGTTGAAACTGAATTAGCCTCAAATTAAAGAAATTATAACGAAATATACGAATGAGGATAAACATCGTTACAGGTAATAAGTAAAAAACAAAGTTCAAACTGAATTAGCCTCAAATTAAAGATATTATAACGAAATATACGAATGAGGATAAACATCGTTACAGATAATAAGTAAAAAACAAAGTTGAAACTGAATTAGACTCAAATTAAAGAAATTATAACGAAATATACGAATGAGGATAAACATCGTTACAGATAATAAGTAAAAAACGAAGTTGAAACTGGATTAGCCTCAAATTAAAGAAATTATAACGAAATATACGAATGAGGATAAACATCGTTACAGATAACAAGTAAAAAACAAAGTGGAAACTGAATTAGCCTCAAATTAAAGAAATTAAAACGAAATATACGAATGAGGATAAACATCGTTACAGATAATATGTAAAAAATATAGTTGAAACTGAATTAACCTCAAATTAAAGAAATTATAACGAAATATACGAATGAGGATAAACGTTGTTACAGATAATAAGTAAAAAACGAAGTTGAAACTGAATTAGCCTCAAATTAAAGAAATTATAACGAAATATACGAATGTGGATAAACATCGTTACAGATAATAAGTAAAAAACGAAGTTGAAACTGAATTAGCCTCAAATTAAAGAAATTATAACGAAATATACGAATGAGGATAAACATCGTTACAGATAATAAGTAAAAAACGAAGTTGAAACTGAATTAGCCTCAAATTAAAGAAATTATAACGAAATATACGAATGTGGATAAACATCGCTACGTATAATAAGTAAAAAACAAAGTTGAAACTGAATTAGCCTCAAATTAAAGAAATTATAACGAAATATACGAATGAGGATAAACATCGTTACAGATAATAAGTAAAAAACGAAGTTGAAACCGAATTAGCCTCAAATTAAAGAAATTACAACGAAATATACGAATGAGGATTAACATCGGTAAAGATAATAAGTAAAAAACGAAGTTGAAACTGAATTAGCCTCAAATTAAAGAAGTTATAACGAAATATACGAATGAGTATAAACATCGTTACAGATAATAAGTAAAAAACGAAGTTGAAACTGAATTAGCCTCAAATTAAAGAAATTATAACGAAATATACGAATGAGGATAAACATCGTTACAGATAATAAGTAAAAAACGACGTAGAAACTGATTTAGCCTCAAATTAAAAAAATTATAACGAAATATACGAATGAGGATAAACGTCTTTACAGATAATAAGTAAAAAACGAAGTTGAAACTGAATTAGCTTCAAATTAAAGAAATTATAACGAAATATACGAATGTGGATAAACATCGTTACAGATAATAAGTAAAAAACGAAGTTGAAACTGCATTAGCCTCAAATTAAAGAAATTATAACGAAATATACGAATGAGGATAAACATCGTTACAGATAATAAGTAAAAAACGAAGTTGAAACTGAATTAGACTCAAATTAAAGAAATTATAACGAAATATACGAATGAGGATAAACATCGTTACAGATAATAAGTAAAAAACGAAGTTGAAACTGGATTAGCCTCAAATTAAAGAAATTATAACGAATAATCGAATGAGGATAAACATCGTTACAGATAATAAGTAAAAAACAAAGTAGAAACTGAATTAGCCTCAAATTAAAGAAATTATAACGAAATAAACTAATGTGTATAAACATCGTTACAGATAATAAGTAAAATACGAAGTTGAAACTGAATTAGCCTCAAATTAAAGAAATTATAACGAAATATACGAATGAGGATAAACATCGTTACAGGTAATAAGTAAAAAACAAAGTTCAAACTGAATTAGCCTCAAATTAAAGATATTATAACGAAATATACGAATGAGGATAAACATCGTTACAGATAATAAGTAAAAAACAAAGTTGAAACTGAATTAGACTCAAATTAAAGAAATTATAACGAAATATACGAATGAGGATAAACATCGTTACAGATAATAAGTAAAAAACTAAGTTGAAACTGGATTAGGCTCAAACTAAAGAAATTATAACGAAATATACGAATGAGGATAAACATCGTTACAGATAATAAGTAAAAAACGAAGTTGAAACTGAATTAGCCTCAAATGAAAGAAATTATAACGAAATATACGAATGTAGATAAACATCGTTACAGATAATAAGTAAAAAACGAAGTTGGAACTCAATTAGCGTCAAATTAAAGAAATTATAACGAAATATACGAATGAGGATAAACATCGTTACAGGTAATAAGTAAAAAACAAAGTTGAAACTGAATTAGCCTCAAATTAAAGAAATTATAACGAAATATAGGAATGAGGATAAACATCGTTACAGATAATAAGTAAAAGACAAAGTTGAAACTGAATTATAACGAAATAAACTAATGTGCATAAACATCGTTACAGATAATAAGTAAAAAACGAAGTTGAAACTGTATTAGCCTCAAATTAAAGAAATTATAACGAAATATACGAATGAGGATAATCATCGTTACAGGTAATAAGTAAAAAAGAAAGTTCAAAGTGAATTACCCTCAAATTAAAGAAATTATAACGAAATATACGAATGAGGATAAACATCGTTAGAGATAATAAGTAAAAAACAAGGTTGCAACTGAATTAGACTCAAATTAAAGAAATTATAACGAAATATACGAATGAGGATAAACATCGTTACAGATAATAAGTAAAAAATGAAGTTGAAACTGGATTAGCCTCAAATTAAAGAAATTATAACGAAATATACGAATGAGGATAAACATCGTTACAGATAATAAGTAAAAAACAAAGTAGAAACTGAATTAGCCTCAAATTAAAGAAATTATAACGAAATAAACTAATGTGTATAAACATCGTTACAGATAATAAGTAAAAAACGAAGTTGTAACTGAATTATCCTCAAATTAAAGAAATTATAACGAAATATACGAATGAGGATAAACATCGTTACAGATAATAAGTAAAAAATGAAGTTGAAACTGGATTAGCCTCAAATTAAAGAAATTATAACGAAATATACGAATGAGGATAAACATCGTTACAGATAATAAGTAAAAAACAAAGTAGAAACTGAATTAGCCTCAAATTAAAGAAATTATAACGAAATAAACTAATGTGTATAAACATCGTTACAGATAATAAGTAAAAAACGAAGTTGTAACTGAATTATCCTCAAATTAAAGAAATGATAACGAAATATACGAATGAGGATAAACATCGTTTCAGGTAATAAGTAAAAAACAAAGTTGAAACTGAATTAGCCTCAAATTAAAGAAATTATAACGAAATATACGAATGAGGATAAACATCGTTACAGGTAATAAGTAAAACACAAAGTTCAAACTGAATTAGCCTCAACTTAAAGAAATTATAACGAAATATACGAATGAGGATAAACATCGTTACAGATAATAAGTAAAAAACGAAGTTGGAACTCAATTAGCCTCACATTAAAGAAATTATAACGAAATATACGAATGAGGATAAACATCGTTAGAGATAATAAGTAAAAAACGAAGTTGAAACTGAATTAGCCTCAAATTAAAGAAATTATAACGAAATATACGAATGAGGATAAACATCGTTACAGATAATAAGTAAAAAACGAAGTTGAAACTGAATTAGCCTCAAATTAAAGAATCTATAACGAAATATACGAATGAGGATAAACATCGTTACAGATAATAAGTAAAAAACGAAGTTGGAACTCAATTAGCGTCAAATTAAAGAAATTATAACGAAATATACGAATGTGGATAAACATCGTTACAGATAATAAGTAAAAAACAAAATTGAAACTGAATTAGCCTCAAATTAAAGAAATTATAACGAAATATACGAATAAGGATAAACATCGTTACAGATAATAAGTAAAAAACGAACTTGAAACTGAATTAGCCTCAAATTAAAGAAATTATAACGAAATATGCGAATGAGGATAAACATCGTTACAGATAATAAGTAAAAAAACGAAGTTGAAACTGAATTAGCCTCAAATTAAAGAAATTATAACGAAATATACGAATGAGGATAAACATCGCTACAGATAATAAGTAAAAAACAAAGTAGAAACTGAATTAGTCTCAAATTAAAGAAATTATAACGAAATAAGCTAATGTGTATAATCATCGTTACAGATAATAAGTAAAAAACGAAGTTGAAACTGAATTAGCCTCAAATTAAAGAAATTATAACGAAATATACGAATGAGGATAAACATCGTTACAGATAATAGGTAAAAAACGAAGTTGAAACTGAATTAGCCTCAAATTAAAGAAATTATAACGAAATATACGAATGAGGATAAACATTGTTACAGATAATAAGTAAAAAAGAAAGTAGAAACTGCATTAGCCTCAAATTAAAGAAATTATAACGAAATATACGAATGAGGATAAACATCGTTAAGAGATAATAAGTAAAAAACGAAGTTGTAACTGAATTAGCCTCAAATTAAAGAAATGATAACGAAATATACGAATGAGGATAAACATCGTTACAGATAATAAGTAAAAAACAAAGTTGAAACATAATTAGTCTCAAATTAAAGAAATTATAACGAAATATACGAATGAGGATAAACATCGTTACAGATAATAAGTAAAAAACGAAGTTGAAACCGAATTAGCCTCAAATTAAAGAAATTACAACGAAATATACGAATGAGGATTAACATCGGTAAAGATAATAAGTAAAAAACGAAGTTGAAACTGAATTAGCCTCAAATTAAAGAAGTTATAACGAAATATACGAATGAGTATAAACATCGTTACAGATAATAAGTAAAAAACGAAGTTGAAACTGAATTAGCCTCAAATTAAAGAAATTCTAACGAAATATACGAATGAGGATAAACATCGTTACAGATAATAAGTAAAAAACGAAGTACAAACTGATTTAGCCTCAAATTAAAAAAATTATAACGAAATATACGAATGAGGATAAACGTCGTTACAGATAATAAGTAAAAAACGAAGTTGAAACTGAATTAGCCTCAAATTAAAGAAATTATAACGAAATATACGAATGTGGATAAACATCGTTACAGATAATAAGTAAAAAACGAAGTTGAAACTGAATTAGCCTCAAATTAAAGAAATTATAACGAAATATACGAATGAGGATAAACATCGTTACAGATAATAAGTAAAAAACGAAGTTGAAACTGAATTAGCCTCAAATTAAAGAAATTATAACGAAATATACGAATGTGGATAAACATCGCTACGTATAATAAGTAAAAAAGAAGTTGAAACTGAATTAGCCTCAAATTAAAGAAATTATAAAGAAATATACGAATGAGGATAAACATCGTACAGATAATAAGTAAAAAACGAACTTGAAACCGAATTAGCCTCAAATTAAAGAAATTACAACGAAATATACGAATGAGGACTAACATCGGTAAAGATAATAAGTAAAAAACGAAGTTCAAACTGAATTAGCCTCAAATTAAAGAAGTTATAACGAAATATACGAATGAGTATAAACATCGTTACAGATAATAAGTAAAAAACGAAGTTGAAACTGAATTAGCCTCAAATTAAAGAAATTATAACGAAATATACGAATGAGGATAAACATCGTTACAGATAATAAGTAAAAAACGAAGTAGAAACTGATTTAGCCTCAAATTAAAAAAATTATAACGAAATATACGTATGAGGAAAAACGTCGTTACAGATAATAAGTAAAAAACGAAGTTGAAACTGAATTAGCCTCAAATTAAAGAAATTATAACGAAATATACGAATGTGGATAAACATCGTTACAGATAATAAGTAAAAAACGAAGTTGAAACTGAATTATCCTCAAATTAAAGAAATTATAACGAAATATACGAATGAGGATAAACATCGTTACAGATAATAAGTAAAAAACGAAGTTGAAACTGAATTAGCCTCAAATTAAAGAAATTATAACGAAATATACGAATGAGGATAAACATCGTTACAGGTAATAAGTAAAAAACAAAGTTCAAACTGAATTAGCCTCAAATTAAAGATATTATAACGAAATATACGAATGAGGATAAACATCGTTACAGATAATAAGTAAAAAACAAAGTTGAAACTGAATTAGACTCAAATTAAAGAAATTATAACGAAATATACGAATGAGGATAAACATCGTTAGAGATAATAAGTAAAAAACGAAGTTGAAACTGGATTAGCCTCAAATTATAGAAATTATAACGAAATATACGAATGAGGATAAACATCGTTACAGATAATAAGTAAAAAACGAAGTTGAAACTGAATTAGCCTCAAATTAAAGAAATTATAACGAAATATACGAATGAGGATAAACATCGTTACAGATAATAAGTAAAAAACGAAGTTGAAACTGAATTAGCCTCAAATTAAAGAATCTATAACGAAATATACGAATGAGGATAAACATCGTTACAGATAATAAGTAAAAAACGAAGTTGGAACTCAATTAGCGTCAAATTAAAGAAATTATAACGAAATATACGAATGTGGATAAACATCGTTACAGATAATAAGTAAAAAACAAAATTGAAACTGAATTAGCCTCAAATTAAAGAAATTATAACGAAATATACGAATAAGGATAAACATCGTTACAGATAATAAGTAAAAAACGAACTTGAAACTGAATTAGCCTCAAATTAAAGAAATTATAACGAAATATGCGAATGAGGATAAACATCTTTACAGATAATAAGTAAAAAAACGAAGTTGAAACTGAATTAGCCTCAAATTAAAGAAATTATAACGAAATATACGAATGAGGATAAACATCGCTACAGATAATAAGTAAAAAACAAAGTAGAAACTGAATTAGTCTCAAATTAAAGAAATTATAACGAAATAAGCTAATGTGTATAATCATCGTTACAGATAATAAGTAAAAAACGAAGTTGAAACTGAATTAGCCTCAAATTAAAGAAATTATAACGAAATATACGAATGAGGATAAACATCGTTACAGATAATAGGTAAAAAACGAAGTTGAAACTGAATTAGCCTCAAATTAAAGAAATTATAACGAAATATACGAATGAGGATAAACATTGTTACAGATAATAAGTAAAAAAGAAAGTAGAAACTGCATTAGCCTCAAATTAAAGAAATTATAACGAAATATACGAATGAGGATAAACATCGTTAAGAGATAATAAGTAAAAAACGAAGTTGTAACTGAATTAGCCTCAAATTAAAGAAATGATAACGAAATATACGAATGAGGATAAACATCGTTACAGATAATAAGTAAAAAACAAAGTTGAAACATAATTAGTCTCAAATTAAAGAAATTATAACGAAATATACGAATGAGGATAAACATCGTTACAGATAATAAGTAAAAAACGAAGTTGAAACCGAATTAGCCTCAAATTAAAGAAATTACAACGAAATATACGAATGAGGATTAACATCGGTAAAGATAATAAGTAAAAAACGAAGTTGAAACTGAATTAGCCTCAAATTAAAGAAGTTATAACGAAATATACGAATGAGTATAAACATCGTTACAGATAATAAGTAAAAAACGAAGTTGAAACTGAATTAGCCTCAAATTAAAGAAATTCTAACGAAATATACGAATGAGGATAAACATCGTTACAGATAATAAGTAAAAAACGAAGTACAAACTGATTTAGCCTCAAATTAAAAAAATTATAACGAAATATACGAATGAGGATAAACGTCGTTACAGATAATAAGTAAAAAACGAAGTTGAAACTGAATTAGCCTCAAATTAAAGAAATTATAACGAAATATACGAATGTGGATAAACATCGTTACAGATAATAAGTAAAAAACGAAGTTGAAACTGAATTAGCCTCAAATTAAAGAAATTATAACGAAATATACGAATGAGGATAAACATCGTTACAGATAATAAGTAAAAAACGAAGTTGAAACTGAATTAGCCTCAAATTAAAGAAATTATAACGAAATATACGAATGTGGATAAACATCGCTACGTATAATAAGTAAAAAAGAAGTTGAAACTGAATTAGCCTCAAATTAAAGAAATTATAAAGAAATATACGAATGAGGATAAACATCGTACAGATAATAAGTAAAAAACGAACTTGAAACCGAATTAGCCTCAAATTAAAGAAATTACAACGAAATATACGAATGAGGACTAACATCGGTAAAGATAATAAGTAAAAAACGAAGTTCAAACTGAATTAGCCTCAAATTAAAGAAGTTATAACGAAATATACGAATGAGTATAAACATCGTTACAGATAATAAGTAAAAAACGAAGTTGAAACTGAATTAGCCTCAAATTAAAGAAATTATAACGAAATATACGAATGAGGATAAACATCGTTACAGATAATAAGTAAAAAACGAAGTAGAAACTGATTTAGCCTCAAATTAAAAAAATTATAACGAAATATACGTATGAGGAAAAACGTCGTTACAGATAATAAGTAAAAAACGAAGTTGAAACTGAATTAGCCTCAAATTAAAGAAATTATAACGAAATATACGAATGTGGATAAACATCGTTACAGATAATAAGTAAAAAACGAAGTTGAAACTGAATTATCCTCAAATTAAAGAAATTATAACGAAATATACGAATGAGGATAAACATCGTTACAGATAATAAGTAAAAAACGAAGTTGAAACTGAATTAGCCTCAAATTAAAGAAATTATAACGAAATATACGAATGAGGATAAACATCGTTACAGGTAATAAGTAAAAAACAAAGTTCAAACTGAATTAGCCTCAAATTAAAGATATTATAACGAAATATACGAATGAGGATAAACATCGTTACAGATAATAAGTAAAAAACAAAGTTGAAACTGAATTAGACTCAAATTAAAGAAATTATAACGAAATATACGAATGAGGATAAACATCGTTAGAGATAATAAGTAAAAAACGAAGTTGAAACTGGATTAGCCTCAAATTATAGAAATTATAACGAAATATACGAATGAGGATAAACATCGTTACAGATAATAAGTAAAAAACAAAGTGGAAACTGAATTAGCCTCAAATTAAAGAAATTAAAACGAAATATACGAATGTAGATAAACATCGTTACAGATAATAAGTAAAAAACGAAGTTGGAACTCAATTAGCGTCAAATTAAAGAAATTATAACGAAATATACGAATGAGGGTAAACATCGTTACAGGTAATAAGTAAAAAACGATGTTGAAACTGAATTAGCCTCAAATTAAAGAAATTATAACGAAATATACGAATGTGGATAAACATCGTTACAGATAATAAGTAAAAAACGAAGTTGAAACTGAATTAGCCTCAAATTAAAGAAATTATAACGAAATATACGAATGTGGATAAACATCCTACGTATAATAAGTAAAAAACAAAGTTGAAACTGAATTAGCCTCAAATTAAAGAAATTATAACGAAATATAAGAATGAGGATTAACATCGGTAAAGATAATAAGTAAAAAACGAAGTTGAAACCGAATTAACCTCAAATTAAAGAAATTACAACGAAATATAAGAATGAGGATTAACATCGGTAAAGATAATAAGTAAAAAACGAAGTTAAAACTGAATTAGCCTCAAATTAAAGAAGTTATAACGAAATATACGAATGAGTATAAACATCGTTACAGATAATAAGTAAAAAACGAAGTTGAAACTGAATTAGCCTCAAATTAAAGAAATTATAACGAAATATACGAATGAGGATAAACATCGTTACAGATAATAAGTAAAAAACGAAGTTGAAACTGAATTAGCCTCAAATTAAAGAAATTATAACGAAATATACGAATGTGGATAAACATCGCTACGTATAATAAGTAAAAAACGAAGTTGAAACTGAATTAGCCTCAAATTAAAGAAGTTATAACGAAATATACGAATGAGTATAAACATCGTTACAGATAATAAGTAAAAAACGAAGTTGAAACTGAATTAGCCTCAAATTAAAGAAATTATAACGATATATACGAATGAGGATAAACATCGTTACAGATAATAAGTAAAAAACGAAGTAGAAACTGATTTAGCCTCAAATTAAAAAAATTATAACGAAATATACGAATGAGGATAAACGTCGTTACAGATAATAAGTAAAAAACGAAGTTGAAACTGAATTAGCCTCAAATTAAAGAAATTATAACGAAATATACGAATGTGGATAAACATCGTTACAGATAATAAGTAAAAAACGAAGTTGAAACTGAATTAGCCTCAAATTACAGAAATTATAACGAAATATACGAATGAGGATAAACATCGTTACAGATAATAAGTAAAAAACGAAGTTGAAACTGAATTAGCCTCAAATTAAAGAAATTATAACGAAATATACGAATGAGGATAAACATCGTTACAGGTAATAAGTAAAAAACAAAGTTCAAACTGAATTAGCCTCAAATTAAAGATATTAAAACGAAATATACGAATGAGGATAAACATCGTTACAGATAATAAGTAAAAAACAAAGTGGAAACTGAATTAGCCTCAAATTAAAGAAATTAAAACGAAATATACGAATGAGGATAAACATCGTTACATATAATATGTAAAAAACATATTTGAAACTGAATTAACCTCAAATTAAAGAAATTATAACTAAATATACGAATGAGGATAAACATCGTTACAGATAATAAGTAAAAAACGAAGTTGAAACCGAATTAGCCTCAAATTAAAGAAATTACAACGAAATATACGAATGAGGATTAACATCGGTAAAGATAATAAGTAAAAAACGAAGTTGAAACTGAATTAGCCTCAAATTAAAGAAGTTATAACGAAATATACGAATGAGTATAAACATCGTTACAGATAATAAGTAAAAAACGAAGTTGAAACTGAATTAGACTCAAATTAAAGAAATTATAACGAAATATACGAATGAGGATAAACATCGTTACAGATAATAAGTAAAAAACGAAGTTGAAACTGGATTAGCCTCAAATTAAAGAAATTATAACGAATAATCGAATGAGGATAAACATCGTTACAGATAATAAGTAAAAAACAAAGTAGAAACTGAATTAGCCTCAAATTAAAGAAATAATAACGAAATAAACTAATGTGTATAAACATCGTTACAGATAATAAGTAAAATACGAAGTTGAAACTGGATTAGCCTCAAATTAAAGAAATTATAACGAAATATACGAATGAGGATAAACATCGTTACATATAATAAGTAAAAAACAAAGTAGAAACTGAATTAGCCTCAAATTAAAGAAATTATAACGAATAAACTAATGTGTATAAACATCGTTACAGATAATAAGTAAAAAACGAAGTTGTAACTGAATTAGCCTCAAATTAAAGAAATGATAACGAAATATACGAATGAGGATAAACATCGTTACAGGTAATAAGTAAAAAACAAAGTTGAAACTGAATTAGCCTCAAATTAAAGAAATTATAACGAAATATACGAATGAGGATAAACATCGTTACAGATAATAAGTAAAAAACGAAGTACAAACTGAATTAGCCTCAAATTAAAGAAATTATAACGAAATATACGAATGTGGATAAACATCGTTACAGATAATAAGTAAAAAACGAAGTTGAAACTGAATTAGCCTTAAATTAAAGAAATTATAACGAAATATACGAATGTGGATAAACATCGTTACAGATAATAAGTAAAAAACGAAGTTGAAACTGAATTAGCCTCAAATTAAAGAAATTATAACGAAATATACGAATGAGGATAAACATCGTTACAGATAATAAGTAAAAAACGAAGTTGAAACTGAATTAGCCTCAAATTAAAGAAATTATAACGAAATATACGAATGTGGATAAACATCGCTACGTATAATAAGTAAAAAACAAAGTTGAAACTGAATTAGCCTCAAATTAAAGAAATTATAACGAAATATAAGAATGAGGATTAACATCGGTAAAGATAATAAGTAAAAAACGAAGTTGAAACCGAATTAACCTCAAATTAAAGAAATTACAACGAAATATAAGAATGAGGATTAACATCGGTAAAGATAATAAGTAAAAAACGAAGTTGAAACTGAATTAGCCTCAAATTAAAGAAGTTATAACGAAATATACGAATGAGTATAAACATCGTTACAGATAATAAGTAAAAAACGAAGTTGAAACTGAATTAGCCTCAAATTAAAGAAATTATAACGAAATATACGAATGAGGATAAACATCGTTACAGATAATAAGTAAAAAACGAAGTAGAAACTGATTTAGCCTCAAATTAAAAAAATTATAACGAAATATACGAATGAGGATAAACGTCGTTACAGATAATAAGTAAAAAACGAATTTGAAACTGAATTAGCCTCAAATTAAAGAAATTATAACGAAATATACGAATGTGGATAAACATCGTTACAGATAATAAGTAAAAAACAAAGTTGAAACTGAATTAGCCTCAAATTACAGAAATTATAACGAAATATACGAATGAGGATAAACATCGTTACAGATAATAAGTAAAAAACGAAGTTGAAACTGAATTAGCCTCAAATTAAAGAAATTATAACGAAATATACGAAAGAGGATAAACATCGTTACAGGTAATAAGTAAAAAACAAAGTTCAAACTGAATTAGCCTCAAATTAAAGATATTATAACGAAATATACGAATGAGGATAAACATTGTTACAGATAATAAGTAAAAAACAAAGTTGAAACTGAATTAGACTCAAATTAAAGAAATTATAACGAAATATACGAATGAGGATAAACATCGTTACAGATAATAAGTAAAAAACGAAGTTGAAACTGGATTAGCCTCAAATTAAAGAAATTATAACGAAATATACGAATGAGGATAAACATCGTTACAGATAACAAGTAAAAAACAAAGTGGAAACTGAATTAGCCTCAAATTAAAGAAATTAAAACGAAATATACGAATGAGGATAAACATCGTTACAGATAATATGTAAAAAATATAGTTGAAACTGAATTAACCTCAAATTAAAGAAATTATAACGAAATATACGAATGAGGTTAAACGTTGTTACAGATAATAAGTAAAAAACGAAGTTGAAACTGAATTAGCCTCAAATTAAAGAAATGATAACGAAATATACGAATGAGGATAAACATCGTTACAGGTAATAAGTAAAAAACAAAGTTAAAACTGAATTAGCCTCAAATTAAAGAAATTATAACGAAATATACGAATGAGGATAAACATCGTTACAGATAATAAGGAAAAAACGAAGTTGAAACTGAATTAGCCTCAAATTAAAGAAATTATAACGAAATATACGAATGAGGATAAACATCGTTACAGATAATAAGTAAAAAACGAAGTTGAAACTGGATTAGCCTCGAATTAAAGAAACTATAACGAAATATACGAATGAGGATAAACATCGTTACAGATAATAAGTAAAAAACAAAGTAGAAACTGAATTAGCCTCAAATTAAAGAAATTATAACGAAATAAACTAATGTGTATAAACATCGTTACAGATAATAAGTAAAAAACGAAGTTGTAACTGAATTAGCCTCAAATTAAAGAAATGATAACGAAATATACGAATGAGGATAAACATCGTTACAGGTAATAAGTAAAAAACAAAGTTGAAACTGAATTAGCCTCAAATTAAAGAAATTATAACGAAATATACGAATGAGGATAAACATCGTTACAGATAATAAGTAAAAAACGAAGTTGAAACTGAATTAGCCTCAAATTAAAGAAATTATAACGAAATATACGAATGAGTATAAACATCGTTACAGATAATAAGTAAAAAACTAAGTAGAAACTGAATTAGCCTAAAATTAATGAAATTATAACGAAATAAATTAATGTGTTTAAACATCGTTACAGATAATAAGTAAAAAACGAAGTTGAAACTGAATTAGCCTCAAATTAAATAAATTATAACGAAATATACGAATGAGGATAAACATCGTTACAGGTAATAAGTAAAACACAAAGTTCAAACTGAATTAGCCTCAAATTAAAGAAATTATAACGAAATATACGAATGAGGATAAACATCGTTACAGATAATAAGTAAAAAACGAAGTTGGAACTCAATTAGCCTCACATTAAAGAAATTATAACGAAATATACGAATGAGGATAAACATCGTTACAGATAATAAGTAAAAAACGAAGTTGAAACTGAATTAGCCTCAAATTAAAGAAATTATAACGAAATATACGAATAAGGATAAACATCGTTACAGATAATAAGTAAAAAACGAAGTTGAAACTGAATTAGCCTCAAATTAAAGAATCTATAACGAAATATACTAATGAGGATAAACATCGTTACAGATAATAAGTAAAAAACGAAGTTGGAACTCAATTAGCGTCAAATTAAAGAAATTATAACGAAATATACGAATGTGGATAAACATCGTTACAGATAATAAGTAAAAAACAAAATTTAAACTGAATTAGCCTCAAATTAAAGAAATTATTACGAAATATACGAATGTGGATAAACATCGTTACAGATAATAAGGAAAAAACGAAGTTGAAACTGAATTAGCCTCAAATTAAAGAAATTATAACGAAATATACGAATAAGGATAAACATCGTTACAGATAATAAGTAAAAAACGAACTTGAAACTGAATTAGCCTCAAATTAAAGAAATTATAACGAAATATGCGAATGAGGATAAACATCGTTACAGATAATAAGTAAAAAAACGAAGTTGAAACTGAATTAGCATCAAATTAAAGAAATTATAACGAAATATACGAAGGAGGATAAACATCGCTACAGATAATAAGTAAAAAACAAAGTAGAAACTGAATTAGCCTCAAATTAAAGAAATTAGAACGAAATAAACTAATGTTTATAAACATCGTGACAGATAATAAGTAAAAAACGAAGTTGAAACTGAATTAGCCTCAAATTAAAGAAATTATAACGAAATATAAGAATGTGGATAAACATCGTTACAGATAATAAGTAAAAAACGAAGTTGAAACTGAATTAGCCTCAAATTAAAGAAATTATAACGAAATATACGAATGAGGATAAACATCATTACAGATAATAAGTAAAAAACAAAGTAGAAACTGAATTAGTCTCAAATTAAAGAAATTATAACGAAATATACGAAAGAGGATAAACATCGTTAGAGATAATAAGTAAAAAACGAAGTTGTAACTGAATTAGCCTCAAATTAAAGAAAAGATAACGAAATATACGAATGAGGATAAACATCGTTACAGATAATATGTAAAAAACAAAGTTGAAACTGAGTTAGCCTCAAATTAAAGTAAATTATAACGAAATATACTAATGATGATAAACATCGTTACAGATAATAAGTAAAAAACGAAGTTGAAACTGAATTAGCCTCAAATTAAAGAAATTATAACGAAATATACGAATGAGGATAAACATCGTTACAGATAATAAGTAAAAAACTAAGTAGAAACTGAATTAGCCTAAAATTAAAGAAATTATAACGAAATAAATTAATGTGTTTAAACATCGTTACAGATAATAAGTAAAAAACGAAGTTGAAACTGAATTAGCCTCAAATTAAAGAAATTATAACGTAATATACGAATGAGGATAAACATCGTTACAGGTAATAAGTAAAACACAAAGTTCAAACTGAATTAGCCTCAAATTAAAGAAATTATAACGAAATATACGAATGAGGATAAACATCGTTACAGATAATAAGTAAAAAACGAACTTGAAACTGAATTAGCCTCAAATTAAAGAAATTATAACGAAATATGCGAATGAGGATAAACATCGTTACAGATAATAAGTAAAAAACGAAGTTGAAACTGAATTAGCATCAATTTAAAGAAATTATAACGAAATATACGAATGAGGATAATCACCACTACAGATAATAAGTAAAAAACAAAGTAGAAACTGAATTAGCCTCAAATTAAAGAAATTAGAACGAAATAAACTAATGTGTATAAACATCGTTACAGATAATAAGTAAAAAACGAAGTTGAAACTGAATTAGCCTCAAATTAAAGAAATTATAACGAAATATAAGAATGAGGATAAACATCGTTACAGATAATAAGTAAAAAACGAAGTTGAAACTGAATTAGCCTCAAATTAAAGAAATTATAACGAAATATACGAATGAGGATAAACATCGTTACAGATAATAAGTAAAAAACAAAGTAGAAACTGAATTAGCCTCAAATTAAAGAAATTATAACGAAATATACGAAAGAGGATAAACATCGTTAGTGATAATAAGTAAAAAACGAAGTTGTAACTGAATTAGCCTCAAATTAAAGAAATGATAACGATATATACGAATGAGGATAAACATCGTTACAGATAATAAGTAAAAAACAAAGTTGAAACTGAGTTAGCCTCAAATTAAAGAAATTATAACGAAATATACTAATGAGGATAAACATCGTTACAGATAATAAGTAAAAAACGAAGTTGAAACTGAATTAGCCTCAAATTAAAGAAATTATAACGAAATATACGAATGAGGATAAACATCGCTACAGATAATAAGTAAAAAACAAAGTAGAAACTGAATTAGCCTCAAATTAAAGAAATTATAACGAAATAAACTAATGTGCATAAACATCGTTACAGATAATAAGTAAAAAACGAAGTTGAAACTGAATTATCCTCAAATTAAAGAAATTATAACGAAATATACGAATGAGGATAAACATCGTTACAGGTAATAAGTAAAAAACAAAGTTCAAACTGAATTAGCCTCAAATTAAAGAAATTATAACGAAATATACGAATGAGGATAAACATCGTTAGAGATAATAAGTAAAAAACAAAGTTGAAACTGAATTAACATCGTTAGAGATAATAAGTAAAAAACTAAGTTGCAACTGAATTAGACTCAAATTAAAGAAATTATAACGCAATATACGAATGAGGATAAACATCGTTACAGATAATAAGTAAAAAACGAAGTTGAAACTGAATTAGCCTCAAATTAAAGAAATTATAACGAAATATACGAATGAGGATAAACATCGTTACAGATAATAAGTAAAAAACAAAGTAGAAACTGAATTAGCCTAAAATTAAAGAAATTATAACGAAATAAATTAATGTGTTTAACCATCGTTACAGATTATAAGTAAAAAAGGAAGTTGAAACTGAATTAGCCTCAAATTAAAGAAATTATAACGAAATATACGAATGAGGATAAACATCGTTACAGGTAATAAGTAAAACACAAAGTTCAAACTGAATTAGCTCAAATTAAAGAAATTATAACGAAATATACGAATGTTTATCCTTATTCGTATATTTCGTTATAATTTCTTTAATTTGAGGCTAATCCAGTTTCAACATCGTTTTTTACTTATTATCTGTAACGATGTTTAAACACATTAATTTATTTCGTTATAATTTCTTTAATTTTAGGCTAATTCAGTTTCTACTTTGTTTTTTACTTATTATCTGTAACGATGTTTATCCTCTTTCGTATATTTCGTTATAATTAAAGAAATTATAACGAAATAAACTAATGTGTATAAACATCGTTACAGATAATAAGTAAAAAACGAAGTTGAAACTGAATTAGCCTCAAATTAAAGAAATTATAACGAAATATACGAATGAGGATAAACATCGTTACAGATAATAGGTAAAAAACGAAGTTGAAACTGAATTAGCCTCAAATTAAAGAAATTATAACGAAATATACGAATGAGGATAAACATCGTTACAGATAATAAGTAAAAAACAAAGTAGAAACTAAATTAGCCTCAAATTAATGAAATTATAACGAAATATACGAATGAGGATAAACATCGTTAGAGATAATAAGTAAAAAACGAAGTTGTAACTGAATTAGCCTCAAATTAAAGAAATGATAACGAAATATACGAATGAGGATAAACATCGTTACAGATAATAAGTAAAAAACAAAGTTGAAACATAATTAGTCTCAAATTAAAGAAATTATAACGAAATATACGAATGAGGATAAACATCGTTACAGATAATAAGTAAAAAACGAAGTTGAAACTGAATTAGCCTCAAATTAAAGAAATTATAACGAAATATACGAATGTGGATAAACATCGCTACGTACAATAAGTAAAAAACAAAGTTGAAACTGAATTAGCCTCAAATTAGAGAAATTATAACGAAATATACGAATGAGGATAAACATCGTTACAGATAATAAGTAAAAAACGAAGTTGAAACTCAATTAGCGTCAAATTAAATAAATTATAACGAAATATACGAATGAGGATAAACATCGTTACAGATAATAAGTAAAAAACAAAGTTGAAACTGAATTAGCCTCAAATTAAAGAAATTAAAACGAAATATACGAATGAGGATAAACATCGTTACAGATAATATGTAAAAAACATAGTTGAAACTAAATTAGCGTCAAATTAAAGAAATTATAACGAAATATACGAATGTGGATAAACATCGTTACAGATAATAAGTAAAAAACAAAGTAGAAACTGGATTAGCCTCAAATTAAAGAAATTATAAGGAAATATACGAATGTGGATAAATAGCGTTACATATAATAAGTAAAAAACGAAGCTGAAACTGAATTAGCCTCAAATTAAAGAAATTATAACGAAATATACGAATGAGGATAAACATCGTTACAGATGATAAGTAAAAAACGAAGTTGAAACTGGATTAGCCTCAAATTAAAGAAATTATAACGAAATATACGAATGAGGATAAACATCGTTACAGATAATAAGTAAAAAACAAAGTTGAAACTGAATTAGCCTCAAATTAAAGAAATTAAAACGAAATATACGAATGAGGATAAACATCGTTACAGATAATATGTAAAAAACATAGTTGAAACTGAATTAACCTCAAATTAAAGAAATTATAACGAAATATACGAATGAGGATAAACATCGTTACAGATAATAAGTAAAAAACGAAGTTGAAACTGAATTAGCCTCAAATTAAAGAAATTATAACGAAATATACGAATGAGGATAAACATCGTTACAGATAATAAGTAAAAAACGAAGTTGAAACTGAATTAGCCTCAAATTAAAAAAATGATAACGAAATATACGAATGAGGATAAACATCGTTACAGATAATAAGTAAAAAACAAAGTTGAAACTGAATTAGCCTCAAATTAAAGAAATGATAACGAAATATACGAATGAGGATAAACATCGTTACAGATAATAAGTAAAAAACGAAGTTGAAACTGAATTAGCCTCAAATTAAAGAAATTATAACGAAATATACGAATGAGGATAAACATCGTTACAGATAATAAGTAAAAAACGAAGTTGAAACTGAATTAGCCTCAAATTAAAGAAATTATAACGAAATATACGAATGAGGATAAACATCGTTACAGATAATAAGTAAAAAACAAAGTAGAAACTGAATTAGCCTCAAATTAAAGAAATTACAATGAAATAAACTAATGTGTATAAACATCGTTACAGATAATAAGTAAAAAACGAAGTTGAAACTGAATTAGCCTCAAATTAAAGAAATTATAACGAAATATACGAATGAGGATAAACATCGTTACAGGTAATAAGTAAAAAACAAAGTTCAAACTGAATTAGCCTCAAATTAAAGAAATTATAACGAAATATACGAATGAGGATAAACATCGTTACAGATAATAAGTAAAAAACAAAGTTGAAACTGAATTAGACTCAAATTAAAGAAATTACAACGAAATATACGAATGAGGATAAACATCGTTACAGATAATAAGTAAAAAACAAAGTTGAAACTGAATTAGCCTCAAATTAAAGAAATTAAAACGAAATATACGAATGAGGATAAACATCGTTACAGATAATATGTAAAAAACATAGTTGAACTGAATTAACCTCAAATTAAAGAAATTATAACTAAATATACGAATGAGGATAAACATCGTTACAGATAATAAGTAAAAAACGAAGTTGAAACTGAATTAGCCTCAAATTAAAGAAATGATAACGAAATATACGAATGAGGATAAACATCGTTACAGATAATAAGTAAAAAACGAAGTTGAAACTGAATTAGCCTCAAATTAAAGAAATGATAACGAAATATACGAATGAGGATAAACATCGTTACAGATAATAAGTAAAAAACTAAGTTGAAACTGAATTAGCCTCAAATTAAAGAAATTATAACGAAATATACGAATGAGGATAAACATCGTTACAGATAATAAGTAAAAAACGAAGTTGAAACTGAATTAGCCTCAAATTAAAGAAATTATAACGAAATATAAGAATGAGGATAAACATCGTTACAGATAATAAGTAAAAAACGAAGTTGAAACTGAATTAGCCTCAAATTAAAGAAATTATAACGAAATATACGAATGAGGATAAACATCGTTACAGATAATAAGTAAAAAACGAAGTTGAAACTGAATTAGCCTCAAATTAAAGAAATTATAACGAAATATACGAATGAGGATAAACATCGTTACAGATAATAAGTAAAAAACAAAGTAGAAACTGAATTAGCCTCAAATTAAAGAAATTACAACGAAATAAACTAATGTGTATAAACATCGTTACAGATATAAAGTAAAAAACGAAGTTGAAACTGAATTAGCCTCAAATTAAAGAAATTATAACGAAATATACGAATGAGGATAAACATCGTTACAGGTAATAAGTAAAAAACAAAGTTGCAACTGAATTAGACTCAAATTAAAGAAATTATAACGAAATATACGAATGAGGATAAACATCGTTACAGATAATAAGTAAAAAACAAAGTTGAAACTGAATTAGCCTCAAATTAAAGAAATTAAAACGAAATATACGAATGAGGATAAACATCGTTACAGATAATATGTAAAAAACATAGTTGAACTGAATTAACTTCAAATTAAAGAAATTATAACTAAATATACGAATGAGGATAAACATCGTTACAGATAATAAGTAAAAAACAAAGTAGAAAATGAATTAACCTCAAATTAAAGAAATTATAACGAAATATACGAATGAGGATAAACATCGTTACAGATAATAAGTAAAAAACGAAGTTGAAACTGAATTACCCTCAAATTAAAGAAATTATAACGAAATATACGAATGTGGATAAACATCGTTACAGATAATAAGTAAAAAACGAAGTTGAAACTGAATTAGCCTCAAATTAAAGAAATTATAAAGAAATATACGAATGAGGATAAACATCGTTACAGATAATAAGTAAAAAACAAAGTTGAAACTGAATTAGCCTCAAATTAAAGAAATTATAACGAAATATACGAATGAGGATAAACATCGTTACAGATAATAAGTAAAAAACGAAGTTGAAACTGAATTAGCCTCAAATTAAAGAAATTATAACGAAATATACGAATGAGGATAAACATCGTTACAGATAATAAGTAAAAAACGAAGTTGAAACTGAATTAGCCTCAAATTAATGAAATTATAACGAAATATACGAATGAGGATAAACATCGTTACAGATAATAAGTAAAAAACGAAGTTGAAACTGAATTAGCCTCAAATTAAAGAAATTATAACGAAATATACGAATGAGGATAAACATCGTTACAGGTAATAAGTAAAAAACAAAGTTCAAACTGAATTAGCCTCAAATTAAAGAAATTATAACGAAATATATGAATGAGGATAAACATCGTTACAGATAATAAGTAAAAAACAAAGTTGAAACTGAGTTAGCCTCAAATTAAAGAAATTATAACGAAATATACGAATGAGGATAAACATCGTTACAGATAATAAGTAAAAAACAAAGTTGAAACTGAATTAGCCTCAAATTAAAGAAATTATAACGAAATATACGAATGAGGATAAACATCGTCACAGATAATAAGTAAAAAACGAAGTTGAAACTGAATTAGCCTCAAATTAAAGAAATTATAACGAAATATACGAATGAGGATAAACATCGTTACAGATAATAAGTAAAAAACAAAGTAGAAACTGAATTAGCCTCAAATTAAAGAAATTATAACGAAATAAACTAATGTGTATAAACATCGTTACAGATAATAAGAAAAAAACGAAGTTGAAACTGAATTAGCCTCAAATTAAAGAAATTATAACGAAATATACGAATGAGGATAAACATCGTTACAGGTAATAAGTAAAAAACAAAGTTCAAACTGAATTAGCCTCAAATTAAAGAAATTATAACGAAATATACGAATGAGGATAAACATCGTTACAGATAATAAGTAAAAAAAAAAGTTGAAACTGAATTAGACTCAAATTAACGAAATTATAACGAAATATACGAATGAGGATAAACATCGTTACAGATAATAAGTAAAAAACAAAGTTGAACCTGAATTAGCCTCAAATTAAAGAAATTATAACGAAATATACGAATGAGGATAAACATCGCTACAGATAATAAGTAAAAAACAAAGTAGAAACTGAATTAGCCTCAAATTAAAGAAATTATAACGAAATAAACTAATGTGCATAAACATCGTTACAGATAATAAGTAAAAAACGAAGTTGAAACTGAATTAGCCTCAAATTAAAGAAATTATAACGAAATATACGAATGAGGATAAACATCGTTACAGGTAATAAGTAAAAAACAAAGTTCAAACTGAATTAGCCTCAAATTAAAGAAATTATAACGAAATATACGAATGAGGATAAACATCGTTAGAGATAATAAGTAAAAAACAAAGTTGAAACTGAATTAACATCGTTAGAGATAATAAGTAAAAAACTAAGTTGCAACTGAATTAGACTCAAATTAAAGAAATTATAACGCAATATACGAATGAGGATAAACATCGTTACAGATAATAAGTAAAAAACGAAGTTGAAACTGAATTAGCCTCAAATTAAAGAAATTATAACGAAATATACGAATGAGGATAAACATCGTTACAGATAATAAGTAAAAAACAAAGTAGAAACTGAATTAGCCTAAAATTAAAGAAATTATAACGAAATATACGAATGTTTATCCTTATTCGTATATTTCGTTATAATTTCTTTAATTTGAGGCTAATCCAGTTTCAACATCGTTTTTTACTTATTATCTGTAACGATGTTTAAACACATTAATTTATTTCGTTATAATTTCTTTAATTTTAGGCTAATTCAGTTTCTACTTTGTTTTTTACTTATTATCTGTAACGATGTTTATCCTCATTCGTATATTTCGTTATAATTAAAGAAATTATAACGAAATAAACTAATGTGTATAAACATCGTTACAGATAATAAGTAAAAAACGAAGTTGAAACTGAATTAGCCTCAAATTAAAGAAATTATAACGAAATATACGAATGAGGATAAACATCGTTACAGATAATAGGTAAAAAACGAAGTTGAAACTGAATTAGCCTCAAATTAAAGAAATTATAACGAAATATACGAATGAGGATAAACATCGTTACAGATAATAAGTAAAAAACAAAGTAGAAACTAAATTAGCCTCAAATTAATGAAATTATAACGAAATATACGAATGAGGATAAACATCGTTAGAGATAATAAGTAAAAAACGAAGTTGTAACTGAATTAGCCTCAAATTAAAGAAATGATAACGAAATATACGAATGAGGATAAACATCGTTACAGATAATAAGTAAAAAACAAAGTTGAAACATAATTAGTCTCAAATTAAAGAAATTATAACGAAATATACGAATGAGGATAAACATCGTTACAGATAATAAGTAAAAAACGAAGTTGAAACCGAATTATCCTCAAATTAAAGAAATTACAACGAAATATACGAATGAGGATAAACATCGGTAAAGATAATAAGTAAAAAACGAAGTTGAAACTGAATTAGCCTCAAATTAAAGAAATATACGAATGAAGATGAACATCGTTACAGATAATAAGTAAAAAACGAAGTTGAAACTGAATTAGCCTCAAATTAAAGAAATTATAACGAAATATACGAATGAGGATAAACATCGTTACAGATAATAAGTAAAAAACGAAGTTGAAACTGAATTAGCCTCAAATTAAAGAAATTATAACGAAATATACGAATGAGGATAAACATCGTTACAGATAATAAGTAAAAAACGAAGTTGAAACTCAATTAGCGTCAAATTAAATAAATTATAACGAAATATACGAATGAGGATAAACATCGTTACAGATAATAAGTAAAAAACAAAGTTGAAACTGAATTAGCCTCAAATTAAAGAAATTAAAACGAAATATACGAATGAGGATAAACATCGTTACAGATAATATGTAAAAAACATAGTTGAAACTAAATTAGCCTCAAATTAAAGAAATTATAACGAAATATACGAATGTGGATAAACATCGTTACAGATAATAAGTAAAAAACAAAGTAGAAACTGGATTAGCCTCAAATTAAAGAAATTATAAGGAAATATACGAATGTGGATAAATAGCGTTACATATAATAAGTAAAAAACGAAGTTGAAACTGAATTAGCCTCAAATTAAAGAAATTATAACGAAATATACGAATGAGGATAAACATCGTTACAGATGATAAGTAAAAAACGAAGTTGAAACTGGATTAGCCTCAAATTAAAGAAATTATAACGAAATATACGAATGAGGATAAACATCGTTACAGATAATAAGTAAAAAACAAAGTTGAAACTGAATTAGCCTCAAATTAAAGAAATTAAAACGAAATATACGAATGAGGATAAACATCGTTACAGATAATATGTAAAAAACATAGTTGAAACTGAATTAACCTCAAATTAAAGAAATTACAACGAAATATACGAATGAGGATAAACATCGTTACAGATAATAAGTAAAAAACAAAGTTGAAACTGAATTAGCCCCAAATTAAAGAAATTATAACGAAATATACGAATGAGGATGAACATCGTTACAGATAATAAGTAAAAAACGAAGTTGAAACTGAATTAGCCTCAAATTAAAGAAATTATAACGAAATATACGAATGAGGATAAACATCGTTACAGATAATAAGTAAAAAACGAAGTTGAAACTGAATTAGCCTCAAATTAAAAAAATGATAACGAAATATACGAATGAGGATAAACATCGTTACAGATAATAAGTAAAAAACAAAGTTGAAACTGAGATAGCCTCAAATTAAAGTAATTATAACGAAATATACGAATGAGGATAAACATCGTTACAGATAATAAGTAAAAAACGAAGTTGAAACTGAATTAGCCTCAAATTAAAGAAATGATAACGAAATATACGAATGAGGATAAACATCGTTACAGATAATAAGTAAAAAACTAAGTTGAAACTGAATTAGCCTCAAATTAAAGAAATGATAACGAAATATACGAATGAGGATAAACATCGTTACAGATAATAAGTAAAAAACGAAGTTGAAACTGAATTAGCCTCAAATTAAAGAAATTATAACGAAATATACGAATGAGGATAAACATCGTTACAGATAATAAGTAAAAAACGAAGTTGAAACTGAATTAGCCTCAAATTAAAGAAATTATAACGAAATATACGAATGAGGATAAACATCGTTACAGATAATAAGTAAAAAACAAAGTAGAAACTGAATTAGCCTCAAATTAAAGAAATTACAACGAAATAAACTAATGTGTATAAACATCGTTACAGATAATAAGTAAAAAACGAAGTTGAAACTGAATTAGCCTCAAATTAAAGAAATTATAACGAAATATACGAATGAGGATAAACATCGTTACAGGTAATAAGTAAAAAACAAAGTTCAAACTGAATTAGCCTCAAATTAAAGAAATTATAACGAAATATACGAATGAGGATAAACATCGTTACAGATAATAAGTAAAAAACAAAGTTGAAACTGAATTAGACTCAAATTAAAGAAATTACAACGAAATATACGAATGAGGATAAACATCGTTACAGATAATAAGTAAAAAACAAAGTTGAAACTGAATTAGCCTCAAATTAAAGAAATTAAAACGAAATATACGAATGAGGATAAACATCGTTACAGATAATATGTAAAAAACATAGTTGAACTGAATTAACCTCAAATTAAAGAAATTATAACTAAATATACGAATGAGGATAAACATCGTTACAGATAATAAGTAAAAAACAAAGTAGAAAATGAATTAACCTCAAATTAAAGAAATTATAACGAAATATACGAATGAGGATAAACATCGTTACAGATAATAAGTAAAAAACGAAGTTGAAACTGAATTAGCCTCAAATTAAAGAAATGATAACGAAATATACGAATGAGGATAAACATCGTTACAGATAATAAGTAAAAAACGAAGTTGAAACTGAATTAGCCTCAAATTAAAGAAATGATAACGAAATATACGAATGAGGATAAACATCGTTACAGATAATAAGTAAAAAACTAAGTTGAAACTGAATTAGCCTCAAATTAAAGAAATTATAACGAAATATACGAATGAGGATAAACATTGTTACAGATAATAAGTAAAAAACGAAGTTGAAACTGAATTAGCCTCAAATTAAAGAAATTATAACGAAATATAAGAATGAGGATAAACATCGTTACAGATAATAAGTAAAAAACGAAGTTGAAACTGAATTAGCCTCAAATTAAAGAAATTATAACGAAATATACGAATGAGGATAAACATCGTTACAGATAATAAGTAAAAAACGAAGTTGAAACTGAATTAGCCTCAAATTAAAGAAATTATAACGAAATATACGAATGAGGATAAACATCGTTACAGATAATAAGTAAAAAACAAAGTAGAAACTAAATTAGCCTCAAATTAATGAAATTATAACGAAATATACGAATGAGGATAAACATCGTTAGAGATAATAAGTAAAAAACGAAGTTGTAACTGAATTAGCCTCAAATTAAAGAAATGATAACGAAATATACGAATGAGGATAAACATCGTTACAGATAATAAGTAAAAAACAAAGTTGAAACATAATTAGTCTCAAATTAAAGAAATTATAACGAAATATACGAATGAGGATAAACATCGTTACAGATAATAAGTAAAAAACGAAGTTGAAACTGAATTAGCCTCAAATTAAAGAAATTATAACGAAATATACGAATGTGGATAAACATCGCTACGTACAATAAGTAAAAAACAAAGTTGAAACTGAATTAGCCTCAAATTAGAGAAATTATAACGAAATATACGAATGAGGATAAACATCGTTACAGATAATAAGTAAAAAACGAAGTTGAAACTCAATTAGCGTCAAATTAAATAAATTATAACGAAATATACGAATGAGGATAAACATCGTTACAGATAATAAGTAAAAAACAAAGTTGAAACTGAATTAGCCTCAAATTAAAGAAATTAAAACGAAATATACGAATGAGGATAAACATCGTTACAGATAATATGTAAAAAACATAGTTGAAACTAAATTAGCGTCAAATTAAAGAAATTATAACGAAATATACGAATGTGGATAAACATCGTTACAGATAATAAGTAAAAAACAAAGTAGAAACTGGATTAGCCTCAAATTAAAGAAATTATAAGGAAATATACGAATGTGGATAAATAGCGTTACATATAATAAGTAAAAAACGAAGCTGAAACTGAATTAGCCTCAAATTAAAGAAATTATAACGAAATATACGAATGAGGATAAACATCGTTACAGATGATAAGTAAAAAACGAAGTTGAAACAGGATTAGCCTCAAATTAAAGAAATTATAACGAAATATACGAATGAGGATAAACATCGTTACAGATAATAAGTAAAAAACAAAGTTGAAACTGAATTAGCCTCAAATTAAAGAAATTAAAACGAAATATACGAATGAGGATAAACATCGTTACAGATAATATGTAAAAAACATAGTTGAAACTGAATTAACCTCAAATTAAAGAAATTATAACGAAATATACGAATGAGGATAAACATCGTTACAGATAATAAGTAAAAAACGAAGTTGAAACTGAATTAGCCTCAAATTAAAGAAATTATAACGAAATATACGAATGAGGATAAACATCGTTACAGATAATAAGTAAAAAACGAAGTTGAAACTGAATTAGCCTCAAATTAAAAAAATGATAACGAAATATACGAATGAGGATAAACATCGTTACAGATAATAAGTAAAAAACAAAGTTGAAACTGAATTAGCCTCAAATTAAAGAAATGATAACGAAATATACGAATGAGGATAAACATCGTTACAGATAATAAGTAAAAAACGAAGTTGAAACTGAATTAGCCTCAAATTAAAGAAATTATAACGAAATATACGAATGAGGATAAACATCGTTACAGATAATAAGTAAAAAACGAAGTTGAAACTGAATTAGCCTCAAATTAAAGAAATTATAACGAAATATACGAATGAGGATAAACATCGTTACAGGTAATAAGTAAAAAACAAAGTAGAAACTGAATTAGCCTCAAATTAAAGAAATTACAACGAAATAAACTAATGTGTATAAACATCGTTACAGATAATAAGTAAAAAACGAAGTTGAAACTGAATTAGCCTCAAATTAAAGAAATTATAACGAAATATACGAATGAGGATAAACATCGTTACAGGTAATAAGTAAAAAACAAAGTTCAAACTGAATTAGCCTCAAATTAAAGAAATTATAACGAAATATACGAATGAGGATAAACATCGTTACAGATAATAAGTAAAAAACAAAGTTGAAACTGAATTAGACTCAAATTAAAGAAATTACAACGAAATATACGAATGAGGATAAACATCGTTACAGATAATAAGTAAAAAACAAAGTTGAAACTGAATTAGCCTCAAATTAAAGAAATTAAAACGAAATATACGAATGAGGATAAACATCGTTACAGATAATATGTAAAAAACATAGTTGAACTGAATTAACCTCAAATTAAAGAAATTATAACTAAATATACGAATGAGGATAAACATCGTTACAGATAATAAGTAAAAAACGAAGTTGAAACTGAATTAGCCTCAAATTAAAGAAATGATAACGAAATATACGAATGAGGATAAACATCGTTACAGATAATAAGTAAAAAACGAAGTTGAAACTGAATTAGCCTCAAATTAAAGAAATGATAACGAAATATACGAATGAGGATAAACATCGTTACAGATAATAAGTAAAAAACTAAGTTGAAACTGAATTAGCCTCAAATTAAAGAAATTATAACGAAATATACGAATGAGGATAAACATCGTTACAGATAATAAGTAAAAAACGAAGTTGAAACTGAATTAGCCTCAAATTAAAGAAATTATAACGAAATATAAGAATGAGGATAAACATCGTTACAGATAATAAGTAAAAAACGAAGTTGAAACTGAATTAGCCTCAAATTAAAGAAATTATAACGAAATATACGAATGAGGATAAACATCGTTACAGATAATAAGTAAAAAACGAAGTTGAAACTGAATTAGCCTCAAATTAAAGAAATTATAACGAAATATACGAATGAGGATAAACATCGTTACAGATAATAAGTAAAAAACAAAGTAGAAACTGAATTAGCCTCAAATTAAAGAAATTACAACGAAATAAACTAATGTGTATAAACATCGTTACAGATAATAAGTAAAAAACGAAGTTGAAACTGAATTAGCCTCAAATTAAAGAAATTATAACGAAATATACGAATGAGGATAAACATCGTTACAGGTAATAAGTAAAAAACAAAGTTGCAACTGAATTAGACTCAAATTAAAGAAATTATAACGAAATATACGAATGAGGATAAACATCGTTACAGATAATAAGTAAAAAACAAAGTTGAAACTGAATTAGCCTCAAATTAAAGAAATTAAAACGAAATATACGAATGAGGATAAACATCGTTACAGATAATATGTAAAAAACATAGTTGAACTGAATTAACTTCAAATTAAAGAAATTATAACTAAATATACGAATGAGGATAAACATCGTTACAGATAATAAGTAAAAAACAAAGTAGAAAATGAATTAACCTCAAATTAAAGAAATTATAACGAAATATACGAATGAGGATAAACATCGTTACAGATAATAAGTAAAAAACGAAGTTGAAACTGAATTACCCTCAAATTAAAGAAATTATAACGAAATATACGAATGTGGATAAACATCGTTACAGATAATAAGTAAAAAACGAAGTTGAAACTGAATTAGCCTCAAATTAAAGAAATTATAAAGAAATATACGAATGAGGATAAACATCGTTACAGATAATAAGTAAAAAACAAAGTTGAAAATGAATTAGCCTCAAATTAAAGAAATTATAACGAAATATACGAATGAGGATAAACATCGTTACAGATAATAAGTAAAAAACGAAGTTGAAACTGAATTAGCCTCAAATTAAAGAAATTATAACGAAATATACGAATGAGGATAAACATCGTTACAGATAATAAGTAAAAAACGAAGTTGAAACTGAATTAGCCTCAAATTAATGAAATTATAACGAAATATACGAATGAGGATAAACATCGTTACAGATAATAAGTAAAAAACGAAGTTGAAACTGAATTAGCCTCAAATTAAAGAAATTATAACGAAATATACGAATGAGGATAAACATCGTTACAGGTAATAAGTAAAAAACAAAGTTCAAACTGAATTAGCCTCAAATTAAAGAAATTATAACGAAATATATGAATGAGGATAAACATCGTTACAGATAATAAGTAAAAAACAAAGTTGAAACTGAGTTAGCCTCAAATTAAAGAAATTATAACGAAATATACGAATGAGGATAAACATCGTTACAGATAATAAGTAAAAAACAAAGTTGAAACTGAATTAGCCTCAAATTAAAGAAATTATAACGAAATATACGAATGAGGATAAACATCGTCACAGATAATAAGTAAAAAACGAAGTTGAAACTGAATTAGCCTCAAATTAAAGAAATTATAACGAAATATACGAATGAGGATAAACATCGTTACAGATAATAAGTAAAAAACAAAGTAGAAACTGAATTAGCCTCAAATTAAAGAAATTATAACGAAATAAACTAATGTGTATAAACATCGTTACAGATAATAAGAAAAAAACGAAGTTGAAACTGAATTAGCCTCAAATTAAAGAAATTATAACGAAATATACGAATGAGGATAAACATCGTTACAGGTAATAAGTAAAAAACAAAGTTCAAACTGAATTAGCCTCAAATTAAAGAAATTATAACGAAATATACGAATGAGGATAAACATCGTTACAGATAATAAGTAAAAAAAAAAGTTGAAACTGAATTAGACTCAAATTAACGAAATTATAACGAAATATACGAATGAGGATAAACATCGTTACAGATAATAAGTAAAAAACAAAGTTGAACCTGAATTAGCCTCAAATTAAAGAAATTATAACGAAATATACGAATGAGGATAAACATCGCTACAGATAATAAGTAAAAAACAAAGTAGAAACTGAATTAGCCTCAAATTAAAGAAATTATAACGAAATAAACTAATGTGCATAAACATCGTTACAGATAATAAGTAAAAAACGAAGTTGAAACTGAATTAGCCTCAAATTAAAGAAATTATAACGAAATATACGAATGAGGATAAACATCGTTACAGGTAATAAGTAAAAAACAAAGTTCAAACTGAATTAGCCTCAAATTAAAGAAATTATAACGAAATATACGAATGAGGATAAACATCGTTAGAGATAATAAGTAAAAAACAAAGTTGAAACTGAATTAGCCTCAAATTAAAGAAATTAAAACGAAATATACGAATGAGGATAAACATCGTTACAGATAATATGTAAAAAACATAGTTGAACTGAATTAACTTCAAATTAAAGAAATTATAACTAAATATACGAATGAGGATAAACATCGTTACAGATAATAAGTAAAAAACAAAGTAGAAAATGAATTAACCTCAAATTAAAGAAATTATAACGAAATATACGAATGAGGATAAACATCGTTACAGATAATAAGTAAAAAACGAAGTTGAAACTGAATTACCCTCAAATTAAAGAAATTATAACGAAATATACGAATGTGGATAAACATCGTTACAGATAATAAGTAAAAAACGAAGTTGAAACTGAATTAGCCTCAAATTAAAGAAATTATAAAGAAATATACGAATGAGGATAAACATCGTTACAGATAATAAGTAAAAAACAAAGTTGAAAATGAATTAGCCTCAAATTAAAGAAATTATAACGAAATATACGAATGAGGATAAACATCGTTACAGATAATAAGTAAAAAACGAAGTTGAAACTGAATTAGCCTCAAATTAAAGAAATTATAACGAAATATACGAATGAGGATAAACATCGTTACAGATAATAAGTAAAAAACGAAGTTGAAACTGAATTAGCCTCAAATTAATGAAATTATAACGAAATATACGAATGAGGATAAACATCGTTACAGATAATAAGTAAAAAACGAAGTTGAAACTGAATTAGCCTCAAATTAAAGAAATTATAACGAAATATACGAATGAGGATAAACATCGTTACAGGTAATAAGTAAAAAACAAAGTTCAAACTGAATTAGCCTCAAATTAAAGAAATTATAACGAAATATATGAATGAGGATAAACATCGTTACAGATAATAAGTAAAAAACAAAGTTGAAACTGAGTTAGCCTCAAATTAAAGAAATTATAACGAAATATACGAATGAGGATAAACATCGTTACAGATAATAAGTAAAAAACAAAGTTGAAACTGAATTAGCCTCAAATTAAAGAAATTATAACGAAATATACGAATGAGGATAAACATCGTCACAGATAATAAGTAAAAAACGAAGTTGAAACTGAATTAGCCTCAAATTAAAGAAATTATAACGAAATATACGAATGAGGATAAACATCGTTACAGATAATAAGTAAAAAACAAAGTAGAAACTGAATTAGCCTCAAATTAAAGAAATTATAACGAAATAAACTAATGTGTATAAACATCGTTACAGATAATAAGAAAAAAACGAAGTTGAAACTGAATTAGCCTCAAATTAAAGAAATTATAACGAAATATACGAATGAGGATAAACATCGTTACAGGTAATAAGTAAAAAACAAAGTTCAAACTGAATTAGCCTCAAATTAAAGAAATTATAACGAAATATACGAATGAGGATAAACATCGTTACAGATAATAAGTAAAAAAAAAAGTTGAAACTGAATTAGACTCAAATTAACGAAATTATAACGAAATATACGAATGAGGATAAACATCGTTACAGATAATAAGTAAAAAACAAAGTTGAACCTGAATTAGCCTCAAATTAAAGAAATTATAACGAAATATACGAATGAGGATAAACATCGCTACAGATAATAAGTAAAAAACAAAGTAGAAACTGAATTAGCCTCAAATTAAAGAAATTATAACGAAATAAACTAATGTGCATAAACATCGTTACAGATAATAAGTAAAAAACGAAGTTGAAACTGAATTAGCCTCAAATTAAAGAAATTATAACGAAATATACGAATGAGGATAAACATCGTTACAGGTAATAAGTAAAAAACAAAGTTCAAACTGAATTAGCCTCAAATTAAAGAAATTATAACGAAATATACGAATGAGGATAAACATCGTTAGAGATAATAAGTAAAAAACAAAGTTGAAACTGAATTAACATCGTTAGAGATAATAAGTAAAAAACTAAGTTGCAACTGAATTAGACTCAAATTAAAGAAATTATAACGCAATATACGAATGAGGATAAACATCGTTACAGATAATAAGTAAAAAACGAAGTTGAAACTGAATTAGCCTCAAATTAAAGAAATTATAACGAAATATACGAATGAGGATAAACATCGTTACAGATAATAAGTAAAAAACAAAGTAGAAACTGAATTAGCCTAAAATTAAAGAAATTATAACGAAATATACGAATGTTTATCCTTATTCGTATATTTCGTTATAATTTCTTTAATTTGAGGCTAATCCAGTTTCAACATCGTTTTTTACTTATTATCTGTAACGATGTTTAAACACATTAATTTATTTCGTTATAATTTCTTTAATTTTAGGCTAATTCAGTTTCTACTTTGTTTTTTACTTATTATCTGTAACGATGTTTATCCTCATTCGTATATTTCGTTATAATTAAAGAAATTATAACGAAATAAACTAATGTGTATAAACATCGTTACAGATAATAAGTAAAAAACGAAGTTGAAACTGAATTAGCCTCAAATTAAAGAAATTATAACGAAATATACGAATGAGGATAAACATCGTTACAGATAATAGGTAAAAAACGAAGTTGAAACTGAATTAGCCTCAAATTAAAGAAATTATAACGAAATATACGAATGAGGATAAACATCGTTACAGATAATAAGTAAAAAACAAAGTAGAAACTAAATTAGCCTCAAATTAATGAAATTATAACGAAATATACGAATGAGGATAAACATCGTTAGAGATAATAAGTAAAAAACGAAGTTGTAACTGAATTAGCCTCAAATTAAAGAAATGATAACGAAATATACGAATGAGGATAAACATCGTTACAGATAATAAGTAAAAAACAAAGTTGAAACATAATTAGTCTCAAATTAAAGAAATTATAACGAAATATACGAATGAGGATAAACATCGTTACAGATAATAAGTAAAAAACGAAGTTGAAACCGAATTATCCTCAAATTAAAGAAATTACAACGAAATATACGAATGAGGATAAACATCGGTAAAGATAATAAGTAAAAAACGAAGTTGAAACTGAATTAGCCTCAAATTAAAGAAATATACGAATGAAGATGAACATCGTTACAGATAATAAGTAAAAAACGAAGTTGAAACTGAATTAGCCTCAAATTAAAGAAATTATAACGAAATATACGAATGAGGATAAACATCGTTACAGATAATAAGTAAAAAACGAAGTTGAAACTGAATTAGCCTCAAATTAAAGAAATTATAACGAAATATACGAATGAGGATAAACATCGTTACAGATAATAAGTAAAAAACGAAGTTGAAACTCAATTAGCGTCAAATTAAATAAATTATAACGAAATATACGAATGAGGATAAACATCGTTACAGATAATAAGTAAAAAACAAAGTTGAAACTGAATTAGCCTCAAATTAAAGAAATTAAAACGAAATATACGAATGAGGATAAACATCGTTACAGATAATATGTAAAAAACATAGTTGAAACTAAATTAGCCTCAAATTAAAGAAATTATAACGAAATATACGAATGTGGATAAACATCGTTACAGATAATAAGTAAAAAACAAAGTAGAAACTGGATTAGCCTCAAATTAAAGAAATTATAAGGAAATATACGAATGTGGATAAATAGCGTTACATATAATAAGTAAAAAACGAAGTTGAAACTGAATTAGCCTCAAATTAAAGAAATTATAACGAAATATACGAATGAGGATAAACATCGTTACAGATGATAAGTAAAAAACGAAGTTGAAACTGGATTAGCCTCAAATTAAAGAAATTATAACGAAATATACGAATGAGGATAAACATCGTTACAGATAATAAGTAAAAAACAAAGTTGAAACTGAATTAGCCTCAAATTAAAGAAATTAAAACGAAATATACGAATGAGGATAAACATCGTTACAGATAATATGTAAAAAACATAGTTGAAACTGAATTAACCTCAAATTAAAGAAATTACAACGAAATATACGAATGAGGATAAACATCGTTACAGATAATAAGTAAAAAACAAAGTTGAAACTGAATTAGCCCCAAATTAAAGAAATTATAACGAAATATACGAATGAGGATGAACATCGTTACAGATAATAAGTAAAAAACGAAGTTGAAACTGAATTAGCCTCAAATTAAAGAAATTATAACGAAATATACGAATGAGGATAAACATCGTTACAGATAATAAGTAAAAAACGAAGTTGAAACTGAATTAGCCTCAAATTAAAAAAATGATAACGAAATATACGAATGAGGATAAACATCGTTACAGATAATAAGTAAAAAACAAAGTTGAAACTGAGATAGCCTCAAATTAAAGTAATTATAACGAAATATACGAATGAGGATAAACATCGTTACAGATAATAAGTAAAAAACGAAGTTGAAACTGAATTAGCCTCAAATTAAAGAAATGATAACGAAATATACGAATGAGGATAAACATCGTTACAGATAATAAGTAAAAAACTAAGTTGAAACTGAATTAGCCTCAAATTAAAGAAATGATAACGAAATATACGAATGAGGATAAACATCGTTACAGATAATAAGTAAAAAACGAAGTTGAAACTGAATTAGCCTCAAATTAAAGAAATTATAACGAAATATACGAATGAGGATAAACATCGTTACAGATAATAAGTAAAAAACGAAGTTGAAACTGAATTAGCCTCAAATTAAAGAAATTATAACGAAATATACGAATGAGGATAAACATCGTTACAGATAATAAGTAAAAAACAAAGTAGAAACTGAATTAGCCTCAAATTAAAGAAATTACAACGAAATAAACTAATGTGTATAAACATCGTTACAGATAATAAGTAAAAAACGAAGTTGAAACTGAATTAGCCTCAAATTAAAGAAATTATAACGAAATATACGAATGAGGATAAACATCGTTACAGGTAATAAGTAAAAAACAAAGTTCAAACTGAATTAGCCTCAAATTAAAGAAATTATAACGAAATATACGAATGAGGATAAACATCGTTACAGATAATAAGTAAAAAACAAAGTTGAAACTGAATTAGACTCAAATTAAAGAAATTACAACGAAATATACGAATGAGGATAAACATCGTTACAGATAATAAGTAAAAAACAAAGTTGAAACTGAATTAGCCTCAAATTAAAGAAATTAAAACGAAATATACGAATGAGGATAAACATCGTTACAGATAATATGTAAAAAACATAGTTGAACTGAATTAACCTCAAATTAAAGAAATTATAACTAAATATACGAATGAGGATAAACATCGTTACAGATAATAAGTAAAAAACAAAGTAGAAAATGAATTAACCTCAAATTAAAGAAATTATAACGAAATATACGAATGAGGATAAACATCGTTACAGATAATAAGTAAAAAACGAAGTTGAAACTGAATTAGCCTCAAATTAAAGAAATGATAACGAAATATACGAATGAGGATAAACATCGTTACAGATAATAAGTAAAAAACGAAGTTGAAACTGAATTAGCCTCAAATTAAAGAAATGATAACGAAATATACGAATGAGGATAAACATCGTTACAGATAATAAGTAAAAAACTAAGTTGAAACTGAATTAGCCTCAAATTAAAGAAATTATAACGAAATATACGAATGAGGATAAACATTGTTACAGATAATAAGTAAAAAACGAAGTTGAAACTGAATTAGCCTCAAATTAAAGAAATTATAACGAAATATAAGAATGAGGATAAACATCGTTACAGATAATAAGTAAAAAACGAAGTTGAAACTGAATTAGCCTCAAATTAAAGAAATTATAACGAAATATACGAATGAGGATAAACATCGTTACAGATAATAAGTAAAAAACGAAGTTGAAACTGAATTAGCCTCAAATTAAAGAAATTATAACGAAATATACGAATGAGGATAAACATCGTTACAGATAATAAGTAAAAAACAAAGTAGAAACTGAATTAGCCTCAAATTAAAGAAATTACAACGAAATAAACTAATGTGTATAAACATCGTTACAGATAATAAGTAAAAAACGAAGTTGAAACTGAATTAGCCTCAAATTAAAGAAATTATAACGAAATATACGAATGAGGATAAACATCGTTACAGGTATTAAGTAATAAACAAAGTTGAAACTGAATTAGACTCAAATTAAAGAAATTATAACGAAATATACGAATGAGGATAAACATCGTTACAGATAATAAGTAAAAAACAAAGTTGAAACTGAATTAGCCTCAAATTAAAGAAATTAAAACGAAATATACGAATGAGGATAAACATCGTTACAGATAATATGTAAAAAACATAGTTGAACTGAATTAACCTCAAATTAAAGAAATTATAACTAAATATACGAATGAGGATAAACATCGTTACAGATAATAAGTAAAAAACAAAGTAGAAAATGAATTAACCTCAAATTAAAGAAATTATAACGAAATATACGAATGAGGATAAACATCGTTACAGATAATAAGTAAAAAACGAAGTTGAAACTGAATTACCCTCAAATTAAAGAAATTATAACGAAATATACGAATGTGGATAAACATCGTTACAGATAATAAGTAAAAAACGAAGTTGAAACTGAATTAGCCTCAAATTAAAGAAATTATAAAGAAATATACGAATGAGGATAAACATCGTTACAGATAATAGGTAAAAAACGAAGTTGAAACTGAATTAGCCTCAAATTAAAGAAATTATAACGAAATATACGAATGAGGATAAACATCGTTACAGATAATAAGTAAAAAACAAAGTAGAAACTAAATTAGCCTCAAATTAATGAAATTATAACGAAATATACGAATGAGGATAAACATCGTTAGAGATAATAAGTAAAAAACGAAGTTGTAACTGAATTAGCCTCAAATTAAAGAAATGATAACGAAATATACGAATGAGGATAAACATCGTTACAGATAATAAGTAAAAAACAAAGTTGAAACATAATTAGTCTCAAATTAAAGAAATTATAACGAAATATACGAATGAGGATAAACATCGTTACAGATAATAAGTAAAAAACGAAGTTGAAACTGAATTAGCCTCAAATTAAAGAAATTATAACGAAATATACGAATGTGGATAAACATCGCTACGTACAATAAGTAAAAAACAAAGTTGAAACTGAATTAGCCTCAAATTAGAGAAATTATAACGAAATATACGAATGAGGATAAACATCGTTACAGATAATAAGTAAAAAACGAAGTTGAACCCGAATTATCCTCAAATTAAAGAAATTACAACGAAATATACGAATGAGGATAAACATCGGTAAAGATAATAAGTAAAAAACGAAGTTGAAACTGAATTAGCCTCAAATTAAAGAAATATACGAATGAAGATGAACATCGTTACAGATAATAAGTAAAAAACGAAGTTGAAACTGCATTAGCCTCAAATTAAAGAAATTATAACGAAATATACGAATGAGGATAAACATCGTTACAGGTAATAAGTAAAAAACAAAGTTCAAACTGAATTAGCCTCAAATTAAAGAAATTATAACGAAATATACGAATGAGGATAAACATCGTTACAGATAATAAGTAAAAAACAAAGTTGAAACTGAGTTAGCCTCAAATTAAAGAAATTATAACGAAATATACGAATGAGGATAAACATCGTTACAGATAATAAGTAAAAAACAAAGTTGAAACTGAATTAGCCTCAAATTAAAGAAATTATAACGAAATATACGAATGAGGATAAACATCGTCACAGATAATAAGTAAAAAACGAAGTTGAAACTGAATTAGCCTCAAATTAAAGAAATTATAACGAAATATACGAATGAGGATAAACATCGTTACAGATAATAAGTAAAAAACAAAGTAGAAACTGAATTAGCCTCAAATTAAAGAAATTATAACGAAATAAACTAATGTGTAAAAACATCGTTACAGATAATAAGAAAAAAACGAAGTTGAAACTGAATTAGCCTCAAATTAAAGAAATTATAACGAAATATACGAATGAGGATAAACATCGTTACAGGTAATAAGTAAAAAACAAAGTTGAAACTGGATTAGCCTCAAATTAAAGAAATTATAACGAATAATCGAATGAGGATAAACATCGTTACAGATAATAAGTAAAAAACGAAGTTGAAACTGAATTAGCCTCAAATTAAAGAAATTATAACGAAATATACGAATGAGGATAAACATCGTTACAGATAATAAGTAAAAAACAAAGTAGAAACTGAATTAGCCTCAAATTAAAGAAATTACAACGAAATAAACTAATGTGTATAAACATCGTTACAGATAATAAGTAAAAAACGAAGTTGAAACTGAATTAGCCTCAAATTAAAGAAATTATAACGAAATATACGAATGAGGATAAACATCGTTACAGGTAATAAGTAAAAAACAAAGTTCAAACTGAATTAGCCTCAAATTAAAGAAATTATAACGAAATATACGAATGAGGATAAACATCGTTACAGATAATAAGTAAAAAACAAAGTTGAAACTGAATTAGACTCAAATTAAAGAAATTACAACGAAATATACGAATGAGGATAAACATCGTTACAGATAATAAGTAAAAAACAAAGTTGAAACTGAATTAGCCTCAAATTAAAGAAATTAAAACGAAATATACGAATGAGGATAAACATCGTTACAGATAATATGTAAAAAACATAGTTGAACTGAATTAACCTCAAATTAAAGAAATTATAACTAAATATACGAATGAGGATAAACATCGTTACAGATAATAAGTAAAAAACGAAGTTGAAACTGAATTAGCCTCAAATTAAAGAAATGATAACGAAATATACGAATGAGGATAAACATCGTTACAGATAATAAGTAAAAAACGAAGTTGAAACTGAATTAGCCTCAAATTAAAGAAATGATAACGAAATATACGAATGAGGATAAACATCGTTACAGATAATAAGTAAAAAACTAAGTTGAAACTGAATTAGCCTCAAATTAAAGAAATTATAACGAAATATACGAATGAGGATAAACATCGTTACAGATAATAAGTAAAAAACGAAGTTGAAACTGAATTAGCCTCAAATTAAAGAAATTATAACGAAATATACGAATGAGGATAAACATCGTTACAGATAATAAGTAAAAAACGAAGTTGAAACTGAATTACCCTCAAATTAAAGAAATTATAACGAAATATACGAATGTGGATAAACATCGTTACAGATAATAAGTAAAAAACGAAGTTGAAACTGAATTAGCCTCAAATTAAAGAAATTATAAAGAAATATACGAATGAGGATAAACATCGTTACAGATAATAAGTAAAAAACAAAGTTGAAACTGAATTAGCCTCAAATTAAAGAAATTATAACGAAATATACGAATGAGGATAAACATCGTTACAGATAATAAGTAAAAAACGAAGTTGAAACTGAATTAGCCTCAAATTAAAGAAATTATAACGAAATATACGAATGAGGATAAACATCGTTACAGATAATAAGTAAAAAACGAAGTTGAAACTGAATTAGCCTCAAATTAATGAAATTATAACGAAATATACGAATGAGGATAAACATCGTTACAGATAATAAGTAAAAAACGAAGTTGAAACTGAATTAGCCTCAAATTAAAGAAATTATAACGAAATATACGAATGAGGATAAACATCGTTACAGGTAATAAGTAAAAAACAAAGTTCAAACTGAATTAGCCTCAAATTAAAGAAATTATAACGAAATATATGAATGAGGATAAACATCGTTACAGATAATAAGTAAAAAACAAAGTTGAAACTGAGTTAGCCTCAAATTAAAGAAATTATAACGAAATATACGAATGAGGATAAACATCGTTACAGATAATAAGTAAAAAACAAAGTTGAAACTGAATTAGCCTCAAATTAAAGAAATTATAACGAAATATACGAATGAGGATAAACATCGTCACAGATAATAAGTAAAAAACGAAGTTGAAACTGAATTAGCCTCAAATTAAAGAAATTATAACGAAATATACGAATGAGGATAAACATCGTTACAGATAATAAGTAAAAAACAAAGTAGAAACTGAATTAGCCTCAAATTAAAGAAATTATAACGAAATAAACTAATGTGTATAAACATCGTTACAGATAATAAGAAAAAAACGAAGTTGAAACTGAATTAGCCTCAAATTAAAGAAATTATAACGAAATATACGAATGAGGATAAACATCGTTACAGGTAATAAGTAAAAAACAAAGTTCAAACTGAATTAGCCTCAAATTAAAGAAATTATAACGAAATATACGAATGAGGATAAACATCGTTACAGATAATAAGTAAAAAAAAAAGTTGAAACTGAATTAGACTCAAATTAACGAAATTATAACGAAATATACGAATGAGGATAAACATCGTTACAGATAATAAGTAAAAAACAAAGTTGAACCTGAATTAGCCTCAAATTAAAGAAATTATAACGAAATATACGAATGAGGATAAACATCGCTACAGATAATAAGTAAAAAACAAAGTAGAAACTGAATTAGCCTCAAATTAAAGAAATTATAACGAAATAAACTAATGTGCATAAACATCGTTACAGATAATAAGTAAAAAACGAAGTTGAAACTGAATTAGCCTCAAATTAAAGAAATTATAACGAAATATACGAATGAGGATAAACATCGTTACAGGTAATAAGTAAAAAACAAAGTTCAAACTGAATTAGCCTCAAATTAAAGAAATTATAACGAAATATACGAATGAGGATAAACATCGTTAGAGATAATAAGTAAAAAACAAAGTTGAAACTGAATTAACATCGTTAGAGATAATAAGTAAAAAACTAAGTTGCAACTGAATTAGACTCAAATTAAAGAAATTATAACGCAATATACGAATGAGGATAAACATCGTTACAGATAATAAGTAAAAAACGAAGTTGAAACTGAATTAGCCTCAAATTAAAGAAATTATAACGAAATATACGAATGAGGATAAACATCGTTACAGATAATAAGTAAAAAACAAAGTAGAAACTGAATTAGCCTAAAATTAAAGAAATTATAACGAAATATACGAATGTTTATCCTTATTCGTATATTTCGTTATAATTTCTTTAATTTGAGGCTAATCCAGTTTCAACATCGTTTTTTACTTATTATCTGTAACGATGTTTAAACACATTAATTTATTTCGTTATAATTTCTTTAATTTTAGGCTAATTCAGTTTCTACTTTGTTTTTTACTTATTATCTGTAACGATGTTTATCCTCATTCGTATATTTCGTTATAATTAAAGAAATTATAACGAAATAAACTAATGTGTATAAACATCGTTACAGATAATAAGTAAAAAACGAAGTTGAAACTGAATTAGCCTCAAATTAAAGAAATTATAACGAAATATACGAATGAGGATAAACATCGTTACAGATAATAGGTAAAAAACGAAGTTGAAACTGAATTAGCCTCAAATTAAAGAAATTATAACGAAATATACGAATGAGGATAAACATCGTTACAGATAATAAGTAAAAAACAAAGTTGAAACATAATTAGTCTCAAATTAAAGAAATTATAACGAAATATACGAATGAGGATAAACATCGTTACAGATAATAAGTAAAAAACGAAGTTGAAACCGAATTATCCTCAAATTAAAGAAATTACAACGAAATATACGAATGAGGATAAACATCGGTAAAGATAATAAGTAAAAAACGAAGTTGAAACTGAATTAGCCTCAAATTAAAGAAATATACGAATGAAGATGAACATCGTTACAGATAATAAGTAAAAAACGAAGTTGAAACTGAATTAGCCTCAAATTAAAGAAATTATAACGAAATATACGAATGAGGATAAACATCGTTACAGATAATAAGTAAAAAACGAAGTTGAAACTGAATTAGCCTCAAATTAAAGAAATTATAACGAAATATACGAATGAGGATAAACATCGTTACAGATAATAAGTAAAAAACGAAGTTGAAACTCAATTAGCGTCAAATTAAATAAATTATAACGAAATATACGAATGAGGATAAACATCGTTACAGATAATAAGTAAAAAACAAAGTTGAAACTGAATTAGCCTCAAATTAAAGAAATTAAAACGAAATATACGAATGAGGATAAACATCGTTACAGATAATATGTAAAAAACATAGTTGAAACTAAATTAGCCTCAAATTAAAGAAATTATAACGAAATATACGAATGTGGATAAACATCGTTACAGATAATAAGTAAAAAACAAAGTAGAAACTGGATTAGCCTCAAATTAAAGAAATTATAAGGAAATATACGAATGTGGATAAATAGCGTTACATATAATAAGTAAAAAACGAAGTTGAAACTGAATTAGCCTCAAATTAAAGAAATTATAACGAAATATACGAATGAGGATAAACATCGTTACAGATGATAAATAAAAAACGAAGTTGAAACTGGATTAGCCTCAAATTAAAGAAATTATAACGAAATATACGAATGAGGATAAACATCGTTACAGATAATAAGTAAAAAACAAAGTTAAAACTGAATTAGCCTCAAATTAAAGAAATTAAAACGAAATATACGAATGAGGATAAACATCGTTACAGATAATATGTAAAAAACATAGTTGAAACTGAATTAACCTCAAATTAAAGAAATTACAACGAAATATACGAATGAGGATAAACATCGTTACAGATAATAAGTAAAAAACAAAGTTGAAACTGAATTAGCCCCAAATTAAAGAAATTATAACGAAATATACGAATGAGGATGAACATCGTTACAGATAATAAGTAAAAAACGAAGTTGAAACTGAATTAGCCTCAAATTAAAGAAATTATAACGAAATATACGAATGAGGATAAACATCGTTACAGATAATAAGTAAAAAACGAAGTTGAAACTGAATTAGCCTCAAATTAAAAAAATGATAACGAAATATACGAATGAGGATAAACATCGTTACAGATAATAAGTAAAAAACAAAGTTGAAACTGAGATAGCCTCAAATTAAAGTAATTATAACGAAATATACGAATGAGGATAAACATCGTTACAGATAATAAGTAAAAAACGAAGTTGAAACTGAATTAGCCTCAAATTAAAGAAATGATAACGAAATATACGAATGAGGATAAACATCGTTACAGATAATAAGTAAAAAACTAAGTTGAAACTGAATTAGCCTCAAATTAAAGAAATGATAACGAAATATACGAATGAGGATAAACATCGTTACAGATAATAAGTAAAAAACGAAGTTGAAACTGAATTAGCCTCAAATTAAAGAAATTATAACGAAATATACGAATGAGGATAAACATCGTTACAGATAATAAGTAAAAAACGAAGTTGAAACTGAATTAGCCTCAAATTAAAGAAATTATAACGAAATATACGAATGAGGATAAACATCGTTACAGATAATAAGTAAAAAACAAAGTAGAAACTGAATTAGCCTCAAATTAAAGAAATTACAACGAAATAAACTAATGTGTATAGACATCGTTACAGATAATAAGTAAAAAACGAAGTTGAAACTGAATTAGCCTCAAATTAAATTAATTATAACGAAATATACGAATGAGGATAAACATCGTTACAGGTAATAAGTAAAAAACAAAGTTCAAACTGAATTAGCCTCAAATTAAAGAAATTATAACGAAATATACGAATGAGGATAAACATCGTTACAGATAATAAGTAAAAAACAAAGTTGAAACTGAATTAGACTCAAATTAAAGAAATTACAACGAAATATACGAATGAGGATAAACATCGTTACAGATAATAAGTAAAAAACAAAGTTGAAACTGAATTAGCCTCAAATTAAAGAAATTAAAACGAAATATACGAATGAGGATAAACATCGTTACAGATAATATGTAAAAAACATAGTTGAACTGAATTAACCTCAAATTAAAGAAATTATAACTAAATATACGAATGAGGATAAACATCGTTACAGATAATAAGTAAAAAACAAAGTAGAAAATGAATTAACCTCAAATTAAAGAAATTATAACGAAATATACGAATGAGGATAAACATCGTTACAGATAATAAGTAAAAAACGAAGTTGAAACTGAATTAGCCTCAAATTAAAGAAATGATAACGAAATATACGAATGAGGATAAACATCGTTACAGATAATAAGTAAAAAACGAAGTTGAAACTGAATTAGCCTCAAATTAAAGAAATGATAACGAAATATACGAATGAGGATAAACATCGTTACAGATAATAAGTAAAAAACTAAGTTGAAACTGAATTAGCCTCAAATTAAAGAAATTATAACGAAATATACGAATGAGGATAAACATTGTTACAGATAATAAGTAAAAAACGAAGTTGAAACTGAATTAGCCTCAAATTAAAGAAATTATAACGAAATATAAGAATGAGGATAAACATCGTTACAGATAATAAGTAAAAAACGAAGTTGAAACTGAATTAGCCTCAAATTAAAGAAATTATAACGAAATATACGAATGAGGATAAACATCGTTACAGATAATAAGTAAAAAACGAAGTTGAAACTGAATTAGCCTCAAATTAAAGAAATTATAACGAAATATACGAATGAGGATAAACATCGTTACAGATAATAAGTAAAAAACAAAGTAGAAACTGAATTAGCCTCAAATTAAAGAAATTACAACGAAATAAACTAATGTGTATAAACATCGTTACAGGTAATAAGTAAAAAACGAAGTTGAAACTGAATTAGCCCCAAATTAAAGAAATTATAACGAAATATACGAATGAGGATAAACATCGTTACAGGTATTAAGTAATAAACAAAGTTGAAACTGAATTAGACTCAAATTAAAGAAATTATAACGAAATATACGAATGAGGATAAACATCGTTACAGATAATAAGTAAAAAACAAAGTTGAAACTGAATTAGCCTCAAATTAAAGAAATTAAAACGAAATATACGAATGAGGATAAACATCGTTACAGATAATATGTAAAAAACATAGTTGAACTGAATTAACCTCAAATTAAAGAAATTATAACTAAATATACGAATGAGGATAAACATCGTTACAGATAATAAGTAAAAAACAAAGTAGAAAATGAATTAACCTCAAATTAAAGAAATTATAACGAAATATACGAATGAGGATAAACATCGTTACAGATAATAAGTAAAAAACGAAGTTGAAACTGAATTACCCTCAAATTAAAGAAATTATAACGAAATATACGAATGTGGATAAACATCGTTACAGATAATAAGTAAAAAACGAAGTTGAAACTGAATTAGCCTCAAATTAAAGAAATTATAAAGAAATATACGAATGAGGATAAACATCGTTACAGATAATAGGTAAAAAACGAAGTTGAAACTGAATTAGCCTCAAATTAAAGAAATTATAACGAAATATACGAATGAGGATAAACATCGTTACAGATAATAAGTAAAAAACAAAGTAGAAACTAAATTAGCCTCAAATTAATGAAATTATAACGAAATATACGAATGAGGATAAACATCGTTAGAGATAATAAGTAAAAAACGAAGTTGTAACTGAATTAGCCTCAAATTAAAGAAATGATAACGAAATATACGAATGAGGATAAACATCGTTACAGATAATAAGTAAAAAACAAAGTTGAAACATAATTAGTCTCAAATTAAAGAAATTATAACGAAATATACGAATGAGGATAAACATCGTTACAGATAATAAGTAAAAAACGAAGTTGAAACTGAATTAGCCTCAAATTAAAGAAATTATAACGAAATATACGAATGTGGATAAACATCGCTACGTACAATAAGTAAAAAACATAGTTGAAACTGAATTAGCCTCAAATTAGAGAAATTATAACGAAATATACGAATGAGGATAAACATCGTTACAGATAATAAGTAAAAAACGAAGTTGAACCCGAATTATCCTCAAATTAAAGAAATTACAACGAAATATACGAATGAGGATAAACATCGGTAAAGATAATAAGTAAAAAACGAAGTTGAAACTGAATTAGCCTCAAATTAAAGAAATATACGAATGAAGATGAACATCGTTACAGATAATAAGTAAAAAACGAAGTTGAAACTGAATTAGCCTCAAATTAAAGAAATTATAACGAAATATACGAATGAGGATAAACATCGTTACAGGTAATAAGTAAAAAACAAAGTTCAAACTGAATTAGCCTCAAATTAAAGAAATTATAACGAAATATACGAATGAGGATAAACATCGTTACAGATAATAAGTAAAAAACAAAGTTGAAACTGAGTTAGCCTCAAATTAAAGAAATTATAACGAAATATACGAATGAGGATAAACATCGTTACAGATAATAAGTAAAAAACAAAGTTGAAACTGAATTAGCCTCAAATTAAAGAAATTATAACGAAATATACGAATGAGGATAAACATCGTCACAGATAATAAGTAAAAAACGAAGTTGAAACTGAATTAGCCTCAAATTAAAGAAATTATAACGAAATATACGAATGAGGATAAACATCGTTACAGATAATAAGTAAAAAACAAAGTAGAAACTGAATTAGCCTCAAATTAAAGAAATTATAACGAAATAAACTAATGTGTAAAAACATCGTTACAGATAATAAGAAAAAAACGAAGTTGAAACTGAATTAGCCTCAAATTAAAGAAATTATAACGAAATATACGAATGAGGATAAACATCGTTACAGGTAATAAGTAAAAAACAAAGTTCAAACTGAATTAGCCTCAAATTAAAGAAATTATAACGAAATATACGAATGAGGATAAACATCGTTACAGATAATAAGTAAAAAAAAAAGTTGAAACTGAATTAGACTCAAATTAACGAAATTATAACGAAATATACGAATGAGGATAAACATCGTTACAGATAATAAGTAAAAAACAAAGTTGAACCTGAATTGGCCTCAAATTAAAGAAATTAAAACGAAATATACGAATGAGGATAAACATCGTTACAGATAATAAGTAAAAAACTAAGTAGAAACTGAATTAGCCTAAAATTAAAGAAATTATAACGAAATAAATTAATGTGTTTAAACATCGTTACAGATAATAAGTAAAAAACGAAGTTGAAACTGAATTAGCCTCAAATTAAAGAAATTATAACGTAATATACGAATGAGGATAAACATCGTTACAGGTAATAAGTAAAACACAAAGTTCAAACTGAATTAGCCTCAAATTAAAGAAATTATAACGAAATATACGAATGAAGATAAACATCGTTACAGATAATAAGTAAAAAACGAACTTGAAACTGAATTAGCCTCAAATTAAAGAAATTATAACGAAATATGCGAATGAGGATAAACATCGTTACAGATAATAAGTAAAAAACGAAGTTGATACTGAATTAGCATCAATTTAAAGAAATTATAACGAAATATACGAATGAGGATAAACATCGCTACAGATAATAAGTAAAAAACAAGGTAGAAACTGAATTAGCCTCAAATTAAAGAAATTAGAACGAAATAAACTAATGTGTATAAACATCGTTACAGATAATAAGTAAAAAACGAAGTTGAAACTGAATTAGCCTCAAATTAAAGAAATTATAACGAAATATAAGAATGAGGATAAACATCGTTACAGATAATAAGTAAAAAACGAAGTTGAAACTGAATTAGCCTCAAATTAAAGAAATTATAACGAAATATACGAATGAGGATAAACATCGTTACAGATAATAAGTAAAAAACAAAGTAGAAACTGAATTAGCCTCAAATTAAAGAAATTATAACGAAATATACGAAAGAGGATAAACATCGTTAGAGATAATAAGTAAAAAACGAAGTTGTAACTGAATTAGCCTCAAATTAAAGAAATGATAACGATATGTACGAATGAGGATAAACATCGTTACAGATAATAAGTAAAAAACAAAGTTGAAACTGAGTTAGCCTCAAATTAAAGAAATTATAACGAAATATACTAATGAGGATAAACATCGTTACAGATAATAAGTAAAAAACGAAGTTGAAAATGAATTAGCCTCTAATTAAAGAAATTATAACGAAATATACGAATGAGGATAAACATCGCTACAGATAATAAGTAAAAAACAAAGTAGAAACTGAATTAGCCTCAAATTAAAGAAATTATAACGAAATAAACTAATGTGCATAAACATCGTTACAGATAATAAGTAAAAAACGAAGTTGAAACTGAATTAGCCTCAAATTAAAGAAATTATAACGAAATATACGAATGAGGATAAACATCGTTACAGGTAATAAGTAAAAAACAAAGTTCAAACTGAATTAGCCTCAAATTAAAGAAATTATAACGAAATATACGAATGAGGATAAACATCGTTAGAGATAATAAGTAAAAAACAAAGTTGAAACTGAATCAACATCGTTAGAGATAATAAGTAAAAAACTAAGTTGCAACTGAATTAGACTCAAATTAAAGAAATTATAACGAAATATACGAATGAGGATAAACATCGTTACAGATAATAAGTAAAAAACGAAGTTGAAACTGAATTAGCCTCAAATTAAAGAAATTATAACGAAATATACGAATGAGGATAAACATCGTTACAGATAATAAGTAAAAAACAAAGTAGAAACTGAATTAGCCTAAAATTAAAGAAATTATAACGAAATAAATTAATGTGTTTAACCATCGTTACAGATTATAAGTAAAAAACGAAGTTGAAACTGAATTAGCCTCAAATTAAAGAAATTATAACGAAATATACGAATGAGGATAAACATCGTTACAGGTAATAAGTAAAACACAAAGTTCAAACTGAATTAGCTCAAATTAAAGAAATTATAACGAAATATACGAATGTTTATCCTTATTCGTATATTTCGTTATAATTTATTTAATTTGAGGCTAATCCAGTTTCAACATCGATTTTTACTTATTATCTGTAACGATGTTTAAACACATTAATTTATTTCGTTATAATTTCTTTAATTTTAGGCTAATTCAGTTTCTACTTTGTTTTTTACTTATTATCTGTAACGATGTTTATCCTCATTCGTATATTTCGTTATAATTAAAGAAATTATAACGAAATAAACTACTGTGTATAAACATCGTTACAGATAATAAGTAAAAAACGAAGTTGAAACTGAATTAGCCTCAAATTAAAGAAATTATAACGAAATATACGAATGAGGATAAACATCGTTACAGATAATAGGTAAAAAACGAAGTTGAAACTGAATTAGCCCCAAATTAAAGAAATTATAACGAAATATACGAATGAGGATAAACATCGTTACAGATAATAAGTAAAAAACAAAGTAGAAACTAAATTAGCCTCAAATTAATGAAATTATAACGAAATATACGAATGAGGATAAACATCGTTAGAGATAATAAGTAAAAAACGAAGTTGTAACTGAATTAGCCTCAAATTAAAGAAATGATAACGAAATATACGAATGAGGATAAACATCGTTACAGATAATAAGTAAAAAACAAAGTTGAAACATAATTAGTCTCAAATTAAAGAAATTATAACGAAATATACGAATGAGGATAAACATCGTTACAGATAATAAGTAAAAAACGAAGTTGAAACTGAATTAGCCTCAAATTAAAGAAATTATAACGAAATATACTATGTGGATAAACATCGCTACGTATAATAAGTAAAAAACAAAGTTGAAACTGAATAAGCCTCAAATTAGAGAAATTATAACGAAATATACGAATGAGGATAAACATCGTTACAGATAATAAGTAAAAAACGAAGTTGAAACCGAATTATCCTCAAATTAAAGAAATTACAACGAAATATACGAATGAGGATAAACATCGGTAAAGATAATAAGTAAAAAACGAAGTTGAAACTGAATTAGCCTCAAATTAAAGAAATTATAACGAAATATACGAATGAAGATGAACATCGTTACAGATAATAAGTAAAAAACGAAGTTGAAACTGAATTAGCCTCAAATTAAAGAAATTATAACGAAATATACGAATGAGGATAAACATCGTTACAGATAATAAGTAAAAAACGAAGTTGAAACTGAATTAGCTTCAAATTAAAGAAATTATAACGAAATATACGAATGAGGATAAACATCGTTACAGATAATAAGTAAAAAACGAAGTTGAAACTCAATTAGCGTCGAATTAAATAAATTATAACGAAATATACGAATGAGGATAAACATCGTTACAGATAATAAGTAAAAAACAAAGTTGAAACTGAATTAGCCTCAAATTAAAGAAATTAAAACGAAATATACGAATGAGGATAAACATCGTTACAGATAATATGTAAAAAACATAGTTGAAACTAAATTAGCCTCAAATTAAAGAAATTATAACGAAATATACGAATGTGGATAAACATCGTTACAGATAATAAGTAAAAAACAAAGTAGAAACTGGATTAGCCTCAAATTAAAGAAATTATAAGGAAATATACGAATGTGGATAAATACCGTTACATATAATAAGTAAAAAACGAAGTTGAAACTGAATTAGCCTCAAATTAAAGAAATTATAACGAAATATACGAATGAGGATAAACATCGTTACAGATGATAAGTAAAAAACGAAGTTGAAACTGGATTAGCCTCAAATTAAAGAAATTATAACGAAATATACGAATGAGGATAAACATCGTTACAGATAATAAGAAAAAAACAAAGTTGAAACTGAATTAGCCTCAAATTAAAGAAATTAAAACGAAATATACGAATGAGGATAAACATCGTTACAGATAATAAGTAAAAAACGAAGTTGAAACTGAATTAGCCTCAAATTAAAGAAATGATAACGAAATATACGAATGAGGATAAACATCGTTACAGATAATAAGTAAAAAACTAACTTGACACTGAATTAGCCTCAAATTAAAGAAATTATAACGAAATATACGAATGAGGATAAACATCGTTACAGATAATAAGTAAAAAACGAAGTTGAAACTGAATTAGCCTCAAATTAAAGAAATTATAACGAAATATACGAATAAGGATAAACATCGTTACAGATAATAAGTAAAAAACAAAGTAGAAACTGAATTAGCCTCAAATTAAAGAAATTACAACGAAATAAACTAATGTGTATAAACATCGTTACAGATAATAAGTAAAAAACGAAGTTGAAACTGAATTAGCCTCAAATTAAAGAAATTATAACGAAATATACGAATGAGGATAAACATCGTTACAGGTAATAAGTAAAAAACAAAGTTCAAACTGAATTAGCCTCAAATTAAAGAAATTATAACGAAATATACGAATGAGGATAAACATCGTTACAGATAATAAGTAAAAAACAAAGTTGAAACTGAATTAGACTCAAATTAAAGAAATTATAACGAAATATACGAATGAGGATAAACATCGTTACAGATAATAAGTAAAAAACAAAGTTGAAACTGAATTAGCCTCAAATTAAAGAAATTAAAACGAAATATACGAATGAGGATAAACATCGTTACAGATAATATGTAAAAAACATAGTTGAACTGAATTAACCTCAAATTAAAGAAATTATAACTAAATATACGAATGAGGATAAACATCGTTACAGATAATAAGTAAAAAACAAAGTAGAAAATGAATTAACCTCAAATTAAAGAAATTATAACGAAATATACGAATGAGGATAAACATCGTTACAGATAATAAGTAAAAAACGAAGTTGAAACTGAATTAGCCTCAAATTAAAGAAATTATAACGAAATATACGAATGAGGATAAACATCTTTACAGATAATAAGTAAAAAACGAAGTTGAAACTGAATTAGCCTCAAATTAAAGAAATTATAACGAAATATACGAATGAGGATAAACATCGTTACAGATAATAAGTAAAAAACGAAGTTGAAACTGATTTAGCCTCAAATTAAAGAAATTATAACTAAATATACGAATGAGGATAAACATCGTTACAGATAATAAGTAAAAAACAAAGTAGAAACTGAATTAGCCTCAAATTAAAGAAATTACAACGAAATAAACTAATGTGTATAAACATCGTTACAGATAATAAGTAAAAAACAAAGTTGAAACTGAATTAGCCTCAAATTAAAGAAATTATAACGAAATATACGAATGAGGATAAACATCGTTACAGGTAATAAGTAAAAAACAAAGTTCAAACTGAATTAGCCTCAAATTAAAGAAATTATATCGAAATATACGAATGAGGATAAACATCGTTACAGATAATAAGTAAAAAACAAAGTTGAAACTGAATTAGACTCAAATTAAAGAAATTATAACGAAATATACGAATGAGGATAAACATCGTTACAGATAATAAGTAAAAAACAAAGTTGAAACTGAATTAGCCTCAAATTAAAGAAATTAAAATGAAATATACGAATGAGGATAAACATCGTTACAGATAATATGTAAAAAACATAGTTGAACTGAATTAACCTCAAATTAAAGAAATTATAACTAAATATACGAATGAGGATAAACATCGTTACAGATAATAAGTAAAAAACAAAGTAGAAAATGAATTAACCTCAAATTAAAGAAATTATAACGAAATATACGAATGAGGATAAACATCGTTACAGGTAATAAGTAAAAAACAAAGTTCAAACTGAATTAGCCTCAAATTAAAGAAATTATAACGAAATATATGAATGAGGATAAACATCGCTACAGATAATAAGTAAAAAACAAGGTAGAAACTGAATTAGCCTCAAATTAAAGAAATTAGAACGAAATAAACTAATGTGTATAAACATCGTTACAGATAATAAGTAAAAAACGAAGTTGAAACTGAATTAGCCTCAAATTAAAGAAATTATAACGAAATATAAGAATGAGGATAAACATCGTTACAGATAATAAGTAAAAAACGAAGTTGAAACTGAATTAGCCTCAAATTAAAGAAATTATAACGAAATATACGAATGAGGATAAACATCGTTACAGATAATAAGTAAAAAACAAAGTAGAAACTGAATTAGCCTCAAATTAAAGAAATTATAACGAAATATACGAAAGAGGATAAACATCGTTAGAGATAATAAGTAAAAAACGAAGTTGTAACTGAATTAGCCTCAAATTAAAGAAATGATAACGATATATACGAATGAGGATAAACATCGTTACAGATAATAAGTAAAAAACAAAGTTGAAACTGAGTTAGCCTCAAATTAAAGAAATTATAACGAAATATACTAATGAGGATAAACATCGTTACAGATAATAAGTAAAAAACGAAGTTGAAAATGAATTAGCCTCTAATTAAAGAAATTATAACGAAATATACGAATGAGGATAAACATCGCTACAGATAATAAGTAAAAAACAAAGTAGAAACTGAATTAGCCTCAAATTAAAGAAATTATAACGAAATAAACTAATGTGCATAAACATCGTTACAGATAATAAGTAAAAAACGAAGTTGAAACTGAATTAGCCTCAAATTAAAGAAATTATAACGAAATATACGAATGAGGATAAACATCGTTACAGGTAATAAGTAAAAAACAAAGTTCAAACTGAATTAGCCTCAAATTAAAGAAATTATAACGAAATATACGAATGAGGATAAACATCGTTAGAGATAATAAGTAAAAAACAAAGTTGAAACTGAATCAACATCGTTAGAGATAATAAGTAAAAAACTAAGTTGCAACTGAATTAGACTCAAATTAAAGAAATTATAACGAAATATACGAATGAGGATAAACATCGTTACAGATAATAAGTAAAAAACGAAGTTGAAACTGAATTAGCCTCAAATTAAAGAAATTATAACGAAATATACGAATGAGGATAAACATCGTTACAGATAATAAGTAAAAAACAAAGTAGAAACTGAATTAGCCTAAAATTAAAGAAATTATAACGAAATAAATTAATGTGTTTAACCATCGTTACAGATTATAAGTAAAAAACGAAGTTGAAACTGAATTAGCCTCAAATTAAAGAAATTATAACGAAATATACGAATGAGGATAAACATCGTTACAGGTAATAAGTAAAACACAAAGTTCAAACTGAATTAGCTCAAATTAAAGAAATTATAACGAAATATACGAATGTTTATCCTTATTCGTATATTTCGTTATAATTTATTTAATTTGAGGCTAATCCAGTTTCAACATCGATTTTTACTTATTATCTGTAACGATGTTTAAACACATTAATTTATTTCGTTATAATTTCTTTAATTTTAGGCTAATTCAGTTTCTACTTTGTTTTTTACTTATTATCTGTAACGATGTTTATCCTCATTCGTATATTTCGTTATAATTAAAGAAATTATAACGAAATAAACTACTGTGTATAAACATCGTTACAGATAATAAGTAAAAAACGAAGTTGAAACTGAATTAGCCTCAAATTAAAGAAATTATAACGAAATATACGAATGAGGATAAACATCGTTACAGATAATAGGTAAAAAACGAAGTTGAAACTGAATTAGCCCCAAATTAAAGAAATTATAACGAAATATACGAATGAGGATAAACATCGTTACAGATAATAAGTAAAAAACAAAGTAGAAACTAAATTAGCCTCAAATTAATGAAATTATAACGAAATATACGAATGAGGATAAACATCGTTAGAGATAATAAGTAAAAAACGAAGTTGTAACTGAATTAGCCTCAAATTAAAGAAATGATAACGAAATATACGAATGAGGATAAACATCGTTACAGATAATAAGTAAAAAACAAAGTTGAAACATAATTAGTCTCAAATTAAAGAAATTATAACGAAATATACGAATGAGGATAAACATCGTTACAGATAATAAGTAAAAAACGAAGTTGAAACTGAATTAGCCTCAAATTAAAGAAATTATAACGAAATATACTATGTGGATAAACATCGCTACGTATAATAAGTAAAAAACAAAGTTGAAACTGAATTAGCCTCAAATTAGAGAAATTATAACGAAATATACGAATGAGGATAAACATCGTTACAGATAATAAGTAAAAAACGAAGTTGAAACCGAATTATCCTCAAATTAAAGAAATTACAACGAAATATACGAATGAGGATAAACATCGGTAAAGATAATAAGTAAAAAACGAAGTTGAAACTGAATTAGCCTCAAATTAAAGAAATTATAACGAAATATACGAATGAAGATGAACATCGTTACAGATAATAAGTAAAAAACGAAGTTGAAACTGAATTAGCCTCAAATTAAAGAAATTATAACGAAATATACGAATGAGGATAAAATCGTTACAGATAATAAGTAAAAAACGAAGTTGAAACTGAATTAGCTTCAAATTAAAGAAATTATAACGAAATATACGAATGAGGATAAACATCGTTACAGATAATAAGTAAAAAACGAAGTTGAAACTCAATTAGCGTCGAATTAAATAAATTATAACGAAATATACGAATGAGGATAAACATCGTTACAGATAATAAGTAAAAAACAAAGTTGAAACTGAATTAGCCTCAAATTAAAGATATTAAAACGAAATATACGAATGAGGATAAACATCGTTACAGATAATATGTAAAAAACATAGTTGAAACTAAATTAGCCTCAAATTAAAGAAATTATAACGAAATATACGAATGTGGATAAACATCGTTACAGATAATAAGTAAAAAACAAAGTAGAAACTGGATTAGCCTCAAATTAAAGAAATTATAAGGAAATATACGAATGTGGATAAATACCGTTACATATAATAAGTAAAAAACGAAGTTGAAACTGAATTAGCCTCAAATTAAAGAAATTATAACGAAATATACGAATGAGGATAAACATCGTTACAGATGATAAGTAAAAAACGAAGTTGAAACTGGATTAGCCTCAAATTAAAGAAATTATAACGAAATATACGAATGAGGATAAACATCGTTACAGATAATAAGAAAAAAACAAAGTTGAAACTGAATTAGCCTCAAATTAAAGAAATTAAAACGAAATATACGAATGAGGATAAACATCGTTACAGATAATAAGTAAAAAACGAAGTTGAAACTGAATTAGCCTCAAATTAAAGAAATGATAACGAAATATACGAATGAGGATAAACATCGTTACAGATAATAAGTAAAAAACTAACTTGACACTGAATTAGCCTCAAATTAAAGAAATTATAACGAAATATACGAATGAGGATAAACATCGTTACAGATAATAAGTAAAAAACGAAGTTGAAACTGAATTAGCCTCAAATTAAAGAAATTATAACGAAATATACGAATGAGGATAAACATCGTTACAGATAATAAGTAAAAAACAAAGTAGAAACTGAAATAGCCTCAAATTAAAGAAATTACAACGAAATAAACTAATGTGTATAAACATCGTTACAGATAATAAGTAAAAAACGAAGTTGAAACTGAATTAGCCTCAAATTAAAGAAATTATAACGAAATATACGAATGAGGATAAACATCGTTACAGGTCATAAGTAAAAAACAAAGTTCAAACTGAATTAGCCTCAAATTAAAGAAATTATAACGAAATATACGAATGAGGATAAACATCGTTACAGATAATAAGTAAAAAACAAAGTTGAAACTGAATTAGACTCAAATTAAAGAAATTATAACGAAATATACGAATGAGGATAAACATCGTTACAGATAATAGGTAAAAAACGAAGTTGAAACTGAATTAGCCCCAAATTAAAGAAATTATAACGAAATATACGAATGAGGATAAACATCGTTACAGATAATAAGTAAAAAACAAAGTAGAAACTAAATTAGCCTCAAATTAATGAAATTATAACGAAATATACGAATGAGGATAAACATCGTTAGAGATAATAAGTAAAAAACGAAGTTGTAACTGAATTAGCCTCAAATTAAAGAAATGATAACGAAATATACGAATGAGGATAAACATCGTTACAGTTAATAAGTAAAAAACAAAGTTGAAACATAATTAGTCTCAAATTAAAGAAATTATAACGAAATATACGAATGAGGATAAACATCGTTACAGATAATAAGTAAAAAACGAAGTTGAAACTGAATTAGCCTCAAATTAAAGAAATTATAACGAAATATACTATGTGGATAAACATCGCTACGTATAATAAGTAAAAAACAAAGTTGAAACTGAATTAGCCTCAAATTAGAGAAATTATAACGAAATATACGAATGAGGATAAACATCGTTACAGATAATAAGTAAAAAACGAAGTTGAAACCGAATTATCCTCAAATTAAAGAAATTACAACGAAATATACGAATGAGGATAAACATCGGTAAAGATAATAAGTAAAAAACGAAGTTGAAACTGAATTAGCCTCAAATTAAAGAAATTATAACGAAATATACGAATGAAGATGAACATCGTTACAGATAATAAGTAAAAAACGAAGTTGAAACTGAATTAGCCTCAAATTAAAGAAATTATAACGAAATATACGAATGAGGATAAAATCGTTACAGATAATAAGTAAAAAACGAAGTTGAAACTGAATTAGCTTCAAATTAAAGAAATTATAACGAAATATACGAATGAGGATAAACATCGTTACAGATAATAAGTAAAAAACGAAGTTGAAACTCAATTAGCGTCGAATTAAATAAATTATAACGAAATATACGAATGAGGATAAACATCGTTACAGATAATAAGTAAAAAACAAAGTTGAAACTGAATTAGCCTCAAATTAAAGAAATTAAAACGAAATATACGAATGAGGATAAACATCGTTACAGATAATATGTAAAAAACATAGTTGAAACTAAATTAGCCTCAAATTAAAGAAATTATAACGAAATATACGAATGTGGATAAACATCGTTACAGATAATAAGTAAAAAACAAAGTAGAAACTGGATTAGCCTCAAATTAAAGAAATTATAAGGAAATATACGAATGTGGATAAATACCGTTACATATAATAAGTAAAAAACGAAGTTGAAACTGAATTAGCCTCAAATTAAAGAAATTATAACGAAATATACGAATGAGGATAAACATCGTTACAGATGATAAGTAAAAAACGAAGTTGAAACTGGATTAGCCTCAAATTAAAGAAATTATAACGAAATATACGAATGAGGATAAACATCGTTACAGATAATAAGAAAAAAACAAAGTTGAAACTGAATTAGCCTCAAATTAAAGAAATTAAAACGAAATATACGAATGAGGATAAACATCGTTACAGATAATAAGTAAAAAACGAAGTTGAAACTGAATTAGCCTCAAATTAAAGAAATGATAACGAAATATACGAATGAGGATAAACATCGTTACAGATAATAAGTAAAAAACTAACTTGACACTGAATTAGCCTCAAATTAAAGAAATTATAACGAAATATACGAATGAGGATAAACATCGTTACAGATAATAAGTAAAAAACGAAGTTGAAACTGAATTAGCCTCAAATTAAAGAAATTATAACGAAATATACGAATGAGGATAAACATCGTTACAGATAATAAGTAAAAAACAAAGTAGAAACTGAAATAGCCTCAAATTAAAGAAATTACAACGAAATAAACTAATGTGTATAAACATCGTTACAGATAATAAGTAAAAAACGAAGTTGAAACTGAATTAGCCTCAAATTAAAGAAATTATAACGAAATATACGAATGAGGATAAACATCGTTACAGGTCATAAGTAAAAAACAAAGTTCAAACTGAATTAGCCTCAAATTAAAGAAATTATAACGAAATATACGAATGAGGATAAACATCGTTACAGATAATAAGTAAAAAACAAAGTTGAAACTGAATTAGACTCAAATTAAAGAAATTATAACGAAATATACGAATGAGGATAAACATCGTTACAGATAATAAGTAAAAAACAAAGTTGAAACTGAATTAGCCTCAAATTAAAGAAATTAAAACGAAATATACGAATGAGGATAAACATCGTTACAGATAATATGTAAAAAACATAGTTGAACTGAATTAACCTCAAATTAAAGAAATTATAACTAAATATACGAATGAGGATAAACATCGTTACAGATAATAAGTAAAAAACAAAGTAGAAAATGAATTAACCTCAAATTAAAGAAATTATAACGAAATATACGAATGAGGATAAACATCGTTACAGATAATAAGTAAAAAACGAAGTTGAAACTGAATTAGCCTCAAATTAAAGAAATTATAACGAAATATACGAATGAGGATAAACATCTTTACAGATAATAAGTAAAAAACGAAGTTGAAACTGAATTAGCCTCAAATTAAAGAAATTATAACGAAATATACGAATGAGGATAAACATCGTTACAGATAATAAGTAAAAAACGAAGTTGAAACTGATTTAGCCTCAAATTAAAGAAATTATAACTAAATATACGAATGAGGATAAACATCGTTACAGATAATAAGTAAAAAACAAAGTAGAAACTGAATTAGCCTCAAATTAAAGAAATTACAACGAAATAAACTAATGTGTATAAACATCGTTACAGATAATAAGTAAAAAACAAAGTTGAAACTGAATTAGCCTCAAATTAAAGAAATTATAACGAAATATACGAATGAGGATAAACATCGTTACAGGTAATAAGTAAAAAACAAAGTTCAAACTGAATTAGCCTCAAATTAAAGAAATTATAACGAAATATACGAATGAGGATAAACATCGTTACAGATAATAAGTAAAAAACAAAGTTGAAACTGAATTAGACTCAAATTAAAGAAATTATAACGAAATATACGAATGAGGATAAACATCGTTACAGATAATAAGTAAAAAACAAAGTTGAAACTGAATTAGCCTCAAATTAAAGAAATTAAAATGAAATATACGAATGAGGATAAACATCGTTACAGATAATATGTAAAAAACATAGTTGAACTGAATTAACCTCAAATTAAAGAAATTATAACTAAATATACGAATGAGGATAAACATCGTTACAGATAATAAGTAAAAAACAAAGTAGAAAATGAATTAACCTCAAATTAAAGAAATTATAACGAAATATACGAATGAGGATAAACATCGTTACAGATAATAAGTAAAAAACGAAGTTGAAACTGAATTACCCTCAAATTAAAGAAATTATAACGAAATATACGAATGTGGATAAACATCGTTACAGATAATAAGTAAAAAACGAAGTTGAAACTGAATTAGCCTCAAATTAAAGAAATTATAAAGAAATATACGAATGAGGATAAACATCGTTACAGATAATAAGTAAAAAACAAAGTTGAAACTGAATTAGCCTCAAATTAAAGAAATTATAACGAAATATACGAATGAGGATAAACATCGTTACAGATAATAAGTAAAAAACGAAGTTGAAACTGAATTAGCCTCAAATTAAAAAAAATTATAACGAAATATACGAATGAGGATAAACATCGTTACAGATAATAAGTAAAAAACAAAGTTGAAACTGAATTAGCCTCAAATTAAAGAAATTATAACGAAATATACGAATGAGGATAAACATCGTTACAGATAATAAGTAAAAAACGAAGTTGAAACTGAATTAGCCTCAAATTAAAGAAATTATAACGAAATATACGAATGAGGATAAACATCGTTACAGATAATAAGTAAAAAACGAAGTTGAAACTGAATTAGCCTCAAATTAATGAAATTATAACGAAATATACGAATGAGGATAGACATCGCTACCGATAATAAGTAAAAAACAAAGTAGAAACTGAATTAGCCTCAAATTAAAGAAATTTTAACGAAATAAGCTAATGTGTATAAACATCGTTACAGATAATAAGTAAAAAACGAAGTTGAAACTGAATTAGCCTCAAATTAAAGAAATTATAACGAAATATACGAATGAGGATAAACATCGTTACAGGTAATAAGTAAAAAACAAAGTTGAAACTGAGTTAGCCTCAAATTAAAGAAATTATAACGAAATATACGAATGAGGATAAACATCGTTACAGATAATAAGTAAAAAACAAAGTTGAAACTGAATTAGCCTCAAATTAAAGAAATTATAACGAAATATACGAATGAGGATAAACATCGTCAAAGATAATAAGTAAAAAACGAAGTTGAAACTGAATTAGCCTCAAATTAAAGAAATTATAACGAAATATACGAATGAGGATAAACATCGTTACAGATAATAAGTAAAAAACAAAGTAGAAACTGAATTAGCCTCAAATTAAAGAAATTATAACGAAATAAACTAATGTGTATAAACATCGTTACAGATAATAAGAAAAAAACGAAGTTGAAACTGAATTAGCCTCAAATTTAAGAAATTATAACGAAATATACGAATGAGGATAAACATCGTTACAGGTAATAAGTAAAAACCAAAGTTCAAACTGAATTAGCCTCAAATTAAAGAAATTATAACGAAATATACGAATGAGGATAAACATCGTTACAGATAATAAGTAAAAAAAAAAGTTGAAACTGAATTAGACTCAAATTAACGAAATTATAACGAAATATACGAATGAGGATAAACATCGTTACAGATAATAAGTAAAAAACAAAGTTGAACCTGAATTAGCCTCAAATTAAAGAAATTAAAACGAAATATACGAATGAGGATAAACATCGTTACAGATAATATGTAAAAAACAAAGTTGAAACTGAGTTAGCCTCAAATTAAAGTAAATTATAACGAAATATACTAATGAGGATAAACATCGTTACAGATAATAAGTAAAAAACGAAGTTAGGAAACTGAATTAGCCTCAAATTAAAGAAATTATAACGAAATATACGAATGAGGATAAACATCGTTACAGATAATAAGTAAAAAACTAAGTAGAAACTGAATTAGCCTAAAATTAAAGAAATTATAACGAAATAAATTAATGTGTTTAAACATCGTTACAGATAATAAGTAAAAAACGAAGTTGAAACTGAATTAGCCTCAAATTAAAGAAATTATAACGTAATATACGAATGAGGATAAACATCGTTACAGGTAATAAGTAAAACACAAAGTTCAAACTGAATTAGCCTCAAATTAAAGAAATTATAACGAAATATACGAATGAGGATAAACATCGTTACAGATAATAAGTAAAAAACGAACTTGAAACTGAATTAGCCTCAAATTAAAGAAATTATAACGAAATATACGAATGAGGATAAACATCGCTACAGATAATAAGTAAAAAACAAAGTAGAAACTGAATTAGCCTCAAATTAAAGAAATTAGAACGAAATAAACTAATGTGTATAAACATCGTTACAGATAATAAGTAAAAAACGAAGTTGAAACTGAATTAGCCTCAAATTAAAGAAATTATAACGAAATATAAGAATGAGGATAAACATCGTTACAGATAATAAGTAAAAAACGAAGTTGAAACTGAATTAGCCTCAAATTAAAGAAATTATAACGAAATATACGAATGAGGATAAACATCGTTACAGATAATAAGTAAAAAACAAAGTAGAAACTGAATTAGCCTCAAATTAAAGAAATTATAACGAAATATACGAATGAGGATAAACATCGTTACAGATAATAGGTAAAAAACGAAGTTGAAACTGAATTAGCCTCAAATTAAAGAAATTATAACGAAATATACGAATGAGGATAAACATCGTTACAGATAATAAGTAAAAAACAAAGTAGACACTAAATTAGCCTCAAATTAATGAAATTATAACGAAATATACGAATGAGGATAAACATCGTTAGAGATAATAAGTAAAAAACGAAGTTGTAACTGAATTAGCCTCAAATTAAAGAAATGATAACGAAATATACGAATGACGATAAACATCGTTACAGATAATAAGTAAAAAACAAAGTTGAAACATAATTAGTCTCAAATTAAAGAAATTATAACGAAATATACGAATGAGGATAAACATCGTTACAGATAATAAGTAAAAAACGAAGTTGAAACTGAATTAGCCTCAAATTAAAGAAATTATAACGAAATATACGAATGTGGATAAACATCGCTACGTATAATAAGTAAAAAACAAAGTTGAAACTGAATTAGCCTCAAATTAGAGAAATTATAACGAAATATACGAATGAGGATAAACATCGTTACAGATAATAAGTAAAAAACGAAGTTGAAACCGAATTATCCTCAAATTAAAGAAATTACAAAGAAATATACGAATGAGGATAAACATCGGTAAAGATAATAAGTAAAAAACGAAGTTGAAACTGAATTAGCCTCAAATTAAAGAAATTATAACGAAATATACGAATGAGGATGAACATCGTTACAGATAATAAGTAAAAAACGAAGTTGAAACTGAATTAGCCTCAAATTAAAGAAATTATAACGAAATATACGAATGAGGATAAACATCGTTACAGATAATAAGTAAAAAACGAAGTTGAAACTGAATTAGCTTCAAATTAAAGAAATTATAACGAAATATACGAATGAGGATAAACATCGTTACAGATAATATGTAAAAAACGAAGTTGAAACTCAATTAGCGTCGAATTAAATAAATTATAACGAAATATACGAATGAGGATAAACATCGTTACAGATAATAAGTAAAAAACAAAGTTGAAACTGAATTAGCCTCAAATTAAAGAAATTAAAACGAAATATACGAATGAGGATAAACATCGTTACAGATAATATGTAAAAAACATAGTTGAAACTAAATTAGCCTCAAATTAAAGAAATTATAACGAAATATACGAATGTGGATAAACATCGTTACAGATAATAAGTAAAAAACAAAGTAGAAACTGGATTAGCCTCAAATTAAAGAAATTATAAGGAAATATACGAATGTGGATAAATACCGTTACATATAATAAGTAAAAAACGAAGTTGAAACTGAATTAGCCTCAAATTAAAGAAATTATAACGAAATATACGAATGAGGATAAACATCGTTACAGATGATAAGTAAAAAACGAAGTTGATACTGGATTAGCCTCAAATTAAAGAAATTATAACGAAATATACGAATGAGGATAAACATCGTTACAGATAATAAGAAAAAAACAAAGTTGAAACTGAATTAGCCTCAAATTAAAGAAATTAAAACGAAATATACGAATGAGGATAAACATCGTTACAGATAATATGTAAAAAACATAGTTGAAACTGAATTAACCTCAAATTAAAGAAATTATAACGAAAAATACGAATGAGGATAAACATCGTTACAGATAATAAGTAAAAAACAAAGTTGAAACTGAATTAGCCCCAAATTAAAGAAATTATAACGAAATATACGAATGAGGATGAACATCGTTACAGATAATAAGTAAAAAACGAAGTTGAAACTGAATTAGCCTCAAATTAAAGAAATTATAACGAAATATACGAATGAGGATAAACATCGTTACAGATAATAAGTAAAAAACGAAGTTGAAACTGAATTAGCCTCAAATTAAAAAAATGATAACGAAATATACGAATGAGGATAAACATCGTTACAGATAATAAGTAAAAAACAAAGTTGAAACTGAATTAGCCTCAAATAAAAGAAATTAAAACGAAATATACGAATGAGGATAAACATCGTTACAGATAATATGTAAAAAACATAGTTGAAACTGAATTAACCTCAAATAAAAGAAATTATAACTAAATATACGAATGAGGATAAACATCGTTACAGATAATAAGTAAAAAACAAAGTTGAAACTGAATTAACCTCAAATTAAAGTAATTATAACGAAATATACGAATGAGGATAAACATCGTTACAGATAATAAGTAAAAAACGAAGTTGAAACTGAATTAGCCTCAAATTAAAGAAATGATAACGAAATATACGAATGAGGATAAACATCGTTACAGATAATAAGTAAAAAACTAACTTGACACTGAATTAGCCTCAAATTAAAGAAATTATAACGAAATATACGAATGAGGATAAACATCGTTACAGATAATAAGTAAAAAACGAAGTTGAAACTGAATTAGCCTCAAATTAAAGAAATTATAAAGAAATATACGAATGAGGATAAACATCGTTACAGATAATAAGTAAAAAACGAAGTTGAAACTGAATTAGCCTCAAATTAAAGAAATTATAACGAAATATACGAATGAGGATAAACATCGTTACAGATAATAAGTAAAAAACAAAGTAGAAACTGAATTAGCCTCAAATTAAAGAAATTACAACGAAATAAACTAATGTGTATAAACATCGTTACAGATAATAAGTAAAAAACGAAGTTGAAACTGAATTAGCCTCAAATTAAAGAAATTATAACGAAATATACGAATGAGGATAAACATCGTTACAGGTAATAAGTAAAAAACAAAGTTCAAACTGAATTAGCCTCAAATTAAAGAAATTATAACGAAATATACGAATGAGGATAAACATCATTACAGATAATAAGTAAAAAACAAAGTTGAAACTGAATTAGACTCAAATTAAAGAAATTATAACGAAATATACGAATGAGGATAAACATCGTTACAGATAATAAGTAAAAAACAAAGTTGAAACTGAATTAGCCTCAAATTAAAGAAATTAAAACGAAATATACGAATGAGGATAAACATCGTTACAGATAATATGTAAAAAACATAGTTGAACTGAATTAACCTCAAATTAAAGAAATTATAACTAAATATACGAATGAGGATAAACATCGTTACAGATAATAAGTAAAAAACAAAGTAGAAAATGAATTAACCTCAAATTAAAGAAATTATAACGAAATATACGAATGAGGATAAACATCGTTACAGATAATAAGTAAAAAACGAAGTTGAAACTGAATTAGCCTCAAATTAAAGAAATTATAACGAAATATACGAATGAGGATAAACATCGTTACAGATAATAAGTAAAAAACGAAGTTGAAACTGAATTAGCCTCAAATTAAAGAAATTATAACGAAATATACGAATGAGGATAAACATCGTTACAGATAATAAGTAAAAAACGAAGTTGAAACTGATTTAGCCTCAAATTAAAGAAATTATAACTAAATATACGAATGAGGATAAACATCGTTACAGATAATAAGTAAAAAACAAAGTAGAAACTGAATTAGCCTCAAATTAAAGAAATTACAACGAAATAAACTAATGTGTATAAACATCGTTACAGATAATAAGTAAAAAACAAAGTTGAAACTGAATTAGCCTCAAATTAAAGAAATTATAACGAAATATACGAATGAGGATAAACATCGTTACAGGTAATAAGTAAAAAACAAAGTTCAAACTGAATTAGCCTCAAATTAAAGAAATTATAACGAAATATACGAATGAGGATAAACATCGTTACAGATAATAAGTAAAAAACAAAGTTGAAACTGAATTAGACTCAAATTAAAGAAATTATAACGAAATATACGAATGAGGATAAACATCGTTACAGATAATAAGTAAAAAACAAAGTTGAAACTGAATTAGCCTCAAATTAAAGAAATTAAAACGAAATATACGAATGAGGATAAACATCGTTACAGATAATATGTAAAAAACATAGTTGAACTGAATTAACCTCAAATTAAAGAAATTATAACTAAATATACGAATGAGGATAAACATCGTTACAGATAATAAGTAAAAAACAAAGTAGAAAATGAATTAACCTCAAATTAAAGAAATTATAACGAAATATACGAATGAGGATAAACATCGTTACAGATAATAAGTAAAAAACGAAGTTGAAACTGAATTACCCTCAAATTAAAGAAATTATAACGAAATATACGAATGTGGATAAACATCGTTACAGATAATAAGTAAAAAACGAAGTTGAAACTGAATTAGCCTCAAATTAAAGAAATTATAAAGAAATATACGAATGAGGATAAACATCGTTACAGATAATAAGTAAAAAACAAAGTTGAAACTGAATTAGCCTCAAATTAAAGAAATTATAACGAAATATACGAATGAGGATAAACATCGTTACAGATAATAAGTAAAAAACGAAGTTGAAACTGAATTAGCCTCAAATTAAAAAAAATTATAACGAAATATACGAATGAGGATAAACATCGTTACAGATAATAAGTAAAAAACAAAGTTGAAACTGAATTAGCCTCAAATTAAAGAAATTATAACGAAATATACGAATGAGGATAAACATCGTTACAGATAATAAGTAAAAAACGAAGTTGAAACTGAATTAGCCTCAAATTAAAGAAATTATAACGAAATATACGAATGAGGATAAACATCGTTACAGATAATAAGTAAAAAACGAAGTTGAAACTGAATTAGCCTCAAATTAATGAAATTATAACGAAATATACGAATGAGGATAGACATCGCTACCGATAATAAGTAAAAAACAAAGTAGAAACTGAATTAGCCTCAAATTAAAGAAATTTTAACGAAATAAGCTAATGTGTATAAACATCGTTACAGATAATAAGTAAAAAACGAAGTTGAAACTGAATTAGCCTCAAATTAAAGAAATTATAACGAAATATACGAATGAGGATAAACATAGTTACAGGTAATAAGTAAAAAACAAAGTTGAAACTGAGTTAGCCTCAAATTAAAGAAATTATAACGAAATATACGAATGAGGATAAACATCGTTACAGATAATAAGTAAAAAACAAAGTTGAAACTGAATTAGCCTCAAATTAAAGAAATTATAACGAAATATACGAATGAGGATAAACATCGTCACAGATAATAAGTAAAAAACGAAGTTGAAACTGAATTAGCCTCAAATTAAAGAAATTATAACGAAATATACGAATGAGGATAAACATCGTTACAGATAATAAGTAAAAAACAAAGTAGAAACTGAATTAGCCTCAAATTAAAGAAATTATAACGAAATAAACTAATGTGTATAAACATCGTTACAGATAATAAGAAAAAAACGAAGTTGAAACTGAATTAGCCTCAAATTTAAGAAATTATAACGAAATATACGAATGAGGATAAACATCGTTACAGGTAATAAGTAAAAACCAAAGTTCAAACTGAATTAGCCTCAAATTAAAGAAATTATAACGAAATATACGAATGAGGATAAACATCGTTACAGATAATAAGTAAAAAAAAAAGTTGAAACTGAATTAGACTCAAATTAACGAAATTATAACGAAATATACGAATGAGGATAAACATCGTTACAGATAATAAGTAAAAAACAAAGTTGAACCTGAATTAGCCTCAAATTAAAGAAATTAAAACGAAATATACGAATGAGGATAAACATCATTACAGATAATATGTAAAAAACAAAGTTGAAACTGAGTTAGCCTCAAATTAAAGTAAATTATAACGAAATATACTAATGAGGATAAACATCGTTACAGATAATAAGTAAAAAACGAAGTTAGGAAACTGAATTAGCCTCAAATTAAAGAAATTATAACGAAATATACGAATGAGGATAAACATCGTTACAGATAATAAGTAAAAAACTAAGTAGAAACTGAATTAGCCTAAAATTAAAGAAATTATAACGAAATAAATTAATGTGTTTAAACATCGTTACAGATAATAAGTAAAAAACGAAGTTGAAACTGAATTAGCCTCAAATTAAAGAAATTATAACGTAATATACGAATGAGGATAAACATCGTTACAGGTAATAAGTAAAACACAAAGTTCAAACTGAATTAGCCTCAAATTAAAGAAATTATAACGAAATATACGAATGAGGATAAACATCGTTACAGATAATAAGTAAAAAACGAACTTGAAACTGAATTAGCCTCAAATTAAAGAAATTATAACGAAATATACGAATGAGGATAAACATCGCTACAGATAATAAGTAAAAAACAAAGTAGAAACTGAATTAGCCTCAAATTAAAGAAATTAGAACGAAATAAACTAATGTGTATAAACATCGTTACAGATAATAAGTAAAAAACGAAGTTGAAACTGAATTAGCCTCAAATTAAAGAAATTATAACGAAATATAAGAATGAGGATAAACATCGTTACAGATAATAAGTAAAAAACGAAGTTGAAACTGAATTAGCCTCAAATTAAAGAAATTATAACGAAATATACGAATGAGGATAAACATCGTTACAGATAATAAGTAAAAAACAAAGTAGAAACTGAATTAGCCTCAAATTAAAGAAATTATAACGAAATATACGAAAGAGGATAAACATCGTTAGAGATAATAAGTAAAAAACGAAGTTGTAACTGAATTAGCCTCAAATTAAAGAAATGATAACGATATATACGAATGAGGATAAACATCGTTACAGATAATAAGTAAAAAACAAAGTTGAAACTGAGTTAGCCTCAAATTAAAGAAATTATAACGAAATATACTAATGAGGATAAACATCGTTACAGATAATAAGTAAAAAACGAAGTTGAAAATGAATTAGCCTCTAATTAAAGAAATTATAACGAAATATACGAATGAGGATAAACATCGCTACAGATAATAAGTAAAAAACAAAGTAGAAACTGAATTAGCCTCAAATTAAAGAAATTATAACGAAATAAACTAATGTGCATAAACATCGTTACAGATAATAAGTAAAAAACGAAGTTGAAACTGAATTAGCCTCAAATTAAAGAAATTATAACGAAATATACGAATGAGGATAAACATCGTTACAGGTAATAAGTAAAAAACAAAGTTCAAACTGAATTAGCCTCAAATTAAAGAAATTATAACGAAATATACGAATGAGGATAAACATCGTTAGAGATAATAAGTAAAAAACAAAGTTGAAACTGAATTAACATCGTTAGAGATAATAAGTAAAAAACTAAGTTGCAACTGAATTAGACTCAAATTAAAGAAATTATAACGAAATATACGAATGAGGATAAACATCGTTACAGATAATAAGTAAAAAACTAAGTAGAAACTGAATTAGCCTAAAATTAAAGAAATTATAACGAAATAAATTAATGTGTTTAAACATCGTTACAGATAATAAGTAAAAAACGAAGTTGAAACTGAATTAGCCTCAAATTAAAGAAATTATAACGTAATATACGAATGAGGATAAACATCGTTACAGGTAATAAGTAAAACACAAAGTTCAAACTGAATTAGCCTCAAATTAAAGAAATTATAACGAAATATACGAATGAGGATAAACATCGTTACAGATAATAAGTAAAAAACGAACTTGAAACTGAATTAGCCTCAAATTAAAGAAATTATAACGAAATATACGAATGAGGATAAACATCGCTACAGATAATAAGTAAAAAACAAAGTAGAAACTGAATTAGCCTCAAATTAAAGAAATTAGAACGAAATAAACTAATGTGTATAAACATCGTTACAGATAATAAGTAAAAAACGAAGTTGAAACTGAATTAGCCTCAAATTAAAGAAATTATAACGAAATATAAGAATGAGGATAAACATCGTTACAGATAATAAGTAAAAAACGAAGTTGAAACTGAATTAGCCTCAAATTAAAGAAATTATAACGAAATATACGAATGAGGATAAACATCGTTACAGATAATAAGTAAAAAACAAAGTAGAAACTGAATTAGCCTCAAATTAAAGAAATTATAACGAAATATACGAAAGAGGATAAACATCGTTAGAGATAATAAGTAAAAAACGAAGTTGTAACTGAATTAGCCTCAAATTAAAGAAATGATAACGATATATACGAATGAGGATAAACATCGTTACAGATAATAAGTAAAAAACAAAGTTGAAACTGAGTTAGCCTCAAATTAAAGAAATTATAACGAAATATACTAATGAGGATAAACATCGTTACAGATAATAAGTAAAAAACGAAGTTGAAAATGAATTAGCCTCTAATTAAAGAAATTATAACGAAATATACGAATGAGGATAAACATCGCTACAGATAATAAGTAAAAAACAAAGTAGAAACTGAATTAGCCTCAAATTAAAGAAATTATAACGAAATAAACTAATGTGCATAAACATCGTTACAGATAATAAGTAAAAAACGAAGTTGAAACTGAATTAGCCTCAAATTAAAGAAATTATAACGAAATATACGAATGAGGATAAACATCGTTACAGGTAATAAGTAAAAAACAAAGTTCAAACTGAATTAGCCTCAAATTAAAGAAATTATAACGAAATATACGAATGAGGATAAACATCGTTAGAGATAATAAGTAAAAAACAAAGTTGAAACTGAATTAACATCGTTAGAGATAATAAGTAAAAAACTAAGTTGCAACTGAATTAGACTCAAATTAAAGAAATTATAACGAAATATACGAATGAGGATAAACATCGTTACAGATAATAAGTAAAAAACGAAGTTGAAACTGAATTAGCCTCAAATTAAAGAAATTATAACGAAATATACGAATGAGGATAAACATCGTTACAGATAATAAGTAAAAAACAAAGTAGAAACTGAATTAGCCTAAAATTAAAGAAATTATAACGAAATAAATTAATGTGTTTAACCATCGTTACAGATTATAAGTAAAAAACGAAGTTGAAACTGAATTAGCCTCAAATTAAAGAAATTATAACGAAATATACGAATGAGGATAAACATCGTTACAGGTAATAAGTAAAACACAAAGTTCAAACTGAATTAGCTCAAATTAAAGAAATTATAACGAAATATACGAATGTTTATCCTTATTCGTATATTTCGTTATAATTTATTTAATTTGAGGCTAATCCAGTTTCAACATCGTTTTTTACTTATTATCTGTAACGATGTTTAAACACATTAATTTATTTCGTTATAATTTCTTTAATTTAAGGCTAATTCAGTTTCTACTTTGTTCTTTACTTATTATCTGTAACGATGTTTATCCTCATTCGTATATTTCGTTATAATTAAAGAAATTATAACGAAATAAACTAATGTGTATAAACATCGTTACAGATAATAAGTAAAAAACGAAGTTGAAACTGAATTAGCCTCAAATTAAAGAAATTATAACGAAATATACGAATGAGGATAAACATCGTTACAGATAATAGGTAAAAAACGAAGTTGAAACTGAATTAGCCTCAAATTAAAGAAATCATAACGAAATATACGAATGAGGATAAACATCGTTACAGATAATAAGTAAAAAACAAAGTAGAAACTAAATTAGCCTCAAATTAATGAAATTATAACGAAATATACGAATGAGGATAAACATCGTTAGAGATAATAAGTAAAAAACGAAGTTGTAACTGAATTAGCCTCAAATTAAAGAAATGATAACGAAATATACGAATGAGGATAAACATCGTTACAGATAATAAGTAAAAAACAAAGTAGAAACTAAATTAGCCTCAAATTAGTGAAATTATAACGAAATATACGAATGAGGATAAACATCGTTAGAGATAATAAGTAAAAAACGAAGTTGTAACTGAATTAGCCTCAAATTAAAGAAATTATAACGAAATATACGAATGAGGATAAACATCGTTACAGGTAATAAGTAAAAAACAAAGTTCAAACTGAATTAGCCTCAAATTAAAGAAATTATAACGAAATATACGAATGAGGATAAACATCGTTAGAGATAATAAGTAAAAAACAAAGTTGAAACTGAATTAACATCGTTAGAGATAATAAGTAAAAAACTAAGTTGCAACTGAATTAGACTCAAATTAAAGAAATTATAACGAAATATACGAATGAGGATAAACATCGTTACAGATAATAAGTAAAAAACTAAGTAGAAACTGAATTAGCCTAAAATTAAAGAAATTATAACGAAATAAATTAATGTGTTTAAACATCGTTACAGATAATAAGTAAAAAACGAAGTTGAAACTGAATTAGCCTCAAATTAAAGAAATTATAACGTAATATACGAATGAGGATAAACATCGTTACAGGTAATAAGTAAAACACAAAGTTCAAACTGAATTAGCCTCAAATTAAAGAAATTATAACGAAATATACGAATGAGGATAAACATCGTTACAGATAATAAGTAAAAAACGAACTTGAAACTGAATTAGCCTCAAATTAAAGAAATTATAACGAAATATACGAATGAGGATAAACATCGCTACAGATAATAAGTAAAAAACAAAGTAGAAACTGAATTAGCCTCAAATTAAAGAAATTAGAACGAAATAAACTAATGTGTATAAACATCGTTACAGATAATAAGTAAAAAACGAAGTTGAAACTGAATTAGCCTCAAATTAAAGAAATTATAACGAAATATAAGAATGAGGATAAACATCGTTACAGATAATAAGTAAAAAACGAAGTTGAAACTGAATTAGCCTCAAATTAAAGAAATTATAACGAAATATACGAATGAGGATAAACATCGTTACAGATAATAAGTAAAAAACAAAGTAGAAACTGAATTAGCCTCAAATTAAAGAAATTATAACGAAATATACGAAAGAGGATAAACATCGTTAGAGATAATAAGTAAAAAACGAAGTTGTAACTGAATTAGCCTCAAATTAAAGAAATGATAACGATATATACGAATGAGGATAAACATCGTTACAGATAATAAGTAAAAAACAAAGTTGAAACTGAGTTAGCCTCAAATTAAAGAAATTATAACGAAATATACTAATGAGGATAAACATCGTTACAGATAATAAGTAAAAAACGAAGTTGAAAATGAATTAGCCTCTAATTAAAGAAATTATAACGAAATATACGAATGAGGATAAACATCGCTACAGATAATAAGTAAAAAACAAAGTAGAAACTGAATTAGCCTCAAATTAAAGAAATTATAACGAAATAAACTAATGTGCATAAACATCGTTACAGATAATAAGTAAAAAACGAAGTTGAAACTGAATTAGCCTCAAATTAAAGAAATTATAACGAAATATACGAATGAGGATAAACATCGTTACAGGTAATAAGTAAAAAACAAAGTTCAAACTGAATTAGCCTCAAATTAAAGAAATTATAACGAAATATACGAATGAGGATAAACATCGTTAGAGATAATAAGTAAAAAACAAAGTTGAAACTGAATTAACATCGTTAGAGATAATAAGTAAAAAACTAAGTTGCAACTGAATTAGACTCAAATTAAAGAAATTATAACGAAATATACGAATGAGGATAAACATCGTTACAGATAATAAGTAAAAAACGAAGTTGAAACTGAATTAGCCTCAAATTAAAGAAATTATAACGAAATATACGAATGAGGATAAACATCGTTACAGATAATAAGTAAAAAACAAAGTAGAAACTGAATTAGCCTAAAATTAAAGAAATTATAACGAAATAAATTAATGTGTTTAACCATCGTTACAGATTATAAGTAAAAAACGAAGTTGAAACTGAATTAGCCTCAAATTAAAGAAATTATAACGAAATATACGAATGAGGATAAACATCGTTACAGGTAATAAGTAAAACACAAAGTTCAAACTGAATTAGCTCAAATTAAAGAAATTATAACGAAATATACGAATGTTTATCCTTATTCGTATATTTCGTTATAATTTATTTAATTTGAGGCTAATCCAGTTTCAACATCGTTTTTTACTTATTATCTGTAACGATGTTTAAACACATTAATTTATTTCGTTATAATTTCTTTAATTTAAGGCTAATTCAGTTTCTACTTTGTTCTTTACTTATTATCTGTAACGATGTTTATCCTCATTCGTATATTTCGTTATAATTAAAGAAATTATAACGAAATAAACTAATGTGTATAAACATCGTTACAGATAATAAGTAAAAAACGAAGTTGAAACTGAATTAGCCTCAAATTAAAGAAATTATAACGAAATATACGAATGAGGATAAACATCGTTACAGATAATAGGTAAAAAACGAAGTTGAAACTGAATTAGCCTCAAATTAAAGAAATCATAACGAAATATACGAATGAGGATAAACATCGTTACAGATAATAAGTAAAAAACAAAGTAGAAACTAAATTAGCCTCAAATTAATGAAATTATAACGAAATATACGAATGAGGATAAACATCGTTAGAGATAATAAGTAAAAAACGAAGTTGTAACTGAATTAGCCTCAAATTAAAGAAATGATAACGAAATATACGAATGAGGATAAACATCGTTACAGATAATAAGTAAAAAACAAAGTTGAAACATAATAAGTCTCAAATTAAAGAAATTATAACGAAATATACGAATGAGGATAAACATCGTTACAGATAATAAGTAAAAAACGAAGTTGAAACTGAATTAGCCTCAAATTAAAGAAATTATAACGAAATATACGAATGAGGATAAACATCGGTAAAGATAATAAGTAAAAAACGAAGTTGAAACTGAATTAGCCTCAAATTAAAGAAATTATAACGAAATATACGAATGAGGATGAACATCGTTACAGATAATAAGTAAAAAACGAAGTTGAAACTGAATTAGCCTCAAATTAAAGAAATTATAACGAAATATACGAATGAGGATAAACATCGTTACAGATAATAAGTAAAAAACGAAGTTGAAACTGAATTAGCCTCAAATTAAAGAAATTATAACGAAATATACGAATGAGGATAAACATCGTTACAGACAATAAGTAAAAAACGAAGTTGAAACTCAATTAGCGTCAAATTAAATAAATTATAACGAAATATACGAATGAGGATAAACATCGTTACAGATAATAAGTAAAAAACAAAGTTGAAACTGAATTAGCCTCAAATTAAAGAAATTAAAACGAAATATACGAATGAGGATAAACATCGTTACAGATAATATGTAAAAAACATAGTTGAAACTAAATTAGCCTCAAATTAAAGAAATTATAACGAAATATACGAATGTGGATAAACATCGTTACAGATAATAAGTAAAAAACAAAGTAGAAACTGGATTAGCCTCAAATTAAAGAAATTATAAGGAATTATACGAATGTGGATAAATACCGTTACATATAATAAGTAAAAAACGAAGTTGAAACTGAATTAGCCTCAAATTAAAGAAATTATAACGAAATATACGAATGAGGATAAACATCGTTACAGATGATAAGTAAAAAACGAAGTTGAAACTGGATTAGCCTCAAATTAAAGAAATTATAACGAAATATACGAATGAGGATAAACATCGTTACAGATAATAAGTAAAAAACAAAGTTGAAACTGAATTAGCCCCAAATTAAAGAAATTATAACGAAATATACGAATGAGGATGAACATCGTTACAGATAATAAGTAAAAAACGAAGTTGAAACTGAATTAGCCTCAAATTAAAGAAATTATAACGAAATATACGAATGAGGATAAACATCGTTACAGATAATAAGTAAAAAACGAAGTTGAAACTGAATTAGCCTCAAATTAAAAAAATGATAACGAAATATACGAATGAGGATAAACATCGTTACAGATAATAAGTAAAAAACAAAGTTGAAACTGAGATAGCCTCAAATTAAAGTAATTATAACGAAATATACGAATGAGGATAAACATCGTTACAGATAATAAGTAAAAAACGAAGTTGAAACTGAATTAGCCTCAAATTAAAGAAATGATAACGAAATATACGAATGAGGATAAACATCGTTACAGATAATAAGTAAAAAACTAAGTTGAAACTGAATTAGCCTCAAATTAAAGAAATTATAACGAAATATACGAATGAGGATAAACATCGTTACAGATAATAAGTAAAAAACGAAGTTGAAACTGAATTAGCCTCAAATTAAAGAAATTATAACGAAATATACGAATGAGGATAAACATCGTTACAGATAATAAGTAAAAAACGAAGTTGAAACTGAATTAGCCTCAAATTAAAGAAATTATAACGAAATATACGAATGAGGATAAACATCGTTACAGATAATAAGTAAAAAACAAAGTAGAAACTGAATTAGCCTCAAATTAAAGAAATTACAACGAAATAAACTAATGTGTATAAACATCGTTACAGATAATAAGTAAAAAACGAAGTTGAAACTGAATTAGCCTCAAATTAAAGAAATTATAACGAAATATACGAATGAGGATAAACATCGTTACAGGTAATAAGTAAAAAACAAAGTTCAAACTGAATTAGCCTCAAATTAAAGAAATTATAACGAAATATACGAATGAGGATAAACATCGTTACAGATAATAAGTAAAAAACAAAGTTGAAACTGAATTAGACTCAAATTAAAGAAATTATAACGAAATATACGAATGAGGATAAACATCGTTACAGATAATAAGTAAAAAACAAAGTTGAAACTGAATTAGCCTCAAATTAAAGAAATTAAAACGAAATATACGAATGAGGATAAACATCGTTACAGATAATATGTAAAAAACATAGTTGAACTGAATTAACCTCAAATTAAAGAAATTATAACTAAATATACGAATGAGGATAAACATCGTTACAGATAATAAGTAAAAAACAAAGTTGAAACTGAGATAGCCTCAAATTAAAGTAATTATAACGAAATATACGAATGAGGATAAACATCGTTACAGATAATAAGTAAAAAACGAAGTTGAAACTGAATTAGCCTCAAATTAAAGAAATGATAACGAAATATACGAATGAGGATAAACATCGTTACAGATAATAAGTAAAAAACTAAGTTGAAACTGAATTAGCCTCAAATTAAAGAAATTATAACGAAATATACGAATGAGGATAAACATCGTTACAGATAATAAGTAAAAAACGAAGTTGAAACTGAATTAGCCTCAAATTAAAGAAATTATAACGAAATATACGAATGAGGATAAACATCGTTACAGATAATAAGTAAAAAACGAAGTTGAAACTGAATTAGCCTCAAATTAAAGAAATTATAACGAAATATACGAATGAGGATAAACATCGTTACAGATAATAAGTAAAAAACAAAGTAGAAACTGAATTAGCCTCAAATTAAAGAAATTACAACGAAATAAACTAATGTGTATAAACATCGTTACAGATAATAAGTAAAAAACGAAGTTGAAACTGAATTAGCCTCAAATTAAAGAAATTATAACGAAATATACGAATGAGGATAAACATCGTTACAGGTAATAAGTAAAAAACAAAGTTCAAACTGAATTAGCCTCAAATTAAAGAAATTATAACGAAATATACGAATGAGGATAAACATCGTTACAGATAATAAGTAAAAAACAAAGTTGAAACTGAATTAGACTCAAATTAAAGAAATTATAACGAAATATACGAATGAGGATAAACATCGTTACAGATAATAAGTAAAAAACAAAGTTGAAACTGAATTAGCCTCAAATTAAAGAAATTAAAACGAAATATACGAATGAGGATAAACATCGTTACAGATAATATGTAAAAAACATAGTTGAACTGAATTAACCTCAAATTAAAGAAATTATAACTAAATATACGAATGAGGATAAACATCGTTACAGATAATAAGTAAAAAACAAAGTAGAAAATGAATTAACCTCAAATTAAAGAAATTATAACGAAATATACGAATGAGGATAAACATCGTTACAGATAATAAGTAAAAAACGAAGTTGAAACTGAATTAGCCTCAAATTAAAGAAATTATAACGAAATATACGAATGAGGATAAACATCGTTACAGATAATAAGTAAAAAACGAAGTTGAAACTGAATTAGCCTCAAATTAAAAAAATGATAACGAAATATACGAATGAGGATAAACATCGTTACAGATAATAAGTAAAAAACAAAGTTGAAACTGAATTAGCCTCAAATTAAAGAAATTATAACGAAATATACGAATGAGGATAAACATCGTTACAGATAATAAGTAAAATACGAAGTTGAAACTGAATTAGCCTCAAATTAAAGAAATTATAACGAAATATACGAATGAGGATAAACATCGTTACAGATAATAAGTAAAAAACAAAGTAGAAACTGAATTAGCCTCAAATTAAAGAAATTACAACGAAATAAACTAATGTGTATAAACATCGTTACAGATAATAAGTAAAAAACGAAGTTGAAACTGAATTAGCCTCAAATTAAAGAAATTATAACGAAATATACGAATGAGGATAAACATCGTTACAGGTAATAAGTAAAAAACAAAGTTCAAACTGAATTAGCCTCAAATTAAAGAAATTATAACGAAATATACGAATGAGGATAAACATCGTTACAGATAATAAGTAAAAAACAAAGTTGAAACTGAATTAGACTCAAATTAAAGAAATTATAACGAAATATACGAATGAGGATAAACATCGTTACAGATAATAAGTAAAAAACAAAGTTGAAACTGAATTAGAATCAAATTAAAGAAATTAAAACGAAATATACGAATGAGGATAAACATCGTTACAGATAATATGTAAAAATCATAGTTGAACTGAATTAACCTCAAATTAAAGAAATTATAACTAAATATACGAATGAGGATAAACATCGTTACAGATAATAAGTAAAAAACAAAGTAGAAAATGAATTAACCTCAAATTAAAGAAATTATAACGAAATATACGAATGAGGATAAACATCGTTACAGATAATAAGTAAAAAACAAAGTAGAAACTGAATTAGCCTCAAATTAAAGAAATTACAACGAAATAAACTAATGTGTATAAACATCGTTACAGATAATAAGTAAAAAACGAAGTTGAAACTGAATTAGCCTCAAATTAAAGAAATTATAACGAAATATACGAATGAGGATAAACATCGTTACAGGTAATAAGTAAAAAACAAAGTTGAAACTGAATTAGCCTCAAATTAAAGAAATTATAACGAAATATACGAATGAGGATAAACATCGTTACAGATAATAAGTAAAAAACGAAGTTGAAACTGAATTAGCCTCAAATTAATGAAATTATAACGAAATATACGAATGAGGATAGACATCGCTACCGATAATAAGTAAAAAACAAAGTAGAAACTGAATTAGCCTCAAATTAAAGAAATTTTAACGAAATAAGCTAATGTGTATAAACATCGTTACAGATAATAAGTAAAAAACGAAGTTGAAACGGAATTAGCCTCAAATTAAAGAAATTATAACGAAATATACGAATGAGGATAAACATCGTTACAGATAATAAGTAAAAAACGAAGTTGAAACTGAATTAGCCTCAAATTAAAAGAATTATAACGAAATATACGAATGAGGATAAACATCGTTACAGATAATAAGTAAAAAACGAAGTTGAAACTGAATTAGCCTCAAATTAAAGAAATTATAACGAAATATACGAATGAGGATAAACATCGTTACAGGTAATAAGTAAAAAACAAAGTTCAAACTGAATTAGCCTCAAATTAAAGAAATTATAACGAAATATACGAATGAGGATAAACATCGTTACAGATAATAAGTAAAAAACAAAGTTGAAACTGAGTTAGCCTCAAATTAAAGAAATTATAACGAAATATACGAATGAGGATAAACATCGTTACAGATAATAAGTAAAAAACAAAGTTGAAACTGAATTAGCCTCAAATTAAAGAAATTATAACGAAATATACGAATGAGGATAAACATCGTCACAGATAATAAGTAAAAAACGAAGTTGAAACTGAATTAGCCTCAAATTAAGGAAATTATAACGAAATATACGAATGAGGATAAACATCGTTACAGATAATAAGTAAAAAACAAAGTAGAAACTGAATTAGCCTCAAATTAAAGAAATTATAACGAAATAAACTAATGTGTATAAACATCGTTACAGATAATAAGAAAAAAACGAAGTTGAAACTGAATTAGCCTCAAATTAAAGAAATTATAACGAAATATACGAATGAGGATAAACATCGTTACAGGTAATAAGTAAAAAACAAAGTTCAAACTGAATTAGCCTCAAATTAAAGAAATTATAACGAAATATACGAATGAGGATAAACATCGTTACAGATAATAAGTAAAAAACAAAGTTGAACCTGAATTAGCCTCAAATTAAAGAAATTAAAACGAAATATACGAATGAGGATAAACATCGTTACAGATAATATGTAAAAAACATAGTTGAACTGAATTAACCTCAAATTAAAGAAATTATTACGAAATATACGAATGTGGATAAACATCGTTACAGATAATAAGGAATAAACGAAGTTGAAACTGTATTAGCCTCAAATTAAGGAAATTATAACGAAATATACGAATGAGGATAAACATCGTTACAGATAATAAGTAAAAAACGAACTTGAAACTGAATTAGCCTCAAATTAAAGAAATTATAACGAAATATGCGAATGAGGATAAACATCGTTACAGATTATAAGTAAAAAACGAAGTTGGAACTCAATTAGCCTCAAATTAAAGAAATTATAACGAAATATACGAATGAGGATAAACATCGTTACAGATAATAAGTAAAAAACAAAGTTGAAACTGAATTAGCCTCAAATTAAAGAAATTATAACGAAATAAACTAATGTGGATAAACATCGTTACAGATAATAAGTTAAAAACGTAGTTGAAACTGAATTAGCCTCAAATTAAAGAAATTATAACGAAATATACGAATGAGGATAAACATCGTTACAGATAATAAGTAAAAAACGAAGTTGAAACTGAATTAGCCTCAAATTAAAGAAATTATAACGTAATATACGAACGTGGATAAACATCGTTACAGATAATAAGTAAAAAACGAAGTTGAAACTGAATTAGCCTCAAATTAAAGAAATTATAACGAAATATACGAATGGGGATAAACATCGTTACAGATAATAAGTAAAAAACGAAGTTGAAACTGAATTAGCCTCAAATTAAAGAAATTATAACGAAATATACGAATGTGGATAAACAAAAATTAAAGAAACTATAACGAAATATACGAATGAGGATAAACATCGTTACAGATAATAAGTAAAAAACAAAGTTGAAACTGAATTAGCCTCAAATTAAAGAAATTATAACGAAATAAACTAATGTGGATAAACATCGTTACAGATAATAAGTTAAAAACGTAGTTGAAACTGAATTAGCCTCAAATTAAAGAAATTATAACGAAATATACGAATGAGGATAAACATCGTTAATGATAATAAGTAAAAAACGAAGTTGAAACTGAATTAGCCCCAAATTAAAGAAATTATAACGAAATATACGAATGAGGATAAACATCGTTACAGATAATAAGTAAAAAACGAAGTTGAAACTGAATTAGCCTCAAATTAAAGAAATTATATCGTAATATACGAATGAGGATAAACATCGTTACAGATAATAAGTAAAAAACAAAGATGAAACTGAATTAGCCTCAAATTAAAGAAATTATAACGAAATTTAAGAATGAGGATAAACATCGTTACAGATAATAAGTAAAAAACGAAGTTGAAACTGAATTAGCCTCAAATTAAAGAAATTATAACGAAATATACGAATGAGGATAAACATCGTTACAGATAATAAGTAAAAAACAAAGATGAAACTGAATTAGCCTCAAATTAAAGAAATTATAACGAAATTTAAGAATGAGGATAAACATCGTTACAGATAATAAGTAAAAAACAAATTAGAAACTGAATTAGCCTCAAATTAAAGAAATTATAACGAAATAAATTAATGTGTTTAAACATCGTTACAGATAATAAGTAAAAAACGAAGTTGAAACTGAATTAGCCTCAAATTAAAGAAATTATAACGAAATATACGAATGAGGATGAACATCGTTACAGATAATAAGTAAAAAACGAAGTTGACACTGAATTAGCCTCAAATTAAAGAAATTATAACGAAATATACGAATGAGGATAAACATCGTTAATGATAATAAGTAAAAAACGAAGTTGAAACTGAATTAGCCCCAAATTAAAGAAATTATAACGAAATATACGAATGAGGATAAACATCGTTACAGATAATAAGTAAAAAACGAAGTTGAAACTGAATTAGCCTCAAATTAAAGAAATTATATCGTAATATACGAACGTGGATAAACATCGTTACAGATAATAAGTAAAAAACGAAGTTGAAACTGAATTAGCCTCAAATTAAAGAAACTATAACGAAATATACGAATGAGGATAAACATCGTTACAGATAATAAGTAAAAAACGAAGTTGGAACTCAATTAGCGTCAAATTAATGAAATTATAACGAAATATACGAATGTGGATAAACATCGTTACAGATAATAAGTAAAAAACAAAGTTGAAACTGAATTAGCCTCAAATTAAAGAAATTATTACGAAATATACGAATGTGGATAAACATCGTTACAGATAATAAGGAATAAACGAATTGAAACTGAATTAGCCTCAAATAAAGGAAATTATAACGAAATATACGAATGAGGATAAACATCGTTACAGATAATAAGTAAAAAACGAACTTGAAAATGAATTAGCCTCAAATTAAAGAAATTATAACGAAATATGCGAATGAGGATAAACATCGTTACAGATAATAAGTAAAAAACGAAGTTGAAACTGAATTAGCCTCAAATTAAAGAAAATATAACGAAATATACGAATGAGGATAAACATCGTTACAGATAATAAGTAAAAAACGAACTTGAAACTGAATTAGCCTCAAATTAAAGAAAATATAACGAAATATACGAATGAGGATAAACATCGTTACAGATAATAAGTAAAAAACGAAGTTGAAACTGAATTAGCCTCAAATTAAAGAAATTATAACGAAATATACAAATGAGGATAAACATCGTTACAGATAATAAGTAAAAAACAAACTAGAAACTGAATTAGCCTCAAATTAAAGAAATTATAACGAAATATACGAATGTGGATAAACATCGTTACAGATAATAAGTAAAAAACAAAGTTGAAACTGAATTAGCCTCAAACTAAAGAAATTATAACGAAATATAAGAATGAGGATAAACATCGTTAATGATAATAAGTAAAAAACGAAGTTGAAACTGAATTAGCCTCAAATTAAAGAAATTATAACGAAATATACGAATGAGGATAAACATCGTTACAGATAATAAGTAAAAAACGAAGTTGAAACTGAATTAGCCTCAAATTAAAGAAATTATATCGTAATATACGAACGTGGATAAACATCGTTACAGATAATAAGTAAAAAACGAAGTTGAAACTGAATTAGCCTCAAATTAAAGAAACTATAACGAAATATACGAATGTGGATAAACATCGTTACAGATAATAAGTAAAAAACAAAGTTGAAACTGAATTAGCCTCAAATTAAAGAAATTATTACGAAATATACGAATGTGGATAAACATCGTTACAGATAATAAGTAAAAAACGAAGTTGAAACTGAATTAGCCTCAAATTAAAGAAATTATAACGAAATATACGAATGTGGATAAACATCGTTACAGATAATAAGTAAAAAACAAAGTTGAAACTGAATTAGCCTCAAATTAAAGAAATTATAACGAAATATACGAATGAGGATAAACATCGTTACAGATAATAAGTAAAAAACGAAGTTGAAACTGAATTAGCCTCAAATTAAAGAAATTATAACGAAATATACGAATGAGGATAAACATCGTTACAGATAATAAGTAAAAAACAAAGTTGAAACTGGATTAGCCTCAAATTAAAGAAATTATAACGAAATATACGAATGAGGATAAACATCGTTACAGATAATAAGTATAAAACGAAGTTGAAACTGAATTAGCCTCAAATTAAAGAAATTATAACGAAATATACGAATGAGGATAAACATCGTTACAGATAATAAGTAAAAAACGAGGTTGAAACTGAATTAGCCTCAAATTAAAGAAATTATAACGAAATATACGAATGAGGATAAACATCGTTACAGATAATAAGTAAAAAACAAAGTTGAAAATGATTTAGCCTCAAATTAAAGAAAATATAACGAAATATACGAATGAGGATAAACATCGTTACAGATAATAAGTAAAAAACGAAGTTGAAACTGAATTAGCCTCAAATTAAAGAAATTATAACGAAATATACAAATGAGGATAAACATCGTTACAGATAATAAGTAAAAAACAAACTAGAAACTGAATTAGCCTCAAATTAAAGAAATTATATCGTAATATACGAACGTGGATAAACATCGTCACAGATAATAAGTAAAAAACGAAGTTGAAACTGGATTAGCCTCAAATTAAAGAAACTATAACGAAATATACGAATGAGGATAAACATCGTTACAGATAATATGCAAAAAACATAGTTGAAACTGAATTAACCTCAAATTAAAGAAATTAAAACGAAAGAAACTAATGTGGATAAACATCGTTACAGATAATAAGTAAAAAACGAACTTGAAACTGAATTAGCCTCAAATTAAAGAAATTATAACGAAATATACGAATGAGGATAAACATCGTTACAGATAATATGCAAAAAACATAGTTGAAACTGAATTAACCTCAAATTAAAGAAATTATAACGAAATATACGAATGAGGATAAACATCGTTACAGATAATAAGTAAAAAACAAAGTTGAAACTGAATTAGCCTAAAATTAAAGAAATTATAACGAAATATACGAATGAGGATAAACATCGTTACAGATAATAAGTAAAAAACGAAGTTGAAACTGAATTAGCCTCAAATTAAAGAAACTATAACGAAATATACGAATGAGGATAAACATCGTTACAGATAATAAGTAAAAAACGAAGTTGAAACTGAATTAGCCTCAAATTAAAGAAATTATAACGAAATATACGAATGAGGATAAACATCGTTACAGATAATAAGTAAAAAACGAAGTTGAAACTGAATTAGCCTCAAATTAAAGAAATTATAACGAAATATACGAATGAGGATAAACATCGTTACAGATAATAAGTAAAAAACAAAGTAGAAACTGAATTAGCCTCAAATTAAAGAAATTACAACGAAATAAACTAATGTGTATAAACATCGTTACAGATAATAAGTAAAAAACGAAGTTGAAACTGAATTAGCCTCAAATTAAAGAAATTATAACGAAATATACGAATGAGGATAAACATCGTTACAGGTAATAAGTAAAAAACAAAGTTCAAACTGAATTAGCCTCAAATTAAAGAAATTATAACGAAATATACGAATGAGGATAAACATCGTTACAGATAATAAGTAAAAAACAAAGTTGAAACTGAATTAGACTCAAATTAAAGAAATTATAACGAAATATACGAATGAGGATAAACATCGTTACAGATAATAAGTAAAAAACAAAGTTGAAACTGAATTAGCCTCAAATTAAAGAAATTAAAACGAAATATACGAATGAGGATAAACATCGTTACAGATAATATGTAAAAAACATAGTTGAACTGAATTAACCTCAAATTAAAGAAATTATAACTAAATATACGAATGAGGATAAACATCGTTACAGATAATAAGTAAAAAACAAAGTAGAAAATGAATTAACCTCAAATTAAAGAAATTATAACGAAATATACGAATGAGGATAAACATCGTTACAGATAATAAGTAAAAAACGAAGTTGAAACTGAATTAGCCTCAAATTAAAGAAATTATAACGAAATATACGAATGAGGATAAACATCGTTACAGATAATAAGTAAAAAACGAAGTTGAAACTGAATTAGCCTCAAATTAAAAAAATGATAACGAAATATACGAATGAGGATAAACATCGTTACAGATAATAAGTAAAAAACAAAGTTGAAACTGAATTAGCCTCAAATTAAAGAAATTATAACGAAATATACGAATGAGGATAAACATCGTTACAGATAATAAGTAAAATACGAAGTTGAAACTGAATTAGCCTCAAATTAAAGAAATTATAACGAAATATACGAATGAGGATAAACATCGTTACAGATAATAAGTAAAAAACAAAGTAGAAACGGAATTAGCCTCAAATTAAAGAAATTACAACGAAATAAACTAATGTGTATAAACATCGTTACAGATAATAAGTAAAAAACGAAGTTGAAACTGAATTAGCCTCAAATTAAAGAAATTATAACGAAATATACGAATGAGGATAAACATCGTTACAGGTAATAAGTAAAAAACAAAGTTCAAACTGAATTAGCCTCAAATTAAAGAAATTATAACGAAATATACGAATGAGGATAAACATCGTTACAGATAATAAGTAAAAAACAAAGTTGAAACTGAATTAGACTCAAATTAAAGAAATTATAACGAAATATACGAATGAGGATAAACATCGTTACAGATAATAAGTAAAAAACAAAGTTGAAACTGAATTAGAATCAAATTAAAGAAATTAAAACGAAATATACGAATGAGGATAAACATCGTTACAGATAATATGTAAAAATCATAGTTGAACTGAATTAACCTCAAATTAAAGAAATTATAACTAAATATACGAATGAGGATAAACATCGTTACAGATAATAAGTAAAAAACAAAGTAGAAAATGAATTAACCTCAAATTAAAGAAATTATAACGAAATATACGAATGAGGATAAACATCGTTACAGATAATAAGTAAAAAACAAAGTAGAAACTGAATTAGCCTCAAATTAAAGAAATTACAACGAAATAAACTAATGTGTATAAACATCGTTACAGATAATAAGTAAAAAACGAAGTTGAAACTGAATTAGCCTCAAATTAAAGAAATTATAACGAAATATACGAATGAGGATAAACATCGTTACAGGTAATAAGTAAAAAACAAAGTTGAAACTGAATTAGCCTCAAATTAATGAAATTATAACGAAATATACGAATGAGGATAAACATCGTTACAGATAATAAGTAAAAAACGAAGTTGAAACTGAATTAGCCTCAAATTAATGAAATTATAACGAAATATACGAATGAGGATAGACATCGCTACCGATAATAAGTAAAAAACAAAGTAGAAACTGAATTAGCCTCAAATTAAAGAAATTTTAACGAAATAAGCTAATGTGTATAAACATCGTTACAGATAATAAGTAAAAAACGAAGTTGAAACGGAATTAGCCTCAAATTAAAGAAATTATAACGAAATATACGAATGAGGATAAACATCGTTACAGATAATAAGTAAAAAACGAAGTTGAAACTGAATTAGCCTCAAATTAAAGAAATTATAACGAAATATACGAATGAGGATAAACATCGTTACAGATAATAAGTAAAAAACGAAGTTGAAACTGAATTAGCCTCAAATTAAAGAAATTATAACGAAATATACGAATGAGGATAAACATCGTTACAGGTAATAAGTAAAAAACAAAGTTCAAACTGAATTAGCCTCAAATTAAAGAAATTATAACGAAATATACGAATGAGGATAAACATCGTTACAGATAATAAGTAAAAAACAAAGTTGAAACTGAGTTAGCCTCAAATTAAAGAAATTATAACGAAATATACGAATGAGGATAAACATCGTTACAGATAATAAGTAAAAAACAAAGTTGAAACTAAATTAGCCTCAAATTAAAGAAATTATAACGAAATATACGAATGAGGATAAACATCGTCACAGATAATAAGTAAAAAACGAAGTTGAAACTGAATTAGCCTCAAATTAAGGAAATTATAACGAAATATACGAATGAGGATAAACATCGTTACAGATAATAAGTAAAAAACAAAGTAGAAACTGAATTAGCCTCAAATTAAAGAAATTATAACGAAATAAACTAATGTGTATAAACATCGTTACAGATAATAAGAAAAAAACGAAGTTGAAACTGAATTAGCCTCAAATTAAAGAAATTATAACGAAATATACGAATGAGGATAAACATCGTTACAGGTAATAAGTAAAAAACAAAGTTCAAACTGAATTAGCCTCAAATTAAAGAAATTATAACGAAATATACGAATGAGGATAAACATCGTTACAGATAATAAGTAAAAAAAAAAGTTGAAACTGAATTAGACTCAAATTAACGAAATTATAACGAAATATACGAATGAGGATAAACATCGTTACAGATAATAAGTAAAAAACAAAGTTGAACCTGAATTAGCCTCAAATTAAAGAAATTAAAACGAAATATACGAATGAGGATAAACATCGTTACAGATAATATGTAAAAAACATAGTTGAACTGAATTAACCTCAAATTAAAGAAATTATTACGAAATATACGAATGTGGATAAACATCGTTACAGATAATAAGGAATAAACGAAGTTGAAACTGTATTAGCCTCAAATTAAGGAAATTATAACGAAATATACGAATGAGGATAAACATCGTTACAGATAATAAGTAAAAAACGAACTTGAAACTGAATTAGCCTCAAATTAAAGAAATTATAACGAAATATGCGAATGAGGATAAACATCGTTACAGATTATAAGTAAAAAACGAAGTTGGAACTCAATTAGCCTCAAATTAAAGAAATTATAACGAAATATACGAATGAGGATAAACATCGTTACAGATAATAAGTAAAAAACAAAGTTGAAACTGAATTAGCCTCAAATTAAAGAAATTATAACGAAATAAACTAATGTGGATAAACATCGTTACAGATAATAAGTAAAAAACGTAGTTGAAACTGAATTAGCCTCAAATTAAAGAAATTATAACGAAATATACGAATGAGGATAAACATCGTTACAGATAATAAGTAAAAAACGAAGTTGAAACTGAATTAGCCTCAAATTAAAGAAATTATAACGTAATATACGAACGTGGATAAACATCGTTACAGATAATAAGTAAAAAACGAAGTTGAAACTGAATTAGCCTCAAATTAAAGAAATTATAACGAAATATACGAATGGGGATAAACATCGTTACAGATAATAAGTAAAAAACGAAGTTGAAACTGAATTAGCCTCAAATTAAAGAAATTATAACGAAATATACGAATGTGGATAAACAAAAATTAAAGAAACTATAACGAAATATACGAATGAGGATAAACATCGTTACAGATAATAAGTAAAAAACAAAGTTGAAACTGAATTAGCCTCAAATTAAAGAAATTATAACGAAATATACGAATGAGGATAAACATCGTTAATGATAATAAGTAAAAAACGAAGTTGAAACTGAATTAGCCCCAAATTAAAGAAATTATAACGAAATATACGAATGAGGATAAACATCGTTACAGATAATAAGTAAAAAACGAAGTTGAAACTGAATTAGCCTCAAATTAAAGAAATTATATCGTAATATACGAATGAGGATAAACATCGTTACAGATAATAAGTAAAAAACAAAGATGAAACTGAATTAGCCTCAAATTAAAGAAATTATAACGAAATTTAAGAATGAGGATAAACATCGTTACAGATAATAAGTAAAAAACGAAGTTGAAACTGAATTAGCCTCAAATTAAAGAAATTATAACGAAATATACGAATGAGGATAAACATCGTTACAGATAATAAGTAAAAAACAAAGATGAAACTGAATTAATCTCAAATTAAAGAAATTATAACGAAATTTAAGAATGAGGATAAACATCGTTACAGATAATAAGTAAAAAACAAATTAGAAACTGAATTAGCCTCAAATTAAAGAAATTATAACGAAATAAATTAATGTGTTTAAACATCGTTACAGATAATAAGTAAAAAACGAAGTTGAAACTGAATTAGCCTCAAATTAAAGAAATTATAACGAAATATACGAATGAGGATGAACATCGTTACAGATAATAAGTAAAAAACGAAGTTGACACTGAATTAGCCTCAAATTAAAGAAATTATAACGAAATATACGAATGAGGATAAACATCGTTAATGATAATAAGTAAAAAACGAAGTTGAAACTGAATTAGCCCCAAATTAAAGAAATTATAACGAAATATACGAATGAGGATAAACATCGTTACAGATAATAAGTAAAAAACGAAGTTGAAACTGAATTAGCCTCAAATTAAAGAAATTATATCGTAATATACGAACGTGGATAAACATCGTTACAGATAATAAGTAAAAAACGAAGTTGAAACTGAATTAGCCTCAAATTAAAGAAACTATAACGAAATATACGAATGAGGATAAACATCGTTACAGATAATAAGTAAAAAACGAAGTTGGAACTCAATTAGCGTCAAATTAATGAAATTATAACGAAATATACGAATGTGGATAAACATCGTTACAGATAATAAGTAAAAAACAAAGTTGAAACTGAATTAGCCTCAAATAAAGGAAATTATAACGAAATATACGAATGAGGATAAACATCGTTACAGATAATAAGTAAAAAACGAACTTGAAAATGAATTAGCCTCAAATTAAAGAAATTATAACGAAATATGCGAATGAGGATAAACATCGTTACAGATAATAAGTAAAAAACGAAGTTGAAACTGAATTAGCCTCAAATTAAAGAAAATATAACGAAATATACGAATGAGGATAAACATCGTTACAGATAATAAGTAAAAAACGAACTTGAAACTGAATTAGCCTCAAATTAAAGAAAATATAACGAAATATACGAATGAGGATAAACATCGTTACAGATAATAAGTAAAAAACGAAGTTGAAACTGAATTAGCCTCAAATTAAAGAAATTATAACGAAATATACAAATGAGGATAAACATCGTTACAGATAATAAGTAAAAAACAAACTAGAAACTGAATTAGCCTCAAATTAAAGAAATTATAACGAAATATACGAATGTGGATAAACATCGTTACAGATAATAAGTAAAAAACAAAGTTGAAACTGAATTAGCCTCAAACTAAAGAAATTATAACGAAATATAAGAATGAGGATAAACATCGTTAATGATAATAAGTAAAAAACGAAGTTGAAACTGAATTAGCCTCAAATTAAAGAAATTATAACGAAATATACGAATGAGGATAAACATCGTTACAGATAATAAGTAAAAAACGAAGTTGAAACTGAATTAGCCTCAAATTAAAGAAATTATATCGTAATATACGAACGTGGATAAACATCGTTACAGATAATAAGTAAAAAACGAAGTTGAAACTGAATTAGCCTCAAATTAAAGAAACTATAACGAAATATACGAATGTGGATAAACATCGTTACAGATAATAAGTAAAAAACAAAGTTGAAACTGAATTAGCCTCAAATTAAAGAAATTATTACGAAATATACGAATGTGGATAAACATCGTTACAGATAATAAGTAAAAAACGAAGTTGAAACTGAATTAGCCTCAAATTAAAGAAATTATAACGAAATATACGAATGTGGATAAACATCGTTACAGATAATAAGTAAAAAACAAAGTTGAAACTGAATTAGCCTCAAATTAAAGAAATTATAACGAAATATACGAATGAGGATAAACATCGTTACAGATAATAAGTAAAAAACGAAGTTGAAACTGAATTAGCCTCAAATTAAAGAAATTATAACGAAATATACGAATGAGGATAAACATCGTTACAGATAATAAGTAAAAAACAAAGTTGAAACTGGATTAGCCTCAAATTAAAGAAATTATAACGAAATATACGAATGAGGATAAACATCGTTACAGATAATAAGTATAAAACGAAGTTGAAACTGAATTAGCCTCAAATTAAAGAAATTATAACGAAATATATGAATGAGGATAAACATCGTTACAGATAATAAGTAAAAAACGAGGTTGAAACTGAATTAGCCTCAAATTAAAGAAATTATAACGAAATATACGAATGAGGATAAACATCGTTACAGATAATAAGTAAAAAACAAAGTTGAAAATGATTTAGCCTCAAATTAAAGAAAATATAACGAAATATACGAATGAGGATAAACATCGTTACAGATAATAAGTAAAAAACGAAGTTGAAACTGAATTAGCCTCAAATTAAAGAAATTATAACGAAATATACAAATGAGGATAAACATCGTTACAGATAATAAGTAAAAAACAAACTAGAAACTGAATTAGCCTCAAATTAAAGAAATTATATCGTAATATACGAACGTGGATAAACATCGTCACAGATAATAAGTAAAAAACGAAGTTGAAACTGGATTAGCCTCAAATTAAAGAAACTATAACGAAATATACGAATGAGGATAAACATCGTTACAGATAATAAGTAAAAAACGAAGTTGGAACTCAATTAGCGTCAAATTAATGAAATTATAACGAAATATACGAATGTGGATAAACATCGTTACAGATAATAAGTAAAAAACAAAGTTGAAACTGAATTAGCCTCAAATTAAAGAAATTATTACGAAATATACGAATGTGGATAAACATCGTTACAGATAATAAGTAAAAAACGAACTTGAAACTGAATTAGCCTCAAATTAAAGAAATTATAACGAAATATGCGAATGAGGATAAACATCGTTACAGATAATAAGTAAAAAACGAAGTTGGAACTCAATTAGCCTCAAATTAAAGAAATTATAACGAAATATACGAATGAGGATAAACATCGTTACAGATAATAAGTAAAAAACAAAGTTGAAACTGAATTAGCCTCAAATTAAAGAAATTATAACGAAATAAACTAATGTGGATAAACATCGTTACAGATAATAAGTTAAAAACGTAGTTGAAACTGAATTAGCCTCAAATTAAAGAAATTATAACGAAATATACGAATGAGGATAAACATCGTTACGGATAATAAGTAAAAAACGAAGTTGAAACTGAATTAGCCTCAAATTAAAGAAATTATAACGTAATATACGAACGTGGATAAACATCGTTACAGATAATAAGTAAAAAACGAAGTTGAAACTGAATTAGCCTCAAATTAAAGAAATTATAACGAAATATACGAATGGGGATAAACATCGTTACAGATAATAAGTAAAAAACAAAGTTGAAACTGAATTAGCCTCAAATTAAAGAAATTATAACGAAATATACGAATGTGGATAAACATCGTTACAGATAATAAGTAAAAAACGAAGTTGGAACTCAATTAGCGTCAAACTAAAGAAATTATAGCGAAATATACGAATGAGGATAAACATCGTTAGAGGTAATAAGTAAAAAACAAAGTTGAAAATGAATTAGCCTCAAATTAAAGAAATTATAACGAAATATACGAATGAGGATAAACATCGTTACAGATAATAAGTAAAAAACGAAGTTGAAACTGAATTAGCCTCAAATTAAAGAAATTATAATGAAATATACGAATGTGGATAAACATCGTTACAGATAATAAGTAAAAAACGAAGTTGAAACTGAATTAGCCTCAAATTAAAGAAATTATAACGAAATATACGAATGAGGATAAACATCGTTACAGATAATAAGTAAAAAACAAAGTTGATACTGAATTAGCCTAAATTAAAGAAATTATAACGAAATATACGAATGAGGATAAACATCGTTACACATAATAAGTAAAAAACGAAGTTGAAACTGAATTAGCCTCAAATTAAAGAAATTATAACGAAATATACGAATGAGGATAAACATCGTTACAGATAATAAGTAAAAAACAAAGTTGAAACTGAATTAGCCTCAAATTAAAGAAATTATAACGAAATATACGAATGAGGATAAACATCGTTACAGATAATAAGTAAAAAACGAAGTTGAATTAGCCTCAAATTAAAGAAATGATAACGAAATATACGAATGCGGATAAACATCGTTACAGATAATAAGTAAAAAACGAAATTGAAACTGAATTAGCCTCATATTAAAGAAATTATAACGAAATATACGAATGAGGATAAACATCGTTACAGATAAAAAGTAAAAAACAAATTAGAAACTGAATTAGCCTCAAATTAAAGAAATTATAACGAAATAAATTAATGTGTTTAAACATCGTTACAGATAATAAGTAAAAAACGAAGTTGAAATTGAATTAGCCTCAAAATAAAGAAATTATAACGAAATATACGAATGTGGACAAACATCGTTACAGATAATAAGTAAAAAACGAAGTTGAAACTGGATTAGCCTCAAATTAAAGTAATTATAACGAAATATACGAATGAGGATAAACATCGTTACAGATAATAAGTAAAAAACAAAGTTGAAACTGAATTAGCCTCAAATTAAAGAAATTAAAACGAAATATACGAATGAGGATAAACATCGTTACAGGTAAAAAGTAAAAAACAAAGTTCAAACTGAATTAGCCTCAAATTAAAGAAATGATAACGAAATATACGAATGAGGATAAACATCGTTACAGATAATAAGTAAAAAACGAAGTTGAAACCGAATTAGCCTCATATTAAAGAAATTACAACGAAATATACGAATGAGGATAAACATCGGTAAAGATAATAAGTAAAAAACGAAGTTGAAACTGAATCAGCCTCAAATTAAAGAAGTTATAACGAAATATACGAATGAGGATAAACATCGTTAAAGATAATAAGTAAAAAACGAAGTTGAAACCGAATTAGCCTCAAATTAAAGAAATTATAACGAAATATACGAATGAGGATAAACATCGTTACAGGTAATAAGTAAAACACAAAGTTCAAACTGAATTAGCCTCAAATTAAAGAAATCATAACGAAATATACGAATGAGGATAAACATCGTTACAGATAATAAGTAAAAAACAAAGTTGAAACTGAATTAGCCTCAAATTAAAGAAATTATAACGAAATATACGAATGAGGATAAACATCGTTACAGATAATAAGTAAAAAACAAAGTAGAAACTGGATTAGCCTCAAATTAAAGAAATTATAAGGAAATATACGAATGTGGATAAATAGCGTTACACATAATAAGTAAAAAACGAAGTTGAAACTGAATTAGCCTCAAATTAAAGAAATGATAACGAAATATACGAATGAGGATAAACATCGTTACAGATAATAAGTAAAAAACGAAGTTGAAACTAGATTAGCCTCAAATTAAAGAAATTATAACGAAATATACGAATGTGGATAAACATCGTTACAGATAATAAGTAAAAAACAAAGTTGAAACTGAATTAGCCTCAAATTAAAAAAATTATAACGAAATATACGAATGTGGAGAAACATCGTTACATATAATAAGTAAAAAACAAAGTTGAAACTGATGTAGACTCAAATTAAAGAAATTATAACGAAATATACGAATGAGGATAAACATCGTTACAGATAACAAGTAAAAAACGAAGTTGAAACTGGATTAGCCTGAATTAAAGAAATTATAACGAAATATACGAATGAGGATAAGCATCTTTACAGATAATAAGTAAAAAACAAAGTTGAAACTGAATTAGCCTCAAATAAAAGAAATTAAAACAAAATATACGAATGAGGATAAACATCGTTACAGATAATATGTAAAAAACTTAGTTGAAACTGAATTAACCTCAAATAAAAGAAATTATAACGAAATATACGAATGAGGATAAACATCATTACAGATAATAAGTAAAAAACGAAGTTGGAACTAATTAGCGTCAAATTAAAGAAATTATAACGAAATATACGAATGAGGATAAACATCGTTACAGGTAATAAGTAAAAAACAAAGTTGAAACTGAATTAGCCTCAAATTAAAGAAATTATAACGAAATATACGAATGAGGATAAACATCGTTAACAGATAATAAGTAAAAAACGAAGTTGAAACCGAATTAGCCTCAAATTAAAGAAATTATAACGAAATATACGAATGAGGATAAACATCGTTACAGATAATAAGTAAAAAACAAAGTAGAAACTGAATTAGCCTCAAATTAAAGAAATTATAACGAAATACACGAATGTGGATAAACATCGTTACAGATAATAAGTAAAAAACGAAGTTGAAACTGAATTAGCCTCAAATTAAAGAAATTATAACGAAATATACGAATGAGGACAAACATCGTTACAGATAATAAGTAAAAAACAAAGTTGAAACCGAATTAGCCTCAAATTAAAGAAATTATAACGAAATATACGAATGAGGATAAACATCGTTACAGATAATAAGTAAAAAACAAAGTTGAAACTGAATTAGCCTCAAATTAAAGAAATTATAACGAAATATACGAATGAGGATAAACATCGTTACAGATAATAAGTAAAAAACAAAGTTGAAACTGAATTAGCCTCAAATTAAAGAAACTATAACGAAATATACGAATGAGGATAAACATCGTTACAGATAATAAGTAAAAAACGAAGTTGATACTGAATTAGCCACAAATAAAAGAAATTATAACGAAATATACGAATGAGGATAAACATCGTTACAGATAATAAGTAAAAAACGAAGTTGAAACTGAATTAGCCTCAAATTAAAGAAATTATAACGAAATATACGAATGAGGATAAACATCGCTACAGATAATAAGTAAAAAACAAAGTAGAAACTGAATTAGCCTCAAATTAAAGAAATTATAACGAAATAAGCTAATGTGTATAAACATCGTTACAGATAATAAGTAAAAAACGAAGTTGAAACTGAATTAGCCTCAAATTAAAGAAATTATAACGAAATATACGAATGAGGATAAACATCGTTACAGGTAATAAGTAAAAAACGAAGTTGAAACTGAATTAGCCTCAAATTAAAGAAATTATAACGAAATATACGAATGAGGATAAACATCGTTACAGATAATAAGTAAAAAACGAAGTTGAAACCGAATTAGCCTCATATTAAAGAAATTACAACGAAATATACGAATGAGGATAAACATCGGTAAAGATAATAAGTAAAAAACGAAGTTGAAACTGAATCAGCCTCAAATTAAAGAAGTTATAACGAAATATACGAATGAGGATAAACATCGTTACAGATAATAAGTAAAAAACAAAGTTGAAACCGAATTAGCCTCAAATTAAAGAAATTATAACGAAATATACGAATGAGGATAAACATCGTTACAGGTAATAAGTAAAAAACAAAGTTCAAACTGAATTAGCCTCAAATTAAAGAAATGATAACGAAATATACGAATGAGGATAAACATCGTTACAGATAATAAGTAAAAAACAAAGTTGAAACTGAATTAGCCTCAAATTAAAGAAATTATAACGAAATATACGAATGAGGATAAACATCGTTACAGATAATAAGTAAAAAACAAAGTAGAAACTGGATTAGCCTCAAATTAAAGAAATTATAAGGAAATATACGAATGTGGATAAATAGCGTTACATATAATAAGTAAAAAACGAAGTTGAAACTGAATTAGCCTCAAATTAAAGAAATGATAACGAAATATACGAATGAGGATAAACATCGTTACAGATAATAAGTAAAAAACGAAGTTGAAACTAGATTAGCCTCAAATTAAAGAAATTATAACGAAATATACGAATGTGGATAAACATCGTTACAGATAATAAGTAAAAAACAAAGTTGAAACTGAATTAGCCTCAAATTAAAGAAATTATAACGAAATATACGAATGTGGAGAAACATCGTTACGTATAATAAGTAAAAAACAAAGTTGAAACTGATGTAGACTCAAATTAAAGAAATTATAACGAAATATACGAATGAGGATAAACATCGTTACAGATAATAAGTAAAAAACGAAGTTGAAACTGGATTAGCCTGAATTAAAGAAATTATAACGAAATATACGAATGAGGATAAGCATCTTTACAGATAATAAGTAAAAAACAAAGTTGAAACTGAATTAGCCTCAAATAAAAGAAATTAAAACGAAATATACGAATGAGGATAAACATCGTTACAGATAATATGTAAAAAACTTAGTTGAAACTGAATTAACCTCAAATAAAAGAAATTATAACGAAATATACGAATGAGGATAAACATCATTACAGATAATAAGTAAAAAACGAAGTTGGAACTAATTAGCGTCAAATTAAAGAAATTATAACGAAATATACGAATGAGGATAAACATCGTTACAGGTAATAAGTAAAAAACAAAGTTGAAACTGAATTAGCCTCAAATTAAAGAAATTATAACGAAATATACGAATGAGGATAAACATCGTTACAGATAATAAGTAAAAAACGAAGTTGAAACCGAATTAGCCTCAAATTACAGAAATTATAACGAAATATACGAATGAGGATAAACATCGTTACAGATAATAAGTAAAAAACGAAGTTGAAACCGAATTAGCCTCAAATTAAGGAAATTATAACGAAATACACGAATGTGGATAAACATCGTTACAGATAATAAGTAAAAAACGAAGTTGAAACTGAATTAGCCTCAAATTAAAGAAATTATAACGAAATATACGAATGAGGATAAACATCGTTACAGATAATAAGTAAAAAACAAAGTTGAAACCGAATTAGCCTCAAATTAAAGAAATTATAACGAAATATACGAATGAGGATAAACATCGTTACAGATAATAAGTAAAAAACAAAGTTGAAACTGAATTAGCCTCAAATTAAAGTAACTATAACGAAATATACGAATGAGGATAAACATCGTTACAGATAATAAGTAAAAAACGAAGTTGATACTGAATTAGCCTCAAATTAAAGAAATTATAACGAAATATACGAATGAGGATAAACATCGTTACAGATAATAAGTAAAAAACGAAGTTGAAACTGAATTAGCCTCAAATTAAAGAAATTATAACGAAATATACGAATGAGGATAAACATCGCTACAGATAATAAGTAAAAAACAAAGTAGAAACTGAATTAGCCTCAAATTAAAGAAATTATAACGAAATAAGCTAATGTGTATAAACATCGTTACAGATAATAAGTAAAAAACGAAGTTGAAACTGAATTAGCCTCAAATTAAAGAAATTATAACGAAATATACGAATGAGGATAAACATCGTTACAGGTAATAAGTAAAAAACGAAGTTGAAACTGAATTAGCCTCAAATTAAAGAAATTATAACGAAATATACGAATGTGGACAAACATCGTTACAGATAATAAGTAAAAAACGAAGTTGAAACTGGATTAGCCTCAAATTAAAGAAATTATAACGAAATATACGAATGAGGATAAACATCTTTACAGATAATAAGTAAAAAACAAAGTTGAAGCTGAATTAACCTCAAATTAAAGAAATTATAACGAAATATACGAATGAGGACAAGCATCGTTACAGATAATAAGTAAAAAACAAAGTTGAAACTGAATTAGCCTCAAATTAAAGAAATAATAACGAAATATACGAATGAGGATGAACATCGTTACAGATAATAAGTAAAAAACGAAGTTGAAACTGAATTAGCCTCAAATTAAAGAAATGATAACGAAATATACGAATGAGGATAAACATCGTTACAGATAATAAGTAAAAAACGAAGTTGAAACTGAATTAGCCTCAAATTAAAGAAATTATAACGAAATATACGAACGAGGATAAACATCGCTACAGATAATAAGTAAAAAACAAAGTAGAAACTGAATTAGCCTCAAATTAAAGAAATTATAACGAAATAAGCTAATGTGTATAAACATCGTTACAGATAATAAGTAAAAAACGAAGTTGAAACTGAATTAGCCTCAAATTAAAGAAATTATAACGAAATATACGAATGAGGATAAACATCGTTACAGTTAATAAGTAAAAAACGAAGTTGAAACTGAATTAGCCTCAAATTAAAGAAATTATAACGAAATATACGAATGTGGACAAACATCGTTACAGATAATAAGTAAAAAACGAAGTTGAAACTGGATTAGCCTCATATTAAAGAAATTACAACGAAATATACGAATGAGGATAAACATCGGTAAAGATAATAAGTAAAAAACGAAGTTGAAACTGAATCAGCCTCAAATTAAAGAAGTTATAACGAAATATACGAATGAGGATAAACATCGTTACAGATAATAAGTAAAAAACAAAGTTGAAACCGAATTAGCCTCAAATTAAAGAAATTATAACGAAATATACGAATGAGGATAAACATCGTTACAGGTAATAAGTAAAAAACAAAGTTCAAACTGAATTAGCCTCAAATTAAAGAAATGATAACGAAATATACGAATGAGGATAAACATCGTTACAGATAATAAGTAAAAAACAAAGTTGAAACTTAATTAGCCTCAAATTAAAGAAATTATAACGAAATATACGAATGAGGATAAACATCGTTACAGATAATAAGTAAAAAACAAAGTAGAAACTGGATTAGCCTCAAATTAAAGAAATTATAAGGAAATATACGAATGTGGATAAATAGCGTTACATATAATAAGTAAAAAACGAAGTTGAAACTGAATTAGCCTCAAATTAAAGAAATGATAACGAAATATACGAATGAGGATAAACATCGTTACAGATAATAAGTAAAAAACGAAGTTGAAACTAGATTAGCCTCAAATTAAAGAAATTATAACGAAATATACGAATGTGGATAAACATCGTTACAGATAATAAGTAAAAAACAAAGTTGAAACTGAATTAGCCTCAAATTAAAGAAATTATAACGAAATATACGAATGTGGAGAAACATCGTTACATATAATAAGTAAAAAACAAAGTTGAAACTGATGTAGACTCAAATTAAAGAAATTATAACGAAATATACGAATGAGGATAAACATCGTTACAGATAATAAGTAAAAAACGAAGTTGAAACTGGATTAGCCTGAATTAAAGAAATTATAACGAAATATACGAATGAGGATAAGCATCTTTACAGATAATAAGTAAAAAACAAAGTTGAAACTGAATTAGCCTCAAATAAAAGAAATTAAAACGAAATATACGAATGAGGATAAACATCGTTACAGATAATATGTAAAAAACTTAGTTGAAACTGAATTAACCTCAAATAAAAGAAATTATAACGAAATATACGAATGAGGATAAACATCATTACAGATAATAAGTAAAAAACGAAGTTGGAACTAATTAGCGTCAAATTAAAGAAATTATAACGAAATATACGAATGAGGATAAACATCGTTACAGGTAATAAGTAAAAAACAAAGTTGAAACTGAATTAGCCTCAAATTAAAGAAATTATAACGAAATATACGAATGAGGATAAACATCGTTACAGATAATAAGTAAAAAACGAAGTTGAAACCGAATTAGCCTCAAATTACAGAAATTATAACGAAATATACGAATGAGGATAAACATCGTTACAGATAATAAGTAAAAAACGAAGTTGAAACCGAATTAGCCTCAAATTAAGGAAATTATAACGAAATACACGAATGTGGATAAACATCGTTACAGATAATAAGTAAAAAACGAAGTTGAAACTGAATTAGCCTCAAATTAAAGAAATTATAACGAAATATACGAATGAGGATAAACATCGTTACAGATAATAAGTAAAAAACAAAGTTGAAACCGAATTAGCCTCAAATTAAAGAAATTATAACGAAATATACGAATGAGGATAAACATCGTTACAGATAATAAGTAAAAAACAAAGTTGAAACTGAATTAGCCTCAAATTAAAGTAACTATAACGAAATATACGAATGAGGATAAACATCGTTACAGATAATAAGTAAAAAACGAAGTTGATACTGAATTAGCCTCAAATTAAAGAAATTATAACGAAATATACGAATGAGGATAAACATCGTTACAGATAATAAGTAAAAAACGAAGTTGAAACTGAATTAGCCTCAAATTAAAGAAATTATAACGAAATATACGAATGAGGATAAACATCGCTACAGATAATAAGTAAAAAACAAAGTAGAAACTGAATTAGCCTCAAATTAAAGAAATTATAACGAAATAAGCTAATGTGTATAAACATCGTTACAGATAATAAGTAAAAAACGAAGTTGAAACTGAATTAGCCTCAAATTAAAGAAATTATAACGAAATATACGAATGAGGATAAACATCGTTACAGGTAATAAGTAAAAAACGAAGTTGAAACTGAATTAGCCTCAAATTAAAGAAATTATAACGAAATATACGAATGTGGACAAACATCGTTACAGATAATAAGTAAAAAACGAAGTTGAAACTGGATTAGCCTCAAATTAAAGAAATTATAACGAAATATACGAATGAGGATAAACATCTTTACAGATAATAAGTAAAAAACAAAGTTGAAGCTGAATTAACCTCAAATTAAAGAAATTATAACGAAATATACGAATGAGGACAAGCATCGTTACAGATAATAAGTAAAAAACAAAGTTGAAACTGAATTAGCCTCAAATTAAAGAAATAATAACGAAATATACGAATGAGGATGAACATCGTTACAGATAATAAGTAAAAAACGAAGTTGAAACTGAATTAGCCTCAAATTAAAGAAATGATAACGAAATATACGAATGAGGATAAACATCGTTACAGATAATAAGTAAAAAACGAAGTTGAAACTGAATTAGCCTCAAATTAAAGAAATTATAACGAAATATACGAACGAGGATAAACATCGCTACAGATAATAAGTAAAAAACAAAGTAGAAACTGAATTAGCCTCAAATTAAAGAAATTATAACGAAATAAGCTAATGTGTATAAACATCGTTACAGATAATAAGTAAAAAACGAAGTTGAAACTGAATTAGCCTCAAATTAAAGAAATTATAACGAAATATACGAATGAGGATAAACATCGTTACAGTTAATAAGTAAAAAACGAAGTTGAAACTGAATTAGCCTCAAATTAAAGAAATTATAACGAAATATACGAATGTGGACAAACATCGTTACAGATAATAAGTAAAAAACGAAGTTGAAACTGGATTAGCCTCAAATTAAAGAAATTATAACGAAATATACGAATGAGGATAAACATCTTTACAGATAATAAGTAAAAAACAAAGTTGAAGCTGAATTAACCTCAAATTAAAGAAATTATAACGAAATATACGAATGAGGACAAACATCGTTACAGATAATAAGTAAAAAACAAAGTTGAAACTGAATTAGCCTCAATTTAAAGAAATTATAACGAAATATACGAATGAGGATGAACATCGTTACAGATAATAAGTAAAAAACGAAGTTGAAACTGAATTAGCCTCAAATTAAAGAAATGATAACGAAATATACGAATGCGGATAAACATCGTTACAGATAATAAGTAAAAAACGAAGTTGAAACTGAATTAGTCTCATATTAAAGAAATTATAACGAAATATACGAATGAGGATAAACATCGTTACAGATAAAAAGTAAAAAACAAATTAGAAACTGAATTAGCCTCAAATTAAAGAAATTATAACGAAATAAATTAATGTGTTTAAACATCGTTACAGATAATAAGTAAAAAACGAAGTTGAAATTGAATTAGCCTCAAAATAAAGAAATTATAACGAAATATACGAATGTGGACAAACATCGTTACAGATAATAAGTAAAAAACGAAGTTGAAACTGGATTAGCCTCAAATTAAAGTAATTATAACGAAATATACGAATGAGGATAAACATCGTTACAGATAATAAGTAAAAAACAAAGTTGAAACTGAATTAGCCTCAAATTAAAGAAATTAAAACGAAATATACGAATGAGGATAAACATCGTTACAGGTAAAAAGTAAAAAACAAAGTTCAAACTGAATTAGCCTCAAATTAAAGAAATGATAACGAAATATACGAATGAGGATAAACATCGTTACAGATAATAAGTAAAAAACGAAGTTGAAACCGAATTAGCCTCATATTAAAGAAATTACAACGAAATATACGAATGAGGATAAACATCGGTAAAGATAATAAGTAAAAAACGAAGTTGAAACTGAATCAGCCTCAAATTAAAGAAGTTATAACGAAATATACGAATGAGGATAAACATCGTTACAGATAATAAGTAAAAAACGAAGTTGAAACCGAATTAGCCTCAAATTAAAGAAATTATAACGAAATATACGAATGAGGATAAACATCGTTACAGGTAATAAGTAAAACACAAAGTTCAAACTGAATTAGCCTCAAATTAAAGAAATCATAACGAAATATACGAATGAGGATAAACATCGTTACAGATAATAAGTAAAAAACAAAGTTGAAACTGAATTAGCCTCAAATTAAAGAAATTATAACGAAATATACGAATGAGGATAAACATCGTTACAGATAATAAGTAAAAAACAAAGTAGAAACTGGATTAGCCTCAAATTAAAGAAATTATAAGGAAATATACGAATGTGGATAAATAGCGTTACATATAATAAGTAAAAAACGAAGTTGAAACTGAATTAGCCTCAAATTAAAGAAATGATAACGAAATATACGAATGAGGATAAACATCGTTACAGATAATAAGTAAAAAACGAAGTTGAAACTAGATTAGCCTCAAATTAAAGAAATTATAACGAAATATACGAATGAGGATAAACATCGTTACAGGTAATAAGTAAAACACAAAGTTCAAACTGAATTAGCCTCAAATTAAAGAAATCATAACGAAATATACGAATGAGGATAAACATCGTTACAGATAATAAGTAAAAAACAAAGTTGAAACTGAATTAGCCTCAAATTAAAGAAATTATAACGAAATATACGAATGAGGATAAACATCGTTACAGATAATAAGTAAAAAACAAAGTTGAAACTGAATTAGCCTCAAATTAAAAAAATTATAACGAAATATACGAATGTGGAGAAACATCGTTACATATAATAAGTAAAAAACAAAGTTGAAACTGATGTAGACTCAAATTAAAGAAATTATAACGAAATATACGAATGAGGATAAACATCGTTACAGATAACAAGTAAAAAACGAAGTTGAAACTGGATTAGCCTGAATTAAAGAAATTATAACGAAATATACGAATGAGGATAAGCATCTTTACAGATAATAAGTAAAAAACAAAGTTGAAACTGAATTAGCCTCAAATAAAAGAAATTAAAACAAAATATACGAATGAGGATAAACATCGTTACAGATAATATGTAAAAAACTTAGTTGAAACTGAATTAACCTCAAATAAAAGAAATTATAACGAAATATACGAATGAGGATAAACATCATTACAGATAATAAGTAAAAAACGAAGTTGGAACTAATTAGCGTCAAATTAAAGAAATTATAACGAAATATACGAATGAGGATAAACATCGTTACAGGTAATAAGTAAAAAACAAAGTTGAAACTGAATTAGCCTCAAATTAAAGAAATTATAACGAAATATACGAATGAGGATAAACATCGTTAACAGATAATAAGTAAAAAACGAAGTTGAAACCGAATTAGCCTCAAATTAAAGAAATTATAACGAAATATACGAATGAGGATAAACATCGTTACAGATAATAAGTAAAAAACAAAGTAGAAACTGAATTAGCCTCAAATTAAAGAAATTATAACGAAATACACGAATGTGGATAAACATCGTTACAGATAATAAGTAAAAAACGAAGTTGAAACTGAATTAGCCTCAAATTAAAGAAATTATAACGAAATATACGAATGAGGACAAACATCGTTACAGATAATAAGTAAAAAACAAAGTTGAAACCGAATTAGCCTCAAATTAAAGAAATTATAACGAAATATACGAATGAGGATAAACATCGTTACAGATAATAAGTAAAAAACAAAGTTGAAACTGAATTAGCCTCAAATTAAAGAAATTATAACGAAATATACGAATGAGGATAAACATCGTTACAGATAATAAGTAAAAAACAAAGTCGAAACTGAATTAGCCTCAAATTAAAGAAACTATAACGAAATATACGAATGAGAATAAACATCGTTACAGATAATAAGTAAAAAACGAAGTTGATACTGAATTAGCCACAAATAAAAGAAATTATAACGAAATATACGAATGACGATAAACATCGTTACAGATAATAAGTAACAAACGAAGTTGAAACTGAATTAGCCTCAAATTAAAGAAATTATAACGAAATATACGAATGAGGATAAACATCGCTACAGATAATAAGTAAAAAACAAAGTAGAAACTGCATTAGCCTCAAATTAAAGAAATTATAACGAAATAAGCTAATGTGTATAAACATCGTTACAGATAATAAGTAAAAAACGAAGTTGAAACTGAATTAGCCTCAAATTAAAGAAATTATAACGAAATATACGAATGAGGATAAACATCGTTACAGGTAATAAGTAAAAAACGAAGTTGAAACTGAATTAGCCTCAAATTAAAGAAATTATAACGAAATATACGAATGAGGATAAACATCGTTACAGATAATAAGTAAAAAACGAAGTTGAAACCGAATTAGCCTCATATTAAAGAAATTACAACGAAATATACGAATGAGGATAAACATCGGTAAAGATAATAAGTAAAAAACGAAGTTGAAACTGAATCAGCCTCAAATTAAAGAAGTTATAACGAAATATACGAATGAGAATAAACATCGTTACAGATAATAAGTAAAAAACGAAGTTGAAACCGAATTAGCCTCAAATTAAAGAAATTATAACGAAATATACGAATGAGGATAAACATCGCTACAGATAATAAGTAAAAAACAAAGTAGAAACTGAATTAGCCTCAAATTAAAGAAATTATAACGAAATAAGCTAATGTGTATAAACATCGTTACAGATAATAAGTAAAAAACGAAGTTGAAACTGAATTAGCCTCAAATTAAAGAAATTATAACGAAATATACGAATGAGGATAAACATCGTTACAGGTAATAAGTAAAAAACGAAGTTGAAACTGAATTAGCCTCAAATTAAAGAAATTATAACGAAATATACGAATGAGGATAAACATCGTTACAGATAATAAGTAAAAAACGAAGTTGAAACCGAATTAGTTTCATATTAAAGAAATTACAACGAAATATACGAATGAGGATAAACATCGGTAAAGATAATAAGTAAAAAACGAAGTTGAAACTGAATCAGCCTCAAATTAAAGAAGTTATAACGAAATATACGAATGAGAATAAACATCGTTACAGATAATAAGTAAAAAACGAAGTTGAAACCGAATTAGCCTCAAATTAAAAAATTATAACGAAATATACGAATGAGGATAAACATCGTTACAGCTAATAAGTAAAAAACAAAGTTCAAACTGAATTAGCCTCAAATTAAAGAAATGATAACGAAATATACGAATGAGGATAAACATCGTTACAGATAATAAGTAAAAAACAAAGTTGAAACTGAATTAGCCTCAAATTAAAGAAATTATAACGAAATATACGAATGAGGATAAACATCGTTACAGATAATAAGTAAAAAACAAAGTAGAAACTGGATTAGCCTCAAATTAAAGAAATTATAAGGAAATATACGAATGTGGATAAATAGCGTTACATATAATAAGTAAAAAACGAAGTTGAAACTGAATTAGCCTCAAATTAAAGAAATGATAACGAAATATACGAATGAGGATAAACATCGTTACAGATAATAAGTAAAAAACGAAGTTGAAACTAGATTAGCCTCAAATTAAAGAAATTATAACGAAATATACGAATGTGGATAAACATCGTTACAGATAATAAGTAAAAAACAAAGTTGAAACTGAATTAGCCTCAAATTAAAGAAATTATAACGAAATATACGAATGTGGAGAAACATCGTTACATATAATAAGTAAAAAACAAAGTTGAAACTGATGTAGACTCAAATTAAAGAAATTATAACGAAATATACGAATGAGGATAAACATCGTTACAGATAATAAGTAAAAAACGAAGTTGAAACTGGATTAGCCTGAATTAAAGAAATTATAACGAAATATACGAATGAGGATAAGCATCTTTACAGATAATAAGTAAAAAACAAAGTTGAAACTGAATTAGCCTCAAATAAAAGAAATTAAAACGAAATATACGAATGAGGATAAACATCGTTACAGATAATATGTAAAAAACTTAGTTGAAACTGAATTAACCTCAAATAAAAGAAATTATAACGAAATATACGAATGAGGATAAACATCATTACAGATAATAAGTAAAAAACGAAGTTGGAACTAATTAGCGTCAAATTAAAGAAATTATAACGAAATATACGAATGAGGATAAACATCGTTACAGGTAATAAGTAAAAAACAAAGTTGAAACTGAATTAGCCTCAAATTAAAGAAATTATAACGAAATATACGAATGAGGATAAACATCGTTAACAGATAATAAGTAAAAAACGAAGTTGAAACCGAATTAGCCTCAAATTAAAGAAATTATAACGAAATATACGAATGAGGATAAACATCGTTACAGATAATAAGTAAAAAACAAAGTAGAAACTGAATTAGCCTCAAATTAAAGAAATTATAACGAAATACACGAATGTGGATAAACATCGTTACAGATAATAAGTAAAAAACGAAGTTGAAACTGAATTAGCCTCAAATTAAAGAAATTATAACGAAATATACGAATGAGGACAAACATCGTTACAGATAATAAGTAAAAAACAAAGTTGAAACCGAATTAGCCTCAAATTAAAGAAATTATAACGAAATATACGAATGAGGATAAACATCGTTACAGATAATAAGTAAAAAACAAAGTTGAAACTGAATTAGCCTCAAATTAAAGAAATTATAACGAAATATACGAATGAGGATAAACATCGTTACAGATAATAAGTAAAAAACAAAGTTGAAACTGAATTAGCCTCAAATTAAAGAAACTATAACGAAATATACGAATGAGGATAAACATCGTTACAGATAATAAGTAAAAAACGAAGTTGATACTGAATTAGCCACAAATAAAAGAAATTATAACGAAATATACGAATGAGGATAAACATCGTTACAGATAATAAGTAAAAAACGAAGTTGAAACTGAATTAGCCTCAAATTAAAGAAATTATAACGAAATATACGAATGAGGATAAACATCGCTACAGATAATAAGTAAAAAACAAAGTAGAAACTGAATTAGCCTCAAATTAAAGAAATTATAACGAAATAAGCTAATGTGTATAAACATCGTTACAGATAATAAGTAAAAAACGAAGTTGAAACTGAATTAGCCTCAAATTAAAGAAATTATAACGAAATATACGAATGAGGATAAACATCGTTACAGGTAATAAGTAAAAAACGAAGTTGAAACTGAATTAGCCTCAAATTAAAGAAATTATAACGAAATATACGAATGAGGATAAACATCGTTACAGATAATAAGTAAAAAACGAAGTTGAAACCGAATTAGCCTCATATTAAAGAAATTACAACGAAATATACGAATGAGGATAAACATCGGTAAAGATAATAAGTAAAAAACGAAGTTGAAACTGAATCAGCCTCAAATTAAAGAAGTTATAACGAAATATACGAATGAGAATAAACATCGTTACAGATAATAAGTAAAAAACGAAGTTGAAACCGAATTAGCCTCAAATTAAAGAAATTATAACGAAATATACGAATGAGGATAAACATCGCTACAGATAATAAGTAAAAAACAAAGTAGAAACTGAATTAGCCTCAAATTAAAGAAATTATAACGAAATAAGCTAATGTGTATAAACATCGTTACAGATAATAAGTAAAAAACGAAGTTGAAACTGAATTAGCCTCAAATTAAAGAAATTATAACGAAATATACGAATGAGGATAAACATCGTTACAGGTAATAAGTAAAAAACGAAGTTGAAACTGAATTAGCCTCAAATTAAAGAAATTATAACGAAATATACGAATGAGGATAAACATCGTTACAGATAATAAGTAAAAAACGAAGTTGAAACCGAATTAGTTTCATATTAAAGAAATTACAACGAAATATACGAATGAGGATAAACATCGGTAAAGATAATAAGTAAAAAACGAAGTTGAAACTGAATCAGCCTCAAATTAAAGAAGTTATAACGAAATATACGAATGAGAATAAACATCGTTACAGATAATAAGTAAAAAACGAAGTTGAAACCGAATTAGCCTCAAATTAAAAAATTATAACGAAATATACGAATGAGGATAAACATCGTTACAGCTAATAAGTAAAAAACAAAGTTCAAACTGAATTAGCCTCAAATTAAAGAAATGATAACGAAATATACGAATGAGGATAAACATCGTTACAGATAATAAGTAAAAAACAAAGTTGAAACTGAATTAGCCTCAAATTAAAGAAATTATAACGAAATATACGAATGAGGATAAACATCGTTACAGATAATAAGTAAAAAACAAAGTAGAAACTGGATTAGCCTCAAATTAAAGAAATTATAAGGAAATATACGAATGTGGATAAATAGCGTTACATATAATAAGTAAAAAACGAAGTTGAAACTGAATTAGCCTCAAATTAAAGAAATGATAACGAAATATACGAATGAGGATAAACATCGTTACAGATAATAAGTAAAAAACGAAGTTGAAACTAGATTAGCCTCAAATTAAAGAAATTATAACGAAATATACGAATGTGGATAAACATCGTTACAGATAATAAGTAAAAAACAAAGTTGAAACTGAATTAGCCTCAAATTAAAGACATTATAACGAAATATACGAATGTGGAGAAACATCGTTACATATAATAAGTAAAAAACAAAGTTGAAACTGATGTAGACTCAAATTAAAGAAATTATAACGAAATATACGAATGAGGATAAACATCGTTACAGATAATAAGTAAAAAACGAAGTTGAAACTGGATTAGCCTGAATTAAAGAAATTATAACGAAATATACGAATGAGGATAAGCATCTTTACAGATAATAAGTAAAAAACAAAGTTGAAACTGAATTAGCCTCAAATAAAAGAAATTAAAACGAAATATACGAATGAGGATAAACATCGTTACAGATAATATGTAAAAAACTTAGTTGAAACTGAATTAACCTCAAATAAAAGAAATTATAACGAAATATACGAATGAGGATAAACATCATTACAGATAATAAGTAAAAAACGAAGTTGGAACTAATTAGCGTCAAATTAAAGAAATTATAACGAAATATACGAATGAGGATAAACATCGTTACAGATAAAAGGTAAAAAACGATGTTGAAACTGAATTAGCCTCAAATTAAAGAAATTATAACGAAATATACGAATGAGGATAAACATCGTTACAGATAATAAGTAAAAAACGAAGTTGAAACTGAATTAGCCTCAAATTAAAGAAATTATAACGAAATATACGAATGAGGATAAACATCGTTACAGATAATAAGTAAAAAACAAAGTTGAAACTGCATTAGCCTCAAATTAAAGAAATTATAACGAAATATACGAATGAGGATACACATCATTACAGATAATAAGTAAAAAACGAAGTTGAAACTGAATTAGCCTCAAATTAAAGAAATTATAACGAAATAAATTAATGTGTTTAAACATCGTTACAGATAATAAGTAAAAAACGAAGTTGAAACTGAATTAGCCTCAAAATAAAGAAATTATAACGAAATATACGAATGTGGACAAACATCGTTACAGATAATAAGTAAAAAACGAAGTTGAAACTGGATTAGCCTCAAATTAAAGAAATTATAACGAAATATACGAATGAGGATAAACATCTTTACAGATAATAAGTAAAAAACAAAGTTCAAGCTGAATTAACCTCAAATTAAAGAAATTATAACGAAATATACGAATGAGGACAAGCATCGTTACAGATAATAAGTAAAAAACAAAGTTGAAACTGAATTAGCCTCAAATTAAAGAAATTATAACGAAATATACGAATGAGGATGAACATCGTTACAGATAATAAGTAAAAAACGAAGTTGAAACTGAATTAGCCTCAAATTAAAGAAATGATAACGAAATATACGAATGAGGATAAACATCGTTACAGATAATAAGTAAAAACGAAGTTGAAACTGAATTAGCCTCAAATTAAAGAAATTATAACGAAATATACGAATGAGGATAAACATCGCTACAGATAATAAGTAAAAAACAAAGTAGAAACTGAATTAGCCTCAAATTAAAGAAATTATAACGAAATAAGCTAATGTGTATAAACATCGTTACAGATAATAAGTAAAAAACGAAGTTGAAACTGAATTAGCCTCAAATTAAAGAAATTATAACGAAATATACGAATGAGGATAAACATCGTTACAGGTAATAAGTAAAAAACGAAGTTGAAACTGAATTAGCCTCAAATTAAAGAAATTATAACGAAATATACGAATGTGGACAAACATCGTTACAGATAATAAGTAAAAAACGAAGTTGAAACTGGATTAGCCTCAAATTAAAGAAATTATAACGAAATATACGAATGAGGATAAACATCTTTACAGATAATAAGTAAAAAACAAAGTTGAAGCTGAATTAACCTCAAATTAAAGAAATTATAACGAAATATACGAATGAGGACAAGCATCGTTACAGATAATAAGTAAAAAACAAAGTTGAAACTGAATTAGCCTCAAATTAAAGAAATTATAACGAAATATACGAATGAGGATGAACATCGTTACAGATAATAAGTAAAAAACGAAGTTGAAACTGAATTAGCCTCAAATTAAAGAAATGATAACGAAATATACGAATGCGGATAAACATCGTTACAGATAATAAGTAAAAAACGAAGTTGAAACTGAATTAGCCTCAAATTAAAGAAATTATAATGAAATATACGAATGAGGATAAACATCGTTACAGATAAAAAGTAAAAAACAAATTAGAAACTGAATTAGCCTCAAATTAAAGAAATTATAACGAAATAAATTAATGTGTTTAAACATCGTTACAGATAATAAGTAAAAAACGAAGTTGAAATTGAATTAGCCTCAAAATAAAGAAATTATAACGAAATATACGAATGTGGACAAACATCGTTACAGATAATAAGTAAAAAACGAAGTTGAAACTGGATTAGCCTCAAATTAAAGTAATTATAACGAAATATACGAATGAGGATAAACATCGTTACAGATAATAAGTAAAAAACAAAGTTGAAACTGAATTAGCCTCAAATTAAAGAAATTAAAACGAAATATACGAATGAGGATAAACATCGTTACAGGTAAAAAGTAAAAAACAAAGTTCAAACTGAATTAGCATCAAATTAAAGAAATGATAACGAAATATACGAATGAGGATAAACATCGTTACAGATAATAAGTAAAAAACGAAGTTGAAACCGAATTAGCCTCATATTAAAGAAATTACAACGAAATATACGAATGAGGATAAACATCGGTAAAGATAATAAGTAAAAAACGAAGTTGAAACTGAATCAGCCTCAAATTAAAGAAGTTATAACGAAATATACGAATGAGGATAAACATCGTTACAGATAATAAGTAAAAAACGAAGTTGAAACCGAATTAGCCTCAAATTAAAGAAATTATAACGAAATATACGAATGAGGATAAACATCGTTACAGGTAATAAGTAAAACACAAAGTTCAAACTGAATTAGCCTCAAATTAAAGAAATCATAACGAAATATACGAATGAGGATAAACATCGTTACAGATAATAAGTAAAAAACAAAGTTGAAACTGAATTAGCCTCAAATTAAAGAAATTATAACGAAATATACGAATGAGGATAAACATCGTTACAGATAATAAGTAAAAAACAAAGTAGAAACTGGATTAGCCTCAAATTAAAGAAATTATAAGGAAATATACGAATGTGGATAAATAGCGTTACATATAATAAGTAAAAACCGAAGTTGAAACTGAATTAGCCTCAAATTAAATAAATGATAACGAAATATACGAATGAGGATAAACATCGTTACAGATAATAAGTAAAAAACGAAGTTGAAACTAGATTAGCCTCAAATTAAAGAAATTATAACGAAATATACGAATGTGGATAAACATCGTTACAGATAATAAGTAAAAAACAAAGTTGAAACCGAATTAGCCTCAAATTAAAGAAATTATAACGAAATATACGAATGAGGATAAACATCGTTACAGATAATAAGTAAAAAACAAAGTTGAAACTGAATTAGCCTCAAATTAAAGAAATTATAACGAAATATACGAATGAGGATAAACATCGTTACAGATAATAAGTAAAAAACAAAGTTGAAACTGAATTAGCCTCAAATTAAAGAAACTATAACGAAATATACGAATGAGGATAAACATCGTTACAGATAATAAGTAAAAAACGAAGTTGATACTGAATTAGCCACAAATAAAAGAAATTATAACGAAATATACGAATGAGGATAAACATCGTTACAGATAATAAGTAAAAAACGAAGTTGAAACTGAATTAGCCTCAAATTAAAGAAATTATAACGAAATATACGAATGAGGATAAACATCGCTACAGATAATAAGTAAAAAACAAAGTAGAAACTGAATTAGCCTCAAATTAAAGAAATTATAACGAAATAAGCTAATGTGTATAAACATCGTTACAGATAATAAGTAAAAAACGAAGTTGAAACTGAATTAGCCTCAAATTAAAGAAATTATAACGAAATATACGAATGAGGATAAACATCGTTACAGGTAATAAGTAAAAAACGAAGTTGAAACTGAATTAGCCTCAAATTAAAGAAATTATAACGAAATATACGAATGAGGATAAACATCGTTACAGATAATAAGTAAAAAACGAAGTTGAAACCGAATTAGCCTCATATTAAAGAAATTACAACGAAATATACGAATGAGGATAAACATCGGTAAAGATAATAAGTAAAAAACGAAGTTGAAACTGAATCAGCCTCAAATTAAAGAAGTTATAACGAAATATACGAATGAGAATAAACATCGTTACAGATAATAAGTAAAAAACGAAGTTGAAACCGAATTAGCCTCAAATTAAAGAAATTATAACGAAATATACGAATGAGGATAAACATCGCTACAGATAATAAGTAAAAAACAAAGTAGAAACTGAATTAGCCTCAAATTAAAGAAATTATAACGAAATAAGCTAATGTGTATAAACATCGTTACAGATAATAAGTAAAAAACGAAGTTGAAACTGAATTAGCCTCAAATTAAAGAAATTATAACGAAATATACGAATGAGGATAAACATCGTTACAGGTAATAAGTAAAAAACGAAGTTGAAACTGAATTAGCCTCAAATTAAAGAAATTATAACGAAATATACGAATGAGGATAAACATCGTTACAGATAATAAGTAAAAAACGAAGTTGAAACCGAATTAGTTTCATATTAAAGAAATTACAACGAAATATACGAATGAGGATAAACATCGGTAAAGATAATAAGTAAAAAACGAAGTTGAAACTGAATCAGCCTCAAATTAAAGAAGTTATAACGAAATATACGAATGAGAATAAACATCGTTACAGATAATAAGTAAAAAACGAAGTTGAAACCGAATTAGCCTCAAATTAAAAAATTATAACGAAATATACGAATGAGGATAAACATCGTTACAGCTAATAAGTAAAAAACAAAGTTCAAACTGAATTAGCCTCAAATTAAAGAAATGATAACGAAATATACGAATGAGGATAAACATCGTTACAGATAATAAGTAAAAAACAAAGTTGAAACTGAATTAGCCTCAAATTAAAGAAATTATAACGAAATATACGAATGAGGATAAACATCGTTACAGATAATAAGTAAAAAACAAAGTAGAAACTGGATTAGCCTCAAATTAAAGAAATTATAAGGAAATATACGAATGTGGATAAATAGCGTTACATATAATAAGTAAAAAACGAAGTTGAAACTGAATTAGCCTCAAATTAAAGAAATGATAACGAAATATACGAATGAGGATAAACATCGTTACAGATAATAAGTAAAAAACGAAGTTGAAACTAGATTAGCCTCAAATTAAAGAAATTATAACGAAATATACGAATGTGGATAAACATCGTTACAGATAATAAGTAAAAAACAAAGTTGAAACTGAATTAGCCTCAAATTAAAGAAATTATAACGAAATATACGAATGTGGAGAAACATCGTTACATATAATAAGTAAAAAACAAAGTTGAAACTGATGTAGACTCAAATTAAAGAAATTATAACGAAATATACGAATGAGGATAAACATCGTTACAGATAATAAGTAAAAAACGAAGTTGAAACTGGATTAGCCTGAATTAAAGAAATTATAACGAAATATACGAATGAGGATAAGCATCTTTACAGATAATAAGTAAAAAACAAAGTTGAAACTGAATTAGCCTCAAATAAAAGAAATTAAAACGAAATATACGAATGAGGATAAACATCGTTACAGATAATATGTAAAAAACTTAGTTGAAACTGAATTAGCCTCAAATTAAAGAAATTATAACGAAATATACGAATGTGGAGAAACATCGTTACATATAATAAGTAAAAAACAAAGTTGAAACTGATGTAGACTCAAATTAAAGAAATTATAACGAAATATACGAATGAGGATAAACATCGTTACAGATAATAAGTAAAAAACGAAGTTGAAACTGGATTAGCCTGAATTAAAGAAATTATAACGAAATATACGAATGAGGATAAGCATCTTTACAGATAATAAGTAAAAAACAAAGTTGAAACTGAATTAGCCTCAAATAAAAGAAATTAAAACGAAATATACGAATGAGGATAAACATCGTTACAGATAATATGTAAAAAACTTAGTTGAAACTGAATTAACCTCAAATAAAAGAAATTATAACGAAATATACGAATGAGGATAAACATCATTACAGATAATAAGTAAAAAACGAAGTTGGAACTAATTAGCGTCAAATTAAAGAAATTATAACGAAATATACGAATGAGGATAAACATCGTTACAGATAAAAGGTAAAAAACGATGTTGAAACTGAATTAGCCTCAAATTAAAGAAATTATAACGAAATATACGAATGAGGATAAACATCGTTACAGATAATAAGTAAAAAACGAAGTTGAAACTGAATTAGCCTCAAATTAAAGAAATTATAACGAAATATACGAATGAGGATAAACATCGTTACAGATAATAAGTAAAAAACAAAGTTGAAACTGCATTAGCCTCAAATTAAAGAAATTATAACGAAATATACGAATGAGGATACACATCATTACAGATAATAAGTAAAAAACGAAGTTGAAACTGAATTAGCCTCAAATTAAAGAAATTATAACGAAATAAATTAATGTGTTTAAACATCGTTACAGATAATAAGTAAAAAACGAAGTTGAAACTGAATTAGCCTCAAAATAAAGAAATTATAACGAAATATACGAATGTGGACAAACATCGTTACAGATAATAAGTAAAAAACGAAGTTGAAACTGGATTAGCCTCAAATTAAAGAAATTATAACGAAATATACGAATGAGGATAAACATCTTTACAGATAATAAGTAAAAAACAAAGTTCAAGCTGAATTAACCTCAAATTAAAGAAATTATAACGAAATATACGAATGAGGACAAGCATCGTTACAGATAATAAGTAAAAAACAAAGTTGAAACTGAATTAGCCTCAAATTAAAGAAATTATAACGAAATATACGAATGAGGATGAACATCGTTACAGATAATAAGTAAAAAACGAAGTTGAAACTGAATTAGCCTCAAATTAAAGAAATGATAACGAAATATACGAATGAGGATAAACATCGTTACAGATAATAAGTAAAAACGAAGTTGAAACTGAATTAGCCTCAAATTAAAGAAATTATAACGAAATATACGAATGAGGATAAACATCGCTACAGATAATAAGTAAAAAACAAAGTAGAAACTGAATTAGCCTCAAATTAAAGAAATTATAACGAAATAAGCTAATGTGTATAAACATCGTTACAGATAATAAGTAAAAAACGAAGTTGAAACTGAATTAGCCTCAAATTAAAGAAATTATAACGAAATATACGAATGAGGATAAACATCGTTACAGGTAATAAGTAAAAAACGAAGTTGAAACTGAATTAGCCTCAAATTAAAGAAATTATAACGAAATATACGAATGTGGACAAACATCGTTACAGATAATAAGTAAAAAACGAAGTTGAAACTGGATTAGCCTCAAATTAAAGAAATTATAACGAAATATACGAATGAGGATAAACATCTTTACAGATAATAAGTAAAAAACAAAGTTGAAGCTGAATTAACCTCAAATTAAAGAAATTATAACGAAATATACGAATGAGGACAAGCATCGTTACAGATAATAAGTAAAAAACAAAGTTGAAACTGAATTAGCCTCAAATTAAAGAAATTATAACGAAATATACGAATGAGGATGAACATCGTTACAGATAATAAGTAAAAAACGAAGTTGAAACTGAATTAGCCTCAAATTAAAGAAATGATAACGAAATATACGAATGCGGATAAACATCGTTACAGATAATAAGTAAAAAACGAAGTTGAAACTGAATTAGCCTCAAATTAAAGAAATTATAATGAAATATACGAATGAGGATAAACATCGTTACAGATAAAAAGTAAAAAACAAATTAGAAACTGAATTAGCCTCAAATTAAAGAAATTATAACGAAATAAATTAATGTGTTTAAACATCGTTACAGATAATAAGTAAAAAACGAAGTTGAAATTGAATTAGCCTCAAAATAAAGAAATTATAACGAAATATACGAATGTGGACAAACATCGTTACAGATAATAAGTAAAAAACGAAGTTGAAACTGGATTAGCCTCAAATTAAAGTAATTATAACGAAATATACGAATGAGGATAAACATCGTTACAGATAATAAGTAAAAAACAAAGTTGAAACTGAATTAGCCTCAAATTAAAGAAATTAAAACGAAATATACGAATGAGGATAAACATCGTTACAGGTAAAAAGTAAAAAACAAAGTTCAAACTGAATTAGCATCAAATTAAAGAAATGATAACGAAATATACGAATGAGGATAAACATCGTTACAGATAATAAGTAAAAAACGAAGTTGAAACCGAATTAGCCTCATATTAAAGAAATTACAACGAAATATACGAATGAGGATAAACATCGGTAAAGATAATAAGTAAAAAACGAAGTTGAAACTGAATCAGCCTCAAATTAAAGAAGTTATAACGAAATATACGAATGAGGATAAACATCGTTACAGATAATAAGTAAAAAACGAAGTTGAAACCGAATTAGCCTCAAATTAAAGAAATTATAACGAAATATACGAATGAGGATAAACATCGTTACAGGTAATAAGTAAAACACAAAGTTCAAACTGAATTAGCCTCAAATTAAAGAAATCATAACGAAATATACGAATGAGGATAAACATCGTTACAGATAATAAGTAAAAAACAAAGTTGAAACTGAATTAGCCTCAAATTAAAGAAATTATAACGAAATATACGAATGAGGATAAACATCGTTACAGATAATAAGTAAAAAACAAAGTAGAAACTGGATTAGCCTCAAATTAAAGAAATTATAAGGAAATATACGAATGTGGATAAATAGCGTTACATATAATAAGTAAAAACCGAAGTTGAAACTGAATTAGCCTCAAATTAAATAAATGATAACGAAATATACGAATGAGGATAAACATCGTTACAGATAATAAGTAAAAAACGAAGTTGAAACTAGATTAGCCTCAAATTAAAGAAATTATAACGAAATATACGAATGTGGATAAACATCGTTACAGATAATAAGTAAAAAACAAAGTTGAAACCGAATTAGCCTCAAATTAAAGAAATTATAACGAAATATACGAATGAGGATAAACATCGTTACAGATAATAAGTAAAAAACAAAGTTGAAACTGAATTAGCCTCAAATTAAAGAAATTATAACGAAATATACGAATGAGGATAAACATCGTTACAGATAATAAGTAAAAAACAAAGTTGAAACTGAATTAGCCTCAAATTAAAGAAACTATAACGAAATATACGAATGAGGATAAACATCGTTACAGATAATAAGTAAAAAACGAAGTTGATACTGAATTAGCCACAAATAAAAGAAATTATAACGAAATATACGAATGAGGATAAACATCGTTACAGATAATAAGTAAAAAACGAAGTTGAAACTGAATTAGCCTCAAATTAAAGAAATTATAACGAAATATACGAATGAGGATAAACATCGCTACAGATAATAAGTAAAAAACAAAGTAGAAACTGAATTAGCCTCAAATTAAAGAAATTATAACGAAATAAGCTAATGTGTATAAACATCGTTACAGATAATAAGTAAAAAACGAAGTTGAAACTGAATTAGCCTCAAATTAAAGAAATTATAACGAAATATACGAATGAGGATAAACATCGTTACAGGTAATAAGTAAAAAACGAAGTTGAAACTGAATTAGCCTCAAATTAAAGAAATTATAACGAAATATACGAATGAGGATAAACATCGTTACAGATAATAAGTAAAAAACGAAGTTGAAACCGAATTAGCCTCATATTAAAGAAATTACAACGAAATATACGAATGAGGATAAACATCGGTAAAGATAATAAGTAAAAAACGAAGTTGAAACTGAATCAGCCTCAAATTAAAGAAGTTATAACGAAATATACGAATGAGAATAAACATCGTTACAGATAATAAGTAAAAAACGAAGTTGAAACCGAATTAGCCTCAAATTAAAGAAATTATAACGAAATATACGAATGAGGATAAACATCGCTACAGATAATAAGTAAAAAACAAAGTAGAAACTGAATTAGCCTCAAATTAAAGAAATTATAACGAAATAAGCTAATGTGTATAAACATCGTTACAGATAATAAGTAAAAAACGAAGTTGAAACTGAATTAGCCTCAAATTAAAGAAATTATAACGAAATATACGAATGAGGATAAACATCGTTACAGGTAATAAGTAAAAAACGAAGTTGAAACTGAATTAGCCTCAAATTAAAGAAATTATAACGAAATATACGAATGAGGATAAACATCGTTACAGATAATAAGTAAAAAACGAAGTTGAAACCGAATTAGTTTCATATTAAAGAAATTACAACGAAATATACGAATGAGGATAAACATCGGTAAAGATAATAAGTAAAAAACGAAGTTGAAACTGAATCAGCCTCAAATTAAAGAAGTTATAACGAAATATACGAATGAGAATAAACATCGTTACAGATAATAAGTAAAAAACGAAGTTGAAACCGAATTAGCCTCAAATTAAAAAATTATAACGAAATATACGAATGAGGATAAACATCGTTACAGCTAATAAGTAAAAAACAAAGTTCAAACTGAATTAGCCTCAAATTAAAGAAATGATAACGAAATATACGAATGAGGATAAACATCGTTACAGATAATAAGTAAAAAACAAAGTTGAAACTGAATTAGCCTCAAATTAAAGAAATTATAACGAAATATACGAATGAGGATAAACATCGTTACAGATAATAAGTAAAAAACAAAGTAGAAACTGGATTAGCCTCAAATTAAAGAAATTATAAGGAAATATACGAATGTGGATAAATAGCGTTACATATAATAAGTAAAAAACGAAGTTGAAACTGAATTAGCCTCAAATTAAAGAAATGATAACGAAATATACGAATGAGGATAAACATCGTTACAGATAATAAGTAAAAAACGAAGTTGAAACTAGATTAGCCTCAAATTAAAGAAATTATAACGAAATATACGAATGTGGATAAACATCGTTACAGATAATAAGTAAAAAACAAAGTTGAAACTGAATTAGCCTCAAATTAAAGAAATTATAACGAAATATACGAATGTGGAGAAACATCGTTACATATAATAAGTAAAAAACAAAGTTGAAACTGATGTAGACTCAAATTAAAGAAATTATAACGAAATATACGAATGAGGATAAACATCGTTACAGATAATAAGTAAAAAACGAAGTTGAAACTGGATTAGCCTGAATTAAAGAAATTATAACGAAATATACGAATGAGGATAAGCATCTTTACAGATAATAAGTAAAAAACAAAGTTGAAACTGAATTAGCCTCAAATAAAAGAAATTAAAACGAAATATACGAATGAGGATAAACATCGTTACAGATAATATGTAAAAAACTTAGTTGAAACTGAATTAACCTCAAATAAAAGAAATTATAACGAAATATACGAATGAGGATAAACATCATTACAGATAATAAGTAAAAAACGAAGTTGGAACTAATTAGCGTCAAATTAAAGAAATTATAACGAAATATACGAATGAGGATAAACATCGTTACAGGTAATAAGTAAAAAACAAAGTTGAAACTGAATTAGCCTCAAATTAAAGAAATTATAACGAAATATACGAATGAGGATAAACATCGTTAACAGATAATAAGTAAAAAACGAAGTTGAAACCGAATTAGCCTCAAATTAAAGAAATTATAACGAAATATACGAATGAGGATAAACATCGTTACAGATAATAAGTAAAAAACAAAGTAGAAACTGAATTAGCCTCAAATTAAAGAAATTATAACGAAATACACGAATGTGGATAAACATCGTTACAGATAATAAGTAAAAAACGAAGTTGAAACTGAATTAGCCTCAAATTAAAGAAATTATAACGAAATATACGAATGAGGACAAACATCGTTACAGATAATAAGTAAAAAACAAAGTTGAAACCGAATTAGCCTCAAATTAAAGAAATTATAACGAAATATACGAATGAGGATAAACATCGTTACAGATAATAAGTAAAAAACAAAGTTGAAACTGAATTAGCCTCAAATTAAAGAAATTATAACGAAATATACGAATGAGGATAAACATCGTTACAGATAATAAGTAAAAAACAAAGTTGAAACTGAATTAGCCTCAAATTAAAGAAACTATAACGAAATATACGAATGAGGATAAACATCGTTACAGATAATAAGTAAAAAACGAAGTTGATACTGAATTAGCCACAAATAAAAGAAATTATAACGAAATATACGAATGAGGATAAACATCGTTACAGATAATAAGTAAAAAACGAAGTTGAAACTGAATTAGCCTCAAATTAAAGAAATTATAACGAAATATACGAATGAGGATAAACATCGCTACAGATAATAAGTAAAAAACAAAGTAGAAACTGAATTAGCCTCAAATTAAAGAAATTATAACGAAATAAGCTAATGTGTATAAACATCGTTACAGATAATAAGTAAAAAACGAAGTTGAAACTGAATTAGCCTCAAATTAAAGAAATTATAACGAAATATACGAATGAGGATAAACATCGTTACAGGTAATAAGTAAAAAACGAAGTTGAAACTGAATTAGCCTCAAATTAAAGAAATTATAACGAAATATACGAATGAGGATAAACATCGTTACAGATAATAAGTAAAAAACGAAGTTGAAACCGAATTAGCCTCATATTAAAGAAATTACAACGAAATATACGAATGAGGATAAACATCGGTAAAGATAATAAGTAAAAAACGAAGTTGAAACTGAATCAGCCTCAAATTAAAGAAGTTATAACGAAATATACGAATGAGAATAAACATCGTTACAGATAATAAGTAAAAAACGAAGTTGAAACCGAATTAGCCTCAAATTAAAGAAATTATAACGAAATATACGAATGAGGATAAACATCGCTACAGATAATAAGTAAAAAACAAAGTAGAAACTGAATTAGCCTCAAATTAAAGAAATTATAACGAAATAAGCTAATGTGTATAAACATCGTTACAGATAATAAGTAAAAAACGAAGTTGAAACTGAATTAGCCTCAAATTAAAGAAATTATAACGAAATATACGAATGAGGATAAACATCGTTACAGGTAATAAGTAAAAAACGAAGTTGAAACTGAATTAGCCTCAAATTAAAGAAATTATAACGAAATATACGAATGAGGATAAACATCGTTACAGATAATAAGTAAAAAACGAAGTTGAAACCGAATTAGTTTCATATTAAAGAAATTACAACGAAATATACGAATGAGGATAAACATCGGTAAAGATAATAAGTAAAAAACGAAGTTGAAACTGAATCAGCCTCAAATTAAAGAAGTTATAACGAAATATACGAATGAGAATAAACATCGTTACAGATAATAAGTAAAAAACGAAGTTGAAACCGAATTAGCCTCAAATTAAAAAATTATAACGAAATATACGAATGAGGATAAACATCGTTACAGCTAATAAGTAAAAAACAAAGTTCAAACTGAATTAGCCTCAAATTAAAGAAATGATAACGAAATATACGAATGAGGATAAACATCGTTACAGATAATAAGTAAAAAACAAAGTTGAAACTGAATTAGCCTCAAATTAAAGAAATTATAACGAAATATACGAATGAGGATAAACATCGTTACAGATAATAAGTAAAAAACAAAGTAGAAACTGGATTAGCCTCAAATTAAAGAAATTATAAGGAAATATACGAATGTGGATAAATAGCGTTACATATAATAAGTAAAAAACGAAGTTGAAACTGAATTAGCCTCAAATTAAAGAAATGATAACGAAATATACGAATGAGGATAAACATCGTTACAGATAATAAGTAAAAAACGAAGTTGAAACTAGATTAGCCTCAAATTAAAGAAATTATAACGAAATATACGAATGTGGATAAACATCGTTACAGATAATAAGTAAAAAACAAAGTTGAAACTGAATTAGCCTCAAATTAAAGAAATTATAACGAAATATACGAATGTGGAGAAACATCGTTACATATAATAAGTAAAAAACAAAGTTGAAACTGATGTAGACTCAAATTAAAGAAATTATAACGAAATATACGAATGAGGATAAACATCGTTACAGATAATAAGTAAAAAACGAAGTTGAAACTGGATTAGCCTGAATTAAAGAAATTATAACGAAATATACGAATGAGGATAAGCATCTTTACAGATAATAAGTAAAAAACAAAGTTGAAACTGAATTAGCCTCAAATAAAAGAAATTAAAACGAAATATACGAATGAGGATAAACATCGTTACAGATAATATGTAAAAAACTTAGTTGAAACTGAATTAACCTCAAATAAAAGAAATTATAACGAAATATACGAATGAGGATAAACATCATTACAGATAATAAGTAAAAAACGAAGTTGGAACTAATTAGCGTCAAATTAAAGAAATTATAACGAAATATACGAATGAGGATAAACATCGTTACAGATAACAGGTAAAAAACGATGTTGAAACTGAATTAGCCTCAAATTAAAGAAATTATAACGAAATATACGAATGAGGATAAACATCGTTACAGATAATAAGTAAAAAACGAAGTTGAAACTGAATTAGCCTCAAATTAAAGAAATTATAACGAAATATACGAATGAGGATAAACATCGTTACAGATAATAAGTAAAAAACAAAGTTGAAACTGCATTAGCCTCAAATTAAAGAAATTATAACGAAATATACGAATGAGGATACACATCATTACAGATAATAAGTAAAAAACGAAGTTGAAACTGAATTAGCCTCAAATTAAAGAAATTATAACGAAATAAATTAATGTGTTTAAACATCGTTACAGATAATAAGTAAAAAACGAAGTTGAAACTGAATTAGCCTCAAAATAAAGAAATTATAACGAAATATACGAATGTGGACAAACATCGTTACAGATAATAAGTAAAAAACGAAGTTGAAACTGGATTAGCCTCAAATTAAAGAAATTATAACGAAATATACGAATGAGGATAAACATCTTTACAGATAATAAGTAAAAAACAAAGTTCAAGCTGAATTAACCTCAAATTAAAGAAATTATAACGAAATATACGAATGAGGACAAGCATCGTTACAGATAATAAGTAAAAAACAAAGTTGAAACTGAATTAGCCTCAAATTAAAGAAATTATAACGAAATATACGAATGAGGATGAACATCGTTACAGATAATAAGTAAAAAACGAAGTTGAAACTGAATTAGCCTCAAATTAAAGAAATGATAACGAAATATACGAATGAGGATAAACATCGTTACAGATAATAAGTAAAAACGAAGTTGAAACTGAATTAGCCTCAAATTAAAGAAATTATAACGAAATATACGAATGAGGATAAACATCGCTACAGATAATAAGTAAAAAACAAAGTAGAAACTGAATTAGCCTCAAATTAAAGAAATTATAACGAAATAAGCTAATGTGTATAAACATCGTTACAGATAATAAGTAAAAAACGAAGTTGAAACTGAATTAGCCTCAAATTAAAGAAATTATAACGAAATATACGAATGAGGATAAACATCGTTACAGGTAATAAGTAAAAAACGAAGTTGAAACTGAATTAGCCTCAAATTAAAGAAATTATAACGAAATATACGAATGTGGACAAACATCGTTACAGATAATAAGTAAAAAACGAAGTTGAAACTGGATTAGCCTCAAATTAAAGAAATTATAACGAAATATACGAATGAGGATAAACATCTTTACAGATAATAAGTAAAAAACAAAGTTGAAGCTGAATTAACCTCAAATTAAAGAAATTATAACGAAATATACGAATGAGGACAAGCATCGTTACAGATAATAAGTAAAAAACAAAGTTGAAACTGAATTAGCCTCAAATTAAAGAAATTATAACGAAATATACGAATGAGGATGAACATCGTTACAGATAATAAGTAAAAAACGAAGTTGAAACTGAATTAGCCTCAAATTAAAGAAATGATAACGAAATATACGAATGCGGATAAACATCGTTACAGATAATAAGTAAAAAACGAAGTTGAAACTGAATTAGCCTCAAATTAAAGAAATTATAATGAAATATACGAATGAGGATAAACATCGTTACAGATAAAAAGTAAAAAACAAATTAGAAACTGAATTAGCCTCAAATTAAAGAAATTATAACGAAATAAATTAATGTGTTTAAACATCGTTACAGATAATAAGTAAAAAACGAAGTTGAAATTGAATTAGCCTCAAAATAAAGAAATTATAACGAAATATACGAATGTGGACAAACATCGTTACAGATAATAAGTAAAAAACGAAGTTGAAACTGGATTAGCCTCAAATTAAAGTAATTATAACGAAATATACGAATGAGGATAAGCATCTTTACAGATAATAAGTAAAAAACAAAGTTGAAACTGAATTAGCCTCAAATAAAAGAAATTAAAACGAAATATACGAATGAGGATAAACATCGTTACAGATAATATGTAAAAAACTTAGTTGAAACTGAATTAACCTCAAATAAAAGAAATTATAACGAAATATACGAATGAGGATAAACATCATTACAGATAATAAGTAAAAAACGAAGTTGGAACTAATTAGCGTCAAATTAAAGAAATTATAACGAAATATACGAATGAGGATAAACATCGTTACAGATAACAGGTAAAAAACGATGTTGAAACTGAATTAGCCTCAAATTAAAGAAATTATAACGAAATATACGAATGAGGATAAACATCGTTACAGATAATAAGTAAAAAACGAAGTTGAAACTGAATTAGCCTCAAATTAAAGAAATTATAACGAAATATACGAATGAGGATAAACATCGTTACAGATAATAAGTAAAAAACAAAGTTGAAACTACATTAGCCTCAAATTAAAGAAATTATAACGAAATATACGAATGAGGATACACATCATTACAGATAATAAGTAAAAAACGAAGTTGAAACTGAATTAGCCTCAAATTAAAGAAATTATAACGAAATAAATTAATGTGTTTAAACATCGTTACAGATAATAAGTAAAAAACGAAGTTGAAACTGAATTAGCCTCAAAATAAAGAAATTATAACGAAATATACGAATGTGGACAAACATCGTTACAGATAATAAGTAAAAAACGAAGTTGAAACTGGATTAGCCTCAAATTAAAGAAATTATAACGAAATATACGAATGAGGATAAACATCTTTACAGATAATAAGTAAAAAACAAAGTTCAAGCTGAATTAACCTCAAATTAAAGAAATTATAACGAAATATACGAATGAGGACAAGCATCGTTACAGATAATAAGTAAAAAACAAAGTTGAAACTGAATTAGCCTCAAATTAAAGAAATTATAACGAAATATACGAATGAGGATGAACATCGTTACAGATAATAAGTAAAAAACGAAGTTGAAACTGAATTAGCCTCAAATTAAAGAAATGATAACGAAATATACGAATGAGGATAAACATCGTTACAGATAATAAGTAAAAACGAAGTTGAAACTGAATTAGCCTCAAATTAAAGAAATTATAACGAAATATACGAATGAGGATAAACATCGCTACAGATAATAAGTAAAAAACAAAGTAGAAACTGAATTAGCCTCAAATTAAAGAAATTATAACGAAATAAGCTAATGTGTATAAACATCGTTACAGATAATAAGTAAAAAACGAAGTTGAAACTGAATTAGCCTCAAATTAAAGAAATTATAACGAAATATACGAATGAGGATAAACATCGTTACAGGTAATAAGTAAAAAACGAAGTTGAAACTGAATTAGCCTCAAATTAAAGAAATTATAACGAAATATACGAATGTGGACAAACATCGTTACAGATAATAAGTAAAAAACGAAGTTGAAACTGGATTAGCCTCAAATTAAAGAAATTATAACGAAATATACGAATGAGGATAAACATCTTTACAGATAATAAGTAAAAAACAAAGTTGAAGCTGAATTAACCTCAAATTAAAGAAATTATAACGAAATATACGAATGAGGACAAGCATCGTTACAGATAATAAGTAAAAAACAAAGTTGAAACTGAATTAGCCTCAAATTAAAGAAATTATAACGAAATATACGAATGAGGATGAACATCGTTACAGATAATAAGTAAAAAACGAAGTTGAAACTGAATTAGCCTCAAATTAAAGAAATGATAACGAAATATACGAATGCGGATAAACATCGTTACAGATAATAAGTAAAAAACGAAGTTGAAACTGAATTAGCCTCAAATTAAAGAAATTATAATGAAATATACGAATGAGGATAAACATCGTTACAGATAAAAAGTAAAAAACAAATTAGAAACTGAATTAGCCTCAAATTAAAGAAATTATAACGAAATAAATTAATGTGTTTAAACATCGTTACAGATAATAAGTAAAAAACGAAGTTGAAATTGAATTAGCCTCAAAATAAAGAAATTATAACGAAATATACGAATGTGGACAAACATCGTTACAGATAATAAGTAAAAAACGAAGTTGAAACTGGATTAGCCTCAAATTAAAGTAATTATAACGAAATATACGAATGAGGATAAACATCGTTACAGATAATAAGTAAAAAACAAAGTTGAAACTGAATTAGCCTCAAATTAAAGAAATTAAAACGAAATATACGAATGAGGATAAACATCGTTACAGGTAAAAAGTAAAAAACAAAGTTCAAACTGAATTAGCATCAAATTAAAGAAATGATAACGAAATATACGAATGAGGATAAACATCGTTACAGATAATAAGTAAAAAACGAAGTTGAAACCGAATTAGCCTCATATTAAAGAAATTACAACGAAATATACGAATGAGGATAAACATCGGTAAAGATAATAAGTAAAAAACGAAGTTGAAACTGAATCAGCCTCAAATTAAAGAAGTTATAACGAAATATACGAATGAGGATAAACATCGTTACAGATAATAAGTAAAAAACGAAGTTGAAACCGAATTAGCCTCAAATTAAAGAAATTATAACGAAATATACGAATGAGGATAAACATCGTTACAGGTAATAAGTAAAACACAAAGTTCAAACTGAATTAGCCTCAAATTAAAGAAATCATAACGAAATATACGAATGAGGATAAACATCGTTACAGATAATAAGTAAAAAACAAAGTTGAAACTGAATTAGCCTCAAATTAAAGAAATTATAACGAAATATACGAATGAGGATAAACATCGTTACAGATAATAAGTAAAAAACAAAGTAGAAACTGGATTAGCCTCAAATTAAAGAAATTATAAGGAAATATACGAATGTGGATAAATAGCGTTACATATAATAAGTAAAAACCGAAGTTGAAACTGAATTAGCCTCAAATTAAATAAATGATAACGAAATATACGAATGAGGATAAACATCGTTACAGATAATAAGTAAAAAACGAAGTTGAAACTAGATTAGCCTCAAATTAAAGAAATTATAACGAAATATACGAATGTGGATAAACATCGTTACAGATAATAAGTAAAAAACAAAGTTGAAACTGAATTAGCCTCAAATTAAAGAAATTATAACGAAATATACGAATGTGGAGAAACATCGTTACATATAATAAGTAAAAAACAAAGTTGAAACTGATGTAGACTCAAATTAAAGAAATTATAACGAAATATACGAATGAGGATAAACATCGTTACAGATAATAAGTAAAAAACGAAGTTGAAACTGGATTAGCCTGAATTAAAGAAATTATAACGAAATATACGAATGAGGATAAGCATCTTTACAGATAATAAGTAAAAAACAAAGTTGAAACTGAATTAGCCTCAAATAAAAGAAATTAAAACAAAATATACGAATGAGGATAAACATCGTTACAGATAATATGTAAAAAACTTAGTTGAAACTGAATTAACCTCAAATAAAAGAAATTATAACGAAATATACGAATGAGGATAAACATCATTACAGATAATAAGTAAAAAACGAAGTTGGAACTAATTAGCGTCAAATTAAAGAAATTATAACGAAATATACGAATGAGGATAAACATCGTTACAGGTAATAAGTAAAAAACAAAGTTGAAACTGAATTAGCCTCAAATTAAAGAAATTATAACGAAATATACGAATGAGGATAAACATCGTTACAGATAATTAGTAAAAAACGAAGTTGAAACCGAATTAGCCTCAAATTAAAGAAATTATAACGAAATATACGAATGTGGATAAACATCGTTACAGATAATAAGTAAAAAACAAAGTAGAAACTGAATTAGCCTCAAATTAAAGAAATTATAACGAAATACACGAATGTGGATAAACATCGTTACAGATAATAAGTAAAAAACGAAGTTGAAACTGAATTAGCCTCAAATTAAAGAAATTATAACGAAATATACGAATGAGGATAAACATCGTTACAGATAATAAGTAAAAAACAAAGTTGAAACCGAATTAGCCTCAAATTAAAGAAATTATAACGAAATATACGAATGAGGATAAACATCGTTACAGATAATAAGTAAAAAACAAAGTTGAAACTGAATTAGCCTCAAATTAAAGAAATTATAACGAAATATACGAATGATGATAAACATCGTTACAGATAATAAGTAAAAAACAAAGTTGAAACTGAATTAGCCTCAAATTAAAGAAACTATAACGAAATATACGAATGAGGATAAACATCGTTACAGATAATAAGTAAAAAACGAAGTTGATACTGAATTAGCCTCAAATAAAAGAAATTATAACGAAATATACGAATGAGGATAAACATCGTTACAGATAATAAGTAAAAAACGAAGTTGAAACTGAATTAGCCTCAAATTAAAGAAATTATAACGAAATATACGAATGAGGATAAACATCGCTACAGATAATAAGTAAAAAACAAAGTAGAAACTGAATTAGCCTCAAATTAAAGAAATTATAACGAAATAAGCTAATGTGTATAAACATCGTTACAGATAATAAGTAAAAAACGAAGTTGAAACTGAATTAGCCTCAAATTAAAGAAATTATAACGAAATATACGAATGAGGATAAACATCGTTACAGGTAATAAGTACAAAACGAAGTTGAAACTGAATTAGCCTCAAATTAAAGAAATTATAACGAAATATACGAATGAGGATAAACATCGTTACAGATAATAAGTAAAAAACGAAGTTGAAACCGAATTAGCCTCATATTAAAGAAATTACAACGAAATATACGAATGAGGATAAACATCGGTAAAGATAATAAGTAAAAAACGAAGTTGAAACTGAATCAGCCTCAAATTAAAGAAGTTATAACGAAATATACGAATGAGAATAAACATCGTTACAGATAATAAGTAAAAAACGAAGTTGAAACCGAATTAGCCTCAAATTAAAAAATTATAACGAAATATACGAATGAGGATAAACATCGTTACAGCTAATAAGTAAAAAACAAAGTTCAAACTGAATTAGCCTCAAATTAAAGAAATGATAACGAAATATACGAATGAGGATAAACATCGTTACAGATAATAAGTAAAAAACAAAGTTGAAACTGAATTAGCCTCAAATTAAAGAAATTATAACGAAATATACGAATGAGGATAAACATCGTTACAGATAATTAGTAAAAAACGAAGTTGAAACCGAATTAGCCTCAAATTAAAGAAATTATAACGAAATATACGAATGTGGATAAACATCGTTACAGATAATAAGTAAAAAACAAAGTAGAAACTGAATTAGCCTCAAATTAAAGAAATTATAACGAAATACACGAATGTGGATAAACATCGTTACAGATAATAAGTAAAAAACGAAGTTGAAACTGAATTAGCCTCAAATTAAAGAAATTATAACGAAATATACGAATGAGGATAAACATCGTTACAGATAATAAGTAAAAAACAAAGTTGAAACCGAATTAGCCTCAAATTAAAGAAATTATAACGAAATATACGAATGAGGATAAACATCGTTACAGATAATAAGTAAAAAACAAAGTTGAAACTGAATTAGCCTCAAATTAAAGAAATTATAACGAAATATACGAATGATGATAAACATCGTTACAGATAATAAGTAAAAAACAAAGTTGAAACTGAATTAGCCTCAAATTAAAGAAACTATAACGAAATATACGAATGAGGATAAACATCGTTACAGATAATAAGTAAAAAACGAAGTTGATACTGAATTAGCCTCAAATAAAAGAAATTATAACGAAATATACGAATGAGGATAAACATCGTTACAGATAATAAGTAAAAAACGAAGTTGAAACTGAATTAGCCTCAAATTAAAGAAATTATAACGAAATATACGAATGAGGATAAACATCGCTACAGATAATAAGTAAAAAACAAAGTAGAAACTGAATTAGCCTCAAATTAAAGAAATTATAACGAAATAAGCTAATGTGTATAAACATCGTTACAGATAATAAGTAAAAAACGAAGTTGAAACTGAATTAGCCTCAAATTAAAGAAATTATAACGAAATATACGAATGAGGATAAACATCGTTACAGGTAATAAGTACAAAACGAAGTTGAAACTGAATTAGCCTCAAATTAAAGAAATTATAACGAAATATACGAATGAGGATAAACATCGTTACAGATAATAAGTAAAAAACGAAGTTGAAACCGAATTAGCCTCATATTAAAGAAATTACAACGAAATATACGAATGAGGATAAACATCGGTAAAGATAATAAGTAAAAAACGAAGTTGAAACTGAATCAGCCTCAAATTAAAGAAGTTATAACGAAATATACGAATGAGAATAAACATCGTTACAGATAATAAGTAAAAAACGAAGTTGAAACCGAATTAGCCTCAAATTAAAAAATTATAACGAAATATACGAATGAGGATAAACATCGTTACAGCTAATAAGTAAAAAACAAAGTTCAAACTGAATTAGCCTCAAATTAAAGAAATGATAACGAAATATACGAATGAGGATAAACATCGTTACAGATAATAAGTAAAAAACAAAGTTGAAACTGAATTAGCCTCAAATTAAAGAAATTATAACGAAATATACGAATGAGGATAAACATCGTTACAGATAATAAGTAAAAAACAAAGTAGAAACTGGATTAGCCTCAAATTAAAGAAATTATAAGGAAATATACGAATGTGGATAAATAGCGTTACATATAATAAGTAAAAAACGAAGTTGAAACTGAATTAGCCTCAAATTAAAGAAATGATAACGAAATATACGAATGAGGATAAACATCGTTACAGATAATAAGTAAAAAACGAAGTTGAAACTAGATTAGCCTAAAATTAAAGAAATTATAACGAAATATACGAATGTGGATAAACATCGTTACAGATAATAAGTAAAAAACAAAGTTGAAACTGAATTAGCCTCAAATAAAAGAAATTATAACGAAATATACGAATGAGGATAAACATCGTTACAGATAATAAGTAAAAAACGAAGTTGAAACTGAATTAGCCTCAAATTAAAGAAATTATAACGAAATATACGAATGAGGATAAACATCGCTACAGATAATAAGTAAAAAACAAAGTAGAAACTGAATTAGCCTCAAATTAAAGAAATTATAACGAAATAAGCTAATGTGTATAAACATCGTTACAGATAATAAGTAAAAAACGAAGTTGAAACTGAATTAGCCTCAAATTAAAGAAATTATAACGAAATATACGAATGAGGATAAACATCGTTACAGGTAATAAGTACAAAACGAAGTTGAAACTGAATTAGCCTCAAATTAAAGAAATTATAACGAAATATACGAATGAGGATAAACATCGTTACAGATAATAAGTAAAAAACGAAGTTGAAACCGAATTAGCCTCATATTAAAGAAATTACAACGAAATATACGAATGAGGATAAACATCGGTAAAGATAATAAGTAAAAAACGAAGTTGAAACTGAATCAGCCTCAAATTAAAGAAGTTATAACGAAATATACGAATGAGAATAAACATCGTTACAGATAATAAGTAAAAAACGAAGTTGAAACCGAATTAGCCTCAAATTAAAAAATTATAACGAAATATACGAATGAGGATAAACATCGTTACAGCTAATAAGTAAAAAACAAAGTTCAAACTGAATTAGCCTCAAATTAAAGAAATGATAACGAAATATACGAATGAGGATAAACATCGTTACAGATAATAAGTAAAAAACAAAGTTGAAACTGAATTAGCCTCAAATTAAAGAAATTATAACGAAATATACGAATGAGGATAAACATCGTTACAGATAATAAGTAAAAAACAAAGTAGAAACTGGATTAGCCTCAAATTAAAGAAATTATAAGGAAATACACGAATGTGGATAAATAGCGTTACATATAATAAGTAAAAAACGAAGTTGAAACTAGATTAGCCTCAAATTAAAGAAATTATAACGAAATATACGAATGTGGATAAACATCGTTACAGATAATAAGTAAAAAACAAAGTTGAAACTGAATTAGCCTCAAATTAAAGAAATTATAACGAAATATACGAATGTGGAGAAACATCGTTACATATAATAAGTAAAAAACAAAGTTGAAACTGATGTAGACTCAAATTAAAGAAATTATAACGAAATATACGAATGAGGATAAACATCGTTACAGATAATAAGTAAAAAACGAAGTTGAAACTGGATTAGCCTGAATTAAAGAAATTATAACGAAATATACGAATGAGGATAAGCATCTTTACAGATAATAAGTAAAAAACAAAGTTGAAACTGAATTAGCCTCAAATAAAAGAAATTAAAACGAAATATACGAATGAGGATAAACATCGTTACAGATAATATGTAAAAAACTTAGTTGAAACTGAATTAACCTCAAATAAAAGAAATTATAACGAAATATACGAATGAGGATAAACATCATTACAGATAATAAGTAAAAAACGAAGTTGGAACTAATTAGCGTCAAATTAAAGAAATTATAACGAAATATACGAATGAGGATAAACATCGTTACAGATAACAGGTAAAAAACGATGTTGAAACTGAATTAGCCTCAAATTAAAGAAATTATAACGAAATATACGAATGAGGATAAACATCGTTACAGATAATAAGTAAAAAACGAAGTTGAAACTGAATTAGCCTCAAATTAAAGAAATTATAACGAAATATACGAATGAGGATAAACATCGTTACAGATAATAAGTAAAAAACAAAGTTGAAACTGAATTAGCCTCAAATTAAAGAAATTATAACGAAATATACGAATGAGGATAAACATCATTACAGATAATAAGTAAAAAACGAAGTTGAAACTGAATTAGCCTCAAATTAAAGAAATTATAACGAAATAAATTAATGTGTTTAAACATCGTTACAGATAATAAGTAAAAAACGAAGTTGAAACTGAATTAGCCTCAAAATAAAGAAATTATAACGAAATATACGAATGTGGACAAACATCGTTACAGATAATAAGTAAAAAACGAAGTTGAAACTGGATTAGCCTCAAATTAAAGAAATTATAACGAAATATACGAATGAGGATAAACATCGTTACAGATAATAAGTAAAAAACAAAGTTGAAACTGAATTAGCCTCAAATTAAAGAAATTATAACGAAATATACGAATGAGGATAAACATCGTTACAGGTAATAAGTAAAAAACAAAGTTCATACTGAATTAGCCTCAAATTAAAGAAATGATAACGAAATATACGAATGAGGATAAACATCGTTACAGATAATAAGTAAAAAACAAAGTTGAAACTGCATTAGCCTCAAATTAAAGAAATTATAACGAAATATACGAATGAGGATAAACATCGTTACAGATAATAAGTAAAAAACGAAGTTGAAACCGAATTAGCCTCAAATTAAAGAAATTATAACGAAATATACGAATGTGGATAAACATCGTTACAGATAATAAATAAAAAACGAAGTTGAAACTGAATTAGCTTCAAATTAAAGAAATTATAACGAAATATACGAATGAGGATAAACATCGTTACAGATAATAAGTAAAAAACGAAGTTGAAACCGAATTAGCCTCAAATTAAAGTAATTATAACGAAATATACGAATGAGGATAAACATCGTTACAGATAATAAGTAAAAAACAAAGTAGAAACTGGATTAGCCTCAAATTAAAGAAATTATATGGAAATATACGAATGTGGATAAATAGCGTTACATATAATAAGTAAAAAACGAAGTTGAAACTGAATTAGCCACAAATTAAATAAATGATAACGAAATATACGAATGAGGATAAACATCGTTACAGATAATAAGTAAAAAACGAAGTTGAAACTAGATTAGCCTCAAATTAAAGAAATTATAACGAAATATACGAATGTGGATAAACATCGTTACAGATAATAAGTAAAAAACAAAGTTGAAACTGAATTAGCCTCAAATTAAAGAAATTATAACGAAATATACGAATGTGGAGAAACATCGTTACATATAATAAGTAAAAAACAAAGTTGAAACTGATGTAGACTCAAATTAAAGAAATTATAACGAAATATACGAATGAGGATAAACATCGTTACAGATAATAAGTAAAAAACGAAGTTGAAACCGAATTAGCCTTAAATTAAAGAAATAATAACGAAATATACGAATGAGGATAAACATCGTTACAGATAATAAGTAAAAAACAAAGTAGAAACTGAATTAGCCTCAAATTAAAGAAATTATAACGAAATACACGAATGTGGATAAACATCGTTACAGATAATAAGTAAAAAACGAAGTTGAAACTGAATTAGCCTCAAATTAAAGAAATTATAACGAAATATACGAATGAGGATAAACATCGTTACAGATAATAAGTAAAAAACAAAGTTGAAACCGAATTAGCCTCAAATTAAAGAAATTATAACGAAATATACGAATGAGGATAAACATCGTTCCAGATAATAAGTAAAAAACAAAGTTGAAACTGAATTAGCCTCAAATTAAAGAAATTATAACGAAATATACGAATGAGGATAAACATCGTTACAGATAATAAGTAAAAAACAAAGTTGAAACTGAATTAGCCTCAAATTAAAGAAACTATAACGAAATATACGAATGAGGATAAACATCGTTACAGATAATAAGTAAAAAACGAAGTTGATACTGAATTAGCCTCAAATAAAAGAAATTATAACGAAATATACGAATGAGGATAAACATCGTTACAGATAATAAGTAAAAAACGAAGTTGAAACTGAATTAGCCTCAAATTAAAGAAATTATAACGAAATATACGAATGAGAATAAACATCGCTACAGATAATAAGTAAAAAACAAAGTAGAAACTGAATTAGCCTCAAATTAAAGAAATTATAACGAAATAAGCTAATGTGTATAAACATCGTTACAGATAATAAGTAAAAAACGAAGTTGAAACTGAATTAGCCTCAAATTAAAGAAATTATAACGAAATATACGAATGAGGATAAACATCGTTACAGGTAATAAGTAAAAAACGAAGTTGAAACTGAATTAGCCTCAAATTAAAGAAATTATAACGAAATATACGAATGAGGATAAACATCGTTACAGATAATAAGTAAAAAACGAAGTTGATACCGAATTAGCCTCATATTAAAGAAATTACAACGAAATATAAGAATGAGGATAAACATCGGTAAAGATAATAAGTAAAAAACGAAGTTGAAACTGAATCAGCCTCAAATTAAAGAAGTTATAACGAAATATACGAATGAGGATAAACATCGTTACAGATAATAAGTAAAAAACGAAGTTGAAACCGAATTAGCCTCAAATTAAAAAATTATAACGAAATATACGAATGAGGATAAACATCGTTACAGGTAATAAGTAAAAAACAAAGTTCAAACTGAATTAGCCTCAAATTAAAGAAATGATAACGAAATATACGAATGAGGATAAACATCGTTACAGATAATAAGTAAAAAACAACGTTGAAACTGAATTAGCCTCAAATTAAAGAAATTATAACGAAATATACGAATGAGGATAAACATCGTTACAGATATAAGTAAAAAACAAAGTAGAAACTGGATTAGCCTCAAATTAAAGAAATTATAAGGAAATATACGAATGTGGATAAATAGCGTTACATATAATAAGTAAAAAACGAAGTTGAAACTGAATTAGCCTCAAATTAAAGAAATGATAACGAAATATACGAATGAGGATAAACATCGTTACAGATAATAAGTAAAAAACGAAGTTGAAACTAGATTAGCCTCAAATTAAAGAAATTATAACGAAATATACGAATGTGGATAAACATCGTTACAGATAATAAGTAAAAAACAAAGTTGAAACTGAATTAGTCTCAAATTAAAGAAATTATAACGAAATATACGAATGTGGAGAAACATCGTTACATATAATAAGTAAAAAACAAAGTTGAAACTGATGTAGACTCAAATTAAAGAAATTATAACGAAATATACGAATGAGGATAAACATCGTTACAGATAATAAGTAAAAACGAAGTTGAAACTGGATTAGCCTGAATTAAAGAAATTATAACGAAATATACGAATGAGGATAAGCATCTTTACAGATAATAAGTAAAAAACGAAGTTGAAACTGAATTAGCCTCAAATTAAAGAAATTATAACGAAATAAATTAATGTGTTTAAACATCGTTACAGATAATAAGTAAAAAACGAAGTTGAAACTGAATTAGCCTCAAAATAAAGAAATTATAACGAAATATACGAATGTGGACAAACATCGTTACAGATAATAAGTAAAAAACGAAGTTGAAACTGGATTAGCCTCAAATTAAAGAAATTATAACGAAATATACGAATGAGGATAAACATCGTTACAGATAATAAGTAAAAAACAAAGTTGAAACTGAATTAGCCTCAAATTAAAGAAATTATAACGAAATATACGAATGAGGATAAACATCGTTACAGATAATAAGTAAAAAACGAAGTTGAAACTGAATTAGCCTCAAATTAAAGAAATGATAACGAAATATCCGAATGAGGATAAACATCGTTACAGATAATAAGTAAAAAACAAAGTTGAAACTGAATTAGTCTCAAATTAAAGAAATTATAACGAAATATACGAATGAGGATGAACATCGTTACAGATAATAAGTAAAAAACGAAGTTGAAACTGAATTAGCCTCAAATTAAAGAAACTATAACGAAATATACGAATGAGGATAAACATCGTTACAGATAATAAGTAAAAAACGAAGTTGGAACTCAATTAGCGTCAAATTAAAGAAATGATAACGAAATATCCGAATGAGGATAAACATCGTTACAGATAATAAGTAAAAAACAAAGTTGAAACTGAATTAGTCTCAAATTAAAGAAATTATAACGAAATATACGAATGAGGATAAACATCGTTACAGATAATAGGTAAAAAAAGAAGTTGAAACTGAATTAGCCTCAAATTAAAGAAATTATAACGAAATATACGAATGAGGATAAACATCGTCACAGATAATAAGTAAAAAACAAAGTTGAAACTGAATTAGCCTCAAATTAAAGAAATTATAACGAAATAAACTAATGTGGATAAACATCGTTACAGATAATAAGTTAAAAACGTAGCTGAAACTGAATTAGCCTCAAATTAAAGAAATTATAACGAAATATACGAATGTGGATAAACATCGTTACAGATAATAAGTTAAAAACGTAGTTGAAACTGAATTAGCCTCAAATTAAAGAAATTATAACGAAATATACGAATGTGGATAAACATCGTTACAGATAATAAGTAAAAAACGAAGCTGAAACTGAATTAGCCTCAAATTAAAGAAATTATAACGAAATATACGAATGAGGATAAACATCGTTACAGATAATAGGTAAAAAACGAAGTTGAAACTGAATTAGCCTCAAATTAAAGAAATTATAACGAAATATACGAATGAGGATAAACATCGTTACAGATAATAAGTAAAAAACGAAGTTGAAACTGAATTAGCCTCAAATTAAAGAAATTTTAACGAAATATACGAATGAGGATAAACATCGTTACAGATAATAAGTAAAAAACAAAGTTGAAACTGAATTAGCCTCAAATTAAAGAAATTATAACGAAATATACGAATGAGGATAAACATCATTACAGATAATAAGTAAAAAACGAAGTTGAAACTGAATTAGCCTCAAATTAAAGAAATTATAACGAAATAAATTAATGTATTTAAACATCGTTACAGATAATAAGTAAAAAACGAAGTTGAAACTGAATTAGCCTCAAAATAAAGAAATTATAACGAAATATACGAATGTGGACAAACATCGTTACAGATAATAAGTAAAAAACGAAGTTGAAACTGGATTAGCCTCAAATTAAAGAAATTATAACGAAATAAATTAATGTGTTTAAACATCGTTACAGATAATAAGTAAAAAACGAAGTTGAAACTGAATTAGCCTCAAAATAAAGAAATTATAACGAAATATACGAATGTGGACAAACATCGTTACAGATAATAAGTAAAAAACGAAGTTGAAACTGGATTAGCCTCAAATTAAAGAAATTATAACGAAATATACGAATGAGGATAAACATCGTTACAGATAATAAGTAAAAAACAAAGTTGAAACTGAATTAGCCTCAAATTAAAGAAATTATAACGAAATATACGAATGAGGATAAACATCGTTACAGGTAATAAGTAAAAAACAAAGTTCAAACTGAATTAGCCTCAAATTAAAGAAATGATAACGAAATATACGAATGAGGATAAACATCGTTACAGATAATAAGTAAAAAACAAAGTTGAAACTGCATTAGCCTCAAATTAAAGAAATTATAACGAAATATACGAATGAGGATAAACATCGTTACAGATAATAAGTAAAAAACGAAGTTGAAACCGAATTAGCCTCAAATTAAAGAAATTATAACGAAATATACGAATGAGGATAAACATCGTTACAGGTAATAAGTAAAAAACAAAGTTCAAACTGAATTAGCCTCAAATTAAAGAAATGATAACGAAATATACGAATGAGGATAAACATCGTTACAGATAATAAGTAAAAAACAAAGTTGAAACTGCATTAGCCTCAAATTAAAAAAATTATAACGAAATATACGAATGAGGATAAACATCGTTACAGATAATAAGTAAAAAACGAAGTTGAAACCGAATTAGCCTCAAATTAAAGAAATTATAACGAAATATACGAATGTGGATAAACATCGTTACAGATAATAAGTAAAAAACGAAGTTGAAACTGAATTAGCCTCAAATTAAAGAAATTATAACGAAATATACGAATGAGGATAAACATCGTTACAGATAATAAGTAAAAAACGAAGTTGAAACCGAATTAGCCTCAAATTAAAGAAATTATAACGAAATATACGAATGTGGATAAACATCGTTACAGATAATAAGTAAAAAACGAAGTTGAAACTGAATTAGCCTCAAATTAAAGATATTATAACGAAATATACGAATGAGGATAAACATCGTTACAGATAATAAGTAAAAAACAAAGTTGAAACCGAATTAGCCTCAAATTAAAGAAATTATAACGAAATATACGAATGAGGATAAACATCGTTACAGATAATAAGTAAAAAACAAAGTTGAAACTGAATTAGCCTCAAATTAAAGAAACTATAACGAAATATACGAATGAGGATAAACATCGTTACAGATAATAAGTAAAAAACGAAGTTGAAACTGAATTAGCCTCAAATTAAAGAAATGATAACGAAATATCCGAATGAGGATAAACATCGTTACAGATAATAAGTAAAAAACAAAGTTGAAACTGAATTAGTCTCAAATTAAAGAAATTATAACGAAATATACGAATGAGGATGAACATCGTTACAGATAATAAGTAAAAAACGAAGTTGAAACTGAATTAGCCTCAAATTAAAGAAACTATAACGAAATATACGAATGAGGATAAACATCGTTACAGATAATAAGTAAAAAACGAAGTTGGAACTCAATTAGCGTCAAATTAAAGAAATGATAACGAAATATCCGAATGAGGATAAACATCGTTACAGATAATAAGTAAAAAACAAAGTTGAAACTGAATTAGTCTCAAATTAAAGAAATTATAACGAAATATACGAATGAGGATAAACATCGTTACAGATAATAGGTAAAAAAAGAAGTTGAAACTGAATTAGCCTCAAATTAAAGAAATTATAACGAAATATACGAATGAGGATAAACATCGTCACAGATAATAAGTAAAAAACAAAGTTGAAACTGAATTAGCCTCAAATTAAAGAAATTATAACGAAATAAACTAATGTGGATAAACATCGTTACAGATAATAAGTTAAAAACGTAGCTGAAACTGAATTAGCCTCAAATTAAAGAAATTATAACGAAATATACGAATGTGGATAAACATCGTTACAGATAATAAGTTAAAAACGTAGTTGAAACTGAATTAGCCTCAAATTAAAGAAATTATAACGAAATATACGAATGTGGATAAACATCGTTACAGATAATAAGTAAAAAACGAAGCTGAAACTGAATTAGCCTCAAATTAAAGAAATTATAACGAAATATACGAATGAGGATAAACATCGTTACAGATAATAGGTAAAAAACGAAGTTGAAACTGAATTAGCCTCAAATTAAAGAAATTATAACGAAATATACGAATGAGGATAAACATCGTTACAGATAATAAGTAAAAAACGAAGTTGAAACTGAATTAGCCTCAAATTAAAGAAATTTTAACGAAATATACGAATGAGGATAAACATCGTTACAGATAATAAGTAAAAAACAAAGTTGAAACTGAATTAGCCTCAAATTAAAGAAATTATAACGAAATATACGAATGAGGATAAACATCATTACAGATAATAAGTAAAAAACGAAGTTGAAACTGAATTAGCCTCAAATTAAAGAAATTATAACGAAATAAATTAATGTGTTTAAACATCGTTACAGATAATAAGTAAAAAACGAAGTTGAAACTGAATTAGCCTCAAAATAAAGAAATTATAACGAAATATACGAATGTGGACAAACATCGTTACAGATAATAAGTAAAAAACGAAGTTGAAACTGGATTAGCCTCAAATTAAAGAAATTATAACGAAATAAATTAATGTGTTTAAACATCGTTACAGATAATAAGTAAAAAACAAAGTTGAAACTGAATTAGCCTCAAATTAAAGAAATTATAACGAAATATACGAATGAGGATAAACATCGTTACAGGTAATAAGTAAAAAACAAAGTTCAAACTGAATTAGCCTCAAATTAAAGAAATGATAACGAAATATACGAATGAGGATAAACATCGTTACAGATAATAAGTAAAAAACAAAGTTGAAACTGCATTAGCCTCAAATTAAAGAAATTATAACGAAATATACGAATGAGGATAAACATCGTTACAGATAATAAGTAAAAAACGAAGTTGAAACCGAATTAGCCTCAAATTAAAGAAATTATAACGAAATATACGAATGAGGATAAACATCGTTACAGGTAATAAGTAAAAAACAAAGTTCAAACTGAATTAGCCTCAAATTAAAGAAATGATAACGAAATATACGAATGAGGATAAACATCGTTACAGATAATAAGTAAAAAACAAAGTTGAAACTGCATTAGCCTCAAATTAAAAAAATTATAACGAAATATACGAATGAGGATAAACATCGTTACAGATAATAAGTAAAAAACGAAGTTGAAACCGAATTAGCCTCAAATTAAAGAAATTATAACGAAATATACGAATGTGGATAAACATCGTTACAGATAATAAGTAAAAAACGAAGTTGAAACTGAATTAGCCTCAAATTAAAGAAATTATAACGAAATATACGAATGAGGATAAACATCGTTACAGATAATAAGTAAAAAACGAAGTTGAAACCGAATTAGCCTCAAATTAAAGAAATTATAACGAAATATACGAATGTGGATAAACATCGTTACAGATAATAAGTAAAAAACGAAGTTGAAACTGAATTAGCCTCAAATTAAAGATATTATAACGAAATATACGAATGAGGATAAACATCGTTACAGATAATAAGTAAAAAACAAAGTTGAAACCGAATTAGCCTCAAATTAAAGAAATTATAACGAAATATACGAATGAGGATAAACATCGTTACAGATAATAAGTAAAAAACAAAGTTGAAACTGAATTAGCCTCAAATTAAAGAAACTATAACGAAATATACGAATGAGGATAAACATCGTTACAGATAATAAGTAAAAAACGAAGTTGAAACTGAATTAGCCTCAAATTAAAGAAATGATAACGAAATATCCGAATGAGGATAAACATCGTTACAGATAATAAGTAAAAAACAAAGTTGAAACTGAATTAGTCTCAAATTAAAGAAATTATAACGAAATATACGAATGAGGATGAACATCGTTACAGATAATAAGTAAAAAACGAAGTTGAAACTGAATTAGCCTCAAATTAAAGAAACTATAACGAAATATACGAATGAGGATAAACATCGTTACAGATAATAAGTAAAAAACGAAGTTGGAACTCAATTAGCGTCAAATTAAAGAAATGATAACGAAATATCCGAATGAGGATAAACATCGTTACAGATAATAAGTAAAAAACAAAGTTGAAACTGAATTAGTCTCAAATTAAAGAAATTATAACGAAATATACGAATGAGGATAAACATCGTTACAGATAATAGGTAAAAAAAGAAGTTGAAACTGAATTAGCCTCAAATTAAAGAAATTATAACGAAATATACGAATGAGGATAAACATCGTTACAGATAATAAGTAAAAAACAAAGTTGAAACTGAATTAGCCTCAAATTAAAGAAATTATAACGAAATAAACTAATGTGCATAAACATCGTTACAGATAATAAGTTAAAAACGTAGTTGAAACTGAATTAGCCTCAAATTAAAGAAATTATAACGAAATATACGAATGTGGATAAACATCGTTACAGATAATAAGTAAAAAACGAAGCTGAAACTGAATTAGCCTCAAATTAAAGAAATTATAACGAAATATACGAATGAGGATAAACATCGTTACAGATAATAGGTAAAAAACGAAGTTGAAACTGAATTAGCCTCAAATTAAAGAAATTATAACGAAATATACGAATGAGGATAAACATCGTTACAGATAATAAGTAAAAAACGAAGTTGAAACTGAATTAGCCTCAAATTAAAGAAATTATAACGAAATATACGAATGAGGATAAACATCATTACAGATAATAAGTAAAAAACAAAGTTGAAACTGAATTAGCCTCAAATTAAAGAAATTATAACGAAATATACGAATGAGGATAAACATCATTACAGATAATAAGTAAAAAACGAAGTTGAAACTGAATTTGCCTCAAATTAAAGAAATTATAACGAAATAAATTAATGTGTTTAAACATCGTTACAGATAATAAGTAAAAAACGAAGTTGAAACTGAATTAGCCTCAAAATAAAGAAATTATAACGAAATATACGAATGTGGACAAACATCGTTACAGATAATAAGTAAAAAACGAAGTTGAAACTGGATTAGCCTCAAATTAAAGAAATTATAACGAAATAAGCTAATGTGTATAAACATCGTTACAGATAATAAGTAAAAAACGATGTTGAAACTGAATTAGCCTCAAATTAAAGAAATTATAACGAAATATACGAATGAGGATAAACATCGTTACAGGTAATAAGTAAAAAACGAAGTTGAAACTGAATTAGCCTCAAATTAAAGAAATTATAACGAAATATACGAATGAGGATAAACATCGTTACAGATAATAAGTAAAAAACGAAGTTGATACCGAATTAGCCTCAAATTAAAGAAATTATAACGAAATATACGAATGTGGAGAAACATCGTTACATATAATAAGTAAAAAACAAAGTTGAAACTGATGTAGACTCAAATTAAAGAAATTATAACGAAATATACGAATGAGGATAAACATCATTACAGATAATAAGTAAAAAACGAAGTTGAAACTGAATTAGCCTCAAATTAAAGAAATTATAACGAAATAAATTAATGTGTTTAAACATCGTTACAGATAATAAGTAAAAAACGAAGTTGAAACTGAATTAGCCTCAAAATAAAGAAGTTATAACGAAATATACGAATGAGGATAAACATCGTTACAGATAATAAGTAAAAAACGAAGTTGAAACCGAATTAGCCTCAAATTAAAAAATTATAACGAAATATACGAATGAGGATAAACATCGTTACAGGTAATAAGTAAAAAACAAAGTTCAAACTGAATTAGCCTCAAATTAAAGAAATGATAACGAAATATACGAATGAGGATAAACATCGTTACAGATAATAAGTAAAAAACAAAGTTGAAACTGAATTAGCCTCAAATTAAAGAAATTATAACGAAATATACGAATGAGGATAAACATCGTTACAGATATAAGTAAAAAACAAAGTAGAAACTGGATTAGCCTCAAATTAAAGAAATTATAAGGAAATATACGAATGTGGATAAATAGCGTTACATATAATAAGTAAAAAACGAAGTTGAAACTGAATTAGCCTCAAATTAAAGAAATGATAACGAAATATACGAATGAGGATAAACATCGTTACAGATAATAAGTAAAAAACGAAGTTGAAACTAGATTAGCCTCAAATTAAAGAAATTATAACGAAATATACGAATGTGGATAAACATCGTTACAGATAATAAGTAAAAAACAAAGTTGAAACTGAATTAGCCTCAAATTAAAGAAATTATAACGAAATATACGAATGTGGAGAAACATCGTTACATATAATAAGTAAAAAACAAAGTTGAAACTGATGTAGACTCAAATTAAAGAAATTATAACGAAATATACGAATGAGGATAAACATCGTTACAGATAATAAGTAAAAAACGAAGTTGAAACTGGATTAGCCTGAATTAAAGAAATTATAACGAAATATACGAATGAGGATAAGCATCTTTACAGATAATAAGTAAAAAACGAAGTTGAAACTGAATTAGCCTCAAATTAAAGAAATTATAACGAAATATACGAATGAGGATAAACATCATTACAGATAATAAGTAAAAAACGAAGTTGAAACTGAATTAGCCTCAAATTAAAGAAATTATAACGAAATAAATTAATGTGTTTAAACATCGTTACAGATAATAAGTAAAAAACGAAGTTGAAACTGAATTAGCCTCAAAATAAAGAAATTATAACGAAATATACGAATGTGGACAAACATCGTTACAGATAATAAGTAAAAAACGAAGTTGAAACTGGATTAGCCTCAAATTAAAGAAATTATAACGAAATATACGAATGAGGATAAACATCGTTACAGATAATAAGTAAAAAACAAAGTTGAAACTGAATTAGCCTCAAATTAAAGAAATTATAACGAAATATACGAATGAGGATAAACATCGTTACAGGTAATAAGTAAAAAACAAAGTTCAAACTGAATTAGCCTCAAATTAAAGAAATGATAACGAAATATACGAATGAGGATAAACATCGTTACAGATAATAAGTAAAAAACAAAGTTGAAACTGCATTAGCCTCAAATTAAAGAAATTATAACGAAATATACGAATGAGGATAAACATCGTTACAGATAATAAGTAAAAAACGAAGTTGAAACCGAATTAGCCTCAAATTAAAGAAATTATAACGAAATATACGAATGAGGATAAACATCGTTACAGGTAATAAGTAAAAAACAAAGTTCAAACTGAATTAGCCTCAAATTAAAGAAATGATAACGAAATATACGAATGAGGATAAACATCGTTACAGATAATAAGTAAAAAACAAAGTTGAAACTGCATTAGCCTCAAATTAAAAAAATTATAACGAAATATACGAATGAGGATAAACATCGTTACAGATAATAAGTAAAAAACGAAGTTGAAACCGAATTAGCCTCAAATTAAAGAAATTATAACGAAATATACGAATGTGGATAAACATGGTTACAGATAATAAGTAAAAAACGAAGTTGAAACTGAATTAGCCTCAAATTAAAGAAATTATAACGAAATATACGAATGAGGATAAACATCGTTACAGATAATAAGTAAAAAACGAAGTTGAAACCGAATTAGCCTCAAATTAAAGAAATTATAACGAAATATACGAATGTGGATAAACATCGTTACAGATAATAAGTAAAAAACGAAGTTGAAACTGAATTAGCCTCAAATTAAAGATATTATAACGAAATATACGAATGAGGATAAACATCGTTACAGATAATAAGTAAAAAACAAAGTTGAAACCGAATTAGCCTCAAATTAAAGAAATTATAACGAAATATACGAATGAGGATAAACATCGTTACAGATAATAAGTAAAAAACGAAGTTGAAACTGAATTAGCCTCAAAATAAAGAAGTTATAACGAAATATACGAATGAGGATAAACATCGTTACAGATAATAAGTAAAAAACGAAGTTGAAACCGAATTAGCCTCAAATTAAAAAATTATAACGAAATATACGAATGAGGATAAACATCGTTACAGGTAATAAGTAAAAAACAAAGTTCAAACTGAATTAGCCTCAAATTAAAGAAATGATAACGAAATATACGAATGAGGATAAACATCGTTACAGATAATAAGTAAAAAACAAAGTTGAAACTGAATTAGCCTCAAATTAAAGAAATTATAACGAAATATACGAATGAGGATAAACATCGTTACAGATATAAGTAAAAAACAAAGTAGAAACTGGATTAGCCTCAAATTAAAGAAATTATAAGGAAATATACGAATGTGGATAAATAGCGTTACATATAATAAGTAAAAAACGAAGTTGAAACTGAATTAGCCTCAAATTAAAGAAATGATAACGAAATATACGAATGAGGATAAACATCGTTACAGATAATAAGTAAAAAACGAAGTTGAAACTAGATTAGCCTCAAATTAAAGAAATTATAACGAAATATACGAATGTGGATAAACATCGTTACAGATAATAAGTAAAAAACAAAGTTGAAACTGAATTAGCCTCAAATTAAAGAAATTATAACGAAATATACGAATGTGGAGAAACATCGTTACATATAATAAGTAAAAAACAAAGTTGAAACTGATGTAGACTCAAATTAAAGAAATTATAACGAAATATACGAATGAGGATAAACATCGTTACAGATAATAAGTAAAAAACGAAGTTGAAACTGGATTAGCCTGAATTAAAGAAATTATAACGAAATATACGAATGAGGATAAGCATCTTTACAGATAATAAGTAAAAAACGAAGTTGAAACTGAATTAGCCTCAAATTAAAGAAATTATAACGAAATATACGAATGAGGATAAACATCATTACAGATAATAAGTAAAAAACGAAGTTGAAACTGAATTAGCCTCAAATTAAAGAAATTATAACGAAATAAATTAATGTGTTTAAACATCGTTACAGATAATAAGTAAAAAACGAAGTTGAAACTGAATTAGCCTCAAAATAAAGAAATTATAACGAAATATACGAATGTGGACAAACATCGTTACAGATAATAAGTAAAAAACGAAGTTGAAACTGGATTAGCCTCAAATTAAAGAAATTATAACGAAATATACGAATGAGGATAAACATCGTTACAGATAATAAGTAAAAAACAAAGTTGAAACTGAATTAGCCTCAAATTAAAGAAATTATAACGAAATATACGAATGAGGATAAACATCGTTACAGGTAATAAGTAAAAAACAAAGTTCAAACTGAATTAGCCTCAAATTAAAGAAATGATAACGAAATATACGAATGAGGATAAACATCGTTACAGATAATAAGTAAAAAACAAAGTTGAAACTGCATTAGCCTCAAATTAAAGAAATTATAACGAAATATACGAATGAGGATAAACATCGTTACAGATAATAAGTAAAAAACGAAGTTGAAACCGAATTAGCCTCAAATTAAAGAAATTATAACGAAATATACGAATGAGGATAAACATCGTTACAGGTAATAAGTAAAAAACAAAGTTCAAACTGAATTAGCCTCAAATTAAAGAAATGATAACGAAATATACGAATGAGGATAAACATCGTTACAGATAATAAGTAAAAACAAAGTTGAAACTGCATTAGCCTCAAATTAAAAAAATTATAACGAAATATACGAATGAGGATAAACATCGTTACAGATAATAAGTAAAAAACGAAGTTGAAACCGAATTAGCCTCAAATTAAAGAAATTATAACGAAATATACGAATGTGGATAAACATCGTTACAGATAATAAGTAAAAAACGAAGTTGAAACTGAATTAGCCTCAAATTAAAGAAATTATAACGAAATATACGAATGAGGATAAACATCGTTACAGATAATAAGTAAAAAACGAAGTTGAAACCGAATTAGCCTCAAATTAAAGAAATTATAACGAAATATACGAATGTGGATAAACATCGTTACAGATAATAAGTAAAAAACGAAGTTGAAACTGAATTAGCCTCAAATTAAAGATATTATAACGAAATATACGAATGAGGATAAACATCGTTACAGATAATAAGTAAAAAACAAAGTTGAAACCGAATTAGCCTCAAATTAAAGAAATTATAACGAAATATACGAATGAGGATAAACATCGTTACAGATAATAAGTAAAAAACAAAGTTGAAACTGAATTAGCCTCAAATTAAAGAAACTATAACGAAATATACGAATGAGGATAAACATCGTTACAGATAATAAGTAAAAAACGAAGTTGAAACTGAATTAGCCTCAAATTAAAGAAATGATAACGAAATATCCGAATGAGGATAAACATCGTTACAGATAATAAGTAAAAAACAAAGTTGAAACTGAATTAGTCTCAAATTAAAGAAATTATAACGAAATATACGAATGAGGATGAACATCGTTACAGATAATAAGTAAAAAACGAAGTTGAAACTGAATTAGCCTCAAATTAAAGAAACTATAACGAAATATACGAATGAGGATAAACATCGTTACAGATAATAAGTAAAAAACGAAGTTGGAACTCAATTAGCGTCAAATTAAAGAAATGATAACGAAATATCCGAATGAGGATAAACATCGTTACAGATAATAAGTAAAAAACAAAGTTGAAACTGAATTAGTCTCAAATTAAAGAAATTATAACGAAATATACGAATGAGGATAAACATCGTTACAGATAATAGGTAAAAAAAGAAGTTGAAACTGAATTAGCCTCAAATTAAAGAAATTATAACGAAATATACGAATGAGGATAAACATCGTCACAGATAATAAGTAAAAAACAAAGTTGAAACTGAATTAGCCTCAAATTAAAGAAATTATAACGAAATAAACTAATGTGGATAAACATCGTTACAGATAATAAGTTAAAAACGTAGCTGAAACTGAATTAGCCTCAAATTAAAGAAATTATAACGAAATATACGAATGTGGATAAACATCGTTACAGATAATAAGTTAAAAACGTAGTTGAAACTGAATTAGCCTCAAATTAAAGAAATTATAACGAAATATACGAATGTGGATAAACATCGTTACAGATAATAAGTAAAAAACGAAGCTGAAACTGAATTAGCCTCAAATTAAAGAAATTATAACGAAATATACGAATGAGGATAAACATCGTTACAGATAATAGGTAAAAAACGAAGTTGAAACTGAATTAGCCTCAAATTAAAGAAATTATAACGAAATATACGAATGAGGATAAACATCGTTACAGATAATAAGTAAAAAACGAAGTTGAAACTGAATTAGCCTCAAATTAAAGAAATTTTAACGAAATATACGAATGAGGATAAACATCGTTACAGATAATAAGTAAAAAACAAAGTTGAAACTGAATTAGCCTCAAATTAAAGAAATTATAACGAAATATACGAATGAGGATAAACATCATTACAGATAATAAGTAAAAAACGAAGTTGAAACTGAATTAGCCTCAAATTAAAGAAATTATAACGAAATAAATTAATGTGTTTAAACATCGTTACAGATAATAAGTAAAAAACGAAGTTGAAACTGAATTAGCCTCAAAATAAAGAAATTATAACGAAATATACGAATGTGGACAAACATCGTTACAGATAATAAGTAAAAAACGAAGTTGAAACTGGATTAGCCTCAAATTAAAGAAATTATAACGAAATAAATTAATGTGTTTAAACATCGTTACAGATAATAAGTAAAAAACAAAGTTGAAACTGAATTAGCCTCAAATTAAAGAAATTATAACGAAATATACGAATGAGGATAAACATCGTTACAGGTAATAAGTAAAAAACAAAGTTCAAACTGAATTAGCCTCAAATTAAAGAAATGATAACGAAATATACGAATGAGGATAAACATCGTTACAGATAATAAGTAAAAAACAAAGTTGAAACTGCATTAGCCTCAAATTAAAGAAATTATAACGAAATATACGAATGAGGATAAACATCGTTACAGATAATAAGTAAAAAACGAAGTTGAAACCGAATTAGCCTCAAATTAAAGAAATTATAACGAAATATACGAATGAGGATAAACATCGTTACAGGTAATAAGTAAAAAACAAAGTTCAAACTGAATTAGCCTCAAATTAAAGAAATGATAACGAAATATACGAATGAGGATAAACATCGTTACAGATAATAAGTAAAAAACAAAGTTGAAACTGCATTAGCCTCAAATTAAAAAAATTATAACGAAATATACGAATGAGGATAAACATCGTTACAGATAATAAGTAAAAAACGAAGTTGAAACCGAATTAGCCTCAAATTAAAGAAATTATAACGAAATATACGAATGTGGATAAACATCGTTACAGATAATAAGTAAAAAACGAAGTTGAAACTGAATTAGCCTCAAATTAAAGAAATTATAACGAAATATACGAATGAGGATAAACATCGTTACAGATAATAAGTAAAAAACGAAGTTGAAACCGAATTAGCCTCAAATTAAAGAAATTATAACGAAATATACGAATGTGGATAAACATCGTTACAGATAATAAGTAAAAAACGAAGTTGAAACTGAATTAGCCTCAAATTAAAGATATTATAACGAAATATACGAATGAGGATAAACATCGTTACAGATAATAAGTAAAAAACAAAGTTGAAACCGAATTAGCCTCAAATTAAAGAAATTATAACGAAATATACGAATGAGGATAAACATCGTTACAGATAATAAGTAAAAAACAAAGTTGAAACTGAATTAGCCTCAAATTAAAGAAACTATAACGAAATATACGAATGAGGATAAACATCGTTACAGATAATAAGTAAAAAACGAAGTTGAAACTGAATTAGCCTCAAATTAAAGAAATGATAACGAAATATCCGAATGAGGATAAACATCGTTACAGATAATAAGTAAAAAACAAAGTTGAAACTGAATTAGTCTCAAATTAAAGAAATTATAACGAAATATACGAATGAGGATGAACATCGTTACAGATAATAAGTAAAAAACGAAGTTGAAACTGAATTAGCCTCAAATTAAAGAAACTATAACGAAATATACGAATGAGGATAAACATCGTTACAGATAATAAGTAAAAAACGAAGTTGGAACTCAATTAGCGTCAAATTAAAGAAATGATAACGAAATATCCGAATGAGGATAAACATCGTTACAGATAATAAGTAAAAAACAAAGTTGAAACTGAATTAGTCTCAAATTAAAGAAATTATAACGAAATATACGAATGAGGATAAACATCGTTACAGATAATAGGTAAAAAAAGAAGTTGAAACTGAATTAGCCTCAAATTAAAGAAATTATAACGAAATATACGAATGAGGATAAACATCGTTACAGATAATAAGTAAAAAACAAAGTTGAAACTGAATTAGCCTCAAATTAAAGAAATTATAACGAAATAAACTAATGTGCATAAACATCGTTACAGATAATAAGTTAAAAACGTAGTTGAAACTGAATTAGCCTCAAATTAAAGAAATTATAACGAAATATACGAATGTGGATAAACATCGTTACAGATAATAAGTAAAAAACGAAGCTGAAACTGAATTAGCCTCAAATTAAAGAAATTATAACGAAATATACGAATGAGGATAAACATCGTTACAGATAATAGGTAAAAAACGAAGTTGAAACTGAATTAGCCTCAAATTAAAGAAATTATAACGAAATATACGAATGAGGATAAACATCGTTACAGATAATAAGTAAAAAACGAAGTTGAAACTGAATTAGCCTCAAATTAAAGAAATTATAACGAAATATACGAATGAGGATAAACATCATTACAGATAATAAGTAAAAAACAAAGTTGAAACTGAATTAGCCTCAAATTAAAGAAATTATAACGAAATATACGAATGAGGATAAACATCATTACAGATAATAAGTAAAAAACGAAGTTGAAACTGAATTAGCCTCAAATTAAAGAAATTATAACGAAATAAATTAATGTGTTTAAACATCGTTACAGATAATAAGTAAAAAACGAAGTTGAAACTGAATTAGCCTCAAAATAAAGAAATTATAACGAAATATACGAATGTGGACAAACTTCGTTACAGATAATAAGTAAAAAACGAAGTTGAAACTGGATTAGCCTCAAATTAAAGAAATTATAACGAAATAAGCTAATGTGTATAAACATCGTTACAGATAATAAGTAAAAAACGAAGTTGAAACTGAATTAGCCTCAAATTAAAGAAATTATAACGAAATATACGAATGAGGATAAACATCGTTACAGGTAATAAGTAAAAAACGAAGTTGAAACTGAATTAGCCTCAAATTAAAGAAATTATAACGAAATATACGAATGAGGATAAACATCGTTACAGATAATAAGTAAAAAACGAAGTTGATACCGAATTAGCCTCAAATTAAAGAAATTATAACGAAATATACGAATGTGGAGAAACATCGTTACATATAATAAGTAAAAAACAAAGTTGAAACTGATGTAGACTCAAATTAAAGAAATTATAACGAAATATACGAATGAGGATAAACATCATTACAGATAATAAGTAAAAAACGAAGTTGAAACTGAATTAGCCTCAAATTAAAGAAATTATAACGAAATAAATTAATGTGTTTAAACATCGTTACAGATAATAAGTAAAAAACGAAGTTGAAACTGAATTAGCCTCAAAATAAAGAAGTTATAACGAAATATACGAATGAGGATAAACATCGTTACAGATAATAAGTAAAAAACGAAGTTGAAACCGAATTAGCCTCAAATTAAAAAATTATAACGAAATATACGAATGAGGATAAACATCGTTACAGGTAATAAGTAAAAAACAAAGTTCAAACTGAATTAGCCTCAAATTAAAGAAATGATAACGAAATATACGAATGAGGATAAACATCGTTACAGATAATAAGTAAAAAACAAAGTTGAAACTGAATTAGCCTCAAATTAAAGAAATTATAACGAAATATACGAATGAGGATAAACATCGTTACAGATATAAGTAAAAAACAAAGTAGAAACTGGATTAGCCTCAAATTAAAGAAATTATAAGGAAATATACGAATGTGGATAAATAGCGTTACATATAATAAGTAAAAAACGAAGTTGAAACTGAATTAGCCTCAAATTAAAGAAATGATAACGAAATATACGAATGAGGATAAACATCGTTACAGATAATAAGTAAAAAACGAAGTTGAAACTAGATTAGCCTCAAATTAAAGAAATTATAACGAAATATACGAATGTGGATAAACATCGTTACAGATAATAAGTAAAAAACAAAGTTGAAACTGAATTAGCCTCAAATTAAAGAAATTATAACGAAATATACAAATGTGGAGAAACATCGTTACATATAATAAGTAAAAAACAAAGTTGAAACTGATGTAGACTCAAATTAAAGAAATTATAACGAAATATACGAATGAGGATAAACATCGTTACAGATAATAAGTAAAAAACGAAGTTGAAACTGGATTAGCCTGAATTAAAGAAATTATAACGAAATATACGAATGAGGATAAGCATCTTTACAGATAATAAGTAAAAAACGAAGTTGAAACTGAATTAGCCTCAAATTAAAGAAATTATAACGAAATATACGAATGAGGATAAACATCATTACAGATAATAAGTAAAAAACGAAGTTGAAACTGAATTAGCCTCAAATTAAAGAAATTATAACGAAATAAATTAATGTGTTTAAACATCGTTACAGATAATAAGTAAAAAACGAAGTTGAAACTGAATTAGCCTCAAAATAAAGAAATTATAACGAAATATACGAATGTGGACAAACATCGTTACAGATAATAAGTAAAAAACGAAGTTGAAACTGGATTAGCCTCAAATTAAAGAAATTATAACGAAATATACGAATGAGGATAAACATCGTTACAGATAATAAGTAAAAAACAAAGTTGAAACTGAATTAGCCTCAAATTAAAGAAATTATAACGAAATATACGAATGAGGATAAACATCGTTACAGATAATAAGTAAAAAACGAAGTTGAAACTGAATTAGCCTCAAATTAAAGAAATGATAACGAAATATCCGAATGAGGATAAACATCGTTACAGATAATAAGTAAAAAACAAAGTTGAAACTGAATTAGTCTCAAATTAAAGAAATTATAACGAAATATACGAATGAGGATGAACATCGTTACAGATAATAAGTAAAAAACGAAGTTGAAACTGAATTAGCCTCAAATTAAAGAAACTATAACGAAATATACGAATGAGGATAAACATCGTTACAGATAATAAGTAAAAAATGAAGTTGGAACTCAATTAGCGTCAAATTAAAGAAATGATAACGAAATATCCGAATGAGGATAAACATCGTTACAGATAATAAGTAAAAAACAAAGTTGAAACTGAATTAGTCTCAAATTAAAGAAATTATAACGAAATATACGAATGAGGATAAACATCGTTACAGATAATAGGTAAAAAAAGAAGTTGAAACTGAATTAGCCTCAAATTAAAGAAATTATAACGAAATATACGAATGAGGATAAACATCGTCACAGATAATAAGTAAAAAACAAAGTTGAAACTGAATTAGCCTCAAATTAAAGAAATTATAACGAAATAAACTAATGTGGATAAACATCGTTACAGATAATAAGTTAAAAACGTAGCTGAAACTGAATTAGCCTCAAATTAAAGAAATTATAACGAAATATACGAATGTGGATAAACATCGTTACAGATAATAAGTTAAAAACGTAGTTGAAACTGAATTAGCCTCAAATTAAAGAAATTATAACGAAATATACGAATGTGGATAAACATCGTTACAGATAATAAGTAAAAAACGAAGCTGAAACTGAATTAGCCTCAAATTAAAGAAATTATAACGAAATATACGAATGAGGATAAACATCGTTACAGATAATAGGTAAAAAACGAAGTTGAAACTGAATTAGCCTCAAATTAAAGAAATTATAACGAAATATACGAATGAGGATAAACATCGTTACAGATAATAAGTAAAAAACGAAGTTGAAACTGAATTAGCCTCAAATTAAAGAAATTATAACGAAATATACGAATGAGGATAAACATCGTTACAGATAATAAGTAAAAAACAAAGTTGAAACTGAATTAGCCTCAAATTAAAGAAATTATAACGAAATATACGAATGAGGATAAACATCATTACAGATAATAAGTAAAAAACGAAGTTGAAACTGAATTAGCCTCAAATTAAAGAAATTATAACGAAATAAATTAATGTGTTTAAACATCGTTACAGATAATAAGTAAAAAACGAAGTTGAAACTGAATTAGCCTCAAAATAAAGAAATTATAACGAAATATACGAATGTGGACAAACATCGTTACAGATAATAAGTAAAAAACGAAGTTGAAACTGGATTAGCCTCAAATTAAAGAAATTATAACGAAATAAATTAATGTGTTTAAACATCGTTACAGATAATAAGTAAAAAACGAAGTTGAAACTGAATTAGCCTCAAAATAAAGAAATTATAACGAAATATACGAATGAGGACAAACATCGTTACAGATAATAAGTAAAAAACAAAGTTGAAACTGAATTAGCCTCAAATTAAAGAAATTATAACGAAATATACGAATGAGGATAAACATCGTTACAGATATAAGTAAAAAACAAAGTAGAAACTGGATTAGCCTCAAATTAAAGAAATTATAAGGAAATATACGAATGTGGATAAATAGCGTTACATATAATAAGTAAAAAACGAAGTTGAAACTGAATTAGCCTCAAATTAAAGAAATGATAACGAAATATACGAATGAGGATAAACATCGTTACAGATAATAAGTAAAAAACGAAGTTGAAACTAGATTAGCCTCAAATTAAAGAAATTATAACGAAATATACGAATGTGGATAAACATCGTTACAGATAATAAGTAAAAAACAAAGTTGAAACTGAATTAGCCTCAAATTAAAGAAATTATAACGAAATATACGAATGTGGAGAAACATCGTTACATATAATAAGTAAAAAACAAAGTTGAAACTGATGTAGACTCAAATTAAAGAAATTATAACGAAATATACGAATGAGGATAAACATCGTTACAGATAATAAGTAAAAAACGAAGTTGAAACTGGATTAGCCTGAATTAAAGAAATTATAACGAAATATACGAATGAGGATAAGCATCTTTACAGATAATAAGTAAAAAACGAAGTTGAAACTGAATTAGCCTCAAATTAAAGAAATTATAACGAAATATACGAATGAGGATAAACATCATTACAGATAATAAGTAAAAAACGAAGTTGAAACTGAATTAGCCTCAAATTAAAGAAATTATAACGAAATAAATTAATGTGTTTAAACACCGTTACAGATAATAAGTAAAAAACGAAGTTGAAACTGAATTAGCCTCAAAATAAAGAAATTATAACGAAATATACGAATGTGGACAAACATCGTTACAGATAATAAGTAAAAAACGAAGTTGAAACTGGATTAGCCTCAAATTAAAGAAATTATAACGAAATATACGAATGAGGATAAACATCGTTACAGATAATAAGTAAAAAACAAAGTTGAAACTGAATTAGCCTCAAATTAAAGAAATTATAACGAAATATACGAATGAGGATAAACATCGTTACAGATAATAAGTAAAAAACGAAGTTGAAACTGAATTAGCCTCAAATTAAAGAAATGATAACGAAATATCCGAATGAGGATAAACATCGTTACAGATAATAAGTAAAAAACAAAGTTGAAACTGAATTAGTCTCAAATTGAAGAAATTATAACGAAATATACGAATGAGGATGAACATCGTTACAGATAATAAGTAAAAAACGAAGTTGAGACTGAATTAGCCTCAAATTAAAGAAACTATAACGAAATATACGAATGAGGATAAACATCGTTACAGATAATAAGTAAAAAACGAAGTTGGAACTCAATTAGCGTCAAATTAAAGAAATGATAACGAAATATCCGAATGAGGATAAACATCGTTACAGATAATAAGTAAAAAACAAAGTTGAAACTGAATTAGTCTCAAATTAAAGAAATTATAACGAAATATACGAATGAGGATAAACATCGTTACAGATAATAGGTAAAAAAAGAAGTTGAAACTGAATTAGCCTCAAATTAAAGAAATTATAACGAAATATACGAATGAGGATAAACATCGTCACAGATAATAAGTAAAAAACAAAGTTGAAACTGAATTAGCCTCAAATTAAAGAAATTATAACGAAATAAACTAATGTGGATAAACATCGTTACAGATAATAAGTTAAAAACGTAGCTGAAACTGAATTAGCCTCAAATTAAAGAAATTATAACGAAATATACGAATGTGGATAAACATCGTTACAGATAATAAGTTAAAAACGTAGTTGAAACTGAATTAGCCTCAAATTAAAGAAATTATAACGAAATATACGAATGTGGATAAACATCGTTACAGATAATAAGTAAAAAACGAAGCTGAAACTGAATTAGCCTCAAATTAAAGAAATTATAACGAAATATACGAATGAGGATAAACATCGTTACAGATAATAGGTAAAAAACGAAGTTGAAACTGAATTAGCCTCAAATTAAAGAAATTATAACGAAATATACGAATGAGGATAAACATCGTTACAGATAATAAGTAAAAAACGAAGTTGAAACTGAATTAGCCTCAAATTAAAGAAATTATAACGAAATATACGAATGAGGATAAACATCGTTACAGATAATAAGTAAAAAACAAAGTTGAAACTGAATTAGCCTCAAATTAAAGAAATTATAACGAAATATACGAATGAGGATAAACATCATTACAGATAATAAGTAAAAAACGAAGTTGAAACTGAATTAGCCTCAAATTAAAGAAATTATAACGAAATAAATTAATGTGTTTAAACATCGTTACAGATAATAAGTAAAAAACGAAGTTGAAACTGAATTAGCCTCAAAATAAAGAAATTATAACGAAATATACGAATGTGGACAAACATCGTTACAGATAATAAGTAAAAAACGAAGTTGAAACTGGATTAGCCTCAAATTAAAGAAATTATAACGAAATAAATTAATGTGTTTAAACATCGTTACAGATAATAAGTAAAAAACGAAGTTGAAACTGAATTAGCCTCAAAATAAAGAAATTATAACGAAATATACGAATGTGGACAAACATCGTTACAGATAATAAGTAAAAAACGAAGTTGAAACTGGATTAGCCTCAAATTAAAGAAATTATAACGAAATATACGAATGAGGATAAACATCGTTACAGATAATAAGTAAAAAACAAAGTTGAAACTGAATTAGCCTCAAATTAAAGAAATTATAACGAAATATACGAATGAGGATAAACATCGTTACAGGTAATAAGTAAAAAACAAAGTTCAAACTGAATTAGCCTCAAATTAAAGAAATTATAACGAAATATACGAATGAGGATAAACATCGTTACAGATAATAAGTAAAAAACGAAGTTGAAACCGAATTAGCCTCAAATTAAAGAAATTATAACGAAATATACGAATGTGGATAAACATCGTTACAGATAATAAGCAAAAAACGAAGTTGAAACTGAATTAGCCGCAAATTAAAGAAATTATAACGAAATATACGAATGAGGTAAACATCGTTACAGATAATAAGTAAAAAACGAAGTTGAAACCGAATTAGCCTCAAATTAAAGAAATTATAACGAAATATACGAATGTGGATAAACATCGTTACAGATAATAAGTAAAAAACGAAGTTGAAACTGAATTAGCCTCAAATTAAAGAAATTATAACGAAATATACGAATGAGGATAAACATCGTTACAGATAATAAGTAAAAAACAAAGTTGAAACCGAATTAGCCTCAAATTAAAGAAATTATAACGAAATATACGAATGAGGATGAACATCGTTACAGATAATAAGTAAAAAACGAAGTTGAAACTGAATTAGCCTCAAATTAAAGAAACTATAACGAAATATACGAATGAGGATAAACATCGTTACAGATAATAAGTAAAAAACGAAGTTGGAACTCAATTAGCGTCAAATTAAAGAAATGATAACGAAATATCCGAATGAGGATAAACATCGTTACAGATAATAAGTAAAAAACAAAGTTGAAACTGAATTAGTCTCAAATTAAAGAAATTATAACGAAATATACGAATGAGGATAAACATCGTTACAGATAATAGGTAAAAAAAGAAGATGAAACTGAATTAGCCTCAAATTAAAGAAATTATAACGATATATACGAATGAGGATAAACATCGTTACAGATAATAAGTAAAAAACGAAGTTGAAACTGAATTAGCCTCAAATTAAAGAAATGATAAAGAAATATCCGAATGAGGATAAACATCGTTACAGATAATAAGTAAAAAACAAAGTTGAAACTGAATTAGTCTCAAATTGAAGAAATTATAACGAAATATACGAATGAGGATGAACATCGTTACAGATAATAAGTAAAAAACGAAGTTGAAACTGAATTAGCCTCAAATTAAAGAAACTATAACGAAATATACGAATGAGGATAAACATCGTTACAGATAATAAGTAAAAAACGAAGTTGGAACTCAATTAGCGTCAAATTAAAGAAATGATAACGAAATATCCGAATGAGGATAAACATCGTTACAGATAATAAGTAAAAAACAAAGTTGAAACTGAATTAGTCTCAAATTAAAGAAATTATAACGAAATATACGAATGAGGATAAACATCGTTACAGATAATAGGTAAAAAAAGAAGTTGAAACTGAATTAGCCTCAAATTAAAGAAATTATAACGAAATATACGAATGAGGATAAACATCGTCACAGATAATAAGTAAAAAACAAAGTTGAAACTGAATTAGCCTCAAATTAAGAAATTATAACGAAATAAACTAATGTGGATAAACATCGTTACAGATAATAAGTTAAAAACGTAGCTGAAACTGAATTAGCCTCAAATTAAAGAAATTATAACGAAATATACGAATGTGGATAAACATCGTTACAGATAATAAGTTAAAAACGTAGTTGAAACTGAATTAGCCTCAAATTAAAGAAATTATAACGAAATATACGAATGTGGATAAACATCGTTACAGATAATAAGTAAAAAACGAAGCTGAAACTGAATTAGCCTCAAATTAAAGAAATTATAACGAAATATACGAATGAGGATAAACATCGTTACAGATAATAGGTAAAAAACGAAGTTGAAACTGAATTAGCCTCAAATTAAAGAAATTATAACGAAATATACGAATGAGGATAAACATCGTTACAGATAATAAGTAAAAAACGAAGTTGAAACTGAATTAGCCTCAAATTAAAGAAATTATAACGAAATATACGAATGAGGATAAACATCGTTACAGATAATAAGTAAAAAACAAAGTTGAAACTGAATTAGCCTCAAATTAAAGAAATTATAACGAAATATACGAATGAGGATAAACATCATTACAGATAATAAGTAAAAAACGAAGTTGAAACTGAATTAGCCTCAAATTAAAGAAATTATAACGAAATAAATTAATGTGTTTAAACATCGTTACAGATAATAAGTAAAAAACGAAGTTGAAACTGAATTAGCCTCAAAATAAAGAAATTATAACGAAATATACGAATGTGGACAAACATCGTTACAGATAATAAGTAAAAAACGAAGTTGAAACTGGATTAGCCTCAAATTAAAGAAATTATAACGAAATAAATTAATGTGTTTAAACATCGTTACAGATAATAAGTAAAAAACGAAGTTGAAACTGAATTAGCCTCAAAATAAAGAAATTATAACGAAATATACGAATGTGGACAAACATCGTTACAGATAATAAGTAAAAAACGAAGTTGAAACTGGATTAGCCTCAAATTAAAGAAATTATAACGAAATATACGAATGAGGATAAACATCGTTACAGATAATAAGTAAAAAACAAAGTTGAAACTGAATTAGCCTCAAATTAAAGAAATTATAACGAAATATACGAATGAGGATAAACATCGTTACAGCTAATAAGTAAAAAACAAAGTTCAAACTGAATTAGCCTCAAATTAAAGAAATTATAACGAAATATACGAATGAGGATAAACATCGTTACAGATAATAAGTAAAAAACGAAGTTGAAACCGAATTAGCCTCAAATTAAAGAAATTATAACGAAATATACGAATGTGGATAAACATCGTTACAGATAATAAGCAAAAAACGAAGTTGAAACTGAATTAGCCTCAAATTAAAGAAATTATAACGAAATATACGAATGAGGTAAACATCGTTACAGATAATAAGTAAAAAACGAAGTTGAAACCGAATTAGCCTCAAATTAAAGAAATTATAACGAAATATACGAATGTGGATAAACATCGTTACAGATAATAAGTAAAAAACGAAGTTGAAACTGAATTAGCTTCAAATTAAAGAAATTATAACGAAATATACGAATGAGGATAAACATCGTTACAGATAATAAGTAAAAAACAAAGTTGAAACCGAATTAGCCTCAAATTAAAGAAATTATAACGAAATATACGAATGAGGATGAACATCGTTACAGATAATAAGTAAAAAACGAAGTTGAAACTGAATTAGCCTCAAATTAAAGAAACTATAACGAAATATACGAATGAGGATAAACATCGTTACAGATAATAAGTAAAAAACGAAGTTGGAACTCAATTAGCGTCAAATTAAAGAAATGATAACGAACTATCCGAATGAGGATAAACATCGTTACAGATAATAAGTAAAAAACAAAGTTGAAACTGAATTAGTCTCAAATTAAAGAAATTATAACGAAATATACGAATGAGGATAAACATCGTTACAGATAATAGGTAAAAAAAGAAGATGAAACTGAATTAGCCTCAAATTAAAGAAATTATAACGATATATACGAATGAGGATAAACATCGTTACAGATAATAAGTAAAAAACGAAGTTGAAACTGAATTAGCCTCAAATTAAAGAAATGATAAAGAAATATCCGAATGAGGATAAACATCGTTACAGATAATAAGTAAAAAACAAAGTTGAAACTGAATTAGTCTCAAATTAAAGAAATTATAACGAAATATACGAATGAGGATAAACATCGTTACAGATAATAAGTAAAAAACAAAGTTGAAACTGAATTAGCCTCAAATTAAAGAAATTATAACGAAATATACGAATGAGGATAAACATCGTTACAGATAATAAGTAAAAAACAAAGTTGAAACTGAATTAGCCTCAAATTAAAGAAATTATAACGAAATATACGAATGAGGATAAACATCATTACAGATAATAAGTAAAAAACGAAGTTGAAACTGAATTAGCCTCAAATTAAAGAAATTATAACGAAATAAATTAATGTGTTTAAACATCGTTACAGATAATAAGTAAAAAACGATGTTGAAACTGAATTAGCCTCAAAATAAAGAAATTATAACGAAATATACGAATGAGGATAAACATCGTTACAGATAATAAGTAAAAAACAAAGTTGAAACTGCATTAGCCTCAAATTAAAGAAATTATAACGAAATATACGAATGAGGATAAACATCGTTACAGATAATAAGTAAAAAACGAAGTTGAAACCGAATTAGCCTCAAATTAAAGAAATTATAACGAAATATACGAATGTGGATAAACATCGTTACAGATAATAAGCAAAAAACGAAGTTGAAACTGAATTAGCCTCAAATTAAAGAAATTATAACGAAATATACGAATGAGGTAAACATCGTTACAGATAATAAGTAAAAAACGAAGTTGAAACCGAATTAGCCTCAAATTAAAGAAATTATAACGAAATATACGAATGTGGATAAACATCGTTACAGATAATAAGTAAAAAACGAAGTTGAAACTGAATTAGCCTCAAATTAAAGAAATTATAACGAAATATACGAATGAGGATAAACATCGTTACAGATAATAAGTAAAAAACAAAGTTGAAACCGAATTAGCCTCAAATTAAAGAAATTATAACGAAATATACGAATGAGGATGAACATCGTTACAGATAATAAGTAAAAAACGAAGTTGAAACTGAATTAGCCTCAAATTAAAGAAACTATAACGAAATATACGAATGAGGATAAACATCGTTACAGATAATAAGTAAAAAACGAAGTTGGAACTCAATTAGCGTCAAATTAAAGAAATGATAACGAAATATCCGAATGAGGATAAACATCGTTACAGATAATAAGTAAAAAACAAAGTTGAAACTGAATTAGTCTCAAATTAAAGAAATTATAACGAAATATACGAATGAGGATAAACATCGTTACAGATAATAGGTAAAAAAAGAAGTTGAAACTGAATTAGCCTCAAATTAAAGAAATTATAACGATATATACGAATGAGGATAAACATCGTTACAGATAATAAGTAAAAAACGAAGTTGAAACTGAATTAGCCTCAAATTAAAGAAATGATAAAGAAATATCCGAATGAGGATAAACATCGTTACAGATAATAAGTAAAAAACAAAGTTGAAACTGAATTAGTCTCAAATTAAAGAAATTATAACGAAATATACGAATGAGGATAAACATCGTTACAGATAATAAGTAAAAAACAAAGTTGAAACTGAATTAGCCTCAAATTAAAGAAATTATAACGAAATATACGAATGAGGATAAACATCGTTACAGATAATAAGTAAAAAACAAAGTTGAAACTGAATTAGCCACAAATTAAAGAAATTATAACGAAATATACGAATGAGGATAAACATCATTACAGATAATAAGTAAAAAACGAAGTTGAAACTGAATTAGCCTCAAATTAAAGAAATTATAACGAAATAAATTAATGTGTTTAAACATCGTTACAGATAATAAGTAAAAAACGATGTTGAAACTGAATTAGCCTCAAAATAAAGAAATTATAACGAAATATACGAATGTGGACAAACATCGTTACAGATAATAAGTAAAAAACGAAGTTGAAACTGGATTAGCCTCAAATTAAAGAAATTATAACGAAATATACGAATGAGGATAAACATCGTTACAGATAATAAGTAAAAAACAAAGTTGAAACTGAATTAGCCTCAAATTAAAGAAATTATAACGAAATATACGAATGAGGATAAACATCGTTACAGGTAATTAGTAAAAAACAAAGTTCACTCTGAATTAGCCTCAAATTAAAGAAATGATAACGAAATATACGAATGAGGATAAACATCGTTACAGATAATAAGTAAAAAACAAAGTTGAAACTGCATTAGCCTCAAATTAAAGAAATTATAACGAAATATACGAATGAGGATAAACATCGTTACAGATATTAAGTAAAAAACGAAGTTGAAACCGAATTAGCCTCAAATTAAAGAAATTATAACGAAATATACGAATGTGGATAAACATCGTTACAGATAATAAGTAAAAAACGAAGTTGAAACTGAATTAGCCTCAAATTAAAGAAATTATAACGAAATATACGAATGAGGATAAACATCGTTACAGATAATAAGTAAAAAACGAAGTTGAAACCGAATTAGCCTCAAATTAAAGAAATTATAACGAAATATACGAATGTGGATAAACATCGTTACAGATAATAAGTAAAAAACGAAGTTGGAACTCAATTAGTGTCAAATTAAAGAAATGATAACGAAATATCCGAATGAGGATAAACATCGTTACAGATAATAAGTAAAAAACAAAGTTGAAACTGAATTAGTCTCAAATTAAAGAAATTATAACGAAATATACGAATGAGGATAAACATCGTTACAGATAATAGGTAAAAAAAGAAGTTGAAACTGAATTAGCCTCAAATTAAAGAAATTATAACGAAATATACGAATGAGGATAAACATCGTTACAGATAATAAGTAAAAAACAAAGTTGAAACTGAATTAGCCTCAAATTAAAGAAATTATAACGAAATAAACTAATGTGCATAAACATCGTTACAGATAATAAGTTAAAAACGTAGTTGAAACTGAATTAGCCTCAAATTAAAGAAATTATAACGAAATATACGAATGTGGATAAACATCGTTACAGATAATAAGTAAAAAACGAAGCTGAAACTGAATTAGCCTCAAATTAAAGAAATTATAACGAAATATACGAATGAGGATAAACATCGTTACAGATAATAGGTAAAAAACGAAGTTGAAACTGAATTAGCCTCAAATTAAAGAAATTATAACGAAATATACGAATGAGGATAAACATCGTTACAGATAATAAGTAAAAAACGAAGTTGAAACTGAATTAGCCTCAAATTAAAGAAATTATAACGAAATATACGAATGAGGATAAACATCGTTACAGATAATAAGTAAAAAACAAAGTTGAAACTGAATTAGCCTCAAATTAAAGAAATTATAACGAAATATACGAATGAGGATAAACATCATTACAGATAATAAGTAAAAAACGAAGTTGAAACTGAATTAGTCTCAAATTAAAGAAATTATAACGAAATATACGAATGAGGATAAACATCGTTACAGATAATAGGTAAAAAAAGAAGATGAAACTGAATTAGCCTCAAATTAAAGAAATTATAACGATATATACGAATGAGGATAAACATCGTTACAGATAATAAGTAAAAAACGAAGTTGAAACTGAATTAGCCTCAAATTAAAGAAATGATAAAGAAATATCCGAATGAGGATAAACATCGTTACAGATAATAAGTAAAAAACAAAGTTGAAACTGAATTAGTCTCAAATTAAAGAAATTATAACGAAATATACGAATGAGGATAAACATCGTTACAGATAATAAGTAAAAAACAAAGTTGAAACTGAATTAGCCTCAAATTAAAGAAATTATAACGAAATATACGAATGAGGATAAACATCGTTACAGATAATAAGTAAAAAACAAAGTTGAAACTGAATTAGCCTCAAATTAAAGAAATTATAACGAAATATACGAATGAGGATAAACATCATTACAGATAATAAGTAAAAAACGAAGTTGAAACTGAATTAGCCTCAAATTAAAGAAATTATAACGAAATAAATTAATGTGTTTAAACATCGTTACAGATAATAAGTAAAAAACGATGTTGAAACTGAATTAGCCTCAAAATAAAGAAATTATAACGAAATATACGAATGAGGATAAACATCGTTACAGATAATAAGTAAAAAACAAAGTTGAAACTGCATTAGCCTCAAATTAAAGAAATTATAACGAAATATACGAATGAGGATAAACATCGTTACAGATAATAAGTAAAAAACGAAGTTGAAACCGAATTAGCCTCAAATTAAAGAAATTATAACGAAATATACGAATGTGGATAAACATCGTTACAGATAATAAGCAAAAAACGAAGTTGAAACTGAATTAGCCTCAAATTAAAGAAATTATAACGAAATATACGAATGAGGTAAACATCGTTACAGATAATAAGTAAAAAACGAAGTTGAAACCGAATTAGCCTCAAATTAAAGAAATTATAACGAAATATACGAATGTGGATAAACATCGTTACAGATAATAAGTAAAAAACGAAGTTGAAACTGAATTAGCCTCAAATTAAAGAAATTATAACGAAATATACGAATGAGGATAAACATCGTTACAGATAATAAGTAAAAAACAAAGTTGAAACCGAATTAGCCTCAAATTAAAGAAATTATAACGAAATATACGAATGAGGATGAACATCGTTACAGATAATAAGTAAAAAACGAAGTTGAAACTGAATTAGCCTCAAATTAAAGAAACTATAACGAAATATACGAATGAGGATAAACATCGTTACAGATAATAAGTAAAAAACGAAGTTGGAACTCAATTAGCGTCAAATTAAAGAAATGATAACGAAATATCCGAATGAGGATAAACATCGTTACAGATAATAAGTAAAAAACAAAGTTGAAACTGAATTAGTCTCAAATTAAAGAAATTATAACGAAATATACGAATGAGGATAAACATCGTTACAGATAATAGGTAAAAAAAGAAGTTGAAACTGAATTAGCCTCAAATTAAAGAAATTATAACGATATATACGAATGAGGATAAACATCGTTACAGATAATAAGTAAAAAACGAAGTTGAAACTGAATTAGCCTCAAATTAAAGAAATGATAAAGAAATATCCGAATGAGGATAAACATCGTTACAGATAATAAGTAAAAAACAAAGTTGAAACTGAATTAGTCTCAAATTAAAGAAATTATAACGAAATATACGAATGAGGATAAACATCGTTACAGATAATAAGTAAAAAACAAAGTTGAAACTGAATTAGCCTCAAATTAAAGAAATTATAACGAAATATACGAATGAGGATAAACATCGTTACAGATAATAAGTAAAAAACAAAGTTGAAACTGAATTAGCCACAAATTAAAGAAATTATAACGAAATATACGAATGAGGATAAACATCATTACAGATAATAAGTAAAAAACGAAGTTGAAACTGAATTAGCCTCAAATTAAAGAAATTATAACGAAATAAATTAATGTGTTTAAACATCGTTACAGATAATAAGTAAAAAACGATGTTGAAACTGAATTAGCCTCAAAATAAAGAAATTATAACGAAATATACGAATGTGGACAAACATCGTTACAGATAATAAGTAAAAAACGAAGTTGAAACTGGATTAGCCTCAAATTAAAGAAATTATAACGAAATATACGAATGAGGATAAACATCGTTACAGATAATAAGTAAAAAACAAAGTTGAAACTGAATTAGCCTCAAATTAAAGAAATTATAACGAAATATACGAATGAGGATAAACATCGTTACAGGTAATTAGTAAAAAACAAAGTTCACTCTGAATTAGCCTCAAATTAAAGAAATGATAACGAAATATACGAATGAGGATAAACATCGTTACAGATAATAAGTAAAAAACAAAGTTGAAACTGCATTAGCCTCAAATTAAAGAAATTATAACGAAATATACGAATGAGGATAAACATCGTTACAGATATTAAGTAAAAAACGAAGTTGAAACCGAATTAGCCTCAAATTAAAGAAATTATAACGAAATATACGAATGTGGATAAACATCGTTACAGATAATAAGTAAAAAACGAAGTTGAAACTGAATTAGCCTCAAATTAAAGAAATTATAACGAAATATACGAATGAGGATAAACATCGTTACAGATAATAAGTAAAAAACGAAGTTGAAACCGAATTAGCCTCAAATTAAAGAAATTATAACGAAATATACGAATGTGGATAAACATCGTTACAGATAATAAGTAAAAAACGAAGTTGGAACTCAATTAGCGTCAAATTAAAGAAATGATAACGAAATATCCGAATGAGGATAAACATCGTTACAGATAATAAGTAAAAAACAAAGTTGAAACTGAATTAGTCTCAAATTAAAGAAATTATAACGAAATATACGAATGAGGATAAACATCGTTACAGATAATAGGTAAAAAAAGAAGTTGAAACTGAATTAGCCTCAAATTAAAGAAATTATAACGAAATATACGAATGAGGATAAACATCGTTACAGATAATAAGTAAAAAACAAAGTTGAAACTGAATTAGCCTCAAATTAAAGAAATTATAACGAAATAAACTAATGTGCATAAACATCGTTACAGATAATAAGTTAAAAACGTAGTTGAAACTGAATTAGCCTCAAATTAAAGAAATTATAACGAAATATACGAATGTGGATAAACATCGTTACAGATAATAAGTAAAAAACGAAGCTGAAACTGAATTAGCCTCAAATTAAAGAAATTATAACGAAATATACGAATGAGGATAAACATCGTTACAGATAATAGGTAAAAAACGAAGTTGAAACTGAATTAGCCTCAAATTAAAGAAATTATAACGAAATATACGAATGAGGATAAACATCGTTACAGATAATAAGTAAAAAACGAAGTTGAAACTGAATTAGCCTCAAATTAAAGAAATTATAACGAAATATACGAATGAGGATAAACATCGTTACAGATAATAAGTAAAAAACAAAGTTGAAACTGAATTAGCCTCAAATTAAAGAAATTATAACGAAATATACGAATGAGGATAAACATCATTACAGATAATAAGTAAAAAACGAAGTTGAAACTGAATTAGCCTCAAATTAAAGAAATTATAACGAAATAAATTAATGTGTTTAAACATCGTTACAGATAATAAGTAAAAAACGAAGTTGAAACTGAATTAGCCTCAAAATAAAGAAATTATAACGAAATATACAAATGTGGACAAACATCGTTACAGATAATAAGTAAAAAACGAAGTTGAAACTGGATTAGCCTCAAATTAAAGAAATTATAACGAAATAAATTAATGTGTTTAAACATCGTTACAGATAATAAGTAAAAAACGAAGTTGAAACTGAATTAGCCTCAAAATAAAGAAATTATAACGGAATATACGAATGAGGACAAACATCGTTACAGATAATAAGTAAAAAACGAAGTTGAAACTGGATTAGCCTCAAATTAAAGAAATTATAACGAAATATAAGAATGAGGATAAACATCGTTACAGATAATAAGTAAAAAACAAAGTTGAATCTGAATTAGCCTCAAATTAAAGAAATTATAACGAAATATACGAATGAGGATAAACATCGTTACAGGTAATAAGTAAAAAACAAAGTTCAAACTGAATTAGCCTCAAATTAAAGAAATGATAACGAAATATACGAATGAGGATAAACATCGTTACAGATAATAAGTAAAAAACAAAGATGAAGCTGCATTAGCCTCAAATTAAAGAAATTATAACGAAATATACGAATGAGGATAAACATCGTTACAGATAATAAGTAAAAAACGAAGTTGAAACCGAATTAGCCTCAAATTAAAGAAATTATAACGAAATATACGAATGTGGATAAACAGCGTTACAGATAATAAGTAAAAAACGAAGTTGAAACTGAATTAGCCTCAAATTAAAGAAACTATAACGAAATATACGAATGAGGATAAACATCGTTACAGATAATAAGTAAAAAACGAAGTTGGAACTCAATTAGCGTCAAATTAAAGAAATGATAACGAAATATCCGAATGAGGATAAACATCGTTACAGATAATAAGTAAAAAACAAAGTTGAAACTGAATTAGTCTCAAATTAAAGAAATTATAACGAAATATACGAATGAGGATAAACATCGTTGCAGATAATGGTAAAAAAAGAAGTTGAAACTGAATTAGCCTCAAATTAAAGAAATTATAACGAAATATTCGAATGAGGATAAACATCGTTACAGATAATAAGTAAAAAACAAAGTTGAAACCGAATTAGCCTCAAATTAAAGAAATTATAACGAAATATACGAATGAGGATAAACATCGTTACAGATAATAAGTAAAAAACAAAGTTGAAACTGAATTAGCCTCAAATTAAAGAAATTATAACGAAATATACGAATGAGGATAAACATCGTTACAGATAATAAGTAAAAAACGAAGTTGAAACTGAATTAGCCTCAAATTAAAGAAATGATAACGAAATATCCGAATGAGGATAAACATCGTTACAGATAATAAGTAAAAAACAAAGTTGAAACTGAATTAGTCTCAAATTAAAGAAATTATAACGAAATATACGAATGAGGATGAACATCGTTACAGATAATAAGTAAAAAACGAAGTTGAAACTGAATTAGCCTCAAATTAAAGAAACTATAACGAAATATACGAATGAGGATAAACATCGATACAGATAATAAGTAAAAAACGAAGTTGGAACTCAATTAGCGTCAAATTAAAGAAATGATAACGAAATATCCGAATGAGGATAAACATCGTTACAGATAATAAGTAAAAAACAAAGTTGAAACTGAATTAGCCTCAAAATAAAGAAATTATAACGAAATATACGAATGTGGACAAACATCGTTACAGATAATAAGTAAAAAACGAAGTTGAAACTGGATTAGCCTCAAATTAAAGAAATTATAACGAAATATACGAATGAGGATAAACATCGTTACAGATAATAAGTAAAAAACAAAGTTGAAACTGAATTAGCCTCAAATTAAAGAAATTATAACGAAATATACGAATGAGGATAAACATCGTTACAGGTAATAAGTAAAAAACAAAGTTCAAACTGAATTAGCCTCAAATTAAAGAAATTATAACGAAATATACGAATGAGGATAAACATCGTTACAGATAATAAGTAAAAAACGAAGTTGAAACCGAATTAGCCTCAAATTAAAGAAATTATAACGAAATATACGAATGTGGATAAACATCGTTACAGATAATAAGCAAAAAACGAAGTTGAAACTGAATTAGCCTCAAATTAAAGAAATTATAACGAAATATACGAATGAGGTAAACATCGTTACAGATAATAAGTAAAAAACGAAGTTGAAACCGAATTAGCCTCAAATTAAAGAAATTATAACGAAATATACGAATGTGGATAAACATCGTTACAGATAATAAGTAAAAAACGAAGTTGAAACTGAATTAGCCTCAAATTAAAGAAATTATAACGAAATATACGAATGAGGATAAACATCGTTACAGATAATAAGTAAAAAACAAAGTTGAAACCGAATTAGCCTCAAATTAAAGAAATTATAACGAAATATACGAATGAGGATGAACATCGTTACAGATAATAAGTAAAAAACGAAGTTGAAACTGAATTAGCCTCAAATTAAAGAAACTATAACGAAATATACGAATGAGGATAAACATCGTTACAGATAATAAGTAAAAAACAAAGTTGAAACTGAATTAGTCTCAAATTAAAGAAATTATAACGAAATATACGAATGAGGATAAACATCGTTACAGATAATAGGTAAAAAAAGAAGTTGAAACTGAATTAGCCTCAAATTAAAGAAATTATAACGATATATACGAATGAGGATAAACATCGTTACAGATAATAAGTAAAAAACGAAGTTGAAACTGAATTAGCCTCAAATTAAAGAAATGATAAAGAAATATCCGAATGAGGATAAACATCGTTACAGATAATAAGTAAAAAACAAAGTTGAAACTGAATTAGTCTCAAATTAAAGAAATTATAACGAAATATACGAATGAGGATAAACATCGTTACAGATAATAAGTAAAAAACAAAGTTGAAACTGAATTAGCCTCAAATTAAAGAAATTATAACGAAATATACGAATGAGGATAAACATCGTTACAGATAATAAGTAAAAAACAAAGTTGAAACTGAATTAGCCTCAAATTAAAGAAATTATAACGAAATATACGAATGAGGATAAACATCATTACAGATAATAAGTAAAAAACGAAGTTGAAACTGAATTAGCCTCAAATTAAAGAAATTATAACGAAATAAATTAATGTGTTTAAACATCGTTACAGATAATAAGTAAAAAACGATGTTGAAACTGAATTAGCCTCAAAATAAAGAAATTATAACGAAATATACGAATGAGGATAAACATCGTTACAGATAATAAGTAAAAAACAAAGTTGAAACTGCATTAGCCTCAAATTAAAGAAATTATAACGAAATATACGAATGAGGATAAACATCGTTACAGATAATAAGTAAAAAACGAAGTTGAAACCGAATTAGCCTCAAATTAAAGAAATTATAACGAAATATACGAATGTGGATAAACATCGTTACAGATAATAAGCAAAAAACGAAGTTGAAACTGAATTAGCCTCAAATTAAAGAAATTATAACGAAATATACGAATGAGGTAAACATCGTTACAGATAATAAGTAAAAAACGAAGTTGAAACCGAATTAGCCTCAAATTAAAGAAATTATAACGAAATATACGAATGTGGATAAACATCGTTACAGATAATAAGTAAAAAACGAAGTTGAAACTGAATTAGCCTCAAATTAAAGAAATTATAACGAAATATACGAATGAGGATAAACATCGTTACAGATAATAAGTAAAAAACAAAGTTGAAACCGAATTAGCCTCAAATTAAAGAAATTATAACGAAATATACGAATGAGGATGAACATCGTTACAGATAATAAGTAAAAAACGAAGTTGAAACTGAATTAGCCTCAAATTAAAGAAACTATAACGAAATATACGAATGAGGATAAACATCGTTACAGATAATAAGTAAAAAACGAAGTTGGAACTCAATTAGCGTCAAATTAAAGAAATGATAACGAAATATCCGAATGAGGATAAACATCGTTACAGATAATAAGTAAAAAACAAAGTTGAAACTGAATTAGTCTCAAATTAAAGAAATTATAACGAAATATACGAATGAGGATAAACATCGTTACAGATAATAGGTAAAAAAAGAAGTTGAAACTGAATTAGCCTCAAATTAAAGAAATTATAACGATATATACGAATGAGGATAAACATCGTTACAGATAATAAGTAAAAAACGAAGTTGAAACTGAATTAGCCTCAAATTAAAGAAATGATAAAGAAATATCCGAATGAGGATAAACATCGTTACAGATAATAAGTAAAAAACAAAGTTGAAACTGAATTAGTCTCAAATTAAAGAAATTATAACGAAATATACGAATGAGGATAAACATCGTTACAGATAATAAGTAAAAAACAAAGTTGAAACTGAATTAGCCTCAAATTAAAGAAATTATAACGAAATATACGAATGAGGATAAACATCGTTACAGATAATAAGTAAAAAACAAAGTTGAAACTGAATTAGCCTCAAATTAAAGAAATTATAACGAAATATACGAATGAGGATAAACATCATTACAGATAATAAGTAAAAAACGAAGTTGAAACTGAATTAGCCTCAAATTAAAGAAATTATAACGAAATAAATTAATGTGTTTAAACATCGTTACAGATAATAAGTAAAAAACGATGTTGAAACTGAATTAGCCTCAAAATAAAGAAATTATAACGAAATATACGAATGTGGACAAACATCGTTACAGATAATAAGTAAAAAACGAAGTTGAAACTGGATTAGCCTCAAATTAAAGAAATTATAACGAAATATACGAATGAGGATAAACATCGTTACAGATAATAAGTAAAAAACAAAGTTGAAACTGAATTAGCCTCAAATTAAAGAAATTATAACGAAATATACGAATGAGGATAAACATCGTTACAGGTAATTAGTAAAAAACAAAGTTCACTCTGAATTAGCCTCAAATTAAAGAAATGATAACGAAATATACGAATGAGGATAAACATCGTTACAGATAATAAGTAAAAAACAAAGTTGAAACTGCATTAGCCTCAAATTAAAGAAATTATAACGAAATATACGAATGAGGATAAACATCGTTACAGATATTAAGTAAAAAACGAAGTTGAAACCGAATTAGCCTCAAATTAAAGAAATTATAACGAAATATACGAATGTGGATAAACATCGTTACAGATAATAAGTAAAAAACGAAGTTGAAACCGAATTAGCCTCAAATTAAAGAAATTATAACGAAATATACGAATGTGGATAAACATCGTTACAGATAATAAGTAAAAAACGAAGTTGGAACTCAATTAGCGTCAAATTAAAGAAATGATAACGAAATATCCGAATGAGGATAAACATCGTTACAGATAATAAGTAAAAAACAAAGTTGAAACTGAATTAGTCTCAAATTAAAGAAATTATAACGAAATATACGAATGAGGATAAACATCGTTACAGATAATAGGTAAAAAAAGAAGTTGAAACTGAATTAGCCTCAAATTAAAGAAATTATAACGAAATATACGAATGAGGATAAACATCGTTACAGATAATAAGTAAAAAACAAAGTTGAAACTGAATTAGCCTCAAATTAAAGAAATTATAACGAAATAAACTAATGTGCATAAACATCGTTACAGATAATAAGTTAAAAACGTAGTTGAAACTGAATTAGCCTCAAATTAAAGAAATTATAACGAAATATACGAATGTGGATAAACATCGTTACAGATAATAAGTAAAAAACGAAGCTGAAACTGAATTAGCCTCAAATTAAAGAAATTATAACGAAATATACGAATGAGGATAAACATCGTTACAGATAATAGGTAAAAAACGAAGTTGAAACTGAATTAGCCTCAAATTAAAGAAATTATAACGAAATATACGAATGAGGATAAACATCGTTACAGATAATAAGTAAAAAACGAAGTTGAAACTGAATTAGCCTCAAATTAAAGAAATTATAACGAAATATACGAATGAGGATAAACATCGTTACAGATAATAAGTAAAAAACAAAGTTGAAACTGAATTAGCCTCAAATTAAAGAAATTATAACGAAATATACGAATGAGGATAAACATCATTACAGATAATAAGTAAAAAACGAAGTTGAAACTGAATTAGCCTCAAATTAAAGGAATTATAACGAAATAAATTAATGTGTTTAAACATCGTTACAGATAATAAGTAAAAAACGAAGTTGAAACTGAATTAGCCTCAAAATAAAGAAATTATAACGAAATATACGAATGTGGACAAACATCGTTACAGATAATAAGTAAAAAACGAAGTTGAAACTGGATTAGCCTCAAATTAAAGAAATTATAACGAAATAAATTAATGTGTTTAAACATCGTTACAGATAATAAGTAAAAAACGAAGTTGAAACTGAATTAGCCTCAAAATAAAGAAATTATAACGGAATATACGAATGAGGACAAACATCGTTACAGATAATAAGTAAAAAACGAAGTTGAAACTGGATTAGCCTCAAATTAAAGAAATTATAACGAAATATAAGAATGAGGATAAACATCGTTACAGATAATAAGTAAAAAACAAAGTTGAATCTGAATTAGCCTCAAATTAAAGAAATTATAACGAAATATACGAATGAGGATAAACATCGTTACAGGTAATAAGTAAAAAACAAAGTTCAAACTGAATTAGCCTCAAATTAAAGAAATGATAACGAAATATACGAATGAGGATAAACATCGTTACAGATAATAAGTAAAAAACAAAGATGAAGCTGCATTAGCCTCAAATTAAAGAAATTATAACGAAATATACGAATGAGGATAAACATCGTTACAGATAATAAGTAAAAAACGAAGTTGAAACCGAATTAGCCTCAAATTAAAGAAATTATAACGAAATATACGAATGTGGATAAACAGCGTTACAGATAATAAGTAAAAAACGAAGTTGAAACTGAATTAGCCTCAAATTAAAGAAACTATAACGAAATATACGAATGAGGATAAACATCGTTACAGATAATAAGTAAAAAACGAAGTTGGAACTCAATTAGCGTCAAATTAAAGAAATGATAACGAAATATCCGAATGAGGATAAACATCGTTACAGATAATAAGTAAAAAACAAAGTTGAAACTGAATTAGTCTCAAATTAAAGAAATTATAACGAAATATACGAATGAGGATAAACATCGTTACAGATAATAGGTAAAAAAAGAAGTTGAAACTGAATTAGCCTCAAATTAAAGAAATTATAACGAAATATTCGAATGAGGATAAACATCGTTACAGATAATAAGTAAAAAACAAAGTTGAAACCGAATTAGCCTCAAATTAAAGAAATTATAACGAAATATACGAATGAGGATAAACATCGTTACAGATAATAAGTAAAAAACAAAGTTGAAACTGAATTAGCCTCAAATTAAAGAAATTATAACGAAATATACGAATGAGGATAAACATCGTTACAGATAATAAGTAAAAAACGAAGTTGAAACTGAATTAGCCTCAAATTAAAGAAATGATAACGAAATATCCGAATGAGGATAAACATCGTTACAGATAATAAGTAAAAAACAAAGTTGAAACTGAATTAGTCTCAAATTAAAGAAATTATAACGAAATATACGAATGAGGATGAACATCGTTACAGATAATAAGTAAAAAACGAAGTTGAAACTGAATTAGCCTCAAATTAAAGAAACTATAACGAAATATACGAATGAGGATAAACATCGATACAGATAATAAGTAAAAAACGAAGTTGGAACTCAATTAGCGTCAAATTAAAGAAATGATAACGAAATATCCGAATGAGGATAAACATCGTTACAGATAATAAGTAAAAAACAAAGTTGAAACTGAATTAGTCTCAAATTAAAGAAATTATAACGAAATATACGAATGAGGATAAACATCGTTACAGATAATAGGTAAAAAAAGAAGTTGAAACTGAATTAGCCTCAAATTAAAGAAATTATAACGAAATATACGAATGAGGATAAACATCGTTACAGATAATAAGTAAAAAACAAAGTTGAAACTGAATTAGCCTCAAATTAAAGAAATTATAACGAAATAAACTAATGTGCATAAACATCGTTACAGATAATAAGTTAAAAACGTAGTTGAAACTGAATTAGCCTCAAATTAAAGAAATTATAACGAAATATACGAATGTGGATAAACATCGTTACAGATAATAAGTAAAAAACGAAGCTGAAACTGAATTAGCCTCAAATTAAAGAAATTATAACGAAATATACGAATGAGGATAAACATCGTTACAGATAATAGGTAAAAAACGAAGTTGAAACTGAATTAGCCTCAAATTAAAGAAATTATAACGAAATATACGAATGAGGATAAACATCGTTACAGATAATAAGTAAAAAACGAAGTTGAAACTGAATTAGCCTCAAATTAAAGAAATTATAACGAAATATACGAATGAGGATAAACATCGTTACAGATAATAAGTAAAAAACAAAGTTGAAACTGAATTAGCCTCAAATTAAAGAAATTATAACGAAATATACGAATGAGGATAAACATCATTACAGATAATAAGTAAAAAACGAAGTTGAAACTGAATTAGCCTCAAATTAAAGAAATTATAACGAAATAAATTAATGTGTTTAAACATCGTTACAGATAATAAGTAAAAAACGAAGTTGAAACTGAATTAGCCTCAAAATAAAGAAATTATAACGAAATATACGAATGTGGACAAACATCGTTACAGATAATAAGTAAAAAACGAAGTTGAAACTGGATTAGCCTCAAATTAAAGAAATTATAACGAAATAAATTAATGTGTTTAAACATCGTTACAGATAATAAGTAAAAAACGAAGTTGAAACTGAATTAGCCTCAAAATAAAGAAATTATAACGGAATATACGAATGTGGACAAACATCGTTACAGATAATAAGTAAAAAACGAAGTTGAAACTGGATTAGCCTCAAATTAAAGAAATTATAACGAAATATAAGAATGAGGATAAACATCGTTACAGATAATAAGTAAAAAACAAAGTTGAAACTGAATTAGCCTCAAATTAAAGAAATTATAACGAAATATACGAATGAGGATAAACATCGTTACAGGTAATAAGTAAAAAACAAAGTTCAAACTGAATTACCCTCAAATGAAAGAAATGATAACGAAATATACGAATGAGGATAAACATCGTTACAGATAATAAGTAAAAAACAAAGATGAAACTGCATTAGCCTCAAATTAAAGAAATTATAACGAAATATACGAATGAGGATAAACATCGTTACAGATAATAAGTAAAAAACGAAGTTGAAACCGAATTAGCCTCAAATTAAAGAAATTATAACGAAATATACGAATGTGGATAAACATCGTTACAGATAATAAGCAAAAAACGAAGCTAAAACTGAATTAGCCTCAAATTAAAGAAATTATAACGAAATATACGAATGAGGATAAACATCGTTACAGATAATAAGTAAAAAACGAAGTTGAAACCGAATTAGCCTCAAATTAAAGAAATTATAACGAAATATACGAATGTGGATAAACATCGTTACAGATAATAAGTAAAAAACGAAGTTGAAACTGAATTAGCCTCAAATTAAAGAAATTATAACGAAATATACGAATGAGGATAAACATCGTTACAGATAATGAGTAAAAAACAAAGTTGAAACCGAATTAGCCTCAAATTAAAGAAATTATAACGAAATATACGAATGAGGATAAACATCGTTACAGATAATAAGTAAAAAACGAAGCTGAAACTGAATTAGCCTCAAATTAAAGAAATTATAACGAAATATACGAATGAGGATAAACATCGTTACAGATAATAGGTAAAATACGAAGTTGAAACTGAATTAGCCTCAAATTAAAGAAATTATAACGAAATATACGAATGAGGATAAACATCGTTACAGATAATAAGTAAAAAACGAAGTTGGAACTCAATTAGCGTCAAATTAAAGAAATGATAACGAAATATCCGAATGAGGATAAACATCGTTACAGATAATAAGTAAAAAACAAAGTTGAAACTGAATATGTCTCAAATTAAAGAAATTATAACGAAATATACGAATGAGGATAAACATCGTTACAGATAATAGGTAAAAAAAGAAGTTGAAACTGAATTAGCCTCAAATTAAAGAAATTATAACGAAATATACGAATGAGGATAAACATCGTTACAGATAATAAGTAAAAAACAAAGTTGAAACTGAATTAGCCTCAAATTAAAGAAATTATAACGAAATAAACTAATGTGGATAAACATCGTTACAGATAATAAGTTAAAAACGTAGTTGAAACTGAATTAGCCTCAAATTAAAGAAATTATAACGAAATATACGAATGTGGATAAACATCGTTACAGATAATAAGTAAAAAACGAAGCTGAAACTGAATTAGCCTCAAATTAAAGAAATTATAACGAAATATACGAATGAGGATAAACATCGTTACAGATAATAAGTAAAAAACGAAGTTGAAACTGAATTAGCCTCAAATTAAAGAAATTATAACGAAATATACGAATGAGGATAAACATCGTTACAGATAATAAGTAAAAAACGAAGTTGAAACTGAATTAGCCTCAAATTAAAGAAATTATAACGAAATAAATTAATGTGTTTAAACATCGTTACAGATAATAAGTAAAAAACGAAGTTGAAACTGAATTAGCCTCAAAATAAAGAAATTATAACGAAATATACGAATGTGGACAAACATCGTTACAGATAATAAGTAAAAAACGAAGTTGAAACTGGATTAGCCTCAAATTAAAGAAATTATAACGAAATATACGAATGAAGATAAACATCGTTACAGATAATAAGTAAAAAACAAAGTTGAAACTGAATTAGCCTCAAATTAAAGAAATTATAACGAAATATACGAATGAGGATAAACATCGTTACAGGTAATAAGTAAAAAACAAAGTTCAAACTGAATTAGCCTCAAATTAAAGAAATGATAACGAAATATACGAATGAGGATAAACATCGTTACAGATAATAAGTAAAAAACAAAGTTGAAAATGCATTAGCCTCAAATTAAAGAAATTATAACGAAATATACGAATGAGGATAAACATCGTTACAGATAATAAGTAAAAAACAAAGTTGAAACCGAATTAGCCTCAAATTAAAGAAATTATAACGAAATATACGAATGAGGATAAACATCGTTACAGATAATAAGTAAAAAACAAAGTTGAAACTGAATTAGCCTCAAATTAAAGAAATTATAACGAAATATACGAATGAGGATAAACATCGTTACAGATAATAAGTAAAAAACAAAGTTGAAACTGAATTAGCCTCAAATTAAAGAAACTATAACGAAATATACGAATGAGGATAAACATCGTTACAGATAATAAGTAAAAAACGAAGTTGATACTGAATTAGCCTCAAATTAAAGAAATTATAACGAAATATACGAATGAGGATAAACATCGTTACAGATAATAAGTAAAAAACGAAGTTGAAACTGAATTAGCCTCAAATTAAAGAAATTATAACGAAATATACGAATGAGGATAAACATCGCTACAGATAATAAGTAAAAAACAAAGTAGAAACTGAATTAGCCTCAAATTAAAGAAATGATAGCGAAATAAGCTAATGTGTATAAACATCGTTACAGATAATAAGTAAAAAACGAAGTTGAAACTGAATTAGCCTCAAATTAAAGAAATTATAACGAAATATACGAATGAGGATAAACATCGTTACAGGTAATAAGTAAAAAACGAAGTTGAAACTGAATTAGCCTCAAATTAAAGAAATTATAACGAAATATACGAATGTGGACAAACATCGTTACAGATAATAAGTAAAAAACAAAGTTGAAACTGGATTAGCCTCAAATTAAAGAAATTATAACGAAATATACGAATGAGGATAAACATCTTTACAGATAATAAGTAAAAAACAAAGTTGAAGCTGAATTAACCTCAAATTAAAGAAATTATAACGAAATATACGAATGAGGACAAGCATCGTTACAGATCATAAGAAAAAAACAAAGTTGAAACTGAATTAGCCTCAAATTAAAGAAATTATAACGAAATATACGAATGAGGATGAACATCGTTACAGATAATAAGTAAAAAACGAAGTTGAAACTGAATTAGCCTCAAATTAAAGAAATTATAACGAAATATCCGAATGAGGATAAACATCGTTACAGATAATAAGTAAAAAACAAAGTTGAAACTGAATTAGTCTCAAATTAAAGAAATTATAACGAAATATACGAATGAGGATGAACATCGTTACAGATAATAAGTAAAAAACGAAGTTGAAACTGAATTAGCCTCAAATTAAAGAAACTATAACGAAATATACGAATGAGGATAAACATCGTTACAGATAATAAGTAAAAAACGAAGTTGGAACTCAATTAGCGTCAAATTAAAGAAATTATAACGAAATATACGAATGTGGATAAATATCGTTACAGATAATAAGTAAAAAACAAAGTTGAAACTGAATTAGCCTCAAATTAAAGAAATTATTACGAAATATACGAATGTGGATAAACATCGTTACAGATAATAAGTAAAAAACAAAGTTGAAACTGAATTAGCCTCAAATTAAAGAAATTATAACGAAATAAACTAATGTGGATAAACATCGTTACAGATAATAAGTAAAAAACGTAGTTGAAACTGACTTAGCCTCAAATTAAAGAAATTATAACGAAATATACGAATGTGGATAAACATCGTTACAGATAATAAGTAAAAAACGAAGCTGAAACTGAATTAGCCTCAAATTAAAGAAATTATAACGAAATATACGAATGAGGATAAACATCGTTACAGATAATAGGTAAAATACGAAGTTGAAACTGAATTAGCCTCAAATTAAAGAAATTATAACGAAATATACGAATGAGGATAAACATCGTTACAGATAATAAGTAAAAAACGAAGTTGAAACTGAATTAGCCTCAAATTAAAGAAATTATAACGAAATATACGAATGAGGATAAACATCGTTACAGATAATAAGTAAAAAACAAAGTTGAAACTGAATTAGCGTCAAATTAAAGAAATTATAACGAAATATACGAATGAGGATAAACATCATTACAGATAATAAGTAAAAAACGAAGTTGAAACTGAATTAGCCTCAAATTAAAGAAATTATAACGAAATATACGAATGCGGATAAACATCGTTACAGATAATAAGTAAAAAACGAAGTTGAAACTGAATTAGCCTCAAATTAAAGAAATTATAACGAAATATACGAATGAGGATAAACATCGTTACAGATAATAAGTAAAAAACAAATTAGAAACTGAATTAGCCTCAAATTAAAGAAATTATAACGAAATAAATTAATGTGTTTAAACATCGTTATAGATAATAAGTAAAAAACGAAGTTGAAACTGAATTAGCCTCAAAATAAAGAAATTATAACGAAATATACGAATGTGGATAAACATCGTTACAGATAATAAGTAAAAAACGAAGTTGAAACTGGATTAGCCTCAAATTAAAGAAATTATAACGAAATATACGAATGAGGATAAACATCGTTACAGATAATAAGTAAAAAACAAAGTTGAAACTGAATTAGCCTCAAATTAAAGAAATTATAACGAAATATACGAATGAGGATAAACATCGTTACAGGTAATAAGTAAAAAACAAAGTTCAAACTGAATTAGCCTCAAATTAAAGAAATGATAACGAAATATACGAATGAGGATAAACATCGTTACAGATAATAAGTAAAAAACAAAGTTGAAACTGAATTAGCCTCAAATTAAAGAAATTATAACGAAATATACGAATGAGGATAAACATCGTTACAGATAATAAGTAAAAAACAAAGTAGAAACTGGATTAGCCTCAAATTAAAGAAATGATAAGGAAATATACGAATGTGGATAAATAGCGTTACATATAATAAGTAAAAAACGAAGTTGAAACTGAATTAGCCTCAAATTAAAGAAATGATAACGAAATATACGAATGAGGATAAACATCGTTACAGATAATAAGTAAAAAACAAAGTAGAAACTGAATTAGCCTCAAATTAAAGAAATTATAACGAAATATACGAATGAGGATAAACATCGTTACAGATAATAAGTAAAAAACAAAGTAGAAACTGGATTAGCCTCAAATTAAAGAAATGATAAGGAAATATACGAATGTGGATAAATAGCGTTACATATAATAAGTAAAAAACGAAGTTGAAACTGAATTAGCCTCAAATTAAAGAAATTATAACGAAATAAATTAATGTGTTTAAACATCGTTACAGATAATAAGTAAAAAACGAAGTTGAAACTGAATTAGCCTCAAAATAAAGAAATTATAACGAAATATACGAATGTGGACAAACATCGTTACAGATAATAAGTAAAAAACGAAGTTGAAACTGGATTAGCCTCAAATTAAAGAAATTATAACGAAATAAATTAATGTGTTTAAACATCGTTACAGATAATAAGTAAAAAACGAAGTTGAAACTGAATTAGCCTCAAAATAAAGAAATTATAACGGAATATACGAATGAGGACAAACATCGTTACAGATAATAAGTAAAAAACGAAGTTGAAACTGGATTAGCCTCAAATTAAAGAAATTATAACGAAATATAAGAATGAGGATAAACATCGTTACAGATAATAAGTAAAAAACAAAGTTGAATCTGAATTAGCCTCAAATTAAAGAAATTATAACGAAATATACGAATGAGGATAAACATCGTTACAGGTAATAAGTAAAAAACAAAGTTCAAACTGAATTAGCCTCAAATTAAAGAAATGATAACGAAATATACGAATGAGGATAAACATCGTTACAGATAATAAGTAAAAAACAAAGATGAAGCTGCATTAGCCTCAAATTAAAGAAATTATAACGAAATATACGAATGAGGATAAACATCGTTACAGATAATAAGTAAAAAACGAAGTTGAAACCGAATTAGCCTCAAATTAAAGAAATTATAACGAAATATACGAATGTGGATAAACAGCGTTACAGATAATAAGTAAAAAACGAAGTTGAAACTGAATTAGCCTCAAATTAAAGAAACTATAACGAAATATACGAATGAGGATAAACATCGTTACAGATAATAAGTAAAAAACGAAGTTGGAACTCAATTAGCGTCAAATTAAAGAAATGATAACGAAATATCCGAATGAGGATAAACATCGTTACAGATAATAAGTAAAAAACAAAGTTGAAACTGAATTAGTCTCAAATTAAAGAAATTATAACGAAATATACGAATGAGGATAAACATCGTTACAGATAATAGGTAAAAAAAGAAGTTGAAACTGAATTAGCCTCAAATTAAAGAAATTATAACGAAATATTCGAATGAGGATAAACATCGTTACAGATAATAAGTAAAAAACAAAGTTGAAACCGAATTAGCCTCAAATTAAAGAAATTATAACGAAATATACGAATGAGGATAAACATCGTTACAGATAATAAGTAAAAAACAAAGTTGAAACTGAATTAGCCTCAAATTAAAGAAATTATAACGAAATATACGAATGAGGATAAACATCGTTACAGATAATAAGTAAAAAACGAAGTTGAAACTGAATTAGCCTCAAATTAAAGAAATGATAACGAAATATCCGAATGAGGATAAACATCGTTACAGATAATAAGTAAAAAACAAAGTTGAAACTGAATTAGTCTCAAATTAAAGAAATTATAACGAAATATACGAATGAGGATGAACATCGTTACAGATAATAAGTAAAAAACGAAGTTGAAACTGAATTAGCCTCAAATTAAAGAAACTATAACGAAATATACGAATGAGGATAAACATCGATACAGATAATAAGTAAAAAACGAAGTTGGAACTCAATTAGCGTCAAATTAAAGAAATGATAACGAAATATCCGAATGAGGATAAACATCGTTACAGATAATAAGTAAAAAACAAAGTTGAAACTGAATTAGTCTCAAATTAAAGAAATTATAACGAAATATACGAATGAGGATAAACATCGTTACAGATAATAGGTAAAAAAAGAAGTTGAAACTGAATTAGCCTCAAATTAAAGAAATTATAACGAAATATACGAATGAGGATAAACATCGTTACAGATAATAAGTAAAAAACAAAGTTGAAACTGAATTAGCCTCAAATTAAAGAAATTATAACGAAATAAACTAATGTGCATAAACATCGTTACAGATAATAAGTTAAAAACGTAGTTGAAACTGAATTTGCCTCAAATTAAAGAAATTATAACGAAATATACGAATGTGGATAAACATCGTTACAGATAATAAGTAAAAAACGAAGCTGAAACTGAATTAGCCTCAAATTAAAGAAATTATAACGAAATATACGAATGAGGATAAACATCGTTACAGATAATAGGTAAAAAACGAAGTTGAAACTGAATTAGCCTCAAATTAAAGAAATTATAACGAAATATACGAATGAGGATAAACATCGTTACAGATAATAAGTAAAAAACGAAGTTGAAACTGAATTAGCCTCAAATTAAAGAAATTATAACGAAATATACGAATGAGGATAAACATCGTTACAGATAATAAGTAAAAAACAAAGTTGAAACTGAATTAGCCTCAAATTAAAGAAATTATAACGAAATATACGAATGAGGATAAACATCATTACAGATAATAAGTAAAAAACGAAGTTGAAACTGAATTAGCCTCAAATTAAAGAAATTATAACGAAATAAATTAATGTGTTTAAACATCGTTACAGATAATAAGTAAAAAACGAAGTTGAAACTGAATTAGCCTCAAAATAAAGAAATTATAACGAAATATACGAATGTGGACAAACATCGTTACAGATAATAAGTAAAAAACGAAGTTGAAACTGGATTAGCCTCAAATTAAAGAAATTATAACGAAATAAATTAATGTGTTTAAACATCGTTACAGATAATAAGTAAAAAACGAAGTTGAAACTGAATTAGCCTCAAAATAAAGAAATTATAACGGAATATACGAATGTGGACAAACATCGTTACAGATAATAAGTAAAAAACGAAGTTGAAACTGGATTAGCCTCAAATTAAAGAAATTATAACGAAATATAAGAATGAGGATAAACATCGTTACAGATAATAAGTAAAAAACAAAGTTGAAACTGAATTAGCCTCAAATTAAAGAAATTATAACGAAATATACGAATGAGGATAAACATCGTTACAGGTAATAAGTAAAAAACAAAGTTCAAACTGAATTAGCCTCAAATGAAAGAAATGATAACGAAATATACGAATGAGGATAAACATCGTTACAGATAATAAGTAAAAAACAAAGATGAAACTGCATTAGCCTCAAATTAAAGAAATTATAACGAAATATACGAATGAGGATAAACATCGTTACAGATAATAAGTAAAAAACGAAGTTGAAACCGAATTAGCCTCAAATTAAAGAAATTATAACGAAATATACGAATGTGGATAAACATCGTTACAGATAATAAGCAAAAAACGAAGCTAAAACTGAATTAGCCTCAAATTAAAGAAATTATAACGAAATATACGAATGAGGATAAACATCGTTACAGATAATAAGTAAAAAACGAAGTTGAAACCGAATTAGCCTCAAATTAAAGAAATTATAACGAAATATACGAATGTGGATAAACATCGTTACAGATAATAAGTAAAAAACGAAGTTGAAACTGAATTAGCCTCAAATTAAAGAAATTATAACGAAATATACGAATGAGGATAAACATCGTTACAGATAATGAGTAAAAAACAAAGTTGAAACCGAATTAGCCTCAAATTAAAGAAATTATAACGAAATATACGAATGAGGATGAACATCGTTACAGATAATAAGTAAAAAACGAAGTTGAAACTGAATTAGCCTCAAATTAAAGAAACTATAACGAAATATACGAATGAGGATAAACATCGTTACAGATAATAAGTAAAAAACGAAGTTGGAACTCAATTAGCGTCAAATTAAAGAAATGATAACGAAATATCCGAATGAGGATAAACATCGTTACAGATAATAAGTAAAAAACAAAGTTCAAACTGAATTAGCCTCAAATTAAAGAAATGATAACGAAATATACGAATGAGGATAAACATCGTTACAGATAATAAGTAAAAAACGAAGTTGAAACTGAATTAGCCTCAAATTAAAGAAATTATAACGAAATATACGAATGAGGATAAACATCGTTACAGATAATAAGTAAAAAACAAAGTTGAAACTGAATTAGCCTCAAATTAAAGAAATTATAACGAAATATACGAATGAGGATAAACATCATTACAGATAATAAGTAAAAAACGAAGTTGAAACTGAATTAGCCTCAAATTATAGAAATTATAACGAAATAAATTAATGTGTTTAAACATCGTTACAGATAATAAGTAAAAAACGAAGTTGAAACTGAATTAGCCTCAAAATAAAGAAATTATAACGAAATATACGAATGTGGACAAACATCGTTACAGATAATAAGTAAAAAACGAAGTTGAAACTGAATTAGCCTCAAATTAAAGAAATTATAACGAAATAAATTAATGTGTTTAAACATCGTTACAGATAATAAGTAAAAAACGAAGTTGAAACTGAATTAGCCTCAAATTAAAGAAATTATAACGAAATATACGAATGAGGATAAACATCGTTACAGATAATAAGTAAAAAACAAAGTTGAAACTGAATTAGCCTCAAATTAAAGAAATTATAACGAAATATACGAATGAGGATAAACATCATTACAGATAATAAGTAAAAAACGAAGTTGAAACTGAATTAGCCTCAAATTAAAGAAATTATAACGAAATAAATTAATGTGTTTAAACATCGTTACAGATAATAAGTAAAAAACGAAGTTGAAACTGAATTAGCCTCAAAATAAAGAAATTATAACGAAATATACGAATGTGGACAAACATCGTTACAGATAATAAGTAAAAAACGAAGTTGAAACTGGATTAGCCTCAAATTAAAGAAATTATAACGAAATATACGAATGAGGATAAACATCGTTACAGATAATAAGTAAAAAACAAAGTTGAAACTGAATTAGCCTCAAATTAAAGAAATTATAACGAAATATACGAATGAGGATAAACATCGTTACAGGTAATAAGTAAAAAACAAAGTTCAAACTGAATTAGCCTCAAATTAAAGAAATGATAACGAAATATACGAATGAGGATAAACATCGTTACAGATAATAAGTAAAAAACAAAGTTGAAAATGCATTAGCCTCAAATTAAAGAAATTATAAAGAAATATACGAATGAGGATAAACATCGTTACAGATAATAAGTAAAAAACGAAGTTGAAACCGAATTAGCCTCAAATTAAAGAAATTATAACGAAATATACGAATGTGGATAAACATCGTTACAGATAATAAGTAAAAAACGAAGTTGAAACTGAATTAGCCTCAAATTAAAGAAATTATAACGAAATATACGAATGAGGATAAACATCGTTACAGATAATAAGTAAAAAACGAAGTTGAAACCGAATTAGCCTCAAATTAAAGAAATTATAACGAAATATACGAATGTGGATAAACATCGTTACAGATAATAAGTAAAAAACGAAGTTGAAACTGAATTAGCCTCAAATTAAAGAAATTATAACGAAATATACGAATGAGGATAAACATCGTTACAGATAATAAGTAAAAAACAAAGTTGAAACCGAATTAGCCTCAAATTAAAGAGATTATAACGAAATATACGAATGAGGATAAACATCGTTACAGATAATAAGTAAAAAACAAAGTTGAAACTGAATTAGCCTCAAATTAAAGAAATTATAACGAAATATACGAATGAGGATAAACATCGTTACAGATAATAAGTAAAAAACAAAGTTGAAACTGAATTAGCCTCAAATTAAAGAAACTATAACGAAATATACGAATGAGGATAAACATCGTTACAGATAATAAGTAAAAAACGAAGTTGATACTGAATTAGCCTCAAATTAAAGAAATTATAACGAAATATACGAATGAGGATAAACATCGTTACAGATAATAAGTAAAAAACGAAGTTGAAACTGAATTAGCCTCAAATTAAAGAAATTATAACGAAATATACGAATGAGGATAAACATCGCTACAGATAATAAGTAAAAAACAAAGTAGAAACTGAATTAGCCTCAAATTAAAGAAATTATAACGAAATAAGCTAATGTGTATAAACATCGTTACAGATAATAAGTAAAAAACGAAGTTGAAACTGAATTAGCCTCAAATTAAAGAAATTATAACGAAATATACGAATGAGGATAAACATCGTTACAGGTAATAAGTAAAAAACGAAGTTGAAACTGAATTAGCCTCAAATTAAAGAAATTATAACGAAATATACGAATGTGGACAAACATCGTTACAGATAATAAGTAAAAAACAAAGTTGAAACTGGATTAGCCTCAAATTAAAGAAATTATAACGAAATATACGAATGAGGATAAACATCTTTACAGATAATAAGTAAAAAACAAAGTTGAAGCTGAATTAACCTCAAATTAAAGAAATTATAACGAAATATACGAATGAGGACAAGCATCGTTACAGATAATAAGTAAAAAACAAAGTTGAAACTGAATTAGCCTCAAATTAAAGAAATTATAACGAAATATACGAATGAGGATGAACATCGTTACAGATAATAAGTAAAAAACGAAGTTGAAACTGAATTAGCCTCAAATTAAAGAAATTATAACGAAATATCCGAATGAGGATAAACATCGTTACAGATAATAAGTAAAAAACAAAGTTGAAACTGAATTAGTCTCAAATTAAAGAAATTATAACGAAATATACGAATGAGGATGAACATCGTTACAGATAATAAGTAAAAAACGAAGTTGAAACTGAATTAGCCTCAAATTAAAGAAACTATAACGAAATATACGAATGAGGATAAACATCGTTACAGATAATAAGTAAAAAACGAAGTTGGAACTCAATTAGCGTCAAATTAAAGAAATTATAACGAAATATACGAATGTGGATAAATATCGTTACAGATAATAAGTAAAAAACAAAGTTGAAACTGAATTAGCCTCAAATTAAAGAAATTATTACGAAATATACGAATGTGGATAAACATCGTTACAGATAATAAGTAAAAAACAAAGTTGAAACTGAATTAGCCTCAAATTAAAGAAATTATAACGAAATAAACTAATGTGGATAAACATCGTTACAGATAATAAGTAAAAAACGTAGTTGAAACTGAATTAGCCTCAAATTAAAGAAATTATAACGAAATATACGAATGTGGATAAACATCGTTACAGATAATAAGTAAAAAACGAAGCTGAAACTGAATTAGCCTCAAATTAAAGAAATTATAACGAAATATACGAATGAGGATAAACATCGTTACAGATAATAGGTAAAATACGAAGTTGAAACTGAATTAGCCTCAAATTAAAGAAATTATAACGAAATATACGAATGAGGATAAACATCGTTACAGATAATAAGTAAAAAACGAAGTTGAAACTGAATTAGCCTCAAATTAAAGAAATTATAACGAAATATACGAATGAGGATAAACATCGTTACAGATAATAAGTAAAAAACAAAGTTGAAACTGAATTAGCGTCAAATTAAAGAAATTATAACGAAATATACGAATGAGGATAAACATCATTACAGATAATAAGTAAAAAACGAAGTTGAAACTGAATTAGCCTCAAATTAAAGAAATTATAACGAAATATACGAATGCGGATAAACATCGTTACAGATAATAAGTAAAAAACGAAGTTGAAACTGAATTAGCCTCAAATTAAAGAAATTATAACGAAATATACGAATGAGGATAAACATCGTTACAGATAATAAGTAAAAAACAAATTAGAAACTGAATTAGCCTCAAATTAAAGAAATTATAACGAAATAAATTAATGTGTTTAAACATCGTTACAGATAATAAGTAAAAAACGAAGTTGAAACTGAATTAGCCTCAAAATAAAGAAATTATAACGAAATATACGAATGTGGATAAACATCGTTACAGATAATAAGTAAAAAACGAAGTTGAAACTGGATTAGCCTCAAATTAAAGAAATTATAACGAAATATACGAATGAGGGTAAACATCGTTACAGATAATAAGTAAAAAACAAAGTTGAAACTGAATTAGCCTCAAATTAAAGAAATTATAACGAAATATACGAATGAGGATAAACATCGTTACAGGTAATAAGTAAAAAACAAAGTTCAAACTGAATTAGCCTCAAATTAAAGAAATGATAACGAAATATACGAATGAGGATAAACATCGTTACAGATAATAAGTAAAAAACAAAGTTGAAACTGAATTAGCCTCAAATTAAAGAAATTATAACGAAATATACGAATGAGGATAAACATCGTTACAGATAATAAGTAAAAAACAAAGTAGAAACTGGATTAGCCTCAAATTAAAGAAATGATAAGGAAATATACGAATGTGGATAAATAGCGTTACATATAATAAGTAAAAAACGAAGTTGAAACTGAATTAGCCTCAAATTAAAGAAATGATAACGAAATATACGAATGAGGATAAACATCGTTACAGATAATAAGTAAAAAACAAAGTTGCAACTGGATTAGCCTCAAATTAAAGAAATTATAACGAAATATACGAATGAGGATAAACATCGTTACAGATAATAAGTAAAAAACAAAGTTGAAACTGAATTGACCTCAAGTTAAAGAAATTAAAACGAAATATACGAATGAGGATAAACATCGCTACGTATAATAAGTAAAAAACAAAGTTGAAACTGAATTAGCCTCAAATTAAAGAAATTATAACGAAATATACGAATGAGGATAAACATCGTTACAGATAATAAGTAAAAAACGAAGTTGAAACCGAATTAGCCTCAAATTAAAGAAACTATAACGAAATATACGAATGAGGATAAACATAGTTACAGGTAATAAGTAAAAAACAAAGATCAAACTGAATTAGCCTCATATTAAAGAAATGATAACGAAATATACGAATGAGGATAAACATCGTTACAGATAATAAGTAAAAAACAAAGTTGAAACTGCATTAGCCTCAAATTAAAGAAATTATAACGAAATATACGAATGAGGATAAACATCGTTACAGATAATAAGTAAAAAGCAAAGTAGAAACTGGATTAGCCTCAAATTAAAGAAATTATAAGGAAATATACGAATGTGGATAAATAGCGTTACATATAATAAGTAAAAAACGAAGTTGAAACTGAATTAGCCTCAAATTAAAGAAATGATAACGAAATATACGAATGAGGATAAACATCGTTACAGATAATAAGTAAAAAACGAAGTTGAAACTAGATTAGCCTCAAATTAAAGAAATTATAACGAAATATACGAATGAGGATAAACATCGTTACAGATAATAAGTAAAAAACAAAGTTGAAACTGAATTAGCCTCAAATTAAAGAAATTATAACGAAATATACGAATGTGGAGAAACATCGTTACATATAATAAGTAAAAAACAAAGTTGAAACTGAAGTAGACTCAAATTAAAGAAATTATAACGAAATATACGAATGAGGATAAACATCGTTACAGATAATAAGTAAAAAACGAAGTTGAAACTGGATTAGCCTGAATTAAAGAAATTATAAAGAAATATACGAATGAGGATAAACATCGTTACAGATAATAAGTAAAAAACAAAGTTGAAACTGAATTAGCCTCAAATAAAAGAAATTAAAACGAAATATACGAATGAGGATAAACATCGTTACAGATAATATGTAAAAAACTTAGTTGAAACTGAATTAACCTCAAATAAAATAAATTATAACTAAATATACGAATGAGGATAAACATCGTTACAGATAATAAGTAAAAAACAAAGTTGAAACTGAATTAGCCTCAAATTAAAGAAATTATAACGAAATATACGAATGAGGATAAACATCGTTACAGATAATAAGTAAAAAACAAAGTTGAAACTGAATTAGACTCAAATTAAAGAAATTATAACGAAATATACGAATGAGGATAAACATCGTTACAGATAATAAGTAAAAAACGAAGTTGAAACTGAATTAGCCTCAAATTAAAGAAACTATAACGTAATATACGAACGTGGATAAACATCGTTACAGATAATAAGTAAAAAACGAAGTTGAAACTGAATTAGCCTCAAATTAAAGAAATTATAACGAAATATACGAATGAGGATAAACATCGTTACAGATAATAAGTAAAAAACGAAGTTGAAACTGAATTAGCCTCAAATTAAAGAAATTATAACGAAATATACGAATGTAGATAAACATCATTACAGGTAATAAGTAAAAAACGAAGTTGGAACTAATTAGCGTCAAATTAAAGAAATTATAACGAAATATACGAATGAGGATAAACATCGTTACAGGTAATAATTAAAAAACAAAGTTCAAACTGAATTAGCCTCAAATTAAAGAAATTATAACGAAATATACGAATGAGGATAAACATCGTTACAGATAATAAGTAAAAAACGAAGTTGAAACCGAATTAGCCTCAAATTAAAGAAATTATAACGAAATATACGAATGAGGATAAACATCGTTACAGATAATAAGTAAAAAACAAATTAGAAACTGAATTAGCCTCAAATTAAAGAAATTATAACGAAATAAATTAATGTGTTTAAACATCGTTACAGATAATAAGTAAAAAACGAAGTTGAAACTGAATTAGCCTCAAAATAAAGAAATTATAACGAAATATACGAATGTGGATAAACATCGTTACAGATAATAAGTAAAAAACGAAGTTGAAACTGGATTAGCCTCAAATTAAAGAAATTATAACGAAATATACGAATGAGGATAAACATCGTTACAGATAATAAGTAAAAAACAAAGTTGAAACTGAATTAGCCTCAAATTAAAGAAATTATAACGAAATATACGAATGAGGATAAACATCGTTACAGGTAATAAGTAAAAAACAAAGTTCAAACTGAATTAGCCTCAAATTAAAGAAATGATAACGAAATATACGAATGAGGATAAACATCGTTACAGATAATAAGTAAAAAACAAAGTTGAAACTGAATTAGCCTCAAATTAAAGAAATTATAACGAAATATACGAATGAGGATAAACATCGTTACAGATAATAAGTAAAAAACAAAGTAGAAACTGGATTAGCCTCAAATTAAAGAAATGATAAGGAAATATACGAATGTGGATAAATAGCGTTACATATAATAAGTAAAAAACGAAGTTGAAACTGAATTAGCCTCAAATTAAAGAAATGATAACGAAATATAAGAATGAGGATAAACATCGTTACAGATAATAAGTAAAAAACAAAGTTGCAACTGGATTAGCCTCAAATTAAAGAAATTATAACGAAATATACGAATGAGGATAAACATCGTTACAGATAATAAGTAAAAAACAAAGTTGAAACTGAATTGACCTCAAGTTAAAGAAATTAAAACGAAATATACGAATGAGGATAAACATCGCTACGTATAATAAGTAAAAAACAAAGTTGAAACTGAATTAGCCTCAAATTAAAGAAATTATAACGAAATATACGAATGAGGATAAACATCGTTACAGATAATAAGTAAAAAACGAAGTTGAAACCGAATTAGCCTCAAATTAAAGAAATTACAACGAAATATACGAATGAGGATAAACATCGGTAAAGATAATAAGTAAAAAACGAAGTTGAAACTGAATCAGCCTCAAATTAAAGAAGTTATAACGAAATATACGAATGAGGATAAACATCGTTACAGATAATAAGTAAAAAACGAAGTTGAAACCGAATTAGCCTCAAATTAAAGAAACTATAACGAAATATACGAATGAGGATAAACATCGTTACAGGTAATAAGTAAAAAACAAAGATCAAACTGAATTAGCCTCATATTAAAGAAATGATAACGAAATATACGAATGAGGATAAACATCGTTACAGATAATAAGTAAAAAACAAAGTTGAAACTGCATTAGCCTCAAATTAAAGAAATTATAACGAAATATACGAATGAGGATAAACATCGTTACAGATAATAAGTAAAAAGCAAAGTAGAAACTGGATTAGCCTCAAATTAAAGAAATTATAAGGAAATATACGAATGTGGATAAATAGCGTTACATATAATAAGTAAAAAACGAAGTTGAAACTGAATTAGCCTCAAATTAAAGAAATGATAACGAAATATACGAATGAGGATAAACATCGTTACAGATAATAAGTAAAAAACGAAGTTGAAACTAGATTAGCCTCAAATTAAAGAAATTATAACGAAATATACGAATGAGGATAAACATCGTTACAGATAATAAGTAAAAAACAAAGTTGAAACTGAATTAGCCTCAAATTAAAGAAATTATAACGAAATATACGAATGTGGAGAAACATCGTTACATATAATAAGTAAAAAACAAAGTTGAAACTGAAGTAGACTCAAATTAAAGAAATTATAACGAAATATACGAATGAGGATAAACATCGTTACAGATAATAAGTAAAAAACGAAGTTGAAACTGGATTAGCCTGAATTAAAGAAATTATAACGAAATATACGAATGAGGATGAACATCGTTACAGATAATAAGTAAAAAACAAAGTTGAAACTGAATTAGCCTCAAATAAAAGAAATTAAAACGAAATATACGAATGAGGATAAACATCGTTACAGATAATATGTAAAAAACTTAGTTGAAACTGAATTAACCTCAAATAAAATAAATTATAACTAAATATACGAATGAGGATAAACATCGTTACAGATAATAAGTAAAAAACAAAGTTGAAACTGAATTAGCCTCAAATTAAAGAAATTATAACGAAATATACGAATGAGGATAAACATCGTTACAGATAATAAGTAAAAAACAAAGTTGAAACTGAATTAGACTCAAATTAAAGAAATTATAACGAAATATACGAATGAGGATAAACATCGTTACAGATAATAAGTAAAAAACGAAGTTGAAACTGAATTAGCCTCAAATTAAAGAAACTATAACGTAATATACGAACGTGGATAAACATCGTTACAGATAATAAGTAAAAAACGAAGTTGAAACTGAATTAGCCTCAAATTAAAGAAATTATAACGAAATATACGAATGAGGATAAACATCGTTACAGATAATAAGTAAAAAACGAAGTTGAAACTGAATTAGCCTCAAATTAAAGAAATTATAACGAAATATACGAATGTAGATAAACATCATTACAGGTAATAAGTAAAAAACGAAGTTGGAACTAATTAGCGTCAAATTAAAGAAATTATAACGAAATATACGAATGAGGATAAACATCGTTACAGGTAATAATTAAAAAACAAAGTTCAAACTGAATTAGCCTCAAATTAAAGAAATTATAACGAAATATACGAATGAGGATAAACATCGTTACAGATAATAAGTAAAAAACGAAGTTGAAACCGAATTAGCCTCAAATTAAAGAAATTATAACGAAATATACGAATGTGGTTAAACATCGTTACAGATAATAAGTAAAAAACGAAGTTGAAACTGAATTAGCCTCAAATTAAAGAAATTATAACGAAATATACGAATGAGGATAAACATCGTTACAGATAATAAGTAAAAAACAAAGTTGAAACCGAATTAGCCTCAAATTAAAGAAATTATAAAGAAATATACGAATGAGGATAAACATCGTTACAGATAATAAGTAAAAAACGAAGTTGAAACCGAATTATCCTCAAATTAAAGAAATTATAACGAAATATACGAATGAGGATAAACATCGTTACAGATAATAAGTAAAAAACGAAGTTGAAACCGAATTAGCCTCAAATTAAAGAAATTATAACGAAATATACGAATGTGGATAAACATCGTTACAGATAATAAGTAAAAAACGAAGTTGAAACTGAATTAGCCTCAAATTAAAGAAATTATAACGAAATATACGAATGAGGATAAACATCGTTACAGGTAATAAGTAAAAAACAAAGTTGAAACTGAATTAGCCTCAAATTAAAGAAATTATAACGAAATATACGAATGAGGATAAACATCGTTACAGATAATAAGTAAAAAACGAAGTTGAAACCGAATTAGCCTCAAATTAAAGAAATTATAACGAAATATACGAATGTGGATAAACATCGTTACAGATAATAAGTAAAAATCGAAGTTGAAACTGAATTAGCCTCAAATTAAAGAAATTATAACGAAATATACGAATGAGGATAAACATCGTTACAGATATTAAGTAAAAAACAAAGTTGAAACCGAATTGACCTCAAGTTAAAGAAATTAAAACGAAATATACGAATGAGGATAAACATCGTTACAGATAATAAGTAAAAAACAAAGTAGAAACTGGATTAGCCTCAAATTAAAGAAATGATAAGGAAATATACGAATGTGGATAAATAGCGTTACATATAATAAGTAAAAAACGAAGTTGAAACTGAATTAGCCTCAAATTAAAGAAATGATAACGAAATATACGAATGAGGATAAACATCGTTACAGATAATAAGTGAAAAACAAAGTTGCAACTGGATTAGCCTCAAATTAAAGAAATTATAACGAAATATACGAATGAGGATAAACATCGTTACAGATAATAAGTAAAAAACAAAGTTGAAACTGAATTGACCTCAAGTTAAAGAAATTAAAACGAAATATACGAATGAGGATAAACATCGCTACGTATAATAAGTAAAAAACAAAGTTGAAACTGAATTAGCCTCAAATTAAAGAAATTATAACGAAATATACGAATGAGGATATACATCGTTACAGATAATAAGTAAAAAACGAAGTTGAAACCGAATTAGCCTCAAATTAAAGAAATTACAACGAAATATACGAATGAGGATAAACATCGGTAAAGATAATAAGTAAAAAACGAAGTTGTAACTGAATCAGCCTCAAATTAAAGAAGTTATAACGAAATATACGAATGAGGATAAACATCGTTACAGATAATAAGTAAAAAACGAAGTTGAAACCGAATTAGCCTCAAATTAAAGAAATTATAACGAAATATACGAATGAGGATAAACATCGTTACAGGTAATAAGTAAAAAACAAAGATCAAACTGAATTAGCCTCAAATTAAAGAAATGATAACGAAATATACGAATGAGGATAAACATCGTTACAGATAATAAGTAAAAAACAAAGTTGAAACTGCATTAGCCTCAAATTAAAGAAATTATAACGAAATATACGAATGAGGATAAACATCGTTACAGATAATAAGTAAAAAACAAAGTAGAAACTGGATTAGCCTCAAATTAAAGAAATTATAAGGAAATATACGAATGTGGATAAATAGCGTTACATATAATAAGTAAAAAACGAAGTTGAAACTGAATTAGCCTCAAATTAAAGAAATTATAACGAAATATACGAATGAGGATAAACATCGTTACAGATAATTAGTAAAAAACGAAGTTGAAACTGGATTAGCCTGAATTAAAGAAATTATAACGAAATATACGAATGAGGATAAACATCGTTACAGATAATAAGTAAAAAACAAAGTTGAAACTGAATTAGCCTCAAATAAAAGAAATTAAAACGAAATATACGAATGAGAATAAACATCGTTACAGATAATATGTAAAAAACTTAGTTGAAACTGAATTAACCTCAAATAAAATAAATTATAACTAAATATACGAATGAGGATAAACATCGTTACAGATAATAAGTAAAAAACAAAGATGAAACTGAATTAGCCTCAAATTAAAGAAATTATAACGAAATATACGAATGAGGATAAACATCGTTACAGATAATAAGTAAAAAACAAAGTTGAAACTGAATTAGACTCAAATTAAAGAAATTATAACGAAATATACGAATGAGGATAAACATCGTTACAGATAATAAGTAAAAAACGAAGTTGAAACTGAATTAGCCTCAAATTAAAGAAACTATAACGTAATATACGAACGTGGATAAACATCGTTACAGATAATAAGTAAAAAACGAAGTTGAAACTGAATTAGCCTCAAATTAAAGAAATTATAACGAAATATACGAATGAGGATAAACATCGTTACAGATAATAAGTAAAAAACAAAGTTGAAACTGAATTAGACTCAAATTAAAGAAATTGTAACGAAATATACGAATGAGGATAAACATCGTTACAGATAATAAGTAAAAAACGAAGTTGAAACTGAATTAGCCTCAAATTAAAGAAACTATAACGTAATATACGAACGTGGATAAACATCGTTACAGATAATAAGTAAAAAACGAAGTTGAAACTGAATTAGCCTCAAATTAAAGAAATTATAACGAAATATACGAATGAGGATAAACATCGTTACAGATAATAAGTAAAAAACGAAGTTGAAACTGAATTTGCCTCAAATTAAAGAAATTATAACGAAATATACGAATGTAGATAAACATCATTACAGGTAATAAGTAAAAAACGAAGTTGGAACAAATTAGCGTCAAATTAAAGAAATTATAACGAAATATACGAATGAGGATAAACATCGTTACAGGTAATAAGTAAAAAACAAAGTTGAAACCGAATTAGCCTCAAATTAAAGAAATTATAACGAAATATACGAATGAGGATAAACATCGTTACAGGTAATAAGTAAAAAACAAAGATCAAACTGAATTAGCCTCAAATTAAAGAAATGATAACGAAATATACGAATGAGGATAAACATCGTTACAGATAATAAGTAAAAAACAAAGTTGAAACTGCATTAGCCTCAAATTAAAGAAAATATAACGAAATATACGAATGAGGATAAACATCGTTACAGATAATAAGTAAAAAAACAAAGTAGAAACTGGATTAGCCTCAAATTAAAGAAATTATAAGGAAATATACGAATGTGGATAAATAGCGTTACATATAATAAGTAAAAAACGAAGTTGAAACTGAATTAGCCTCAAATTAAAGAAATTATAACGAAATATACGAATGAGGATAAACATCGTTACAGATAATAAGTAAAAAACGAAGTTGAAACTGGATTAGCCTGAATTAAAGAAATTATAACGAAATATACGAATGAGGATAAACATCGTTACAGATAATAAGTAAAAAACAAAGTTGAAACTGAATTAGCCTCAAATAAAAGAAATTAAAACGAAATATACGAATGAGGATAAACATCGTTACAGATAATATGTAAAAAACTAAGTTGAAACCGAATTAGCCTCAAATTAAAGAAATTATAACGAAATATACGAATGAGGATAAACATCGTTACAGATAATAAGTAAAAAACGAAGTTGAAACTGAATTAGCCTCAAATTAAAGAAATTATAACGAAATATACGAATGTAGATAAACATCATTACAGGTAATAAGTAAAAAACGAAGTTGGAACTAATTAGCGTCAAATTAAAGAAATTATAACGAAATATACGAATGAGGATAAACATCGTTACAGGTAATAAGTAAAAAACAAAGTTCAAACTGAATTAGCCTCAAATTAAAGAAATTATAACGAAATATACGAATGAGGATAAACATCGTTACAGATAATAAGTAAAAAACGAAGTTGAAACCGAATTAGCCTCAAATTATAGAAATTATAACGAAATATACGAATGTGGATAAACATCGTTACAGATAATAAGTAAAAAACGAAGTTGAAACTGAATTAGCCTCAAATTATAGAAATTATAACGAAATATACGAATGAGGATAAACATCGTTACAGATAATAAGTAAAAAACAATGTTGAAACCGAATTAGCCTCAAATTAAAGAAATTATAACGAAATATACGAATGAGGATAAACATCGTTACAGATAATAAGTAAAAAACGAAGTTGAAACCGAATTATCCTCAAATTAAAGAAATTATAACGAAATATACGAATGAGGATAAACATCGTTACAGATAATAAGTAAAAAACGAAGTTGAAACTGAATTAGCCTCAAATTAAAGAAATTATAACGAAATATACGAATGTAGATAAACATCACTACAGATAATAAGTAAAAAACGAAGTTGGAACTAATTAGCGTCAAATTAAAGAAATTATAACGAAATATACGAACGAGGATAAACATCGTTACAGGTAATAAGTAAAAAACAAAGTTGAAACTGAATTAGCCTCAAATTAAAGAAATTATAACGAAATATACGAATGAGGATAAACATCGTTACAGATAATAAGTAAAAAACGAAGTTGAAACCGAATTAGCCTCAAATTAAAGAAATTATAACGAAATATACGAATGTGGATAAACATCGTTACAGATAATAAGTAAAAAACGAAGTTGAAACTGAATTAGCCTCAAATTAAAGAAATTATAACGAAATATACGAATTAGGATAAACATCGTTAGAGGTAATAAGTAAAAAACAAAGTTGAAACTGAATTAGCCTCAAATTAAAGAAATTATAACGAAATATACGAATGAGGATAAACATCGTTACAGATAATAAGTAAAAAACGAAGTTGAAACCGAATTAGCCTCAAATTAAAGAAATTATAACGAAATATACGAATGTGGATAAACATCGTTACAGATAATAAGTAAAAAACGAAGTTGAAACTGAATTAGCCTCAAATTAAAGAAATTATAACGAAATATACGAATGAGGATAAACATCGTTACAGATAATAAGTAAAAAACAAAGTTGAAACCGAATTAGCCTCAAATTAAAGAAATTATAACGAAATATACGAATGAGGATAAACATCGTTACAGATAATAAGTAAAAAACGAAGTTGAAACCGAATTAGCCTCAAATTAAAGAAATTATAACGAAATATACGAATGTGGATAAACATCGTTACAGATAATAAGTAAAAAACGAAGTTGAAACTGAATTAGCCTCAAATTAAAGAAATTATAACGAAATATACGAATGAGGATAAACATCGTTACAGATAATAAGTAAAAAACAAAGTTGAAACCGAATTAGCCTCAAATTAAAGAAATTATAACGAAATATACGAATGAGGATAAACATCGTTAGAGATAATAAGTAAAAAACAAAGTTGAAACTGAATTAGCCTCAAATTAAAGAAATTATAACGAAATATACGAATGAGGATAAACATCGTTACAGATAATAAGTAAAAAACGAAGTTGAAACCGAATTAGCCTCAAATTAAAGAAATTACAACGAAATATACGAATGAGGATAAACATCGGTAAAGATAATAAGTAAAAAACGAAGTTGAAACTGAATCAGCCTCAAATTAAAGAAGTTATAACGAAATATACGAATGAGGATAAACATCGTTACAGATAATAAGTAAAAAACGAAGTTGAAACCGAATTAGCCTCAAATTAAAGAAATTATAACGAAATATACGAATGAGGATAAACATCGTTACAGGTAATAAGTAAAAAACAAAGATCAAACTGAATTAGCCTCAAATTAAAGAAATGATAACGAAATATACGAATGAGGATAAACATCGTTACAGATAATAAGTAAAAAACAAAGTTGAAACTGCATTAGCCTCAAATTAAAGAAATTATAACGAAATATACGAATGAGGATAAACATCGTTACAGATAATAAGTAAAAAACAAAGTAGAAACTGGATTAGCCTCAAATTAAAGAAATTATAAGGAAATATACGAATGTGGATAAATAGCGTTACATATAATAAGTAAAAAACGAAGTTGAAACTGAATTAGCCTCAAATTAAAGAAATTATAACGAAATATACGAATGAGGATAAACATCGTTACAGATAATTAGTAAAAAACGAAGTTGAAACTGGATTAGCCTGAATTAAAGAAATTATAACGAAATATACGAATGAGGATAAACATCGTTACAGATAATAAGTAAAAAACAAAGTTGAAACTGAATTAGCCTCAAATAAAAGAAATTAAAACGAAATATACGAATGAGAATAAACATCGTTACAGATAATATGTAAAAAACTTAGTTGAAACTGAATTAACCTCAAATAAAATAAATTATAACTAAATATACGAATGAGGATAAACATCGTTACAGATAATAAGTAAAAAACAAAGATGAAACTGAATTAGCCTCAAATTAAAGAAATTATAACGAAATATACGAATGAGGATAAACATCGTTACAGATAATAAGTAAAAAACAAAGTTGAAACTGAATTAGACTCAAATTAAAGAAATTATAACGAAATATACGAATGAGGATAAACATCGTTACAGATAATAAGTAAAAAACGAAGTTGAAACTGAATTAGCCTCAAATTAAAGAAACTATAACGTAATATACGAACGTGGATAAACATCGTTACAGATAATAAGTAAAAAACGAAGTTGAAACTGAATTAGCCTCAAATTAAAGAAATTATAACGAAATATACGAATGAGGATAAACATCGTTACAGATAATAAGTAAAAAACGAAGTTGAAACTGAATTAGCCTCAAATTAAAGAAATTATAACGAAATATACGAATGTAGATAAACATCATTACAGGTAATAAGTAAAAAACGAAGTTGGAACTAATTAGCGTCAAATTAAAGAAATTATAACGAAATATACGAATGAGGATAAACATCGTTACAGGTAATAAGTAAAAAACAAAGTTCAAACTGAATTAGCCTCAAATTAAAGAAATTATAACGAAATATACGAATGAGGATAAACATCGTTACAGATAATAAGTAAAAAACGAAGTTGAAACCGAATTAGCCTCAAATTAAAGAAATTATAACGAAATATACGAATGTGGATAAACATCGTTACAGATAATAAGTAAAAAACGAAGTTGAAACTGAATTAGCCTCAAATTAAAGAAATTATAACGAAATATACGAATGAGGATAAACATCGTTACAGATAATAAGTAAAAAACAAAGTTGAAACCGAATTAGCCTCAAATTAAAGAAATTATAACGAAATATACGAATGAGGATAAACATCGTTACAGATAATAAGTAAAAAACGAAGTTGAAACCGAATTATCCTCAAATTAAAGAAATTATAACGAAATATACGAATGAGGATAAACATCGTTACAGATAATAAGTAAAAAACGAAGTTGAAACTGAATTAGCCTCAAATTAAAGAAATTAAAACGAAATATACGAATGAGGATAAACATCGTTACAGATAATATGTAAAAAACTTAGTTGAAACTGAATTAACCTCAAATAAAATAAATTATAACTAAATATACGAATGAGGATAAACATCGTTACAGATAATAAGTAAAAAACAAAGTTGAAACTGAATTAGCCTCAAATTAAAGAAATTATAACGAAATATACGAATGAGGATAAACATCGTTACAGATAATAAGTAAAAAACGAAGTTGAAACTGAATTAGCCTCAAATTAAAGAAACTATAACGTAATATACGAACGTGGATAAACATCGTTACAGATAATAAGTAAAAAACGAAGTTGAAACTGAATTAGCCTCAAATTAAAGAAATTATAACGAAATATACGAATGAGGATAAACATCGTTACAGATAATAAGTAAAAAACGAAGTTGAAACTGAATCAGCCTCAAATTAAAGAAGTTATAACGAAATATACGAATGAGGATAAACATCGTTACAGATAATAAGTAAAAAACGAAGTTGAAACCGAATTAGCCTCAAATTAAAGAAATTGTAACGAAATATACGAATGAGGATAAACATCGTTACAGGTAATAAGTAAAAAACAAAGATCAAACTGAATTAGCCTCAAATTAAAGAAATGATAACGAAATATACGAATGAGGATAAACATCGTTACAGATAATAAGTAAAAAACAAAGTTGAAACTGCATTAGCCTCAAATTAAAGAAATTATAACGAAATATACGAATGAGGATAAACATCGTTACAGATAATAAGTAAAAAACAAAGTAGAAACTGGATTAGCCTCAAATTAAAGAAATTATAAGGAAATATACGAATGTGGATAAATAGCGTTACATATAATAAGTAAAAAACGAAGTTGAAACTGAATTAGCCTCAAATTAAAGAAATTATAACGAAATATACGAATGAGGATAAACATCGTTACAGATAATAAGTAAAAAACGAAGTTGAAACTGGATTAGCCTGAATTAAAGAAATTATAACGAAATATACGAATGAGGATAAACATCGTTACAGATAATAAGTAAAAAACAAAGTTGAAACTGAATTAGCCTCAAATAAAAGAAATTAAAACGAAATATACGAATGAGAATAAACATCGTTACAGATAATATGTAAAAAACTTAGTTGAAACTGAATTAACCTCAAATAAAATAAATTATAACTAAATATACGAATGAGGATAAACATCGTTACAGATAATAAGTAAAAAACAAAGTTGAAACTGAATTAGCCTCAAATTAAAGAAATTATAACGAAATATACGAATGAGGATAAACATCGTTACAGATAATAAGTAAAAAACAAAGTTGAAACTGAATTAGACTCAAATTAAAGAAATTATAACGAAATATACGAATGAGGATAAACATCGTTACAGATAATAAGTAAAAAACGAAGTTGAAACGAATTAGCCTCAAATTAAAGAAACTATAACGTAATATACGAACGTGGATAAACATCGTTACAGATAATAAGTAAAAAACGAAGTTGAAACTGAATTAGCCTCAAATTAAAGAAATTATAACGAAATATACGAATGAGGATAAACATCGTTACAGATAATAAGTAAAAAACGAAGTTGAAACCGAATTAGCCTCAAATTAAAGAAATTATAACGAAATATACGAATGTGGATAAACATCGTTACAGATAATAAGTAAAAAACGAAGTTGAAACTGAATTAGCCTCAAATTAAAGAAATTATAACGAAATATACGAATGAGGATAAACATCGTTACAGATAATAAGTAAAAAACAAAGTTGAAACCGAATTAGCCTCAAATTAAAGAAATTATAACGAAATATACGAATGAGGATAAACATCGTTACAGATAATAAGTAAAAAACGAAGTTGAAACCGAATTAGCCTCAAATTAAAGAAATTATAACGAAATATACGAATGTGGATAAACATCGTTACAGATAATAAGTAAAAAACGAAGTTGAAACTGAATTAGCCTCAAATTAAAGAAATTATAACGAAATATACGAATGAGGATAAACATCGTTACAGATAATAAGTAAAAAACAAAGTTGAAACCGAATTAGCCTCAAATTAAAGAAATTATAACGAAATATACGAATGAGGATAAACATCGTTACAGATAATAAGTAAAAAACAAAGTTAAAACTGAATTAGCCTCAAATTAAAGAAATTATAACGAAATATACGAATGAGGATAAACATCGTTACAGATAATAAGTAAAAAACGAAGTTGAAACCGAATTAGCCTCAAATTAAAGAAATTACAACGAAATATACGAATGAGGATAAACATCGGTAAAGATAATAAGTAAAAAACGAAGTTGAAACTGAATCAGCCTCAAATTAAAGAAGTTATAACGAAATATACGAATGAGGATAAACATCGTTACAGATAATAAGTAAAAAACGAAGTTGAAACCGAATTAGCCTCAAATTAAAGAAATTATAACGAAATATACGAATGAGGATAAACATCGTTACAGGTAATAAGTAAAAAACAAAGATCAAACTGAATTAGCCTCAAATTAAAGAAATGATAACGAAATATACGAATGAGGATAAACATCGTTACAGATAATAAGTAAAAAACAAAGTTGAAACTGCATTAGCCTCAAATTAAAGAAATTATAACGAAATATACGAATGAGGATAAACATCGTTACAGATAATAAGTAAAAAACAATGTAGAAACTGGATTAGCCTCAAATTAAAGAAATTATAAGGAAATATACGAATGTGGATAAATAGCGTTACATATAATAAGTAAAAAACGAAGTTGAAACTGAATTAGCCTCAAATTAAAGAAATTATAACGAAATATACGAATGAGGATAAACATCGTTACAGATAATAAGTAAAAAACGAAGTTGAAACTGGATTAGCCTGAATTAAAGAAATTATAACGAAATATACGAATGAGGATAAACATCGTTACAGATAATAAGTAAAAAACAAAGTTGAAACTGAATTAGCCTCAAATAAAAGAAATTAAAACGAAATATACGAATGAGAATAAACATCGTTACAGATAATATGTAAAAAACTTAGTTGAAACTGAATTAACCTCAAATAAAATAAATTATAACTAAATATACGAATGAGGATAAACATCGTTACAGATAATAAGTAAAAAACAAAGTTGAAACTGAATTAGCCTCAAATTAAAGAAATTATAACGAAATATACGAATGAGGATAAACATCGTTACAGATAATAAGTAAAAAACAAAGTTGAAACTGAATTAGACTCAAATTAAAGAAATTATAACGAAATATACGAATGAGGATAAACATCGTTACAGATAATAAGTAAAAAACGAAGTTGAAACTGAATTAGCCTCAAATTAAAGAAACTATAACGTAATATACGAACGTGGATAAACATCGTTACAGATAATAAGTAAAAAACGAAGTTGAAACTGAATTAGCCTCAAATTAAAGAAATTATAACGAAATATACGAATGAGGATAAACATCGTTACAGATAATAAGTAAAAAACGAAGTTGAAACCGAATTAGCCTCAAATTAAAGAAATTATAACGAAATATACGAATGTGGATAAACATCGTTACAGATAATAAGTAAAAAACGAAGTTGAAACTGAATTAGCCTCAAATTAAAGAAATTATAACGAAATATACGAATGAGGATAAACATCGTTACAGATAATAAGTAAAAAACAAAGTTGAAACCGAATTAGCCTCAAATTAAAGAAATTATAACGAAATTACGAATGAGGATAAACATCGTTACAGATAATAAGTAAAAAACGAAGTTGAAACCGAATTATCCTCAAATTAAAGAAATTATAACGAAATATACGAATGAGGATAAACATCGTTACAGATAATAAGTAAAAAACGAAGTTGAAACTGAATTAGCCTCAAATTAAAGAAATTATAACGAAATATACGAATGTAGATAAACATCATTACAGATAATAAGTAAAAAACGAAGTTGGAATTAATTAGCGTCAAATTAAAGAAATTATAACGAAATATACGAATGAGGATAAACATCGTTACAGGTAATAAGTAAAAAACAAAGTTGAAACTGAATTAGCCTCAAATTAAAGAAATTATAACGAAATATACGAATGAGGATAAACATCGTTACAGATAATAAGTAAAAAACGAAGTTGAAACCGAATTAGCCTCAAATTAAAGAAATTATAACGAAATATACGAATGTGGATAAACATCGTTACAGATAATAAGTAAAAAACGAAGTTGAAACTGAATTAGCCTCAAATTAAAGAAATTATAACGAAATATACGAATGAGGATAAACATCGTTACAGGTAATAAGTAAAAAACAAAGTTGAAACTGAATTAGCCTCAAATTAAAGAAATTATAACGAAATATACGAATGAGGATAAACATCGTTACAGATAATAAGTAAAAAACGAAGTTGAAACCGAATTAGCCTCAAATTAAAGAAATTATAACGAAATATACGAATGTGGATAAACATCGTTACAGATAATAAGTAAAAAACGAAGTTGAAACTGAATTAGCCACAAATTAAAGAAATTATAACGAAATATACGAATGAGGATAAACATCGTTACAGATAGTAAGTAAAAAACAAAGTTGAAACCGAATTAGCCTCAAATTAAAGAAATTATAACGAAATATACGAATGAGGATAAACATCGTTACAGATAATAAGTAAAAAACAAAGTTGAAACTGAATTAGCCTCAAATTAAAGAAATTATAACGAAATATACGAATGAGGATAAACATCGTTACAGATAATAAGTAAAAAACGAAGTTGAAACCGAATTAGCCTCAAATTAAAGAAATTACAACGAAATATACGAATGAGGATAAACATCGGTAAAGATAATAAGTAAAAAACGAAGTTGAAACTGAATCAGCCTCAAATTAAAGAAGTTATAACGAAATATACGAATGAGGATAAACATCGTTACAGATAATAAGTAAAAAACGAAGTTGAAACCGAATTAGCCTCAAATTAAAGAAATTATAACGAAATATACGAATGAGGATAAACATCGTTACAGGTAATAAGTAAAAAACAAAGATCAAACTGAATTATCCTCAAATTAAAGAAATGATAACGAAATATACGAATGAGGATAAACATCGTTACAGATAATAAGTAAAAAACAAAGTTGAAACTGGATTAGCCTCAAATTAAAGAAATTATAAGGAAATATACGAATGTGGATAAATAGCGTTACATATAATAAGTAAAAAACGAAGTTGAAACTGAATTAGCCTCAAATTAAAGAAATGATAACGAAATATACGAATGAGGATAAACACCGTTACAGATAATAAGTAAAAAACGAAGTTGAAACTAGATTAGCCTCAAATTAAAGAAATTATAACGAAATATACGAATGAGGATAAACATCGTTACAGATAATAAGTAAAAAACAAAGTTGAAACTGAATTAGCCTCAAATTAAAGAAATTATAACGAAATATACGAATGTGGAGAAACATCGTTACATATAATAAGTAAAAAACAAAGTTGAAACTGAAGTAGACTCAAATTAAAGAAATTATAACGAAATATACGAATGAGGATAAACATCGTTACAGATAATAAGTGAAAAACGAAGTTGAAACTGGATTAGCCTGAATTAAAGAAATTATAACGAAATATACGAATGGGGATAAACATCGTTACAGATAATAAGTAAAAAACAAAGTTGAAACTGAATTAGCCTCAAATAAAAGAAATTAAAACGAAATATACGAATGAGGATAAACATCGTTACAGATAATATGTAAAAAACTTAGTTGAAACTGAATTAACCTCAAATAAAAGAAATTATAACTAAATATACGAATGAGGATAAACATCGTTACAGATAATAAGTAAAAAAAAAGTTGAAACTGAATTAGCCTCAAATTAAAGAAATTATAACGAAATATACGAATGAGGATAAACATCGTTACAGATAATAAGTAAAAAACAAAGTTGAAACTGAATTAGACTCAAATTAAAGAAATTATAACGAAATATACGAATGAGGATAAACATCGTTACAGATAATAAGTAAAAAACGAAGTTGAAACTGAATTAGCCTCAAATTAAAGAAACTATAACGTAATATACGAACGTGGATAAACATCGTTACAGATAATAAGTAAAAAACGAAGTTGAAACTGAATTAGCCTCAAATTAAAGAAATTATAACGAAATATACGAATGAGGATAAACATCGTTACAGATAATAAGTAAAAAACGAAGTTGAAACTGAATTAGCCTCAAATTAAGGAAATTATAACGAAATATACGAATGTAGATAAACATCATTACAGGTAATAAGTAAAAAACGAAGTTGGAACTAATTAGCGTCAAATTAAAGAAATTATAACGAAATATACGAATGAGGATAAACATCGTTACAGGTAATAAGTAAAAAACAAAGTTGAAACTGAATTAGCCTCAAATTAAAGAAATTATAACGAAATATACGAATGAGGATAAACATCGTTACAGATAATAAGTAAAAAACGAAGTTGAAACCGAATTAGCCTCAAATTAAAGAAATTATAACGAAATATACGAATGTGGATAAACATCGTTACAGATAATAAGTAAAAAACGAAGTTGAAACTGAATTAGCCTCAAATTAAAGAAATTATAACGAAATATACGAATGAGGATAAACATCGTTACAGATAATAAGTAAAAAACAAAGTTGAAACCGAATTAGCCTCAAATTAAAGAAATTATAACGAAATATACGAATGAGGATAAACATCGTTACAGATAATAAGTAAAAAACGAAGTTGGAACCGAATTATCCTCAAATTAAAGAAATTATAACGAAATATACGAATGAGGATAAACATCGTTACAGATAATAAGTAAAAAACGAAGTTGAAACTGAATTAGCCTCAAATTAAAGAAATTATAACGAAATATACGAATGTAGATAAACATCATTACAGATAATAAGTAAAAAACGAAGTTGGAACTAATTAGCGTCAAATTAAAGAAATTATAACGAAATATACGAATGAGGATAAACATCGTTACAGGTAATAAGTAAAAAACAAAGTTGAAACTGAATTAGCCTCAAATTAAAGAAATTATAACGAAATATACGAATGAGGATAAACATCGTTACAGATAATAAGTAAAAAACGAAGTTGAAACCGAATTAGCCTCAAATTAAAGAAATTATAACGAAATATACGAATGTGGATAAACATCGTTACAGATAATAAGTAAAAAACGAAGTTGAAACTGAATTAGCCTCAAATTAAAGAAATTATAACGAAATATACGAATGAGGATAAACATCGTTACAGGTAATAAGTAAAAAACAAAGTTGAAACTGAATTAGCCTCAAATTAAAGAAATTATAACGAAATATACGAATGAGGATAAACATCGTTACGGATAATAAGTAAAAAACGAAGTTGAAACTGAATTAGCCTCAAATTAAAGAATTAATAACGAAATATACGAATGAGGATAAACATCGTTACAGATAATAAGTAAAAAACGAAGTTGAAACTGAATTAGCCTCAAATTAAAGAAATTATAACGAAATATACGAATGAGGATAAACATCGTTACAGATAATAAGTAAAAAACGAAGTTGAAACCGAATTAGCCTCAAATTAAAGAAATTATAACGAAATATACGAATGTGGATAAACATCGTTACAGATAATAAGTAAAAAACGAAGTTGAAACTGAATTAGCCTCAAATTAAAGAAATTATAACGAAATATACGAATGAGGATAAACATCGTTACAGATAATAAGTAAAAAACAAAGTTGAAACCGAATTAGCCTCAAATTAAAGAAATTATAACGAAATATACGAATGAGGATAAACATCGTTACAGATAATAAGTAAAAAACGAAGTTGAAACCGAATTATCCTCAAATTAAAGAAATTATAACGAAATATACGAATGAGGATAAACATCGTTACAGATAATAAGTAAAAAACGAAGTTGAAACTGAATTAGCCTCAAATTAAAGAAATTATAACGAAATATACGAATGTAGATAAACATCATTACAGATAATAAGTAAAAAACGAAGTTGGAATTAATTATCGTCAAATTAAAGAAATTATAACGAAATATACGAATGAGGATAAACATCGTTACAGGTAATAAGTAAAAAACAAAGTTGAAACTGAATTAGCCTCAAATTAAAGAAATTATAACGAAATATACGAATGAGGATAAACATCGTTACAGATAATAAGTAAAAAACGAAGTTGAAACCGAATTAGCCTCAAATTAAAGAAATTATAACGAAATATACGAATGTGGATAAACATCGTTACAGATAATAAATAAAAAACGAAGTTGAAACTGAATTAGCCTCAAATTAAAGAAATTATAACGAAATATACGAATGAGGATAAACATCGTTACAGGTAATAAGTAAAAAACAAAGTTGAAACTGAATTAGCCTCAAATTAAAGAAATTATAACGAAATATACGAATGAGGATAAACATCGTTACAGATAATAAGTAAAAAACGAAGTTGAAACCGAATTAGCCTCAAATTAAAGAAATTATAACGAAATATACGAATGTGGATAAACATCGTTACAGATAATAAGTAAAAAACGAAGTTGAAACTGAATTAGCCTCAAATTAAAGAAATTATAACGAAATATACGAATGAGGATAAACATCGTTACAGATAGTAAGTAAAAAACAAAGTTGAAACCGAATTAGCCTCAAATTAAAGAAATTATAACGAAATATACGAATGAGGATAAACATCGTTACAGATAATAAGTAAAAAACAAAGTTGAAACTGAATTAGCCTCAAATTAAAGAAATTATAACGAAATATACGAATGAGGATAAACATCGTTACAGATAATAAGTAAAAAACGAAGTTGAAACCGAATTAGCCTCAAATTAAAGAAATTACAACGAAATATACGAATGAGGATAAACATCGGTAAAGATAATAAGTAAAAAACGAAGTTGAAACTGAATCAGCCTCAAATTAAAGAAGTTATAACGAAATATACGAATGAGGATAAACATCGTTACAGATAATAAGTAAAAAACGAAGTTGAAACCGAATTAGCCTCAAATTAAAGAAATTATAACGAAATATACGAATGAGGATAAACATCGTTACAGGTAATAAGTAAAAAACAAAGATCAAACTGAATTAGCCTCAAATTAAAGAAATGATAACGAAATATACGAATGAGGATAAACATCGTTACAGATAATAAGTAAAAAACGAAGTTGAAACTGAATTAGCCTCAAATTAAAGAAACTATAACGTAATATACGAACGTGGATAAACATCGTTACAGATAATAAGTAAAAAACGAAGTTGAAACTGAATTAGCCTCAAATTAAAGAAATTATAACGAAATATACGAATGAGGATAAACATCGTTACAGATAATAAGTAAAAAACGAAGTTGAAACTGAATTAGCCTCAAATTAAGGAAATTATAACGAAATATACGAATGTAGATAAACATCATTACAGGTAATAAGTAAAAAACGAAGTTGGAACTAATTAGCGTCAAATTAAAGAAATTATAACGAAATATACGAATGAGGATAAACATCGTTACAGGTAATAAGTAAAAAACAAAGTTGAAACTGAATTAGCCTCAAATTAAAGAAATTATAACGAAATATACGAATGAGGATAAACATCGTTACAGATAATAAGTAAAAAACGAAGTTGAAACCGAATTAGCCTCAAATTAAAGAAATTATAACGAAATATACGAATGTGGATAAACATCGTTACAGATAATAAGTAAAAAACGAAGTTGAAACTGAATTAGCCTCAAATTAAAGAAATTATAACGAAATATACGAATGAGGATAAACATCGTTACAGATAATAAGTAAAAAACAAAGTTGAAACCGAATTAGCCTCAAATTAAAGAAATTATAACGAAATATACGAATGAGGATAAACATCGTTACAGATAATAAGTAAAAAACGAAGTTGAAACCGAATTATCCTCAAATTAAAGAAATTATAACGAAATATACGAATGAGGATAAACATCGTTACAGATAATAAGTAAAAAACGAAGTTGAAACTGAATTAGCCTCAAATTAAAGAAATTATAACGAAATATACGAATGTAGATAAACATCATTACAGATAATAAGTAAAAAACGAAGTTGGAACTAATTAGCGTCAAATTAAAGAAATTATAACGAAATATACGAATGAGGATAAACATCGTTACAGGTAATAAGTAAAACACAAAGTTGAAACTGAATTAGCCTCAAATTAAAGAAATTATAACGAAATATACGAATGAGGATAAACATCGTTACAGATAATAAGTAAAAAACGAAGTTGAAACCGAATTAGCCTCAAATTAAAGAAATTATAACGAAATATACGAATGTGGATAAACATCGTTACAGATAATAAGTAAAAAACGAAGTTGAAACTGAATTAGCCTCAAATTAAAGAAATTATAACGAAATATACGAATGAGGATAAACATCGTTACAGGTAATAAGTAAAAAACAAAGTTGAAACTGAATTAGCCTCAAATTAAAGAAATTATAACGAAATATACGAATGAGGATAAACATCGTTACGGATAATAAGTAAAAAACGAAGTTGAAACTGAATTAGCCTCAAATTAAAGAATTAATAACGAAATATACGAATGAGGATAAACATCGTTACAGATAATAAGTAAAAAACGAAGTTGAAACTGAATTAGCCTCAAATTAAAGAAATTATAACGAAATATACGAATGAGGATAAACATCGTTACAGATAATAAGTAAAAAACGAAGTTGAAACCGAATTAGCCTCAAATTAAAGAAATTATAACGAAATATACGAATGTGGATAAACATCGTTACAGATAATAAGTAAAAAACGAAGTTGAAACTGAATTAGCCTCAAATTAAAGAAATTATAACGAAATATACGAATGAGGATAAACATCGTTACAGATAATAAGTAAAAAACAAAGTTGAAACCGAATTAGCCTCAAATTAAAGAAATTATAACGAAATATACGAATGAGGATAAACATCGTTACAGATAATAAGTAAAAAACGAAGTTGAAACCGAATTATCCTCAAATTAAAGAAATTATAACGAAATATACGAATGAGGATAAACATCGTTACAGATAATAAGTAAAAAACGAAGTTGAAACTGAATTAGCCTCAAATTAAAGAAATTATAACGAAATATACGAATGTAGATAAACATCATTACAGATAATAAGTAAAAAACGAAGTTGGAATTAATTAGCGTCAAATTAAAGAAATTATAACGAAATATACGAATGAGGATAAACATCGTTACAGGTAATAAGTAAAAAACAAAGTTGAAACTGAATTAGCCTCAAATTAAAGAAATTATAACGAAATATACGAATGAGGATAAACATCGTTACAGATAATAAGTAAAAAACGAAGTTGAAACCGAATTAGCCTCAAATTAAAGAAATTATAACGAAATATACGAATGTGGATAAACATCGTTACAGATAATAAATAAAAAACGAAGTTGAAACTGAATTAGCCTCAAATTAAAGAAATTATAACGAAATATACGAATGAGGATAAACATCGTTACAGGTAATAAGTAAAAAACAAAGTTGAAACTGAATTAGCCTCAAATTAAAGAAATTATAACGAAATATACGAATGAGGATAAACATCGTTACAGATAATAAGTAAAAAACGAAGTTGAAACCGAATTAGCCTCAAATTAAAGAAATTATAACGAAATATACGAATGTGGATAAACATCGTTACAGATAATAAGTAAAAAACGAAGTTGAAACTGAATTAGCCTCAAATTAAAGAAATTATAACGAAATATACGAATGAGGATAAACATCGTTACAGATAGTAAGTAAAAAACAAAGTTGAAACCGAATTAGCCTCAAATTAAAGAAATTATAACGAAATATACGAATGAGGATAAACATCGTTACAGATAATAAGTAAAAAACAAAGTTGAAACTGAATTAGCCTCAAATTAAAGAAATTATAACGAAATATACGAATGAGGATAAACATCGTTACAGATAATAAGTAAAAAACGAAGTTGAAACCGAATTAGCCTCAAATTAAAGAAATTACAACGAAATATACGAATGAGGATAAACATCGGTAAAGATAATAAGTAAAAAACGAAGTTGAAACCGAATTAGCCTCAAATTAAAGAAATTATAACGAAATATACGAATGTGGATAAACATCGTTACAGATAATAAGTAAAAAACGAAGTTGAAACTGAATTAGCCTCAAATTAAAGAAATTATAACGAAATATACGAATGAGGATAAACATCGTTACAGATAGTAAGTAAAAAACAAAGTTGAAACCGAATTAGCCTCAAATTAAAGAAATTATAACGAAATATACGAATGAGGATAAACATCGTTACAGATAATAAGTAAAAAACAAAGTTGAAACTGAATTAGCCTCAAATTAAAGAAATTATAACGAAATATACGAATGAGGATAAACATCGTTACAGATAATAAGTAAAAAACGAAGTTGAAACCGAATTAGCCTCAAATTAAAGAAATTACAACGAAATATACGAATGAGGATAAACATCGGTAAAGATAATAAGTAAAAAACGAAGTTGAAACTGAATCAGCCTCAAATTAAAGAAGTTATAACGAAATATACGAATGAGGATAAACATCGTTACAGATAATAAGTAAAAAACGAAGTTGAAACCGAATTAGCCTCAAATTAAAGAAATTATAACGAAATATACGAATGAGGATAAACATCGTTACAGGTAATAAGTAAAAAACAAAGATCAAACTGAATTAGCCTCAAATTAAAGAAATTATAACGAAATATACGAATGTAGATAAACATCATTACAGATAATAAGTAAAAAACGAAGTTGGAACTAATTAGCGTCAAATTAAAGAAATTATAACGAAATATACGAATGAGGATAAACATCGTTACAGGTAATAAGTAAAACACAAAGTTGAAACTGAATTAGCCTCAAATTAAAGAAATTATAACGAAATATACGAATGAGGATAAACATCGTTACAGATAATAAGTAAAAAACGAAGTTGAAACCGAATTAGCCTCAAATTAAAGAAATTATAACGAAATATACGAATGTGGATAAACATCGTTACAGATAATAAGTAAAAAACGAAGTTGAAACTGAATTAGCCTCAAATTAAAGAAATTATAACGAAATATACGAATGAGGATAAACATCGTTACAGGTAATAAGTAAAAAACAAAGTTGAAACTGAATTAGCCTCAAATTAAAGAAATTATAACGAAATATACGAATGAGGATAAACATCGTTACGGATAATAAGTAAAAAACGAAGTTGAAACTGAATTAGCCTCAAATTAAAGAATTAATAACGAAATATACGAATGAGGATAAACATCGTTACAGATAATAAGTAAAAAACGAAGTTGAAACTGAATTAGCCTCAAATTAAAGAAATTATAACGAAATATACGAATGAGGATAAACATCGTTACAGATAATAAGTAAAAAACGAAGTTGAAACCGAATTAGCCTCAAATTAAAGAAATTATAACGAAATATACGAATGTGGATAAACATCGTTACAGATAATAAGTAAAAAACGAAGTTGAAACTGAATTAGCCTCAAATTAAAGAAATTATAACGAAATATACGAATGAGGATAAACATCGTTACAGATAATAAGTAAAAAACAAAGTTGAAACCGAATTAGCCTCAAATTAAAGAAATTATAACGAAATATACGAATGAGGATAAACATCGTTACAGATAATAAGTAAAAAACGAAGTTGAAACCGAATTATCCTCAAATTAAAGAAATTATAACGAAATATACGAATGAGGATAAACATCGTTACAGATAATAAGTAAAAAACGAAGTTGAAACTGAATTAGCCTCAAATTAAAGAAATTATAACGAAATATACGAATGTAGATAAACATCATTACAGATAATAAGTAAAAAACGAAGTTGGAATTAATTAGCGTCAAATTAAAGAAATTATAACGAAATATACGAATGAGGATAAACATCGTTACAGGTAATAAGTAAAAAACAAAGTTGAAACTGAATTAGCCTCAAATTAAAGAAATTATAACGAAATATACGAATGAGGATAAACATCGTTACAGATAATAAGTAAAAAACGAAGTTGAAACCGAATTAGCCTCAAATTAAAGAAATTATAACGAAATATACGAATGTGGATAAACATCGTTACAGATAATAAATAAAAAACGAAGTTGAAACTGAATTAGCCTCAAATTAAAGAAATTATAACGAAATATACGAATGAGGATAAACATCGTTACAGGTAATAAGTAAAAAACAAAGTTGAAACTGAATTAGCCTCAAATTAAAGAAATTATAACGAAATATACGAATGAGGATAAACATCGTTACAGATAATAAGTAAAAAACGAAGTTGAAACCGAATTAGCCTCAAATTAAAGAAATTATAACGAAATATACGAATGTGGATAAACATCGTTACAGATAATAAGTAAAAAACGAAGTTGAAACTGAATTAGCCTCAAATTAAAGAAATTATAACGAAATATACGAATGAGGATAAACATCGTTACAGATAGTAAGTAAAAAACAAAGTTGAAACCGAATTAGCCTCAAATTAAAGAAATTATAACGAAATATACGAATGAGGATAAACATCGTTACAGATAATAAGTAAAAAACAAAGTTGAAACTGAATTAGCCTCAAATTAAAGAAATTATAACGAAATATACGAATGAGGATAAACATCGTTACAGATAATAAGTAAAAAACGAAGTTGAAACCGAATTAGCCTCAAATTAAAGAAATTACAACGAAATATACGAATGAGGATAAACATCGGTAAAGATAATAAGTAAAAAACGAAGTTGAAACTGAATCAGCCTCAAATTAAAGAAGTTATAACGAAATATACGAATGAGGATAAACATCGTTACAGATAATAAGTAAAAAACGAAGTTGAAACCGAATTAGCCTCAAATTAAAGAAATTATAACGAAATATACGAATGAGGATAAACATCGTTACAGGTAATAAGTAAAAAACAAAGATCAAACTGAATTAGCCTCAAATTAAAGAAATGATAACGAAATATACGAATGAGGATAAACATCGTTACAGATAATAAGTAAAAAACAAAGTTGAAACTGCATTAGCCTCAAATTAAAGAAATTATAACGAAATATACGAATGAGGATAAACATCGTTACAGATAATAAGTAAAAAACAAAGTAGAAACTGGATTAGCCTCAAATTAAAGAAATTATAAGGAAATATACGAATGTGGATAAATAGCGTTACATATAATAAGTAAAAAACGAAGTTGAAACTGAATTAGCCTCAAATTAAAGAAATGATAACGAAATATACGAATGAGGATAAACATCGTTACAGATAATAAGTAAAAAACGAAGTTGAAACTAGATTAGCCTCAAATTAAAGAAATTATAACGAAATATACGAATGAGGATAAACATCGTTACAGATAATAAGTAAAAAACAAAGTTGAAACTGAATTAGCCTCAAATTAAAGAAATTATAACGAAATATACGAATGTGGAGAAACATCGTTACATATAATAAGTAAAAAACAAAGTTGAAACTGAAGTAGACTCAAATTAAAGAAATTATAACGAAATATACGAATGAGGATAAACATCGTTACAGATAATAAGTGAAAAACGAAGTTGAAACTAGATTAGCCTGAATTAAAGAAATTATAACGAAATATACGAATGGGGATAAACATCGTTACAGATAATAAGTAAAAAACAAAGTTGAAACTGAATTAGCCTCAAATAAAAGAAATTAAAACGAAATATACGAATGAGGATAAACATCGTTACAGATAATAAGTAAAAAACAAAGTTGAAACTGAATTAGCCTCAAATAAAAGAAATTAAAACGAAATATACGAATGAGGATAAACATCGTTACAGATAATATGTAAAAAACTTAGTTGAAACTGAATTAACCTCAAATAAAAGAAATTATAACTAAATATACGAATGAGGATAAACATCGTTACAGATAATAAGTAAAAAAAAAGTTGAAACTGAATTAGCCTCAAATTAAAGAAATTATAACGAAATATACGAATGAGGATAAACATCGTTACAGATAATAAGTAAAAAACAAAGTTGAAACTGAATTAGACTCAAATTAAAGAAATTATAACGAAATATACGAATGAGGATAAACATCGTTACAGATAATAAGTAAAAAACGAAGTTGAAACTGAATTAGCCTCAAATTAAAGAAACTATAACGTAATATACGAACGTGGATAAACATCGTTACAGATAATAAGTAAAAAACGAAGTTGAAACTGAATTAGCCTCAAATTAAAGAAATTATAACGAAATATACGAATGAGGATAAACATCGTTACAGATAATAAGTAAAAAACGAAGTTGAAACTGAATTAGCCTCAAATTAAGGAAATTATAACGAAATATACGAATGTAGATAAACATCATTACAGGTAATAAGTAAAAAACGAAGTTGGAACTAATTAGCGTCAAATTAAAGAAATTATAACGAAATATACGAATGAGGATAAACATCGTTACAGGTAATAAGTAAAAAACAAAGTTGAAACTGAATTAGCCTCAAATTAAAGAAATTATAACGAAATATACGAATGAGGATAAACATCGTTACAGATAATAAGTAAAAAACGAAGTTGAAACCGAATTAGCCTCAAATTAAAGAAATTATAACGAAATATACGAATGTGGATAAACATCGTTACAGATAATAAGTAAAAAACGAAGTTGAAACTGAATTAGCCTCAAATTAAAGAAATTATAACGAAATATACGAATGAGGATAAACATCGTTACAGATAATAAGTAAAAAACAAAGTTGAAACCGAATTAGCCTCAAATTAAAGAAATTATAACGAAATATACGAATGAGGATAAACATCGTTACAGATAATAAGTAAAAAACGAAGTTGAAACCGAATTATCCTCAAATTAAAGAAATTATAACGAAATATACGAATGAGGATAAACATCGTTACAGATAATAAGTAAAAAACGAAGTTGAAACTGAATTAGCCTCAAATTAAAGAAATTATAACGAAATATACGAATGTAGATAAACATCATTACAGATAATAAGTAAAAAACGAAGTTGGAACTAATTAGCGTCAAATTAAAGAAATTATAACGAAATATACGAATGAGGATAAACATCGTTACAGGTAATAAGTAAAAAACAAAGTTGAAACTGAATTAGCCTCAAATTAAAGAAATTATAACGAAATATACGAATGAGGATAAACATCGTTACAGATAATAAGTAAAAAACGAAGTTGAAACCGAATTAGCCTCAAATTAAAGAAATTATAACGAAATATACGAATGTGGATAAACATCGTTACAGATAATAAGTAAAAAACGAAGTTGAAACTGAATTAGCCTCAAATTAAAGAAATTATAACGAAATATACGAATGAGGATAAACATCGTTACAGGTAATAAGTAAAAAACAAAGTTGAAACTGAATTAGCCTCAAATTAAAGAAATTATAACGAAATATACGAATGAGGATAAACATCGTTACGGATAATAAGTAAAAAACGAAGTTGAAACTGAATTAGCCTCAAATTAAAGAAATAATAACGAAATATACGAATGAGGATAAACATCGTTACAGATAATAAGTAAAAAACGAAGTTGAAACTGAATTAGCCTCAAATTAAAGAAATTATAACGAAATATACGAATGAGGATAAACATCGTTACGGATAATAAGTAAAAAACGAAGTTGAAACTGAATTAGCCTCAAATTAAAGAAATTATAACGAAATATACGAATGAGGATAAACATCGTTACAGATAATAAGTAAAAAACAAAGTTGAAACCGAATTAGCCTCAAATTAAAGAAATTATAACGAAATATACGAATGAGGATAAACATCGTTACGGATAATAAGTAAAAAACAAAGTTGAAACTGAATTAGCCTCAAATTAAAGAAATTATAACGAAATATACGAATGAGGATAAACATCGTTACAGATAATAAGTAAAAAACGAAGTTGAAACCGAATTAGCCTCAAATTAAAGAAATTACAACGAAATATACGAATGAGGATAAACATCGGTAAAGATAATAAGTAAAAAACGAAGTATAAACTGAATTAGCCTCAAATTAAAGAAGTTATAACGAAATATACGAATGAGGATAAACATCGTTACAGATAATAAGTAAAAAACGAAGTTGAAACTGAATTAGCCTCAAATTAAAGAAATTATAACGAAATATACGAATGAGGATAAACATCGTTACGGATAATAAGTAAAAAACGAAGTTGAAACTGAATTAGCCTCAAATTAAAGAAATTATAACGAAATATACGAATGAGGATAAACATCGTTACAGATAATAAGTAAAAAACGAAGTTGAAACTGAATTAGCCTCAAATTAAAGAAATAATAACGAAATATACGAATGAGGATAAACATCGTTACAGATAATAAGTAAAAAACGAAGTTGAAACTGAATTAGCCTCAAATTAAAGAAATTATAACGAAATATACGAATGAGGATAAACATCGTTACAGATAATAAGTAACAAACGAAGTTGAAATTGAATCAGCCTCAAATTAAAGAAATAATAACGAAATATACGAATGAGGATAAACATCGTTACGGATAATAAGTAAAAAACGAAGTTGAAACTGAATTAGCCTCAAATTAAAGAAATTATAACGAAATATACGAATGAGGATAAACATCGTTACACATAATAAGTAAAAAACGAAGTTGAAACTGAATTAGCCTCAAATTAAAGAAATTATAACGAAATATACGAATGAGGATAAACATCGTTACAGATAATAAGTAAAAAACGAAGTTGAAACTGAATTAGCCTCAAATTAAAGAAATTATAACGAAATATACGAATGAGGATAAACATCGTTACGGATAATAAGTAAAAAACGAAGTTGAAACTGAATTAGCCTCAAATTAAAGAAATTATAACGAAATATACGAATGAGGATAAACATCGTTACAGATAATAAGTAAAAAACGAAGTTGAAACTGAATTAGCCTCAAATTAAAGAAATTATAACGAAATATACGAATGAGGATAAACATCGTTACGGATAATAAGTAAAAAACGAAGTTGAAACTGAATTAGCCTCAAATTAAAGAAATTATAACGAAATATACGAATGAGGATAAACATCGTTACAGATAATAAGTAAAAAACGAAGTTGAAACTGAATTAGCCTCAAATTAAAGAAACTATAACGAAATATACGAATGAGGATAAACATCGTTACGGATAATAAGTAAAAAACGAAGTTGAAACTGAATTAGCCTCAAATTAAAGAAATTATAACGAAATATACGAATGAGGATAAACATCGTTACAGATAATAAGTAAAAAACGAAGTTGAAACTGAATTAGCCTCAAATTAAAGAAATTATAACGAAATATACGAATGAGGATAAACATCGTTACGGATAATAAGTAAAAAACGAAGTTGAAACTGAATTAGCCTCAAATTAAAGAAATTATAACGAAATATACGAATGAGGATAAACATCGTTACAGATAATAAGTAAAAAACGAAGTTGAAACTGAAATAGCCTCAAATTAAAGAAATTATAGCGAAATATACGAATGAGGATAAACATCGTTACGGATAATAAGTAAAAAACGACGTTGAAACTGAATTAGCCTCAAATTAAAGAAATTATAACGAAATATACGAATGAGGATAAACATCGTTACAGATAATAAGTAAAAAACGAAGTTGAAACTGAATTAGCCTCAAATTAAAGAAATTATAACGAAATATACGAATGAGGATAAACATCGTTACGGATAATAAGTAAAAAACGAAGTTGAAACTGAATTAGCCTCATTTTAAAGAAATTATAACGAAATATACGAATGAGGATAAACATCGTTACAGATATAAGTAAAAAACGAAGTTGAAACTGAATTAGCCTCAAATTAAAGAAATTATAACGAAATATACGAATGAGGATAAACATCGTTACGGATAATAAGTAAAAAACGAAGTTGAAACTGAATTAGCCTCAAATTAAAGAAATTATAACGAAATATACGAATGAGGATAAACATCGTTACAGATAATAAGTAAAAAACAAAGTTGAAACCGAATTAGCCTCAAATTAAAGAAATTATAACGAAATATACGAATGAGGATAAACATCGTTAGAGATAATAAGTAAAAAACAAAGTTGAAACTGAATTAGCCTCAAATTAAAGAAATTATAACGAAATATACGAATGAGGATAAACATCGTTACAGATAATAAGTAAAAAACGAAGTTGAAACTGAATTAGCCTCAAATTAAAGAAATTATAACGAAATATACGTATGAGGATAAACATCGTTACAGATAATAAGTAAAAAACGAAGTTGAAACTGAATTAGCCTCAAATTAAAGAAATTATAACGAAATATACGAATGAGGATAAACATCGTTACGGATAATAAGTAAAAAACGAAGTTGAAACTGAATTAGCCTCAAATTAAAGAAATTATAACGAAATATACGAATGAGGATAAACATCGTTACAGATAATAAGTAAAAAACGAAGTTGAAACTGAATTAGCCTCAAATTAAAGAAATTATAACGAAATATACGAATGAGGATAAACATCGTTACAGATAATAAGTAAAAAACGAAGTTGAAACTGAATTAGCCTCAAATTAAAGAAATTATAACGAAATATACGAATGAGGATAAACATCGTTACAGATAATAAGTAAAAAACGAAGTTGAAACTGAATTAGCCTCAAATTAAAGAAATTATAACGAAATATACGAATGAGGATAAACATCGTTACGGATAAGAAGTAAAAAACGAAGTTGAAACTGAATTAGCCTCAAATTAAAGAAATAATAACGAAATATACGAATGAGGATAAACATCGTTACAGATAATAAGTAAAAAAACGAAGTTGAAACTGAATTAGCCTCAAATTAAAGAAATTATAACGAAATATACGAATGAGGATAAACATCGTTACAGATAATAAGTAAAAAACGAAGTTGAAACTGAATTAGCCTCAAATTAAAGAAATTATAACGAAATATACGAATGAGGATAAACATCGTTACAGATAATAAGTAAAAAACGAAGTTGAAACTGAATTAGCCTCAAATTAAAGAAATTATAACGAAATATACGAATGAGGATAAACATCGTTACGGATAATAAGTAAAAAACGAAGTTGAAACTGAATTAGCCTCAAATTAAAGAAATTATAACGAAATATACGAATGAGGATAAACATCGTTACGGATAATAAGTAAAAAACGGAGTTGAAACTGAATTAGCCTCAAATTAAAGAAATTATAACGAAATATACGAATGAGGATAAACATCGTTACAGATAATAAGTAAAAAACGAAGTTGAAACTGAATTAGCCTCAAATTAAAGAAATTATAACGAAATATACGAATGAGGATAAACATCGTTACGGATAATAAGTAAAAAACGAAGTTGAAACTGAATTAGCCTCAAATTAAAGAAATTATAACGAAATATACGAATGAGGATAAACATCGTTACAGATAATAAGTAAAAAACGAAGTTGAAACTGAATTAGCCTCAAATTAAAGAAATTATAACGAAATATACGAATGAGGATAAACATCGTTACGGATAATAAGTAAAAAACGAAGTTGAAACTGAATTAGCCTCAAATTAAAGAAATTATAACGAAATATACGAATGAGGATAAACATCGTTACAGATAATAAGTAAAAAACGAAGTTGAAACTGAAATAGCCTCAAATTAAAGAAATTATAACGAAATATACGAATGAGGATAAACATCGTTACGGATAATAAGTAAAAAACGAAGTTGAAACTGAATTAGCCTCAAATTAAAGAAATTATAACGAAATATACGAATGAGGATAAACATCGTTACAGATAATAAGTAAAAAACAAAGTTGAAACTGAATTAGCCTCAAATTAAAGAAATTATAACGAAATATACGAATGAGGATAAACATCGTTACAGATAATAAGTAAAAAACAAAGTTGAAACTGAATTAGCCTCAAATTAAAGAAATTAAATCGTAAAATACGAAAGTGAAAAAACAGCGCCGCATATAATAAGTAAAAAACGAAGTTGAAACTAAATTAGCCTCAAATTAAAGAAATTAAAACGTAAAATACGAAAGTGAATAAACAGCGCCGCATATAATAAGTAAAAAACGAAGCTGAAACTGAATTAGCCTCAAATTAAAGAACGGTTGATTTTCGTGGAGCGTGTGAAGTTCATTATGGCGCATTTCTTTATATTCAGATCGAGTTGTCAATCTTAACACCATTTCGTAACAGCCTGAAGGTTCTTTTGCAAATTCTCCTGATCGTGTATTCATTGTCGCTCTACCGTCTAGGCTCCAGAGCCAATAACAGACAGACAGACGGCATTGCGAAAACTACTTTTTCGGATTCAGCGACACCTAAAACGTATATTTCCGTAAAAATCTCGAGGTCGAATTTTTTCGCGATAACAATACTTTCTCGATATTTCGTATGAGAAAGTAGAAATTGGGAGTGCTTCATCGCCATTGGTGAAGTGCGAGAAGAAGAGAGAATAGGAAGGCGACGAGAGAGGAGGCAAGCTTTTTATCTTAACGCATTCATTGCGAGCATACGCTCAAGGTTTCGAGGATCAATCAGACGGCCCATGTGTTCTTTCTTGTCCTGTTTCTAGGTGAAAAGAGGAGGGGAAGGAGACTAGTTGGAAAGAGGAGAGAGGCGCGGAAGGGGACAAGAGCGTAAGTATTCAGTTAGCTAGAATGTGCCCATAATATAGCTGATAAGATGATAAGAAAATCGCAAAAATTAATGGCGTAAGACAATCAGGGGTACCACTTTACTGGTGACAAAAATGAACATTCCGTCATACCTCGCAAAGTATTGCTCATATCAAAATATTTTTCGAATCAAAATTGCAGAACTAGCAAAGAAGAGTATTTCTTTTCCTATACATTATCATCCTAGGAGTAGCCGTTATTAAGAAAATCATACAAGAAAGTCTTAATTCGAGTTGAACTAAGAAATTTTCTTGCATGGTTATTTCATCATTGTTGCTAAAATAAACAATCTCACAAAAATACCTTTGGTTTTATTACGTGTGCATGCAGTATTATTAAATAGGAAGAAAATGGACTATTTATGATGAAGAAAAGAACTTTAAAACGCTATTTGTCCACGTACAAGTACCTATATCATTTCTTTCTAATACTCCATACGCTGTACACTTTCCTAACTCGTTCTTTTTTGAATAACTCAAAACACGAAAGAAATATTTGGGTAAGAGAGGGGGAAGTATTTAAGAATATCAGAAGGGGAACGCGAGACGATGATTATTATACATTAATTTTAGCCAGTAGAAGTTCAAATTTTTAAAAATGTTTTGTATTATAGTTTTCGAAACATGGTACAACACATAAAGTTACCTCACATGGTTTGCACCAATAACTTGCTTCTTTTCTCTTTATTTATTTCTTTTTTTTTGAGATGCAAATCATACACCTTTTTCATGAATGCGACCGATTAGACGTACGGTAGGTCGCAATGGTGTTTCTATAGATGGTTGTCTTTGCCCTCTTTCCTTTTGGTTTACTTTCACTGTATTTTTCTCTCCTGGCATTCACTAGCGTAAAATTTAGGTGACTCAATTACTCACGTTTTTTGTATATTACATCAATATAATAAAACGCTAAGGCAATACGTGGCACAATAAAATTGTATTGCTAAGCAACAGGATATATAAACAGCTGAAACAGCTATCACTGAAACATATCAGATCTTTGTATAATAATGTTAGTATAGTATTGCAAAATCTGTATTAAAGATTATTATTATTAAGTAGATATTACTTTTTAGGCGCGTTTCGCTTACAGCGTGAGCGTCTATTATCGTCGGTCGGTCGGTCCGTCCGTATGTTCGTTCTCGGCTTCTAAAGGACGGATTTTCATGAAATTTCATATTGAGGTCTTTCAATCAAATATAATAAGAAAATCGCAAAAATGAATTACGTACGCCAATCAGGGGTACCACTTTACTGGGGACAAAAAATTAATTTTCATCATATCTCGTAAGGTATTGTACATATCAAAATATTTTTCAAATAACAGTTGTAGAACTTGTAAATAAGAGTATTTCCTTTCCCATACTTTTTTATCGTAGGAGTAGCCGCTATCGAGAAAATCAAACAAGAAACTCTTATATCGAGTTGAACTTCGAAAATTTCTTGCATGATTATTTTTTCATCGTTGCTAACATAAACAATCTCCCAAACAAACGTTTAATTTCCTTACGTGTGCATGTAATATTATTAAATAGGAAGAAAATAAATTATTTATGATGAAGAAAAGAACTTTAAAACACTATTTCCCTCACGTACAGGTAAATAATTGCTTTCTAATACTCCATTGCACGAAACGCGCCAATTTGTGATACGTTGTACACTTTCCTAACTTGTTTAAATTAATTTGCGTGAAATCTTATATGGTAGATTACCTTTAGTATATCATAAGCCCGTAAAAAATTACGGAATTTAAATGATTAAGCATTTTCATCTACTTAATCACCCGAATCTCTCTTGGTTGGTCAGAGACAGTTTTGTTTAATGAGGATTTATAACACGGAAATAAATTCTATCTATTAGCATTTCAATGAATAAGCGGAATTGAACGCTATCATTACTTTTCTTCTACAAAACAAATTATCAACAACTACATCAATTTAAATAAACACTATGACCACACTATCTATACTTACAATTTCGGCAGAGGTACATCAGAATGTATCACATTTAGCCAAATCCTACGTGTTAAATTATTAATAACAATAATTATTTATTTTTAAATGTATATCATTCTATATATATATATATACATAACAACTAAGTAGAAATACGTCAATTTAAATAAAAACAAAACATTTACCATTTTAGAAGTAATATATGATAATACTTTTCCGTATTAATATCGCAACCAAATAAGAATGTCTAATGTTTATTTACTCAATGTCTCTAGCAACGTGATAAACAGCTTCTGTATATCGCATTGAAATACAATATAAAGTTGAAACCATTTAGATACTGTTTATATGCAACTATATATTAATTAATTTTATTAATATTTAAATTGTATGCTCAGAATAAAAGTAATGGCTTCAAGAGCAACATGTTACGCTAATTATAATGCGAAAAGAAGAGCGGAACGAGCCATTCAATCTGTTGAAGAAGCAAATCGAAGAAGAACTGAAAGAAATCAAACCAACAGAGATCGAAGAGCCATTGAATATGAACAACAACGAGAACAACGTAATCAAAAACAAAGAAGAAGACGGGCTGATCTGAGTTTGGAATCGAGAGAAAATCGACTACGCAAGAGAAGGCAAGCAAAACAACGTACAGTCATTTCCAAAAGTCAAGCGACACGGATCGGACACGCCACACATAGACCGGAGCTGAAAGTTCCGAGTATGTTGGTATCCATTGCTTGAGGGGAGCAGGAGAGGGGAATGATAGGGAGGGTGGAAGAATGAGAAGGTGGGTTTCGAAGCCTGGGTAGGCTTGCAGGGAGAAACGAACGGAATCAGAGCCGGTGAGACAAACGCCATTCAACAGTGCGAGAGCATCCAATCCAACTCGGAAAAAAGGACTGTCTGAGAGGTTGCCTTCGCATGCCAAGGGTAACAAGAAAACCTCCGAGAGAAGGAGGCGTTTAAACGGTTCGAAGAGAGGGGAACATGAAGAATATGCCGCGTCTAGAAAGCACTTGCGGAAAAGATGCAATATTTTCATCTTTGTGAGCGTTATTAATGCGAAATGCTAGGCTGCACTTCACTTCGGAAAGCGTAAAAAATCATCAATGGGTCAAGGGCAAAAATTATATAATACTCCATAAATTAGGATAAAAAAAATGAGAGATGTTGATTTAGTGGAGATCCTGAAAGAGCATCTTCTGCCTATGTCAGACAGATAGTGCCAGATGGGGAAGACGTGGTAGTAATACAAGATAATTAATTCATCGTTAGATACGACCGGTGTAACTCGACAATTTTTTTGACCAGAACTGGATTATCAATGTTCTGCCCTGGCCAGCTCGCTTGCCGGATATGAATCCCATTGAGAACTTATGGGGTATAATGGTGAATGAGTGGACGGAAGGAAAGTTGAGGACGGCAGCCGCTCTTGAAGAGAATGTTATGGAACTCTGGGGCTCAATCGGACGACGGCCACAAATATGTGAAAATTTAGTACGGTTCATTAACCGTCGAATGCAAGGAGTGATCGACTCAGGCTGAGACTTCACTAAATACTAAAATAAAACACTAAATAATCTTTCGTTTTCATTGCCTATTAAATGCTGCTAGAATAAAATTTTTATTCGAAAATTTAAATAAAGTCAATATAAAATGTATCCACTATCTGTGAGAAAAGTGCTACATGTGATAAATTGCCATTTATTAGAGTTTTGGTAAAACTGATTGGATAAAGGATGTAAATATTTCCTAATGTTCTCCCGAAAAAGCAATTTTCGTGCTGACAATTTCTTGACGCTTGAGTGATACAGTACGTTGGAATAAAAATTTTATTCCGGCGAGCGAGCTGGCCAGGGCATGCGAAGGAAACCTCTGAGAGGGTCCTTTTTTCCGAGTTGGATTTGATGCCCTCGCACCGTTGAATGGGCTTTGTCTCATAGGCTCTGATTCCGTTCGTTTCTTCCAGCACGCCAACCCAGGCTTCGAAACTCACCTCCTCACTCTTTCCTCCCCTCCCTATCATTCCCCTCTCCTGCTGCCCCTCAAGCAATGGGTACCAACATACTCGGAACTTTCAGCTCCGGACTATGTGTGGCGTGACCGAGCCATGTCGCTTGACTTTTGGAAATGAGTGTACATAGATTAAATGAACGTGCTACTGATGCAGACAATTCTCAACTTGACGTTACCATTGAAGAACATAACTGTGGAAATATGACTCAAGACTTGCAATTACTGTGGTGCGCTTTACTGGCTGAATGAACTCAACACGTCTAAAAAATACACCAAATGCTGTCACGACGGAAAAGACTCCCTCGAAGATATATCTGAAACGCCAGGTTTACTAAAAGAATTATTAACAACAAACTCAACTGAAGCTAAAAATTATCGAGAACATATCAGAGAATATAACGCTAATTTAGCTTTCGCTTCATTGGGTGCCGAAATCAAAGCACCTCCAGGAATAGGACCTTACTGTTTTCGTATTTACTATAACGTTTCTCCACTGTTCACCATCGAACAGAACAAACAGCTGTATATATTTGATTCGGGTGAAGCAACAAACAAACGTATGGATTATAGCCAAGGCTGTTCACGAATTGTAACGGAGAGATTAGATACGATGTTACGACAAATAAATCCGTTTGCTGAGTCTTACAATCAAATGCATACGATAACACAATCTAATCTAACAGTAAAAGTTATAATGGTTTTTATGGAATATCCGAACTTATGTTAGACATAAGAAGAGATAACGCACCTACTTTAAAAACAGAAGTTGCAGCAATACAATGTTATCGTGTGCCACGTAAGATTATTGCATCTGCAATTCAAGAGATCGAAAATTGTGTGTATAAAGAAATTTATGATACTGAGCAATAAAGTTAGACTAGCGCGCAGATGTTCTGCGTGGGCAAAGCGAGTTTGCAATAAAATTGTTATATCCAATAAATGGTGAAACATTTTCAGGTAATATTTTTGGTGTCTTCCTGGCAGTAGAGTAGGTGACGACGCACTGGTCTGCAATTTGACTCGTCCCATCCCTTTGCTGCAGGCAACACTCATTAGAGGTTTCATTTTTTGCCAGCTAAAATGTCAACAACTTTAATATTAACCAAAGATTTCCGCTTGTTAGAAGAAAGACTAATACTCGTAAAAGCGATATTTATGTGCAAAATCAACACGATCACGGAGAATACCTAATATTTTTGTAGGAAAATGTTCAAGCATACATCAGATAATACAACTCGGACACCAATAGGTGTTAATATGTAATAGGTAAGTTCAACCTGTGTAACCGGTTAGAGTAACCAGCTGAGAGCAAAAGAAATACACTACGAAGCTTAAAAGCAGTTCACAAGCATCCCCTGAAAACACAGGTTGACGAGTATAAGCGGTCGACGCAGTTAAGAGGTAAAATGTCTGTCAACCAGCTTATCCCAAATAAAATATCGCCCCACGAAACATTGCGAGTTGAATTCATTTTATTCTACACTCAACCCATTTATAATTACGTCGTATCCAAATTGAAAATTCTGGGCACACAAATTTTTGTATCAATCGGATACCTTTGCCTGCGACGATCGAAACGCCAGTCAACCAGACTTAAAATTAAAGGGAGATATGGAGAGGTACGAACTTTCCTACCTTTGCTGTGGCGTAAACGTACCAGCGGTGGGAGAAGGAGAAGAAATAAATCCCTTTCCTCCAGCGATGAGAAAACTTCCTCACACTCAAATATACACGGCACTTCCTCACAGAATGACCATTGCACTTCACAGGGACGTGCACAGGGGGTAAATTAGAAGCACCATGGGGTTGACGAATGAAATAAAGGGTATTGGAAATTGGTGGGAATCACAAACCGCATCACCTGTAACGACAAGAAAAAAAATTCACTGGTACTACGTAAACGCGACAGAAGATGCGTCTTAAATAGACTTAAGGCTAGGAACACCATTCATGTAGCTTAAATTGCAATAAGTAAATATCAGCATGGCTTCAGGAAGACGAGATCTTGTGAAACACAGTTTGCTCTGTTCGTTCACGATATACTAAGATCAGGAGACCGTAAGACTCAGTTAGATGCTGTTTTCCTCGACTTCAAGAAGGCTTTCGATAAAGTCCCGCACAGTAAGTTAGTGAAGAAATTAAATGACTGTGGAATAAATCGAAAGATAATCGAGTGGATCAGGGACTTTCTTAATGAGCGTGAACAAATAGTAGTTATAGATGGATTTAAATCAGATTCAGTCAGCGTAGCCTCAGGCGTTCCACAGGGAAGTGTAATCGGCCCCCTACTATTCCTTTTATACATAAACGACTTAGATAAGGTTATTAAAAGTAAAATCAAGTTATTCGCGGATGATACAGTAGTTTACAGAGAGATTAACAGTCTTAATGATCAATTATTACTTTCTGACGACTTGAATGCAATTCTCGAGTGGTGTAAAGAGTGGCAGTAAGAATTGAACTTAGGAAAGTGTTCCTTTATGAGATTCTGGGGAAACAAAAACATTGACACGACGAATTACACTGTTGAAGGCGTCCAGCTAAAACTGGCCGATTCCGTCAAATACTTAGGCGTTACTTTAACAAGCAACCTCTCGTGGGATATGCACATACGAAATATATGCGGGAAGGCTAAACAGAAACTAGGATTCATCAAACGCATAGTAGGTAAAAGTGAGGAAAAAGTCAAAGAGACATGTTACTTCTCGTTAGTAAGACCGCTATTAGAGTACGCGTCGAGCATATGGGATCCGTACGTGAAAGGATCAATCTCAGAGTTAGAAAGAGTGCAGCGAAAAGCAGCTAGATTCGTCAAAAATTGTTACGATAGAAACAATAGTGTTACAGCCTTGATACAGGACTTAGGATGGGAATCACTAACTGAGCGCCGATCACGCTCTAGGTTAAAACTTCTCGAAAGATTTAGAACGCATATATTCTCCAGCGATGTCGAAGAAATAATAAGAGCGCCAACTTATATTGGTAGAACGGACCATCCTCGTAAAATAAAAGAGATAGCCTGTAGGACTGAGAGGTATAAAGGCTCGTTTTTCCCTAGAACGATAGCTGAGCAGAACAGAAGTTACGAAAGGAAATCAGCCGACGTAGAATGATACTATACATCATTATGCGCTTTACCTTGGTGCTATTGCACCCCCTGCCACACACCAATGTGGTGGCTTGCAGGGTGAACTATAGATATAGATAGATAATTCTCCGTAGACACCATAAAACTGCTTTGATTCTCGCGAGAATTTAAAAATTATATTATAATTTTACAAAAAGAACATTTAACATTGCTTTTATTCTCGCGAGAATTTAAACATTATATTATAATTTTACCAAAAGAACATTTATTTAAGATTATATATTGCCTTAATTCGGCGAATAAATTTGCCAAACGTTCATAAAATACTTACATATCCTTACAGACTGCATGGCCTTCTCTTCGAAAGGAGATCACTTTAACTTCCTTCGTCACATCCGAACACTGTCACATCTCAAAGTAGACTGACCAAATCGACAGAAAATTTCCCGGCAGTACCAGAAGACGTCACGACGACGTCACTTTGGACTGTTAAAAAAAAGATAAGGAAGTGCTGGGAGGTGGGGGAAATACCTTTCTTATGACCATAAAAGGTAGACGAGGAACTCGGAATGCCCTCCACGAGACCGCCAATGTGCAACAGGGGCACGCAATGGTCTACTCACAAGGAATGCCTTTCAAAAACACCCATCTGTCTGCATTTGACGGTGTTAAAGTCAAGAACCAAAGGAAAGGCTTTTCCCCCACCTCCCAGATATGGACGAATGGCTTTTATAGTATAGCAAGTAAAAGAGGATTCGCCAACTATATCCCCGAACCGAATTAAATACAGTAAAACTCGTTTATTACGAATTTGAGGGGACCGACTCATTTTTTCGTTATAAGCGTGACTACGTTATATACGAGAAACATGGTTTTTGGCCTATACATCTCATATAACACGTATACACATACAGTAAAAGCTGTGCTATCCTGTTATTTAGAACCGTCCAGCCTTAGATACCGGCAATTACACAAATACAATTCATTTTGTATTTCTTTTTATTTTTTTATGAATTTTTGTGAGAATTGTATATGTGTAATACCACAACTTCCACTTTAAAATTTCTTAAAATATAAGATGTATATATTACGTATTTACTCCGTATACTTCTGTGGCTGCCGAGTAAGCATGACGTTTTTGGTTACGTAAGCCATTTGCATTGTCTAGATGTTTTGGTGTACTTCTACAATTTCCAGTTTTATCGCTTTCTATTATTTAAAAAATTACCTATCCATTGAATATGGCATCAAAATAAATACCTAAAAGCAAGGAACAGGAGAGAAAAGGTTGGTTTAACGCTAACACAAAAGCTGGAGCTGATCAAACGAATTGAAAAAGGAGAAAGTAGGCAGTCATAGCAAAATAATTCAACATCGGATCTTCCACGCTCTACGATATCAAGGCTCATAAGGCTAAATTAATGAAATTTGTGTCATCTTCTGAGACGAGTAAATCAATTAATAAACATCATACGCTTCATAAGCCAAAAATTGAGGAACTGGATAAAATATGATATGACTGGTTTTCACAGAAACGTTCAGAAGAATTAAATAATTTCGTCCTTTTCTAATAGAGTTAATAAAGATAAATAATAAAGATAAATAAGAAAGATGTAATCCAATAAATTCAATTTTGGGAACAGGCTCACTGCTGTACTCCCCAAACTTCCCGGACGCCCTAAACTTTTCAATAGTCTTTTTGTTTTGCATGTAAGCGTAGCAACGTAATAAATAAGAATGGTGTCTATATCTAACTAAGTGTGGAAGAATTAAAATGGAAAATGCAAACCCCATGCATAGTTATGTTTGGGGAGTACGATAGTGAACCTAAGCCCAATTTTGTTTGGTTATTGTTAATTTGCGATGTCAAAATCGAAAATCGCTCCCCTAACCGGCTATTTCTCCTAATCGGCTTTCCACAATCCCCAAGATAGCCGGATAACACAGCTTTTACTGTATTTGCAGTGAGTCGACTTCAATACCGTACTTACATATGCAAAGAGATGCTTATCAACTTCGCGGCATGTAAAATGTTCGACTGCTATTACGTACGATTTTTTAAATGGTCAATTAATATTATTATTATGGTCATTAATTTACATAAACATTTCACATTTTTTATATCAATTTCAAAACAAAGGGAGCGTGAAAATTCGTATGGAAGGGGACCTCTACGAACAAGTGCGCGGTAAACGGGCGGAAACTATTCATTACTTATCGCTCTGCTCGCCAAAATTCGTTATATACGGGGTATTTTTTGCCACGGGACCAAACATTTGTTCGTTACAGCCGAGAATTCGTAAAATGCGTGTTCTTTACATCCGAGAAATTTAACCAGTGCCCATATGGAGAAGTTCAAGGGACCGAGACATTTCTTCGTTATAGCCGAGATTTCGTTTTAGGCGTGATCGTTATAAACGAGTTTTACTGTAATTCCAACTATACCGGTGATATATAGCAATTATATGCTCATGAAAATTACACTAGTCTTCCTTTTTACAAACTTTTACTTACTGCTAACTTCCCTTGGTATTTATTTATTTATTTGTCACATAAAACTGCGATTAAATCGAGAAAGTATCGAGATAGTAACTCTAAGTTTGGCAGGAATGCTCGAATCACATATTTTCAGGTGGCGACGAAAATAAATCTCGAAAAAGTCCCGGGTTCGACTCCAAGGAAGACATTTATTTTTTCCATAAGAAACTTTGTAAAATCTTCTTTAAGACAGTCTACATACGTTGATTCTAAGTCATTGTTTTCTAATTTTAATTTGAAAAAGAGTGAAAGCCTAGACGTCGGAATTTTCTATCCTACGACGTGTGATTATTGAGGCAATAATAGGAATCTCGAGTCTCAAAAATGAGATAAAAATAAATAAAAGTTCCTCCCATGCTTCGTAGTCCGGTTAGAATCCTGCACGGGCCGGGTCCTTTGGAATTAATTACTGACCATGGCCGGGCTTTAATAGTCACGCCAGTCTCACGTGTACTCCGTAATTTCTCACCTATTTGCGTTAATAAGCATTAAAGATGTATAATATAATGGTTCCACTTACAAAGAGATTAGATTCCAGCATTCAAACGATGAAACGAAGATTCGATTGCTTTGATTAATTCGTTATAAACGCTTCCCATACGCAGTCAACAGAATAATTGTCCTTAAATATTTACGTTGCTATGCTTCATTAATTTCGATGCTTAAACAACAGCTGGAAGCGAATTACGCTTTTCTTTCGTCTATTTGAAGGTTTAATTGCCATAAAAATGAATCGGAGGGAACAATGAGTCTCTCCTTGGAAATACCTGGAATGAGTGCGAAAAATCTGCAGAATTCCAAAAAGAATGCATATCTCTGAAAACGTCGACCGTGTAACATGTAAACATTGCAAGAATAAAATATTAGAGTTTTATCCGTCAAATAATGTCAAAACAAAGAAAATCGGTCCATATTTAAGTATTTTGGGGAATGAAGGAAAAAACCTTGCACTCTGAAAAATCGAAAATTCTAGGTAAACTTATAGGAAATTATAATTGTCTCCTGGATTCGAAACCGGGACTTTATGAAAATGAAAATATATATAGTGCCACATTCTGGTGGAAATTTCACATGAATTTTACCGTCAACATTAAATTGTTTTGATATTTTTCTATAACTTCCTCGATTCTATGCATTTTGAAATGAGGGAGGGCCAGGGGTATATTTAACACTAAACAAATTAATTAGTAACGCGATTCAATTATTACGCGCCATTTTCAACATGAAATACATGACGCTATGAGTACGGAGTACATTAATTGACCGCTAGAGGCGTTGCTAGCTTTGGCTGGTTTATTTGCAAGCTGTACCATTTCAAGTTCCTTTTCTTAATCATAAATAGTCCATTTCCTTCCTATTTGAAAATACTGCATGCACACGTAATGAAATTAAGCGTTTGTTTGTGAGATTGTTTATGTTAGCAACAGTTAAGAAGTAACCATGTAAGAAATTTTCCAAGTTCAACTCGAATTAAGACATTATTGTTCGATTAACTTGATAACGGCTACTCCAACGATAAAAGAGTATAAGAAAAGAAATACTCTAATTTTGCAGTTCTACATGTTTTATTTGAAAAATATTTTGATATGTGCAAAATTTTAGGAGATATGACGGAAAGTTCATTTTTTGTCTCCAGTAAAGTGGTACTCCTGATTGGCATACGTGATTCATTTTTGTGACTTTCTTATTATCTTTGATAGTAAGACTGTAATAGTTCGCCCATTACAAGACTACTTACAATTAGACACAGGAACCAATATTTAACAAATATTGATATTTTCAAATGTTCAATTAATAGCATTAAAAACATCAAAAATGTTAGTTAAACAAGTTGGGAAAGTGTACAACATATCACAACTGGACGCGTTTCGTGCAATGGAGTATTAGAAAGCAATTATATATTTGTACGTAAGGGAAATAGCGTTTTAAAGTTCTTTTCTTTGACATAAATAATCCATTTTCTTCCTATTTGAAAATATCACATGCACACGTAAGGAAATTAAACATTTGTTTGTGAGATTGTTTATGTTAGCAACAATGAAGTAACTATGCAAGAAAATTTCCAATTTAAACATGGATTAAGACATTTTTGTTTGATCTTCTCGATAACGGCTACTCCTACGATAAAAATGTATAGGAAAAGAAATACTCTTCTTTACTAGTTCTATAACTTTTATTTGAAAAATATTTTGATATGAGCAATACTTTACGAGATATGACGAAAATTTAATTTTTGTCACCAGTAACGTGGTACCCCTGATTGGCATAAGTGACCAATTTTGCGATTTTCATATTATACTAGCTGAAAGTACCCGGCGATGCCCGGGTTATGCCAGACACGTAACCAAGTGACCAAGAGAAAGTCGCCTTTACACTGTAATCCATAAATCTTAAGAATTTTAACTTGTAAGAACATTCAAAATGGGATCGAATCTTTAATAAAGCACACTTACCCTCTAATTACAGCAAATGCCCCATATATTGCTGTGCGGTATGTGTGCCATTTACGAACCAAAGAAGCATTTGTCACTTTCTGGGGAAATGTTGGCGTCCTAGAAAAACTTGTATAGATTAGACGTTTTATTCACAACCACAAACTTATGTCGAGTGACTTCTATGGAGAGTATTATAAATGTGCGTTAGTAAGCATTACAGATGTATAATATAAAGGTTTTACTTACTAAAAGGTAAGATTCCAGCATACACACGATGAATTGTCGTTATAAACGCTTCCCATACGCGGTCAACAGAATAATTATCCTTAACTATGTACGTTGCTATACATCATTAATTTCGATGCTTAAACAGCCCGAAGCAAATAACGCTATACTTTCACTTATTTGAAGGTTTAATTGGCATTAATTGAATCGGAGGCAACAATTACGGTCGCCTTGACAACGACCAGATAGAGTACAAAATATCCGTAAAATTTCGAAAACAATTGCGTATTTCTGAATGATTCGACCGTGTAACACGTAAACATCGCAAGAATAAGATAGTGTCGAGTTTTAGCCATCGAATAAAGCAAAACCGAAGAAAATCGGTCCATATTTGTATGTTTTAACGAATGAAGAAAAAAAACCTTACACTTTGAAAAATCGAAAATCCCGTGTAAACTTATGGGAAAATAAAATTGTCTCCTGGAATCGAACCCGCGTCGATTTGGAAAATCCCAGGTGGCCTATCTTACTCGCAGAGTCATATGAAGTCAATTTGCAAAGTTTTGTCCTGATAGCTCAAAGGGCGTGGGAATGTATAAGGAACACACAGACAGACATTCAATTTGATTATATATAAGATTTGATTGAAGGTCCTTAATATGAAATTTCATGAAAATAACAAGGTGTATTTTGTCTCCTTCCTCACCCTGGTTATATGAATACAAGGAATGTAGTCATGTCATGAATATATGTATTAATGCTCTGATAACATGTATTTATGTTACTGCAATATGTATTTACATTTTTCTTCTAATCTTATCATTAATTTACTAGGCGTTAACCCGACAAAATGACGGGATTAATTTAATTCCTGTAATGCGCGTTGAAATATCAATGGAAGAATTATGAACATTCATTTCACTCAGAAGATTAAGCAGTAGATAATTCGTTAATAATGGTTATAATTGTACTGAGGTGGCTAAAGTAGAAAATAAAACTTTAAATTGACATATGAAGGTATGATGGTATTTTTTTGATAACAATATAATCATAAAAATGCCGATATCGTGAATAACTACACCAACGAACTAAATCTCCGTTGAAGTTTATTAAAAAACGCAACAATTATACCTACCTTTTCGTAAATACGCCAAAAAGTTGTATCTACACACTTTCTTCGTCGTTGTTAAGTAAACAACCGACAAACAGTTACGTAAATACACTACGAAACGTTAACAAGCAATATAATTAATTGCGAATGTTTTTCATTTAAATTTTAGTTTTGGGTTAGAAATGATAAAATCATTATTCTATGTCGGAAGTAAATCTAGTAAAAGAATATATCGTATACATTTAATCGTATATATTTCTCGAATTTCCCTCTCTTTTATAACGGCTTACACTCATAATAAAGATTTAAATAAAAATATGTTTTCGAGGTCTAACAATGGCATTGGTAGGCAAGGCAACATCCCGTTAATATGGCAAAATTTCCTCAAAATATGTGAATTAAACGTTTAATATGAGCAATTTCGAACCGTATGCCGAAAAAGGCGATCAGAATAAGAAACTTTGTAATGTTTTCTTCAAAAAAGATCGTATCCGAAGATTGTAGGTTAATTATATCTAATTTTAATCTCAAAAAGAATGAAAGCCGATTTTTCGTGTAAGCTTATGGGAAACGGAAATCGTCCCCTGGAGTCAAATCCGGGTCATTCATCACGAGTTCGATACATTAATACGTTTTTTTACTGTATCACAATGCCTTCCTGAAATGTTCATCAAATTCGGTTCAATCGTTTGCGAGATATTATATTATTAAGCTTCAAAGTCGAGAGTTTACAGAGGTACACTCGTAATTATTATAGTAGATGCAACTGAAGTCCTATTCCTTGAAATCTGAAACAATATATGTATCAATACTACAGAAAATATTTCTAAACTATTGTACTTATCCTTATTATAAATAATGTATGTATGCTATGATGATATTTATCAATAGGTAATCATGAAGTTTAGTCACTTTTATTATTAAGGGGTTCCAACCTAAAGTTTAGTCACTTTTATTATGTAAATCGATATGTATACTTCAAAAAACACTGAAAGAATGTATTGGCGAGCCATCGGCTTGCTATATTTTAATTACTAACCCAATCTCCGGACAACGTGGAGGGATATTATTGTTGCAGGCGAGGTGAAGGGAACGGTAGTGCCCGGAGGTGACTACGCATTAAATGTTATATCATCGACGTAGCACCTCTAGAAGCGCATTTATATAAATTTCATCGTTTAAACATTGAATTTTTAACAGCCAAAATAATAAACTATATTGTAATATTCAAACTTGGTTAAAGCTGGAACGCCATTCCCTAAATTTCTCAAAATTTTCAGCTCCCTAGCTATACTGAAAGTGCATCAACATTAGTCAATAGTTTAACATGTATGAATTTTTAACGGCCGAATAAATAACCATTTCCATAATGCTGTTTTCATTATTTGGTAAATTCTACCATTAGAAAAAATGTCAGCACTGAAGCACATTTAGAAGTACTTAAACCACGAAATGTTGGTTTAAAGGTTTATCATTTTTAATGACCAGGAATATAAACATTGTGTAATTTTCTATTTACTCTGGCAGTTTTGTGACCAAACTTACCTATGTACCATGTTTCAGCAGTCTATTGTAGTTTGGGCCAGACAGTATCCTCCTCTGTAAGAAGAGAGCATATATAATGATATTATTTTGTACTACAAAATATTTTCCTTTCAATTTTCTATCTTTTTTGCTCAAAAGTGAAATAAGTAATTACACATTCTGTACATCATAAAATCTAAGTAATACATTATACGTGAAACAATTTAACATTTTAACTGTTGATAATTTTGTTTATATTAACCCTAAACTGAAACTATAATGCCAGCATGGTTATTTTTAAGTTAATTATACCAAAAACTGCATTTGTTTTAATGAGCAACTGACATTAGCAGAAAAATACTACTGATACTAATTTTATCTAACGGCATTCAAAAGCCGCTCCACGGTTCAGATGATAAGGAACATTTTCATAGAAAGACGGTGCTGAAAATTTCCTAATAATGAAAGTCTACTGATATTTTAAACATAATTACTCTAATTCTCTTCTCCGTTAGTAACACAAATTCTCAATGAATGATATTACGTATCTATTACACGAAACTCATCAGCGATAAATACAATTACTTAATTAATGGTTTGTTAATACATACTCAACAGAGGTTATGGTATAAATGGTACATAAACTATTCAGGATTTTGTTACTCATTTATTCAAATCCAGATTAATTTTACACTACATAAGATTATAAAAAAAGGTTCTCTGTCATTTTATTCAATGTAGTTGCATTTCTTCATGAAAAGTTTCAATTACTATATACAAACTTACCCTCAAATCAATTGTTAGTACCTTACTGTTAGTTTAACAAAAGTAGAAATTCAAAATAGGATACTTATACACAAATTAATTTTTTACACGAAATAGAACAGGACAAAATAGAACTTGGTACTTTCCTGTTAACGGGAATACCTCCAGGACCCTTCGCAGGACCTGGTACTTACATATTATCCCCATGCCTTACTTACGTACAACATTAACAATACGTTCATTTTTTAAGGTATTCCCGTTAACAGGAAAGTACTTAGAACTTTATTCAGAATATATATCTAAGGAACCATTTACATTCAAGTTATACTGCACACTTTTGCTTTTAAAATTATCATGGAAGCATACAAAAGATATATTTTAGCAGCAAATACATACGTACATACACAGCCCTTAAACTTTCAAACATGATAATCAACCTTTTTATCAGTAATTCCAAAAACAGGATTCTGCTAAAAACTGGATGTCTTCATATGAGACTCGATGGGAAATAATGCAAAAAATATTAGTTAATATTTCACTAATTACCAATAAAATTGTTGTTCAACTATTTACTTAGGTACTTTCAGCGTACTTTATAATTACTCTGCCTGGGCAATAGATTTATAACCTCAAGTATAAAAAACTTTTTGTATAAAGAGTTGTCAACTGTTTCTAACAAGTACATATGGATTTGTTAGCATATTCAGAAAGGAATTTGCATTTCCGGAGAAGACAGATTGATAATCAGAATAAAAACTCGCGAAATATCTATGGAGATATAAAATATTTATATAGATTGCTGAAACAATTGCAAAGTATCATTTTTTATCAATGCCATGTGTGAAGAGAGTAAAAAGGCATTAAATAAGTCCTTGTAGCTACTGTAAGATTATTTTCACAGTAAAACAGTTTAAAAGAGTGAATTCCAGGGAGATTCATTCTTAAGTTTTGACAGACTTTCAAAAAGGCATATCAATTATTATTTAACAGCCACATTCTCTAACAAATAATGATTTATAATTTCAATTAAAATAAGACGTATAATCAGCACAATGGTATTACAGTATCTAATTATTTAATGCACTTTCTGGAATTGCTATAATCAATAACCAACTATGCCAAATATTAATCTCCAGTTCTTCCATGAAATTCAAACATACAGACGCCAAAGTACCATTAGAGCAATACGTATTTACAGTAAACCTAAAATATCCATTACATTTCATTAATGTTTCAATGCCAATAAAAAACTTTAAATATGAAAATTTTCATTTGGCATTTCTAAAACGGCCGATAAATTTCTACATCCACCACCAAACCGGTTCATTTCATTAATACAACACTGAAATATTCTACTTCTTTCATTTACAAAAACATATTCTCGAAGAAGATAACATAATTTTCAAACAGAGACCTTATCAACACCGATTCAACTTATAACTTGAACAATATTGTTGCTTTCCAATCTGTAGTCCCAATGAAGTTTATAACCATCAAATTGCTGACGTGGGAAGTGTCGCTCACGTAGAAGTAATCCTCTATCTGCACAGTCAACTCGGTTTTTGATTTATTGGTGAGTTCGAATTCATTTTCAACTTCGCAATCGACGAATTTAGCGCCTATCGACAACAGATAAGCGTAAACCTCAATAAGCATCCTTCTTTAAAAGCTCCAGCAATATGTGATAGTTCTTATTATCCCAGGCGATGTCAGTAGCTCCGTCACGGTTCTGAGCATTTACGTCTAAACCCTTGAAACGCAAGATAAATTTCACCACATTCAAATTTCCTGACTCTACGAATTTCATAAGTAAAGTCTTATAATCCGATATTCGGTTCACGGTTATCAGCTGTTCCTTTGTTAGAAGGATATTTTCATTTAGTGTAGGAGTGTATGGTATTCCTGATTTTCTCACCAAAGTGGCTTCATTGTTATTTATCACATCGATACAAAAGTTTTCCAAGCCACCGCCATCAGGAATTGGTAGATTATTTCATGTTGAAGCGTGTTCCTCTGACGCAGCCATTACTCCAAGGACGAAGGTGAACCTGGAGCACATCCAATGGTCCTGTTCTCCTTTCCAACCCTGAAATAAATAGTTCGATAGGTTTTTTAAAAATACACCAACAGTTCAATAGATATTTTGACGGTTCTTCCAAATTAACGTTAGTTTTTTTCCAAATATCTCGTTTAAAAATAAATTTTTGTGAATTGTTGCCATTATAAATATTGCAGAGAATAAAATTTGAAAGAAGTTTTATCTGAAACATGACGTCGTACATTCGATGGTTTATGAGATATTTTAATGTCTTCTAAATGTCGCTGATCAGTGATCAGCTAAAAAGAAACATGACATATGCCACCTTTGAGATATAAAGAGAAAATTACATATATATATATATATTTTGGGCAACTAGGAGTTGTCTCTCTTGTGCTGACGAAGGGATCATCCCGAAAGCTCTAACCTCTACAAATGTTTCTCTCCAACACCCCAGCGGCTGTACTTCCGGTAAGTGTTCACTGGGTTTCCTTCAACACCTAGTTGCCCAAAATATCCTTACTTACCTTTCCTCTTCCGTAGTATTTATATAAATATATATATACACACATATATATACATATATTTTATATACTATGTGAATATTGTGGGTGCTGTAACTCAAGAACTAACCATCAGATCAGAACAAAACTTTATATTTATTAATTTCATCACAAAACGAAGCTTTGTAAAGATTTTGGTTGTAACTGTCCAAAATAAATGGTCTTCTGTTCAAGACTTCTTCTCAATTATCTTCTTCAAAATGCAATCTATGTAAATGTGTGTTATTATAATAGTTGCAGAAAATTCTATTTAATACAAGTTTTATTTGAAACATTTTCCCGTAACACTGATAGTTTCAGAATTATTTTGATTTTTTGTGATTTTATGAGTCGAGTATGTTGCTATAGTGACAGTATAGTTTCCATTAGTATGGTGACATTTCTTAATTGTTGTTATCCGTGCCAGCGTTGCCAATATAAATTTTAAACTTGCTATATACATCGCAATACATATATACAAATACCTAACGATATTTTTATTTCGGATTTAAAATGAAACTTTCTTTTGTCCTGTCATTTTTATTCCTCCCTCTTCTCAATCCATTAAAAAATCCCTTTTTTCTCACTCCGTTTTCTTTTATAAATACTTAAGAAACTAAAAAAAATCTGATGTGGCCGACACATGACTTTCTCCATATATTTGGGGTATAGATATTTAAATTGTTATGAATGGCATTATATGACAAAATTATTATTTCGTATCGTAAAAGAATACAGTCGTCCTTATGGTTCTACGAAAATTTGTTTCAAACAAAAGTTGGAAGAAATATTATTCTCTACAACTTTGGTCCTCACGAAGATCACCAATAACGATGTTTTTAGGGAAATATTTGACGAAAAATTGTATTGTTGTTAAAAATGCGTAGAATAAACTACTCTTAATTATTGAGCAATGTCAACCATTTCTACATACACTCTGCTCAGTATGATAATATAACTATGTACGAGATTTCATTCATTTTCGCTTTACCGTCTAGGTTCCAGAGCCAGTAACAGACAGACAGACAGAACAAAAACCACTTTTTCGGACTCAGCTACAGCTAAAACGTATATTTCCGTAAAAATCTCGAGGTCAAATTTTTTCGCGATAACAATACGTCCTTTCTTGATACTTCGTATGAGAAAGTAAAAAGTTCTTCGTTACACTCGAATCCAAGTTTCATTTTTCGTTACGTTTAGCGTTATAACGAAATATTTTAGTGCACATTAATGAAATCGAGCTAATTTCCCTTTATTAATGTATATATGCGTTTTTTGGCGCCTGTTGTCTCGGTCTGTCTGTCCATCTGTCCGTCCGCATGTTCGTTCTCGGCTTCTACAGAACGGATTGTCATGAAATTTGATATTAAGGACTTACAATCAAAGATAATAAGAAAATCCTATAAATGAATCACGTAAGCCAATCAGGGGCACCACTTTACTGGTGACAAAAATTAAATTTTCGTCATATCTTGTAGGTATTAGTCATATCGAAATATCTTTCGAATAAAAGTTGCAGAACTAGTAAGAGAGCATTTCTGTTTCCTATGCATTTTTATCGTAGGAGCAGCCGTTATCGAGAAAATTAAACAAGAATGCCTTAATTCGAGTTTAACTTTGAACATTTCTTGCATTGTTACTTCTTCATCGGTTGCTAGTAGGGATGAAATAATACCGACAATTTTTAATACCGGTATTGGGAAAGTTTTTTGCTTACACTGGTATTGAAACCGGTTTTTTGCAGAGAACAGTTTATAATCATTTAGTATATTATTTTAATAATATACTAACGGGATAAACCCTCTTTCTTACAAATATCAAATGGAGTTCAAAAGCAAGATACAAGTATTTCAACAACTACATAAATCTGGACTTTTCAAAAACACTCTCGCTTTCAAAATAAGGTTATAACTAGATAACTGTTCAGGGCGTTTTTACCACTCTTCAAAACGGTGACACCCATCCCGATAAGGGGTATTTTTCAACCCCAGACTTAAAAACATTTTTTTTCGAAAAGAAAACTCTTCATATTCCACAAACAATAACGGCAAAGTAAGAAGAAAGGACTACACTACAGAAAATAAATTTATAAACCAAATTATGTGTTTGATATGAAAATAATGAGTCAATTTGTGGACCTGTGGTCAAAAAATACCACGCTTCGGGACCGAAGGGTTCAGGAACGCATTTCAGGAGGACGAGACCATTTCCAATCGTTTTCTCTCATCGAACTAGGTAATATTATGAAACTCTCACACCGATCCGTCGGAGTCACTTTTCGGAAGAATCCCCCGCTGTATTTCTACTCACACAGGCAACAAATACATTTTGGCACTGCTCCCACAAAGTGCACTTTTCAATACCAAAAACCCGGTATTGTAAATCGCGATATCGGTATCATGTGTCTAATTCAACACCGGTATTAATTCCGGTTTTCCAATACCGGTATTCATCCCTAGTTGCTAGCGCATACAATCTCACAAACAAACGTTCAATTTACTAACGTGTGCATGCAGTATTTTGAAACAGGAAGAAAATGCATTATTTAAGAAGAAGAAAAAACCTCAGAACCCTATTTCCCTTACGTACATGTACAGAGCAGGTCTTATGGGTGGGCGAGCCATGTGGTCGCCCGGGGCCGCCGAATTGCACATTATGCACTGTATCGCAAAATTTTTGGGCAGATATTTTTATATTTATCCCGGCTACCATTAGAAGATTAAGTAAAAATGCAAATTTTATCGTTTAGTAACAGTTAAACGTCTCTCTTGACGGCAGACGTAATAAGCGATGGGTGGAAGGGTGTGAAGAAACGTTAATGAAAAATATTACTCATTTGGGTATGTCCATTTATAATTGCTGCGGTCAAAGTTACGATAATGGAGCAAATATGGCTGGTTCAAAGAATGCCGTACAACCTCAAATATTGCATATTAATTGGCGAGCTCTTTATGCCCTGTGGTTGCCATAATTTAAATTTAACACTCGGTGATATGCCAAAGTAATCTCTAGCAGCCAAATCGTTATTTGGAATTTTGCAGGAAATTTATGTACTTTTTCTGGTTGGACACAATGATGGCCGGTTTTTAAAAATAATGTTACTAAGTTTACAATGAAACTAAGTGGGAATGTAAAATTAGTTGTGTTAGAGCGTTTCAATTTCAGTTGGGTGACATTTATGACGCGTTAGTTGAGTTTTATAAAACTGCAAACGACCTAAAACGCCTAATAGAAGCACTTTCGTTAGTTAAAGAACTGAAAAGCTTAAATTTTTTGGTAATCAATCCCCAGCGTGACTGAGGCCTCAGCATGCTCTCAACATGGTACGTATATGAAAATTATTTCTGATTATTCTATTACGCATTCCTATAACTTACGTGTATTAATGCCTTGCACTAGTATTAATGTACTTTTCATTATGTATTAGCTGAAAACGAAAATGTGGAGGAGGAGATTGATACACCTAGCGTTAATGAGGTGGAAAGAGAAAAATCACCTGACAGGAGAACTGAAGAAGGAATGACTAAGTTTTGCATTTTATTAGAAACTAGGCGAATGATCCCGTTTAAAACGGCCTTTGTAAACAAACAATATAAAAATAAAACCAACAAACAAATGATAAAATTATAATATTTGAATAAGATTGGAAAAGGCTACAAATGAAAACAAAGGAATAGTTTTAAAATATTAAGAGGAAAATAGTCTTACACCTCAATAATATTAATTTACCTATTCAGTAGCTCTCTTATAACGACGTTCCTTGTAAATACTCTTTCGTTTAACAGCAATTGCCCTTGATTATCTTTATCCTTAACCCAAAATTTCTAATTATGTATGTCACGTGTTCTAGTTATGGCTACATACAGCTGTCCATATGAAAAGCAGTATTTGGTAAGTAATCACAATCAATCGTTCAATTCCACTAAACAGCAGTTAAGAACAATCTCAATAGATATCTCAATACACACGCAATCGGCGCATATACCTTAATTATTTAGATAACAATGTAATAGTCGTTTGTTTGGTTACCCTATAATTGGATTGACGCGAATTATAAATAAACAGCACGGAAAAAATTATTTTCATAATATGTCCTATTCAGATAATGCGAATGCACAGCGCAAGCAACTGCCTTTAATATGCAGAAAGACTTCGATACGACAACGAAGGCACGTTAAAATATCGTCGAATTATTTCAAACATTAGCATGCTTTAAAATACGTAATTTACCGCATTTATCCATCCAATTTACGTAAACGAATATAGGTTTATATGAGCATATATGGCTTGAAACAACAATGCCTGTTTCCACAGCGATCATTGACGAAAATGAACGATTTTTCTTACATCGGCGAATTTAAACGTAAAATTTGCTAAAGTTTTACCTTTAGGTGAGAAAAGACGAACAAAATTAAACGGCCCGTTTATTTTCCTTTAAAATGGTCCTAATTTGAAGGTCGTAGGACAATTCTTTCTAATTTTAATTTCCAAAAGAGTAAAACCCTGCATGTCGAAAATTAAATTTTAGCGTGTAAACTTATGGGCCGAGATATGAGATTAATATGGAATGTAAAAAATCTCCTGGCATCGAACCCGGGACTTATTTGAAATTTTTTTTATAGAAATCGCTTATTGAACGTATTCATAGCAATCCTACCGAATTTGGCTGGACTGGCTGAAGAAATGACCGAGATATGTTGAGATATTTATAACTAACTGACGAGACCGTCCGGCCAGACACCGACAAAGACATCAAGCGTTTTCTTATAGGAGATAGCTCAAATTCATAGAGGTTGCTTTGTAAACTACATACACCAGTTTATTTCTTTTTTGGGATAAACCCAAATTAATGAGAATAAAGTATTCTGTAAAGTGTTAAAAAGTGTGTATCCTTGGTGATTGATAATGTCCTACTATTACTACTGTTCTTACAGTCATTATTCAGCAGAGTTCAAATGAAGTCTTGAATGCTCCAAGTACTCCTAACACCCCAGCAAAGAGTAAGTTTATGCAACAAATGTTTTGCATTTATAGGCTTGTGAATATTTTCAGAAAGATTCCGGTTCCAAAAAATTGGTTCAATCTTCAATTGCCTCTGATAATACTTTAAATAGATTTTGGAATATAACGTACCTCAATATCGTTTAGAGTCTGCTCAGCACTCTTGCATTCTCATTTTCCGAAACAACCACTTTCACCACTTTTAAATGGATTTCAAACTTAGAAGAGAACTTCGTTCAGTTCAGTTAAAATAACCACATAACAAAATTCTTATTCCAAAGAAAATACTTTTATAATATGCATGTTAACCTAGAATTCATTCATTCTGAAAAGTGAATAAAAGTACCCACCATGTACATATATTTCTTTCAACTAAAATAGCCACTCTTAACAGATTTTAATGGTTTAATGCATTAGCATTTCAATTTCATGAAATAAGCAGAATTCCCATAACAAAAAAATTTGTTCAATCTTCAGTTGCCTCTGATAATACTTTAAATAGATTTTGGAATAAAATGTACCTTAATATCGTTTAGCGTCTGCTCACCACTCTGGACTTCTCAGTTTCCGAAACAACAACTTTCAATAGTTTTAAATTGATTTTTGCTTTGAATTGGTACTTTCCTGTTAACGGGAATACCTCAAAAAATAAACACGTATTCTTGTGATACTTTGTTTGTTAACAATGCGTAACAAATCTCGTTAAGATATTTACGTTGATCCCTTAATAATGAATTTGTGGAGCTTGCCGAGGAGTGAAGAAGAAGCTGTATCTTTGCTTCAAGACCATGGTATTCTATCTAAAGGGTGAATGTGCAAGATGGATCATATTATGAAACTTTACTTCTGCGAGAATATTTTGGAAATGCAACGCGGATGCCTGTCAGCAGAACGATTCATGTGGCGACAACATTACAAAGAAATCGACATATTTCCAGCTATTTTAAAGGCCATAAAGACATATTGGTCCCCTAGTAACATAAATTTAGATTGTATTAGTAATTATGTTGCTTTTATTAATAAATAAGTTTCAAAAAAGTGTGATTTTTAAGTAATTCCCCCGTTGTTACGCATTATTAACAAACAAATACGTCGTAACATATCACAACAGTACGTGTTTATTTTTTGACGTATTCCCGTTAACACGAAAGTACCCAAAATACTTGAGACAATTAAGTACAACTTCCACTTTACATACTGTAAATTCCAAAGTAACTCCTTTTATAATAGGCAATGCTTGCCTAAAATTAATTCATTCTGTAAAGTGAATAAATAAAGTTCTTCCTTTAAACTATAATAGCCACTGTTATTAGATTTAAATGGATTATAAGCATTAGAACTTACTCTGTGTTAAATTAGCACCAAAATTCCTTTATGAAAACAGATCAATTCATTAAGAGATCCACTGTTGTTTCTTCGAAAATTGCCTGTTAACAGTTTTAAATGTCCTTTTAATTTTAATTGAATTTTAATTTATATTCTTTTCCAAACTTCGGCCATTGTTACGAAATTAATTCGAGGAATAACAATGTAAATTCGTAAGCACGTATGGTTCTCAAAGAATTTAATTTAAGAATGCTATTTATTTCCAATTTTTCTAAAATTACACTCTCGATACTTAAAATTTTTTATATTTACGTTAATATACTTATTTTCCACAAAACACGCCAATCTCTCCCCTTCCTTTCTCTCTCTCTCGTACTGAACCTAACAATGATAATGGTCCACATAGCAACATCACGTTAAAATGGCGAGATTTCCACAAAATATGCAAATTTAACGTTTAACATGGAATATTTCGAAATGTGGGCGAAAAAAGACGTATGGAATAAGAAACTTTATAACTTTTTCTTCAAAATGGTTCAAATCCGAAGGTTGTCTGTTAATTTCTTCTAATTTTAATTTCGAAATGAATAAAAGCCTGCACGTCGAAATATCGCATTTTACATGTTAAGTAATGGGAAAAGGCAATGCCTCCCTCGGAGACGAACCAAGGAATTTTTTCATGATTTAAATTCGTCATCACCTGAAAAAGTGTTAATCAAGCATCCCTACCCAATTTCGAGTTTCTATCATTATTATTTCTCGAGTTATTAGTGTTTGCATAGCGTGACCAACCAACGGATGACGGCTATTATTATATAACATAGTTAGAATGCCCAAAATGTTTTTTTCAGGTACACATACAACCACAGACAAAGAATATAGTAAAAATGAACTCATGGGTCCTCAAAACAACTATATGTATTAAAATCTCCAATTCAATTCAAAGAATCTATAAAAAACATAAAGAAATAGTGCTTACAACATCTACTGAATGTTCGGCGTGCCTTTCGTCCGATGCAAACTCTTTAATGTAGGTGTCCCTGGAATCCAGACACTGCTCCTTAAATTGTTTGAAGTCCGTCAACTTTCCCAAGCAAATGGAGCATATTACATGAGGATAAACATCCATCTCGGAAACCTATAGACAGAACAAGTGATCATATTGACAGTAACTATTATAAAAACATTTCATACTAGCATAAGCAGCCATTGAATTACAATGGATTTAGTGAATCTACTACAGCGCAACATGAAACAATTGCATTTCCTATTGTATGATTCACGTAAGATCCAGTTTTGCTAAGAATGCTCAGCCATAAATGAAGGACAGTCATTACACAAAAGGTATTGTTTTGAAAATACGAATGGCACATTGTCAACATTTAATAAATCTCACCAAAAATGCTAATTATATCGTTATTATCATTATATTTGTATTATATTGAAATTTGATTTGTCACATCTAGTTTGACAAAGGGGGTAAATTTTACCAAACGACAAAATACATTAATAATAATAATAAATTCATTTTCACAATACAATTTTGATATACGATTTAAAAAGAAAATACATATAAAGAATCATAGGAATTAAAATACAAACAGATAATAAAAATCTTAAAAGACATTCATAAAAATAAATACAGATTAATAAACAAACACCTTACATGCATTCATAATAATACCATTAATCAATAAGATAAAATGTTACGAGCTTGGTTTGTATTGCATGTTTGCTTTCGTCGCTACAACAAATCTATCTCTCATTCGTTACATCTTCCGCAGAACACGATAACCTGAATATATAGTTTATAAACTTCTAATGTAATGCAAAAGGCCATTCAAGGTCATAAAACATGAGAAATAAAAGAATTAATTAAATATCGCGTTATTCGTCGATGTTTAAAATCACGTTGAGAACAGGTGACATACTCGAAAGAAAACAATGCATGGAGAATTATATGTCGATAAAAACGCTGAAAATCTGAAAATAAACAATTTTCGGGTAACTTACAACTCAAACCGAAATTCCACCATACAAATAAGTAAATTTATTCAATATGGTATTCACTTCGAGTCGATACCTCATTTCTAACACCTTTTAATATGCTAATGAAAAAACTCCTACACTCTGAATTCGAGGCATTCCCATGTTATTCAATACGGAATAATAAAATCGTCATTTAAACCTTTAACCAGCATATTCCCGTGTGAAAAGTGGTGCATTCGACTAGTTTAAGAAGCAGGATTGTTTATGTAAAATTTTGCAACTGTAGGTAATCGCAAAGTATGATTTTATACTGAACAAACTCACTCTTCAAAATATTTATGTAGAGATTGGCATTGTAATAATAGCGCTATTAATTCCTTTGATCCGGTTAGTCGCCCCGGCAACCGATAAATATTAATCCGATGTAGTGAAATCTTGATACTGAAATCACGAACGGTTGGAAGTGGAAATAAATATAAATAATAGTAGGTTTTGTACAATTCCTTCATTTTTCGCATTTTCTTTTATCGAATGATATAATGCATCAAATTATATATCTAAACTGTAATCGTAAGCATTTGTAATTTCGTTTCTTTTACGATTGGAAGTAAATAAATAATACTACTTATGAACTTTGAAAGTTCTCATACAACCAACACTTCGATGAATGAAAGATAAATACCATAAACTACAGCGCAGAAAAGAATCTAATACAGTAAAATACAACAAATAACACTCACCTGGAATTCAAGATCTTTTATAACTTCGGCTGCAACGTAACCTGACCATTCGTATACTTGGAAAATATCAATGAAATTCACACACTCGCAGAGGCAAAGCCTGCATACAGTAAACTTGTGTATACACTCCTTCGTGTTAGTTTTTATAAACTTAAAAAGAAGAACCTCTCTTTCCTAGCCAAAAAACACGTCAAAAACGAACGTCGGCCATTTACAGCTATTCCCGCGGTCTTAACAGCTGTTAACAGCTGGATTCGATGTTACGTTCCGTCGACTCATCCAATCGATATTTTTCAACGCGGGAACGAGTACGAAATTTCGTGGACCCGAAAGTTCGTGTTCATTAAAAAATAATTTTGATATTTATTCGTGTGAAAGATTTCCCTCTATAGCGAAATCTTTATTTTTTCGCGATTAAATTCTCAACCTCGATACAAACATCAAACTCGTCTCAGGTGAGGATTTAACAATGACACATCTCGAAGAATTGGCAGAATTTTAGGCACCGCCTACGCCATTAGGAATAATATTTTTCCCTGTTTTTGAATGGAGAACTGTACCATTTTTATTATATAAATATGATCGCCCTATCTGCTCTAGCGTACTGATACTGAACTAAATGCGAACAACTTCCTACCACTGTTGCCAACGGTAGCTGAATTCCGCTACGCGTAGCGGTATTTGAGCTTATGTGAGTCGTAGCGGCGGCGATTCAAAAAATGCTACTTTTGAAATATTATATTGAAATAAAAAAATAGTTTTAATTTTCGAGTCAACTTCGCAGATTTTTATTTAACATTATATACATTACGCAGTTTTCTATTTTGTAGTGTAGTGGCGACAATGTATGACTGTTTTATCTGGCCTACAGGCGACGCGGTTCCCTCAACTCGGGGAATCCCAGGTTTGGCCAGGATCTACTCACGGTTTATTTGTCGCTCCGGTCTGTATATTATGTACAATTCATCTCGATATGACTGGCGTAAGGAATTGTTTCCGTGAATTTATAACGCTATTTAACGAGTTGTATAAGAGTTTGTTTAAGGAAGATAAAATCTATCGACTACAGTAAACGAGACAACAAAAATAAGGCATTTGAGGTATAAACGGAGAAATTAAAAGAAGCGGACAAGGAGACAAACGAAGATTCGGTAATTTTCTTAAATATAATGTTATAAGTATTATGATAGGGTATTCAGTTTACCCATAATTTTATTTTTATTTGTTTTACTATCCAGATGGTTAAAAAATTGATTTCTTAAGAGGGACATTCTGCCAAGAGCTTAAGAAAATTACAATACCTGGACAAAATCAATTTTCACCGATTTTTCCCCTGCAAGTTAAAGCTACTAGGTACGTATTAAATTATTTATATTTGGTGTTATTGAAATAGCTAAAACATCCTCTCTCTATGTAAGTACTGATTGTAACTTATACAGTATTTACAGCAGCCCTAAATGGATAAAAAACATTGTGAGTGAAGATGAGTCGAATTCGGACCTGGAAAGTGGTTCTACTCCAAAAAGGAAAATGGCAGACCGAGGGGAGCTTTCTAAAGGAAAAAGTACATGCAGAAGGTAACTATTTTCCAAAAGTTGGTTAAAAGAAGAAATTTTCTCAAATTGGTTGGAGCCTGTACCCTCAGACACAACTAAAGCGAAGTGTAGGGCATGCAATGTAGTTTTAGGGAGCAAAAGAAGTGATTTGATAAAACATTCTTCCAGCCAGAGGCATCTTACAAATGTTAAAAGTTTGGACAAGACAGTAGATATTACTAAAGTATTTAAATATGCAAATGAGCGAAAGGATCATGTCGTGGCTGACATTAGGTTCAGTTTACTAGTGGCCACACATAATTTTAGCTTCAATTCCATTGGCCATATAATAGAAGTAGCGAAGCTTAATTTTAAGGATTTCGCTATTGCTAAAAATGTTAAACAAAATCGCACTAAATTACAAGTATTGTTAAAAACGTTTTATCAGCCACAATTAAGGAACAATTACGTGAGGAATTAAAAGATACCAATTTTTCAATACTTGTAGATGTAAGTACTGATATAAGTAACATCAGATTACTGTGTATATTAATTAGATACAATTATAATTCAGAATTAAAAACACGGCTTTTAGACTTAGTTAAAATAGATTCTGACGAGGGCACAGCCAGAGGTCTGTATTCACTTTTTGTAAAATGCATGAAAGATTTTGACCTAGATATTAAAAATATAGTCGGGTATTGTTCAGACAATGCCAGTGCAATGATGGGAAAGAAAGAGTCTTTTAAAAATTATCTTTTAAATGATAACTCTGATATTGTTGTAAATGGTTGCATTTGTCATTCGGCGCATCTAATTGCAGCAGCTGCCTCACAAGAAATACCTGGCAATATTGAAGGTTTTTTACAAAATATTTCAAATTACTTTTCGCGAAGCCCAAAACGTCAGTGTATTTTAGAAGAATTTCAGAAATATATGCATACTTCTAAATTAAAAATCATCAGCCCCGGTCAAACCAGATGGTTAGCATTATCAAATTGTGTTAATCGAATATTGGAGCAATATTTTCTATACAGAATGCAGAAGGTTTCTACGATTGTTATGTACAAATTTTGTCAAACCCTGTTATTTTAGTGATGATGAAAAATTAGATAATTTAAATATATTTGATCCTCACATACTGCTTTCTATCAATGAAGTGAAAGTTGGAGCAGGAACTATGGAGTTATTAAAGTACCGTGATAAAAATGATAATGAGCCATTTAAACTTACCTGTGTAAAATTTTATCAACGAAAGTTTAACATGCGATATTACGCAAATACTAAACAAATTCAAAAATAAAATAGACACAATAAAAGCTGGCTCTGAATTAAATATGCTACAAGCATATTTTTCAAAAGAAGAGAAAAGTAATCTCTTAAACTGTGAAAAATACATTGGATTTTGGACCAAAATAAGCAAATTTAAAAATTTTAACGGTGACTATATTTTTGCAAATATAGGAATGTATTCTACTCTGGAATTCCAATGTTAGACAGGAAAGGGAAGACTATAGGAGTCTAAGATATGGAAATTTATGGATTGAAAGAAAGAAAATGATGAAATATGGCAATTAATTAATACTTAAAGCATCGGTGAATATTACTCTAAATAATTTTATATGTAGAAATGAAAGTAAGTTGTAAAAAACTCATACAGATTAATTTATATTACAATATTTATAATAAAAATGTTATTGACTGCAAAATTACTGCTTAATGTAATTATATAAGCAGTATTATCACATGTCATATCTGTTAAAATTATATAATTATCGTGATATTGTTATATGTTAGATTTTTATCTTGCTACATGCCATTTGGCAATGAATCCCAATTTTCAGGAACGGACGTTTGACGTACATCGAGAACTTTTTGTGCTATCAACTCCAGATGCAGCGATGGATATAAGGATTTCCTTGGATTTGTCATAAGCAGTGGATAGATATTGCGCATTTGAGTAATTTATTATTTTTATTATACTTTAATATTAACCTATAATTTTATGCATTTCTAGCAATATTTTCCTCTGCGAGACTGGAATCGAATATACTTTAGGATTTCTTTCATTTTTTTATACAAGCAGATGTTGCAGTTAACTTCAAATGAATTTTAAATTAATTTTTATCTTAACTTGTAATTTTTGAAATATATAAAGTGGAATGTTTTATAGAAGTTGATACAGCTTTCTTATTTTTTGAGAACGGAAGAATTATAGATAGATTATTATTAATTTCATTTAAAATAATTAATGTCGCAATTCTACATATGAAATATTTTGTCATATACAACATTTGTAGTGAATATTTTGTTGTTGACGGGCTATCTTTAGTTAAACTTAAAAAAGTTGCCTCTCTTTCCCTCCCTCTACCCCTCCCTCTCACACCCTCTTTCCCCCTCTACTTCCCTCTCTCCCCCTCTACCTCTCTCTGCCTCACCCTATCTCTCGTAATAAAAGCATTCATAGCACGTTTATACCCATAATAAGGATTGAATTAACAATATAATATAGAGGTCTAACAATGGAATTGATAGGCAAGGCAACATGCCCTTAAACTGGCTACATTTCCTCAAACTGTGTAAATTAAACGTTTACATTGAGAAATTTTGAATTGTAGGTGGAAAAAGATGAACATAATAAAAAACTTTATAATGTTTTCTTCAAAATGGTTTATATCTGAAGATTGTAGGTCAATTCTTTCTAATTTTAATTTTAAAGAGAATGAAAGCCTGCACATTGTAAACTGATTTTACATGTTACCTTATGTGAAATGGAAATTATCTTCTGGAGTCGAACCTGGGTCTTTGATCTCGAGTTCGATACATTAAAACTCTTTGTTGTTATATCATAATGCTAACCTGAATATTTCATCAAATTCGGTTCAGTCGTTTGCGAGATATTAAGCTTCAAAAAGCATTACGTGATTGGATGCGAGCTCAATCACTTTCATTCCCGACTCATGTTGACTTAAAATTTCACGCTTCATTTCCAAAGCGATGGATTTTCTTGACTTTTTTCTTGATTTAATATCCTGTGCATCACATTTCCCCTTCTCGTGAATAGTGAAATAGGAAAAAATTTTAAAATTTGGAGAAAATTGACAAAAAAGTGAAGAGCCTTCCAAAAAGAGATGTGTTCGCTCTAGGCGGAGATGCAGACTGAGTCGGCTGACGCACTGCCGATCGACGCATTCATTCAGTGTTGCCAATCGACTCGCGGTCACGACGTCATCGGTCGTAGTCGTTAGGCGCTCGTAAATACGAGTTTTGGTCATTACTGTGGGGGTCTTATTTACTATTAGAAAGGTCGCAAAAGCAGGGGGTCGCAAGTCGAGCCGTCGTAAGTCGGGGGTCTACTGTAATTGAAATGTATTTAAACTAGCAAAATTACCAGGCATTGTTAGGGGTTATGTTTTAAATGGACATGACAACAATTTAAGATGATTGATATAAATGAAAAATTATTTCTATGTTTGAAAAGTATATTTAGGAAATTTTATCATATGTATGTGGTTTACAAATTTCAAATGGTACAGCATACGAGATCAGTTCCCATTTAAGAGCATTGACCTCATTGCCTCGGTATTTACCATTTTCCGTTTTTATAAACCTATTAAATATCTTTTTTCATTATTAAAAATAAATTTAACACCAAATCTATATGTACTTGTTCCTCATTTGATAGTTATGACAAGTACATTTTTATTTGTGGAAATTTAAATTTTAGATATATTGTTTATGTGATCTATTTTGTATCATATTCATCCATATCTTTGAAAAATTTTTGTAATTGGGTTCATATACCCGTATGAAAATAAATAACGGTTTCTTTGTGTTTTTCAATGAGCATGCTTTCGTAGGCATCTCGTTATTTTATTGTTACCTGAATTAGTTTACCTTTATTTAGTGTTTATCCTGATTTAGTGTTTACCCTGATTTAGTGTTCATCCCGATTTAGTGTTTACCCTGATTTAGTGTTTATCCCGATTTAGTGTCCCATATAAGTGTTAAATAGAGGTTTTGTTGTATGTAGTTTAGAGTAAGTATTGTATTCACTATAAAAATTGAATTGTAAATGAAATTTTCATGTTGTTATCTTTCAGAAAGGAGTCTGGATCAAAGCTGAGCCTTATGAAGCTACAGAGGATCATTTTCAGGTAGGAATTACTGTTTTTTCCTTCAAAATAGCGTTAGATGTTCATTTTGGTGTGACTAATTGACTTTCTATTCAGATATTTATCCTCTAATGTAAGCTATTAACGATAAAATATTATAAATGTATAACACATTGAAATTTTTCATAATTTTATGAGATGGGCATTTTACTTTTATTCAGGAAGAAGTTAACGATGGTAAGGAAAAGCCAATGGAAGGACAGTTTGTACAAAGATACGAGGTTAATACGTCTGGTGGATTGTCAGAAGTGATAAAGCATCAAGGACTATAGGTTGTTTAATAATTTTAAAACCCTAAAGTTACAGTGCTGTAGTTGGCAAATGGTGATTAGTGTTTTTAGGCGCGTTTCGCTTCCAGCATAAGCGCCTATTAGCTTCGGTCCATCCCTCCGTCCGTCTGCATGTTCGTTCTTGGCTTAAAACTGAATAATTTTTCATTAAATTTGATATTAGGGACTTATAGTCAAAGGCAATAAGAAGGTCGCGTAAATGAATCACATAAGTCAATCAGGGGTACCACTTTACTGGTGATGAAAAATGAACTTTCCGTCCTATCTCGTAAAGTATTGCTCCTATCAAAATATTTTTGAAATAAAACTTGTAGAACTAGTAAAGTAGAATATTTCTTTTCCTATACATTTTTATTGTAGGAGTAGCCATTATTGAGAAAATAAAACAAGAATGTCTTAATTAAAGTTGAACTTATTTCTTGCATGGTTATTTAATCGTCGTTGCTGACATAAACAATCTCAATAATAATACATTTCATTTCCTTACGTGTGCATGCAGTGTTTACAAAATATGTAGGAAGTGGATTATTTTTGATTAAGAAAAGAACTTTAAAACGCTATTTCTCTTACGTACAGGTATTTGTATTATTTCTTTCAAATACATACTCTGTTGCACAAAATGTGCCCATTTGTGATACGCCGTATACTTTCCTAACTTGTTTCTTCTCCTATTTCCTTATTGAGTACTTTTTTGGTCGATTTTACGGTTTAGGAGTTTTTTCTTTATGTAACTCAAATCACTGTAGTTTGCACATTCTATCTTCGCCACACAGCTTAATTTTTAGCCATTAAGTAAACTATATAATTCTCTTTCGAAAGTTTGTACGAAATCTAAATTGGTAGGCTAAAGCAGCAAACGTTTTTATTAAATTTCTGAACGTATATTGACTAAAAATGAATAACTAAGTAGAAATTAATAAAACATTGGTGCCAATGTCTTTCAGGAGAGGTGTGGGGAAATCAAAGTTGAGCCTATGGAACCCAGCTCGCCTTCAGATGGATATTTACAGGTGAATATGAGTTTTTTTTACTTTATTTAATACGAGAAAATAGTTTATATCGACAATACATCAGAAACAATGAAACGATTTATCCAATTGCAATTTGTGGAAAATCTACCTCTAATTATTTAGGTTACTTACGTACTTTTAAAGACAGTTTGCCACACAAAAATATCATTAAAAACTGTTTATTAGTAACATTTCAATTAAAATCAACAAATATTTGATTGCCAAAGCAAAAATCGCACACACAAATTGAAAAATGTTAAAATTTTCTCCATATTAATGTTTGACTCTTAACTTCAGCAGCAGTGGGAGTTGTCATGGTAGTTTATATTCGGTACTGTTATAAAACTGATCAAATCACGTATTTTTCTGATTTTAAATGCATTTTTATGCCAATTTGATTTAGGATTCTGTCTTCAATAAAAATAAACTATCTTCTTTCCTTTATAGAAACATCCAAGTCTCAAGTTTGTACCATGTTTCTAAGTAATTTTAAAGTGCAAATTAAAAATAGTCTACACTCATCCGTTTGTGTCAGTTGAAGGATGTAATGGGAAAGTATTGTGATCACGAAAAAAGTCGACTTTGAGATTTCAATGGAAATACACGTTTTGAGGTCCCTAGAACACGTTTAGACTATTTTCGGAATGATGTCTGCATGTGTGTGTGTATGTGATTTTGGGCATTCTAACTCAAAAAGTACTTGTCACATCATTACCAAACTTCATATATAAAACTTTAGCATAAGCACAAAGAACTGATTAGTTTTTGGACAATAACGGATAACCGGAAGTTGAGGTTTATTTGAAACCGATTCGGTTTTTGCGATATTTCTCCATTAAAACATCATTATTGTATATACAATTCTATACAAAAGTTATAGAGAATATAATTTCCTACAACTTTCATTTGAAACAATTTTCCGTAGCGGTTATTGTTTAGGAATTATTTATAAATAATCGGTTTTTCTGGTTTCCGTCAAATATCTCCTAAAAAACATCCTTATTGGTAATCTTCAGGAGGACCAAAGTTGTAGAGAATAGTATTTCTTCCAGGTTTTGTTTGAAACAAATTTTTGTAGAATCATCCATTTCGGGAATATTCAACTTTTTCTTAATACCAGAATACAACGCCCCCACCATGTAACGCTGAATTCTGTAAACATATTCAAAAAATACCTAATTTACAGCAATAAGGATGACTGTATTCTTTTACAATACGAAATAATAATTTCGCCTCATAATGCTATTAATAATAATTTAAATATCTATACCCCAAATATGGAGAAAGTCATGTGTTGGCCTCATCAGATTTTTTTGGGGATGTGTTATCAGTTCTTTCGTGTATTATTTTAATCGCCAAGTGAAATCCGTGTCTGATTATAAGTTACCTCTCAACTGGCGTCTCTATTTTACTCATTTATAGGTAGTGAACTTAATCACAATTCCCTGATATAACATTCGCCTGATTAATTGCATCGAATTCAATGGAAAATTATCTTTCTTGTAGCTATTAGGAAAGATTATTAAGCAGTTCATATTCTCATCCATTTGGATCCAATTTTGCTTAACTCTTATATAAACAGGCATTTAAAATTAAAATATGGGTTTTACATAAACTAGGGAGGTTAAATTCTTTAATAATACTTTAATTTAAAGCAAAAGTTTAAATACTCCGAGATCGTTGAAGACGTACGTGGCACAATTGTACCCATCCATGTTAGTGAACATCAGAGCATACGAGAAAATACATCGAAGTAGAACCGAGAAATACCACATATTTTTTCCCAGACACGATAAGACAGTCCAACAGAGGCAATAGTTAAGAGTTCGTTTGGTGCAGTGACACCCCCTGCCAAACGCCTCTGGCGGCTTGCAGGGTATTCATGTAAATGTAGAAAAATTATATCAAGGAAAGGAAGGGATATATTTTGTGATAGTGAGAGAAAATTAACCGAAATTCCTGTGAAAGTTATGATACCAATTCGCTTATTTTAACGGCAGTTTATTCTTCTGAAGCGTCATCGGCATTATTCACTCATCTTACTTGTTTTTTGTGAAAATGCACATACGTAATAAATGGGAATATTTCTAAAAGCTTTAACCACTAAAACCAACAACTTTTTAAACAGAATTGCTTAATTTGCTTACATCATAGGCTTAATTACCATTTTCTCTTGCATGATATGGAGGAAATATTAGTTACTTTCGTGCGGAGAATTAGAATGTTGTTTATCTACTTTTCAAATACAATTTTTTTCCTTACTAATTGATACTACATATATTGCTTCCGAAATGAAGTCAAAAGATCTTATCTAATGGTAATATTTCATTGCAAAATTTCCTATCTATATTGTAAAATAAGTATTATAAAATCGACTTTCTAAAAATGGATTTGTAATGAATAAATAGCGTTTCTGTCTCTTTAATTGAAACTTATCGCTCCACTTCTAAATAAAAGACAAAAGTTGAAGATTACAATTATTTGTTATACATTTAAATATTTCGTAATGATATTACCTTGTATAATATCTCCTATATATTTATGAAAGTCTGTTTGTTTATTTGTGCATCTATACATTTCCACACTGTTAAAGCTAGAGTAATCAAACTTTCAACAGATACTTTATTCGCACATAGGAAGGCCGTAGCCTACTTTTTAATCCCGAATGTTGTATGTTAAATGTACAATAAGCAAAATAACTTTGTATGCTAATATTTTAACGCTAGAGATGGGTCAGAAAGAACGGAACATGTCTTTTCGAACTGTTGTGATGCCTAAACTGTTCAATAAAAAAACTGTTCTCATAAACTTCCTGTTCTCAAAGAAGAGGTAACTCTACATCTTATAGACAGTGACTTTACTAGCTGTAGTTAACCGACGTTGCCCGGGAAACGGATGGAACAAAATTTATAAAACCAGTAGTCCATTATCATTTTTAGAAAGGTAAGAAAGTTGCACTGATTTCTATAAGGATTAAAATATTTTAAAAAGAATTACAAAACAACCAATTTTTAAAGAAGAATTTACAAAGTTTCTTATTCTCATCATTGATTTACGCATGCTGTTCGAAATTACTCACACTTAACGAAAATGTGACAGATTTAGAGGTAATATAGCGCTTTTATTGATAAGTTTCCTGGACAACGAATGTCATTGTTGAGACATTAGATTCCTATTATTGTCTCAATATTCAGGTGATTTTATGAGTAAAAATGGTTTCTTGTACAAGGACTCGTCGGAATATCTCTTGCAGTCAAGGAGGACATATTCTTCGTAGAATTTATACAGTTCTGGAACCTGTTCCTTAAGAATCCTCGTACCCTCCTTTTCTCCTTACAATCAATTCTGAATGCCACAAGTCTTCTTTATAACAACTAAAAACGTTCATAATTATTTCATCCATTTCTTTTCCAGGCACAGTTCCATTTTTAATTTCAATAAATTTTTCGTTTACCTTTCTGACAACTCCATCAAATTTCATCTCTTTCTTAGTGTCATTCTTTCTGTACGGCTTTGCATCGTTTTTATATAAAAGATGCATTGCTGCATGACTCATCTCATGTGCCACAGTTCCAGATACAGAATCGTCTACGCTGTTTTCACATTTCTTTGCCCCGATGTATATTCTTAAGTCATCAGTATCAGTCAAACCCAAGGCACTTTCCCGATGGCAAATTCTCTCTACATTTTCCTGCTCAAAATCATATATTAAGTCGTAGTCTTCGTATTGCAAGACTCTCGTGAGTGGTCCTATGAAGTTGCATTTACTGAGTTTGAATTACCGTATTTGACCAAATATAGCCCCGCCCCCCCAAATATAGCCCCCCTACCCATTTTTCTCAGACAAATCTAGAAAATATTTTCATACCCTGAAAGGACGATTATTTTTAGGACTTTAATGTCATGAAACATGTTGTATAATTTGAAGAAATATCAAACTTGCACTCATTTAATAAAAAAGTACCAATTAGCGAGTGATAAAACGCCACGCTAATTGGAATTTTAAGGTTTTCAGATTTGTTCCTCGGAATTCAGAGGGTATACTAACGAGAGAGATATTTGACAAGGAATTGAACAAAAATACATTTTTAGGGAGTAAAAATAAACTTTAAAAAGTCGAAATAACATACTAATTAATGCAGCAATATTAGCAAGTCGAAATAACATACCAATTTATGCAGCAATATAAATTCGCACTTTGCTCATATTTCGATCTATCTTTCGTTTGTGTAATTAACAATTCGAGCTTAGCCAGGCAATTAGTCCATTCTCGGGTAAGGTTAATTTCGTTGGTATTACCGTATTTGCTCGTGTAAGCTGCGCACCTTTTTTCCCAAAACGCTGGTGGAAAAGAGGGGGTGCGTGTCTTACAGGAATTCTTTTATTTGCCGCTCACCTTTTTTCCCAAAATGTCGTGTCGGTAAACAAATATACGTTAAGCTAGCACCCATGCCGCATCTGTTATTCTATTTCTAAATTTCGGTGTATTTAGTCATTTTCATTCATTGTATAAAAATTTTAAATGAGTTTTAAGTTTAAACGGGTGCTCCCCAAACTCGACGGCTTTCTGCTACAATCGTCACGGAGGCCACGGCGCATGCGCGACCAGTTTGGGTTGGTGGGGGTTTTGTTCTCACGGCAGACGACGCCTACCATGTTCAGATACGGCATGCTTCCTTTATTCTATGATACGTCTATGAAAGTCATAGGTCATAGCCACCGTGGTGATCATTGAATGATCACTGATCATAATTTTAGTTCGCCAAAAAAATGACGACCGCTACGGTAGGGATCAGTGACCATATGGCTGGAAAATTACGTACAGCAGAATGATCGCTACCGGAGCGATTTTTGCCGAACATGACCAATATGACGAAAAAAACAGTTGTTTAACGAAAGAGGACTACCGAGGAGATTTCTGCTAGTACCGATATAAAGAGATCACCAAATAAATTCGTCACGTAGGAGTGTGAAGATGCTTAACTTGAGGGTAGCATTTTTGAGAAATAGGAATTGGTGATTTAGAAAATTTTTCGGCTCAAATAAATTGTTTTCCCTAGAGCTGGGCCAAAAACCGGGGTGCGCGGAATACACGGGGTCTCGGCTTACACGAGCAAATACGGTAAAACTTGCAATTTGACGATAACGAGAGCGATCAGGTAATAAAAAAATCCTTCCTATATGGTGACGTCAATCAGCCTTGCAAATAAATATTCGCAACCCTAGTAGTTTAGTCTTACAATGGATAGAAACACTTACTGACTCGAATGAAATTCATCGTTATTGAAGCTTTGCACACTTGTTTGTACCCACCTAATTTTTAGTGCCCGAAAATAGCCCCCCCCCCAACTTTTGCACTTCGCTTTTGGCCAAAAACAGGGGGGCTATATTCGGTCAAATACGGTATACTAACTATAGTTTACCTGGCATTTCCTGGGAAATTTCACCCCTTCTAGATCATCGCGCTGTACGAATTTCGTAAGCCACGTTTCCTCATTTTCTCCGATTTTTCTATTCAATATGTTCAGCTGTTTCTCGGTGGGTATGATTTTTATTTTTGCTGGTGGTGGTGGAGTATATTCCATTCCTAATTCCTTCGCCAAAGAGGCTGCATCGTACTTTGTCTCTCGTCAATAGGAAGGACCTCGTCTGAATCAGATGTTGGTAGATTTTGGGAGACTGATGTATGTGTGGTCGACTCTGCCATTATAAAGTGGAAGAAGGTTAACCTCTGCGACACTTAACTGTCCTCTTTTCCAATCTGCCGTCTGATTTTCCAGCTCCTGAAATCAGTAATAATGTGTTATTAAAAATATTTTGCTCCATTAAATGCTACGTGAAGCTGTTGCACAGATGAAATTTAATACATATTTATGAATATACATATTTACCTCTTTAGAATAGTTAGAATTTACTGTTATTTCACGGATTAATTAAGGCAAAATTATACTTTTAATCGGTAAATAATATGTTACGATTTCGAATGAAAAATTCTTATGCATTAGGTTGAAAAATCACGAAATCATGAGGCACTTCCAGACGAGCTACAAAATTGAAATTTTGCACGACTATAGGCTTTCGGTCTCAACCGAAGAAAGAAATCCCAAATTGTTGACATTACAATTTTGAGATGCTCTTTTGTCCCCGTTATTGCTCCAAGAGAAAAAACATAATTCGATGTCGAGTTTTATATATTTGCGTTTTTAAATTTGTTTTTCGTCAAGGTTCAAAATCGGGATTAAATCTTTCAGAAATATTAGAAATTTATTTAATTCTTACTTGTGTGTTACGATTATATTCATATGTATTTGTCAATTAAAACTTAATTTCATGTTCATATCCTCGAGAGAAAATTACATACTATTTATGTTTAATATTAACGAATAAATTTAATAATAATATTTAAGATTCATATTTATTTTTAAAATTAATCCAAATAATCAGAATTTTTACGAATGGTATGCTTAATTTCGTACTCATTTCATTGAAAAAAGTAATTATTTAATTTAAATATTTTAATTTTTATATATAAACCAAATATTTAGGATTTTTATGAATGTTATGGTTTCATTTCAGGTTTGTGAACTTCACATTAAACCATCAGATATCCGAAGAGAGACAGCTGCCTTCGATGATAAAACAGGAAAGACTATATCAGTGAAATTGAAAGTTCCTCGCCTTTGCGAAGGTTCAATTCCTTCACAGTTACCAAATTGTCCTTCCTATTTATCTGGATCAACCTTCGCAAGAGCAAGTCCTAATACGAGAAGATCTCTAGCTGAAGAGTCTGCAATTGCCACTTCTTTGGCTCAAAGTGTAACGGACAACGAAGCATATAATAAGAAAATAACATCTTCTGATCTCAAGGAGTTAAAAGGTAAAATGCGCTTTGTTAACACAAAATATTGGACAATTATAGAAAATAGTGACAATATTGTTGCGTGTCACGTCGTTGCAGATCCACTACCCAAAATTACATGTTCTGTAGTAATCAAGTCTCACCTCACTTTACATGCATATGTAGCAGATGTAGAAGTGTATAATTTCGGTGATTTTAAAATACCATTCAAAGTGAACAATGTAAATATCTTTGAAGATATTTTACAGCATTTGTCATTGTATGATTTCACTGGTGATAAAATTCATCAAAAATGACTACAAAAAAAGGTCTTGAACTTATTGTATGTATAATTAAATCTATAGAAAAAGACGAGTCCTTCAAATACGGCCAAATGTTGAAGTTCTTAGGTGAACAAATTTATTTAACCTGACTTTGTCAGGTTTAAGGTATTCAGCCAATTCCTTGGTGTTTTCGTCACTGTTTTTCAGTTTATCTCCCAAAGGGTACAGATTTCTTCGAGAGTCTGGTTTAATTATTATGCCTAATGAGTCTACAATAAGACTTGTGCGTTCATCATGTCATTTAAATCCAGCATTAGAGCAAAAGGATAAATATTTTTTGATGTACATAAAGAAAAATTTTTTCCGCCTTTCTTCTCAGGATAAAACAGTTGTGCTGTTAGTAGATGAAATACATTTAAAGCCTTATTTTGATTATAAAGGTGGCAATGTTGTTGGAGCCGCATTTGATGGGATGCAAGCAGCAAATAGTGCCTGTTTTTATGGTGGCTAGTCTTCTTTCCAAGTTCAGAGATGTTGTCCATATTTTTCCAACGAAGACTATAAATGCAGATATTTCCAAGAAAGTTGTGCTGGGGTTAGAAAATATTGGCTTCAAAGTTATATGCATCATCACAGATAACAATGCAATCAACAAAAAAGCTTTGTCCTTATTTGCTTCACCTCCAAAGGTATCGATAGTATATCCACACCCTAAAGATAATAGCAGGCCTTTATTTTTTCTCTTTGATGCCGTGCATATTTTAAAATGTGTCAGAAATAACTGGTTGTGCCAGAAGAGTTCTGGCAAAGACGTGGCATTTCCGAAATTTGCTTTTGATGAGGAAGTGATCCATACGACTGACTGTGAAATGCAGACTGCGTCCTTTCAAAGTTTGAAAGTTCTTTATAGTGCAGAAATATTCTTATAAGCTTTCATTAAAAGCCTTGTTCCAATCGAATTTGGAAAGGCAAAATGTCAAATTGGTTTTGCAAATTTTTAATGAATATGTCATTGAAATTTTGATAATATTAGGCCCAAAACATAATATACCACATTACCTGGAAACAGCAGAGTATTTGAAAATATTTTACATATGGTGGAGTAATATGAATGTAAAAAGTCCATTCAAAGGAACTAGAGCTAAAAATGATTTTCAATTACCTTTAAATAAAAGCCAGAACCGAAAGAGTGTAAAATTTTTAAATGAATTTTTAGACTGGTTGGATAAATGGGAGTGCTTCAAAGGTAACAACGGTAAGTTAAGCAAATACTGCAATAAAACATACTAAGCATGGGATTCTCGAAATTACCAACTATTGCATGGAGGAATTAAAATTCGCCTATGTATTACCTGGAAAGTTTCAAACAGACTCTTTGGAAGCAAGATTCGGTCAATATAGGCAACTGGCAGGTTGTCAGTACAATATTTCCGTGAGACAGATGTACGAAAGTGAGAAGAGGTTGAGAATGAAATCCCTGCTTACTTTATGCCTCTCCTTTCAAGATACAAATGTTCTGTTAAGAGATTTTTCAGGATGAAAATTTGAGTGCTGATCAAAATATTTGGAAAATGGAAGTGTCTGATTATGAATTGGATGTGGAGCAGTCTGACGTGGAAAAATGTGATGACTATTTGCCTGTCATTACGTATTTGGCTGGGTATTGTTGTTACTCTGTTTTGAAAAAAATGAATTGTGAATATTGTGAAATGTTGATTGTAAATGAAGAGCAGACATTAATGCATCACATGTACGTTAACAGTATGGATAGGGGTGCATTATGTTATCCAAATGATGCTGCTGTGGATATTGTCATGACCAACTACATTGTTTTAGGAAAATTAACAAGAAATACCACTTTTGTAAATGCAATTAATCATCGTAGCATAGCTGCAGAAGTTACTTTACAAATCCTAATAAATCAAGATTTACTGTTACCTGAAAATTCATGCAGTAATGGCCATGATTCAGAGATAATTGTTAAATTAATAATTTGGATTTCAACGAATACTCTGTTGAATAATTATTGTAAGAGAGAGAATGAGAAAATTTTTAATGGTGACAAAAATAAAAAAAGAAAAATTGCAAACATTTCATTTGTAATTGTTAAAAAATTGTCTATTTTGTGATTCTGATATACCTATGTTATATTATTTGCATGTAAATAAATGAATCGACTTGCATTTCTTTGTTAAGTCCTTTCCTAATTCAGCTATGTTTTTAAGAATAATATAAAAAACTATTAAGTTCTAATATCCTTTCTAATGTAACTAATTAACTTCTTTAATGTAGTGATATTTATTGTATCACTTTATAGATAACATTAATGGTAGATTTTCATTAATAGTTTTAATATTTCACATATTATGAATAAATAATTAAATTCTATGAAAATTTGTTTCAAATAAAAGCCGGAAGACATATTAATCTCTACAACTTTTGTCCTCTCTTAGATTACCAATAACGACGTTTTTAAGGAGATATTTGACAGAAACCGAAAAAACCGATTATTTATAAATAATTCCTAAACAATAACTGCTATGGAAAATTGTTTTAAATGAAAGTTGTCGGAAATTACATTCTCTATAACCTTTTTATAGAATTGTATATACAATAATGATGTTCTAATAGAGAAATATCGCAAAAACCGAATCGGGTTTCAAATAAACCTCAACTTCCGCTTAACCATTATTGTCCAAAAACTAATCAGTTCTTTGTGCTCATGTTAAAGTGTTATATATGAAGTTTGGTACCGATATGGCAGGTACTTTTGGAGTTAGAGCACCCACAATCACACACACACACAGAGATAATTCAGAAAATAGTCTAAACGTGTTCTATGGACCTCAAAACGCGTATTTCCATTGAAATCTCAAAGTCGATTTTTTTCGTGAACACAATACTTTCCCATTACATCCTGCATCCTTCAACTGACACAAATGGATGAGTGTAGACTATTTTTAATTTCCGCTTTAAAATTACTTAGAAACATTGTACAAACTTGAGACTTGGATGGTTTTATGCAGAAAAGAACAAAGTTTATTTTTATTGAATACAGAATCCTGAACCCTAAATCAAATTAGCATAAAAATGCATTTAGAATCAGAAAAATACGTGATACGTTATACATTTATAATGTTTTATCGTTAATAGCTTACCTTAGAGGATAAATATCTGAATAGAAAGTCAATTAGTCACACCAAAATGAACAACTTGCGCTATTTTGAAGGAAAAAACAGTAATTCCTACCTGAAAATGATCCTCTGTAGCTTCATAAGGTTCAACTTTGATCCAGACTCCTTTCTGAAAGATAACAACGTGAAAATTTCATTTACAATTCAATTTCTATAGTGAATAGAATACTTACTCTATACTACATACAACAAAACCTCTATTTAACGCTTATATGGGACACTAAATCGGGATAAACACTAAATCGGGATGAACACTAAATCAGGGTAAACACTAAATCAGGATAAACACTAAATAAAGGTAAACTAATTCAGGTAACAATAAAATAACTAGATGCCTACGAAAGCATGCTCATTGAAAAACATAAAGAAACCGTTATTTATTTTCATACGGGTATATGAACCCAATTACAAAAATTTTTCAAAGATATGGATGAATATGATACAAAATAGATCACATAAACAATATATCTAAAATTTAAATTTCCACAAATAAAAATGTCCTTTTCATAACTATCAAATGAGTAACAACTTAAACAGCACCAGTCACATTACATAAAATAAATTTCAAAGTTTCAGTGAGAAAAATGCAGATTAACAAAAATACTAGGTATTAAAGAAAAATATAGTCTTTGGACCTCTCATGTTAACACTCAAATAACTCAACAAAATTAAATAAACTTTAAAGGATTAATTAAATCAAACACAGAAGCAGTTTTTTATAACAAAAATGAACAATAAGATCTACGTCAGTCCCTGAAAGACGTAATAATTAATACATATCTTATTCGATACAGTTACAAGTATTCACAAAGGAACTTTGAAACCATTATAAATTAGACCTAATATAGTCTACCATTCACAAAATCCAATCCAAAATCCAATTATTGCGGTCCTCTCTCCCGTTCCCCTCTCTACAGTTATAACGGTCAACCCTCCGCCCTCCCTGCACTGTTTTATGGTTTCCCATGTTGTAAACCTGTAAGTGTTAAATATTTGTTTGTTCCTTTGTTGCTTTCCTGTGTTTTTTTCGCTCATTTCATCTCTAAATATTCTCACTCTGTACGAGGGGCGCACTTAAAGTTTCCAGAATTCCATATTCGAAACAGTAGAATAACAACGCCAATATTATTTTATCTCAAATTGTTCGTAGTGTAAACACCATTGTTTGTGATAATTCGGCCTCTTTAGTTTGTTTTGAATTCGACTTTAAAGTTTGTGAGTCGCAAAGAAAAATGGATTTCAACGGGGAGCATTTTCACGCCATGATTTATTATGATTTTAAATCACTCCTCCCTCCAAAGCGATGTTAAGAAAGACTATGAAACGCTTTTGGTGAGATATCCCCAACATCTGCCACGATATACGTCGCGATTTCTACTCATTTCCGAAAATCAAGGATAAAATGCGAGGCATCAGATTTCAAATTGCAAATGATGCGGTGGAGGCCTAAAAAAATTATGCTTTTGAAGTCATTCCACGAGAATGGCAACACTGTTTTGATGAACGGTTTAAGAGGATGCAAAAGTGTATCGACCGTAATGGAGACTGCTTTCAAAAGCAATAAAAATGTTACCTTGTAATCAGTGTTTCTTTATCACGTTTTCTAAAAATTTTGAAAACTCGTACGGTTAAGGAGTAATTATGTTTATTTTAAAAATATTTTTAAAAAATCTAAGCCCACTTTTTCAATTTCGGAAATTAAACAATCTCTGGAGATGTTTCTGTTGAACATTCAAAAAAATTAATAATTTTTGTTTGCACTCTTCAAAAAACATCGCACTACCAATGAAAACATTTTTATGTTTCCTTTGTTCGATGCATCTGTTCCATCGAAAAAGGAAGATTATTGTTTTTAATATCATAAATTATTTCACGTCGGGATTCTTTTGCTAAAATATTCATTATTATCTTGGAACTGTTTGTCTGTCCCCAAGTAAATCCGAACACAATTTCAGAATCCGAAAATATTACAGGAAATAAGGCACCGCTACGGTTAACAGAATTAAAATTATGCGCACGCTTTATAGCATGAAAAACAAAAGTTGCTTCTGCAGCTGCCATTTTTTTAAAAGAAGATGAAGATACTGAAAAGAAAGAACAAACTTTTGGTACAGTCACAGCAGAAAAAACTGGGACACCTTAACGTCCTCCTAGCGGCGAGTTGGGGATGTTTTTGAAGAGTAGAAACCGAATGACAACATTGCAGGAGAGAAGAGGAGATGAGGAATGAGTAGGGAAAAGGGGGGGAGGAGGAGGGTGGGTCCTGCCTGTATTCGTCATTCTGCTTAGCAAAACTTGTGTGAGGCCGAGTTCCCACGTGAAAGGAGTTCGTATTCTAGCATCAAGGCCTGCACGCGAGCTTCGAATAAGTCTCGTTGTGATCCAAATGATGCGGTGAAATAAAAACAACTGTTTTTTTGTCCGTAAAATACCCTAAGTGTAATTGATATTTAATAATCGGGCATTGATTCATGATCGTTATTATCACGATCGCATTATTAGCACACTAACTTTTATTCTCTCTCTTTAAAAACGGTTATAACCACGCTAACATGTCTGTTATTGGGATGATCCACATGCATGGATATGACTTCAAGGGATTACTTTAGCCTACATATTGATCCCTGATTGTGGCAACATAGAAAGAACCTCGGCGGTGAATTAGCGCTGCTAAGGAAATTGCGTTATTAATCGGAATTGTGACGCTCAAGTAATTATTTCACGGAAAATGAATCGAAAATTGTTATTATATTCACTGAAAATTACTCTAGCAATCAATCAACAATGTCTGAACCAGTATTTTCGAGGTAAGATACCTGAACGTTGAAATAAAATCTGTGCTAGCGTCCGTAAAATATCCTAAGTGCGATTGATACTTAATAATCGGGCATTGACTCACGATCGCTATTATCCCGACAGCATTTTTTTGCACTTACCGCAATTTCGTAAACGCTAATCCCTTTAAAAACGGTAACAACCATGATAACAATCTTTTATTGGGATGATCAACGTGCATGGATACATTCGAAAGACAATTCCGTCGTCCACTTTTTATGTAGACGGCCTACTGTTGCACGCGGTATGTTCATTTAATAAACTGTTTATTGTTGTTATCAAATTACGTGAATTTATCACGTTCTAGAATTTTTTCCTTCTGTTTCACATAAGTGCTAATAGTTGAAAGACACATTCCCAACGATCATGCGATTTCAGTATGGCTTTCACCTTTCTCAGCAAGCTTTAAAATTTCTAATTGCAATTCATAATTATGAGTCTTATGCACTCTTTTATTTGATTCACTTACATTTCCTTTTAGATGCCATGTCAAGTGATAAATTTATAAATATAAATCAATAAAATAAATAAATTTAAATAAAAGATTAACAGAAAAAAGAGTGAAATCAGCACAAATCAAACAATTAAGAGCAGATATGACTACGTCTACACCAAAACTAAACCTCGCGTGGTTGGTCGGAACCAATTACTCCATGAAATTTATCCTGCGTAAAGTAGTTCCCAATTCGATTGGCTGGATCGAAATCTCGAATTAATCGAATCTCGAACGATCGAAACTCTCAGGAATCGCCTGTATCTTCAGGTGCCCATCCCAGTGTGATTATCTCCACGTGCGAACTTATAAAAGTGTGCATTTCCCAAAACTGCTTTCCTTTTAATAAGACTGTTTACCATTTACAAGAAGGCCTAGCTATGGGTTCTCCTTTGTCGCCTCTCCTTGCCGATATCTTTACGAATAATTTCGAACGTAAACTATTCAGTTCTAAATTTAAATTAACAAAGTTGTTGTATGGTACCGTTATGCGGATGATATATTTTGGAATTTGAAAGGTTCCCTCAGACAATTGGACCTCTTTTTTATCTATCCTCAATAGCTTACGTCCGTCCATTGAATTCACCCTAGAGATTGAAGTAGATTACTCCCTCAACTTCCTTGATTTAACTATTCTTAGACGCGCACACACCTTACAATTTCCACCGCACAAACACACGGCTTATCACGCTCTTACACACCGGTGAAGACTTTGAATCCCAAGCACCTGAGCATAGGTCGGGGTAAGTACATGGCGTCATCGTCCCAAGCCCGAGTTCCGCTCGGGCTCTTACTTTTAATCCCATTTTGTCTGCAGGACGAGTATATATCGGGTTCGGGCTTTTTCTCATATTTACGACAGTAACGTCTGCATAATGCTGCCACGTGCGGTATAAACGTGAACTACGTGATCTGATATGAGCGATATTGTCGGACGATAACGTCCGCCCAAGTGTTACGTGTAGTTTTACGCTTGTTTTCACCGTGTAATGCTCCGAAGGTGAGGTAGAAGACTCTGATCATGACCCCTATTATGAAGGACATTCAGACGAAGGTAATTGTAACCTACACGTTTTTTGTTTTGTTCTAATAACATTCACGAAATACATTACAATGTAACTCAATACTGTTATATTCTCTTCTTTTAATTATTTATTTATTTATTTTTATATTATATTCTCATCTTTCTATTATTTGAGCAGAAGATGATGAAGAAAATAGGGATTTCGAAGACGAACCTAGTCCTCCTGCAACTTCAGGAGCCGGTGATGATACCACATCTTGTCCAACTGCCCCTTCAACTACCACTGCAAATGATCAGCACCAAAGGAAAAGGAAGAAACAGAGTAAGAATCGACTCTCGGATGCAGAACTTGGCTGGAAATTTCAAGACGACCCTCCTCAACTTCCAGTTTTTTAAGAACAGCTGGAGTTACAGCAACTCTTGATGAATCTTCAACTCCTAATGATTGTGTTTCCACATTCTTCCCTAAGGAAATGGCGAAACATATAAAAAAGGAAACCAACAGGTATCCTGCTTCTATTATAGACAAACTGAGGCGCAACAACCGATTGAAACCAAACAGTTTATTTTCCAAGTGGAAACCCGTGAAATTGAATGAACTCTATTTATTTTTTCCATTATTTTTTACATGTGTTTAGTCAAAAAAGGAACATTGAGAAATTATTGGTCCAGGCAAAGTTTAGTCTATACCACTTTTCCATCATCAGTGCTAAGTAGAAACAGATTTTTATCAATTTTGTCAAATTTGCACCTAAATGATAATTCTACTTATGTGCCTCGCGGGCAACCTAATCATGTTCCATCGCATAAAGCGAGACCGTTTTTTGACCATTTGATTCAAACTTTCCTTCTGCATTCACCCCTAATATCAATTTCACGGTGGATGAAGGAATGTGAGGTTTTAGAGGCAGAATTCACTTTAGAGTGTTCATGAAAAACAAACCTGAGAAATACGGAATGAAATTATTTATAGTTTGTGACAAGGCAACCGATTATGTACTAAACATGGAATTGTATTGTGGATAAGGGAATAAGGACAATTCTGTTATAGCTCTTTTACAAAGACTTTTAGCCAAATAAGGGTCATAGAGTTTTCATGGACCGATATTACACTTTGCCTGCTGTGTTTGATTTGTTGTGGAATAAAGGAACTTTAGCAGTTGGGACCTGTACGCCCAATCGTAAAGAGTTACCCAAATACAATGTAGAGAATAAAAAAATTAACAAGTTAGGAAAGTGTACAACGTATCACAATTGGGCACGTTTCATGTAATGGAGTGTTGGAAAGAAATCATATACCTGTACGTAAGGGAAATAGCATCTTAATGTTCTTTTCTTCATCATAAATAATCCATTTTCCTCCTATTTGAAAATAGTACATGCACCCATAAGTAAATTAAACGTTTGTTTGGGAGATTGTTTACGTTAGCAACAATGAAGAAGTAACTTTGCGAGAAATTTTCCAAGTTCAACTCGATTTAAGATGTTTTTGTTTGATTTTCTCGATAAAGGCTGCTCCCACGATAAAAATGTATAGGAAATAAAATACTCTTCTTTACAAGTTCTACAACTTTTATTTGAAAAATATTTTGATTTGAGCAATACTTTATGAGATATGACGAAAACATTTTTGTCACCAGTAAAGTGGTACCACTGATTGGCGTACGTGATTCGTTTGTGCGATTTTCTCATTATATTTGATTGAAAGTCCTTGATATAAAGTCGTTTGTCTGTCCGTCTCCCTCCCTCCCTCTCTCCCTCCCTTTCTCTCTCCCTATCTCTCCCTCCCCCTCTCTACTTCACCCTCTCCCTCCCTCCTTCCTCTCTCTCTCCCTCTCTTTCCCTCCCTCCCTCCCTATCTCGTATTAAAAGCATTAAAAGCACGCTTACACCCAGAAGGATTGATATAACAATAGGATTTTGAGGTCTAACAATATAACTGGTAGCCAAGGCAACATCCCGTTAAAATGGCAATATTTTCACAAAATGTGAGAATTAAACGTATAACATGAGTGATTTCAAATTGGATGCGAAAAAAGATGAACAGAACAAGAAACTTTATAATTTCTTCTTCAAAATGATTCAAATCCGAAGGTCGTAGGTTAATTCCTTATAATTTTAATTTCCAAATGAATAAAAGCCTGCAGGTCGAAAATTTGCCTTTTACATGTAAAGTAATGGGAAATGGAAATGCCTCAATTGGAGTCAAACCAAGGAATTTTTTCGCGATTTAAATTCGACATCACCTGAAAAAGTGTTAATCAAGCATCCCTGTCAAATTTCGAGTTTCTATCTTCATTACTTCTCGAGTTATTAGCGTTAAAGTTTACGTTACAGACAGAGAAATGTTAGCATTATAGACAGAGAATTGCTTTTATTATATAAGATAACAGGAAGAATCCCGACTTTTTTTATTAAAAATTAATAATTTTCAAAATTCAGTAAGAAATCAATCACATAACGTATTTTGATGTTTCTTTTCTTTCATAAATAAAAAGGTTTATTCTTTCAAACTATACAACTGGTGTTAGTGTGTTATTTTTTCTTAGAAAACTGTATCCCTTTAATAAACACAGAAAGAGGGTGGGTTTCTAGGGACTTGGACTTGTTAAACCAATGGGATTCAAAGTGTTAACCCACACCCCACTCTCACAGGTAGAATTCGTTAAAGAATTAAATGTCATTAAACAAATAATTTTTTAAATGAATTTTTAAAATGGTTAATTCAATTGACAATACTTGATAGTAGACAATGCTCTTAGTACATATAGATTTGGTGTGAAATTTATTTTTAATAATGAAAAAAGATATTTTATAGGTTTATAAAAACGGAAAATGGTAAATACCAAGGCAATGAGGTCAATGCTCTTAAATGGGAACTGATCTCGTATGCTGTACCATTTGAAATTTGTAAACCACATACATATGATAAAATTTCCTAAATAAAACTTTTCAAACATAGAAATAATTTTTCATTTATATCAATCATCTTAAATTGTTGTCACGTCCATTTAAAACATAACCCCTAACAATGCCTGGTAATTTTGCTAGTTTAAATATAAAATACATTTCAATTACAGTAGACCCCCGACTTGCGACCCCCTGCTTTTGCGACCTTTCTAATAGTAAATAAGACCCCCACAGTAATGACCAAAACTCGTATTTACGACCGCCTAACGACTACGACCGATGACGTCGCGACCGCGAGTCGATTGGCAACACTGACTGAACGCGTCGCTCGGCAGCGCGTCAGCCGACTCAGTCTGCATCTGCGCCTAGAGCGAACACATCTCTGTTTGGAACGCTCTTCACTTTTTTGTCAATTTTCTCCAAATTTTAAAATTTTTTCCCCTTTCACTATTCACGAGAAGGGGAAATGTGATGCACAGGATGTTAAATCAACAAAAAAGTCACTTTGGAAATGAAGCATGAAATTTTGAGTCAACATTAGTCGGGAATGAAAGTGATTGAGCTCGCATCCAAGTTAAAATTGTTAAATTCAACTGTGAGCACAATTTTGAAGGACAAGGAAAAATATTTGAAAGAAGTGAAGAGCGCTAGGCCAATGCAATCAACGGTGATAAGAAAACGCGATGGGCTGATTCCTGAGGTGGAAAAACTTTTGGTTATATGGATAAATGACCAGACGCAACGAATATGTTTGTTTTATTTTATTTTTATTTATTTTTGTGGTCAATTTTTTATGGTATGAAATGGGTTTCCCGGAACGAAACCCCAATTTATAACATTACGCCTATGGGAAATAAGGGTTCAACTTACGATGGCTCGCTTTGCGACCGTCGTCCAGGAACCAATTAGGTCGTAAGTGCGGGGGTCGCCTGTACAGAATTTAAACCAACAAATGAAAGTACATTTTTCTTGGATGTTATAATATATATTTATGTTTCTTTTTTAAACCAGTTATAGAACATATAATCGCAAGAGCTTCTTTTTAAACTAATTACAGTTACATGAAACGAATCATTAACTAACTCAAGATTGTTAAATGCCTAATAACTTATCTATAGAACATCATATTATTATTGTTTAAAACTTTGCTTATAACAGAAACTCAATAAAAATTTACTATTATTAACATAGCATGGCATCAAATGTTGTTCGTTTATGATATTTCAAGTTATGTACACTAAACCTTTAAATAAAGGAATTTTTCAACATTCGAAACATTGATTCTGAAAACACTCCGAAGTTCTATCTACGACTGCTTGCATCTGAAACCAGACTTTGTATATATTTTTGAAGAAAATGACCATAAAATATTGCCTAACGCTAAGTTTAAGGAGATTTAAAACCAACTGCATACTCGTATCTGTTATGGTACCGTAAAGACCCGTGTATAGGACGCAGGGAGGTTTTCGAAGTCAAATCTTGAGAATTTTCTTTGTTCCCGTGTACCTATAGGACGCAAGAAAGTTTTATCTTAAAATTCTAGAAATAAACAATAAGTCGCAATAAAAGATTCGTATCCATTCTGTTAAATGAGTTCCTTCGAATAAGTATGCTTTCTGCTGAGTATGATCTGAAAAGTGAATTTACCGAAGTATGTGTAATACAAGATTTACCTATATCGAAACTACATATTACGGGATATTGTAAAACACTTTGGAAAGCAATGTAGAAGATGTAATGTAGCAGATTTTCGTGACTCCTATCCAACTGAAATAAAAAAATCTCGGAAAAAATTTTTTCGATCGTCTGTGAAACTTGCAGTAAAAATAAAATATCACGAGTTTAAAGAAGTTATTAATTTCAATTATTGATAAAGATTTCTCCAAAGTTTCATCCCTTAATATTTACTATAATTTTATAATGGTAGTGAAGACGACGTATTATGGGAAGATGATAAAAACAACGGCAAGACAACCGCAGAATTAGAAGCGGACGAATCTGAGGCTTCAAAAACAAATGAAGTCTACAACGAGTTCCAGATTACCGATGACGACTCAGATAATGGCGAGTTTATAGGATTTTAGGGAAATTGTTTGAAAAGTTTGATTTATTTTCTTGATTGAAGATTTTCTTTCAATGGACAGACATTCAATATTTAAATTTTAGCAATTTCATTTTATATTTCATTTTAACTGAGGACTTCGTACAGAAAAAACGAAAATTATTTAAAATCCATATCTGAATATAAGTGGCTAATAAAGCCGAAATATCTTGTACTTACATCACTTATTCGTAAAAGTGCAATCTTTTTTTCATATTAAAAAGTTTTATTTTAATTAAAACACCTTGATGTTTAATAAATATTAGTTTTCACCTGTTTATTTTTCATTTTTCATCGAACATTCGTAGAGAGAAAAACAAGAAATATTATGTACCCGTGTATAGGACGCATCCTACATTTTAGCTTCGAAAATTTGGAAAAAAGTGCGTCCTATACGCAGGTCTTTACGGTACTCAGAAAACCATTACTGTATTTACTCGCATGACTTGTACCCTTGCGTACATTACACTCCTACTATTTTTCGGCCAGTTTCGTACTTCCACGATGCAATTCATTGGGTGCTCTCTTTAACGCACGACACCAACCAAACTAAATTTGAATTTACTTCAAAGTTTCTTGGATCACCCGTTAATATACAAGTACAAAAAAATTGCAGGGAAAATGTTTCAATTAACACTCTTGGTCAAGGGTGGATTAACGAATTTGCTGCCCTTAGGACCTTTGCCTATATATAAAACTTTTAAATCTTATTAAATAAAACATTTTTGTGTTAATTTACCTATTATAATTCATTTTCATTTGCAATTCAACATAGTATACCAAATAAGTATCTTATAATATAAAAGACAGTGTCACAATGTCACTTTGTCATGTAATGCTTTTTGAAGCTTAATATCTCGCAAAAGACTGAACCGAATTTGATGAAATTTTCAGGTTAGCATTATGATATAACAACAAAAAGTTTTTATGTATCGAACTCGAGATCAAAGACCCAGGTTCGACTACAGAAGATAATTTCCATTTCACATAAGGTAACACGTAAAATCAGTTTTACAATGTGCAGGCTTTCATTCTCTTTAAAATTAAAATTAGAAAGAATTGACCTACAATCTTCAGATATAAACCATTATAAAGTTTCTTATTCTGTTCATCTTTTTCCACCTACAATTCAAAATTTCTCAATGTAAACATTTAATTTACACAGTTTGAGGAAATGTATCCAGTTTAAGGGCACGTTGCCTTGCCTATCAATTCAATTGTTGGACCTCTATATTATATTGTTAATTCAATCCTTATTATGGGTATAAACGTGCTTTGAATGCTTTTAATAGGAGAGAGAGGGTGAGGCAGAGAGAGGTAGAGGGGGGAGCGAGAGGGAGGGGGAGAGAGGCAACTATTTTAACTTTAACTAAAGATAGACCGTCAACAACAAAATATTCACTGCAAATGTTGTATATGACAAAATATTTCATATGCAAAAGTGCGACATTAATTATTTTAAATGAAATTAATAATAATCTCTCTATAATTCTTCCGTTGATATTTCAATGGGCATTACATTAGTTATTAATAAGTGTTAAGGTATATATTTTTTAAATGCCACACCTAGAAATTTATCGCCCTAGGCAAGTGCCTATCCGTAAATATGACTCTGCTCTTGGGCATTAACAGGTTATGTTAAACATTGAAGTCAATAATTAAAAGGCGGGGTTTGGAGACTAGGGCGCGATGGATATTTGAGAATTAATAAAACCTCCTTAACCGTATAAGGTAGAATACTCAAGAGCCGGTAAACGACAGAAAAGAATAAAGAAAGAAAGAAAAAACGGTACTTACGTATTATAACCAGGACCCTTAATTAATTATATCCAATAATTCAACAATGATAACATTCAACCCTGACAACTCCTGCAGATAATACGTAACCTGCGAAGGGTCCTGGCTATAATACCCAAGTACCAAAATATCTCCTCGCTGGTGACCTGGCGTCATTTCCTCATATACTCAATCACTCTCACAAGAACCGTTATTGTTAGGAGCGCACCCACTCACACAAGTAACAGACGGGAACTCTAAATATCCTGTGGGATGCTACATATACATATTTTGTTTGAAACAAATTTTCGTAGAACCATCCATTTCGGAGATATTTAACTTTTTCATAATTTCCAGTATACAGCGCTGCCACCACGTAGCGGTGAATTCTGTAAACATATTCAACATATAATTTACGGCAATAAGGAAGACTAATCTTCTACGATACGAAATAATTTTTTCTTATAATTGCTATTCATAATAATTTAAATATCTATAACCCAAAGATGGAGAAAGTCACGTGTTGGCCACAGATTTTTTTAAATCGGACAGAATTTGATGCAATGCGGATGAGTCCAAGAGGTTAATGACTTATAATTACATATCAATTTGGTCTAAGGGACACATTTCTTAAAGAGTACACTCTCTCATTTATTTTTGAATTATTCGAAGGGAGGTGGACTAAATATTTAAAATATTGTTCTTCCATTTCCTCCTCACTCTTTTTCCCCCTCCCTCCCATTCTCCCTCTGTCTCTCTCTCTCTCTCCCTCCCACTCTCCCTCTCACCCTCCCTCTCTCCCACTGTCTCTCTCTCCCTCCCTCTCTCCCTCCCTACCTCTCTCTCTCTCCCTCCCTCCCTCCCGCTCTCTTTCTCTCCCTCTCTCTCTACCTACCTCCCTCTCTCTCTACCTACCTCCCTCTCTCTCTCCCTCCCTTTCTCCCGCTCTCCCTCCCTCCCACTCTCTCCCTCCCTCTCTCTCTCTCTCCCTCCCTTTCTCCCTCCCTCCCTTTCTCCCTACCTCCCTCTCTCTCTCCCTCTCTCTCTCCCTCCCTCTCTCCCTCCCTCCTTCCCCCCCTCTTTCTCCCTCCCTCCCTCTCTCTGTTTCTCTCCCTCCCTCTCTCCCTCCCTCCCTCTCTTTCTCTCCCTCCCTTTATCCCTCCCTCCCTCCTTCCCCCCCTCTCTCTCTCCCTCCCTCCCTCTCTCCCTCCCACCCACTCTCTCCCTCCCTCCCTCCCACTCTCTCCCTACCTCCCTCTCTCCCTCACTTTCTCTCCCTCCCTTTATCCCTCCCTCCCTCCCTCTCTCCCTCCCTCCCTCTCTCTTTCTCTCCCTCTCTCTCTCTCTCCCTCCCTCCCTCCCTCCCTCTCTCTCTTTCTCTCCCTCCCTTTATCCCTCCCTCCCTAACTCTCTCCCTCCCTCCCGCTCTCTCTTTCTCTCCCTCTCTCTCTACCTACCTACCTCTCTCTCTCCCTCCCTCCCTCCCTCTCTCCCTCCCTCCCTCTCTCTCTCTCTTTCTCTCCCTCCCTTTATCCCTCCCTCCCTCTCTCTCTACCTCTCCCTCTCTCTCTCCCTCCCTCCCTCGCCCTGAAAATAAAGCCACTTATCTATCTATCCATCCCCCTCTCTCCACGACAGCTAAATTCTAAGCCCCTTTATCTTATACCGCCGGTGGTGCACATTCCTTGAAGGGCCACCCGGCATTACACTTGACACATGACGTATAACTTTGGCATGACCCGCGCAAAACATTCTGGCGCCACAGGCAAACATTTATTTCCGCGCTCCTACTCCAATCTAAATTACACTAAAAGTGTGATAGATGAAAATTTATTTTATTAATAATTACGGTTCTTTTCCTTTATATCCTCACCTCTTAATTGTTTACTGATTATTTAGTAGTTGTTAAATGGGGTTTATTTATTCCTCCCTGCTACCAATTTTTTCCCCATTCCAAAGTGTTCCGCCACTCAAAAAATATGATGTGGCCAACACATGACTTTCTCTATATTTGGGGTATAGATATTTAAATTATTATGAATAATATTACTAGGCAAAATTATTATTTCGTATCATAAAAGAAGACATGTTCTTGTTGCCGTAAATTACGTATATTTTGAATGTTTACAGAATTCACCGCTACATGGTGTTGGCGCTGTATACTGGTATTAAGATAAAGCGAAATATATCCGAAATGGATGGTTCTACGAAAATTAGTTTCAAACAAAACTTGGAAGAAATATTATTCTCTACAACTTTGGTCCTTACGAAGATTACCAATAACGATGCTTTTAAGGAGATATTTAACGGAAACCGAAAAACCGGTTATTTATAAATAACTCCTAAACAATAACTCCTATAGAAAATTGTTTCAAATGAAAACTGTAGGAAATTACATTCTCTATAACTTTTGTATAGAATTGTATATACAATAATGATGTTTTAACGAAGAAATATCGCAAAAACCGAATCGGGTTTCGAATAAACCTCGACTTCCGGTTAACCGTTATTGTCCAAAAACTAATCAGTTCTTTGTGCTCATGTTACAGTGTTATATATGAAGTTTAGTAACGATATGGCGCGTACTTATTGAGTTAGAGCGCCCACAATAACATACACACGCAGACATCATTCCGAAAATATTCTAACGAATAAAATGATGTATTACAAGTGGACGTCCACTCCCGGATCTCATGTTTCGGTTCGTCTTTTTCGACCCTATTTCGACAGCCTTTTCATATTGGGGCCATCTGGAAGATTCTTTAGGAGAAATATGTTCCCTTTCATATTAGAAATTCCCTGCCTTTCTAATTACAATATGCACATCCGATAAATTATAACTATGCGCTCTGTGAAAGGGTTGCAATTTTAAAATGTGCTCGTAGGAGCCCTACCGAGCCCGATATGTATTATACATGGTAACAAATGCATAAAGCTTTTTACAGTACGTAAATAATTGCTATTTTCGGACACATCTATAATAATAAATTGAACTTGCCACTGCATTAAGAAAGCACAGCTTTAACATTTTCTTAACCAAGAATAATAATAATAATTTTATTATTTTCGGCTGTCGCCATAATTTAATACTCTGAATTTTTTATCACTGTCCTCAATTAGTCCGTAGGCAATCTTGTGCGTAAATGGCATCGCCGCAAACTTTTTCATCATCCTCGCTATCCACCTCGGTGAAGTACTCATCCTATATGATAATGTCGTCTTCGGAATCATCAATGGCGTTTGAAAGGCAATACTTTTATAAGCCACGTTTACATCGTAAACTCTCTGACATATATCTCGAATGGAGGCAAGGCGAGAACTGTTTCGATGCCGCTAATACTTAAGTGATAAATTACAGTGATGTTTTTACAAGAAATGATGTGCGAATTACACATGGCGATTAGGCCATTAATAGCAATTATAATATGCAAATAATCTGGACCCATCTTATGTTAGTGGTCTATAAATGAAGGCCTCAGATTTTTATTGAATTTTATGAGAAAGAGACAGAAGTGAATGCGTTGAAGATGGTTATTAGATAGGATCATTAAAAAAAATACTACGGAATAATAATTTCATGTGCTCAATTTGTGACAGAACAGATATTTGGTTATTACTTAAATGCGAGTAGGAACGGACCGAGACCTGTTAGTTTATTGCCTGTTTCGCACATACAAACTCAAAATCGCACTGCGAACGATGGCGCATTTATTATTTATTATTATTTATAATAATTACTCATCCTCAATTAGTAAGAGAACAGATATTTAAATTGTGTCTCCATGTGAGTACACACACGTATAACCAGAGATTCATGATGAGTACATGACAACAGAATCTTTTATAACGAAAAATTAAGCTGAAATTTATCTGGCTTTTTCCTTTTAAGGCCGCCTATTTTGTAAAGTAAAAAGATTTTATTTTTGAATAAGAAGAAAATTTGAAATACAAACCATTATCTATCTAAAAAATAACGAAAATTTAAATTGTGCATGCAATTTTCATTACTCTTATGTCAATGCTCTTTAAATGAAGGCATCAGATTTTTATTGCATTTTAGGTTGAAGATATAGAAGTGAATGCGTTGAAGATGGTTATTAGTTAGGCTCATCAAAAAAGTACTACGGAATAATAATTTCATGTCCTCAATTTGCGACAGAACAGATATTTGGCTGTCACTTGAATGCGAGTAGAAACGGACCGAGACCTGTTAGTTTATTGCTTGTTTCGCACATACAAACTCAAAATCGCACTGCGAACGATGGCGCATTTATTATCGAGTCTTAACCACTTATAATCACTGTAAATGATAAAGACAGCGTTCCATTGAAATCGATAAATTTTGAGATGAGAGGAAATTGATCGCATCAAGGTGAAAACCAATAAAAATGACTAAAGCAGGGAGGCCATTTAAGAGATAACACGGGTTTCGTAAGAACGACATCCGACTGTTAAAATGAAATGCAAAGGAACAGATAACACGTCCAAAAGTATAAGATAAATCTATCGGAGCGCGAATTCGATAAACAATTAGGAGGAAATCGATCAAATCGCCATATTCTCAATATTATCTTTAGCCAATGAAATGTATCAATTTAACAGACGAGGCCGAGACTTCGTAGAATTCCATCATAAAAGGTTGAGATGCATTTACAATACGAATAATGCGTATAACAGTACATATATATTTGTACTTTTACAGATATTATAAAATAAAACTCGACCGGTTTGGGTGAATGATCACCATCATCAGGTAGCAATTAATAATTAAAAAAAGGCTCATATAATTAAAGTGAGGGGTGGGTGGAAGAAGGGAAAGGGTCGTGGTTGTGGTTGGAAGTAAAGTAAAGGGGAATGGGGAGGAACTGGTGTTCGTTGACTAAATAAAACCCGGGTTGTGTTTCGCATGCAAAAATTCCATTTTCTCTAAAAATATTTAGCCTAAAAAATTGATCGTTTATTTGAAGAATTTTGGAGGTCTAAAATGAAGAATGGTTGCAAACTAAAAGATGTTTGGGGAAATGAGAATCGAAAGATTCTTTCTTCAAATGAACTAAAATGGTCATTTGTTCTTATTTGAAAGTTTCGCCCCGTTTGGCATATATAAATAGCATTACAGTCGTTACATTGTAATTTGTAAACTTTATGTGTTATGGTTTGCCATATTTTCCAAAGTTTTAATTAGTCTCGATTTTCATATTGCTTTTATAAAAGTACGTTTAACAAATTTTATCGGTTTTGAAAAAATATTATTAAGATACACCGATATCATAATGTGCCTACCACAAAATGTTACCATCACTTTTGAAATTATAAGAAAAAGATTAACGGAAGACGATATAGTTTTTAATTTCTGCAAATTTAGTGCAAGAGAATGTATTGTAATCGTGAGAAAAAAAATCGAATTCGAGATTTCTGGAGAAATGTATCTTTTGATGCCTCGTTATAAAGTTTTCAATATTTCACCAATTAAATACGTGTGTGATAGGAATGTTTTAGGCTCTATAACTCATAAACTGATAATCAAACCATCTCAAAAATATATACTTTTACTGTCAAATGAATATCAGAAAAGGTTTTGGATGTAAGAGTTAAAAAGGGAAATGGAGGTTTATAATTGTGACAATTTATTTTTTTCCATGTACCTCCTTTAGAACACAAGTTAAGTAAATATTTGTTATTACAAATGTCGTAGTGCATGTAATTTTCTACAAGTTTCCTTTGAAGCATTTTTCATAAAACCGATTTTTGAAAAAGATATTTCATTCATACTTCTGGACTTATCCCTTCCTCCTTCTCCCTCCTCTCTCTCCCTATCTCTCCCTCCCTCTCTCTCCCTATCTCTCTCTCTCTCTCTCTCTCCTCTAATCTCACACCTAATCGTATATAAGCTTCACATGATACGGCTCACTCTAGAGCAGAGGGAAGCACTGAATGGTATAACACAGATACATTTCTCCATGGGAATCTTCACAACCATTTTAAAAAGTATGTATTTGTATCGGACATCTTTAATTCACAAATCCATACTACGCTATACGCTTAAAATTAATTTGAAATTATTGTTTCGCAGGAAAGAAGCATTAATCAGTCAGGAAAGTTAGGTGAGTCATATATATATAATGATATTCCTTCTTCCTATCTTATATCCATTATAAGACATTGTTATATTTTATATAAAAACAAGTGAATCTCAATTTTGATAAAGTGGTTATTTCTTATTTCTCGAAATTCAAGCCTCTTCATCTATTCAATATGTTATGTAATGCAGAATTATTGCATCATGCCTCCCTTTAAAGATTAATAACAAAACTCCAAGTATTTTATCTACTACGTGTGTTTATGATATTAATTCTTATACGGAGGTCAAATAATCTCGCCTCGTGGTGTTATTCACCGTGAAAACGTCATATTAACCTCGCAGTACTAATTTCCGATATAGATTCTCAGTTGTTTCGTACATTTCGTCTTTTTCTAGCGTTCCAAGTGATTTAGACAATATCTTAGTGTAGGACGTGTCCTCTCTAATAAACCCCAAATTACTTAGACTTGACTGAGAATTGAAAACGTTCTCTCCGGAGTTAAATACACTGTGAGATGTGGAAGACCGCCATCCATTTTGATTACTGAAAATTGAGATGTCTCTATTAATTTTACGAAAGTATGTTTTTCTTGTTCTACATAATTCAGTATATGAGAGTTAGTATTGTATTTTTTAAACAATTCGGGAATTCAGCTGAAATACTACGTTTATAGTTCCTCTGAATGCGTTTTCAATATTTTTTCCATAATTTACGTGTGTTATAGGAATATTATAGACTCTCTAACCCTAAAATTGATAACTAAACCAGCGCATATCTTTATAATACAATTTTTATTATTAAATTAATCTCTAAATATATTTCGGATGAAGCTGTTAAGCAAAAATACTTTTTCCAATAAAATATCGATTATTTTATGTTTTCCACGTTGAAATGTTCAGGCGCCATGTTTCCTTATAGATTATTTAAAACTTTAACAGAAAAAATCTAGCCCTCTCATATTTTCTTGGAATAGAGAAGTAAACCTCTATTTGAATACAACACAGCTCATTATAATTTAAAATAAACTCATTAACACCCGTAGTGTGTCCGTTTCCAAAGTAACTCCTTTTATAATAGGCAAAGCTAGCCTCAAATTAATTCATTCTGTAAAGTGAATAAATAAAGTTCTTTCCTTAAACTATAATAGCCACTGTTATTAGATTTAAATGGATTATAAGCCTTAGAACTTACTATGTGTTAAATTAGCACCAAAATTCCTTTATGAAAACAGATCAATTCATTAAGAGATCCACTGTTGTTTCTCCGAAAATTGACTGTTAACAGTTTTAAATGTCCTTTTATTTTCAATTGAATTTTAATTTATATTCGTTTCCAAACTTCGGCCATTGTTACGAAATTAATTCGAGGAATAACAATATAAATTCGTCAGCACGTATGGTTTACTGAGAATTTAATTTAAGAATGCTTTTTATTTCTAATTTTTGTAAAATGACACTGTTAATACTTAATTTTTTTTTATATTTACGTTAATATACTTATTTTCCACAAAAAACGCCAATCTCTCCCCTTCCTTCCTCTCTCTATCGTATTGAAGCACTCAAGGCACGCTTATTCCCAGAAGGATGTATATAGTAAGAATGATAATGTCGACAGAGCAACATCACGTTAAAATGGCGAAATTTCCACAAAATATGTAAATTAAACGTTTAACATGGAATATTTCGAACTGTGGGCGAAAAAAGACGAACGGAATAATAAACTTTATAAATTTTTCTTCAAAATGGTTCAAATCCGAAGGTCGTCTGTTAATTTCTTCTAATTTTAATTTCCAAATGAATAAAAGCCTACACGTCGAAAAATCGCGTTTCACATGTAAAGTAAGGGGAAATGAATATGCCACTCTTGGAGACGAACCAAGGAATTTTATCGCGATTTAAATTTGTCATTCTCTGAATAAGTGTTAATCAAGGATCCCTACCAAATTTCCAGTTTATATCATTATTATTTCTCGAGTTATTAGCGTTTGCATAGCGTGACCAACCAACCAGCCAACCAACGGACAACAGCTATTATTATATAAAATTACCGATGATTCGTAGAAACATACGTGAGGATTTGCAGGACGAAAATGACTGCGTATCTGTATGGCGAACTTAAACTCGATATCCGAGCGAATGATACATGGAAAAGCCATGATAAGGGACGTGGCGGAAAGAAGACTTCCAATCTTAGATAATCAACAAATAATATAAGATAATAACCCAATCGAATTGACGAAATAAGTCCTAGTCCAGCATCGAATAAAAAATATATACTTTTGTGTATAAAACTCTGCAATTTTACTTTCTTAATTCAATTTACTTAGATATTTTTTTGTTAAAGGAAATATTATTTTTTTACAATTTCTTTCCAAGCGAATGTACCAAATATGCTAACTAACTACATAAGATATTTCATTATATTTTAAACAAACCTTCTTGCACCAAAGAAAGTTATTTGAAATGTTGAATCGGTAGCAAAATAATGAGTAACTCGTTCATCAATTAACTCTGACCTTAATTGAGAAAAGTGACACTGATTCCTAAGATTGACTCTTTTTTACTTTCTTCATACGTAGTAATGGAAAAGTATTGTGTTCACGAAAAAAATCGACTTCGAGATTTCAACGGAAATACACGTTTTGAGGTGCCTAGAACACGTTTAGACTCTTTTCGGATTGATGTCTGTGTGTGCATGTGTGTGTGTATGTTATTGTGGGCGCTCTAACAAAAGGTACGTGATATATCGTAACCAAACTACATATATAACACTTTAACATGAGCGCAAAGAACTGATTAGTTTTTCGACAATAACGGTTAACCGAAAGTCGAGGTTTATTCGGAACCCGATTAGGTTTTTGCGATATTTCTCCGTTAAAACATCATTATTATATATAGAATTCTATACAAAGGTTATAGAGAATATAATTTTCTACAACTTCTATTTCAAACTATTTTCCATAGCAGTTATTCTTTAGGAATTATTTATAAAAAATCGGTTTTTTTCGGTTTCCGTCAAATATCTCATTAAAACGTCGTTATTGGTAATCTTCGTGAGGACCAAAGTTGTAGAGAATAATATTTCTTCCAAGTTTTGTTTCAAACAAATTGTCGTAGAACCATCCATTTCGGAGATATTCTGCATTTTCTTAATACCAGTATACAGGGCCAACACCATGTAGCGGTGAATTCTGTAAACATATTCAAAATATACCTAATTTATAGCAATAAGGACGACTTTTACGATAGGAAATGATAATTTTGCCTTACAATAATGCTATTCATAATAATTTAAATAACTATACCCCAAATATAGAGAAAGTCATGTGTTGGCCACATCAGATTTTTAAAATTAAATTTTGTGGGCTTGCAAGATGGCCTCGGGTGATAAGATTACTTAGAACATGGGTAAAATTTGCTAGATTAATGGTAAATTTAAAAATTTCGATAAACTCTTGTTTGTCTGATAATACGCTGAGAGATAAAATTACACTCCAAAAAATTCAATGTTAGTACAAGTTTCCAAACATTATTCTTAGTTTCGTTTATTTTAGAGGAACGCCTTTGAGCTGGCGTGTTTTAATTAAGCTTTTCCCCTTCCTATCTTGTTCCATTTCAATTTCAAAGTGCAAATTCCCACCCTCTCTCCAAACACACACACACAAATAAACACACCTAATATAACTCGCTCTTAATGTCAAACCAGAATCACACTTCATCCAGTATCACAATTGGACTGCTCAACTGAAAGATCATATCTTGCATTTATATTACGTATACAATTTCCGAATATATATTTATATACTTAACATCGATAAACTATCTCGAGTGATATAGTGCTAGTAATATATAATCCATTAGTCACACCTCAACCCCTAAGATATAACCGTGAGTATAATGATTAACTCCATAATTTCTCAGAATCTGAATTAAAAATCGATTAATGAATTCATTTCTCGATTACAGTACAGCAAAACTTTTGAAGAGACGGAGGAACGCCTTTACAAAAGCAGATCTGCTGTATTACTAATAACGTGAGTAAACAACATCATTATCATATTTAAATATTATTCTCAAAGATTGACATTGTGTGCAAATTAAACTCCATGCGAATGAATCAGATATGTTAATTACCTACATAATATATATCGGTATATTCTTGCATGAAAGAAAGTTAATTTATATATTGCTTCGGTGGTTTTTTTATGAGTAATTCTTTCATCGATCTAATTTGCACTTAGTCCAGGGCCGTAGATACGGTTTAGTTTTTAGTTTTTAATATTTTAGTACATTATGACATTAAATTTTATTTAAATGAAAAAAAAATCTTTTTTAAAAGAAAATTTTTTTCTCTAAATTACAAATTGTTTTTTTCTATTTCTTAAGGCAAATTTGGATATAATATCATCTACATTGAAGGGCACACTCAGATGCACCTTTTAAACGTTCATCTCCCGTTGAATTCCTAAGCTAGGTTTTAAGACGTCTTAAAGACGAAAAACATCTTTCGGGGGTTCCGTAGAAGAATATTTAATAGTCTTTTCATACTAGGAAAAAGCATATTATCGCAAACTGTGAACTCCTCTATCGCCGTTTTTGGCACATCATCTTCTGACAGCAAATTCCATTTAATCACTGACATATTTCAAATTCTGCTTTAAGCTTTCCAAAGTCTTCACCGTAAATTTCACAAATATCGAGAAAGTAGTTTTCGCGAAAAAATTCCACCTCGAGACTTTAACGGAATACACGTTTTATGTGTCGCTGAATCCGAAAAAGTGGTTTTTACAATGCCGTTTTCTGTCTTTCTGTCTGTCTGTTACCGGCGCTGGAGCCTAGACGGTAGAACGAAAATGAATGAAATCTCGTACTTAGGCATTTTATTATACTGAGCAGAATATACATAGAAATGTTTGACACTGATCAATAATTAAGAGTAGTTTATTATACGCATTTCAACAACAATCCGATTCTCTCGAAAACGGCTCAAACGATTTTGATCAAATTTCGTACAGTCAATTTAGTTTACGTCTTCAATAATACTGTATAGTTCATATTTCTCAAAAAATGATTCGGTTTTGGCAAAATATCTCCGTTAAAACATTAATGTATATACAATTCTATACAAAAGTTATAGAGAATGTAATTTCCTACAAATTTCATTGGAAACAATTTTCCATAGCAGTTATTGTTTAGGAATTATTTATAAATAATTGGTTTTTTCGGTTTCCGTCAAATATCTCCTAAAAACGTCGTTATTGGTAATCTTCGTGAGGACCAAAGTTGTAGAGAATACTATTTCTTCCAGGTTTTGTTTGAAACAGTTATTCAACGCATCGCCATGGGAACTGCAATTGTTAAGGTCTATTGTTGGCTCGATCATAATGCGTAAGAAATGTACAGAAATTGTGAAAAAATCGTATTAAAACAATTTTTGGAGATTTTCGAATAAAACTTGAATTTCTACAATATGGAAATTAATCTTTATAATTTTCTCCGAATGACTGCACAAGTTTCGCATCAAAATCGTATTTTTGACATATTTTAAAGTCATAACGAAATAATATCTGCACGTAAAAAAGTCGATGTATAACTATTATCTTATGACTATTGTTACTTTCTGGAACATTCGATTATTTGGATTTTATATTTATTTTTTCAGTGCACGTAAAAGCCAGTGTAATCAATTTTTATTTTATTTTTATACAATACTTAATTCACGCATACCCCTCATATTTGACAGGCAATTACTTTAGTATATCATTAATTCTTTTGCATTTCGACTTGCCATGGTGACTAATTATGTTGTTAGACCTCAAAATCCTATTGTTATATCAATCCTTATGGGTGTAAGTGTGCTCTGAATGCTTTCCATACGAGATAGGGAGAGAGAGGGAGGGAGAGGGAGTGAGAGAGAGGGGGAGGGAGAGAGGGAGGACGAGAGAGGGAGGGAGAGAGAGGGAGGGAGAGAGAGGGAGGGAGAGGGAGTGAGAGAGAGGGAGTGAGAGAGAGGGAGAGGGAGAGAGGGGGAGGGAGAGAGGGGGAGGGAGAGGGAGAGAGGGGGAGGGAGAGAGGGGGAGGGAGAGAGGGAGGACGAGTGAGGGAGGGAGAGAGAGGGAGGGAGAGAGAGGGAGGGAGAGAGAGAGGGAGGGAGAGAGAGGGGGAGGGAGAGAGAGGGAGGGAGGGAGAGGGAGGGAGAGAGAGGGAGGGAGAGAGAGGGGGAGGGAGAGAGAGGGAGGGAGAGAGAGGGAGGGAGAGAGAGGGAGGGAGAGAGAGGGGGAGGGAGAGAGGGAGGGAGAGAGAGGGAGGGAGAGGGAGTGAGAGAGAGGGGGAGGGAGAGAGGGAGGACGAGAGAGGGAGGGAGAGAGAGGGAGGGAGAGAGAGGGAGGGAGAGGGAGTGAGAGAGAGGGAGTGAGAGAGAGGGAGAGGGAGAGAGGGGGAGGGAGAGAGGGGGAGGGAGAGGGAGAGAGGGGGAGGGAGAGAGGGGGAGGGAGAGAGGGAGGACGAGTGAGGGAGGGAGAGAGAGGGAGGGAGAGAGAGGGAGGGAGAGAGAGAGGGAGGGAGAGAGAGGGGGAGGGAGAGAGAGGGAGGGAGGGAGAGGGAGGGAGAGAGAGGGAGGGAGAGAGAGGGGGAGGGAGAGAGAGGGAGGGAGAGAGAGGGAGGGAGAGAGAGGGAGGGAGAGAGAGGGGGAGGGAGAGAGGGAGGGAGAGTGAGGGAGGGAGAGAGAGGGAGGGAGAGAGAGGGAGAGGGCGAGGGGGAGGGAGAGAGAGGGAGGGAGAGAGAGGGAGGGAGAGGGAGGGAGAGAGAGGGAGGGAGAGAGAGGGAGGAAGAGAGAGGGAGGGAGAGAGAGGGAGGAAGAGAGAGGGGGAGGGAGAGAGGGAGGACGAGTGAGGGAGGGAGAGAGAGGGAGGGAGAGAGAGGGAGGGAGAGTGAGGGAGGGAGAGTGAGGGAGGGAGAGAGAGGGAGGGAGAGAGAGGGGGAGGGAGAGAGGGGGAGGGAGAGAGAGGGAGGGAGAGAGAGGGGGAGGGAGAGAGGGAGGGAGAGAGAGGAAGGGAGAGAGAGGGGGAGGGAGAGAGGGAGAGAGAGTGAGGGAGGGAGAGAGAGAGGGAGGAAGAGTGAGGGAGGGAGAGAGAGGAGGAGGGAGAGAGGGACGGAGAGTGAGGGAGGGAGAGAGAGGGAGGGAGAGAGAGGGAGGGAGAGAAAGGGGGAGGGAGGTAAGGTTAACTAAAGATATCCCGTCATATTGACGGGCAATTACGCTATGTGTATAAACGTGCCTTGAATGCTTTTATAGTCGATCCGAAATCGGAAGACTCCCGGAATCGAAAAAGGGGCGGACACCAGTTAGCAGCAGCCAATAGGAGACTGTTTGTTTGGGAAGGTAGTGGGGAGGAAACCAGTCTCACTCCTGCTCTCGAAGAGATCGCATCGGACTGCATTGCCGTTTCTACCGCCGTTTCCTTGCTGTGGATCAAAAAGAAGGATGGGAAGTATTTTATTTATACTACGTACCAAACTTAATGATCGCTGACCAGGCCCCCAAATAAGAGGCCGTTCCCTTCGTCAACAAATCAGAGGCATCCGGCGTTGCCGCGTTTGTTTCCTACTCTCTTACCGCGCTCTCTCTCTCTCTCTCACAATCAGGGGACTTTACCGCTCTCTCTCTCTCTCACACACAGCAGATGCGTAGCGTCTTTTGCTTGCGGCGGATGAGTATTGTGTGAAAGATGTCTGAGCGAAAATCTGTGACACGTGTTCTTCAGAGTTCCGCGCGGAATTTAGTTTTAAGTGTACGAAATTACTTCGAGAGGGAGAAAAGTAAAGGTGGATCGTTACTTGCTATTTCGAAGGTTGTAAAAAGATCAGCTGTTGCCCTTAACTTGGGAACGGCTACAGTCAGAAGAATAACCAACGAGAAGTATCCTCAGGAAAACCGTAGTAGAACACACAAAGAAAGTTATCGAGGAGGCTTGGATTAAAGAAGGAATATTGGAAGAGGGAATTCAAGAAATTATAATAGCATTGACCTCAAGTTCGGATTCGAATACTAGCAGTGATGTCAATATTAGCGAAGATAACGTTGGACTGGAAGAATTAGGAGTTTCACCTTTGTAAAAGCTAACTATAAAAATATTAAAAATTATAGAAATTATTTATATCTGTTTCATTCTGTTTAAATACTAAGGAAGGTAGGTATTGATTGAATAATTACTCTTTGTTTAAAAAATTAAGTGTAAAATTAGATAATTACTAATATGCTGTATTGTTTTGCCATTTACTCATACAAATATCTCTCTTTTTTTGAACAGCTTCAATTGAACACTGTCAATCAGTCAACAATTTGTCTCCTGATTTAAATATATCTTAATGTTTTACTAGGTAAGAAGGTGAGGTGAATGATGAGTTATAATTTCCTCTTGACTTCTTATTAACAAGTTAAATTTTCAGTCTATGCCAAGTTGATCAGTTCCTCCATGGTGCCTTTGCCCAAATTTCCAGCTGCTAATTAATTTCCACAAGGTAAGTATATTGGAGTATTACATTACCACACTATTGAATGAGTGTTTTGAAATTCATTATGCTATTCCTCTCTTTTTTGCAGAACCAGTTAATTCCAACCAATGTTCATACTTAAGTTTGATTATAAGTATTAATTCATAAGTTAGAAGTTAAGGCAATGCTAATAATAAAAATAATCTGTAATGATATAACTAAAACCTTCATCAATTAATTAAGACATATTAATTAATTTTATATGGTGAAAAACCTTTCATTTTTTAAAAAATTTTCACTCTTTCCTGCAAGAAAAGTATATGATTCTGTTACATTCCTAAGTTATCTCTTTGCTGCAGTTTTGAATTCTTCCATGGCTTGCTGTAATCCCTACACTTCAAATGTGCATCAATTTATTTGCATGTATCAGTGCCTACTTAAAATCCCTGTAGTGTGTGTTCATCCATCTATCCCACAGTGCTTTTACTCCCATTTTCAGTGCTATAGTCTTGCCATTTCACGCTCAAATCGTGTGTGCTTCAGCTTTGGATATTCTTTATAATGGTTAACTTATTCAGTGCCTTTTCTACCAAATGTGGTTCTCCCTATTATCCTAATTAAAGTGTAAATTGTAATTTATTTGTATAGGGTCAGTGTCTACTTGAAATCCCTGAAGTGTGAATGTGTTTCTCCCTCTATCCCACAGTGCTTTTCCCTTTTTAGTGCTATAGTTTTTATATTTCATGCTCAAAGCATGTAAGTGCTTCTTCTTCTTTATGACTTAGCTTATTAAAGTTTAAATTGCAATCTATTTGTATAGTGTCAGTGTCAGCGCCTGTGTGTACATGATAATGACGGATATAATAACTTTAAGGCAGGTGAAGATAAGTGATTATTTCAAAGTATTTTTGTCTTAACTTTTCTCATTATTATACATTTCCACTTTATTACTTACTGTTCATGCTTAGTATATAATTCCATTTCTGTTTATTTTATATCCTAAAATTGATTCTCTTATTTTTACTTCATCTATTTACAAATAACCTATATTTTATATGTAGCTACTCTATTTTTAATTCACTCTGTCTCTGTACCTATCATTATATTTCAATAGTGACATTGATGTGGCTATGATTAATCTAATGTCATATGTTTTCTCAGGATAAATTTAATATTAGAATATTTGAAAAAGAGATAATTTCATAACTTTTGAGAAGCCAATAATTTATTTTGAATGATCTGGGATTTGAAATACTTTTCATCCTAATGTAATGACGACAGTAAATGTTTTAACCCAGTTTGTTCATAATAAAGTTTTGGTTTTCAGGATGTTATATTACTTTCTTCTTTTTATGAAATTCAGTAATAATAATATGCTGACAAAAACGGTTATTTTATTCTAGTGTTGATCTTACTATTTATGTGCACAATTTAATCGTGTTTATTGTTATGTTTTCTAATCATTGCTTCTTTTACAGCTCTCTATATCTTAGTTTACCTCAGTAGGTTTCGCAGTTTTTTCACGTCTCTTCTTGTGGCCGTTTTCTGCAAATGGGGTTTTTGCCTTACTGGTTTTTCCCTGTAAAAATGTTCAATTTGTGTGCAGTTTTAAATATATTAAGTAATTTTACTACTTTGAATTTCTTTAATATTCCCATATTCATGCAAACGTTTACTCTGAATCACAGTGTATATAATATGTAATGGTTTATTGTCTTTGGAATAAGTAAAAGTACCTACTCAATGAGAAGCGTTATTTTTATTCTTTTATCCAATCATGATTTCCTAATAATATGATAATTATTAACTTATGTGTTTGCTTTAATCCGTGTAATGCATTTGTTATATTTAAAATATTAGTAACAATAGAAGTAAGAAAGTACTCGAAATGTAATTCTTCCGTAATCCAACTGCTACCTTTAAGAATATTTTGCTCTTCTTCTTGATGTGATCTATTAACTATTTGCAATTATATAGAGTTGATTGTTAATAATAAAAATAAATAGATGAAATTAAATATTGTGTATTTATTCCTACTCCGCACCCTCTTCCCTTTCATGATGCATATTGTACTACTTGGTTTTTTTAAATTAATAGTTCAATAAGACCTAAACTTTTAGAATGCTGCGTCTTTACAACCTATGGCTAAAATTTCTGTATTTTCGGCAATACGAGATAGGATACGGAAAATATGGCAGTATTTTCATCTGGCTGAAATGTTACGAGATGGTTCTACGCAGTTCTACCGTTATATACTTAACAGCTGCTTGAAACCAGAAGCAAATAACTGTGAGAACGGAACATATGTTGTGGTTATACATGTGGTCCCTTAGAAATCCCACACCATTCTTTTCCCTCGTCCTTCCCTCCTTGTGTTTATTATGCTACCTGCTCCGACATTTGCCATTCGCATACCAAATAGTCTCATCTTCCTGCTAACTTTTTTTCTACATATTCTCAAAAATGTAAAATATAACATCCTTTTCTCTTATTTGTCATATAAGCAGAGAATATTCTATATTGTTTAAATGACAATCATATAAAATAGGTACCCTATAACGTGGAAAATGTTTTATATCTACTTATGAAAGACAAAGGAGGAAGTAATATATTCGTAGTTACTACGATAATATTACCAAACGTAAATACTCGTAATTTCATTTTATGTAGCTTTAAATATTAAAGTTTTCAACATTTTTATAATTTCGTTTACTGATGTTCGCCTGTCTGACCCCACTCCTACAAAGAGTCTTATCCATCCAGCGTCTCTGCCAACTTGCGAAGCACTATAATTGGTCCACGTTTGTGGACTGATTCGGCAACAAGGTTCCCTTTCCACACATTTTAACCCCGCCTCCCAGCGATCATTAAGTTTGGTACAGACCATAGAGAACCTGAGAGAGAATGAAGTGGAGCCCAGTGACGCTTTGCCTCCTTCATTCCTATTGGCTCTGGCATGGTCACGTTTTGGGACTCTCTCTTTCCCCTCTTCCTCAGTCTCAAAGGTATTTGAAAAGCACTATTGACACACTGAAACATGGCAGGTGGAGGAGGGATGGCAGGGGAGGGGGTTGGAAAGGCAAATGCTTCGATTCACGAGTAAGCAAAAAGAGAATCAACTTGACTGAACACCTACGAAGAAATAAATTATGTAAATAATACGTGGCGCGCCAAAGTCCTAAAGAACGCAGCAATAGCGCTCGTATACATACGGAGCTGGCACAATGTTTCATTTTACTCGTGAATCCTCCACCTATCATGTTTCAGTGTTATAGTCGATCCCCCATCTGAAGTCTCTTGGCCTACTTAGAGCAAGTAGCCAATCACGAACGTTTCCCCTTCCATCGCCCCCCTCAACTTTCGTGCGGGAGAGCAGATGTCGGTGCGCGCTGCCAGCTCTTGCTCAGCTGATATACTACGCAGTTTCTAAATAAAAAGGAAACGGCGGTAGAAACGGCAACGCAGTACGATGCGAACTCTTCGAGAGCAGGAGTGAGACTGGTTTCCTCCCGACTACCTTCCCAAACAAACAGTCTCCTATTGGCTGCTGCTAACTCGTTCACGCCCAGTTTTCGAGGCCATCAGACTTCAGATGATGGACCGACTATAGCTGGCCCGATGTTTAAAGTCATCGAAATTCTAGATAAGGAAACGACGTTTGCTAGGCTAGTAGGTACGGCGCCCTCTACCGTGAATCGTAGAGAAAGCTTACTTAGGTGCTCTCGGTTCGATACTTAAAAGCTTCCTACCGTATATACCAAGGGTGGGCAAACCGTGGCCCGCGGGCCATATGTGGCCCTCGAAAGCATTTGACGTAGGCCGCGAAGCTTTGGTGAAAAAGCAATCTGTAAAATTTACAACAATTTTATATTACTTTTGATAAAATTATGACAATAAAGCCTTTAGTTTTGAAAATTTAGCCCTACACTCCTTGTTTGTGCTTGTTTTTCACTTATGTATGATGCCTAAGAATCCAAGCAATCTCCTACTTAAACCCCGCCTAAGCATTGGCATCTTTCAACGTGGCCCGCTGAAGAATTCGCAAACACCGATGCGGCCCGCCATGCAGAAAAGTTTGCCCACCCCTGATCTATACCTTAGAGAATAGGAAGCTGAAATGTTTTGGGTAAGCGAACAACGTAGAAATCAACTTAAAACCGTTACGAGTTCTCACCTCGGCGTCCCTGGTTCGACCGCAAAAATTCCGAGAATTTGCGCGACTCGGATAAAATATTTATAAATTGCGTACGACGATTGCGAACGCCTGCTTACACTTACGTATTTGAGAAAATTACTGTGGATTCCTCCATACCTACTACCGCTGAGGAAAGAATAAAAAAGTGAATAGATTGAACAGTTAGAATAATAAAAAGATTTTTACCTATTTGCGTCATCTCGATGATAAGGAAAAATCAGTCTTTGGCGAAGTCGCGCTCAATAGATACAGACAACATGAGAGGGGAGGAAGGATTGAATCGATTTTTTGCAAAGGGTTCATTCCGATATATATATATGGTATTTTTAAAAGATATTCCGATACTTCTAATATGGTGAACGGACAAAATTCGTTTCCGTTCGTTTCGAAGAGTTCCATTCCGTTTCGTTCCGAGCTAATTTGCAGGGATCTTACCCGACGCTCTGCCACAAAATCCCTCTAGCTCTTACAGCCGTGCATTTCCCCATTCCTCAGAAGACCCCTACTTCTGCCTGCTCAGTGTTGTCATTTTAGCAGAAGAGTCTTCGCTACAAATAGTTACCGCAGTGACCGCTGTCGAACGCCATGAGGTGTTGCGTTAATTTTGCTCAGCACTGTACTTGGCCTCCATGAAACAATAAATTATTATTATTGTTATTATGAACGCGGATAAAACTTTAATTTTCCTAAATTCGATATAGTCCTTGATATTACAAAAGAGGACTTTTGTGTTAACAATTTAAACAGTTGAAACAGGTAAAATAAGCCACTGTGATATCTTAATAAGGAAAGAGATGGTATAATATTTTCGAATATACATTATCTGTTATAATTTCGAAATGCGGAGATTGTATTTGGGCGAGGCATTTTGCCATCGGAGACATAAGATATCTCGTTTTCGCTAAACTTTATATTTGCTTCGGATAACGTTCTCGGCTCTTATAAGAGATTATACTCTCTGATACCATTGACGAAAATTTAAAACGAACCAAGATCCATCAAACGATAACGTAAATTACAGTATGCAATTTTCGTTCACATTTTCTGCAACATTAAAATTAAATAACACTATCGTGTTGGAGGATAAACAATCAAGGATAATGATTTATGGTATTTTAAATGTCGATTTGGTTGTCGCCTGTCACCTCAAATTGACGGAGACTTCTTTACATTCGTGGAAATATATAAAACAGGAAAGGCTAAATTATGCTTTTTCCAGCGATAAACCGTAAAATGGCTCTATAATTAACGCCGTATACATTTGGAGAAATCAACAGAAGTGCGAAGACGTCTTAGAGAGCTTTTGGTATGAATGCGGCCATCTTATAATGAAATAGGTATGTATCCCAGTCTTCCCGAAAAAGGAGATTATATGAATAATGTGTTCTGACTATAATATTTTAAACTTACGATTCGGCGGAACATTACGTCTCGTGTTCATTTATCTCTGCTTTTCGAGTGTTTTATATTAAGACGTCGGAGTGAATCGGTGTCACAGTCCAAACACGCGAAAGAATCCAACAAAAGATACGTTTATTTCAACAGAATCTTTTAAGATAGGAATCTACGCATCAAATGTTTATAGGCAGGTGTTAAAAGCCTCGTTTCTGTAAAATTTTGAAGTTTTGTATTACATAAATTATACGAATTTATGTGTTATGGTTTGCCATATTTTCCAAAGATTTCATTAGTCTCGATTTTCATATTGCTTTCATAAAAGTACGTTTAGTAAATTTTATCGGTTTTGAAAAAATATTATTATGATTCACCGATATCATAATGTGTCTACCACAAAATGTTACCATCACTTTTGAAATTATAAGAAAAAGATTAACGGAACACGATATAGTTTTTAATTTCTGCAAATTTAGTGTAAGAGAATGTATTGTAATCGTGAGAAAAAAAATCGAATTCGAGATTTCTGGAGAAATGCATCTTTTGATGTCTCGTGAAAAAGTTTTCAATATTTCACCAATTAAATACGTGTGTGATAGGAATGTTTTAGGCTCTATAACTCATAAACTGATAATCAAACCATCTCACAAATTTATACTTTTACTGTCAAATGAATATCAGAAAAGGTTTTGGATGAAACAGTTAAAAACAGAAATGGAGGTTTATAATTGTGACAATTTATTTTTTTCCATGTACCTCCTTTAGAACACAAGTTAAGTAAATATTCGTCTTTACAAATGTCGTAGTGCATGTAATTTTCTACAAGTTTCCTTTGAAACATTTATCATAAAACAGATTTTTGAAAAAGATGTTTCGATCATACTTCTGGACTTATCCCTTCCTCCATCTCCCTCCCTCTCTCTCCCTATCTCTCTCTCCTCTCTCCCTCTCTCTCTCTCCCTATCTCTCTCTCTCTCTCCCTATCTCTCTCTCTCTCTCTTATAATCTCACACCTAATGGTATATAAGCTTCACATGATACGGCTCACTCTAGAGCAGAGGGAAGCACTGAATGAAATGACACAGATATATTTCTCCAAGAGAATCTTCACATCCATTTTAAAAAGTATGTATTTCTATCGGATATCTATCATTCAGGAATCTATACTATGCTATAAGTATAACATTAATTTTAAATTATTGTTTCGCAGGGAAGCAGCATTAATCAGTCAGGAAAGTTAGGTGAGTCATATATATAATGATATTCCTTCTTCCTATCTTATATCCATTATAAGAAATTGTTATATTTTATATAAAACCAAGTGAATCTCACTATCAATCGAGTAGTTATTTCTTATTTCTCGAAATTCAAGCCTCTTCATCTATTAAATATGTTATGTAATGCAGAATTATTGCATCATGCCTCCCTTTAAAGATTAATAACGAAACTCCAAGTATTTTGCTTATCTGCTACGTGTTTATGATATTAATTCTTATACGGAGGTCAAATAATCTCGCCTCGTGGTGTTATTCACCGTGAAAACGTCATATTAACCTCGCAGTACTAATTTCCGATATAGATTCTCTGTTGTATGGTACATTTCGTCTTTTTCTAGCGTTCCAAGTGATTTAGACAATATCTTAGTGTAGGACGTGTCCTCTCTAATAAACTCCATATTTCTTAGACTTGTCTGAGAAATTGAAAACGTTTACTCCAGAGTTAAATACACTGTGAGATGTGGAAGAACGCCATCCATTTTGATTAGTGAAAATTGAGATGTCTCTATTAATGTTACGAAGGTATGTTTTTATTGTTCTATATTATTTAGTATATGAGAGTTAGTATTGTATTTTTTTAAACAATTCGGGAATTCAGCTGAAATACTACGTTTATGGTTCCTATGAATGCGTTTTCTATATTTTTTCCATAATTTACGCGTATTATAGGAATATTATAGACTCTCTAACCCTAAAATTGATAACTAAACCAGCGCATATCTTTATAATAAAATTTTTATTATTAAATTAATCTCTAAATATATTTTGGATGAAGCTGTTAGGCAAAAATAGTTGTTCGAATATAAAATCGATTTTTTTATGTTTTCCACGTTGAAATGTGCAGGCGCTATGTTTCCTTATAGATTATTTAAAACTTTAACAGAAAAAATCCAGCCCTGATTCATATTTTCTTGGAATAGAGAAATAAAACTCCATTTGAATAGAACACAGTACATTATAACTTAAAATAAACTCAATAACACCCGTAGTGTGTCCGCTTCTATTCAATCGACCGTTCTATATAAACTAGCATAAGTGCCCGTTGAATTTCAACGGCTTTAATGAAACTAAATTTTCTTCAATGCAACATGTAAAAATTGCAAGAATAAAATTGTGCACTGTCTTAACTATCGAATATTTCTATATTATAAGTGTTTTAATTAATTAACTAAAATCTCACAGAAATTCCTTGTGCATAAAATACTACCTTTCTTTCTACTAAATTACCCATTGTTATTAGTTTTAAATTGATTATAGCATTAGGATTTCAATTTCATTAAATAAGCAGAATTCCGGTTACAAAAAATTGGTTCAATCTTCAATTGCCTCTGATTATCCTTTAAATAAATTTTGGAATAAAATATACCACTCTGGACTTCTTAGTTTCCGAAACAACAACTTCCAATAGTTTTAAATTGATTTTTGCTTTGAAATATACTTGAGTCAATTCAGTACAACTTCCACTTTACATACCGTAAATTCGAAAGTAACTCCTTTTATAATAGGTAATGCCAGCCTCAAATTAATTCATTCTGTAAAGTGAATAAATAAAGTTCTTCCTTTAAACTATAATAGCCACTGTTATTAGATTTAAATGGATTATAAGCCTTAGAACTTACTCTGTCTTAAATAAGCACCAAAATTCCTTTTATAAAAACAAATCAATTCATTAAAAGATCCACTGTTGTTGCTTCGAAAATTGCCTGTCAACAGTTTTAAATGTCCTTTTAATTTTAATTGAATTTTAATTTATATTCGTTTCCAAACTTCGGCCATTGTTACGAAATTAATTCGAGGAATAACAATATAAATTCGTAAGCACGTATGGTTTACAGAGAATTTAATTTAAGAATGCTTTTTATTAACAATTTTTCTAAAATGACACTGTCGATACTTTAAAAAATTTTATATTTACGTTAATATACTTATTTTCCACAAAACACGCCAATCTCTCCCCTTCCTCTCTCTCTCTCTCTCTCTCTCTCTCTCTTATTGATGCACTCGAGGCACGCTTATTCCCAGAAGGATGTATACAATATTAGTAATTTGAGATGTAACAATGGTAATGGTCGGCATAGCAACATCACGGTAAAATGGCGAGATTTCCACAAAATATGCAAATATAAACGTTTAACATGGAATATTTCGAACTGTGGGCGAAAAAAGACGAATGGAATAAGAAACTTCATAAATGTGTCTTCAAAATGGTTAAATACGAAGTTCGTCTGGTAATTTCTTCTAATTTTAATTTCCAAATGAATAAAAGCCTACACGTCGAAAAATCGGGATTTACATGTAAAGTAAGGGGAAATGAATATGCCTCTCTTGGAGACGAACCAAGGAATTTTTTCGCGATTTAAATTTGTCATTCTCGGAATAAGTGTTAATCAAGCATCCTTACCAAATTTCGAGTTTCTACCATCATTATTTCTCGAGTTATTTGCGTTTGCACAGCGTGACCAACCAACGGACGACGGCTATTATTACGTAAAATTACCGATGATTCGTAGAATCATACGTGAGGATTTTCAGGATGAAAATGGATGCGTATTTGTATGGCGAACTTAAACTCGATATCCGAGCGAATGATACATGGAAAAGCCATGATAAGGGACGTGGCGGAAAGAAGACAGTTCCAATCTTAGATAATCAACGAATAATATAAGATAATAACCCAATCAAATTGACGAAATAAGTCCTAGTCCAGCATCGAATAAAAAATATATACTTTTGTGTATAAAACTCTGCAATTTTACTTTCTTAATTCATTTTACTTAGATTTTTTTTGTTATCTAAGTTAAAGGAAATATTATTTTTACAATTTCTATCCTAGCGAATGTACCAAATATGTTAACTAACTACATAAGATATTTCATTATATTTTAAACAAACCTTCTTGCACCAAAGAAAGTTATTTGAAATGTTGAATCGGTAGCAATATAATGAGTAACTCGTTTATCAATTTAATCTGACCTTAATTGAGAAAACTGACACTGATTCCTAAGATTTACGCTTTCTTACTTTCTTCATACGTAGTAATGGAAAAGTATTGTGTTCACGAAAAAAATCGACTTCGAGATTTCAACGGAAATACACGTTTTGAGGTCCCTAGAACACCTTTAGACTATTTTCGGAATGATGTCTATGTGTGCATGTGTATGTTATTGTGGGTGTTCTAACAAAAGGTACGTGATATATCGTTACCAAACTTCATATATAACACTTTAACATGAGCGCAAAGAACTGATTAGTTTTTTGACAATAACGGTTAACCGAAAGTCGAGGTTTATTCGGAACCCGATTCGGTTTTTGCGATATTTCTCCGTCAAAACATTATTACTGTATATACAATTCTGTACATATGTTATAGAGAATGTAATTTGCTACAACTTCTATTCCAAACTATTTTCCATAGAAGTTATTCTTTAGGAATTATTTATAAATAATCGGTTTTTTTCGGTTTCCGTCAAATATCTCATTAGAAACGTCGTATTGGTAATCTTCGTGAGGACCAAAGCTGTAGAGAATAATATTTATTCCAAGTTTTGTTTGAAACAAATTGTCGTAGAACCATCCATTTCAGAGATATTCTGCTTTTTCATAATACCAGTATAGAGCGCCAACACCATGTAGCGGTGAATTCTGTAAACATATTGAAAATATACCTAATTTATAGCAATAAGGACGACTGTATTCTTTTCCAATACGAAATAATAATTTTGCCTCATAATGCTATTCATAATAATTTAAATAACTAAACCCCAAATATAGAGAAAGTCATGTGTTGGCCACATCAGATTTTTAAAATTATATTTGTGTGGCATTGCAAGATGGCCTCGGGTCATAAGATTACTTAGAACATGGGTAAAATTTTCTAGATTAATGGTAAATTTAAGAATTACGATAATAGCTTGTTTGTCTGATAATACGCTGAGAGATAAAATTAAACTCAAAGAATTCAATGTTAGTACAAGTTTCCAAACATTATTCTTCGTTTCGTTTATTTTAAAGAACGCCTTTGAGCTGGCGTGTTTTAATTAAGCTTTTCCCCTTCCTATCTTGTTCCATTTCAATTTCAAAGTGCAAATTCCCACCCTCTCTCCAAACACACACACACAAATAATCACACCTAATATAAACCGCTCTTAATGTCAAACCAGAATCACACTTCATCCAGTTTCACACTTGAACTGCTCAACTGTAAGATCACAAATTGCATTTATATTACGTATACAATTTCTGAATATATTAATATACTTACATCGACAAACTATCTCGAGTGATATAGTGCTAGTAATATATAATCCATTAATCACACCTCAACCCTTACGATATAACCGTGAGTATAATGATTAACTCCATAATTGCTCAGAATCTGAAATAAAACTCGATTAATGAATTCATTTCTCCATTACAGTACAGCAACACTTTTGAAGAGACGGAGGAACGCCTTTCCGGAAGCAGATCTGCTGTATCACTAATTACGTGAGTAAATAATATCCTTATCACATTTAAATATTATTCTCAACGATTGACATTGTGTGCAAATTAAACTCCATGCGAATGAATCAGATATGTTAATTACCTACATAATATAGTTCGGTATATTCATGAATGAAAGAAAGTTAATTTATATATTGCTTCGGTGGTTTTACAATGAGTAATTCGTTCATCGATCTAATTTGCACTTAGTCCAGGGACGTAGATACGGTTTAGTTTTTAGTTTTTAATATTTTAGTACATTATGACATTAAATTTTATTTAAATGAAAAGAACATCTTTTTTAAAAGAAAATTTTTTCTCTAAATTACAAATTGTTTTTTTCTATTTCTTAAGGCAAATTTGGATATAATATCATCTACATTCAAGGGCACACTCTGATGCACACTCATCAGTGCCAAACCTGATAAACGTTCATCTCCCGTTGAATTCCTAAGCCAGGTTTTAAGACGTCTTAAAGACGAAAAACATCTTTCGGGGGTTGCCGTAGAACAGGGCAAGGTATCAAGAATCTTTAATAGTCTTTTTTCATAATAGGAAAACGCATATCATCGCCGTGTTTGGCACATCATCTTCTGACAGCAAATTCCATTTAATCACTGCCATATTTCAAATTCTGCTTTAAGTCTTCCAAAGTCTTCACCATAAATTTCACGAGTTTGTTGGAATATTTCTGGCTTTGCATTTTTACATTTATTAGGAAGCAGTAGCTGCAGTTCAGCTATTAGTTTATTATGTGCTGAGAAACAATCCTTAATTCAGCTAAAATGTGACCAAGATAAGGTATAAATAAATTACGTCGGTAATATTCTTTAGCATCGCTTGACAGGGCATTTTCACGGTTTGATTGCCTTCCAACTACTCTAAGTTTGATCACTTCACTTGCAACGCTGTGCAACATACTTTCTGCTGACAGATATATTTCATTGAACGAGTCTTTACTGTTCCTACGCAATGATTCTCGAGAAACGAGAATCTGAAATAACAACAATTTCTCGAGAAATCTCGAACACAATCTGTAAGGGGGGCGAGTTTGAACCCCTTAAATCCCCCTCCCCGTATATACGGCCCTGACTAACTCAAGTAAAGGAGAAAGGGTCACCTATATCAAGTACTAGCTGGAGTGCCCATTGAATTTCAACGGATTTAGTGACAGTGTAACATGTAAGCATCGCAAGAATAACATAGTACATACACAGTTATAACGGTCGAATAAAGCAAAAATGAAGAAAACCGCCTAGCATTTTAGATAAATGAAGGAATAAAATCTTGCACTGTGAAAAATCGAAAATAACGTATAAACTCCCTCTCCCTCCCTCCCTTTTCCCTCTTCCCCCCTTCCTTCTTTATCCCTCCCTCTCTCTCCCTCTTTAACCCTCCCTCTCTCCCCCTCACTCTCCGTCCCTCCCTCTCTATCCCTCCCTCTCACCCTCTCCCTCCCTCCCTTCTCTCCCTCCCTCCCCCTCTCTCCCTCTTCCTCCCTCTTTATCCCTCCCTCTCTCTCTCTCCCTCCCTCCCTATCTCTCCCTCCTTCTCTCACCCTCTCTCTCCCTCCCTCTCCCTCCCTCTCTCTCACTCCCTCCCTCTCTCCCTCCCTCTTCCTCTTAAATGTAAGAAGGGACTATTAATAGTCTCAATATAAATGCATTGAACTCTCAATTTCGGCGACAATGGGAATTGTCAAGGTAGCTTATAATTGGTATTGTAAGAAAACTGATAAATCACGTATTGTATAGATTCAAACCGCATTTCTACGTGAATTCGACCAGAATTCTGAATCTATCTTCAATAAAAATAAACTTTCTTCTTTTCCGAAAAGAAGTATGCAAGTCTCAAGTTCGTACCGTGCTTTTAAGTAATTTTAAAGTGCAAATTCAAAGTAGTCTACACTCATCCCTGTATTTCAGTTGCAGGACGCGGCGAAATACTTGACGTTCGATAATTAAATCATTCGCCATTTCGAATAAAAGTGACGGACAGAAACAAAATCTTGACCATTCACTAAGTTTGGATGTCAGGAAGAATCGTCTCAAATTTGGTTACTCTAGCCTTTATCGTTTAGGAGGAACTCCATGAACAAACCAACAAACACAACCTTCCAAACATATTATAAGAGATATAAAAGGTACGTTTGACCAGTCGACATTTTGTCGTGCAGCCATTCATTCTTTTTGTAATATATATTCGAAATATTGGCGTACGAGCTTCGGACCTCGATCGTTTTAAAGAAAATTTATCAAGGATTCTTAATATTATCGAACTTTTTCTTTTACGATTCAAAATCGATCGCTTTTGTAAGTAATAATTCCATAATTTGCAGGAAAGTTGTCATTTTCATCGCTTAAAGAGGGAGGGAGGGAAAGGGGGGGGGGGGAGAAAAGAGGGGAAAGGAGAGAGGAGGAAAGGAGGGAGAGGAAATTGGAGAGAAAAAGAGGGAGAGGGAGGGATATGTTTCACAAATCAAGAACACAGTAAAATACGCCTTTAAAATAGAATAGTTTGCTATTTGTGATATCATTGACACCATTAATTTACTCACATTAACTTTAATAAACTCATTGAAATAATCCACGCAAACATTACGCATGTAAAGCTAGTTTAATATATTATTTATATATTATGAAAACCTGATTGGCGTTAAAAGATGGCGACGGGTCTGACGATCGTTTAGAAAATAGTGAAACTTATTAGAATGAACGATAATTAATAAATAGCTAAGAGTGTACGTTATACGTTAGCTAGTCGAATTGGAAGCAGCTAGATAAAAGTAAAATCCAGCTAAATTAAATTAGTTAAATGACATTTCGAGGTTAGTATCAGTTTCTTCGGAATTTCAATTAAGTAACACCTTCCATTTTGATGAAACCGTATCTGTACATTTCCATTTAAAACGGCAATTTAAGTAAGGTAATCAAGAGTTAAGAAACGAAACAGATATCACACTGCGCTTATTATTAATGTAACAATAAGTTTGACGCCATGATTGATTATTTAAACGAGAGAAAAAAATTATTTTCACACTAAATATAAATCTTTTCGCTTTATTTCAAAGTTACTGTTGATCGAACTTGATTAAGTATACTATCAACGTATACTATATTAATTAAGTGAAGGTCATGTCCTTCACAACCCAAAGCGAAGAATCACAAGGAGGCTTTACGTGTAGATTGAATAGGGCTTACAGCATCAGTCAGCGGCATATTTGACATTATTCACATTATATCTTTTCTTCCCTAGAGCGTAACGTAATTTATGGACGATCCCATACAAATTGGGTTAGTTCCTCCAAACTATTTTTTAAAAACCTATATTTTTTTTAAATTTTAGAAGTTTCCGTAAGCTGCCGCGGGACGCACGAAACGCCGAGGAGGGCCACATGCGGCCCGCGGGGGTTGCGCACCACTGGCTTAAAGCCTCAGTGAGCGGCGGCAGCAGCGAGTTAAATGATTATTATTATATGAGTGAAAGTATTGGCCAAAGCAGTTGAATTTGAATGTTGAAACCGTACCTATTCGGTAAGTAAAATCATTCTATTGTATATTTTTAGGCTCCTTTCGCTTTCAGCGTGAGCGCCTATTTTCGTCGGTCTGTTCGTCCGTCGTATCTTTCCGTCTGTCTGTCCGTCCGTCCACATGTTCGTTCTCGGCTTCAAACCGAACGGATTTTCATGAAATATTATATTAAGGACTTGCTTTCAAAGTTAATAACATAATCACAAAAATGAATCACGTAAGCCAATCAGGGGTACCACTTAACTTGCGTTAAAAAATCAACTTTCCGTCGTATCTGGTAAGGTATGGCTCACATCAAAAACTTGTAGAACTATTAAATTAGAGTATTTCTTTTCCTATACATTTTTATCGTAGGAGTAGCCGTTATCGATAAAATCGAACAAGAATGTCTTAAATCGAGTTGAACTAAGAAATTTTCTTACATGTTTACTTCACCACTGTTGCTAACATAAACAATCTCACAAACAAACGTTTAAATGGGAAGAAAATGGATTATTTATGATGACGAAAACGTACGTACATGTATATAATTTCTTTCTAACACTCCATTGCACGAAACGCGCCCATTTGTGATACGTTGTACACTTTCCTAACTTGTTTGTGTCTATTAACTAAAATTGGCAACGAATCTGGCTTAAATTTACCAATTCAAAATGTCTGTTGTGTAACATCACAAGGAGATTACGGATTACTTATAAACGATAACTTCTTTGCTTGCCTAAATATTCCTCCAGAAATCAGTCTTGTTGGCTATCTTTGGTGCTCTTCTGTAAACTGAAATGATATATATTTGTTACATTTTTCCGTTTATTACCGGAAATAGACTCTCATTGGCCAAAATCTGCAGTTCTTTGGGGGCGCAAAGGCGCGCGTAATTAATGTCACAACGTATAGGTAACTCATGGCGCGCGGGCAGGGCAGCGGAAAGTCTGCTTACCATAATTCCGCAAAATATCTCCGATTTCACAGCTAAACGGACAGGTAGTAATTCGTGACCAAATATGCGCTTCCTTAAATTATTCGAAATTAAAACAGATCGCTATTAAAATGAAAAGATCGTCATCCATTACAGACGACAGCGCTCACCAATTGTTGTACAACTATGATCTTCGTTTCGTTCGTGTTATTACAAAATGAAAACATTACATTTTTCACTCTGAAATTGTTAAGAATAGTTTCAGTTTAGCATAAATCTCGCTTAATGACCCTATTTCACGCCCGTGATTAACAGATGAATTCCATTGCCAACGGACAAAAGACACAATTTGTTTATTGATTCCGCTATTCTGATTTTTCCAGACATTATAGCGAATATTTCTAGAGATGTCTTTTATAATTCGAGAAACAACTTATAATCTCAAAAATTCATCGTAATCTTTAAATATAGAGAGACATGTAATCAAATGAGATAAGAGAAAAAGATAAGCCAAGTGTCGCCAAATGCGAAGGAAGAAATTTAATGCAAGTCAGAGATTAAAAGGAAGAAAGATATTTAGTAGTGACGTTTTCGAGTGGAGAGGACAATGGATTGCGAAAGGTTAACCAACATCAATTTATATTTATCCTTTTGATATGTCTAATCTTAATAAGAGACGCAATTCAGTGAAATATCCTAAAGCTGCTCCCTTAGGATGAATCACAAGTAAATGACGCAGTGTGCACTTTAAGTAATACGTCCTTTATACGAAATTCACATTTAATTATGAATAAGACATTATCCTTTAGCACTCATCCATACTGCATCGAATACAGTTCGTTTTTTAAACACGTCCAGGAAAATGATTGAGATCAAATCCTGATTCTAGACGTTTCTTTTTTGTTTTGAATCGAATAATGCCCTCGAGTCAAACACAACTTTATCCAACGGAGAAAAGAAAATATTCTGCAAACTTAACTAGGTCCTTATCATGGCCTGTCACCATTTCAATAGCTAAAAGCGGGCGATTCGACTATCTACTGAAATAACGACAATCCCAAGGAGAAAATGTTTTAAATACTATAGTTTATGTTAAGTGAAGGTGACAGTAAAAAATGTATCTTTGATTTTTAGAAATTATTATTCAAATACTAAAACAATTATTTGAAATGGTGACAGGTTTATAAAGATTGCAATTAATGTTCAGTTTGTCCTAATATAAATATACGTGAAATACTTGACAAATATATTCATTATTATTAAGTTTGGTGCAATCTTTAATTTTATAATTGCTAAATATCTAAATAAGTATTTTAATAAACTAAACTCACGTTAAGAGATTCATATTCTGAAAGTTTTGTCATAAATTTTCTGTTTTCAATATTTGTGGATTTCTAAGTTCAGTTGATCAATGTTTTGCTCCGTAATAAATGTTTCGGCGTCACTGACAATGCGTTTAATTCTCTGAAATTACCCCAAAATGTCTTCATTTAATAAAATACTACGGTTAAAAAACGTTTTTTTTATTTTTCAGTTTGCTCTAAAATATTAAAATTATAAACCTCATGAGTTCATGTAACACCCATTTTAATTTTAAATTACTGTTTTTACAAGAGGTATGCGAAATCTGTCCCAAATCCTTACAGATTAACTGCTTAAAAATCTTCCCTAGTATTTCTATTTAAGAAAGACGTCATTCCATTGAAATCAATAAATTTTTTTCAGGCTTCCTCTGACGGAGAGGAAAACACGGATATTTAATACTGCCGGATTAATATAAACTAGCTGAATCCGCGCAATGTTTGCGCCATGTATGTGCAACTGATTCATAACAAATTAAGAAGTCTGTAAGATAAGTTGATGTCAATAATTCACATTTAACTATAATAAAGCATTTCTCCGGTAAATATAGGATTTTAATGTATTTGGCTCCCATTGTAAAGTTCGCGGGTTCGAATCTCGCTCAGGGCACGGCTGTGTGTGCGTATTGACAATTTGTTATGCGAAGTCAGTCAGAATTCTGCATTTTAAAAGTCCCAACCTATGAAAATATTGCCTCTCAGAAACAGGAGGATTAGTCTGCTGCTATAGCTCAGCTGTAATTGACGAAATAAAAGAGTTGTTTGCTTAGAACTTTTGTTTCAGCAATGAAATTAATGACGCATAGCAACATAAATATTTAAAGATATTTATACTGTTGACTGCGTCTGGGAAACGTTTAATCAAGGCATTTCATCATTACTTTTATGCTGGAATATTACATTTTCGTAAGTGAAGCTATTATATTAGACATCTGTAATGTTTACTAACGCAAATAGGCTCAAGCATTAATTTACAATTAGATGAGAATAAGGACGTACGTTATTTTTTTACAAATATTGAAAGTCTCTTCGTAGCTACATTTACCCAGATAAAGTTGTACATTTTGATTTATCATATAATTAAAAGGAAATATGTTAGTTTGTTTGAGTGTAAACGCTGTAACTCCAAAACCAATAAACCTAGAAAGCTGAACCTCGGGCTTATTTTTTAATTTTAGGCTTGGAAGTGGAGAGGGAGTCAGAAAAATTAAATAAACGGTCATAAAAACTAAGGAACTGAAACTCCGCATCGGGAACGAGTGCAGCATATTTTTCATTTGCATTTTAAAATTACTTAGAATCATCGTACGAATCTGGGAGTTGGACGAAAGAACGCTTAAAAGAATAAAAATTCATTTTCTCGCTGTCGTTTTTTTAACTCTCTCCACAAATTAGTTTTGGCCCCAAGTGAAAAAACGAGCAACATTGTATATCCTGAAGCTCTATACGAAAAAAATTAGAGATGTTTCAGCAATTAATTACTGTAAACATAAAAATAAATTAATATAGATTGTCGTGTTTTTTTAATTAGGTCATTTTTACACTTCTGAATCCCGGTCAACTCCGGGTAAACTATCGCTAGTGCTACATATAATTGTCCGTTTGCAAAGACAGGGAAATAATTATATGTATACATATATAACGCGGGGAAAATAATTCAATTTCGTGCACTTAACGTCATGAGTGTTTTAAAATTGTACTTACGAAGAAAGAAATCTTGCTCGAATCCTCAATAATGTTCTCCGTCGTTGTGTAAATAAAACTCTTTAAAAGATTTAAATTAAAAACTAACTAATTAATCAATCAGCGGAATAATTTCTTTTAGAAACATCTGAACAAAAAGATAACATCAATTTATTTCAATATTGTAAACTGTTAACGCACCAAACTTACCAAAATATTATCTATCAAATGTTTTAACTTGCTTAAAAATGTAATTTTCAGTGAAGAATTTATCGAAGAAAAATTGATTTTAAATCTATTATGAATAAAGTTCGCTTTGCGTAATAATACGGAGAATATATTAAAGAGAGGATTACAAAACAATTATCACAAAATATTACTACTTTCATTCTAAATAAATCAAAATAAAACATTACATTTACCGATAATTATGTAAATGAAACTCCGATGAAACTTTATAACAATGAAACTCGGTCGTAATACAAACAATACAGTACCGATTGAGGCCCCTATTAATTAATCAATCAGCGGAATAATTTATAGACGATACATTAAATTAAGGATTTAGGTATGATATTTACATCTCATATAATAAAAAGCAATTCTCTGTCTATAACGCCAACTTTTCTCTGTCCATAACGTTAACTTTTCTCTGTCCATAACGCTAACTTAAACGCTAATAGCTCGAGAAGTAATGAAGATCGAAACTCGAAATTTGGCAGAGATGCTTGATTAACACTTTTTCAGGCGATGACGAATTGAAATCGCGAAAAAATTCCTTGGTTCGACTCCTGTGGAGGCATTTCCATTTCCCATTACTTAACATGTAAAACGATGTGCAGGTTTTATTTTTTAAAAAATTAAAATTAGAAGGAATTAACCTACGACCTTCGGATTTGAACCATTTTGAAGAAAAAATTATAAAGTTTCTTATCCTGCTCATCATTTTTCGCCCACTGTTCGAAATATCCCACGTTAAACGTTTAATTTACATATTTTATAAAAAAATCTCGCTATTTTAGCGGAATGTTGCCATGGTGACTAATTATATTGTTAGACCTCAAAATACTATTGTTGAATCAATGCTTATGGGTGTAAGCGTGCTTCGAATGTTCATAATACGAGATAGGGAGAGAGAGGGAGGGGGGGAGGAGCGAGAGGGAGGGGGGGGCGAGAAGGAGGGGGGGGGCGAGAGGGAGGGGGAGAGAGGGAAGTAGAGGGGGGAGGGAGAAAGAGGGGAAGGGGAGAGGAGGGAGGTAGAGAAATGAGGAGGGGGAGAGGGGGAGGGAAAGAGGGGCAACTATTTTAAGTTTAGCTAAAGATAGGCCGTCAACAACAGAATATTCACTAGAGATATATGGCAATATATTTCATATGTAAAAGTGTGATATTAATTATTTTAAATGAAAATAACAATAATCTATCTATCTATAATTCTTCCGTTTATATTTCAACGAACATTACACTAGTTAACAAATAAATGTGCCACTCGAATATTAACAAATCATACAAAGTACGCTTACACCCATAAGGATTGATACCACAATTTTTGATTTCGACGCCTAACAATAGAATTAGTAGCCAAGGCAACATTCCGTTAAAATGGCAATACTTCCACAAAATATGTGAATTAAATGTATAAGATGAGCGATTTCGAATTGTATACGGAAAAAGGTGAACAGAATAAGAAACTATGTAATTTTTTCTTCAAAATGGTTCAGATCCGAAGATCGTAGGTTAATTCCTTCTAATTTTAATTTCCAAAACAATAAAAGTCAGCACATCAAAAAATTGATTTTCACGTGTTACATTATGGAAAATGGAAATGTCTTTCTTAGAGTCGAACCCAGGACTTTTTTGGAGATTGATTTTCGTCATTACTTTAAAAACATGTTAATCAAGTATACCTGCCACATTTCAATCTTCTACCTATTCGGGAAGTTTGTTAAATCGCTCTATATCAGCCACCGTGACCAACCAACCAACCAACAGACCTAGGCTATTATAGTATGAAATAATATAATGGTTCTACTTACAAAGAGATAAGATTCCAGCATTCAAACGATGAAAAGAAGATTCAAGTGCTTTCATTAAATCCTTAGAAACGCTTCCCATACGCAGTTGAATGAATAACTATCTGTAGATATTTATGTTGCTATGTATAGATTTTGACATTGCTACAGCAATAATTTCGATGCTCAAACAAAAGTGTGAAGCGAATAACGTTATTCTTTCACCTATTTGAAGGTATAATTCCTAGTAACTGAATCGGAGACAACAATGACGGTCGCCTTGGCAACGCCCGGAAATAGTACGATATATCCGTAAAAATTCGAAAGCAATTGTGTATTCCTGAAAACTTGGAGCGTATAACGTGTAAACATCGCAAGAATAAGATAGTATAGAGTTTTAGCTGTCGAATAAAGTAAAAACGAAGAATATTGGTCCATATTTACGTGTCTTAATGTATGAAGGAAGAAAACCTTGCACTCTGAAAAATCGAAAATCCCGTGAAAACTTATAGGAGGATATAATTGTGTCCTGGATTCGAACCTGGGACTTTATGAAAATGAGAATAGTTTTCTTGTAGTAACAAAACGCAGTTTACCACATATCTCTACGAGAACGGCTTTTGAGATTCATGGGAATACGGAAGGACGGACAAGTCCAAAATTCTAGAATGTATCATGACTGTGGCGCCTCTTAAATGGCAACGGCCAAATACTGAACTATGTCCTAATATAGAACCTTAAAAATGATTCCGACATTTAAAGAATTTATGCGAACGTTTAGAGACGAAGAAAACGCCGTAAAATGTTTAATTAACAGTAAAATAATTTAAACAAACCGTTGGGTTGCAGTTTTATCGTTACTCTTTACACTTCATAAAAGTCGTTCCAATTAAAAAGTTGTTTTTTAAATATTTTCTTGTCTTCTAGGCCATTTCGTGACGCCTCTATTGTCGATGACCACTTCTAAGCGATGAGTGACCACAGACAAAAGCGCTCAGGCACGTCGTGTCATCCTACCGTTTCCAAGGAGCAGACTCCGTGTAATGAACCGGAGACGTACGAAACGGGAGGTGGGAAAATATCGAACCACGGGATAAGTTATCAAGGGAGGTTGTTGATGTACTTCCTTTTGCGTGGTCTAAACACCCGGCTTTCGTTTAGTTTGGCGACGGACATGAAGGAGGCCAGGAAATTCGACGATTTAATTTTCAGGTATCAAGTCAAAACTGACGGCCCTTTCATGTTCCGTATGGTACAAGCGAAACACCGCGCGAAAGACGACTATAAAATCTATCTAAGAGACCTGTTAAATAAGAAAGGCGAGGGAGACTTCGCTTTAAGGAAATACTTCAAATCCTTCCTCGAAATGAAACAGAATTTCAACGGAGGAGATGCAATACGAGACCTGATAATCTACACCAACGCAGATTTCGGGTACGGTGACGCACAGGAAGATTTCCATCTTAAACAAGAGATATTTGAAGTGAGAAAAAATGACCAAGGTGGAGATATGGACGAAATATTTAAAACGAAACTGCTGTGCTTCAAGAAAGATTTCCAGGGCAGAGAATTTCTGGTCAATTTCTTGAATGGAACGGTTAGTAAAAAAAGGTTTGATGAAAAGGACATTAAAAATTTTCTAGGTAAGTTATGTTTCGCTATGAAGCAACCAGGAAACGACAAACTCAAAGAAAAAATGACGGAGTTGATCAAGGCAAAGTATAGTTTGATAAATTCTGAGGACGTGTACAAAATGTATCAGAGTGACATTTTTGAATGGATGATGAAAATGGAAGGCACATACTTTACCGTTGAAGACGCAGAGTCGCTCTTCAGTAGCATTACTAAAAAGTACGGAAGATTCCGTTTTGGATACGGCCGTCCTGTGGCCAATTTCTCGGGAAGGGCTTTAGAGTTGGAAAAATTGCGGATTGCGCATGAAAATAGAACGGCAACTGTGATCAGCGGACTTGGTGGGATAGGGAAGACAGAATTGGTGAGGAAATACATAGACAACAATCTTGACAAATTTGATAGAATAGTATGGATAAACGGTGAAAGCCGTAAGTCGCTAGTTGATGACTTACAGACGTTAGCATTTGATATATTAAATATTAAGAAAAATGATTCCGAAGGTAAGGCAAAAAATATTAAATGCGTGCTGGAGGAAGTGTACAATTTATTTATGAATGGCAAGTCTGTTTTCATTTTCAACAACGTAGAGTGTTCTACTGAAGGAGACGAACAAGAGCCCTATATAAAAATGTATTTGCCACCGTCATCTAAAAGACAGTTCGTCATCTTAACTTCTAGGAACAATTCTTGGTTTGATTTCAATGTGATTCCAATAGGAACAATAACGGAAGCCGATGCTGCACAATTCATTAGAACCTCGCTAAATATCAAAGATGGTATACAAGAGGACCATGTAATGGCACTCGTTCAGAAATTGCAATGTTTTCCATTGGCATTACAGCAAGCCGTCGCATATATGAAGGTATTTGAAGGATTGCTTAATTTAGGAGATTACCTGAAAAAATTTGATATTGAAACGACGAAGCTACTTGAATTTAAACAACCAAATGCCTCCCATTGCTACACGACTACAACAATGACTACATGGAATGTAACAATCCAGGCCATAAAAAAACATAAATTAGGAGAGACAGCTCATCAGACATTGAATCTAGTGTCTTATTTCTCACCAGAAAACATTCTAAAACAGGATGTCAAAGAATATTTCATAGATTTAAGCGACGATCTATTGAATGAGACTTTAAGTCTGTTGAAACAATATTCTCTTATATCAATCAAGGATAATAAATTAAGCATACATAGACTTTTGCAGCAAGTAATTAGGATTGATTTAGAAGACGGTGAAGAAACAAAAATACTTACGTGGGTTGTAGATAAATCTGATGATATTGAAGTGAAACATAGTGTAGCAACATGGCATATAATAGAAAAAAAAAAGGAATTATTTGATAAAACGTGTAAACTGCAAAATAAAATCATTGAAAGATTCATTAAATTTGGCGTATTTGAAGAAGGATACTCCTTCGGGAAAAAGTGCGTAGCAATTCTAAAAGAGAAATGTTTATGTGAAGATAGTCTCTCATTAAAGACATTACAAAACTACGCAATAATTGCAGGGTCCCTACAAGAATACAAAGAATCATTATCTATTTTGGACAAAGTACTTGAAAAGCAGAAGCATTCCCTTGGTGAGGATCATCTGGATGTTCTTAGTACCAGGTATGATAAAGCATCCGTATTAAGTAGATCAGGTGAACACAGTGAAGCGCTCTCTATCTATCAAGATGTTCACGAGAAGTATAAACATTCCCTTGGTGAGGACTATCCCAGCTTGCTTAAAATCAGGCGTGCAATAGCGTCTGAATTAAGTAGCTTAGGTGAACACAGGGAAGCGCTATCTATCTATCAAGAGGTTCTTGAGAAGGAGAAGCATACCCTTGGTGAGAACCGTCCTGACGTTTTTTATACCAGGTATGACATAGCGTCAGAAACAAGTAGCTTAAGTGAACACAGGGCAGTACTAACTATCCATCAAGAGTTTTCTGAGAAGAGGAAGCATTCCCTTGGTGAAGATGATCCTGACGTTCTTTATACCACGTATGACATAGCGTCAGAAACAGGTAGCTTAACACACAGGGCAGTACTAACTATCCATCAAGAGTTTCCTGAGAAGAGGAAGCATTCCCTTGGTGAGGACCATCCAGACATTCTTGATACCAAGTATTGCATAGCGTCAGAATTAAGTAGCTTAGGTGAACAGAGGGAAGCGCTATCTATCTATCAAGAGGTTTTTCAGAAGGAGAAGAATTTCCTTGGCGAGTTCATGGTGTCGTTTATGATATCAGAGATGACATAGCGTCAGAATTAAGTAGCTTAAGTGAACAGAGGGAAGCACTAACTATCTATCAACAGGTCCTTGAGAAGAGGAAGCATTCCCTTGGTGAGGACCATCCAGACGTCCTCACTACCAGGCATGAGATAGCAGTTTATTATACACGTTTAGGGTAATACGAGAGGGCACTCTCAATATTTCAAGATATACACAGAATTGGCATAGATGTCCTTGGACGCACACATCCACTCATACACTCTACTGAAAAATATATAAATTCATTAACTGCTAAGTCATTCTGTAACAGTAATTCTTAATGTTCTATCTTGTAATTATATTTTGTTATTTAATTTATTATTTGTAATTTTTTACAATTTTTTTTATATATCATACTGTATATTCTCACTTAAATCCAAGTATATTTCTTTTTATTTGTATAAGTGCATATTATTTGAATTTATCATCAATTTGATAGGTATTTTCTTATTCTGTAATAGCAAAGGCAATATATTAGTGATTATTTTTCTATTATCACTTAATTTCAGAATTAATTTTCAGGATTTGTTGAATGTGTCAATTATACAAAAAATTAATGAAGTTATTATTCATTCTTTGTTTGGTCTATTTACACATCATAATGTGTCTTATTACCCAAACTTGAAATTAGTTTTCTCTTAAGGTTTTTACGCTGCCGTCTGATAAATGCACTTATGACCATATCAGTGTTAAAGTAATCTTTTGTGATAGCTAACTTGACTGTATTTTCATTAAATGCATAATATTTCTTTTGTTTAGAATATTCCGTATATTTTTATTTTTGGCGATCACAACATATTCTTAAGATCATTTTTTATAAATATGTATTTTCGAAATTGAAGCACATTGTTTTGAGTTGTCAGAATCAATATTCCCTATGACAGCATTACCTTCCCTATCCGTAATACAGTTTGTTTTCACTGAAATTCACAGAATAAATTAAATTGCAGTTGAAAACCCTTCTGACTCTGTTCCAACATGTGAATTTGTCATCAATGAGTGAATCTTAATGCAGTAGAGATGTTATATATATATATATATATATATATATATATATATATATATATATATATATATATATATATATATATATATATATATATATATATAGCCATGATGGACAATTCCATAGGACACTCTTGAACAGAATTTTTTGTATTATAAGGTTTTTTAAATTTTCTAGACTTGCCGTGCCATTTAAAACAAAAAAGAGGTAGAGAACTGATTGTTGCTTTTAGAGAAAGAATTCCGAATGAGCAGACCAACAAAACGTTTACACCTAGAAAATTTTAATGTGATATTTGCTCAACAGACAGATAATTCAGATATGTCCAGTGGGTATTTTAATAGATTCTACCTAAAGTAAATCATTTGACATAATTCAGAGATTACCCAGTTCAATTTCACTTTTATTTAAAATATTATTTTGTTTTTTTATATAAATCCCTTCTAATTCCTGCAAATACCAGATAACATGTTCTCAGTGTCAAAAAATAAGGTCAATAATTGGATGCTGGATGGAATGGCTAATTGCCAGAGACGGACATAATATCAATCCGTTTGTAATATATTTGGCTGTGCACCCCACATTACAGTATTTATATCATTTTTCACAAAACTGTTTTTGTGCTTCTGCTATCAAAATGTTTTCACAGTGATAATGAATTCTGTGACATTATATATCAATGTGCTTTTTAATGTTTATATAATTTTACGGAATGCAATTCTTAAACATATAAACTCGTGACATTTGTTTTCTAATAAGAATTATATATTAATAGGATTAGGTAATTATCCTTATTCACAAATATTTAAAGATGTTATTACAGATTTAGATGACTGTTACATTATTATGTTTGGAAATTCTCCACTTTTGATGATTGCAATGTTTGAAATCATTCTTTTAATTCCTCGTATCTTCATTCAATGTGGGATTTATGATGCTATGTAAATGTTATTTTTTTCATGTACTTCCGAAAATTTTCAGTTTTATTATTCCTGTTCCCATAAATATAAGGTTGTGGTTATATATTCTTTGAGTGGCTGAAAGAAAGAGGCTGTTACGTATTTTATAAAGACTATATTATGGTTGCATTTAAAATATGCCCACAGTTATTTCATATGGCTATATGTTCTGTTGTAGTGATGTTTTGGTGTCTGAAAATAATTCAATCTATCATTTCGTTATTTAAGCCATTTAATCTTAAGAATTTTGTTTGATTCAAAGGAACACTTTGCTTTATTTTGAATCACTCAGTGGCTTGTGCGTCCTGATATGAAAAGGTTATAGAGTAAGAGAAGAGAGTTCTAAATATCTAATTCTGTTTTATTGTCAATCTGCTGCATGTTTATGAGCAGAGAAATGGGATTTTGAATGTTCTATTTTTGAATGACAATCTTATTGTGAATTGTAAATATATTTTCTTAAATATTTACGTTGTTCTGGAAGTTACAGTTATTTAACAGTGCCAAATATTATACTGCCTTGTCTAATCCTTGTTCATAATGAGAAATGAGACATTTTGGTCACATACAATTGTGAGCCAGGCAATTGTAACCCATTATTTTAATGCAATATTTATGTTTTAGTGGTAATTTTTAATAAAATATAATTATCTTGTAAAGTTTATCACTGTGACAATTATATCGATCAATTAATGAGCAAGAATGATTATTGGATGATTAAAAAAATAAAATAAATATTTAGTGTTTCATTGAATCTTTAGATTCCTACTTGAGTGCATGTGTGAGTGAGTGTTTCCGTCTGACAGGTCCCTGTCGTTGTCGAAAGACACATAAAACTGCAGGCATCTTGCGCGATACCTCCTCACTTCTGGCAATGTTTCCTTTCCTATCCATTTTTCATTTCCTAACTGTGCGAGTGTGTATGTTTGCTGATCTGTAGGTCCCTGTCGCGATCGTAATGATTCACAAACCTACCAGCAAACTTGGTCTGATTAATTACTGTCCTTGGCACCTCCTAAAACTCTTCCATTATCCATTTCACATTAGGTTTATTACTTGTGTGAGTGAATTAGAGAGCTTATGAAGAGTGATTGAAGACAGGTCCCTGGGAGGACTAACACCCTGTAAACCTGTATTTTCTTTTTACGTATATATTTCTTGCCCATTTCTCATCCTTCACCATTTTGCATTGTCACACAATATTGACATTTTATGGTTAAGGAGTTGTTATTATTACTTTTGTCATAAATACCTCATGTCAATAAAAAAATATATTCTTAGGAAATTCTGCATGGCAGGCATAAATGTCCATACAATATATAAAAATGTAATCAAATTTTTGTTGGTTTTTAAATAGAAAGACCTGAATTCAATATAAAATAAAACTGTTTGTAAAAACAAACAATAATGTGATCAAAATTACATCATCCAGGTCAAAGAATAGACGTAATATGATGTTTTATCCATAATTGGTCTATAACACTTCCCTATTATACCAATTGCATTGGATTAAATAAGAATGGAAAAATACAAAGTCAGCAGAAATATTACTATGGCTGATCTAATCAAAAAGATACATGTGAACGGCTCTGAAATTTGCTTGACGACATTTGTCAAGGTATTGCGCTACTCCATGTTTAATTTCTACCTGAGAACAGTATTCGTAAATGTGAAATCTAATAAAAAAATTCATATTATCTCTCTTGTTCAGTTAACGTAATAAGTTTTAACATTGAACTAGTTGTACCCGCATATTGTGTGTGTGGATTTATTTCAATTAATTTATTAATTATTTTAGAAGCCTGCATTTCAAATTTGGAATGTTACCTGCATATTTTAAAATAATAAACACAGAGAAGCTTAAATATTTATTGAATATCATATTTTAAAAAAATGTCTTATCTGCAATACATAAGTAGTTAGAGTAAATGCCCGTCCATGTGACAGCGGGAAATACAATTATACTATTTCCGTATCCCCCTCCTTCCCTCCCTTCCTCCCTCTCTCTCGTCCGACACACCTTATGTAAAGTGCTTCGTATTTCTATTGTGTGACATATGAGTATTGAAGCTATAATATGAATCTCGAGTCTCAACAAAGACATTCGTTGTTGACCAGGAGACTTATAGAGAAAAGCGTGATATTTCGTCAAAATCTGTCCCATATTCATTTCCTTATAGAGTAAAGAGTACAAATATATAAAAATCTTTTTTAAATTACACTTTAACTTCCTCATACGAAGTATCGAGAAAGTATTGTTATCGCGAAAAAATTCGACCTCGATTTTTTTAGGAAATATACGTTTTAGGTGTCGCTGAATCAGAAAAGGTGGTTTTTGCAATGCTGTCTGTCTGTCTCTCTCTTACTGTCTCTGCAGCCTAGACGGCAGAGCGAAAATGAATGAAATCTCGTACTGAGGCATTTTATCATTCTGAGCAAAGTATACATAGAAATGGTTCACATAGATCAATAATTAAGAGTAGTTTATTCAACGCATTTTTAAAAACAAATCGATTTTCTCAAATACGGATACAAAGATTTTGATCAAATTTTGTACAGTTACTTGAGTTTACATCCTCAATAATACTGCATAGTTCATATTTCTCAAAAAAAAAATATAAGGCTAGTTTATTCCAGGAGCTTTAAGAACAATTCAATTTTCTCAAAAAAGGCCATAACGTTTTTGATCAGATTTCTTACAGTAACTTGAGTATACATCTACAATAATACTAGATATTTTATTTTTCTCATTGAATGAATATAAGGCTGGTTTATTCTTGGGAAACTTTAAGAAAAATACGATTTTCTAAAAACAGGCTCATATAATTTTTATTTTCAAAAGATAACTAAACGACACATTAGTACCTATATATCAATAAAAACAACAATTATTTCATTATTTTTATCTAGATTTTTATTTATATCTTCTGAAAAATTTTACTCTTCTTTTCTTGAAAACCAAACTGTTTTTCAGAAATAAATTTATATTTTCTTAGGTAATCCGTTAAATAAGTTGTTACAAATTTCTATAATATTTTACTAATGGATGGTAGCAAGGATATCGGTCCATAATTTCCCAAATCACTATATACTCCCTCCTTATAAATTGGTCTTACTACTGCTAGTTTTAGTCCATCTGGTACTATTCTTTGGGTTAAACTATTTTTAATAAGAGCTGTAAGTATAGGAATCAATACTTTGTTACATTTTATATCTCTTATTCTTATGTCATCATGACCCAGACCTTTATTATTTGGCAATTTAACAATTTCCATTACTTTCCCTTCAGTTGGTTCTAGGATGTATATGATGTTTAAATTGGAGATTCCAAATTCATTATTTAATTTTAAGGGGCATATAATCTTTATATCTTCAATTCCTAGAGTAAACTGTAACAGTATACATTCGGCCTCATTGCCGTAAATTACGTAAATTTTGAATATGTTTCATAATCCACCGCTACTAGCTAGCACACGTAACGCACATCCACAAAGGCGGTGATAAAGAGAACCTCGAAAATTATAGACCGATTTCCTTGACGTCATTATCGTGTAAGATTCTAGAACATATAATCGTTAGCTCTGTTCTGCGTTATTCAGATGGTCGTTCTTCGCTAAGCAAAAACCAGCACGGGTTTCGGAGAGGTAGGTTATGCGAAACGCAGCTCGCCCTGTTCGTAAACGAATTGTTACAATGCGGAGAGAAAAACACTCAGGTTGATGCCATTTTTATTGATATTAAAAAAGCGTTTGACAAAGTACCCCATTATAAATTAATAGGAAAACTAGGAAAGTACGGCATAAACCCTAATATCGTGAGTTGGGTAAAAGACTTCCTCACAAACAGAAAACAGATAGTAGTTATTGATGGGAAATCTTCATACCCGGTAAAAGTCGCATCAGGTGTTCCACAGGGAAGTGTCATATGCCCACTACTATTCCTGATATATATAAACGATATCTGCTCGGTAATTCGCTGCAAAATAAGACTTTTCGCAGATGACACCATTTTATATAAGGAGATAATGAGCCAGGATGACCAAAAATTTCTCCAGGAAGATTTAAATGCCCTTTCAGCATGGTGTCAAGATTGGAAAATCGAAATTAATCACAGAAAATTTTCCCTGTTGAGTTTCTGGAAGAGTAAGAATAATGAATTAGACCCGGAGTACAGAATTGATAGATTGAATATCCAATCTGCAGAGTACGTTAAATATTTAGGAGTCACCATTTGTCGTGATCTATCGTGGAATACGCATATTCGAAGGATCGTAGGCGCAGGTAATAAGAAATTGGGCTTCGCAGGCAGAATAGTAAGAAGTAGCACCGAACAGGTACGAGAAACGTGTTATTTATCATTGGTCAGATCTCAGGTCGAATACCCTTCCAGGATATGGGATCCGTACGAAAAGGGACAGATACTTGAGTAGAAGTGGTTTAAACATGAGTTTATTTCGAAACTTTTAGACTTAGATTTCTGTTAAATACGTGAAATGTTAGTTTTCTAAATGGCCGACCGCTCCAGAGTTAATAAACCACAAATCCAAGCGATTCGTGCATCACAAATCCGTGATAAGTGGAGTTGTGGCCGAAGGAGTCAGTTGTCAACCTTCCCCCCTTTGGTAAAAAAACTAAGCACTCGCGGTTAGATAACAACCGCGAAGAATTGGCAAACCGCAATCTCGAATCAAGACGAAAATTAATCCTTTATATATTACGCTGATCACGTGTTAACTTCATGCTAAACATCCAATCATTATAAGCAAGGATTCGTCATTAAATTCTTAAAGTATAACACATTAACCATCGAGTAGAGTCTCTCAAAATATTACATTACACTACATTACGATATTTAATACGCAAATATCGTGTCTTCAAACATGGCTTTACAGTTTGGATTTACAGTTCACATATTACTTAAGCGGATGCAAACTTCCGAATGAATCAATTTCATCCATTAGTATTTTTTTTCGGACACAATTACATCACACTTCCGTATGAAGTTTATTTAAGTAAAATATATTTGACAAAGTAATGTTGCGAACTTTATAATTATATATTTCGAAATTTTATATTTCGAAAGAATAATCTTATTTATTGCATCATGTAGGTCTGCACTTGCTTATGTTTCTGAAAATGAGAAAATCGATTCACAGTACATTTCACGGGGAACATTCAAATTGTTTCAAATACTGACTATGCTATAGTAAGCGTAACTGTGTGGAATAGTTCTCGAAGACGTTGATATCTCCCGAGAGAGAGGGGGAGATAGAGAGGCAAAGAAAGACAGAGAGGGAGGGAGAGAGACAGAGAGAGAGGGAGGGAGAGAGAGAGAGAGACAGAGGGAGAGAGAAAGAGAGAGATGGAGAGAGAGATGGGAGAGACAGGGAGAGGGAGAGAGAGAGGGAAAGAGAGAGGGAGAGAGACAGACAGAGAGAGAGGGAGGGAGAGGGAGAGAGAGAGAGACAGAGGGAGAGAGAAAGAGAGATGGAGAGAGAGAGGGGGAGAGACAGAGTGAGAGAAAGAAAGAGAGGGGGGAGGGAGAGAGAGAGGGAAAGAGAGAGGGGGAGGGAGGGAGACAGACAGACAGACAAACGACTTTATTCAGGGCGAAATTGAGACTGTGAAGTCCCTTCTTACATTTAACCCTTGAACGAGAGAGAGGGGGGGAGAGAGAGGGAGAGGTGGAGAGAGTGGGAGAGACACGTGATATACAAAACTAATATTTTCCTTAAATTTTATCAGCAAGTGGCAGAAATAAAGTGAATAAATTGAAGGTGGTTATTAGTTTGGCTGAATTAAAATATACTACGGAATAATAATAATAATAATTACTCATCCTCAATTAGTAAGAGAACAGATATTTAAATTATGTCTCCATGCGAGTACACACACGTATAACCAGAGATTCATGACGAGTACATGACAACAAAATCTTTTATAACGAAAAATTAAGCTGAAATTTATCTGGCTTTTTCCTTTGAAGGCCGCCTATTTTGTAAAGTAAAAAGATTTTATTTTTGAATAAGAAGAAAATTTGAAATAAAAACCATTCTCTATGTAAAAAATAACAAAAATTTAAATTGTGCATGCAATTTCCTCAACTTTCGGTTACCCGTTATTGTCCAAAAACGAATCAGTTCTTTGTGCTCATGTTAAAGCGTTATATATGAAGTTTGGAAACGAAATGGCACGTATTTTTTGAGTTAGAGTGCCTTCAATCACATACACACGCTGACATCATTCCGAAAATATTCTAGGGACCTAAAACGTGTATTTCCGTTGAAATCTCGAAGTCGATTTTTTTCGTGAACACAATACTTTCCCATTACTACGTATGGAGAAAGTAAAAAGGACTCAACGTATGCAGGCAAACAGTTAACTACAGGTTCGCTATATGTGAACGAATAAAATTATGTATTACAAGTGGACGTCCACTCCCCGAGGTCATGTTTCTGTTCGTCTTTTTCGGCCCTATTTCGACTGCCTTTTCATATTGGGGCCATCTGGAAGATTCTTTAGGACAAATATGTTCCCTTTCATATTAGAAATTCCCTGCCTTTCTGCTTACAATATGCACATCCGATAAATTATAACTATGCGCTCTGTGAAAGGGTTACAATTTTAAAATGTGCTCGTAGGAGCCCTACCGAGCCCGATGTGTATTATACATGGTAACAAATGCATAAAGCTTTTTACAGTACGTAAATAATTGATATTTTCGGACACATCTATAATAATAAATCGAACTTGCCGCTGCATTACGAAAGCACAGCTTTAACATATTTTTTTAACCCAGAATAATAATAATAATTTTATTATTTTCGGCTGTCGCCATAATTAAATACTCTGAATTTTTTATCACTGTCCTCAATTAGTCCGTAGGCAATCTTGTGCGTAAATGGCGTCGCCGCAAACTTTTTCTTCATCCTCGCTATCCACCTCGGTGAAGTACTCATCCTATATGATAATGTCGTCTTCGGAATCATCAATGGCGTTTGAAAGGCAATACTTTTATAAGCCACGTTTACATCGTAAACTCTCTGACACATATCTCGAATGGAGGCAGGGCGAGAACTGTCTCGATGCCGATAATACCTAAGTGATAAATTACAGTGATGTTTTTACAAGAAATTACACATTATTACACATGGCGATATTATAATATGCATATACTCTGGACCCATCTTATTTCAGTGCTCTTTAAATGAAGGCATCAGATTTTTATTGCATTTTAGGTTGAAGATATAGAAGTGAATGCGTTGAAGATGGTTATTAGTTAGGCTCATTAAAAAAATACTACGGAATAATAATTTCATGTCCTCAATTTGTGACAGAACAGATATTTGGTTATTACTTAAATGCGAGTAGAAACGGACCGAGACCACATCGTTTATTGCCTGTTTCGCACATACAAACTCAAAATCGCACTGCCAACGATGGCGCATTTATTATCGAGTCTTAACCACTTATAATCACTGTAAATGATAAAGACAGCGTTCCATTGAAATCGATAAATTTTGAGATGAGAGGAAATTGATCGCATCAAGGTGAAAACCAATAAAAATGACTAAAGCAGGGAGGCCATTTAAGAGATAACATGGGTTTCGTAAGAACGACATCCGACTGTTAAAATGAAATGCAAAGGAACAGATAACACGTCCAAAAGTATAAGATAAATCTATCGGAGCGCGAATTCGGTAAACAATTAGGAGGAAATCAATCAAATCGCCATATTCTTAACATTATCTTTAGCCAATGAAATGTATAAATTTAAGAGACGAGGCCGAGACTTCGTAGAATTCCATCATAATAGGATGTGATGCATTTTCAATACGAATAATGCGTATAACGGTACATATATATTTGTACTTGTACAGATATTATAAAATAAAACTCGACCGGTTTGGGTGAATGATCACCATCATCAGGTACCAGTTAATAATAAAACAAAGGCTCATATAATTAAAGGGAGGGGAGGGTGGAAGAAGGGAAAGGGTCGTGGTTGGAAGTAAAGTAAATGGGAATGGGGAGGAACTGGTGTTCGTTGACTAAATAAAACCCGGGTTGTGTTTCGCATGCAAAAATCCCATTTTCTCTAAAAATATTTAGCCTAAAAAATTGATCGTTTATTTGTAGAATTTTGGAGGTCTAAAATGAAGAATGGCTGCAAACTAAAAGATGCTTGGGGAAATGAGAATCGAAAGATTCTTTCTTCAAATGAACTAAAATGGTCATTTGTTCTTATTTGAAAGTTTAGCCCCGTTTGGCATATATAAATAGCATTACAGTCGTTACATTGTAATTTGTAAACCCCCGATTTATTAATAAGTTGTATTTATTTTTACAGAAGAGTCGTCTGAGATTTACCATGATGTAAAACGCGGCCAAAATTTGACGATTAGAGAAGATTTTTTGCAATTTTATGGCGTAGATGTCGAATGAAATTAAATTCACACAAACGAGGTCAATTAACAGTGGGAAGGGGCTGGGATAAGACTCCAGCGACCGAATATGTGACTGTATAAATACATGAAAAACAAAAAAATGCCCTAATTTATCCGTCTGTAATTCTTTTGTATTTCTACCTGACTTGTTTCATGTCATTTCTATGGCCATATGGAATTAATAAACATAATAATAAATTCAGGTGGCAACCCTGAATCCCATCGGGTATGCAATTCAATTGATTTCTGTTAAAATGGCTATTTTTATAATTTTTTTTTTGTTTTGACTTATTCCATGTCATGTACTTGGCCTCCATGAATCAATAAAATATTATTATTATTATTATGAATGCGGATAAAACTCTTCATTTTTCCTAAATTCGATATAGTCCTTGAAATTACAAAAGAAGACTTTTGTGTTAACAATTTAAACAGTTGAAACAGGTAAAAAAAAAGCCACTGTGATATCTTAATAAGGAAAGAGATCGCATAATATTTCGATCATACTTCTGGACTTATCCCTTCATCCTTCTCCCTCCCTCTCTCTCCCTATCTCTCTCCCTATCACTCTCTCCCTCTCTCTCCCTATCTCTCTCTCCCTCTCTCTTCTAATCTCACACCTAATCGTATATAAGCTTTACATGACAAGGCTCACTCTAGAGCAGAGGGAAGCACTGAATGATATGACACAGATATATTTCTCCAGGGGAATCTTCACATCCATTTTAAAAAGTATGTATTTCTATCGGATATCTACCATTCAGGAATCTATACTATGCTATAAGTATAACATTAATTTTAAATTATTGTTTCGCAGGGAAGCAGCATTAAACAGTCAGGAAAGTTAGGTGAGTCATATATATATAATGATATTCCTTCTTCCTATCTTATATCCATTATAAGACATTGTTATATTTTATATAAAAACAAGTGAATCTCAATTTTGATAAAGTGGTTATTTCTTATTTCTCGAAATTCAAGCCTATTCATCTATTAAATATGTTATGTAATGCAGAATTATTGCATCATGCCTCCCTTTAAAGATTAATAACAAAACTCCAAGTATTTTGCTTATCTGCTACGTGTTTATGATATTAATTCTTATACGGAGGTCAAATAATCTCGCCTCGTGGTGTTATTCACCGTGAAAACGTCATATTAACTTCGCAGTACTAATTTCCGATATAGATTCTCAGTTGTATCATACATTTCGTCTTTTTCTAGCGTTCCAAGTGATTTAGACAATATCTTAGTGTAGGGCGTGTCCTCTCTACTAAACTCCATATTACTTAGACTTGTCTGAGAAATTGAAAACGTTTTTCTCCAGAGTTAAATACACTGTGAGATGTGGAAGAACGCCATCCATTTTGATTACTGAAAACTGAGATGTCTCTATTAATTTTACGAAAGTATGTTTTTATTCTTCTACATTATTTAGTATATGAGAGTTAGTATTGTATTTTTTAAACAATTCGGGAATTCAGCTGGAATACTACATGTTTATAGTTCCTCTGAATGCGTTTTCTATATTTTTTCCATAATTTACGTGTGTTATAGGAATATTATAGACTCTCTAACCCTAAAATTGATAACTAAACCAGCGCATATCTTTATAATAAAATTTTTATTATTAAATTAATCTCTAAATATATTTTGGATGAAGCTGTTAATCAAAAATAGTTTTTCGAATAAAAAATCGATTTTTTTATGTTTTCCACGACGAAATGTTCAGGCGCCATGTTTCCTTATAGTTTATTTAAAACTTTAACAGAAAAAATCTAGCCCTCTCATATTTTCTTGGAATGGAGAAGTAAACCTCTATTTGAATAGAACACAGCTCATTATAATTTAAAATAAACTCATTAACACCCGTAGTGTGTCCGTTTCCAAAGTAACTCCTTTTATAATAGGCAATGCTAGCCTCAAATTAATTCATTCTGTAAAGTGAATAAATAAAGTTCTTTCCTTAAACTATAATAGCCACTGTTATTAGATTTAAATGGATTATAAGCCTTAGAACTTACTATGTGTTAAATTAGCACCAAAATTCCTTTATGAAAACAGATCAATTCATTAAGAGATCCACTGTTGACTGTTAACAGTTTTAAATGTCCTTTTATTTTCAATTGAATTTTAATTTATATTCGTTTCCAAACTTCGGCCATTGTTACGAAATTAATTAGAGGAATAACAATATAAATTCGTAAGCACGTATGGTTTACTGAGAATTTAATTTAAGAATGCTTTTTATTTCTAATTTTTCTAAAATGACACTGTTAATACTTAAATTTTCTTTATATTTACGTTAATATAATTATTTTCCACAAAAAACGCCAATCTCTCCCCTTCCTTCCTCTCTCTATCGTATTGAAGCACTCAAGGCACGCTTATTCCCAGAAGGATGTATATAGTAAGAATGATAATGTCGACAGAGCAACATCACGTTAAAATGGCGAAATTTCCACAAAATATGCAAATTAAACGTTTAACATGGAATATTTCGAACTGTGGGCGAAAAAAGACGAACGGAATAAGAAACTTTATAAATTTTTCTTCAAAATGGTTCAAATCCGAAGGTCGTCTGTTAATTTCTTCTAATTTTAATTTCCAAATGAATAAAAGCCTGCACGTCGAAAAATCGCGTTTTACATGTTACCTAATGGGAAATGGAAATGCCTCTCTTGGACACGAACGAAGGAATTTTTTCATGATTTAAATTTGTCATTCGCTGAAGAAGTGTTAATCAAGGATCCCTACCAAATTTTGAGTTTCTATCATATTATTTCTCGAGTTATTAGCGTTTGCACAGCGTGACCAGCCAACGGACGACGGCTATTATTATATAAAATTACCGATGATTCGTAGAATCATACGTGAGGATTTGCAGGACGAAAATGGCTGCGTATCTGTATGGCGAACTTAAACTCGATATCCGAGCGAATGATACATGGAAAAGCCATGATAAGGGACGTGGCGGAAAGAAGACAGTTCCAATCTTAGATAATCAACGAATAATATAAGATAATAACCCAATCGAATTGACGAAATAAGTCCTAGTCAAGCATCGAATAAAAAATATATACTTTTGCGTATAAAACTCTGCAATTTTACATTCTTAATTCAATTTACTTAGATATTTTTTTGTTATGTAAGTTAAAAGAAATATTATTTTTTACAATTCTTTCCTAGCGAATGTACCAAATATGCTAACTAACTACATAAGATATTTCATTATATTTTAAACAAACCTTCTTGCACCAAAGAAAGTTATTTGAAATGTTGAATCGGTAGCAATATAATGAGTAACTCGTTCATCAATTTAATCTGACCTTAATTGAGAAAAGTGACACTGATTCCTAAGATTGACTCTTTTTTACTTTCTTCATACGTAGTAATGGAAAAGTATTGTGATCACGAAAAAAATCGACTTCGAGATTTCAACGGAAATACACGTTTTGAGGTGCCTAGAACACGTTTAGACTACTTTCGGAATGATGTCTGTGTGTGCATGTGTGTGTGTATGTTATTGTGGGCGCTCTAACTCAAAAAATACATGCCATATCCTTACCAAACTTCACATATAACACTTTAACATGAACACAAAGAAATTTTTGGACAATACAAAGGTTATAGAGAATATAATTTCCTAAGTTTTTATTTGAAACTATTTACCATAGCAGTTATTCTTAAGGAATTATTTATAAATCAACGTTACTGTTGATCGAACTTGATTAAGTATACTATCAACGCATACTATATTAATTAAGCGAAGGTCATGTCCTTCACAACCCAAAGCGAAGAATCACTTTCACTCACAGACACGCATTAGAGGAAGTGGATTGGTAGGCGATGCACGGGACGCAAGGAGGCTTTACGTGTAGATTGAATAGGGCTTACAGAATCTGTGAGCGGCATATTTGAAATTATTCACATTATATTTTCTCTTCCCTAGAGCGTAAAGTAATTTATGGACGATCCCATACAAATTGGGTTAGTTCCTCCAAACTATTTTTTAAAAACCTGTATTTTTTTTAAACTTTAGAAGTTTCCGTAAGCTGCCGCGGGACGCACAAAACGCCGAGGAGGGCCACATGCGGCCCGCGGGGGTTGTGCACCACTGGCTTAAAGCCTCAGTGAGCGGCGGCAGCAGCGAGTTAAATGATTATTATTATTATATGAGTGAAAGTATTGGCCAAAGCAGTTGAATTTGAATGTTGAAACCGTACCTATTCGGTAAGTAAAATCATTCTATTGTATATTTTTAGGCTCCTATCGCTTTCAGCGTGAGCGCCTATTTTCGTCGGTCTGTTCGTCCGTCGTATCTTTCCGTCTGTCTGTCCGTCCGTCCACATGTTCGCTCTCGGCTTCAAACCGAACGGATTTTCATGAAATATTATATTAAGGACTTGCTTTCAAAGTTAATAACATAATCACAAAAATGAATCACGTAAGCCAATCAGGGGTACCACTTAACTTGCGTTAAAAAATCAACTTTCCGTCGTATCTGGTAAGGTATGGCTCACATCAAAAACTTGTAGAACTATTAAATTAGAGTATTTCTTTTCCTATACATTTTTATCGTAGGAGTAGCCGTTATCGATAAAATCGAACAAGAATGTCTTAAATCGAGTTGAACTAAGAAATTTTCTTACATGTTTACTTCACCACTGTTGCTAACATAAACAATCTCACAAACAAACGTTTAAATGGGAAGAAAATGGATTATTTATGATGACGAAAACGTACGTACATGTATATAATTTCTTTCTAACACTCCATTGCACGAAACGCGCCCATTTGTGATACGTTGTACACTTTCCTAACTTGTTTGTGTCTATTAACTAAAATTGGCAACGAATCTGGCTTAAATTTACCAATTCAAAATGTCTGTTGTGTAACATCACAAGGAGATTACGGATTACTTATAAACGATAACTTCTTTGCTTGCCTAAATATTCCTCCAGAAATCAGTCTTGTTGGCTATCTTTGGTGCTCTTCTGTAAACTGAAATGATATATATTTGTTACATTTTTCCGTTTATTACCGGAAATAGACTCTCATTGGCCAAAATCTGCAGTTCTTTGGGGGCGCAAAGGCGCGCGTAATTAATGTCACAACGTATAGGTAACTCAGGGCGCGCGGGCAGGGCAGCGGAAAGTCTGCTTACCATAATTCCGCAAAATATCTCCGATTTCACAGCTAAACGGACAGGTAGTAATTCGTGCCCAAATATGCGCTTCCTTAAATTATTCGAAATTAAAACAGATCGCTATTAAAATGAAAAGATCGTCATCCATTACAGACGACAGTGCTCACCAATTGTTGTACAACTATGATCTTCGTTTCGTTCGTGTTATTACAAAATGAAAACATTACATTTTTCACTCTGAAATTGTTAAGAATAGTTTCAGTTTAGCATAAATCTCGCTTAATGACCCTATTTCACGCCCGTGATTAACAGATGAATTCCATTGCCAACGGACAAAAGACACAATTTGTTTATTGATTCCGCTATTCTGATTTTTCCAGACATTATAGCGAATATTTCTAGAGATGTCTTTTATAATTCGAGAAACAACTTATAATCTCAAAAATTCATCGTAATCTTTAAATATAGAGAGACATGTAATCAAATGAGATAAGAGAAAAAGATAAGCCAAGTGTCGCCAAATGCGAAGGAAGAAATTTAATGCAAGTCAGAGATTAAAAGGAAGAAAGATATTTAGTAGTGACGTTTTCGAGTGGAGAGGACAATGGATTGCGAAAGGTTAACCAACATCAATTTATATTTATCCTTTTGATATGTCTAATCTTAATAAGAGACGCAATTCAGTGAAATATCCTAAAGCTGCTCCCTTAGGATGAATCACAAGTAAATGACGCAGTGTGCACTTTAAGTAATACGTCCTTTATACGAAATTCACATTTAATTATGAATAAGACATTATCCTTTAGCACTCATCCATACTGCATCGAATACAGTTCGTTTTTTAAACACGTCCAGGAAAATTATTGAGATCAAATCCTGATTCTAGACGTTTCTTTTTTGTTTTGAATCGAATAATGCCCTCGAGTCAAACACAACTTTATCCAACGGAGAAAAGAAAATATTCTGCAAACTTAACTAGGTCCTTATCATGGCCTGTCACCATTTCAATAGCTAAAAGCGGGCGATTCGACTATCTACTGAAATAACGACAATCCCAAGGAGAAAATGTTTTAAATACTATAGTTTATGTTAAGTGAAGGTGACAGTAAAAAATGTATCTTTGATTTTTAGAAATTATTATTCAAATACTAAAACAATTATTTGAAATGGTGACAGGTTTATAAAGATTGCAATTAATGTTCAGTTTGTCCTAATATAAATATACGTGAAATACTTGACAAATATATTCATTATTATTAATTTTGGTGCAATCTTTAATTTTATAATTGCTAAATATCTAAATAAGTATTTTAATAAACTAAACTCACGTTAAGAGATTCATATTCTGAAAGTTTTGTCATAAATTTTCTGTTTTCAATATTTGTGGATTTCTAAGTTCAGTTGATCAATGTTTTGCTCCGTAATAAATGTTTCGGCGTCACTGACAATGCGTTTAATTCTCTGAAATTACCCCAAAATGTCTTCATTTAATAAAATACTACGGTTAAAAAACGTTTTTTTTATTTTTCAGTTTGCTCTAAAATATTAAAATTATAAACCTCATGAGTTCATGTAACACCCATTTTAATTTTAAATTACTGTTTTTACAAGAGGTATGCGAAATCTGTCCCAAATCCTTACAGATTAACTGCTTAAAAATCTTCCCTAGTATTTCTATTTAAAAAAGACGCCATTCCATTGAAATCAATAAATTTTTGAAGGAGAGGAAAATACGGATGTTTAATACTGCTGGATTAATATAAACTAGCTGAATCCGCGCAATGTTTGGGCCATGTATGTGCAACTGATTCATAAAAAATTAAGAAGTCTGTAAGATAAGTTGATGTCAATAATTCACATTTAGCTATAATAAAGCATTTATCCGGTAAATATAGGATTTTAATGTATTTGGCTCCCATTGTAAAGTTCGCGGGTTCGAATCTCGCTCAGGGCACGGCTGTGTGTGCGTATTGACAATTTGTTATGCGAAGTCAGTCAGAAATATGCATTTTAAAAGTCCCAACCTATGAAAATATTGTCGCTCAGAAACATGAGGATTAGTCTGCTACTATAGCTCAGCTGTAATTGACGAAATAAAAGAGTTGTTTGCTTAGAACTTTTGTTTCAGCAATGAAATTAATGACGCATAGCAACATAAATATTTAAACATATTTATACTGTTGACTGCGTCTGGGAAACGTTTAATCAAGGCATTTCATCATTACTTTTATGCTGGAATATTACATTTTCGTAAGTAAAACTATTATATTAGACATCTGTAATGTTTACTAACGCAAATAGGCTCAAGCATTAATTTACAATTAGATGAGAATAAGGACGTACGTTATTTTTTTTATAAATATTGAAAGTCTCTTCGTAGCTACATTTACCCAGATAAAGTTGTACATTTTGATTTATCATATAATTAAAAGGAAATATGTTAGTTTGTTTGAGTGTAAACGCTGTAACTCCAAAACCAATAAACCTAGAAAGCTGAACCTCAGGTTTATTTTTTAATTTTAGGCTTGGAAGTGGAGAGGGAGTCAGAAAAATTAAATAAACGGTCATAAAAACTAAGGAACTGAAACTCCGCATCGGGAACGAGTGCAGCATATTTTTCATTTGCATTTTAAAATTACTTAGAATCATCGTACGAATCTGGGAGTTGGACGAAAGAACGCTTAAAAGAATAAAAATTCATTTTCTCGCTGTCGTTTTTTTAACTCTCTCCACAAATTAGTTTTGGCCCCAAGTGAAAAAACGAGCAACATTGTATATCCTGAAGCTCTATACGAAAAAAATTAGAGATGTTTCAGCAATTAATTACTGTAAACATAAAAATAAATTAATATAGATTGTCGTGTTTTTTTAATTAGGTCATTTTTACACTTCTGAATCCCGGTCAACTCCGGGTAAACTATCGCTAGTGCTACATATAATTGTCCGTTTGCAAAGACAGGGAAATAATTATATGTATACATATATAACGCGGGGAAAATAATTCAATTTCGTGCACTTAACGTCATGATTGTTTTAAAATTGTACTTACGAAGAAAGAAATCTTGCTCGAATCCTCAATAATGTTCTCCGTCGTTGTGTAAATAAAACTCTTTAAAAGATTTAAATTAAAAACTAACTAATTAATCAATCAGCGGAATAATTTCTTTTAGAAACATCTGAACAAAAAGATAACATCAATTTATTTCAATATTGTAAACTGTTAACGCACCAAACTTACCAAAATATTATCTATCAAATGTTTTAACTTGCTTAAAAATGTAATTTTCAGTGAAGAATTTATCGAAGAAAAATTGATTTTAAATCTATTATGAATAAAGTTCGCTTTGCGTAATAATACGGAGAATATATTAAAGAGAGGATTACAAAACAATTATCACAAAATATTACTACTTTCATTCTAAACAAATCAAAATAAAACATTACATTTACCGATAATTATGTAAATGAAACTCCGATGAAACTTTATAACAATGAAACTCGGTCGTAATACAAACAATACAGTACCGATTGAGGCCCCTATTAATTAATCAATCAGCGGAATAATTTATAGACGATACATTAAATTAAGGATTTAGGTATGATATTTACATCTCATATAATAAAAAGCAATTCTCTGTCTATAACGCCAACTTTTCTCTGTCCATAACGTTAACTTTTCTCTGTCCATAACGCTAACTTAAACGCTAATAGCTCGAGAAGTAATGAAGATCGAAACTCGAAATTTGGCAGAGATGCTTGATTAACACTTTTTCAGGCGATGACGAATTGAAATCGCGAAAAAATTCCTTGGTTCGACTCCTGTGGAGGCATTTCCATTTCCCATTACTTAACATGTAAAACGATGTGCAGGTTTTATTTTTTAAAAAATTAAAATTAGAAGGAATTAACCTACGACCTTCGGATTTGAACCATTTTGAAGAAAAAATTATAAAGTTTCTTATCCTGCTCATCATTTTTCGCCCACTGTTCGAAATATCCCACGTTAAACGTTTAATTTGCATATTTTATGGAAATCTTGCCATTTTAACGGAATGTTGCAATGGTGATTAATTATATTGTTAGACCTCAAAATCCTATTGTTGAATCAATGCTTATGGGTGTAAGCGTGCTTCGAATGTTTTTAATACGAGATAGGGAGAGAGAGGGAGGGGGGGGGGAGGGAGGGAGGGAAGTAGATGGGGGGGAGAAAGAGGGGAAGGGGAGAGGAGGGAGGTAGAGAAATGAGGAGGGGGGAGGGAGAGAGACGGTGGGAGAGGGGGAGGGAAAGAGAGGCAACTATTTTAAGTTTAACTAAAGATAGTCCGTCAACAACAGAATATTCACTAGAGATATATGGCAATATATTTCATATGTAAAAGTGTGATATTAATTATTTTAAATGAAAATAACAATAATCTATCTATCTATAATTCTTCCGTTTATATTTCAACGGGCATTACACTAGTTAACAAATAAATGTGCCACTCGAATATTAACAAAGCATGTTTACACCCATAAGGATTGATACCACAATTTTTGATTTCGACGCCTAACAATAGAATTAGTAGCCAAGGCAACATTCCGTTAAAATGGCAATACTTCCACAAAATATGTGAATTAAATGTATAACATGAGCGATTTCGAATTGTATACGGAAAATGATGAACAGAATAAGAAACTTTGTAATTTTTTCTTCAAAATGGTTCAGATCCGAAGATCGTAGGTTAATTCCTTCTAATTTTAATTTCCAAAACAATAAAAGTCAGCACATCAAAAAATTGATTTTCACGTGTTACATTATGGAAAATGGAAATGTCTTTCTTAGAGTCGAACCCAGGACTTTTTTGGAGATTGATTTTCGTCATTACTTTAAAAACATGTTAATCAAGTATACCTGCCAAATTTCAATCTTCTACCTATTCGGGAAGTTTGTTAAATCGCTCTATATCAGCCACCGTGACCAACCAACCAACCAACAGACCTAGGCTATTATAGTATTAAATAATATAATGGTTCTACTTACAAAGAGATAAGATGAAAAGAAGATTCAAGTGCTTTCATTAAATCCTTAGAAACGCTTCCCATACGCAGTTGACTGAATAACTATCCGTAGATATTTATGTTGCTATGTATATATTTTGACATTGCTACAGCAATAATTTCGATGCCCAAACAAAAGTGTGAAGCGAATAACGTTATTCTTTCACCTATTTGAAACTATAATTCCTAGTAACTGAATCGGAGACAACAATGACGGTCGCCTTGGCAACGCCCGGAAATAGTACGAAATATATTAAAAATTCTAAAGCAATTGTGTATTTCTGAAAACTTGGAGCGTATAACGTGTAAGCATCGCAACAATAAGATAGTATAGAGTTTTAGCTGTCGAATAAAGTAAAAACGAAGAATATTGGTCCATATTTACGTGTTTTAATGCATGAAGGAAGAAAACCTTGCACTCTGAAAAATCGAAAATCCCGTGAAAACTTATAGGAGGACATAATTGTGTCCTGGATTCGAACCTGAGACTTTATGAAAAGGGGAATAGTTTTCTAGTTTTCCTGTAGTAACAAAACGCAGTTTACCACATACCTCTGGGGAGTACGGACGGACGGACAAATCCAAAATTATAGAATATATCATGACTGTGGCGCCTCTTAAATGGCAACGACCAAATACCGAACTATGTCCTAATATATTATATATATAGAACCTTTAAAATGATTCCGATACTGTAAGAATGTATGCGAACGTTTAGAGACGAAGAAAACGCCGTAAAATATTTAATTAAGAGTAAAATAATTTAAACAAACCGTTGGGTTGGTGTTCTATCGTTACTCTGTACACTTCTTATAAGTTGTTCCAATTAAAAAGTTGTTTTTTATATATTTTCTTGTCTTCTAGGCAATTTCCTGATTCGTCTATAGTCGATGCCCACTTCTTAGCGATGAGTGGCCAAGGCCAAAAGCGCTCACTCACGCCGTGTCTTCCTACCGTGGACGGTGGCGATGGCCCTACTGAGGATGACGACGGAACCGTTTCCAAGGAGCAGACTCCGGGTAATGAACCGGAGACGTACGAAACGGGAGGTGGGAAAATATCGAACCACGGGATAAGTTATCAAGGGAGGTTGTTGATGTACATCCTTTTGCGTGGTCTAAACACCCCGATTTGGATCTAACTATCTATCAAGAGATTTTTGAGAAGAGGAAACATTCCCTTGGCGAGGACCATATACACGTTCTTGCCACCAGGTATGGGATGGCGACAGAATTAAGTAAATTAGGTGAACACAAGGAAGCTCTATCTATCTATCAAGATGTTCTTCAGAAGGAGAAGAATTCCCTTGGCGAGGACCATTCAAACGTTCTTGTTACCAAGCATGAGATAGCGTCAGTGTTAAGTAAATTAGGCGAACACAGGGAAGCGCTAACTATCTATCAAGAGATTCTTCAGAAGAGGAAACATTCCCTTGGCGAGGACCATAGTGACGTTCTTGCTACCAGGTATGGGATGGCGACAGAATTAAGTAAATTAGGTGAACACAAGGAAGCTCTATCTATCTATCAAGATGTTCTTCAGAAGGAGAAGAATTCCCTTGGCGAGGACCATTCAAACGTTCTTGTTACCAAGCATGAAATAGCGTCAGTGTTAAGTAAATTAGGTGAACACAGGGAAGCTCTAACTATCTGTCAAGAGATTCTTGAGAAGAGGAAACATTCCCTTGGCGAGGACCATTCAGATGTTCTTGCTACCAAGCATAAGATAGCGTCAGTGTTAAGTAAATTAGGTGAACACAGGGAAGCGCTATCTATCTATCAAGAGATTCTTGAGAAGAGGAAACATTCCCTTGGCGAGGACCATATACACGTTCTTGCCACCAGGTATGGGATGGCGACAGAATTAAGTAAATTAGGTGAACACAAGGAAGCTCTATCTATCTATCAAGATGTTCTTCAGAAGGAGAAGAATTCCCTTGGCGAGGACCATTCAAACGTTCTTGTTACCAAGCATGAGATAGCGTCAGTGTTAAGTAAATTAGGCGAACACAGGGAAGCGCTAACTATCTATCAAGAGATTCTTCAGAAGAGGAAACATTCCCTTGGCGAGGACCATAGTGACGTTCTTGCTACCAGGTATGGGATGGCGACAGAATTAAGTAAATTAGGTGAACACAAGGAAGCTCTATCTATCTATCAAGATGTTCTTCAGAAGGAGAAGAATTCCCTTGGCGAGGACCATTCAAACGTTCTTGTTACCAAGCATGAGATAGCGTCAGTGTTAAGTAAATTAGGCGAACACAAGGAAGCGCTAACTATCTATCAAGAGATTCTTCAGAAGAGGAAACATTCCCTTGGCGAGGACCATAGTGACGTTCTTGCTACCAGGTATGGGATGGCGACAGAATTAAGTAAATTAGGTGAACACAAGGAAGCTCTATCTATCTATCAAGATGTTCTTCAGAAGGAGAAGAATTCCCTTGGCGAGGACCATTCAGACGTTCTTGTTACCAAGCATGAGATAGCGTCAGTGTTAAGTAAATTAGGCGAACACAAGGAAGCGCTAACTATCTATCAAGAGATTCTTGAGAAGAGGAAACATTCCCTTGGCGAGGACCATAGTGACGTTCTTGCTACCAGGTATGGGATGGCGACAGAATTAAGTAAATTAGGTGAACACAAGGAAGCTCTATCTATCTATCAAGATGTTCTTCAGAAGGAGAAGAATTCCCTTGGCGAGGACCATTCAAACGTTCTTGTTACCAAGCATGAGATAGCGTCAGTATTAAGTAAATTAGGCGAACACAGGGAAGCGCTAACTATCTATCAAGAGATTCTTGAGAAGAGGAAACATTCCCTTGGCGAGGACCATAGTGACGTTCTTGCTACCAGGTATGGGATGGCGACAGAATTAAGTAAATTAGGTGAACACAAGGAAGCTCTATCTATCTATCAAGATGTTCTTCAGAAGGAGAAGAATTCCCTTGGCGAGGACCATTCAAACGTTCTTGTTACCAAGCATGAGATAGCGTCAGTGTTAAGTAAATTAGGCGAACACAAGGAAGCGCTAACTATCTATCAAGAGATTCTTGAGAAGAGGAAACATTCCCTTGGCGAGGACCATAGTGACGTTCTTGCTACCAGGTATGGGATGGCGACAGAATTAAGTAAATTAGGTGAACACAAGGAAGCTCTATCTATCTATCAAGATGTTCTTCAGAAGGAGAAGAATTCCCTTGGCGAGGACCATTCAGACGTTCTTGTTACCAAACATGAGATAGCGTCAGTGTTAAGTAAATTAGGCGAACACAGGGAAGCTCTAACTATCTATCAAGAGATTTTTGAGAAGAGGAAACATTCCCTTGGGGAGGACCATACAGACGTTCTTGCTACCAAGCATAAGATAGCGTCAGTGTTAAGTAAATTAGGTGAACACAGGGAAGCGCTAACTTTCTATCAAGAGATTCTTGAGAAGAGGAAACATTCCCTTGGCGAGGACCATTTACACGTTCATGCCACCAGGTATGGGATGGCGACAGAATTAAGTAAATTTGGTGAACACAGGGAAGCGCTAACTATCTATAAAGAGATTCTTGAGAAGAGGAAACATTCCCTTGGCGAGGACCATTTACACGTTCATGCCACCAGGTATGGGATGGCGACAGAATTAAGTAAATTAGGTGAACACAGGGAAGCGCTAACAATCTATCAAGAGATTCTTGAGAAGAGGAAACATTCCCTTGGCGAGGACCATATACACGTTCTTGCTACCAGGTATGGGATGGCGACAGAATTAAGTAAATTAGGTGAACACAAGGAAGCTCTATCTATCTATCAAGATGTTCTTCAGAAGGAGAAGAATTCCCTTGGCGAGGACCATTCAGACGTTCTTGCTACCAAGCATATGATAGCGTCAGTGTTAAGTAAATTAGGTGAACACAGGGAAGCGCTAACTATCTATCAAGAGATTCTTGAGAAGAGGAAACATTCCCTTGGCGAGGACCATTTACACGTTCATGCCACCAGGTATGGGATGGCGACAGAATTAAGTAAATTTGGTGAACACAGGGAAGCGCTAACTATCTATAAAGAGATTCTTGAGAAGAGGAAACATTCCCTTGGCGAGGACCATTTACACGTTCATGCCACCAGGTATGGGATGGCGACAGAATTAAGTAAATTAGGTGAACACAGGGAAGCGCTAACAATCTATCAAGAGATTCTTGAGAAGAGGAAACATTCCCTTGGCGAGGACCATATACACGTTCTTGCTACCAGGTATGGGATGGCGACAGAATTAAGTAAATTAGGTGAACACAAGGAAGCTCTATCTATCTATCAAGATGTTCTTCAGAAGGAGAAGAATTCCCTTGGCGAGGAGCATTCAGATGTTCTTGCTACCAAGCATATGATAGCGTCAGTGTTAAGTAAATTAGGTGAACACAGGGAAGCGCTAACTATCTATCAAGAGATTCTTAAGAAGAGGAAACATTCCCTTGACGAGGACCATCAGACGTTCTTGTTACCAAGCATTAGATAGCGTCAGTGTTAAGTAAATTAGGCGAACACAGGGAAGCGCTAACTATCTATCAAGAGATTCTTGAGAAGAGGAAACATTCCCTTGGCGAGGACCATTCAGATGTTCTTGCTACCAAGCATATGATAGCGTCAGTGTTAAGTAAATTAGGTGAACATAGGGAAGCGCTAACTATCTATCAAACATTCTTGAGAAGAGGAAACATTCCCTTGGCGAGGACCATATACACGTTCTTGCCACCAGGTATGGGATGGCGACAGAATTAAGTAAATTAGGTGAACACAAGGAAGCTCTATCTATCTATCAAGATGTTCTTCAGAAGGAGAAGAATTCCCTTGGCGAGGACCATTCAAACGTTCTTGTTACCAAGCATGAGATAGCGTCAGTGTTAAGTAAATTAGGCGAACACAGGGAAGCGCTAACTATCTATCAAGAGATTCTTCAGAAGAGGAAACATTCCCTTGGCGAGGACCATAGTGACGTTCTTGCTACCAGGTATGGGATGGCGACAGAATTAAGTAAATTAGGTGAACACAAGGAAGCTCAATCTATCTATCAAGATGTTCTTCAGAAGGAGAAGAATTCCCTTGGCGAGGACCATTCAAACGTTCTTGTTACCAAGCATGAGATAGCGTCAGTGTTAAGTAAATTAGGCGAACACAAGGAAGCGCTAACTATCTATCAAGAGATTCTTCAGAAGAGGAAACATTCCCTTGGCGAGGACCATAGTGACGTTCTTGCTACCAGGTATGGGATGGCGACAGAATTAAGTAAATTAGGTGAACACAAGGAAGCTCTATCTATCTATCAAGATGTTCTTCAGAAGGAGAAGAATTCCCTTGGCGAGGACCATTCAAACGTTCTTGTTACCAAGCATGAGATAGCGTCAGTGTTAAGTAAATTAGGCGAACACAGGGAAGCGCTAACTATCTATCAAGAGATTCTTCAGAAGAGGAAACATTCCCTTGGCGAGGACCATAGTGACGTTCTTGCTACCAGGTATGGGATGGCGACAGAATTAAGTAAATTAGGTGAACACAAGGAAGCTCTATCTATCTATCAAGATGTTCTTCAGAAGGAGAAGAATTCCCTTGGCGAGGACCATTCAAACGTTCTTGTTACCAAGCATGAGATAGCGTCAGTGTTAAGTAAATTAGGCGAACACAAGGAAGCGCTAACTATCTATCAAGAGATTCTTCAGAAGAGGAAACATTCCCTTGGCGAGGACCATAGTGACGTTCTTGCTACCAGGTATGGGATGGCGACAGAATTAAGTAAATTAGGTGAACACAAGGAAGCTCTATCTATCTATCAAGATGTTCTTCAGAAGGAGAAGAATTCCCTTGGCGAGGACCATTCAGACGTTCTTGTTACCAAGCATGAGATAGCGTCAGTGTTAAGTAAATTAGGCGAACACAAGGAAGCGCTAACTATCTATCAAGAGATTCTTGAGAAGAGGAAACATTCCCTTGGCGAGGACCATAGTGACGTTCTTGCTACCAGGTATGGGATGGCGACAGAATTAAGTAAATTAGGTGAACACAAGGAAGCTCTATCTATCTATCAAGATGTTCTTCAGAAGGAGAAGAATTCCCTTGGCGAGGACCATTCAAACGTTCTTGTTACCAAGCATGAGATAGCGTCAGTATTAAGTAAATTAGGCGAACACAGGGAAGCGCTAACTATCTATCAAGAGATTCTTGAGAAGAGGAAACATTCCCTTGGCGAGGACCATAGTGACGTTCTTGCTACCAGGTATGGGATGGCGACAGAATTAAGTAAATTAGGTGAACACAAGGAAGCTCTATCTATCTATCAAGATGTTCTTCAGAAGGAGAAGAATTCCCTTGGCGAGGACCATTCAAACGTTCTTGTTACCAAGCATGAGATAGCGTCAGTGTTAAGTAAATTAGGCGAACACAAGGAAGCGCTAACTATCTATCAAGAGATTCTTGAGAAGAGGAAACATTCCCTTGGCGAGGACCATAGTGACGTTCTTGCTACCAGGTATGGGATGGCGACAGAATTAAGTAAATTAGGTGAACACAAGGAAGCTCTATCTATCTATCAAGATGTTCTTCAGAAGGAGAAGAATTCCCTTGGCGAGGACCATTCAGACGTTCTTGTTACCAAACATGAGATAGCGTCAGTGTTAAGTAAATTAGGCGAACACAGGGAAGCTCTAACTATCTATCAAGAGATTTTTGAGAAGAGGAAACATTCCCTTGGGGAGGACCATACAGACGTTCTTGCTACCAAGCATAAGATAGCGTCAGTGTTAAGTAAATTAGGTGAACACAGGGAAGCGCTAACTTTCTATCAAGAGATTCTTGAGAAGAGGAAACATTCCCTTGGCGAGGACCATTTACACGTTCATGCCACCAGGTATGGGATGGCGACAGAATTAAGTAAATTTGGTGAACACAGGGAAGCGCTAACTATCTATAAAGAGATTCTTGAGAAGAGGAAACATTCCCTTGGCGAGGACCATTTACACGTTCATGCCACCAGGTATGGGATGGCGACAGAATTAAGTAAATTAGGTGAACACAGGGAAGCGCTAACAATCTATCAAGAGATTCTTGAGAAGAGGAAACATTCCCTTGGCGAGGACCATATACACGTTCTTGCTACCAGGTATGGGATGGCGACAGAATTAAGTAAATTAGGTGAACACAAGGAAGCTCTATCTATCTATCAAGATGTTCTTCAGAAGGAGAAGAATTCCCTTGGCGAGGACCATTCAGACGTTCTTGCTACCAAGCATATGATAGCGTCAGTGTTAAGTAAATTAGGTGAACACAGGGAAGCGCTAACTATCTATCAAGAGATTCTTGAGAAGAGGAAACATTCCCTTGGCGAGGACCATTTACACGTTCATGCCACCAGGTATGGGATGGCGACAGAATTAAGTAAATTTGGTGAACACAGGGAAGCGCTAACTATCTATAAAGAGATTCTTGAGAAGAGGAAACATTCCCTTGGCGAGGACCATTTACACGTTCATGCCACCAGGTATGGGATGGCGACAGAATTAAGTAAATTAGGTGAACACAGGGAAGCGCTAACAATCTATCAAGAGATTCTTGAGAAGAGGAAACATTCCCTTGGCGAGGACCATATACACGTTCTTGCTACCAGGTATGGGATGGCGACAGAATTAAGTAAATTAGGTGAACACAAGGAAGCTCTATCTATCTATCAAGATGTTCTTCAGAAGGAGAAGAATTCCCTTGGCGAGGAGCATTCAGATGTTCTTGCTACCAAGCATATGATAGCGTCAGTGTTAAGTAAATTAGGTGAACACAGGGAAGCGCTAACTATCTATCAAGAGATTCTTAAGAAGAGGAAACATTCCCTTGACGAGGACCATCAGACGTTCTTGTTACCAAGCATTAGATAGCGTCAGTGTTAAGTAAATTAGGCGAACACAGGGAAGCGCTAACTATCTATCAAGAGATTCTTGAGAAGAGGAAACATTCCCTTGGCGAGGACCATTCAGATGTTCTTGCTACCAAGCATATGATAGCGTCAGTGTTAAGTAAATTAGGTGAACATAGGGAAGCGCTAACTATCTATCAAACATTCTTGAGAAGAGGAAACATTCCCTTGGCGAGGACCATATACACGTTCTTGCCACCAGGTATGGGATGGCGACAGAATTAAGTAAATTAGGTGAACACAAGGAAGCTCTATCTATCTATCAAGATGTTCTTCAGAAGGAGAAGAATTCCCTTGGCGAGGACCATTCAAACGTTCTTGTTACCAAGCATGAGATAGCGTCAGTGTTAAGTAAATTAGGCGAACACAGGGAAGCGCTAACTATCTATCAAGAGATTCTTCAGAAGAGGAAACATTCCCTTGGCGAGGACCATAGTGACGTTCTTGCTACCAGGTATGGGATGGCGACAGAATTAAGTAAATTAGGTGAACACAAGGAAGCTCAATCTATCTATCAAGATGTTCTTCAGAAGGAGAAGAATTCCCTTGGCGAGGACCATTCAAACGTTCTTGTTACCAAGCATGAGATAGCGTCAGTGTTAAGTAAATTAGGCGAACACAAGGAAGCGCTAACTATCTATCAAGAGATTCTTCAGAAGAGGAAACATTCCCTTGGCGAGGACCATAGTGACGTTCTTGCTACCAGGTATGGGATGGCGACAGAATTAAGTAAATTAGGTGAACACAAGGAAGCTCTATCTATCTATCAAGATGTTCTTCAGAAGGAGAAGAATTCCCTTGGCGAGGACCATTCAGACGTTCTTGTTACCAAGCATGAGATAGCGTCAGTGTTAAGTTAATTAGGCAACACAAGGAAGCGCTAACTATCTATCAAGAGATTCTTGAGAAGAGGAAACATTCCCTTGGCGAGGACCATAGTGACGTTCTTGCTACCAGGTATGGGATGGCGACAGAATTAAGTAAATTAGGTGAACACAAGGAAGCTCTATCTATCTATCAAGATGTTCTTCAGAAGTAGAAGAATTCCCTTGGCGAGGACCATTCAAACGTTCTTGTTACCAAGCATGAGATAGCGTCAGTGTTAAGTAAATTAGGCGAACACAAGGAAGCGCTAACTATCTATCAAGAGATTCTTGAGAAGAGGAAACATTCCCTTGGCGAGGACCATAGTGACGTTCTTGCTACCAGGTATGGGATGGCGACAGAATTAAGTAAATTAGGTGAACACAAGGAAGCTCTATCTATCTATCAAGATGTTCTTCAGAAGGAGAAGAATTCCCTTGGCGAGGACCATTCAGACGTTCTTGTTACCAAACATGAGATAGCGTCAGTGTTAAGTAAATTAGGCGAACACAGGGAAGCTCTAACTATCTATCAAGAGATTTTTGAGAAGAGGAAACATTCCCTTGGGGAGGACCATACAGACGTTCTTGCTACCAAGCATAAGATAGCGTCAGTGTTAAGTAAATTAGGTGAACACAGGGAAGCGCTAACTTTCTATCAAGAGATTCTTGAGAAGAGGAAACATTCCCTTGGCGAGGACCATTTACACGTTCATGCCACCAGGTATGGGATGGCGACAGAATTAAGTAAATTTGGTGAACACAGGGAAGCGCTAACTATCTATAAAGAGATTCTTGAGAAGAGGAAACATTCCCTTGGCGAGGACCATTCAGACGTTCTTGTTACCAAGCATGAGATAGCATCAGTGTTAAGTAAATTAGGTGAACACAGGGAAGCTCTAACTATCTATCAAGAGATTTTTGAGAAGAGGAAACATTCCCTTGGCGAGGACCATATACACGTTCTTGCCACCAGGTATGGGATGGCGACAGAATTAAGTAAATTAGGTGAACACAGGGAAGCGCTAACAATCTATCAAGAGATTCTTGAGAAGAGGAAACATTCCCTTGGCGAGGACCATATACACGTTCTTGCTACCAGGTATGGGATGGCGACAGAATTAAGTAAATTAGGCGAACACAGGGAAGCGCTAACTATCTATCAAGAGATTCTTCAGAAGAGGAAACATTCCCTTGGCGAGGACCATAGTGACGTTCTTGCTACCAGGTATGGGATGGCGACAGAATTAAGTAAATTAGGTGAACACAAGGAAGCTCTATCTATCTATCAAGATGTTCTTCAGAAGGAGAAGAATTCCCTTGGCGAGGAGCATTCAAACGTTCTTGTTACCAAGCATGAGATAGCGTCAGTGTTAAGTAAATTAGGCGAACACAGGGAAGCGCTAACTATCTATCAAGAGATTCTTGAGAAGAGGAAACATTCCCTTGGCGAGGACCATTCAGATGTTCTTGCTACCAAGCATATGATAGCGTCAGTGTTAAGTAAATTAGGTGAACACAGGGAAGCGCTAACTATCTATCAAGAGATTCTTAAGAAGAGGAAACATTCCCTTGGCGAGGACCATTCAGATGTTCTTGCTACCAAGCATATGATAGCGTCAGTGTTAAGTAAATTAGGTGAACATAGGGAAGCGCTAACTATCTATCAAACATTCTTGAGAAGAGGAAACATTCCCTTGGCGAGGACCATATACACGTTCTTGCCACCAGGTATGGGATGGCGACAGAATTAAGTAAATTAGGTGAACACAAGGAAGCTCTATCTATCTATCAAGATGTTCTTCAGAAGGAGAAGAATTCCCTTGGCGAGGACCATTCAAACGTTCTTGTTACCAAGCATGAGATAGCGTCAGTGTTAAGTAAATTAGGCGAACACAGGGAAGCGCTAACTATCTATCAAGAGATTCTTCAGAAGAGGAAACATTCCCTTGGCGAGGACCATAGTGACGTTCTTGCTACCAGGTATGGGATGGCGACAGAATTAAGTAAATTAGGTGAACACAAGGAAGCTCTATCTATCTATCAAGATGTTCTTCAGAAGGAGAAGAATTCCCTTGGCGAGGACCATTCAAACGTTCTTGTTACCAAGCATGAGATAGCGTCAGTGTTAAGTAAATTAGGCGAACACAAGGAAGCGCTAACTATCTATCAAGAGATTCTTCAGAAGAGGAAACATTCCCTTGCCGAGGACCATAGTGACGTTCTTGCTACCAGGTATGGGATGGCGACAGAATTAAGTAAATTAGGTGAACACAAGGAAGCTCTATCTATCTATCAAGATGTTCTTCAGAAGGAGAAGAATTCCCTTGGCGAGGACCATTCAGACGTTCTTGTTACCAAGCATGAGATAGCGTCAGTGTTAAGTTAATTAGGCGAACACAAGGAAGCGCTAACTATCTATCAAGAGATTCTTGAGAAGAGGAAACATTCCCTTGGCGAGGACCATAGTGACGTTCTTGCTACCAGGTATGGGATGGCGACAGAATTAAGTAAATTAGGTGAACACAAGGAAGCTCTATCTATCTATCAAGATGTTCTTCAGAAGGAGAAGAATTCCCTTGGCGAGGACCATTCAAACGTTCTTGTTACCAAGCATGAGATAGCGTCAGTATTAAGTAAATTAGGCGAACACAGGGAAGCGCTAACTATCTATCAAGAGATTCTTGAGAAGAGGAAACATTCCCTTGGCGAGGACCATAGTGACGTTCTTGCTACCAGGTATGGGATGGCGACAGAATTAAGTAAATTAGGTGAACACAAGGAAGCTCTATCTATCTATCAAGATGTTCTTCAGAAGGAGAAGAATTCCCTTGGCGAGGACCATTCAAACGTTCTTGTTACCAAGCATGAGATAGCGTCAGTATTAAGTAAATTAGGCGAACACAAGGAAGCGCTAACTATCTATCAAGAGATTCTTGAGAAGAGGAAACATTCCCTTGGCGAGGACCATAGTGACGTTCTTGCTACCAGGTATGGGATGGCGACAGAATTAAGTAAATTAGGTGAACACAAGGAAGCTCTATCTATCTATCAAGATGTTCTTCAGAAGGAGAAGAATTCCCTTGGCGAGGACCATTCAGACATTCTTGAGACCAAGCATTAGATAGCGTCAGAGTTAAGTAAATTAGGTGAACACAGGGTAGCGCTAAATATCTATCAAGAGATTCTTGAGAAGAGGAAACATTCCCTTGGTGGGGACCATTCAGACGTTCTTGCTACCAGGTATGAGATAGCGTCAGAGTTAAGTAAATTACGTGAACACAGGGAAGCGCTAACTATCTATCAAGAGATTCTTGAGAAGAGGAAACATTCCCTTGGTGAGGACCATTCAGACGTTCTTGTTACCAAGCATGAGATAGCGTCAGAGTTAAGTAAATTACGTGAACACTGGGAAGCGCTAACTATCTATCAAGAGATTCTTGAGAAGAGGAAACATTCCCTTGGCGAGGACTATACAGACGTTCTTGCTACCAGGTGTGAGATAGCGTCAGAATTAAGTAGCTTAGATGAACACAAGGAAGCGCTATCCAATGAATCAAGAGGTACTTCAGAAGGATGCGAATTCCCTTGGCGAGGACCATTCAGACTTTCTTGCTACCAAGCATAAGATAGTGTCAAGTTAAGTAAATTAGGTGAACACAGGGAAGCGCTATTTATCTATCAAGAGATTCTTGAGAAGTGGAAACATTCCCTTGGTGAGGACCATTCAGACGTTCTTGTTACCAAGCATAAGATAGTGTCAAGTTAAGTAAATTAGGTGAACACAGGGAAGCGCTATCTATCTATCAAGAGATTCTTGAGAAGTGGAAACATTCCCCTGGTGAGGACCATTCAGACGTTCTTGTTACCAGGTATGACATAGCGTCAGAATTAAGTAGCTTAGATGGACACAAGGAAGCGCTATCCAATGAATCAAGAGGTACTTCAGAAGGATGCGAATTCCCTTGGCGAGGACCATTCAGACTTTCTTGCTACCAAGCATAAGATAGTGTCAAGTTAAGTAAATTAGGTGAACACAGGGAAGCGCTATTTATCTATCAAGAGATTCTTGAGAAGTGGAAACATTCCCTTGGTGAGGACCATTCAGACGTTCTTGTTACCAGGTATGACATAGCGTCAGAATTAAGTAGCTTAGATGAACACAAGGAAGCGCTATCCAATGAATCAAGAGGTTCTTCAGAAGGATACGAATTCCCTTGGCGAGGACCATTCACTTTCTTGCTACCAAGCATAAGATAGCGTCAGAGTTAAGTAAATTAGGTGAACACAGGGAAGCGCTAACTATCTATCAAGAGATTCTTCAGAAGAGGAAACATTCCCTTGGTGAGTACCATCCAGACGTTCTTGTTACCAAGCATAAGATAGCGTCAGAGTTAAGTAAATTAGGTGAACACAGGGAAGCTCTATCTGTCTATCAAGAGGTTCATGAGAAGAAGAAGAATTCCCTTGGTGAGGACCATCCAGACGTTCTTGCTACCATGCATATGATAGCATCTGAATTAAGTCATTTAGGTGAACACAGGGAAGCACTCTTAATCTATAAAGAGGTTCTTGGAAAGAAGAAGCAATCCCTTGGTGAGGATCATTTAAAACAAGGTTTGCGATGGCGTGTGAATTAAGTAAGTTAGGTGAACACAGGGAAGCTCTATCTATCTATCAAGAGTTTATTGAGAAGGGCAAACATTCCCTTGGTGCGGAGCCTCTGTACTTTCTTACTACCAGGCATGAGATAGCATCTGATTTAATTAGATTAAATGAAGTCAGGGAGGCACTCTCAATCTATAAAGCGGTTCTTGAAATGCAGAAGCATTCTGTTGGCGAGAACCATCGCAGTGTTCTTCCTACCAGGCACGAGATAGCAGTTTTATATACACGTTTAGGGGAATACGAGACGGCACTCTCAATCTTTCAAGATATACACATAATTGGCATAGATGTCCTTGGAAGCACACATCCACTCATACACTCTACTGAGAAATATATAAATTCATTAACTGCTTAGTCATTCAGTAATAGTAATTTTTAATGTTCTATCTTTTAATTAAATATTGTTATTTAATTTATTAGTTGTAATTTTTTACAATTTTTTAAATATATCATTCCATATATTCTCACTTAACTCCAAGTATATTTCTTCTTATTTGTATGCGTGTATATTATTTGAATTTATCATCAATTTTATAGGTATTTTCTTATTCTGTAATAGCAAAGGCAATATATTAGTGATTATTTTTCTATTAATCACTTAACTTCAGAATTAATTTTCAGGATTTGTTGAATGTGTCAATTATACAAAAAATTAATGAAGTTATTATTTATTCTTGGTTTGGTCTATTTACACATCATATTGTGTCTTATTACCCAAACTTGAAATTAGTTTTCTCTTAAGGTTTTTATGCTGCCGTCTGATAAATGCACTTATGACCATATCAGTGTTAAAGTAATTTTTGCGATAGCTAACTTGACTACATTTTCATTAAATGCATAGTATTTCTTTTGTTAAGAATTGTCCGTATATTCTTATTTTTGGCGATCACAACATATTCTTAAGATCATTGTTTATAAATATGTATTTTCGAAATTGAAGCACATTGTTTTGAGTTGTTAGAATCAATATTCCCTATGACAGCATTAATTTCCTTATCTGTAATATAGTTTCTTTTTATAGAAATTGACTGAAAAAGTTAAATTGCAGTTAGACTCAGTTCCATTGTGTGAATTCGTCATCAGTTAGGGAGTTTTAATGCAGTAGAGACACTTATATATATAGCGGACGGATGGGAGAGAAATAAAATTAGAATGATTAATAAATAATTAATATAGTATTTATGCTTTGGTCCATAGTTGGCAGAACTATATTCATGAAATAATTCCTCTTTTGTAGCCACGGTGGACAATTCTATAGGACACTCTTGAACAGAATTTGATGTATTATAGTCTTTTAAATTTTCTAGACTCGCTGTGCCATTTAAAACAAAAAAGAGGTAGAGAACGGATTGTTGCTTTTAGAGAAACAATTCCAAATGAGTAGACAAACTTATCGTTAACAACTAGAAAATTTTAATGTGATATTTGCTCAACAGACAGATAATTCAGATATGTCAAATAGGTATTTTAATAGATTCTACCTAAAGTAAATCATTTGACATAATTCACAGATTATCCAGTTCAATTTCACTTTTATTTAAAATATTATTTTGTTTTTTTATATAAATCCCTTCTAATTCCTGCAAATACCAGATAACATGTTCTCAGTGTCAAAAAATAAGGTCAATAATTGGATGCTGGATGCAAATGCTAATTGCCAGAGACGGACATAATATCAATCCGTTTGTAATATATTTGTCTGTGCACCCCACATTACAGTATTTGTATCATTTCTCACGAAACAGTTTTTGTGATTCAGCTATCAAAATGTCTTCAAAGTGATAATGAATTTTGTGACATTATGTATCAATGTGCTATTTAATGTTTATTTAATTTTACGGAATGCAATTCCTAAACATATAAACTCCTGACATTTGTTTTCTAGTAAGAATTATATATTAATAGGATTAGGTAATTATCCCTATTCACAGAAATTTAAAGATGTTATTACAGATTTAGATGACTGTTACATTATTATGTTTGGAAATTCTACACTTTTATGATTGCAATGTTTAAAGCCAATTCTTTGGATCTTCATTCAATGTGGTATTTACAATGATGTGTAAAGGTTATTTTTTTATTATGTACTTCTGAAAATTTTCAGTTTTATTATTCCTGTTCCCATAAATATAAGGTTGTGGTTATATATTCTTTGAGTGGCTGAAAGAAAGAGGCTGTTATGTATTTTATAAAGACTATATTATGGTTGCATTTAAAATATGCACACATTTATTTCATATGGCTATATATTCTGTTGTAGTGATTACCTGAGAAGCCTGCATTTCAAATTTGAAATGCTGTCTGCATATTTTAAAATAATAAACACTGAGAAGCTTGAATACTTATTGAATACTATTTTTTTTAATTCCACATCTACAATAATGACGTACTTAGCATAAATGCCCATCAATGTGACGACGGGAAATAAAATTACATTTCCGTTTCCCCCTCCCTCCCTCTCTCTAACTCATGTGACACATTTTACGTAAAGTGCTTCGTGTTTCTATCGTGTGAAGTATGAGTATTGAAGCAACAATAGGAATCTCGAGTCTCAACAAAGACATTCGCTGTTGTCCAGGAGACTTATCGATAAAAGCACAATATTTGGTCAAGATCTGTCCCATATTCTTTTTGCTATAAAGTATGGAATAAAAATATATAAAAACTTTTTTAAATTACACTCTTTTTTATGACGCAAACAGAAAAATATAAAATAAATTTTTGGGTTCGAGAAAACATCCTGTTCTTAATGATTATTTTAAATTGTATGTCATCATGAATCTAATTGAAAAAAACAGGAATGGCATATGTCGATTAAACAAGAATTTCCAGACTATTTACAAGGCAGAGAATAATTTAATCAACATATGTCATACTTCTTTTTTCAAACAGATTCATGATCTCGTATATAATTTAAAATTTTCATTAAATCCAGATATTTCAATCAAACACAACAAATTTGATGGGCGAATTTGCGAGCGTCAGCCGTGAAACAACTAAAAATAACAATTATTTTATTTTATGATGGTGGAATTTGCCAAATAATGAAAAGGTGATCACAGAAATTTGAAAACGTTTATTTATTCAGCAGCTAGAGATTCGTAACAGTTAAACATAGTTACTAATGTTCATGTATGTACTTTCGGTCGAGGTAAGAATCTGAAATTTTTAAGAATGTTAGGGAATAGCGTTCCAGCAGCAATTGATATTGAAAATTAAAATTAAGTTTATTATTATGACCGTTAAAAATTCCTAAAATTTAAAAAATTAAATCAATATATATATATATATAAATGTACTCAATATACTGTCTCAATATACTTCGTACATGAGGTAGTAAAAGGGGACCGTGCGTCATGTAACAAAACTTCTGACCAAGTTTTAAAAATTGCAAGTTTCGATAGTAAATTTACTGCAACATATTTGCGTCTATGCTTATAGTAGCAGAAGAGTCTAAACAGACGTTTAAGATTTAAATGTGCGGTTTATATTTATTTTATTCATTTTAGAACAATACACAGCCCGCAGGCCTTAATACAAAACTTGGTTACACACTATGAAAAAGTAAATTATTGTACATGGTTAAAGCATGTTTATATAAGTTGGTAATAAAAATAACAGATAATAGCTAGGTAAATAGTAACTCAAGAACAGTCGGTATAGTACAATCGAATTAGGTTATTCATTGTGATGCATAGAATCTTGAACTGATAATTAAATATTGCATAATATGTAAATATTGCTAAAAAATTATTAATAAGTAAATATTCATCTTTTCCCACGTAAACGTAAAACCTTAGCAAATTTTACGTTTAAATTCGCCGATGTAAGAAAAATCGTTCATTTTCGTCAATGATTGCCTTGGAAACGGGCAGTGTTGTTTGAAGCCATATAAGCTCATAAATAAATGGCACTCCAAAAATAGTTAGTGTTCCAAAAAACTAAATTCCCCAAAATTATGTAAAATTAGTGCCTATTACCAAAATGTTTGCAGACTTAGAAAAAAGTTGGACATTTTAAGATTAAACAGTTTAAATATAGATTATGATCTGTTATTCCTCTCTGAGACATGGTTAGCTTATGATATCGTGAGGACGTTGTGTCTTGATTGGCATGAAAACTGCGTTACCTTCCTTTAGAATTTCTTGTAATTGTTTTAATGTAGAACAACTGTTTACAAGAGTACCCATTAATCATACTAATTTAATACTAGGATGTACTTATATACCACTATACTGTTCTTCTTCAGCATACTCTGATCATTGTGATGAATTATATTACATAGGGTCATCCATTTAAAACGCGACCCACTAGTTTATCTAAATATTTAATTGCATTACAAAGTCCTGTAAATCGTTACAACAACAATGTAATAACACTGAACAGTCTGTAATTATCAAAAAAAAATTCTCCAAGTGTCCTCCTTGCTGTTCAAGAGAAGCAGTCGCTCACTTTAATGTGTTTCGTGCAACACGGAGCAGAGTTGCTTGGTCGATTGAATGAATCTAGGCTTCAATGTGATGGGTTGCGTGATAAATGGATGACCCTGTACAACTCACCAATAAACTGATTCTAAAATTTTAATATTGGGCGATTATAACCTGACGGATTCATTGACGAATGCAAACTTCAATCCCTCCACTGTTCATAACTTATCTTCTAATATAATACATGATACTATGAACTTACTAGATTTGAAACAGTGTAATAACATTTATAACGAGAAAGATAAAATTCTAGATCTATGTTTAAAAAATATTATTGAAACTGATGAGTATCTTTACACCGAACCTGCTTTTAATTATAAAATGGCTGATTATGAATCCCTGAATAATTATTTGCTGGATATAAATTTGGAAGAAATTCTTAACACGATTATTGTTAATGATGTGCTACTATTTTATGGTATCGTATTTGAAGCAATAAAATCCTATGTTCCTAAGTATAAGATAAGCCCAAATACTATTAAGTACCCAAACATTATAGGCCTAATTCGTCAAAAAAATAAGGCTCATAAGTTACATAAAATAACAGATAAATTGAATGATTACTTTAATTTTGCAAGCCTTCGATCACTATGTAAAAGGTTAATCAGTAAACGCTACAAGTCTTACATACAATCAATACGGAACGCCATTTCAAGTAATCTAAAATGCTTTCGGAATTACGTGAACTCGTTGAAAGTCCTAAATGCCATTCCTAATGTAATGAACTATGACAATAACCAAGGTTGCGGCTATAAAGAAATAGCAGATTTATTTGCATATTATTTTTCTATAGTCTATGAACGACACGATGATCACCTAAATTATTTGAGAAACTAGTTCACGGTCAGATTACCCCTGTGTTTAAAAATATTATAATACACCAACAGCATGGATTCCTTCAGGGCTCTTGTACAGTTAGTAATCTGGATATTCTAGTTTTAATTCTAACCAACAGTTAGATACAGTTTATGCAGATATGGCAGACGCTTTTGATAAAGTTGTCCACAAGGTATTAATATCAAAATTGCAAGGATTAGGTTCTTCACTAACTAGCGAGTTATTTGACAGATAGAGATTTAATAGTTGAAATTAATTCCTCTTTTAGGGCTACATCTGGTGTTCCTCAAGGATCCCACCTTGGGCCCTTACTTTTTCTCTTATTTATTAATGATATAACTGACATATTTTGCGATGTGGACTTTCTGTTTTTTGCTGATGACCTAAAAATTTTTACGAAAATTAATAGTTTGAATGACTGTAGAATTTTGCAACATAATAATGATAAACTTGATGACTGGTTAAAACTTTACTAATTATCACTTAATGTACAAAAGTCTAATGTAATAACTTTCACCGTAAGTTAAATCCATTAAATTACAATTATGATCTACAAGGATATAAACTGCAACGTGTGGAGGAAATAAAGGACTTAGGAGTGTGGTTTGATACTTCATTGCCATTCAAAACACACAGAGAAATTGTAACTAAAGAAGCTTTAAGAACCTTAGGTTTTGTTTTGAGAAATACCTATAAATTTGATGATACAATATTTTGAAAATATTATGTTTCCTTAGTGCGTACCAAGATTGAATATTGTTCGGTAATACGGTCACCCTTCTACAGTATTGACATATCACTAGTGGAATGTGTCCAGAGTAAGTTACTCCTGCACATATCAATCCGAAGAATTGAATTTTCATACACAACCATTTTGTCTGTAATGAGCACGCATTCTTTGGAATCAAGAAGAAATATAGTTGATCTAAATTTCCTATATAATATTATTAATAATCGTTTAGACTGTCTCGATCTATTAAAAACTATAAACTTTTATGTCCCACACCACAAATCAAGAACATGCACAATTTTTAGTATTGAACATTGTAATACAAACTATGCTTATAATTCCTTATTTAAAAGAATACAAAGAAGACGAAACGAATACGGTCACTTAATTGATTTCAGCTTTCCCTGTGTAAAATTTAATAACATTGTAAGAAATATGTTATGTTTTCCTAAATAAATACGCTGGAGTTTAATACTTTAACTGCTTCTAACTACACTTGACAGATTAAGTGGTTTTTTAATGTGCTTTTTACTGTGTCGATTAATGTGGTATTTTATTGAAAATTTCGTTTTATACTTAGTTCTATAGGCGCTGTGTTTGGCGTGCATGACTGTTTTTTTACGATTTAAAATATATGTTGAAAGGTTTTTATTTGTGTGATTACTACATGTATTTATTTTTAAAGTGTGTTCGGTGTGCACGATTGTTTATGTGTGATTTAAAATATATTTATTTTATTTATTTATTTAGACAGTTAAAGAAGAAGCTAATTACTAAATCACACACTTCTCAACAACCACTATCCTTACCCAATAAACAAAAATCTCTAATCCTTAACTTTACTCACACAAATGAACTTAACTGACGTACTACTAAAACAATTAACATTCTTTTGCTGCCGTTTAATTAATGGTATGTTGAAAGGTTCTTGTCTTTGTGATTACTACATGTATTTACTTTTAAAGTGTGATATTCTTCAAAGTTATTGTACGTAAGTGAACTTTGTAATATTTTCTCTTTCTAATACTGTTTTAATAATGTAATAGGGCTTTTGCCCCTAATATTCTAGAATATTCTAGAATGAACCTATCTTCACTTATGTTAATTGGATGGATAAATGCGGTAAATTACGTATTTTAAAACATGCTAATGTTTGAAATAATTCGACAATGTTTTAACGTGGCTTCGTTGTCTTATCGAAGTCTTTCTGCATATTATAGGCAGTTGTTTGCGCTGTAGCTTTGCATTATCTGAATAGAACAGATATTATGAATTACATTTGCCAGATGCAGTTTTTTTACATGGACAGCTGTATGCAGCCATGACTAGAACACGTGACAAACATAATTTGAAATTTTGGGTTAAGGATAAAGATAATCAAGGGCAATTGCTGTTAAACGAAAGAGTATTTACAAGGAACATCGTTATAAGAGAGCTACTTAATAGCTAAAATAATATTATTGAGGTATAAGACCGTTTTACTCTTAATTTTTTAAAACTATACCTTTGCTTTCATTTGTAGCCCTTTCCAGTCTTATTCAAATATTATAATTTTATCATTTGTTCGTTCGTTTTATTTTTATATTGTTTGTTTTCAAAGGCCGTTTTAAACGGGCTCATTCATCTAGTAAAATATAAAGGAGAATATAAGATATCGTTCAATGTACGCAAGTGGACAATCAATTAAATTGGAGGTATCAGGTAGATAAGGTGTACAAAAGACTAGCACGGCTATTTTTCTGCTGAGATGTTTAGCAGAGTACTGTGCTTTGGACGTATTATTGACTACTTATTATGGAGTGCTTGAAAGTATTGCCAAATACTGTATTATTGTGTGGGGTAATTCATCATAGGGAAATAACAAAAGAGTTTTTACCTTACAAAAAAGAGCCATTAGAATAATGTGAAACTAAAGAGTCTCATGCAGGGAATACTTTAAAAAACTTAAAATTATGACTATCCCTTCTTTGTATATGTATAGCACTATTTTATACGAATGAACATAAAATGTACAAAGAATAAAATAAGGAAATGTTCATAAATATCATAACAGATATAGTTTCTATGTATGAAGCATCACAGACTTCAATTATTAAAGAAATGTCCTGATTATGCTGGTAAATTGCTATATAATAAACTCCCTCCTTCGCAACTGAAAGGTATTTTAAATGTAAACCGTTTTCATAGGGAGTTAAAAATGTTTTTTTTATAAATAAAGCGTATTACTCTGTCAATGAATATAAAGAGGATAATATTAAAAACCTGTGAATTGTTAAAAACGTTGGTGTTAATATGAAGAGGATACTGTTTAACATTGAGAATTGTGTAAATAAATGATGATGCCAATACAATGTAAAAAAATTGTTCTTATGGCAAATAAAATTTATTATATTATTATTCGTATGGAACACTGTAATAGGAATAACCATGTCTAAATGCTATAAATCTTTTCAATCTTTTCTGAATTTTGTCAAACTTTTCAATCTATGTACAGTAAACTTCCAGTTATCCGGCACTCAAGCAACCGGAATTCTCAAGCAACTGGCATCTCCGGCCTCTAGATTTTTTTTTAAATTTCATCTAGTTCGGAATGTTACCGCTAATTTAAATAAATATGGCGTTCGCGTTGGTAGTCGTAATACGCAACTATGTATGTTTTTTGGAATCAGTGTTTGTGTTAAATGAAATATTTCGTCCACCCTTTTTAAATGCCTCCTAAAACTGCAATATAGGCTAAAAGTGATAAAAGGAAACTGGTTGTACTAACCTTAACCCAGAAACTTAATATCATTAAACGTTTAGAGAAAGGTGAGAATCGCAATGTTTTAATGAAAGAGTTCAATGTCGGTTCTTCAACTATTTATGACATTAAGGCACAGAAATCACAGTTATTGAAATTTGTTACGTCTTCTGAGACTACTACAGGAATTGAATATCGGCGCACTCTTCGTAAGCCGAAACTTGAGAGCAATTGGATATTGCTGTGTATGAATGGTTTTCTATAAAGCGTTCCGTGGGAGCCCCTATTTCTGGACCAATGTTGATTGAAAAGTCTAAAGATTTTTATGAACAAATGGACATTAGTGAACCGTGTGCATTTTCAGATGGATGGTTAACACGTTTTAAGATTAGGCATTGGATCAGACGTCTTGATATTTCGGGTGATAAAATATCGGGTGACCAAGAAGCTGCCGATAAATTCTTTGATTTTTTTGAAACATTAGTTAAGGAACATGACCTAACCCCTGATCAAATTTATAATGCTGATGAGACCGGTTTGTTTTGGCGATGTTTACCACATTCAACTCTGGTTAGTTCAAGTGTTATTCTACTTGTTACTCTCTCAAGTCCAATTTTATTGTTAATAAAAAAATAAAAGACGTAAGTTGACATTGTTTTCCTACATAAAGTTTACAATCTGGTTCGTAGATGGCAACACCTTACAGCAGAAAAAAGAAGTACGTAAGTGTAGTGTCACAGGTTTCCGCTCTTGCATCAAACCTCCTAAATAAGAATGTTTTAAGAGTGAGTCAATTTTATGCATTATAATAGTTTATTACTTTATTTTAAGGCTGCATTACTATTTTGGGCTTAGATGCAGAATCATACTCTCGTGTTGGAATTGCTTATTTATACACCACTTTACTCAAGTTTGTCTTTCGTTTAATATCAATTTTCCTCAAAAATTTCTGCTAATACTTTGAGTTGTGTGAGGATAATTTCTCTCCTTGGACAAGGAAACAATTTTTGTTGATGGAAAATTCTAATGGTTGGACTAAGTTAACCCTTACCTACCGTTGTTATTAAAACAAAAGAGAAGCTAATAGCGATAGGCATACAAGAAACTGCTGGGTGTAATGTAACTAGTAATTATTAAAATATTGCTATTAAGTGTATTGAATACTTGTATATTTTAATTTCATTACTTCCTTGAATATCAAGAAATTATTTAAGAATAACTGTTAGTAGAATATCGATTCTATGGGTTAGAAATTCCAAGGTATATGTATAGTTTTGCATCTGTTCCATATTTTGGTTTCCAAATGCATTAAGGTCTATCCAATAAAAATCTCAAGCAACCGGAATATTCAGTTTAACGGAAAGCCCAATTCCCCGAACATGCCGGATAACAGGAAGTTTACTGTACTATAATATGGAAACCAAATAACAGAGCAATAATCCAAAACAGGCAAAATTAAGGTAAAGTATAATGTTCTAATCACATTTATGTCGTTGAAATCTTTTGAAAATCTAAATGTAAAGCCTAACATTTGAAGGGCTTTAGATACGCAATTTTCGATATGTACATCAAATGTAAGACTTGATTTGAAAATAACACACAGATCTTTGATGGCATCAACCCTTTGTAGGCTGACGGTGGAAATGCTGCAATTAAACCTAATTATGTTTTTAATCCTTTTAAATGTTATAATTTTACATTTACCTATATTTAGGTAGACGTAATTTTTTGAAGATCAACTGCTGAGATTATTAATACTGGTTTGCAAGATAGAACAATCATCAACTGATTTAATAGCTAAAGCAAGCTTCATGCCGTCAGCAAACAAATAGGCATTAACAGGACCAAGGGAACAGACAGAATCATTAATAAATAGTTTAATAAGATATGTGATGCAGCCAACATATGACTTTCTCCATGCTTGGGGTATAGACATTTAAATTATTATGAATAGCATTAATATAAGGTAAATTTATTATTTAGTATCGTTAAAGAATACAGTCATCCTTATTGCCTTCAATTATATTTTGAATATGTTTACAGAAATCACCGCCACATCGTGATGGTGCTGTATACTGGAAATTACCAATAAGTTAAATATCTCCAAAATGGATGGCTATATGAAAATTTGTTTCAAACAAAACTTGGAAGAAATATTATTCTCTACAGATTTGGCCCTCACAAAGATTACCAATAACGATGTTTTTAAGGAGATATTTGACGGAAACCGAAATAAACGATTATTTATAAATAATTACTAAATAATAACTGCTATGGAAAATTGTTTCAAATAAAAGATGTAGGAAATTATAATTTCTACATTTGTTGTAATACTCAATATATACAATAATGACATATTATCGGAGAAATATCGCAATAACTGAATCGGATTTTGAATAAACCTCGACTTCCAGATAACTGGTATTGTCCAAAAACTAATCAGTTCTTTGTGCTCATGCTAAAGTGTTCTATATGAAATTTGGTATTAATACGACAAACACTTTTTGAGTTAGAGCACCCATAATCACATACATACATCCATCCACACACACACACATACATAATTCATTCCGAAAATAGTCTATACGTATCCTGGGGACCTCAAAACGTGTATTTCCGTTGAAATCTCGAAGTCGATTTTTTTCGTGATCACAACACTTTCGTATGGAGACACCTGAAGTAGCGACAAAAGAAAAGGGACAAGTGTCTCTCACTTTGACTCTTTCTCAACGATTGTCAAGATAGCTCTGGAACCAACTCAGTAATGAACCTGAAAAACCACAATACTCTAACTTAGCAGACATTGGTTGACCTTGTCAAAGGCCTCAGCAAAATCAGTGTACGCTACGTCCACCTGGAAATTTCGATTGAACGATTGAAGAATGAAATTTTGAAAGGAAAGAAGGTTAGTGGCAGGGGATTTTCCCGGACGAAAACTGTGTTGAACTGGAACGATGACATCCTTGAAATAGGGTTCAAAGTGATTAAGAACTAGCAATTCAAAGAGATTTTGCTAAGACTAGACCATATGCTCACAGGGCTGTAATTTTCAACATCAGATCTGTCACCTGATTTAAAGATTGGAACAATATGACTAGGCTTTAGGGCAGGGGTGGGCAAACCGTGGCCCGCGGGCCATATGTGGCCCTCGAGAGCGTTTAACGTGGCCCGCGAAGCTTTGGTGAAAAAGCAATCTGTGAAATTTAACACAATTTTATACTACTTTTGGTAAAATTTTGACGATAAAACATTTAGTTTTGAAAATTTAGCCCTACAATCCTTGTTTGTTCTTGTTTTTCGCTTATGTATGATGCCTAAGAATCTAAGCAAATTCCGATTTAAACTCTAATCTGGACCGCCTAAGCACTGGCATCTTTGAATGTGGCCCGATGAAGAATTAGCAAACACCGATGCTGCCTGCCATGCAGAAATGTTTGCCCACCCCTGCTTTAGGGCATCAGGGAAGATTCCAGATGAGAGAGAAAAGTTAAAAAGAACATTTAGCGGATAAGTCAAAGCAGTGAATATTATCAAACACGTTAGAAAAATAGGTAGCAAAAAAATCAGCAACATCTTGAATATTATCTGCTTCAACATTGTTGAAAAATATTCTCTCAGGGATGTGGTTGGACTTCATAAAAGTATTGACGTAATTCCAGAAGAATATATTATTTTTTGGATTGAATTCTGATTTTTTTAACGTAATCATTGTAACAAGTTTGCATTAATTTTTTACATTCTTTCCGGGCAGTAGAGAAGGCATTATAATCATGAAGCGAGTGGTATTCCTTATATAACTGATGCAGTATTTTTTTCTGAGTGATTGATATTTTTAATTCAGTAATAAACCTACAGGTTGAAGGGACTACCGTATATACTCGTGTATATGCCGACTCCATATATAGTACGACCCCTGATTTTTTGGTGAACAAACCTGATTTTTTCATATATCTCGTTTATAGTTCGACCACAGCTTTCCACCAGGGTCGATATATTTCATTTCGATAGCTCGATGGTTACGAGCGAGATATATCGAACAACCTTGATTTTCCACACCACCATAGAATAGACCGTAAATGTCGTAAATATTATTTCTTGCGAGTACACTAAAATTCGGGTAAGTTAAGTATCTTACTCCTAAAACATTTAATAAAAAATGATATGAATCATGATTGCACAAGATGAAATAAAATCGTTTCAATTCTAGTACGTCTGGATTACGTTCCGCGTACGTAATCCATCTACTTAATAGGTAGGGATAACGGATAAAAAGAAATTACTTTGTAATATTCCACAGTCTTTATTGTTTCTTCAATCACACACCGACCGGTTTCCACTACAAAATCATTCTAATGGTGTTACTAATCGACGTAACACCATTAGAATGATTTTGTAGTGGAAACCGGTCGGTGTGTGATTGAAGAAACAATAAAGACTGTTGAATATTACAAAGTAATTTCTTTTTTCCAAGATGTCAAAATTCCATAAAGTTACGCCGTCTACGATACTTTTAGTCCAACTCGTTCCAATCCATCCCTTGTAAAAAGACGCAAACAAAGATGTACATACATAACATTCAAGAAAGGAAGTGCCCGTAAATCTTCACTTTTATCAAGTATTTGTGAATTTGAAGCTGTATATATGAAAAAGATTCTACTCTTCACGAAGCAACATAACAACGATAAAGGGCCTCACTGTTAAGGTTAGCCTACCAATAGAATGCGTGCGGGTGGCATAACTTCACCGAAAATGCCCGTGAAGATACATGAATTTTAAATCCTCAAATGCATTACTCGTGTATAGTACGATCCCCAATTTTTGCAATAAAAATTTGGTCGTAAAAACTCGTACTATACACGAGTTTATACGGTATTTTCTTTTTTGGTGTCACCAAAGCAATATTATTCAATAAAATACTGATCAATCTGATGAAACAATTGTTTACGTCTAAACCTAGGAACTCAGTATCCCAATCACAGTTTAATAAACTAGAGTTAAGCTCAGTGAGGTTGAAACGGTTGAAGTTGAAGATTTCACGGCCATTTTCAGTCACTGTGTTGAGTTCAGAACTGACCTTTAAAGTAAGCGGAGGGTGATACCCTCCAGCTGGTAGAAGAGTATCAACAGCAGCCCAGACGGTAGCGTTTTCATCGGATGTAAAGACAAATTGAAGTCACCCACAAGTGTCACGGGCAGATAAAAAGGACTGTATGCAAGAAGATGTTCTACAGCATCACGATAGGCTTAATATTCAGCTGAACTGCTTCCTGGAGGTAAGTACACAGCACCTATCAGAATTTGCGAATCCCGTGCTTTAATGCTGGCAAATGCATGTACGACTGAGGTAAGTGATGTAAATACTTGGATAGATTTCAAGCGTTTATAAACAGCAATCATCACAGTACTGCCAGGTCACTTAATGCTGCTTAGTGAGGTTCTGTCATGTCTATACACATTATAATTAGTAAATCCTAACTCTGCGTCGTTAATGGACAGACAAAGATTAGTTTCAGTGAAGCAAGGAATATCATACTCAATCATATAGACTGAGTTACGTAAAGTAGGCAACTTAGATCTTATTCCGTTAACATTTTGATCGTAGACACTCAAGTGTTCGTGCATACATCGTTTTTACTTTCTCCGTACGTAGTATAGGGAAAGTGTTGTGATCACAAAAAATGTCGACTTCGAGACTTCAATGGAAATACACGTTTTGAGGTCCCTAGAACACGTTTAGACTATTTTTATGTGGATGGATGGATGTATGTGATTTTGAACGCTCTAACTCAAAATATACTTGTCATATTAATACCAAATTTCATATATAACACTTTAGCATGAACGCAAAGAACGGATTACTTTCTGGACAATATCGGTTAAACGGAAGTCGAGGTTTATTCGAAACTCGATTCAGTTTTCGCGATATTTCTCCGATAATACATCATTATTGTATACATCTACCATTACAAAAAATGTAGAAAATATAATTTCCTACATCTTTTATTTTAAACAATTTTACATAGCAGTTATTGTTTAGGAATTATTTATAAATAATCGGTGTTTTCGGTTTTCGTCAAATATCTCCTTAGAAACATCGTTATTGGTAATCATCGTAAGGACCAAAGTTGTAGAGAATGATATTTCTTCCAAGTTTTGTTTGAAACAAATTTTCGTAGAACCATCCATTTTGGAGATATTTAACTTATTCGTAATTTCCAGTATACAGCGCCACCACCATGTAGCGGTGAATTCTGTAGAGATATTCAAAATATAATTTACGGCAATAAGGACGACTGTATTCTTTTACGATACTAAATAATAATTTTGCCTTATAATAAGGCTATTCATAATAATTTAAATATCTATACCCCAAATATGGAGAAAATCGTGTTGGCCACATCAGATTTCTTACTTTCTTGTATACAAAGTATATTGAGAAAGTATTGTAATCGTGAAAAAATTCGACCTCGAGATTTTTACGGAAATACACGTTTTAGGTGTCGCCGAGTCCGAAGAAGTGGTTTCGCAATGCCGTCTGTCTATCTGTCTGTTACTGACTCTGGAGCCTAAACGGTAGAGCGAAGACGAATGAAATCTTTGATCGAGAGAGATCGCCAATTTTTCTGTCGTTTTCATCAAATTATTTGCGCGAATTAGGATTTTCAGCTATGTCTTCATTGAAACCAGCTGTGCCTTGATGTATGCATGCGGATGGCTCTTTTAAATTCTGTTAAGCCTAGACGTAATTTATTGACAAAAATCTGATGTGGTCAACACATGACTCTCTCCATATTTCGGGTATAGATATTTAAATTATTGTGAATAGCATAATGAGGCAAAATTATTATTTCGTATCGTAAAAGAATATAGTCGTCCTTATTGCCGTAAATTAGGTATATTTTGAATGTTTACAAAATTCACCGCTAGTTGGTGGCGCTGTATACTGGAAATTTACGAATAAGTTAAATATCTCCGAAATGGATGGTTCCACGAAAATTTGTTTCAAACGAAACTTGGAAGAAGTATTATTCTCTACAACTTTGGTTCTTACGAAGATTACCAATAAGGACGTTTTTAAGGAGATATTTGACGGAAACCGAAAAAAAACGATTATTTAAAAATAATTCCTAAACAATAAATGTTATGGAAAATTATTTCAAATAAAAGTTGTAGGAAATTACATTATCTATAATATTTGTAAGGAGTTGTTTATACAATAATGATGTAAGTATTACCGGAGAAATATCGCAAAAACCGAACCGTGTTTCGAATAAACCTCGATTTCCGGTTATCCGTTATTGTCCAAAAACTAATCAGTTCTTTGAGCTCATGCTAAATTGTTATATACGAAATTAGGTAACGATATGGCAAGTACTTTTCGAATTAGAGCGCCCAAAATCACACACACAGATATCATTCCGAAAATAGTCTAAACGTGTTCTAGGGACCTCAGAACATGTATTTCCGTTGAAATCTCGAAGTCGGTTTCTTTCGTGAAAACAATACTTTCCCATTACTACGTATATGGAGAAAATAAAATCTGATATTGTTAAAATTTCAATTTTAAAAGATTTTTCTTGCCCCAAAATTATTGGTACGTAAGAAAAGCATACAAGTCGGTGCAGAGATTTTCGCATTTACATTTTAAAATTGTATTCCTTTATTATAAGAAATACGGAGTAAAACTACGGCAAGGTTAAAACATTGCAGTTACTTATTTGTTGCAGAAATAATTCTAATACATGTAGGTTGATCGAAGTATTTTAGTTTTTATCGGTAAAAAAAGGTGGTTTATTTTGCTTGGTTGCAACAATGGAAATCCTAGAATGGCAAGGAACTCAACGCTTTCATATGCGAACAGTGTTTCTTCAAAATAGACTGTAATGTAAATCACATTCAATATACTTCTAAATATCGGCCATTGGAATCAAATTGTGCGTCGGCAGATTGCGATTGAGACCATCCTCTCTCTCTGTCTCTCTCTCTCTCTCTCTCTCTCTCTCTCTCTCTCTCTCTCTCTCTCTCTCTCTCTCTCTCTCTCTCTCTCTCTCTCTATATATATATATATCGGCCTCTCTCTCTCTTTTTCAACACTCAATTTCGACTGCAATTCCTAGGATTTTGATTTCGGAGTTCCCGTCATGAATTAACCATGAAAGCGAGATTTTATTCGCTAAATTTGGGGTTATTCGAAACTCCCCCTTCGCAATAACCTAACCCCGAGAGAGAGAGAGAGGGAGGGGAGAAGGAGAGAGAAAGGGATGGAGGGAGAGAGAAGGAGATAGAGGAAGAGAGAGGGAGAGGGGAAGAGAGAGAGAGGGATGGAGGGAGAGGGAGGGAGAGAGAGAGAGGTAGAGAGAGGAAGAGAGAGGTAGAGAGAGGAAGAGAGGAAGAGAGAGGTAGAGAGAGGAAGAGAGAGGGAGAGAGAGGAAGAGAGAGGGAGAGAGAGGTAGAGAGAGGAAGAGAGAGGGAGAGTGAGAGAGAGAGTAAGAGAGAGAGAGTAAGAGAGAGAGAGGAAGAGACGAAGAGAGAGAGGTAGAGAGAGAGGAGAGGGAGAGAGGGAGAGAGGAAGAGAGAGAGGGAGATGGAGGGAGAGAGAGGGAGAGAGAGAGAGAGGGAGAGTGAGGAAGAGAGAGGGAGAGTGAGGAAGAGAGAGGGAAAGAGAGGAAGAGAGAGAGAGGGAGAGGGGAAGAGAGAGTAAGATAGAGAGAGAGGGAGAGAGAGGAAGAGGGAGAGAGAGGTAGAGAGAGGAAGAGAGAGGAAGAGAGAGGGAGAGAGAGGGAGAGAGAGGAAGAGACAGAGTAAGAGAGAGAGGGGGATGGAGGGAGAGAGGGGGGAGGGGAAGAGAGAGAGGGGAAGAGAGAGACAGGAAGAGAGTAAGAGAGAGAGAGGAAGAGACGAAGAGAGAGGAAGAGAGACAGGATGAGGGAGGGATGGAGGGAGAGGGAGGGAGAGACGGGGAGAGAGAGGAAGAGAGAGGAGATAAAGAGGAGAGGAAGAGAGGGGGGAGAGTGAGAGTGAGAGAGAGGTATTGAGAAAGAGAAATAGAGAGAGAGAGTGGAATTGAAAGAGAGGAAGTGTGTGGGAGTGAGGAAGAGAGAGAGGAAATGGGAAGAACATAAGAAGAATAGAGATACAGGAAGACAGAGGATTAGAGAGAGAGAAGTGGAGAGACGATTAATGAGATCGGTAGAGAGAGAAGAAGAGAGGAAGAGAGAGTAAGATAGTGAAAAAATAAAAAAACCTGATGTGGCCAACACATGACTTTCTCCATATTTGGGGTATAGATATTTAAATTATTATGAATAGCATTATGAGCCAAAATTATTATTTCGTATCGTAAAAGAATACTGTCTTCCTTGTTGTCGTAAATTAGGTATATTTTGAATATGTTTACAGAAGTCACCGCTGCTTCGTGATGGCTCTGTATACGGAAATTAAGAAAAGGCTGAATATCTCCGAAATGGGTGGTTCTACGAAAATTTGTTTCAAACGAAACTTGGGAGAAATATTATTCTCTACAACTTTGGTCCTTACGAAGATTACCAATAACGACGTTTTTAAGGAGATATTTGACGGAAACCGAAAGAACCGATTATTAATAAATAATTCCTAAACAACTGTTATGAAAAATTGTTTATATAAAAGTTGTAGGAAATTATGTTATCTATAATATTTGTATACAGTCGTATATACAATAACGACGCTTTAAAGGAGAAATATTGCGAAAACCGAATCGGGTTCCGAATAAACCTCGACTTCCGTTTACCCGTTATTGTCGAAAAACTAATCAGTTCTTTGTGCTCGTGTTAAAGTGTTATATATGAAGTTTGGTAACGATATGGCATGTACTTTTTGAGTTAGAGCGCCCACACTAAAACACACACACACAGACATCATTCCGAAAATAGTCTAAACGTGTTCTATGGACCTCAAAACGTGTATTTCCGTTGAAAACTCGAAGTCGATTTTTTCCGGCGAATACAATAATTTCCCATTACTACGTATGGAGAAAGTAAAAATGGAGAGAAAGAGGTAGGAAGAGAGAGAAAGAGGAAAAAGATGGGATGAGAGACAGGAAGAGAGAGGGAGAGAGAAAGAGAGAGTAATATAGAGGGAGAGGGGAAAAGAGAGAGGAAGAAGGAGATAAATAGATTTGCAGAGGAAGGTGATAAAGTTCGATGAGAAAATGAAATTAAACATGACACCAGGATGAGTTTTGAGGCATACCTTTCTCCCCCCCCCCCTCTCGCCATCTCCCTCCTAAACGGGGGGAGGGAATTGGATTTCTACCCCCCTGCCCCCCTCCCGGATCGATTAATATGCACCCCTTCTTCCGACACAGAGGAAGGAGAGACTTTAATCTATTCACTCCGCAAAAACGACACATTACCCACAATTCAATGGCGCTGGTCACGTGCCCTGTTGGGGGGGTGGAGGAGGAAAGGGGGGGATAATGAAAGAGGGGAGGGGGATCCATTGAACGCAGATATTCTCCCCTGACACACACGCGGCTCCTAAACTTCTTTTTTTTAGCTGCGTCTGCCGAAAAGGAGGTGTCCCTCAAAGCATCATCCTATGTCCTGATCTATTTCTGTATCTATGTTCCTCCTTTCCTATTCCATTACTGCCCCCATCTTTCTCTTCCTCTCTCTCTCTCTCATCTTCTCTCTCCCACTCTCTCTCTCTATTCCTCTCTCTCTATCTTCCTCTCCATCTTATTTCTCTCTTCCTCTCCCTCTCTCTTCCTCTCTCCCCTCCTCCCCCTCTCTTTTCCTCTCCCTCTCTCTCTCTCTTCTCCTCTCTCTATCTTCCTCTCTCTCTATCCTCCTCCCTCTCTCTCTTCCTCTCTCACTCCCTATCTTCCTCTCTCTCTATCTTCCTCCCTCTCTATCTTCCTCTCTCTCTCTTCCTCTCCCTCTATCTTCCTCTCTCTCTTCCTCTCTCTCTATCCTCCTCTCTCTCTATCTTCCTCTCTCTGTATCTTCCTCTCTCCCTATCTTCCTCTCTCTCTCTATCCTCCTCTCTCTCTATCTTCCTCTCTCTCTCTATCCTCCTCTCTCTCTTCCTCTCTCTCTTTTCCTCTCTATCTTCCTCTCTCTCTATCCTCCTCTCTCTCTATCTTCCTCTCTCTCTCTCTTCCACTCTATTTTCTTTCCGTCTTCCTCTCTCTATTCCTCTTTCTCTTCCCTATCTTCCTCTGCCACGTCACATCTCTTCATCCTCTCTCTATATTCCTATTTTTTCAGCCTCTCTCTCTATCTTCCTCTCTTTAATCCACACTCCCTTTAATAGAAAGAGAGAGAATCACAAGGTTAAAAGGGAAATGTGTGTCGAGGCGGGAGGTACCAATGAATGCATCCCCAATGTTAAATTGTATAAAGATTTAAACTGGGACTTTTGGTTGCGAAATGAATTACCTCTGGGTTAAAGTTGGAGGAAATATTGTTTTCGAGTAAGTGACCGGCAAAGTTTGAACGAACCTTGTAAGAAAGATTTTCTACGTCCCGTTTTCAATAACGTGGAAATTTCTCCCCGTTTGCCCCACGTAAATGGCGTTACAGTCATTAACCCCTCAACGCCGAGCGACGTGCAGTGTACGTCCAGCAAGAACTTCGTATAGCGCCGAGCGACGTACACAGAACGTCCGAGGAAGTGCTTGCTTTCTTTACTGTTTAACTCACTTAATATATCTTACGTTTATAAAACCATTATATATTTTTAAAGAGGAAACATTGGCCTTTCCAGTAATGCATGTCAAGTAATTTTACTACTGTTTCTATATTTTATAATCTACGTTAAATTTTGCGATGAAATTTACATTTTTGCGCAGGAAATACGGAGCGCTACCGCTTTTTATTGTCTATTGACGCAAGGGATATTCGTAAATTTGAATAAACTATATGTCTTTTGATAGAGGAAGCTTTGGCCTTTCCAGTAATGCATGTCCTGTAATTTTAATATTGTTTTTATTATCTAAGTAAAGGTTGAAAGTTGAAATTTTCGTTTTTTCCCCGAAAATTCGGTGCGCCAATACATTCTTTTGTCTAATTACACAAGTCAGATTCGTCAATCTGAATAAACTATAGGTATTTTGATAGAGGAAGCTTTGGCCTGCCTCTTCAGTAATGCACGTCCTGTAATTCATATCTCCGCTTCTAATAAATCATTTTTTCTATGTGACTTCGGTAATGATTAAGAATGACGACTGCGTAACTGAAACGTTTATATTACTAATAAAACGCCTTTTAACAAATCATAAATACAACATTTAGTTAAAAATTTCCAGTCAAGACATGGAAAAGTTGACATGCGACAAACTTTTCACGTAATTGGTTTAGATAGGTAAACACAGCGAATGAAATGTTTAGTAACGTTTAAATGTTTCTATGAATAAGATTTCACGTCGATACCTTTCATAGTTCACGCTATGTTTTGAAAGTTATATAAACCGCGAACGCGCAGCGTAAAATTAAACGATTACTGTTCATTCGCTTCTATGTAGCTATGTCTGTGTGTGACGCATGATATCTCAAATGACGCCGTTTAAACATTTCATGTTTTACGTAACAACATAAAAAATTTCATCAAAATAAATTGAAAACATCAAAACTTATGATTTTTAAAAGTTTTTTTTCAAATTTCGCATTCTTTCGCAACTATATCCTGTTTTTTTTTAAAAATCCTTGGTTCACGAGGGAATTATTAAATCCTCCTCCGTCGTAGAGGGTTAAAATGAGAGTTTATAGACAACGCTCCTGAACAAACTGCCAAATTTATCTTCGCTGTTAGATAAAATTAGCGAGGGTGTAGAAAGCTGAGGGTTGTAATTCTCCATTCTATCAAAACCTGTCTCTATTCCTCTATATTCATCTCTCTTTCTCTCTTTTCCTCTCCATATTCCTCACCTCCTATCTCCCATCCTCTTCCTCTCTCTTTCTCACCCTCTCTTCCTCTTTTTCTTCCTATCTCTCTCCCCCTCCCTCTCTCTTTCTCTCTTCCATTCCCTCTCCTTCTCTCTCTCCTCACCCCGCTCTCTCCATCTCTCTCTCTCTCTTCCTCGTTTTATTTTCCTCTCTCTCTGTCTCTCTTCCACTCTCTCTTTCTCTCTTCCTCTCTCTCTCAATCATCCACTCTCTCTTCTTCTCTCTCTTCTTCTCTATCTTCCTCTCTCTCTATCGTCCTTTCTCTCTTCCTCTCTCTCTCATCCTCTCTTTCTCTCTATCTCTCTCTTTCTCTGCCTCTCTCTCTTCCTCTCTCCTTCCTCTCTCTCCCTCTCTCTCCCTCTCTCTCTTCCTCTCTCTCTCTCACCCTCTCTCTCTCACCCTCTCTCTCACCCTCTCTCTCTTCCTCTCTCTCTCTTCCTCTCTCTCTCTCACCCTCTCTCTCACCCTCTCTCTCTTCCTCTCTCTCTCTTCCTCTCTCTCTCTCCCTCTCTCTCTCTTCCTCTCTCTCTCACCCTATCTCTCTCTCACCCTATCTCTCTCTCACACTCTCTCTCTCTTCCTCTCTCTTTCTATCGTCCTTTCTCTCTTCCTCTCTCCGCCTATCACCCTCTCTCTCTTTCTCTCCCTCCTCTCTCTCTTTTCCTCACCCTCTCTCTCTCTCTTCCTCTCTTTCCCACTCTCTCTTCCTCTCTCTTCCACACTCTTTCTCTCTTCCTCTCTCTTACACTCTCTTCTCTATCTTCCTCTCTCTCTGTCGTCCTTTCTCTCTTCCTCTCTCTCTCTCTTTCTCTCCCCCCTCTCTCTCTTTATCTCTCTTCCTCTCTCTCTCCCATCTCTCTCTTCCTCTCTCTCTTCCTCTCTCTCTTCCTCTTCCCCTCTCTCTCTCTCTCTTCCTCCCTCTCCAACTACCCCTCACCCCATTTACCCTCCTCCTCCTCTCTACACCTCCCTCTCCCCTTAACACCTACATACCTACCTGCATACAATCACCCTCTTCCTCTCTCTCTCTTCCTCTCTCTCCCTCTCTTCCCTTTCACTACTCATATTTATCACTCTCAATCTTTTCCCCTCTCTCTCCCTCCCTCCCTCTCTCTCTCCCTCTCCCTCCCTCCCTCCCACCTACGTATCTACCTGCTTCCAATCACCCTCTCTCCCTCTCCCTCGCCTTCTCTTAGCTAGCATCTTTTTCCCTTTTCAACCCGCACCCTTTAATTACAGTGTTCACCGACAGATGGATGGGGAGGGCAGCACATTCGAAGGATCCCGAAAGAGGTTCTCTCTTCTTCACCCTCGGTACATCATGTCTCTCAACCGAGTCTGATTTTTTATAACTTTTTTTCTCACAGAACATCCAACTACTTGCGTCTTGTCCTGGAAAAAGTAACCAACTGACCTTTTAAACTCTCTGTTTTGTATATATATATATACATATACATATATATATATATATATATATATATATATATATATATATATGTATGTATGTATATCATTCTATAAGCACTCTTCTTACAGAGGAGGATATCGGATATATATATATATATAGGAGGATACTAATGTCTGGCCCGAATTACAATAGCTGGTGAGCTGGAATTTAATACATAGGTGAACCGAGGAAAATAATCGGAGGAATAATTGCAAAATTGCAACAATGTGCATTATTTTGGCCGCTAAAAATTATAAACTATTTTACTAACATTTCATGGTTTAGGTATTTCTAAATGCGCTATCAAGCTGAAATTTTTTCTACCTGTAGAATTCGCCAAATAATGAAAACGGGAATAAAGAAATTTGAAAATATTTATTCGGTCGGCTGTAATAAATTCTCAAATGTTTAACAAACTGACTAATGTTTATGTACTTTCTGTAGATCCAGGAAGCTGAAAAATTTTACAGGGTTAGGAAATAATGTCCCGGTGGTAAGTAACAATGAAAATTTTAGAAATATTTATTGCTGTGGCTGTTAAAAATTAAAAAAATTAAACAATGAAATTCATATAAATGCACTTCTAGAGGTGCTACATTGATGAAATTTCGCGTAAATGTGAGGTATTCGTAACAAATGATAAAAACCTTTAAATGTTTTATTATTATAAATTTTAGGAGTTGTTTTTACCCCAATATTTTCAAAACAGAAAAACACGTAATTCGGAGCCGAGATGCGAACTTATGGATTGAAAATTATTTTTCGGCTTTTATTTTCACTTTAAGGTGAGAGAAAATGCTTGCAGAATGCAAGCACACATTTACTTGTATTATTTATATGCTCTCTTCTTACAGAGGATATACGATATAGGATATATATAGGAGGATACTAATGTCTGGCCCAAACTACAATAGTTGGAGAGCTGAAATTTAATAAATACGTGAATCGAAAAAAATAATCGGCAGAAAAACTGAAAAATTGCAAGAATGTGTACTTTCTTGGCCGCTGAAAATTATAAACTATTTTAAATAAAATGAAGAACTCACCAGACACGGTGAAGACAACGAATAAAATTGGAAAAATACCTCCAAATCACCTGCGTGCCTTCTGTGCCTTGGCACGTAAGTACCGCCTTTACGGTGATTTGGAGGTGTTTTTCCAATTTTATTCATAAACTATTTTACTAACATTTCATGGTTTAGGCACTTCTATAATTTGTTATGACGCTGAATTTTTTTAAGTTGATAGAATTCGTCAAATAATGAAAACGGGATTATAGAATTTCGAAAAGTTTTATTCCTTCGGCCGTAATAAATTCCCAAATGTTTAACAAACTGACTAATGTTTATGTACTTTCGGTAGAACCAGGAAGCTGGAAATTTTGTCAAAGTTAGGAAATAACGGTATCGTGGTAAATAACATTGAAAATTTCACAAGAGTTTTATATTGTTGCTGCTAAAAATTCATAAATTTTAAACGATGAAACTCATATAAACGCACTTCCAGAGGTGCTATATCGATGAAAATTTGCAAAAATGGGAGGTATTCGTAGCGAATGCTAAAAAGAACCTATAAATTTTTTATAATTATAAATTTTAGGGGTTGTTTTTACCCCAATACAGACCATAATGAAAAACACGTAAATCGTTGAGAAGGTGTTAACTGTTGGGTTTAAAAATTATTTGTAGGCTCATACTCTTTACTTTAACAGCCTGCAGAATGCAAGCACTCCTTCAGTAATCATTCTTTAAGCTCTAATCTTACAGAGGAGGATATTAATGCCTTGTCCAAACTACAATAGATACAGAACTGAAGTCTGGTACATAGCTAGGTTTGGTAACAAAACTGCCAGAATAAATACAAAATAACGTTTATTTTATTGACAATTAGAAATTATATATGTGCTACAATGCTGAAATTTCTTCTATTTCTAGGATTTGCCAAATAACAAAAATGGGATTACGGAAATTTGAAAATGTTTATTTATTCGGCCGTTAAAAATTCATAAATGTTAAAATAATTGGGAGTTGAAATTTTTGAGAATATTATGGAATGGCGTTCCAGCTGTGACCTACTTTGAAAATTACAATAAAGTTTATTATTGCGGCTGTTAAAAATTCGTAAATTTTAAACAATTAAATTAATATAAATGCGCTTCTAGAGGTGATGCATCGATGAAATTTCGCATAAATGTAGGATATTCGTAACAAATGATGAAACCTATAAAATTTTTACAATTATAAATTTTAGGGTTTGTTTTTATTCCAATATATTGTCCGTAATGAATTTTGCCAGATAACAATATTGGGGTTACAGAAATTTGAAAACGTTTATTCATTTCGCCGGTAAAAAATTATAAATGTTAAACAAATTGACCAATGTTTACGCAGTTTCTGTCGAGCTAGGGTGATGAATATTTTGAGAAAATTTGAGAATACCGTTCCGGCAACAACTAACATTGAAATTTAAAATAAAATTTATTACTGTGACGGTTAAAAACTCATAAAATTTATATAATTAAATCAATATATACACGCATTTCCAGGGGAGATACATCATTAAAGTTTGGCAGAAATGCGTGGAAAAAATACTGGGGAAATATAATATCCTTAATACGTATTGTATCTTTAATGGCTGTTTTGCCCAATTATCTCTCCATATTATGATAAAAATTATGCTGAACTTGGAGATGACCTAGGTGTTTCATGACTAATTGGGAAAATCCTACGTTGTTAAAATTATAAATATTTAGGGGTTGTTTTCACCGCGTTAACATCGAAAGTATTCTTAAATGCTTGCAGAATGCAATCACCCTCTAACAGTAGAGATATATAGTTATATATACGAATATATCATGTGTAAGTAGCGTCAATATATAATATATATATGTATATATGCTTTTAATTATTTCCCTTCAACATTTGAGCTATCGGAAAGCTATGAGACTGTAGTTTGTAGTTTCTTTATTTCGCAAGACAGAATTAAAATTTATGTAGGTTTAGCGGGAATATTTATGCGTTTAAACAATGGCTTACCATTGTAAAAAGCTCACTGCTTTTATGAGTACAGTATGCTTTCAAAAATAGTTTGAAATGCTTGCGGAATATAAGCACCGTCTACTACAGTATTTACCTGAAATATATATATATATATATATATATATATATGCCGAGAGCGATATAGGGATATTAGTAGGCGGCCATCTTGAAAAGGCGCGAAAAAATATCGCCCTTCTTCTGTTAGTTTTTTTTTCATTTCACTCGTTTTAATGGTGCTCACGGTTAATGGGATTATAATTTCTGAGAGGAAGAGAGAGAGAGAGAGGAAAAGAGAAATATTGCCTCATCATCATTTCAAGAGTCTGTGACGTCACTTCAATTTTTTTTTCCTTCGCGTTTCTTTTTTTTTCTTTTTCGTCCCTCGAAATATTTATAAAAAAATATTCGGGAGAAGAAATATGTCCGACGGTTTTGTGGTTATTAGACAAATCGAAAGATACGTAGACGAGGCGGTTGTACAGTTCTCATATTAAACAAGTTAGGAAAGTGTGCAACGTATCACAAATGGGCGCGTTTCGTGCAATGGAGTATTCATGAAAGCAATTATATACCTGTACGTGAGGCAAATTGCGTTTTAAAGTTCTTTTCCTCATCATAAATAATCCACTTTCATCCTATTTAATAATATTGCATGCACACGTAAGGAAATTAAACGTTTGTTTGGGAGATTGTTTATGTTAGCAACGATGAAGAAGTAACCATGCAAGAAAATTTCCAAGTTCAACTCGATATAAGACATTCTTGCTGGATTTTCTCGATAACGGCTACTCCTACGATAAAAATGTATAGGAATGAAAATACTCTACTTTACCAGTTTTACAACTTTTATTTGAAAAATATTTTGATATGAGCAATACTTTACGAGATATGACGAAAAACCTATCACAGAATCTACAATGTCGCGCTAACCCACATTCATGTTAACTAAACGTGACATTTATACATTCCCTAATATCTCTACGCTACGACTGCATTAATTCAATCTCCATCCGAAGCATAATCTCCGTATAAAATAAAATAAATTCTCCCTATCAGACAGACCTATCTGGAAAATTCTGCATCTTTAATAACATTAATATTCAACACATTAATTATACGTAAATATATATTTTCACTTTTGTTTCGAAAAATTAATTAAATAACATTACAGGAATGTACTTTTACCATTAAAATGTTATTGTAGCATAGCATATTACGTAAAAAATTCATCTAAAAAAAATTGGCATTAGATAATAACAAAATAAAAATACTACATAGAAAGAAGTTTTAGAAATGTGTGTAAGTTCATTTTCGCTTTATAAATAGCGTATACTCGTTTATTTACATTCGTTGCTGTGGATACACTGCCAAAATATACGAAAGCCATAATGGATCCTTATACACAATAACATCAAGATATTTAATAGATAAAATTTGAGAAGTGTGTAATTTCACTTAATTTGCGTAATTAATATCATACACGTACTTATTTGTTTACATTAGTTGCTATGAATACGACCAAAATATACGAAAGCCATAATGGATCCTTCAAGATAGTCCGTAAGGGGTTTTCCAATATATATCCTGTTATGAAAGGCAAACGGACGGACGGAGGGACCCCAAATTTATTCGACATCTAGTCAGAATGTAGAGCTATACTTGCTGAAAATTTGACGATTGTAAATTACGTAATTTCTGAGTTATTTTATACACGCCGACAGGTTGGATGAAGTTTTGCGCGCCAAGAATTCTTGCACAACTATCATGATAGTTGTTTCAAATATTGACCGTGAACATCCTCATTGCTATTTCCGTGAGTTATTCATGAGTAAGTACTGAGACTAACTTTGGATTTGGACTGAAATACACGTCCGGGGGTGAATACCATGGAGTAGTTTTTCAGTTTTTACTCTTATTTTGTCTGTGAGATCGGAATATCGCTTTGGGCGCTCTTTCTCAAAATAACTAATAATTCTATGAAAACAAAAAATTTATAATTAAGATGTTTATTAGCGAATAAAGTTAGGATTAAATTTTGGCTGAAATTGAAAAAGCGAAAGAAAGAGAGAGAGGAAGAGAGAGAGAGAAAGAGAGAGAGAAAGAGAGAGAGAGAAAGAGAGAGAGAGGAAGAGAGAGAGGAAAAGAGAGGAAGAGAGAGAGGAAGGGAGAGAGGAAGATCAGAGAGAAGAAGAGAGAGAGAAAGAGAGAAGGAAGAGAGGAAGACAGAGATGGAGAGAGAGAGAGAGATGGAGAGAGGGAGAGGAAGACAGATGAAGAGAGAGAAAGAGAAAGTGGAAGAGAGAGGAAAAGAGAGAAGGGAGAGGAAGAGAGGGAGGAAGAGAGAGAGGAAGAGATAGGAGAGAGAGAAAGAGAGAGGAAGAGAAAGGAAGAGAGGGAGGGAGGAAGAGGGAGGGAGGAAGAAGGAGAGAGGGAGGGGGAGAGAGAGGGAGGGAGAGAGGGAGGGAGAGAGAGAGGGAGGGAGAGAGAGAGAGAGGAAGAGAGAAAAAGGAAGAGAGGAAGAGAGAGATGAAGAGAGAGAAAGAGAGGAAGTTGAAGAGAGAGGAAAAGAGAGAAGGGAGAGGAAGAGAGGGAGGAAGAGAGAGAGGAAGAGAGTGAGGAAGAGAGAGAGGGGAAGAGGGACAGAAAGAGAGGAAGAGAGAGAGGAAGACAGCATAAACTTTTAAAATTCATACAAGAGATAGAAATCTTTCTAGAAGCATAAAGGGAGACAATGTCCAATCGATAAAGTGTTCTCACATAAGGATCTCAGCCATAAATTCCTCCTCTCTCTTTCTCTCCCTCTCCTCTCTCTCTCTCTCCCTCTCCTCCTTCCCCCTCTCCCTATCTCCCTCGGATTCGCCTTCCAATTTCAAAACCCAAGACGATTTACAGTTGATAATTATAGGGTATGTTCCTTCGGACCAAGGTACGTGTCTCACCGTCTACCACTCTCTCTCTCTCTTTCTCTCTCCCTCTCTCTCTCTCCCTCTCTCTCTCCCCCTCTCTCTCACTCCCTCTCTACCTCTCTCTCTCTATCGCAGCTGAAACATTCCAGCTATAACATCCCTTATGGCTCGTGAGGAGAGTGTTGGAAGAGCGGGGAGAAGGGCAGAAGGGCGAGTGACGATTTCTCAAAGTGTTGCCTACCCGAAAAATTGCCTCTCTCTCTCTCTCTCTCTCTCTCTCTCTCTCTCTCCTCTATCTCTCTCTCCTCTCTCTTCCTCTCTCCTCTCCGTAATTCTCTCATTCTTCCACTCTTCCTTCCTCTGTCTCTCTTCCACTCTCCATTTTCCCCTCTACTCTTCTCTCTCTTCCTCTCTCTCATGCTCTCTTTCTTCCTCTCTATTCCTCTCTCTGTTCCTCTGTCTCTACGTCTCTCCATTCCTCTCTCTTCTCTTTTCCACTCTATCTTCCCTTCTCTCTTTCTCTCTCTATTACTCTGTCTCCCTCTCTCTCTTTTCCTCTCTCTATCTTCCTCTCTTTTCCTCTCCCTCTCATTCTCTCTATCATCCTCTCTCTCTGTTCCTCCATCTTCCTTTCTCTACTCCTCTCTCTTTTCCCATCTCTCTCTTCCTCTCTCTCTGTTCCTCTCTCTCTCTTCCTCTCTCTCTCTCTTCCTCTCTCTCTCTCTCTCTCTTCCTCTCTCTATCTTCCTCTCTTTTCCTCTATTCCTCTCTCTTTCCTCTCTCTCTTTTCCACTCTATCTTCCCCTCTCTCTTTCTCTCTCCATTAATCTCTCTCCCCCTCTCTCTCTCTTCCTCCCTCTCTCTCTCTTCCTCTCTCTATCTTCCTCTCTTTTCCTCTCTCTATTCCTCTCTCTTTTCCTCTATCTCTCTCTTCTCTCTCTTTTCCACTCTATCTTCCCCTCTCTTTTTCTCTCTCTATTAATCTCTCTGCCTCTCTCTCTCTTCCTCTCTCACTCTCTATCTTCCTCTTCCTCTCTTTTCCTCTCTCTCTCTCTCATTCTCTCTATCTTCCTCTCTCTCTGTTCCTCTATCATCCTTTCTCTATTCCTCTCTTCTCTCTCTTTTTCTCTCTCTCTCTTCCTCTCCGTCTCCCTGACCCTGGGGACAACGAACGACTTTCGTAATGTCGTAGTCCGGTGACTGAGGGGAAGCAGAAGTATCCAGGGTCAGTTTTCGTGACATCGGGATAATCTCGGAGGTGGCAGCATATGTCCAGAATGTATCCAGGATGTTTATTTATAAAAATAGCAAACAGAAATAGTCCAAGAAAATATTTGCGTCTTAAACCTATGCTCAGCCAACATAAATTACTGATATAAGGAGTTAAATGTTCATCATTTCGGATGTCCTAGCTTGGACCTGTCATTATATTTTTATGATTTATATGTGAGTTATTTATTTCCCTTTTATATACATATATATGTTCATGTATACGTATGTGTGTGTTGTTATTAAATATGTGCATAGTACTGTGTACTGTATTCAACAAAATTGTCTCCGCACTTCAATACGGACTTGTCTCTTATGTGTATTATTATAGTTAATGTGTCTTGTATGTAATCATGTCCTATGTGACTCTGTCCCGGAAAAATAAAATTATCTATCTATATATTTTTCTCTTCCTATCTCTTTCTATATTCCCCTCTCTTCTGCTGTCTATTCCTCTCTATCGTCATACTCTCTCACTTCCCATCTCTCTCTTAAATAGCGTAATTCCCCTTTAAATATCAGAGATGGATAGATTATAAATATTTGCATTTAAATAATCTGATGTGGCCAACACATGACCTTCTCCATATTTGGGGAATAGATTTTTACATTATTATGAATAGCATTATGAGGCAAAATTATTATTATTTCGTATCGTAAAAGAATACAGTCGTCCTTATTGCCGTAAATTACGTATATTTTGAATATGTTTACAGAATTCACCGCTACATGGTGGTGGTGTTGTATACTGGAAATTTACGATCAAGTTGAATATGTCCGAAATGGATGGTTCTACGAAAATTTGTTCCAAACAAAAGTTGGAAGAAATATTATTCTCTACAACTTTGGCCCTCACGAAGATCACCAATAACGATGTTTTTAAGGAGATATTTGACGGAAACCGAAAAAACCGATTATTTTTTATAAATAATTTGTAATCAATAACTACAATAGAAAATTGTTTGATATAAAAGATGTAGGAAATTATAATTTCTACATCCTTTGTAATGGTCAATGTATACAATAATGATGTTTTAACGGAGAATAAACCTCGACTTCCGGTTAACTGTTATTGTCCAAAAACTAATCAGTTCTTTATTCCCATACCAAAGTGTTATATTTGAAATTAGGTTACGATATGGCATGTACTTTTTGAGTTAGAGCGCCCACAATAACATACACACACACAGACATCATTACGAAAATAGTCTAAACGTGTTCAAGGACCTCAAAACGTGTATTTTCATGGAAATCTCGAAGTCGATTTTTTTCGTGGTCACAATACTTTCCCATTACTACGTATGGAGAAAGTAATAATTAATAGCACGCTTTTACATATGAAATATTTCGTCATATACTACATTTCTAGTGATTATTCTGTTGACCTTTAGTAAGAAATACCTTTGGTTTTTATTTTCGGCCATAAAATTCTGTTATTCTTCTCCCACCTTGTTCTCGTCAATGCTGCATGTAATTGTCGGTGTACAAAGATGGAAATAATTATATGTATACATATATGACGTAGGGAAAATAATTAAATTTCGTGCACTTAACGTTATGACTATTCTAAAATTGTAATCTGCACTTACAAAGAAAGAAAGCTTACTCGAATCCTCAACAATGTTATATAAAAAAAACTCTTTAAAAGTTTTAAATTAAACACTAACTAATTAACGCTCAGCGGAATAATTTATCTGAATACTATCTTAACAAAAACAAATCACCAATTTATTTTGACATTGTAAACCGTTCTCTTGACGATTGAATGGATCATTGTATTGAAGACCCTTGTTGACAAAAAAATAAACTAATTGTTCATCGTATAAATCGTTACATAAACAAACAATTATTTATTATACATTCCCGTCGTTTTCGCCGAAAGAAAGGTAAGTTGCTGACGTATAATACACGTGGCGCCGACCTGTCGGGCAGGATGAGAAGTACATTTCGCTGCCGGCCGTCTTGCGTTCCTCACAGAAAGACGTTTTTATTGCAGAGAATGTAAGAAGGGACTACGTAGTCTCAATTTCGTCCTCGATAACGTCTTTTCCACTTCTCTCTTGCTATTTCTCTCCCTCTCTCCCCCCCTCTCTCCCTTGTATTCTCCCTTCCTCTAATCCTGTGCCTTTTCACCGTCTATCTTCATATCTACCTGTATATATCGAGAAAGTATTGCTATAGCGAAAAATTCGACTTAGAGATGTTTACGGAAATACACGTTTTAGGTGTCGCTGAATCCGAAAAAGTGGTTTTCGCAATGCCGTCTGTCTGTCTGTTACTGGCTCTCGAACCTAAACGGTGGAGCTAAAATGAATGAAATCTCGTACTTAGGCACTTTATCATACTGAGCAGAGTATATATAGAAATGGTTGACATTGCTCAATAATTAAGAGTAGTTTATTCTACGCATTTTTAACAACAATTCGATTTTCTCGAAAACGGCTCTAACGATTTTGATCAAATTTCGTACAGTTACTTGAGTATACATCTACAATAATACTACGTATTTCATTTTTCCAACGAATGAATATAAGGCTAGTTTATTCTTGGGCAACTTTAACAAAAATTGTATTTTGTAAAAACAGGCTCATGCGATTTTCATTTTCTAAAGATAACTAAACGACGCATTAGTACCCATATATGAGAAAGTTTGTACAATGTATGCTGTACCGATTTTTTCACTCTTTTCCACTCCCTCTATTTCTATCGCTCTCTTCCTCTTTCTCTTCCTTTCTTCCTCTCTTTTACTCTTTCTATTATATCTTCCTCTCTCTCATCCTCTCTATTTACCTCTCTCTTTTCCTCTCTTTCACCCCCTCTTTCCCTCTCCCTAACTCTCTCTATTCCTATCTTCTCTCTCCTCCTTTCTCTTTATTTCTCTCTCTTTTCCTCTTTCTCTCTCTCTCCCTCTCTCTCTCCCTCTCTCTCTCTTCCTCTCTCTCTCTTCCTCTCTCTCTTCCTCTCTCTCTCTTCCTCTCTCTCTCCCCCTCTCCTTCTCTCTCTTTATCTCCTTCTCTTTCTTTATCTCTCCCTCTCTCTCCCTCTCTCCCTCTCTCTATCTTCCTCTCCCCCTCTCCTTCTCTCTCTTTATCTCTCTCTCTCCCTCAATCCCCTCAAATATTTCCAACATCAAACTCAAATTTTCCCTCGTAATAATCCCAGTATTCTTTCCCTATTCTCACACTTGAAAAATAAACCGCAAAACGCCTTTCACCACTCATTTCTCCCTCCCTCCCCACTCCTCCTCCAATCCAAACCACGCCCCCCTCCCTCCCCCTCTCTCTCTCTCATTGGAGACAACGTTGCCACATCTCCGCACCCGACTGTGGACTCCCCTTTCCCGCGGAATAGGATCCGGATCAAACGTGACAACGTCGCCCTGATGGCGCCTTATGCAGAGTGAATGCATCCGGATGAAGGTTGTTTTATATTTACGAATGTCGAAAGCAACATGGCAGGAATGCAATGTTTATATTTCGATTGGATTTTTAAACGGAAATTGACAGCAATATTACACACTTATAAGGACGCATTAGGGTTTAAAAAACAAAATTTCCTAAAGATTCTAAACGATATTGTCCTAGGGTGACCAGAATTTTGTCCCAGAGTCCCGATTTTTTTATTCGGGCCGCATCAATGTCCCGACTTTTTTACTTTCTCCATACGTAGTAATGGGAAAGTATTGTATTCATGAAAAAAATCGACTTCAAGATTTCAACGGAAATACACGTTTTGAGGTGCCTAGAACATGTTTAGACTATTTTCGGAATGATGTCTGTGTGTGTGTGTTATTGTGGGCGCTCTAACTCGAAACGTACCTGCCATATCGTTACCAAACTTCATATATAACACTTTAACATGAGCACAAAGAACTGATTAGTATTTGGATAATAACGGATAACCGGAAGTCGAGGTTTATTCGAAACCCGATTCGGTTTTTGCGATATTTCTTCGTTAAAACATCATTTTTGTATTTACAATTCTATACAAAAGTTATAGAGAATGTAATTTCCTACAGTTTTCATTTGAAACAATTTTCCATAGGAGTTGTTGTTTAGGAGTTATTTATAAATAACCGGTATTTCGGTTTCCGTTAAATATCTCCTTAAAAACATCGTTATTGGTAATCTTCGTAAGGACCGAAGTTGTAGAGAATAATATTTCCTCCACGTTTTGTTTGAAACAAATTTTCGTAGAACCATCCATTTCGGATATATTTCGCTTTATCTTAATACCAGTATACAGCGCCAACACCATGTAGCGGTGAATTCTGTAATCATTCAAAATATACGTAATTTACGGCAACAAGGACGTGTCTTCTTTTATGATACGAAATAACAATTTTGCCTAGTAATATTACTCATAATAATTTAAATATCTATATACCAAATATGGAGAAAGTCATGCGTTAGCCACATCAGATTTTTTTTCTTGTAATAGTGGTGGTATATGCAGTAGTTTCTTTTTTTTTTACCGTTTATACGAAATTATTTTGAAAACCAAACCCGATATTCGAAATACTATTTCATAAAAAGCATTTGCATTTAAGTGCTGGAAAATCAAAGACTCGCTGTATCATTCAATAAGCTCTCTTCTTACAGAGGAGGATGTAGGATGATACAAATGTCCGACCCAAACTACAATAGATGGAGAGATGAAATTTTCAGAAATTGTAGATGGCATGGAGAAACCGCCAGAAAATTTGAGACCTCACACCTTGGTGTCATGGGTTCGACTCCAGAAATTACCAAAATTTCCTTTTTTTTCCCATAAGAAAAGCATTACGGCATTTTTGAAAATTAATTTCGGACACTTTCCGATAAGATAGAGAATTGACTCTTATATGGTTGTTAGATATCCACGAGATCTATTGGGAACCGTTATGACATTTACCGCAAGTGTCCTGGGTTCGACTCCAGACGACCCGGTATATCTCCCATAAGAAAGCATGGAAAAAATTAATTCCTGCATATAGACGAAATTAAGTGAAATAAAGAGCTGATATTTTCAGGGTTTGTAGACGCCATGAGAATATCTCCAAGTTATTTGAGAACTCCTGCATAGGTGTCATCGGTTCGACTCCAGGCAGCCTTAAATTTGAGATTATTTCCCATAAGGAAAGCATAGAAATTGGTGCAGGGCACTTTTGCGTTTGAAATTTATTTGTCGGCTCTTACTCTTTATAATAAGATGAAATAAAATGCTTGCAGAATGCAAGTACATATTCATTAGTATATAGGAGTGTGTATATATATATATAATCTGATGTGGCCAACACATGACTTTCTCCATATTTGAGGCATAGATATTTCAATTATTATGAATAGCATTATAAGGCAAAATTATTATTTCGTATCGTAAAAGAATACCATCGTCCTTGTTGCCGTAAATTACGTATATTTTGAATGTTTACAGAATTCTACGCTACATGGTGTTGGCGCTGTTTACTGGTATTAATATAAAGCGAAATATATCCGAAATGGATGGTTCTACGAAAATTAGTTTCAAACAAAACTTGGAAGAAATATTATTCTCTACAACTTTGATCCTTACGAAGATTACCAATAACGATGTTTTTAAGGAGATATTTAACGGAAACCGAAAAACCGGTTATTTATAAATAACTCCTAAACAATAAATCCTATAGAAAATTGTTTCAAATAAAAACTGTAGGAAATTACATTATCTATAACTTTTGTTTAGAATTGTATATACAATAATGATGTTTTAACGAAGAAATATCGCAAAAACCGAATCGGGTTTCGAATAAACCTCGACTTCCGGTTAACCGTTATTGTCCAAAAACTAATCAGTTCTTTGTGCAAATGTTAAAGTGTTATATATGAAGTTTGGTAACGATATGGCATGTACTTTTTGAGTTAGAGCGCCCACAATAACATACACACACAGACGTCATTCCGAAAATAGTCTAAACGTGTTCTAGGGACCTCAAAACATGTATTTCCGTTGAAATCTCGAAGTCGATTTTTTTCATGAATACAATACTTTCCCATTACTACGTATGGAGAAAGTAAAAATATCGCTTACAATTATTTCTGTGAACTCGGACGTCTATAATGCAACCGTATTCATTTCTCTGTTATATAAAGAAAGCCATACGTTGAACACACATCAGATTTTTCTCCTAGACGGCAAAGATTTTGACCAAACAGCCTCGTTAATGCGATGACAGGAAGTTTCATTAACAAAATATATGGAAACATCGCAAGGAAACGCGAACCGTAAAGGAATTATACATATATATATATATTTACGCCTGCGAAAACCACAGACACGCAATCCTCGACTGTCAACCGTTTCTGGGAAAAATAACCACGAATTTTCTTATTAAAGGCGTTCGTTTATTTCTACCGAGTCGGTTTCCAAGGATCCTCCTGTCTCCGTGGCAGTCACGCAATGTTGCACGCGTTCCTGATTTTTTTTCCCCTCCCCCAGTCCATATGACGGGCAAATCGTTTCGTTTAATTTAATCATTCGCGGTTTTATTATTTAATGTGCCCCGGTTCCGTTAACCGATACGAGATGGCGTTGGTGTAAATAAAAAAAAGTCCGAACAGGTGCGCCTCGAAAAATCTGTAATGGCGTCATTTCTTTTTGCAAATTATGAGGCATTTTAATTGGAGGTAAAGATGTGAGATTTTGCTGGATTATAGGTTCTTAGTCAGGAGCAACGAAAAAAATCGAAAATAATTAAAATTATTATTCTGAGGGGCTATTTTGGCCCCATTGTTGCCCCTTAAGAAAACGTGTAAATCGGTGTAGATGTTTTCATATCTGCATTTTAAAATTAATTCCCGTCAATATTAGAAATCGGGACTTAAAACTATCGGATAGGATATAAATCGTAGTTCTTAATTACTTTCTCCATACGTAGTAATGGGAAAGTATTGTATTCACGAAAAAAATCGACTTCGAGATTTCAGCGGAAATACATGTTTTGAGGTCCCTGGAAAACGTTTAGACTATTTTCGGAATGATGTCTGTGTGTGTGTGTGTATGTTATTGTGGGCGCTGTAACTCAAAAAGTACATGCCATATCGTTACCAAACTTCATATATAACACTTTAGCATGAGCACAAAGAACTGATTAGTTTTTGGACAATAACGGATAACCGGAAGTCGAGGTTTATTCGAAACCCGATTCGGTTTTTGCGATATTTCTTCGTTAAAACATCATTATTGTATATGCAATTCTATACAAAAGTTATAGAGAATGTAATTTCCTACAACTTTCATTTGAAACAATTTTCTATAGGAGTTATTGTTTAGGAGTTATTTATAAATAACCGGTTTTTCGGTTTCCGTTAAATATCTCCTTAAAAACATCGTTATTGGTAATCTTCGTAAGGACCAAAGTTGTAGAGAATAATATTTCTTCCAATTTTTGTTTGAAACTAATTTTCGTAGAACCATCCATTTCGGATATATTTCGCTTTATCTTAATACCAGTAAACAGCGCCAACACCATGTAGCGGAGAATTCTGTAAACATTCAAAATATACGTAATTTACGGCAACAAGGACGATGGTATTCTTTTACGATACGAAATAATAATTTAGCCTTATAATGCTATTCATAATAATTTAAATATATGGAGAATATGGAGAAAGTCATGTGTTGGCCACATCAGATTTTTTTTAAGAGCGAATCACACGGTTGTAATGTTACGACGCCAGGAAAAAACGTATGAGTTGTTTTTTCTTCAATCGACATGTATAATTCTTCATGAGGCGTGGGTGCATGTTATTTGTTCGAACGATCAGAGGGTATGCCCTATTAATTCTAAACGTACGTAGTTGTGAAGTAATTTGTGAAGGGATTTCACTGTGGTAGTGTTTCTTACGTAATGCAATATAGGATATATGAGACGACACTAATGTAGTGGCGCTTTCGGCGGGGATGTAACCTTGAAATTTTGCATTCAGGTGCGTCTTCTGACGAAGCTGACCAAATTCAAAATTACAAAAATATTTGTTCTCTCTTTTGGCAGTTAAAAAAATCTCATAATTTAAACAGACCTTTCGTTGTTCGGGTACTTCTACAATGCTTTGATTTTTTATAAAGGTAGAATTTTTGAATAAGGAAAACGGGATTATAGAAATTTGAAAATGTTAATTTGTCCGTCCGTTGAAAATTCATGAATGTTTTAAAAAACTGATGAACGATCGGTCAAGCCAGGGAGTTGAAATATTGCAAATAAAGTAGAGCATGGTCTTCCAAAAACAATTACCATTAAAAATCACAATGAAGTATATTATTGTGACTGTTAAAAATTAATAACATTTAAAAAATTAAATGTATGTATTATTGAAGACGTAAACTCAAGTGACTGTGCGAAATTTGATCAAAATCGTTAGAGCCGTTTTCGAGAAAATCGAATTGTTGTTAAAAATGCAT